>JAVQMG010000120.1:15515000-16765000 GCA_032878915.1 Castanopsis chinensis
CTAGCCTTTCATCTCTTTCAACCCTTCCTCTACTATCTTGTTTTTCTTAAACATTTTGTATAACTACCTTTCCACCTCTCTCACTTAATCCTTCTAAGTTTTATCCACAACAAAAAAGTCAATGCTCTCTTTTTTTTCTTCTTCTTCTTTTCCTCTCTCTTGTGGTGGATTTTTTATTTTTTATTTTTATTGTTGCTATGTACCACTATTTTCCACTAATGGCTATTTTTCTTAATGTTGATTAAATTATCGAATCAATTTTTTTTCTTTTAAGTAAATCTGGCTGTTTTGGCTTATGCATTTAGGTGTTTTTATTCCCTGTTATTGGTTCTTTTTCTTCATTACTTTGTAATTGGATTTGAGTTTGGGTTAGTAATTAGTTTTTAAAAAAATGAGAACTTGAATTTTTTTAGTTATCCGTTTAGATGTTGAATTTTTTTTGTAGCTTTAATAGAGAAAGTACTCTCAAAGGTTATTTTTTCAAAGTACTATAAACTCTATATTGACACTTATTAAAAAAAAACAATAGTTAGTCAAACGGATTAATCAAATTAGTGACATATTTTGGCTTTTGCAATTGGATTTCCATTATTTTTGTTTTTTAATGATGAATATAGAAGCTTGATTATGAGATTTTTCTTTTATTTGTTTAGTTGATAATTTATTTGAGTGGAAACTTTGCAATTTCTATGGAGAAAGTAATCTCAATAGGTTATCAAAAGCAAGTTATTTTCATAATTAGTGCAGTTAATAATTGTTGGACGAAAACTCTTAATATGATATTATGTGTTTTGTTTGCAAAGCATCTTTTTTTTTTTTTTTTGGGATAAATCAGGATATTATTAATGAAGAGTTTGCAAAGCATCTTTTTATATATATATATATATATATATATATATATATATTGATTTGGTAGATACTTACAAATATATTGAGATAAATCCATTCATTAACAATGTCATTATCATATTTTGATATACTTCATAAAATATGGAATTAAAATTGTAGATAATAATGTAGTGGTTTAAAAACTAAAACAACATTAAAATAAAGGGTTACAAGTTGAAGTTTTTGAATAGAAACTAAGATTTTTATTAAAAGAAGAGAAAATGAATCTTGATAAATAAATCAAGAGGTGCAGATCTAATCATTGAACGGTAATAATAGAATTACAAGTTCGATACAACTAACTACAACAGGCACTAATCACTAATTAACAAGTGTTTTAAGCAGACTGCGTCTTAGTTTGTCATTGGAATTGTGAGTCTAGATCTTTGAATATATAACTGTTTTGTATTGATGCACATGTCTCTCACGTGTTTTGCTTAATGACTCGTTATTGAAATGACACTGTTGGAAAGTGTTTATTTGTTTTCCTCTTGACAAGTTGTAATTGTGTCCTACTAACACATAATTCTGCTAACTCTAATTGAATTTTTGATTTTAGATTCTATCCTTCACATCAAACTTGAAACTCCAATAGAATGACGCACTCTTGTCTCAATTACGAGTGGCTTTTCTTAATATCCTTTCATGGGATTCTTTTGATGTGTATGAGCTCATGTTTGAAATTTACAACAGTTCCATTTTTTGCAAATGAGACAGATCACCAGGCTTTACTTGACTTCAACAATCGGATCACTCAAGACCCACTTCAAATCATGAGCTCATGGAATGACTCCATACATTTCTGCAACTGGTTAGGTGTTACATGCGGCCCCTTCAGTAAACGGGTCATGGTTTTGAACTTGGTAGCTAAGAAATTGTTGGCTCCATACCACCCTCTACAGGAAATCTTACTTACCTCACATGAATCAATCTAGAAAACAACAACTACGGTGATATTCCTCAGAAGTGGAGCATCTACTGTGCCTAAAGCATCTCAATTTGAGTGGGAATTCCTTTGGTGGTAAACTTCCAACTAATCTAAGTTATTGTACACAACTTAGAGTGCTTGATGTTATTCAGAACAATCTTATCAGACCAATACCACACCAACTTAGCTCATTATCAATGCTAGTGCTTCTATATCCTGGTGTGAACAACCTTACAGGAAATATCCCAACTTCGATTGGCAACTTTTCCTCTTTGTATGCTCTTGGCCTTTCCAAGAACAATTTTCAAGGAAGCATACCTAGTGAACTTGGCTGTCTATTTGGCTTGGGATTTTTTCAGCTTTTTGTAAATAATTTGTCTAGTACCATCCCTCCTCCGATCTATAATATCTCTTCCATATATCTTTTCTCTATTACTCTAAACTGGCTACATGGAAACCTTCCACCAGATGTTGGTCTTACTCTTCCCAACCTTCAAAAATTTGGTGGCGGTGCTAACAATTTCATCAAACCTATTCCCGTGCTTCTCAACTTCAATCCCTCGAATTTTCTCAAAATCATCTAACTGGGATAGTGCCTCAAAATCTAGCAAGCTTGCAAGACTTAATTTATCTAAATCTTGGATACAATAGACTTGGATATGGGAAAGATGCTGACATGAAATTTCTTAGCTAATTATACTGGCTTAGAGTCTTGGATCTCGCTTCTAATTATCTTGGAGGAGTATTGCCCAACTCCATAGCCAACCTTTCCACCCAACTAAACTTTCTTTTTATGGCTGAGAATAATATCCATAATGACATCCCTACAGGGATTAGGAACCTTGTTAACTTAAACCTTCTGGTATTAGACTATTACTATTTGGGAGGTACTCTCCCTTATGTTCTTGGGAAGCTTCAAATGAATTATTTTTGAATAATAACAAATTTTCTAGGCCAATCCCTTCCTCCTTGTGTAATTTAACTAGACCGACAATGTTCATTATGGAGGAGAATAGATTTGAGGGAAGAATACCCCCAAGCCTAGGAAACTGCCAAAATTTGTTTTTTCTAAGCATTTCCAATAACAATCTCACTGGCACCATTCCAAAACAAGTTATTGGTCTTTCTTCCCTTTCAATTTCTTAGATGTGCCTCAAAATTTCTTGATAGGAGCAGTGTTGTTTGAAGTGGGCAACTTAATGTTGGAAAAATACATGTTTGTATCGCATACAAAGTATATGCAGCAGAAAAATAACGGATCTATTTCATTCATAAATGTTAACATGTACTATGTAAGTTTCAAAGTTTAAGAACAAGAGAGTGTACTTGGTGCGATGAATTTTTCAAATTCGAAGATCAGAATCACTTAGGAACACTTTTAATCTTTACTCCAATTTCAATAACGCCCAAAAAGTGTGGTCTCTCAATCAGTTTTCAAAGGGAGAATGTCAAAGTGTCTAACACTTCATAGACACCATTTCACAATAGTATTATATTTCTTCACATATTAAAAAAATTCTGTATGTTTTTCCCTTTGTATCTAACTGATTATCTAATTGGACTAGCCTTTTGGACCTTTTTCCAATTGGGCTTAAGTGTGTGGTTTGGAGTGGAACAAAAAAGGACCAATAAGACACTAGCTCCAATAGGCCTTGGGCTTTTCTGTCAACTCTTGACAAGTCTAAAGTTACCATTAACTATATTTAATACCACTATATAAATATAGATGCATTCTAGGCCTTATTTATACTTTGGGTCCGTTTGGATAGAGCTTATTTTTGCTGAACTGAAAACTGAAACTGAAAACACTATAGTGAAATAATTTTTTAATGTGTGAATAGTACTGCGAGACCTATTTTTAATAAAAAATTGCTAAAAAAGTACATGCACAGTGCGCGCGCACAGTGCAAACCTGCACTTCTTGTCCCCCCACGCGCCAGAAAAAAAAAAAAAAAAAAAAAAAAAAAAAAAAAAAAAAAAAAAAAAAGCAAAACTTGAAAAACGCAAACGTTGAAAGCATAAGTTGTATCCAAACGGATACTTTATATCTCAAGACTTTATTGTACATGTAACTCATTCATAAAATATTCGTAGTAATACAAAGTCATGAATATAGACTTCCACTTTGAAGATTACTACATCTTAATTCCTTGAGTACCCGGTTTAATCCTTTAAAGTTATTCATCATATATTTATGAAATCTAATTTCATAAATATATACTTTAGTAACTTCTTACTAAAGTGGTTAGGCCTAACACTCTGAATAGCCAAACCCATTAAACTTATCTCAAGAGAATATTTTGTATTTCCGTTAAAAGATTATGAATTCCATTTTGAGAATATATGTTCCATCAACACTAAATGTGGCTGCCCAACATATTGAGATTTTGATCGTTTCTTTAGACCTCACACTTGATATATTAAAGCAACCTACATCTCATGATTAGGTCCATATTCTCTCAAGATTAAGAGTTTATGCAAATAGAAGTCGTAAGTTTATTATTCATTTGACAGTCGTTAGGAGAATAATAAATCTCCCAGCGGTCCAGTTCAATATGTTTTAACTCTTAAAACATATTAACATACCAACTAGAAATCTTCATTTCCATGATCAAGACAAATCATCTTAATTGATATGTTATAGTATTCGCAGATGAAATGCCTAATTTCATCATTAACTACTAACTAAAATTCTGAGTTTACAAAGAATTTATGATTTATATCTTCTGTGACTAAATCACATAAATCACACACTATGCATCTCATGGACTATATGATAATATTTGAATATTCATGTTACCATTATTTTAGATAATAATAAAACAACTTTATTAACCACAATATTAAATCAAACATAATGTCATACATAGTATCATACAATAAGGTTTAAGGGCACACATCCTAACACTCAATACATCTCACCCAATTAGATCTCTAAAATAATAGACTATCAGGTAAAATTCCCACCACCCTTAAGACTTGTTTTAGTTTGGAGCGCTTATATTTGGAGGGTAATTCATTCGAATGAGCAATACCTCAATCTTTTTCTTTGTAAGCTAATGTCACTTAGGCATCTCAATATTTCTTATAATGATTTGGAGGGTGAAGTGCCAAGTGTAGGGATTTTTGCAAATGCAAGCAAGATTTCAATCTTTGGAAATAATAATCTATGCAGTGGTGTCCAAGAATTACATTTACCTACATGCGCTAGGAAAAATATCCACTCATCTAGAAGGCTTCTTGTACTCAAAATTGTAATTCTTGTTAGTAGCATGGTCATATTTGTACTTGTTCTATCATACTTTTTCCCTACATGTTTTACTATGAATAATTCAAGAAAGAGAGCATTAACTAAAACTTCCTTTGAAGATAAGAAGTTGTGTGTCTCATATGCAGAACTACTAAAATCAACAAACGGGTTTTCAGAAACAATTTGATTAGTTCGGGTAGCTTTGGCTCAATATAGAAAGGAGTTCTTTCTAGAAATGGAGCAATTGTTGCTATTAAAGTGTTGAACCTTCAACAAAAAGGAGCTTCCTAGAGTTTCATTAACGAATGCAATGCTTTAAGAAGTATGCGTCATCGTAATCTTCTCAAGATTATCTCTGCTTGCTCAAGCACTGATCATGAAGGAAATGACTTTAAAAGTCTAATTTTTGAGTTCATGTCGAATAGAAGTCTCGAACAATGGTTGCATTCTAAAAATGATGAGCAAACTCAAAGCAAGAGATTGGGATTTATTTAGAGACTGAACATAGCCGTTGATGTGCCTATGCATTAGAATATCTTCATTACCATTGCCAAACACCAATTGTTCATTGTGATCTAAAGCCAAGCAATATACTCCTTGATGAAGATATGGTAGCCCATGTTGGTGATTTTGGATTGGTGAATTTCCTCTTTGAAGCCTCAAACAATCCCTCCAAATCTCAAACCTTGTCACTTGGGCTTAAAGGTTCCATTGAATACATTCCTCTAGGTAATTTTTTGACTAGATGAAGCACACTTTCGCTCTTTTTTAACATTTTGCATTTATATTAAAATAAAGTAGGGATTATTTCAAAACTAAATATACGCTCAAGTTTGACACCACTTTTCAAGTGAAGAAAAATGTTTGGCCTGTTGGAAGGGGAAAAAAGACTTCTTTTTTTTTTTTACCCTAAAAAACACATACACCAAAAAAAAAATCCCACATATTCATAAAATTTTATGAAGGGCTATATGTGCCAACAATGCATAATGCATTAGTGATTAAATTTCAAACACATAGGACTATTATTTGTTACTGTGTATATATTGATGAATTGTAGAGTATGGGATGAGTGGCCAAGTTTCAACACTAGGAGACATTTATAGTTATGGTATACTCTTGCTAGAGATGTTTATTGGAAAAAGACCGATTGATGAAATGTTCAAAGATGGTCTAAGCATTCACAAGTTCACTGCAATGGCTACAATGGCTTTGCCCGAACACATCATGGATATAGTTGACCCATCAATGTTCCTTGAGGAGGATGAAGAAAATGCCAATGATGACATAGAAGAAAGACAAATAATCAAAGAAAATCGTCATGTCAATGTCAGTAGCAACATAAAAGAATGCTTGATATCAGTGTTCCAAATTGGATTGCTTTGTTCTAAAACATCACCGGATGGGCAGATTCCTAGAAATGTTGTTGTCAATGAAACGAATGCAATTAGAGACAAATTTCTTAAACTTAAGAAGGATAACAGAAGAAGAAGAAGAATGAGATAAGTATGTCAAGTCATTTTCTATTTTTTTTAAATTAATGGATATTGGTCACTTCTTTGTAGGAAAATAATAATAATAATAACTAGTTGCTAACCCGTGTTATACACGGGAACTTACCTATTTGTGAGGTGGACTAAAATAATTTTATAAAATTTTAAATTTATTAAGAAACGACTTGATTTGCTCTTGTATAATTTCAATTTGTGTTACAAATTGATGAAGAAACCATTGCTTGAACATGTAATGGCTTACAAAAAAATTTGTCAGACAATTTCAGATATTGCAAAAAAATAATTCAAAAATTCAGAATTTAAAACTTTTGAAAGACCAAAAAATATTAAAGAAAAATTATCAATATTTGAGTTTGAGTTTAAGTTAGACTTGTTAGAGAGGTAGAGCTTCACTCCTTGTTAAGTTTGAATTAAACAAAATAATTTTGTTTAAAAAAATGATGAGTTTGAGTTTAAGTTGGACTTGTAAGATAGAGTTTCACTCCTTATTAAGTTTGGACTAAACAAATATAATTTTGTTTTAAAAAAATGATGAGTTTGAGTTTAAGTTTGACTTGTTAGAGAGATAGAGTTTCACTCCTTATTAAGTCTGGACTAAACAAAAATAATTTTATTTAAATAAAATAACAATTTTATTTAAATATTGTGCTAACATGAAAAATTGTGAGAGTTTCAGAGGCTTCGGTTATATATATATATATATATATATATATATATATATTTATATTATGTTTGGATTAAACAAAATAATTTTATTTAAAAAAAAATGATGAGTTTGAGTTTAAGTTGGACTTGTAAGATAGAGCTCCACGCCTTATTAAGTTTAGACCAAACAATAATGATTTTGTTTGAAAAAAATGATGAGTTTGAGTTTAAGTTGGACTTGTTAGAAAGATAGAATTTCGCTCATTTTTAAGTTTGGACTAAATAAAAAATAATTTTATTTAGATAAAATTACAATTTTATTTAAATATTGTGCTGACGTGGAAAATTGTGGAAGTTTCAAAAGTTTCGGTTATCTCTATATATATATATATATATATAGATGATAATAATAATAATAATAATAATAATAATAATAATAATAATTATACAAATACAAAATTGAAGGAAAAAAATTAGAAGCAAAGAGAAAAGAATATCAATCGCTTCTATTAGGATTGTCAAGTCCGCACGTTACTGTCTTTTTAACACTAGTGGCATACATTTGCTGTTTGTTCATGCTGTTCGAAGAAAGTAATTAGAGCTGTTTCATTCTTCCCTAATTCGATTAGTCATACAGTTGTTGCGTTATTAATTAATTCATGTGATTGTCTATTTTATAGCATCACCGGATATATTGGAGGCTTATGGTGGACATAAATTATAGGGTGGTGATATTCAATTGTGCGATCTTTACGGTTGACACGCACATGCTGCCTTAACCATTTATGTCTTTGTTTTCCTAATTATCAATGGTAATTTAGATGAATGGCTTAGTGTTATTGGTCAATGACTTCTGCTTAAAACATATTTCTATGTTGCTTTGATTATGGGATTGCCATCCCTCCTTTGGTTTGTAATATACTATTTCACAGAACCTATTTGGTTATTCCTATGTCAAATTCTATTCTTGATTGTTTTTCTCAATTTGCTTTTCCTCTTAATATAGCTAATTCATCACTAAAATACAAATGTGTTTATAAAGAAATCCATAATAATTATCTTTTAGTTTATTTCGTTGATCTCTCACACCCTATCTAGTTTGTACTCTTATAAACTTAATCAATCCTTTGGATCTCAGTTACTCAAAAAAGTTATTGGCGTGTGTGTGAGTTGGTTTCGGCTTGATCAATTTTGTTCCACTTTTATGACTTTGGTATGGTCAGCTGAGGCAATTTGAGCCGCTCGGTTGGATTACGCTGAAAACAACCTTTTTTTTAATTTTTAATAAATGTTATGAACGTTTGGTCTCTTCTTGGGCTAGGCTAGATTTTCTTACAAATCAGTTTCAATTTAATTTTTTTTGCTCAATTTTACATATCTTTTAATCAAATTTCTAATTTAATCTAATTATAGGTTTGTTGTTCTACTGTGTAATCTTAGTTTACAGTGTACGCATATGCCGCCACAACCATTTATGTTATTGCTTTCCATATCAAAGGTAATTTTGATCAATGGCTCACTTTTTTTTCTTTTTCTTTTTTTAACGTGAATAACTCACTGTTATTAGTCAATGACATCTTCTTAAACCTATTCCTATGTTCTTTTGATTATGGGATGTAGGACCCCTTCCTTGATTTGTAATAAGTGTTTGATACACTCTTTCTCCATTAAGCAAAACCTCCAAACTTAGAAATGTTTGTGGGCAGGTATTTACATTTTACAGTTTCACTTGAACTAATTCAGTCATTTTCTTTTCTTAATTTCGTTTCTTATTTAGACAAAGTTTGGCTTCAACTCTCACTAAAAAAATTAACATAACTACATATTTTGAAAATTTAACCATTAAATTATATATTTTATATATTCTTAATACATGTAAAAAATTTTGTCAAATTATGTTCTTTAGTTGCTTATGCATGCTCTATGGAATTTGGTTAATCACATACACTAAACTAAATGTTAGTTTGCCAAAAACCTTGTAACTGAATTGATACCTCCCCATATATAAAGTGTTTGGGGGTCTAGAAAAGAAAGAGTTTGAGTTGTGGGATTAGCAATATGTTGTAATTATTTCTCAAAAAAAAAAAAAAAAACTAAATGTTAGTTTAAGACTAAAAGTGATTAAGCTGGGAAAATAGTTTATAGTTTCTAAATATCTGCTACGGTGTTATTAGCATCATTTCAATATAAGTGCCATACATTATTTCTTCGTTAATATATGGCTGCTTGAAAAATGAAAGCCTCCGTAGTTCTCATATAGACTTATCATTCCTTGACCCTACCCTACCACGCCGGTGGGTTACTTCTGGCTGGCCGATTTTGTTTCGCTTTTAGGCGTTGGTGTGGTTAGCTGAGGCAATTTGGGCCGTACGATTGGACTGGGCTGAAAACAATGTTTTTATTTTTTATTTTTATGTTATGAACAGTTGGGCTCTTCTTGGGCTGGGCTGGGTTTACTTACAAATGAATTCAATAATGGGGAAAAGAAGCAATAATTTTTTTTTTTTTATAGGAAAAAGAAGCAATAGTTGTGTGATAAACATGTAAGAAGTGGATTTGAAAATAGTCCACTGTCCCTTCTTTCGACATGACATTCCTAATCTTCATCAAAAACTTTTGTCCGTCCATTAAGAATCCTCAGAATCACAATGTTAACAGTTTAAACGAAAAAATATATATATATATTGCATCAGTTTTCCTTCCCAAGTATATTAAGATAAGTGTGAGAGTCATAACACCCAACAAATATACTACAGTTTGCTATGTCCTGTGAATTTATCAAAAAAGACATTCTCTAAGTTCAAATTCTCTCACCTCACGCTATCAAATTATCCAAAAAATAAAAAAAAACCAGCCCAGACAAGTTGGAGTAATGAATTCAAGACTTGCCAAAAGATAAGAGTAATAAATTAATTAAGATACTAGTTCACCATGGAGAATTTTTATTGTGGATGTAAGTTCACCCACAAATATAATGGATGTAAGTAAGTTATGTATTTTATGAGTTCAATTGAAAACAATTCTAAAAAAGTTTTGAGTTTACATCATGAAGAAAGCTGAAGTTGAAAGCCAGTTTGGAAGATCAAGTGTCTTAAATCTGAGAATGTCATTGAGTTCAAGGATGGTGAGTTTTTGAAGTTTTATGAAAAGCATGGTATCAAGAGCACGAAGAACAATTAGTGAAATAGCTAAATGTGTAAGATTGAACGTTGGGCTTTCTAAAGTCTTCTAGACTAAAGCAATGTGTATTGCTTGTTACATTCTTAATTAATCGCCAAAAGCTGCTCTTGACAGGAAAGTCGCCGAAGAAGTATGGACAAGGAAAAGAGTTCCTTTTTTTTTACTCTTTGCTGAGGATATTCAGATACCCTGCTTATGTTCATATTCTCATTTGAAAAGATATCAAAACTTTATCCTAAATAAAAGAAGTGCATATATTCAATTATATATGAATATTTTTTATTCTCAGCCATACCTAGACTTGGCAGTGGTTCTAGTTGAGCTGATCTTGAGTTCAGAAGAAATCTCAACAACAATTTGGGTATGACCATATTAGTGAATTTGTCCCCAATAATAGCTTTGTTTTTTAAATCAGAACCTTCATTCAATCATGGCAAAAACTGCAACAGTTAATACAAGCTATACATTGGTGACACATTGAGGTAGCTGTAAACCTGTAACATGACCAGGAAATTTCAGGTCCCGTTTGGTGTGGGGTTCAGATATATATTTTCAGTTTTTTATCAGCATTACACGTATTTTTACATATTTTTTCAATCATATGTATTTCTAAAAAAACTAAAAACTATTGTTTAACCACATATACCAAGTCCTCAATATCTTGTCAATCATGGTGTAAAATTTCAATAGCTTTGTCAATGTGGAATAAAACCAAAAAGCAAAGTGTCAAACAGAGTGGAAAATGACCATGCTTCAAAGTTCTTCCAATGTGGAAAAGGGAAGGCAACGTGATAAACAGGGCAGAAAATATATCGCTAAGTGTCTAACACGGTTTGAAAATTATCTGATCCAAAATATTTGATTTGAAGTGGAAAGGGGCATTTTAATGTGAGACTCCAGCATTTAGCGAGAAATCCTTAGATATTGCTGCCTTTTTTTTGAACCCAACGTCCACGCCATTCCTGATGAACTAGGACAGCTCTTTTGATCGACTGACATATTGATTTAGGTGTCTTTCTCAAGTTCACGTGGTTTACAATAGCACAACTTTCCAAACTTATCTAATTGGATGTGGGCTTGACATATTGGTGCCTAATTTTTGGATCATTTTCTTTCCGTTGTCGTCTTTCTCGATTTGCTTTTCCATTACTAATCTCTCTCCCTTTTTAAATGATTGAAATAAGGGACAATTAAGTGTTTTTACGTGATTCTATCCAAGATAACAATAGAATTAACGGCGAGGTGTAAAGTGAGATAAGGGTTATAGCTTACGTTGCTAATTATACATTTTAAAATTTTAAAATGGTAAAATATAAGTTCTCCAAAATACTGCTAATAAAATTAAAAGATTAAATTTATATCAATCGTCATTCGTCCCTTATTACAACAGCTCTCCGTTTTCTTGGCTTGGGACCAACGGTATAACTATCCTTGTCGCTATTAGCACAATAAGTCAATGGAATTAACATCCTTCTCTATGGAAATTATTCCTCAAGAAATGGATAGTTATCTACTCCAATTATATACAACACTGTGTAACTATTCCTGTCGCTTTTACCACAATAAGTCGTTGGAATTAAAATCTTTCTCTATGGATTTTTTTTTTTTTTTGGAGAAATTTTCTCTATGGAAATTATTCATCAGGAAATGGATAGTTGTCTACTGCAATTAATTACAGGTTGCTTTTAACACAAGAAGTCGTGGAAATTATTCAAGAAATGGATAGTTGTCTGCTGCAATTAATTACAGCATCTAAATTGATGCCAGCATCTAAATATGATTTCCAATTCCTTTGAGGGCAACGTTCCAACAATCCTAACAGTTGGTGCACCTGGATCTTGAACGGGTCTTGAACTTGCAATTAATTACAGCATCTAAATTTGATTTCCATTTCCTTAATTTGAGTGCAACGTTCCAACAATCCTAAGAGTTGGTGCACTTGGGTCTTGAACTAGTCAACCGTTTCATGTATTGTCAATAATGCTAGACAATGGTGAGATACGAGGTTCCCATGGATAAAAAAAACATGCGGGTTGACACATGGAGGCCCGTGGATGATATACTAGTGAAGTATACAAGCCTATTAGACAAGGGGTAATGAGTAGGACTTGTTCATGACCCATAGGGAGGTCTTGAAGCCCATAGAAGGGGAGAGACTCACAAGTGGGGTGGAAGATTGTTGAGTCTATACATGTGAGTGAAGTCCTACATTGAATGATGATGAGAAAAATGAGTGGTTATTATAGCATAATTAAGCACATACTCATTAAACTTAAGTTTTTGGGTTAAAGTGTGTCCCTATTGTTAGGTTCTAAGACTTTAGGAACTAAATGTATTAGAGCTTCATTTTGTATATATTGGCAAACCATAATCAAAACAATGAGTCTAGGTTTAGGCTTGCTCAAAGTGTGTTTAAGTGCAAATTTGAATAGAGTGTTTTGCAGGAATTTATTGTGTAAAACTGCAAGGCTTGATCAATCAAAAATAAAGCTCAATCGATCAAGAATCGTAGATCAGTAAATTCTGTAGAAATTTCAAACGCAACCCAAGCCCATATAACGTGTAGGGTTAAGTGTTTCACTTTCAGTATAAAAGAAAAAACCCTAGCCACGTTTTAGAAGTCTCTGAATAGTTTTGTGTTTTCTCTGGTGTGAGATTTGAGAAGTGTTTACCTTAAAATACAAGGAAAGCTCTACCAAAGTTTAGATCTGAAATCAAGTTTTGGTGGTGATTCAATTGCTACACAAAGATCATGTAAAGTACAAAACCTTTGAGTGGAGTCTCAAAGTCACAAGTAGGAGAACTTGTGTTTGGTGTAGATTCAAGGAAATAAGTAATCCGTGGACTCAAAGCTGTCACGTGGTCAGGGTAGTAAGTTTTTTACATGAGGTAGCATTAGGATGTTAGTGGTCTAAGTCATTTTGTAAAACTTCAATTCTTTTATAGTAGATCTGTTTTTTATCTTAAGGATAGCTGAGTCAAATCCTCTCCAGGTTTTTTACCGGTTTAGTTTTCTTGAGTCATCAGATCTTTGTGTTCTTTACTTTCCACATTATATTTGTTTTGCTCACAATTGTTTAACCTAGACTTCAATAACAAACTTGTTAATAAACTTGGCTTAATATTAGGTTAAGCATATTGTGTTAAAGGGTCTAAAAACCTAACATCTATATGTTATGGAGTATATTGATTATTCAAGGAAGCTTCAAAAAGTGTTTATCCCCCCAAAATAGAGAACTAGCTACCCCAACTTTGTTAGTACACAAAGGAAGCTCTCCTAGTCTTAGTTAGCAAGCGAGGTCTTCATCAGTCTTGGGATTTCTAACTTCTTCATCTAGTCGTTTGCAATACTTAAAAGATCTATCCCTTGATTTTCTTTCCTAACTTAATAGAGCTAATCTCCAAAATATTAATGTATTTCTAGAGCATTCGATAATATCTGTCTTCCAATTTAACTGCTTGATATTTCATAGCCTCTAAAAACGAAAGGCTGTGGTAGTTGGTTTTATACTCTCAAGTTTCCATCAAACGTGCTCTCTTATAATATTTATTAAATTTAATGTTTTTCTATTCAAAGGGGGAGATGATGTCGATGAATGAAAGCCAATTATAAATTGCTGGAGTCAAAGGGAAAAAACTTAGAAAATAACTTCTATCAGAATCGAAACTAGGACTGCAGTGTTTAAATTCTACTTTCATTTCCTTTTGACAGGAATTTTCCAACTTTGCTAACAAATATATTAAATAACAGTAATGGTTAGTGCTATTTACAGCAAGGAGCTTATTGGACAAGTTCTAGACAAACTCAGTTTATAGTCTAACGGCACGTTTGGTATACTAAATGAGGATTAGTACAAGAATTGTAATTTTTACTACTATGAATAAAATGTGTTATAATATAATAATTAAATTTATTCATAAGTCTGGTTGTGAATTATAAAAACTTAAGATTTGTTGTAGGAAATATCTTACTCATACAATTTTATTTCCTTCAAAATTGTTACTCCGTTTTTAATATTTGAGATAGATATGTGTTAGTTTCAATGATTTTTTTATTTTTATAATTGTCACATATATATGGAAAGTTTGTTTATTCGAAAATATATTAATTTTAGAAATTATTGGACCTACTAAGGAATAACTAATAAAACCTTTTTTAGAGATGAATAATTATTTATTATTCTGAAGAATAGCTATTCATAAAGAATGACAATTCTTTGCAATAAAAACATAACCAAACTAAAAAATAGCTAAATTATAGGAATAACTATTACATTACAGTGTCTATTACAGTCTATCAAATATACCCTAAGTTAATTTATCGAGGTGGAGGGGCTAACAACCTAAGAGGAACTACACCATATATGTGCCATTACTCTCCCTAATATGAAATATTTGCTAGTGGTGTTAACTGTTAAAAGCTTCAACTAGACACATTTTAACAAAATAAATGTTTGTTCATTGTCAGAATGGCCGCTTTAAAGCACTCACATCAATCTATGTATAATATCATAAATGTTAAATGATGGGATTGACAAGATATCTCGTCTTGGACAACACTAGAGAATACCTTCATCCATCCATCCTAAGCACTGACAAGGGTAAGCAAGTCATTAATAAGAGGATTCAATATCTTGAATGGTTACAAGCCAGCTGTCAGATCGTTGGAACCTCATCAATATGCACACTAATAAGCCCTGAGGTGTTACAAGAAAGAGCATTAAAACCTCAAGCAAGGCCCCAACGGCTAGAAACTAAAAAGCTATATATACGCACTCATTAGGAATATAGAAGGTACATAACTCTAATCAAAAGAAATATTTTTTCACTTCTTATTTACTCTTAAAAGATTGCCAAATACTAACTTAGGCATCGAAGACGTTGTGGTAGGCGCCACAACGGTGTCCATCTCAGGAAAGCTTTAGTCCGTTTTGCAGGGGCATCGACGAAGTCTCGACATCATCTGAACGGATATACTCAACTGACGACTAAACTTCATCAGTTTGGCGCTGTCTGTGGAAACGACATTTTCGTACTAAGGTTTGAGAATACAGTTCCAACTATTCTCTACAATCCAAATGGAGTTTAACCAAGACCTCGCAACACTGGCCTTACAAACCCAAGCACTTACAGCTAGCGTGGAAGAACTCATCAGACAAAACCAGGAGATGAGGCAGCGACTTCAACAAGAAGCCAACCGATCTAGAGACAATCAAGATGACAAGAAGGATAGCTAAAGACGAAGTTAACAAAGACCCACCATTCCAGACGAACCGAGCTCGGAACTTATTCAGGAAATGAGGAAGGAAATGGATGAATTAAGGAACGCTATCAAAGAAAAAACAAATCGAAGCGTGGATAGGATGGTTAGGACCACAGAATCCCCCTTCACGGCAGCAATTCTTGAGTGCGCAGTACCATCGAAGTTTCACCTGCCTGAACTCAAACATTTTGATAGGCTTAAGGATCCCTTAGACCATCTCAACACTTTCAAGACAACGCTAGGTCTCCAACAACCCCCCAACAAAATAATGCGCCGCTCTTTCCCTACTACTCTTAAAGGGACTGCAAGGGAATGGTTCACGAAGCTACCTGCCTCATCCATTGACAACTTTGAACAGTTAAGCAGTTCCTTCCTACGCCACTTTATAGAGGGGGGGCAACGCCCAAGGAGGCCAACAGACCATTTACTCACCATCAAGCAAGGAGAGAAAGAGACCCTGAGGTCATACGTGAAGCGCTTTACCCGCGAGACTATGGAAGTAGACGAAGCTGATGACAAGGTGCAGTTGACAACCTTTAAAACTGGATTAAAGTCCAAGGAGTTCGTAATTCTCACGAAGAATCCCCCTAAGACGATGGCAGAGATTCTCCTGAAGGCGCAGAAGTACATAAATGCTGAAGATGCTCTAGTAGCGATAAAGGTCGTGGAGAAAACCAATGACAAGGGAACAAAGGAAGACCATCGAAAGAAGGAGCTACTAGATCATTAACCTAGAGACGAGAGTAAAAGGAAGGACAAAAAAACTCCTTGAACAGTACTCCTTTAGTTATGCCTGTTGATAAAATTCTGGCGCAGATTAAGGATAAGCACTACCTCAAATGGCCGAGACCACTACATTCGTCACCCCACGTGCACGACAAAAAGAAGTACTGCCAATTCAACAAGGATCACGGCCACTACACCAAGGATTGTAGAGACTTGAAGGAGTAGATAGAGAAACTCATACGAAAAGGGAAACTGCTAAAGTTTGTGAAAAGGGGGGAATCTAGTAGATTCAGGGATGATAGTAAAAACTAGCGCGAATCCACACCTAGGGACGAGGATCACACATCCCAACATCCGCCAAATGTGATAAGGGAGATAAAGACGATCACAAGAGTGCCGTTCATAGGTAGTTCATTCAGATCTCTCAAGAAAGCATGTCAGAAGCAGCTGAACAACGCCCATCGAATACCTTAGTTTAAGTAGAGACGGACGGACCGAGACATGTTTTTCTTAGAAAAAGATGCTAGAGGAGTGAAGCTGCCTTATGACGACCCCCTGGTCATAATGCTAACGATAGAAGGATTCAACACCAGGAGAATCCTCGTGGACAATGGCAGCTCTGCAGATATCATCTACCTCTCCGCTTTTTAGCAGCTAAAGCTAAATCCAAAATGGCTAGGCCCATTTAACTCCCCCCTCGTCAACTTCAGTGGAGACAAGGTATATCCTAAAAGCATAGTGACACTAACAGTCATAGTGGGGACTTACCCGAGGTAACTGACTCGCCAATTGGACTTCCTGGTGGTTGATTGCCCTTCATCTTACAATGTGATCACAGGAAGGCCTACACTCAACCGTTGGAGAGCGGCCACGTCCACCTATTGCTTGAAGGTAAAGTTCCCAACAGAAAACGGAGTCGAAGAGGTGAAAGAGGATTAAGTACTAGCCAGGGAATGCTAGCTGCAAAAGAGAACCATACATGGATGATCGAGAAGGAGTAAGAAGATAAAGTGGAAGCCCTAGAGACAGTGGAGCTGGTGGAAGGAGATGCAGCCAAGACGACCAGAATAGGGACGACATTGAGCCCTGAGATGAGGACGAGGCTCCTCCAGCTCCTTAGAGAGAACCTAGATATCTTCACGTGGAGTCACAAGGACATGTCAGGTATATCCCCAAAATTCATCCAACATAGACTAAATGTGGATCCTGAGAAGAGGCCCGTCTAGCAAAGACGCCGAGTCTTCGCTCCAGAATGGAATCAATCAATTACAAACGAGGTTAACAAGCTGTTGTCAGCAGGCTTTATTTGAGAAGTCTACTACCTAGATTGGCTTGCCAATGTCGTCTTAGTGAAGAAAGCAAACAGGAAATGGACAATGTGCGTAGACTTCACGGACCTGAACAAAAACTTGCCCAAAAGATAGCTTTCCTCTACCCAGGATAAACCAGCTCGTAGATTCTACAGCAGGGCATAAACTACTGACGTTCATGGATGCATTCTTGAGATACAATCAAATAAAGATGGTTAAAGAAGACCAGGAGAAAACTGCTTTCATCACAAGTCAAGAGCTTTATTGCTATAAGGAAATACCCTTCGGTTTGAAGAATGTAAGGGTAACCTACTAAAGGTTAGTAAATAGAATGTTCAGTAAACAGATCGGGAGAAATATGAAGGCATATGTAGATGATATGCTCGTCAAGAGCAAAGAAGAGCTTGCTCACCTAAACGACCTTAGTGAAACATTTGCCATACTTAGGCAATACCAGATAAAGTTAAACCCCAGTAAGTGTGCTTTTGGAGTAGCCACGCAGAAGTTCTTAGGATTCATGGTGTCTCAAAAGGGGATAAAGCAAACCCATAGACGGAACGAGCTATACTCAACATGACATCGCCAAAGATCGTCAAAGAAGTCTAGAAGCTCACAGGCAAGATAGCAGCACTTAATAGGTTCATCTCTAAAGCGACAGACAAATGCCTACCCCTCTTCAAGATACTGAAGAAAGTCTTTTTTTGGACTAACGAATATGAAGCGGCATTCCAAGAACTCAAGCGTTACCTGAGCAATCCACCCCTCCTAAGTCCGTCCAAGGAGAGGGAAAACCTGTATTTGTATCTGGCAATATCAGCTACAGCCGTAGCGCAGCCTTGATTCGAGAAGAGGATAAGAAGCAGCTCACAGTTTACTACGTCAGCCAAGCTTTCTAGGGGGCAAAAGCCAAGTACCCAAGAATTGAGAAGATTGCATTCGCATTGGTAGTAGCTTCGTGCAAGCTGCAACCGTAGTTTCAAGTGAACCCCATTTTGATAATGACAGACCAACCCATTAAAAAGTCTATAAATAAGCCCAAGGCGGCTGAGAGAATGGTCCAATGGGCGATTGAGCTTAACCAGTTCGATGTTGAATACCACCCTAGGATAGTAATTAAGGCGCAGGCTTTGGCGGACTTCATTGCCGAGTTCACCTTCCTAGACGAGGATAGCAACTCTGACGAGATAGAGCACTAGACGATACATACCAACTATTCATCCGCCCAAAAAAGGGGAGGAGCAAGGGTCGTCATCATCACCCCAGAAGGAGAAATGCTTAAATATGGCGTCTAGCTAAAATTCCCGGCCACTAATAAAGAAGCTGATCGACAATTTGGAATTACTCAAATCTGTAGTTCCTTAACCCAAAAATGCACGTAATTGTTGGGTTTATACTTAAGTTTTGAATAAAATATTGCCAAGAGCTCAATAACTTAACTAACACCTCTTACTATTTTTCGAAGAATTAAGTTTTGAATAAAATATTGTCAAGAACTCAATAATTTAACTAACACCTCCTACTATTTCTCGAATTGGGTTTAAATAAATTTTTTATTGCCCGTTGTAAGTATTGAAAATTAAAAAAAAATTTTAAAAAATTCAAATGAAATGAAATGTTTTTGAAAGAGGTGTAGATGCTTCTTTTGACAAGCCCAAATTATTTACCAGGGTCAGATGGATGCTATATCATTGGCATAAGCCCATGGGCCGTAGAAGAAAGTAGACTGTGTACTCGGTTTACCATTGTAGGTGGAACGGACCATTTTTGCAACCAGTCACATAGATCGGTTTGGTCATTACCCCAATCTCACATTCTCACCACACCTGGAGGCTGGTTCTTGTTGGCCCATTTCTGTTGGCTATAATGTCATTTGTGCCATCGGCACAGGAAGCTTGGTCCGCTCAATTGGACTAGGCTAAAAATAGCTTTTATTTTTTATTTTTTAAATTATGCATGGTTAGGCTTGTCTAATGTTGGGCTGGGTTTCCTTACAAATGAATTCAACAATGAGGGTGAGAAGAATGGGCTCCAACTGAATTGTGTAATAAACATGGAGTGGACAGGCTTGTTGTCCTTCTAGTTCTATCCTCGCCGAACCCAATCCAATCATGCATCAATTTGAGTGAATAACCACTCAAATCAACACATACGGATTCAAAACTTTGGAATGGCGTTTGGTCTCTACATGTGCCAAACAAAGTTAAGAATTTGATGTGACGTGCTTGTCGTAATGCTATGCCAACAAAAGCGAACCTGGTGCGAAGGACAATCAATGATGACCCTCTTTGCATGCAATATATGGACGTGTAAGGAAGTCAACGTCATTTGGGCTGATCCAGAGTTGTGGTCTTGTCGGAGGGAGGTGCATTTTCTCAACTTCAAAGAATTATTATCTTGGATGATTGAGCAGCAAAACAATGCCGAACTCTTTGCTATGACTGCGTGGATGATCTGGAAACAAAGAAATCAAGTCCGACTCAACCAATCAGCTAGCAACATCGACCAAATCGCCCAACAGTCCAATGAGATGCTTGCTGAATTTCGGGTCTGCCAAACAACTTCGACAACTTTCCTGTCAGAGAGGCAGACACGAAGCAGGCAGCTCCGGAGAGAGAGCTCCACCGATGGACATGACAAAAATTAACTTCGATGGGGCTGTCTTTTCCGGTGAGAACAAGTCAGGCATGGGCATTGTAATTAGAGACAACTTGCTTCGTCATTGCGTCCTGTTCAAAGAAGTTGCAGCAAGCCTACGGCAGTTCCGAAGTTGAAGCATTAGCTGCTGCCATGGCTCTGTCCTCTGCAGCAAATATTGGTATTAACAAAGTAATTCTGGAAGGCGACTCGTTGGAGGTTATTAGAGCTCTATCTCAGGATGTTACTACACAGTCCTCAATAGGCCCAAGGATTGAAGATGCAAAGATATACTCTAATAGTTTTCGTAAATTACAGTACTCTCATACAAGGAGAGAATGGAATAGCATTGCTCAAAATCTGGCAAGATATGCAATAGACATTCCAGATTTACAATGTGGATGGAGAATGTTCCACTACATGTTTTAACTGTTTTACATGCTGATTTAGCTGGATTATCTTAATACATTTTAGGTTTTTCCCCCTCCAAAAAAAAAAAATGAAGAAAGGAGGACCCCGAACCACTCTTTTCAAACTATGTAAGAAAGTGCAATGTGGATAAATCAAGGTCAGCCTTGTTTGCTGTATAATAATTTAATGCTTATATAAATGTGGGTTTACATTTATGGCTGCAAGAAAATTTTTTAATTCTTTTCAGTTTCTGACCTAATTGTTATCTTCCCCCTCAGATCTCCAATTGAATTTGGTGAAGGCTCTGAAATAAGAAATGGGTTTAACAGTTTATCAAGGATAAGCTTGCACATTCCCAAATTCGGCAGTGTGGAATGCACAGGAGATGCTAGAGCTGATAAGAAGAGTGCACTTGACTCCGCGGCACTTGTCATGCTCTATGAGCTTGAACGACAGGGAAAACTTGTCATTGGTGGCTCCTAATTTGTGTCTATTGGTATCAAGTAGTGGTTCTTTAACTTAAAAAATGGGATGGTGTTATGTTTTTTTGTATGGTAGACCACCCTATCCATCTTCCCTAAACCTATAGAGCAATTAGGCAACAGGCTAGTTAGGTAATGTATCAAACATGAATCTAACCTTGGCTATGATGTCAATGCACAAAGTCATGTACGCTACTGCTGCTAATTATTTGTATTAATACATGCTCAAAATGAAAGCTATGCTTTTTACATTCTCTTTTCTAATTGAAGGATTGTATGATTCTAACCCAATGAATCCCTTGCCCATAATTTGGTAGAACCTAGGATTCCACTTTTTCAAGGTTGATTTTATTATGCTGCAACATTACAAGAGATTGTAATTTGGTTTTATTATTAAATATTTGCATCAGTTTTCATATGTTTGTTAACTATTTGATTCATTTAAAAGTTAAAATAATAATGATTAATGAGCAATATTTGTAAGTGATGGACTTCAGTCTGATTGACATTAGCGGACATTGGGGATTCTCTCTTTTCCTTAATTGTTAATAAGACAAGGAAATCTGAAACCCATAACTTTATGTGGTCAGGTAGTTCCTGTAAGATTTGGAAAATCGAATTTCTAGGGTAAAAATGATAATGCTGGTGGTGATTAAACAATGGTCTGTAACCAAGCTGCCCATAAAATAGCAAGGATGTCTCTTAATTCTCGAGTCTTTTATTTTGATAAACACCGTCTACCTGAGGTCTTGGCGTCTATGTGCAAGGCAGACTGCAATTCCTTCTAGTTTCTCTTTTCAATAAAGATTGAAATTTATAAATTAAAAAAAAAAATGTAGAAACTAAAAAAGGGTTATCATCCTTTCACATGACAAATGTAGAAACTAAATGTGTCTTTGCTTACAAAATGGTCAAGTTACAACCTATAGACAAATGTCCTTCTAGTACAATAGATGCTAAAATGCAAAAGAATAAGGCAAATGTTAACAAGTACTATGCAGTGTTTATTAAGGTTGGATTAATGTGAGTCTCATTTAATAAAAATAATTAGATAAATGAAAAAAAAAAAAAAAAAAAGACATAAAACTGGCTCCTCGGTCTATTTTAATTTTTTTTCTTTTTTTTTTCTTTTTTTATCTCTATGAAGCTGGCCTCAACTTATTAAGCTGCCAAAAAAAAAAAAAAAAAACTACTGCTAACAAGCATTTTACAATGCCCGTTAACGCAACCTAAAGAACAATAATAATGACTATCTATTCTATTTTTAGTATTTACAATACTTCCATGTTCTCGCACTTGTTAATTGCAAAAGTCAATCCACCAAAAACAATGTATGATTATAAGTGTTGACAAACTTATGACTAAACCACATTAATCATTACCAATAATAAAAGGTTTTTGTTAACGAATATCTTTGTGCACTTGTTAAAAAGACTTCAAAAGAGTCATACTTGCATTTGGAAGTTAAATGCCATTTGAATTGAAAGTGGCTTTGCCTTATTTATAAAAAGTCAATCAATTGCATTATAGAATTTGCATAAGATAGTCGTTAATCAGACTCTAAATAAAATTGAAAGTTGTCTTGATATATATATATAATAAATACTAAATTCTAGTTGGTCTCCGTGTACGCCCAATCATATCAGCAATTTGGCACCTAAAAATAAATTATTGCAGCAATGCTTGGAACACAACTTATTTCTTAACAATTTTCACGACAGAGTGGACATAGTAACACTCATATATTCACCATTTTTTCCCCTACTAGTTAGAGTCTTACTACTTGGGTGAAATTTGTCATTATAATTTTTGTGTGGCGTTGCATTATTGAAATGACTGTCCTTGATATCCTTAAAACGATGAATGCTACAATTAGACAATTATGTTGGCACTCCGTACTGCAAAAACGACATTCAACTGTGTCATTTTGGATAAATAAATAAATAAAATTGTAACCGTACTGCACCACTTTCGCAATCGTTATTCTCAGGGTTTTGTCCACTCTCTCTCTCTCTCTCTCTCTCTCTCTCTCTCTCTCTCTCTCTCTCTCTCTCTCTCTCTCTCTCTCTCTCTCTCTCTCACAAGTTGCTTCATGCGTTTGAACCTTAGTACATATCAGATGCCAAAAGTGGAATATGTTAAGATCCGTGCAGACATAAGACCAGGGACGGACCCGGGGGCCAAAGGGGGCCCGGGCCCCCCCTGGGCCCAAAAAAAAAATTTTTAGCAGCTGAAAATTTTCCCCAAAAAAAAAAAAGGGTTGGGCCCCCCTCAGTTTTTAAGTCCGGCCCCCCCTTTGTTTTAGCTCGGGCCCCCCTCCCAGCCCATCATCCGGCCAGCCCAGGAGAGTCGGAGACCATGACCCATGTTAAAAAAAAAAAAAAAAATAAAAAAATAAAAAAAAATAAAAAAACCTCAGCTCTCAGAGTCCAAAACCAAACGGAGAGAGCAAAAAATCGAATGAAAAAAAACGTAAAAAAGAAAGAGTGAGAGACTGAGAGCACTGAGAGCTGTGACTGAGAGACAGAGAGACCCACGCGAAAGTCGAGAGACCCACTCACCCACTGATCGTGGTGTCGCCGTGACGCCGGCGAGACCCACGCCGGCGAGACCCACTCACTCACCCACGTGAGACCCACTCACTCACCCACGCCGACGAGACCCATTTACTGCCGCCCACGCGAGACCCACTTGCCGCCGTCGCCGCTGCTCGAGACCCACTTACCGCTGCTTGGCTGCTGCTAACAGGTATTTACTCTTAATCTCTTATCTTTTCCTTCAAAACATAATAAATATAAAATGTTTGTGTCTTTGTGATCTGATCTGAGAATCTGAGATTCACAGAAACTGTGCTTGTGCCTTGTGGACTTGTAGTGTTTCATGTTTGTGTTTTTATTGATGAGTGATGAACTAAACTGATGTTGGTGATTGACTATTGTGAATTGATCGGTGCTGCCGGTGGGTTTTTTTTTTTTTTGTTTGGCTGCTTGGCTTTGTCACTCTGTGTTTTGTGACTCTCTGACTGGTATTATATAGATAAGAGAGAGAGAGAGAGAGAGAAGAGTTTGTAGTTGTAGAGATTAGTTTTTTTATTTGTTGACTGTTAGTTGGACATAATAGGGACAAGTGGAGTTGGGCAACGGACAAGTGACAGAAAAAAACAAAGTTAAAGTTAAAGAAAGTTTTTAGTGTCGGTAGTGGGATTCATTGGGTATTTGGGTTAGTGGGTCAGTGTTAGAAAGATGGAAACAACACACTTACACAAAGACAAATAAAGGCCGACCAAACACAAAGACAAAAGTAAAGGCAAGCAAAAATAAAGATAGACGAAAGACCAAAAGAAAAAAAAACAAATTATATAATATAAAAAATTGTCACACAAATTTAAGAAAATAATGGTGATTCTTATATGATTCTTATTTTATTTGTAGATCATGAAAAAATCAACTACAATGCTTGATTTTTTCAAAAGAAAAGGTTCAACTTCGAATTCTTCCGAAGTCAACGTGGAATTGCCAACAACTAATGTTGCTATTCCAATTCTAGAAAATATGGATGTTCCAATTCTAGAAAATATGAATTTTCCAATTCCGGAAAATGTCGATGTTCCAATCCCTCAAACACAATTTCAAAGAATTGACCTTGATTCTTTGGATTATGATCCCCGAACACGCAAACAAATATGGGAATATCATGTTAATCAACGTGATGAAATTCGACGGGCTTACATTATAAAAGGTCCGCACCAACCTCCTCTAAAGACATTCAAAAAAAGTGGAAAGCACAATCGTAGCTTTCAAGCTTCTTGGTTTGGAAATAATTCAACATAGCTTTCAAGCTTCTTGGTTTGTAAATAATTCAACATGGCTTGTGGTAAAGAATTTCTATCCACAAGATTTCACAGATTATGACAAACAAGTGTTGGAGAAGGAGCTTTATCATTTTGAGCATAATGTTGTCCAAGATCCAGAGTTCAAAAAATTGAAAAGTTTATCTGAGTTGTCTCAATAATTAGTGAGAACTGGAAATTCAGAACACTACAAACTTGTTTATAGAATGGTGAGACTTGTGCTTACTCTTCCAGTTTCTACTGCTATTACAGAGCGAGCATTTTTAGCTATGAAAGTTGTCAAAACTAACCTTCGAAACAAAATGAAAATCAATTTTTTGACGGACTCTTTGATGTTATACATTAAAAAGGATATAGCTTCGACATTTAGTTTAGATTCAATTGTGGATGATTTTGAAGATTTGAAAGAGCGTCGAGTTCCCTTTTCATATATGATTGTATAAAGAAACTATAGTGTTTCGTGTCTTTTGTTTTTGTTAGTAGATGATTGTATCTTAATATATTAAGAAACAATGATTTTTGGGTATTTGTCTTGGTTGATAGTTTATTAATACTATATGGATGCGTATTTGAAAATTTTTTTTTTTTCACTTATCTTCAGCCCTCCCCAACTTAAAATCCTGGGTTCGTCCCTGCATAAGACACACATCAGTTATTGTACTTGGCTTATCCTTATATGGGTCACATTGATGTTTTAGGATGCAAAATATCGACTGAGTCATTCTGAAGTAAATCTCTGCCTCAATAATTTACAAAAATTTATCTTGTGTAATACGCATATAATGCAGCCAGCCCCTCACAAGAGTCACAACAACATAGGAGTCTCACAACATGTGTGGGACTGTCATTAAGTTGCATCCTAACTAAATCCACACTTTCTGTGATACAGCTGAGATCTAATATCATCCTAAGAAATCCAGAGTGATGCCCTCACCTAACTTTTAGTGGGGGGGAGATGTGTGATTTGAATTGCAGCCGTAGTAAGACACTACAAATGATGTTATTACCACTGAGCAATCACTTGAACCCCCATTTGATACCTTTGATTACATGACCAAGTATAGAACCTTTGATTACAAAATCATCCAGTGCAAGATACATCAGATGTGGAGTTTGTTGAACAGTCTGAAGCTAACACAGATTTGAAAATATCTCAACCATCTTAAATTCAAACCTGCTGTATCAAGGCACTGCCCCTTGGATGGGTATGGGTTACGAACAAAAATATTATCTGCAAGTATTTCATCCAATTACTATTTAGTATTTACTACACTAGCCAAATGAAGTAAAAAAAAAAAATCTTAACCATCAAATATATTGTCAATGTACAAGAGATCTGAAATTCAAAGCTGCTGTATGAAGGCACTGCCATTTGTTGGTGTATACTATCAACCTGTAGGCTTTGAACAAAATGACTATTTGTAAATATTTCACTAATTTACCATTCACTGTGCTTAGTAAATGCAAATCATATATTCTTTAAGTGTTCTATAAAACCATAGAAACCTTTACCATTCTTCTTGATATCTCAAAGAAGCAAGGTTGAATGCCTCTTGACCTGGGACTAATAGTTCAGCTAGGCCATTGAACTGCCACTGAATCAAAACTAAAATATGGGAAAGGGATTAGCCACTGAAAAGATGACATCATGCCCTGACCAACAGCTAGTATACGTTACTGTTGTTGTCCCCACTGACACGCTTAAACACTTCAAAACTTTTGTGACTTCCTAAGAAATCAATCCGTTTAAAAACCACATAACCACATTCTGATGTTTCTCTACTAGAGTACACTGATCGCAGCTGGTCTGCATGCCTTGAATCAGTGTGAATTGCAGCCTCTATTTCGTGAACAGATATGTTCTCCTGCCAGAGAGCAAACATAAACATCAAGGACCCTGGTATACAAATCAGCTCTACTGTCTGGTAGATGCACATAAACTTCAAAAGTGATTAAACTAACAGCCCCCTCCCTTTAAGCGTCAAAAACATCCATCATAATTATACGCAAGGGATTAATTATATGCCACTGGCCACATACGTTCTGTTGAGTTTTTCTTGATGCAGTAACAGAACATGTCAAAATGGTGATTAAAAAAAATGTCAAAAGGACAAAAGGTTTGTATTTCTTCATAGTTTTTTTTTAATTTAAATTAATAGTTAATAAAGTCCCTTCCACCGGATTCCATTTAGCAAAATTGGTTTCACTTCCAACTTTTTGCTTTTTGTCTCACCTTTAGCAAATACATTATTAAAAACTACGGGATGCCAAACTCAATACCATATTGAAATTTGATAACCAAACCAACGATGAAAGATATAACTTGAAAAGAAAATTATTAAATCATTGCTTATGCATAAGAAAAAAATTTATAGACACATGAAGGAAACTCTTCAAGTCTTACCTGATAATATGCATAGATATGATCTAACACTTGCAAACATGTAAAGCCATTATCGCTGAAAAACGTTCTTGAAGGAGGCCCCATCTCAGCAAATCGGTCAATGGGATGGTAAGAAAACGGTATTTAAATATCAATTCGGATTCCTCACTGCAAACAGGCCAAAGAAAAATTAAATGCCGTGAGATAATACGCTCCTCATGGATAGAGAACACTGCTATAACCAGAAACACGGCATAACAAGCACACGTGGTTCACAAAATTTGGATAATGATGCCATATGAACAGGTCAGAGTTCACATATTCCATCTCATCAGATCATTACAACATAAAAATTTGTTGACCCACTTTATAATTTACAGCAAGATACACACACGTATAAACAAAGATGAAGTAACACAGTAGAGCGTAAAATCCATCCATCAAATTCATGCCCATCAGAAAAAGATGAAATCTACATATTAGCAGTGAGAGAGGGAGAACAAACAACTTTCTGTAAGTGGCTGGGTTAAGTTCATTAATGAAGCTTCTGAATCCTTGCCATCCCCTTTTGCATCTAGGAATACAGAAGAGGGATGTTCACTGTACCATCAACACTGAAAGAGTCTGTGTAAATAGAAACAGTCGAAGTTGGCTCGGATATTGACCAGCAGATTGAATCCAAAAGGCTGGTTGGGGTTAATGGATGTATTGGGGTTTGACAGGTCTGTAATAACAACAGAATTCATAATTAGATGACTTCACATCAATACTCGTAAATCCATTGATAGAGTGTTCCATATTAAGACGGATCAACCCCCTTCCCCCCCCCCCCCCCCTCTCTTCCCCAACCACCAATTCCTTAAACAGACACACACAAAGAATACATTCAAGATTCACTACAAAGATTTCCAGCATTTCTGCACTTGAGTGAAGGAAAGAAATCATGCAAATACCTTCCATTGGGATCTTGCACTTACTAAAAAAGACTAGGGATTTTTCTGGTAAAAAATGTCAAACGGTCAAACATATTCAACTATCATAAATCACCCTTCATGTTTCTTCTAAATACTCATAAGTCATAAGTCAATACATCAGATAGCTAAGATAATCTAATCAAGTTTTACCAACCATTATTAAATTTCCTAGTATGCTCTTTCACCATTATGGAAGTGAACAAAGAGAAAAAAATAAATGGCAGGATATTGCTAGCCAGATAGCTTCAGTATCTCACAATTTAGGGCCTGTCGTCTGTCCACTTAAAATTTATTGTTGAGACAATACAAATTAAATGAATTTTCAAATAAAATAATGAAAGAATATCAACTTCACACTTTAAAGAATGCCGAAGGCTTTTTGCCATGGAATAGAAATACAATGTGAAGAAGAGTTGAGAATTCAGAAGGTTGAAATCCGAGCTATAGTTGATTGACAATTTTGTTAGTTCAAATGTGTCAGTATCATGTTATCCATCATAGACTTCCTCTAACCACTCCAAATTCTCATTCATTCCAGCATATTCCTGAAATGATAAATTCACGAGTAATCTGCATTTACAACTAGTTTTTATGTTTCAATCCATTATACTTTTAATCCCATACTATAATTTGAAGACCCCTTTGCCCCACCCGTATTGATATTATAAAAAAAAAAAAAAAAAAAAAAAACGTGGTTTCATCCTTTTTACTCTAAAGCATTCACCACCTCCCAGTGCCCCCCCCCCCAACCCCCTCTTCTTTCTTTCCCTGCTAGCAAGATTTGAACATTAAACATAGTCCAACCTCACCCCACCCATTGATCACCCTGAGGTTTGGGGCAGAAAAAAGAGACACTAAATCAAACATAATATTTCTGTAAATTAACGTTTCATTCATACCAGTAAGTGCAAAAGAATAGAAATGGCATTTCATAATATTGAAAATAAAGAATCAATATTTACCTTCCCTGAAATGCCATTTTGAGAATCTTCAAGCATCATACCAACCTGCCTGGCCAAGTCAGCGTACATGTGAACAAGCCATTGTACATATTTCTCCTTTACTGTTTTCAGAACCCACAGTGGCTGAGACACATCATCTATCAGATGAATTTCTTTGTGATAAAATTAATTACATTGAGCGCACTCTGATCTCAATCAAGTATATCAATATTTTTCACATTGCAGACAATGTCACCTATGGTACAAAGGTTACAATACATGAATATGAAGACAGCCAAAATTTGATACAGTGAGACATGCCAACAGTAAGAGAATCAGGAAATTTAATGACAAATAATATCCATTCTCCGTAATTCTAGAAATATAGAATATTCATTCACATAAATATAAAATGCAATGTGACGGGTACTCACTGTGACGATGTTGCTCAAGTGGCCAAGATTTCTTTGCACAGAAGTCCCTTCACAAACCACATGACTAGCACCAGAACCAACAAACCATTATTCTACAAGTTTGGCACCTTCTCTAGCAGCAGCCTCAACAACCTGCCAAAGATATCAATCATCTCAGGGAGTTTCTGAAGGTACCTGGAGAGATGCTGGCTTAATCGATGCAGGGTGTACCCACTTAACAATAGACAGAGATGATGTGGCAGTATAGGCCACAGACACAAGTGCAGCCGTGACCATGGCCGCATGGCACATCCATGCGTATCCAACTCAGGTGCGCCGGCCAAATCGGCACACCCGTGCTCCTTAGTTTCTCACCATACATATTCTTATCAAGCAAGTGATAATCAATATTGTTGTGTGTAAGAGGATTGGTGAGAAAACAGATCATTTGTAGATTCAACAACAACGTCAAGTTGCTATAAGAACTGAAACCATGATGTTTTGTGTTAGATGGATAATGACTGAATCCATGCACACACTACTCCAATGTTGGCAAAGGAAACCAACTTCTTTATCATTATGTTTAATGCGGACATGGAGGGGCAATGTTAGAAATTATCTCAAATCTCTAATTTAACAAAATCACCTATTTTGGATTTTTTATTTTTGGATCTTCTTTATATGGAAGGAAAGTACTTTTCTCGTCAAGTAATTAGAATCCCTATCAAAGAAGTAATGTGGTAAACTCTGTTCACCAAGGAAGAGAAGGTGGACCCTTATATATAAGTAGTCTTCTAAAGGTTTGGTGATTTTGGTCCCCAATAGAGAGAGAAGAAGCCTTTCAATAGAAAATTGAAAGGTTTTCTTCTTAGAGTAGTCTAATAGTTCCTTTAAGGTTGAAAAGATACCTATGGGTCCAATGCAAGTTGTGTGGCTCATAGAAAACAAAGAATTCTTGCTCCTGGGCATGAGCATAAACTTCTTAGCCCACCAGGAGTGAGTGCCCCTTGATTTCCAGGCAATTTGTTCTAGTGGGTGGGGTCAATTCCCCTTAGGTTTTACTAGCTAAATCGAGTCCAAAGGGTACTTCTTCAAGAAGGTCCCGACATTATCAAAAAGAAAGTAGAGCAATCTCAAGAATGAGCAGTTGAGAGGTTGAGCATTGTAACCTTTCTTGAGTATAGAGGATTTCACCATCCCTTCCATGGATGTAGACATTTTGTTGAATCATGTAAATTCTTGTCTCTTTTGTGTTTGGATGGGGGGAGATGGGGAGAGAGCACAAGAAAGCAGGACCAGCATATAATGCAGAACAAGCCAAAACAATGCAACTAGAAAAATAAATAAGAAGGAAATAAAAGATAGGGAACCTAGGAGTCAGCACCTAGGTTTGCTTAGAGTCTTCGCCAAGCAAAGGGAAGGTCCCTACATTACCAAAAAGAAAATAGAGCGATCTCAAGAATGAGCAGTTGAGAAGTTGAGTGTTGTAACCTTTCTTGAGTAGAGTGGATTTCACCATCCCTTCCATGGATGTAGACAGTTTGTTGAACCATGAAAATTTGTCTCTTTTGTGTTTGGATGGGGGGAGATGGGGAGAGAGCATAAGAAAGGAGGGCCAGCATATAATGCAGGAAAAGCCAAAACAATGCAACAAGAAAAATAAAAAAACAAGGAAATATAAGATAGGGAACCTAGGAGTCAGCACCGAGGTTTGCTTAGAGCCCACGCCGAGCAAAGAAAACCACTGAGTTAGCACAAGTGGAAAAGAAAAGGTATAGTTCATCAATTTTCTGATACAACTATATAAAAATTGATACTATGCATATTGTTATTAAAGAGAGATCATGAAGTTTTAATTCATATGCACCATTATGTGCCTAATAAAGCCACTTAAAGAGTTGTGAGTAATAGAAAGCAGATATATGTTCAAATACCTGTAATTTGCGATCTGTTCCTAATTTATGTAGGGTTGCATTACAAATAACTCTGTTACGTATATCAATTAATTGCCCTTCATGTTTCTCAAGATTTTTAAGAAAGAGGTGACAGCCCACTACAACATTATAACTGAATCACCAAGTAATTCCAAATGCTCCATTGAAAAATTCTCAGAACATCTTAGTGTTGTAAGAGCTTCTAGAATCTATTCACAAAAGATCTTGATTAGATTAATCAGAACTGCATGATTCAAAAGAATATAGACAAATCAAGAGAATAACCAGATAATAGGACAGACCAAATTGCTTGAAATATGAAAGTTGCTAGAACAACAAATCTCTTCTCTAAGCTGGCTGGCTAACATAAGGGGTTCCAGCCGGTGCATCACAGACGGTAATAAATAAAATGATCTTAAAACTCCTCTAGAAAGCCTGATAAAAAGTTCAGGAGGCATCTCAACATGCTTTTGCACCCATTTGACAAGCACACCTGCTTCCAATGTCTAACCAATAAGGCCTGCTTAATCAGAAGAAAATATTAGATATATTCCCAAAGTTCCACAGCATTACTAAATCAGATTCAAGAACTTTATTTAAAAAAATAGAAACAGACATCCATCTAATGATAGCATCAGTTCATCTGCCTGCCAAAAACAAAAACCTCACAGATTCCATAGACGTTCTATTCTCGAACTGACTGTGAAAGCACGAATATAAGTTGAAATTACAATTAAGAACACCACTATATTCACATTAGCTTTCATTACAATCCATGCATGAAAGTAGTAAAAGACAAATACAATGAAAAGAAAAAGACAAGTGCAGAATTGCATACATAATTGTCTATATGTTGGACTTGAGTCTCTCCCTCTTGATCTACTATTGTTGGACTTCAGCTTTCTTCTTCTGCCAGAGACAATCTAGCCCTCTACACCTCATTTTGAGGTTGATGATGACCGTAAAAGAGGTATCTGATGCAGCGGATTGAATATTTGTCCACCTTTTCCCCATCTCGCCCTTGCGTCCCACCAAGGGCCGTTTTTAGACCGATTAGCCAACCCCAATATTATCCTGGGTTTAAACCCTCCCTACCATGACACAGCATATAGGGTAAATAATGATGAAATCCCAGATGTAGTTTATAAGTTTTTTAGTCAATATCACATCAACCCAAACAGGCTTTTATTATGGGCTCAGGCAATGGATATGGAACTTGATCACACGAATGTATTTATCAATCCATTAAAAATGGATATTGACATTCAAGCTGATATTGTACGACCAGGTTTTCCACCTTTCGACCACCCTCATCCTAACCTTCATTATAGGTCTATCTATCCAATGCTATAGATTTTTATAACCTGTTTTTAGTTGTATATCTGGTACTGCAGTGGTATATACACAGAAGTAGATGGTCGAATTTCTAACCAGATATACAATCGAAAACAAATCATCAAAACCTACCGGCACTGGATACATGGAACTATAATGAAGGTTAGGACAAGGGTGGTCGAAAGGTGGAAAACCCGATCGCACAACTTCAGCTCGAATGTCAATATCCATTGTTAATGGATTGATAAAAATATTAGTGTGATCAAATTCCATATCCACTGCCTGAGCATATATAATAGAAACCTATTTGGGTTGATGTGATATTCACTAAAAAAACCTATAAACTAGGTCTGGGATTTCATCATTGTATACCCAGTCTGCCGTATGATGGTAGGGAGGGTTTAAACCCAGAATAACATTGGGATTGGCTAATCAGCCTAAAAAGGCCCTTGGTAGGGCAAAGGGCGAGCTGAGGAAAAGGTGGGCAATTTTTTTGCATCTAGGGTTTGAGTATGGGGACGGGCAAATTCTAAACAAACAAAGGGGAAGTGTTGTGGTCTGAACTAGAGGTTGGAGGAAGCACAAATCTACCATCAAGCTACAAAAAGTTTTTATGTCATATCAAATAAAAATAAAAGAGAGGAAAATGACAACAAAACCCTAACAAAATATCACATTGGGCTGTAATCGGTTCAGTTCAGTCGGTTTTTTTATCTAGCCAACCAAAACTGAAATTTTCAGTTTGCAAAGTTCTCAACCGAAACCGACCGAAACAGTTGGGACTCAATCAGTTTTGGTTTGTTTCGGTTTTGGTCGGTGTTTGGTTTTTGCGCCTTGAGCCAGTTGGGCCTTTGTTTTTCTTTTTTGAAAAATTTTCTGTTTGGGCATTTTTTTTTTTTTTTAAATGCAATATTCTAAACAGAGATTCAGGGTCCGAGAAGTTTGAGTAATGTTGTTTGTATTTTTTTGAAATACGTGGGTAAAATTGTGTGTAATGTTGTCTAAAAACTGAAAATGCGTGTTAGAACCACTCTACCAAACAGAGTATTAAAACCCCTAATTTTATTGATACAGTATTAAACAAAACCTAAAATACAAAACTGTTTAAACCTAAAATACAAAACAACAGAGAGAGGGTTATCCAGATTTTCAAAGAGCGCGTGAGACAAAGGCAATCAGCTAACTTTAATAAGAAACCAACTAGCACAAGCAGCCAAGCTTATCGATTTTTTCAAAACCCTAACTTTATTTGCATATAAAACTTGAAAAAATAAACATCTTGATCTTATGTTGTTACTACAAAATAAACATCTTGATTCAGTATTAAACAAAACCCAAAACGAGGGTATTGAGATTTTCAAAAGAGACTCACCGTGAGATGAGAAGCCGATGATCAAATCGGCGTGGGGAGGAAGGCGTGTGGAGGTGGCGGCAGAGGCAGATTTGGCGTGAGAGGGAGTGTGGAGTGGAGGCTGTCTAAAGGCGAGAGTGGTGACAGTGGAAAGCATGAGAGTGAAAAGTGTGGGGTACGGAGGGTAGGGTCTCTAGCAGGAGCCACTCATAATGCTTGAACCTGCCACCATGTCTCTACAATGCTTTTTCAATCTGAGATTCTGAATTGAAGAAAGAACAGAGATATGCCTCTAGTCAGAGAGAAGAGAGAGGCATTACCATGATCCATGGGGGTAGAGACTTAAGAAAAGAAAAGAATAGGAGAAGGGGGCGGTTGAAGCGAGAACTGCAAAGGGTAGAGGCAGAGAGAATTGGGGAAGGGGGCGGCTGAAGAAAAGAAAAGAAGAGAGAAGATGTGGTATTTATATTAGGGTTTTAAAAAATTAAATAACAAAAAACCCAATCGAAGGCTCGAACATGGGATCAATTAGCCAACACACAACGCGCGTACCATTAAGACGCTGATTAGGTACGTACAAATTTTACATAAATATATATATATATCGGTTTAAATATATATATATATCGGTTCGGTTCGGTTCGGTTGGTGTTGGTGCAAAAAACTCCAGCACCGCCACCGAACCAAAAACCGAAATTTTTGAAATTTCAAAACAGAAACTGAACCGAAATCAAGGAAAACATACCGAAATCCAAAATTTCGGTCGGTCCATTCGGTTTTCCGGTTTGAACGCACACCTCTGTTTGAAAACTCATGCGTCTTTCACAGGAAAACAACACCAAACATCTTACCCAAAAAAAAAACTGAAATTGCAATCCTCTCTTACAGGAAACAACCAGCGTAAAAAAGCAAATATAAAAATAAAAATTAAAAAAAAAAAAAAACTAAAATCACAATCTCGGGAAACAACCAACATCAGTAGATCAAAAAAAAAAAACCCATCTCACAAGAAACAGTTAACATCAATACATCCCCAAAAAAATACCATCTCACAGAAAAACAACCAACATCAGTACATCCAAAAAAAAAAACCCATAAGAACATATGGGAGAACATAAAAAATTTTTGAGGGAGACGAACTGGGTTGATGGAGGGGAAATCAAGGAGGAGATGAAATGAGTTAGAAAAGAAAGCTGTGACAAAAAAAATAGAAGACAAGGAAGTTGAGCCAAGAGTTTCATATGGGAGAATATAAAAATTTTAAAAGATGAGAAAGGATATGCAAAAATAAGAAACAGGCGTATGGGACTTGGGAGAAGATAAGCGTAAGGGTGAAACAAAACATGTGGTTGAGAAAAAAAAAAAAAAAAAAAAGGAGAAGCAAAAATAAATAAATTACTTGATGGGATACGAGTCTATTATGGAAGGAGTTTTACGGAATAAAAATTATCAATAGTATTATAATATAACAAGTCTTTACAAAATTTTCACAATAGTTGATTATCAAATCTTTCATATGTGAAAATAAATTAATAAAATATTAGATTATGATTGACCACAACTAAAAACAAAAAATATTGTGAAAATATTGTCATATTTTATTGTAGGATAATGTTTAGCTACGATATTAGTTGTAATCTTAGACTACAAAATTGGTTATAATATCTTTTTATTGGGTTGAATTTTGACATATTTATCATTGAATTACATCTTTTTCTTATATCTTTCATGCTTGTAAAATTTCTAAAAAATTAAAAATCAATAACTATGTCATCAATAAATCTTTTAAATTTCAAGTTTTTGTGATTTAAAATTATGCATAATATATGCACTTTATTTCCTCAAAAAAAAAATTATACATAATATATAAGCTTATAAATCATATAGTAACTAATATTTGATTGATACAAAATATGGCATGTGTATTAAGAGCATTTAGCACATGCAATTCAATGGTTAAATTTTCAAAATATGTAATAATGTTTATTTTCCTGAGTAAAGTTGTAGTTTTAAGCTATAATTAGTTTTTTTGCTAAACTTTATCCTTTATTGTATCTCCAAATTTTATAAATTAGTGTTATTTTTCTTTAGGAAAAAAAATTGTGTTATTTACACAATATTTTTTTTTTAATAATAGAACATGTCATCTCACAAAACTAATAACGGCAGTTGGAGACGCAGAGCTCTATATAAGGAAGACTACCTACACTCACGCCCGATGTGGGACACAAGCCCAAGTTTGTTTTTTAATAATAGAACAATTTACACAATATTTTTATAACAATTTTATAATAAAGTCTACGCAATAAGTTGTTATTTATTCTCATCTGGATCTACTAGTGACATTAATATTTTTTTATCTACCATTAATGAAAAAGGAAAACTAATGAAAAAAAGATAGGAAGATCAATTATGAAATTAAAAGATGAAAAAAGAAGCCGAAGATTTGTAACCAAACAAATAAGGAAGGATAAGAGAACATAAATTCACAAGCGCATTAAAGGAAACTCAAATTTTAAATTTTCTTTTTCAACTCTTTACCCTTTATTTATTCTACTATAAAAGGTTAGGGTTGTGCAACCAAGTCGTCGATCCGCCAAAATCGATCTAATTCAACCTAACCTATCGGTTTAGATCAGTTTTTAAAGGTTGGTGAGTCAGTAAATTTGCCTAACCCGATCCACCTATATTTAATATATATTTCTAAAAAATATTATATAATTTTATTATTTATTCTTTTGTTTATCAACTGAGTTATGATAAAGCTATATGATATCCTACTAACTTTGAAGCACTAATAAAATAGTTTGTGTTAGTTTGGTAGTAGGCTCAGGCTTATTAGGTTATAAATTTTCTCTTATTTGTATCGGTGTTGTTTGTGTTGGTATTGTTTGAATGCTCCATTAATTCCAACCCGATCTGAGTGGGCTAGGTTGGGTTAGATCTTTTTTCAACCTGACTATGGTGGGTAGAATTGAAAGTATTCCTTAACCCGAAGAAAAATATTAATTTTGATTGAATTGATTATGCTATGGGTACACCAAAAAATAAAGTTAAAAAAATAACAAATACATTAAGTTGTCAAAGTTGATACTTTAAAGACCAATAACATTCACTTGATACTTTAGGGACTAAAGCACTGGTAGATAAATATTAGAGACTAACAATGTAATATCAACATGGATTAGAGTTTAGGTTTGAATCCCTTATAAATGGGCACTTTAAGCATGATTTAAATTTCTTCAAGAATATTTAATTTAAATTAGTATTTATTGAATCCCTTATAAAAATTTAAGTAAATTCATTATATATATATATAAAAAAAAAGGTAGAAAGAAGTGTTTTAGTACAATGTCATAATATTGAAAATGATAATGTGAATATTCAGTAGCATAATATTGTCAAAATGGAAATGTAAAAACAAAAAAAAAAACAAAACAAAACAAAAAAAAAAAAAAAAAAAAAACAAGAGAAGCTTCAAAATTAACAAAAGCATTATATTGTCAAAATTAATATTGTCCAATGACATAATATTGTCAAAATTAACAAACACAATATTGTCATAATTTTTTTCTTTTACAAGCTCAAGAGTTTATGCCTAACATTTCAAAGAAAATATTGGATTCAATCCAATTTCACTTGAAGTACATTTTTTTTCTTTTTTGGGCACCATATGAGGAAGTATAATTATCTTTCTCCGGACATGTTGAGAAGTTATGGCCAACATGCTTGCAAAGGCCACAAGACTTTTTTTTTTTTCCTAATTCCCTTCCACCTTGTCAGGCCACAAACGCGTTGACCCCTTGTGATAACTTAGATTAATTAATTAGCCCACTTATTAATTAATCAGATTAACATGCAATATCACGTGGTAGCACAAACAAATCACCGAAACTAAGATATGCAGCGGAAAATAAATAACACGGTGATTTGTTCACGAATGGGGAAAACCCTTACGGTAAAAACCCCATCGGGTGATTTAAGGTCACCACTCCCGAAACTCCACTATTATCACAACAAGCAGTTACAAGCAAGGGATCCCAGTACCTTACCAACCTACAGTTGAACTCTTACCCCAATACCCAATTGGACTTGTTCTGTAGTGACAGTTTCTCCTTTCAATGCACGGCTCCCAAGTACGTGACTAACCAGATGCGCGGATCCCAGTACGCGACTTCAAATACCAACTAGAGAGAGAGAGAGAGTTGGCTGCAAAGTTCTTCAAATCATCAGAGATGAACTAGGGCACGAACTTTTTCTTTCTGATCACAAATTGCATGAACAACAAGTTCTCAAAGAATGTGTAACTTGTATCTTCTGCTTCTGCTTGACGGCCCTTAAAATAATCCTTTTATATGTCTAGGGTTAGGAGAAAAGAAGTTCCAAAGACACACTCACGGATTAGACTTGAAACAGACTTGGAAATCTGTTTTCTTTAATTCTCGACAGATAGAGGTGTCGAGAGGTGTCGAGAAGCTGTCGAGGCTCGGGTAAAACAGCTTCTTTAAAGCTCGATAGATGCATCTGTCGAGGTATCTGTCGAGCTTTAAAAACTTGCACTTCCTTGCTTGTTTCTTGGACAGACTTTGAAGGCTTCAACACTTAATCTTGAACCACTGTTTCTTGAAGTATTAAACTCATCCTAAATCTACCCAATTACAAGTAAAGTGCGTTTTGTCTAAGGATAAGCTAATTACATAAAATAGCGACATATGTTCACGGACTTGAATTACATATATCCTAACAATCTCCCCCTTTGGCAATCCGTGACAAAACCACAACATACAAATGAAGATATGAGAGAAGTCATAAATCACTCAACTCATATTCACTTGTTACATACAGTAAAATCTATCCTAACACAAACTCTTGAAAAACTTTGCAAGAAGAGAGTTTATGGCAAGAAGACTTTGACAACCTGTATTTCTGAAACACTTATAAACAAAACACATCAAGGCATCTTTGTGTGAAACAGAAATAATAGATTGCGTACAAGTAAAGAAACATGTGTATAAAGATAGAAAAGAAACAACACATGAAAGGTAGGTGAAAGAAAAACATACATCATCATATATAAGAAGAGAATAAATACAATGTATGTCAATTCATAATCAAAGTATCTCTAAACAGATGAGAAAAGAAAAAAATACATATGATCACCTCACTACATCCCTCAATCCACACTCCCCCTAGCAAAAATATCCTATGCTAACACTCCCCCTAAGTATGACTACTCTCATACAAAATTACTCCCCCTTTTTGTCACGAGTGACAAAGGGTAGAGTGTCAAACAGACATCTAATCCGAAGAGCTCGCATCTCCATCATCATCATCGTCGGAAGCATCATCATCATCGCCGTCATCATTAGCCTCGGTCTCAGTCGACACATGAGGTGGTGGAGGAGAAGCCTCTAGAGCAAAGCCGCCCATGGTCGCCTGTCGCCTGGCGATGCGACCAACACGGACGTTCACCTGATACAACTCTGTGGAGAGTGTATCTAGGCGAGCATCCATGCGCTGTAGCTGCACCATGATGTCTCCTAACGTGACGCCGCTCGAGGAGGAAGAAGCAGACGCACGAGCTGATCTGGAGGTGGCCGGACGAGTGGAAGGAGCGGCGTCTATGGCAGACATAACGTGGTAAGGATCGGACGAGGGGAAAGGGATGGAAAAACGGCTCAGAATCCTCGTGATAGCGGAAGGGAAAATGAGCTTATCACGGGTGGCCGTATCTCTATAGACATCTATGATGGAAAAGATAAAGTGTGAAGGAAAGTCTATAGAGAGATCCTCTAAGAGGGACAGCAAAAATCGAGCGCGAGGCTCTGTGATAGAGTTATATTGAGAAAGTGGGTGCAAAACAAAAGTCATCACCATGTTAAGAAAACGAGGACCTTTAGCAAAAGGTCGACATGGTGTGTATATATGATCTCCCCAAGAGGACGAACGCTCACAGAACGCCGAGATCATCTCGTCTTTAGACACAGTCCAGAGACGCTCACAGCTAGGGTAATCAGGATGATCCACCCTAGGGACATGAAGAACCTCAGAGACTAACTCTGGGGTGACACAAAAGTGCGTACCTTGGACGCAAGAGTAGAAAAGAGGTACTGAAGAATCTATCCCGTGGATGTTGGAGTAAAACTCCTGTATCAACACGAGAGGAGATGTGACCGGGACGTCACACAGTGACTCCCATCCCCGAGTGTGAATGACATCGGGAAGGTCGGTGTCGACAAAGTCTGCCAGGACAACGTGGCGTTCCGAATGAACACCGCGTTTAGAAAAGTTCTCTGAGAAGTCCTTATGGGCTTTCTCATCACGGAACCGGACAGAAAGAGGGGTAGAGTCAGAGGAAGACTGTCCCTTAGAACGCAGAGGGTTCTGGGACGGAATGGACTTACGCTTAGGTGCCATAGACACTACTAACGCAACCATAGAGAGGGGGAAAGAGAAAGAGACACACAGAAAAGTTCCAAACAGTTCAATATTGACAGAATAATATTAAAAAGAAAGAACGTATGCATGGAGAATGCATGAACATGTGACATGCAACATAAAAACATCATGGGCTCAGTCCAATCCAAACCTAACAGCACACAATAGATTTGCACACATCTAAATGCATGACAATACAATTAGAATGCGAATGTGATGCAATGCATGTGGTTTTGAAATTCAAAACTATCAAACCAACCCAAGAATTTCATAAAAACCCCAACAATTTTGAAAACTCCCAAAAATTTTCAAAAACACAAAACCTAGGATTTTAAAACAATGAAATGCATGAATATGAGGGATAAGACGCTTACCAAGAGATGGAGATCGCAAAGAACACTTGAAAACGCCTTGGGAAGAGGTTTGGAGGGAAAATGAGAGATTTTGAGAGAGAGAATAGAGGTTTCGAGCGAGAGAGATCGAGCAAGTGAGAAGAAAAATCGCGAAATCTCAATATATAGCCTCTCAGTAATTCTCGACAGATGATGCTATTGGAAGGTGTCGAGACCGCTGTCGAGGTCATATGTCGAGAAATACACATGGACAGATGGAGCTATCGAGATCAGGTATCGAGGAAGAAGAAATAAACAAGAAGTAACCTCGATTGATCCAGAAGCTATCGAGAAGCTATCGAGCAGATGGAAAGTTTCTCGATCGATCCAGCAGGTGTCGAGGTATCTGTCGAGACTGCGATAAGAAAGAGTCTAAGGATCTCGACAGATAGCCTATGTGTCGAGAGGTATCGAGGAGGTGTCGAGATGCCTTTAAAAACAGTTTTTCAAAAGAGGAAAAACACAGACATGAATGCAATCATGCATGCAACTCAATCAAAGATCCAATCAACACATTAAGCTCTCAAAATCATCTCTCAACAAGAAAATTGATGCACATGTATCTCAAAACACGCACGCACGCACACACTAAACAAGTCTAACCAATTTTATATTTCAAAAACAAGTCCAGATAGTTTAGTGAGCATACATTAAAGCATGTAAACCTCGTGATGGCCAAATCACATTGTACCTGCACATGTATCAAAAATAGCAAAGAGTATTGCGTGTCGTGTGTGAAAACATTGCAAGATTGCATAAGTGTTTCAATGTTATGACGATTTGAGATATGAGAAAATCACTTTAACTTACACACAATCATAACCGTTTGATGGGGACTATCACCTTCGAGGTACATCCTATAACTCCCACATCTCCTAGAAAACAAGCTTGCAACCATATTTTAAAGCATTTTTGATCTTTTTGCTTTTTATATCTTTGCATATTTTCTTTTAACAAGCATATCATGCATGGGCATGCAAGAGAAAGAAAATAAATACCCAATTATGTTAAGCTTTTGACACTGCACTTTTGCTATGCCGAAGCATACAGGTGTCATTGACATTGTACTTTTGCTATGCCGAAGCATACAGATGTCATATTATGATTGGCGAGTAACAGTAGTGAGATGGTTATTTATGCCTTTCTCTTGGGATTTTCTAGTTCAACCCGTCAAAAAGAGTGATACGAGTGTTAAGAATAAGAGATCACTTAATCTTACTCATCACAAACAAAGAGCTACAAAGCTCACTTGCTTAGTTGTGCTGAAGAATGCTCATCTAAGCTACAGGTGATACAAAATTTAGAAAACTCTGTTTCAATGGCCATATCAAAAGTTCACATGAACTAATGCACACTAACTCACACTGTTTTTGTATTTTTCAATTTTTCAAATTTTTTTTTTGTTTTTATTAGAGAAGCAAAAAAAATAAAACACAAAACTGAAAACACACAAACAAAAACATGTAAAGCAAAACAATGCATAAAACTAGACTGACTCAAAATAGTAAAGAAACGCACAAGTAATGCAACACACACAAAAAGAAGAGAGAAGAAGAAGTGACTGAAATCACTTAGATCCCTTTGCCTTCCACACCTTGGAAGAACATTTCCTTTTGGTCGACTCTTGAACCGGCGATGAGGGAGAAGAGTTTAACCCGTTCAAGTTCGAAAGGAACATGAGGGCTTTAAGAATGTCTCCAATTGGAGCGAGAGAAGACTGAAGCTGATTCTGGCTCCCAGATGCTATTGTGCCATTGCTCTGTTGAGTGGCACGCCACTTGTAGCAATTAGGTCTTGTGTGACCGGTAACACCACAATGATAACAGAGATGCGGTTTCTTCTGTTTGGCCTTTTGAGTGTTAGTCTTCTTAGTCCTAGGGTTTCTAAATTCCCTTTTTTCAATTTTAGGGGGTGCTCCCAAGATGGACTTGCCCTTGTCTACGTTCTCACTAGCTAATTCAGTTTTAACATTCTTTTCTTCATTTTCAATGTTATTAGCAGGTGGAACAAACAAAGTAGTACTAGAAGTAGGAGTATTAGAGAGAGAGAATTCATACCCCAATCCAGTACGATCTGAAGAATATCTCTGAGCACTCAGCATCTCGTCTAGTTTAGCACTTGACGTCCTCTCCAGTTGTGCTCTGACTTGAAACAGCTCCACTTCAAGCTTTTTGGTCCTTTCAACCAAAAAATTGTTTTCGAACCTCAGTGCTTCAATGATTTGATTCGCTTCATCAACCTTCGTGGACAGCTCCTCACGGTTGAGTTCCACATCACTGAGCTTCTTGGTGGCCAGCCTATAGAGTTTCTCGTGTTTCTCAGAAAGCTTGTATAGCTTCTCATAGGCGGTATGGATATCATCTTGATCATCCATAATCTCACACATGGAATCCACCAAATCTTTCTCTTCATCCACTTCTTCACTAATCCCATCAGTAGAATTAACAGTGGCTGTGAAGGCATTCAAGATTCCGTCGTCTTCATCTTCGGAATCGTTCTCGGGCTCTGTGTCGCTTAAGGTAACAACAAGTGCTTTGCTCTTCCCTATACTCTTAAGGTATGTGGGACACTCTTGTTTCATGTGTCCAAAGCCTTGACACCCGAAACATTTTGGTCCAAGGGGAACAGTGTACTGACCGCCATCCTTGACATCCTTCTTCCCTTTATCTGAATTCTTGAATTGTGAAGAACTGGATTGTCTACGGTCTTTGTTGAAGCCCTTTCCGTTGGCATTCTTCATAAAGATCTTGAATTGCCTTGTGATGTAGGACTTCATCTTGGAATCTTCATCATCTGACGAGTCATCCGTATCACTGCTCTTGGCCTTTAGTGCCAAACTCTTGCCCTTGCTTGACTTGCCTAACCTAGTCAGCCCTAACTCATAGGTTTGCAAGTTTCCAACCAGCTCAGTCAAAGGAATTCTATCGATATCCTTTGATTCTTCGATCGCCGTGATCTTAGCATGGAATCTCTCGGGCAGCGATCTAAGCACCTTCCTTACTATCTTGGGTTCAGGGATGGTTTCCCCAAGATTAAAGGCTGAGTTTACTATGCCCTTGAGCTTGGCATAGAACTCATCAAACGATTCATCCTCTTCCATCTTAATTTCTTCAAAGCGTGTGGTGAGCCTCTGCAGTTTTGAATCTTTGACAGCCTTGGTGCCCTCATAGGTTGTCTGGAGGATGGTCCATGCTTTCTTAGCAGTTTCAGTTGAGGAAATTTTCTTGAATTCCTCATTGGTGACTGCACTGAATAGGGCATTCAACGCTCTGCTGTTGAAGTTTGCCGCCTTGATCTTAGCATCATCCCAGTCGGCTAGCGCTTCTATAGGCTTGGTCCAGCCTATCTCCATAGCTTGCCACACTTTCTCATCTAAAGACTGCAAGAAAGCTCTCATGCGTACTTTCCAGTATGCATAGTTAGTGCCATCAAATAAAGAAGGTATAATAAGTGATTGTCCTCTATCCATGACAGCAGGGGTCAAATGGATCACACACAAAAGATTAAACCCTAATAAGAGTGTGCTTACTATGATACCACTTGTCAGGCCACAAACGCGTTGACCCCTTGTGATAACTTAGATTAATTAATTAGTCCACTTATTAATTAATCAGATTAACATGCAATATCACGTGGTAGCACAAACAAATCACCGAAACTAAGATATGCAGCGGAAAATAAATAACACGGTGATTTGTTCACGAATGGGGAAAACCCTTACGGCAAAAACCCCACCGGGTGATTTAACGTCACCACTCCCGAAACTCCACTATTATCACAACAAGCAGTTACAAGCAAGGGATCCCAGTACCTTACCAACCTACAGTTGAACTCTTACCCCAATACCTAATTGGACTTGTTCTGTAGTGATAGTTTCTCCTTTCAATGCACGGCTCCCAAGTACGTGAATAACCAGATGCGCGGATCCCAGTACGCGACTTCAAATACCAACTAGAGAGAGAGAGAGAGTTGGCTGCAAAGTTCTTCAAATCATCAGAGATGAACTAGGGCACGAACTTTTTCTTTCTGATCACAAATTGCATGAACAACAAGTTCTCAAAGAATGTGTAACTTGTATCTTCTGCTTCTGCTTGACGGCCCTTAAAATAATCCTTTTATATGTCTAGGGTTAGGAAAAAAGAAGTTCCAAAGACACACTCACGGATTAGACTTGAAACTACTTGGAAATCTGTTTTCTTTAATTCTCGACAGATAGAGGTGTCGAGAGGTGTCGAGAAGCTGTCGAGGCTCGAGCAAAACAGCTTCTTTAAAGCTCGATAGATGCATCTGTCGAGGTATGTGTCGAGCTTTAAAAACTTGCACTTCCTTGCTTGTTTCTTGGACAGACTTTGACGGCTTCAACACTTAATCTTGAACCACTGTTTCTTGAAGTGTTAAACTCATCCTAAATCTACCCAATTACAAGTAAAGTGTGTTTTGTCTAAGGATAAGCCAATTACATAAAATAGCGACATATGTTCACGGACTTGAACTACATATGTCCTAACACACCTTTTATTCGTTTTTGCTTCGGACGACCTTTTGTCTTTGAGAGCGGAGGACAATTAATGAAGCAATCTCCATCAATCATATCATTAACATTAGTATCAACAATATTTTCCTTGTCCACTAAATTTTCATCACCCACCACTAGCAATTCCTTTTCACTTAATAATGCTTCACGACACCAACGTGGTGGTAAATACAAGGATGGAATTTGGTTGCTCCTTAGATGGATCCACTATTTTTAGTGGTTGTTTACCTTGTCAATGACAAAGAAATCACGTCTTACTATTTCTCCTCTTTTTTCTCAGTATGACCTTTTCGAATTGAAAAACCAGTTGGGTTTTAATGACCCAGCTGCATTTTAATGACCCGATTGGGTTTATATATTGTGCAAAAATACATTAATAGGTTCATCCCATTGACTTTTTAATTATTTAATGTGATAATATGGTAATTTAAATAAGATACAGCCTAAAGAAATATAATAAAAAAATGCACCGTTCTCTCACTTCTTTGACGATTCACACTCTCTACCAATCACTTTTCACCATAGCATCAATTTTCAATTTTTAACTCCCCAAACTTGCAATTGTGCATCAATTTTCTACTATGAACATATCACTTTCTAGTTTTACATAACTAGTTAGCATATATGTATGAATATATCAGTATATGTTATATAGTTTATTGCTTAAACCTTATTTCTTCTTCTTTTGTTTATGTTTTTTGTGTTTTATTTGTTTAATGCTTTAAGTTTAAGTGTTTGGCATTTTTTTTTTCTCTTTTTTTATTTATGTAGTTTGAGATTTGTCTTTTTTTTTTTTAATATGCTAAATTTAAAGACATGTAATAAAAGTCACTTATTAATGCTAAAATTCTAATTAGAATCTCATATATTATGCCTTATTTATGACAGTCCATACCTATCTCTAAACCCAAAAACACGTATACCTTTATCTCTGCTCTCTCTTTCTCCTGCACGTCCATGGGTTGGGTAGCCAACAGCAAAAAAAGCCATAGCCGGACACTGATATTAGAGGTTTGTGGTTGCATGAATTAATCCAGTACATCCATTAGTGATTAGTAAAACTTTATTAGGGAAATAATTTTAGAAGATATCATGTATAATTAACAGGACGTACATTATCGAGGGGAACATATATCCTCAAAATTTTCATCATTTTAAATTGTATCCTAACAATAACTTTGATTCTTGTTATGAACTAGGCCTAGAGTGATGCTTCTATATCCTCCGTAAGTAGAGTATATCCATCCCTAGTATTTTACATATACCAAAATCCTAACTAAAAGGACGATAATGTATGACCACTACGATTTCCACATATATATGCACAAATATGCATCAATGTGAGCAATTGAGAGTCCTACAACCCTAGACGATCAACAATGGCAATCTGAGTTTTCCTTTCTTTTTTGGTTGTGCGTGCACTTTTTTGCATTATCAGTTTTGTTGTTCCAGAATAACTTGCCATTGACTAGATCTATTGGGTTTATTAGTTGTTTTTATATACAATAGTAGACATAATGTATCAAAATAATTGTTACATGCTTCAATTCTAATGAATTACTAGTTGTCACTAGACCTTGTTGTCTCAAAGTTTTTGTATCAGATTCTATGTGGCTATGGAGGTGGAACCCTATGGCAAGGAAGGTGGAAGAGCAATGGAGGAGAGTGAAACATGCAATGGATGAGAAAAAAAGAGCAGAGAGAAAATTGTACATATTTTTGGGATTAAAGATAGATATGGAATTTCATAAATAAGATAATAAATGAGATCTTAATGAGAAAATTAATATTAATGAATGCATTTTTTTAACCGTTAGATCTACTTAAATCCAACGGTTTAGAAAATGTGTAACTTAACCCATCTCATAAATATATGTGTGTATATATATATATATATATATATATGTGGGGGGTAAAAGCGTCAAAGAATCACGTGGGCCTAGGGCCTGGTCCGAGGATAGGGCCCCATCGAAGGGGTCCTGGATAGGGCCTCCTAAAACGGGGGCCGAAGCGCCTGCCGACCAGGCTACCGGTCGAGTTTGTGATAGTCCGAGGAGAAAGCCTCCTCGGACTAAGAGACCCTTGTCCGAGGAGCGTAGCACGTTGTCCAGAGAAGAACTCCTAAGGCTCAGCGAGTCGTCCTCCACCCCAACGGGACGCCGAGGAGGGGGACAAGAAGTACGCCCACCATACAAAACTGCTGCCACCGCATTAAATGCCTTCCACCTACCCGCCTGGCCGCATTAATGAGGAAATGACTTCTGAGGGGACGGTAGACAGCCCTGAGGGCATTGGGGAGCGTTTTCAGGGAACGGACAGGTGAGAACCAGAGATGGGGAGTATAAATGGAGAAGGGGGAATCACTGGAGAAGGGGGGATTTGGAAAAGGAAAAAAGAAGAACACTCTCTCGCGCTCTCTCGTGAAGAACAGAACGCCAGCTCGCTTAGAAGCTCCTCGGCTCATGCCCGATAAGGGAAAGAGGCCACCCCATCAGCCAGTCATATCTCTGAAGTGGACTTGGACCACACACCACAGCCTTCCAAAGCTCCAAAAGGCCTAGGCTTTAAGCCCATTCTCTACAAATTCTATTGTAAAGGCCACTTAGGCCGGCCCAGTCACTCATTTGGGCCAAAAGCCTACTTTGTGCCCCTACAATTGGCGCTGTCTGTGGGAATCCTAGACAAAAGGGACTGGAAGGATCATGGAAGGTTCAGGTTCACGTCATGCAGAGTCCAGGGGGTCCCAGCGTGAGGACCAATTTGCCCAGTTAGAACGAGAAGGAAAGCGCGAAGCCTGCGTGCGCACTGAGCATACACGCGGGAGGAGCCACGCACGCGACGGAAGTAGAACCTCCCGCGAAAAGAGCGTCGAGACCCTACAAAGGGAGGTTGACCGTTTGAGGAGGAAGCTGCGCCGGGGGAAACGCAGGCGCGCTTCCTCCCCTTCAGACCAGTCCTCAGCGGACGCTTGTAGTAGCTCCGACAGTACCAGGTCGAGGACCCCCTATTACGAGTCCTCTTCGCAGGAAGACGAACACTGTCGCCAGCCTAAGGATAAGGGGACGTCCTCTAAAGGCCCAGCCAACAATGCACTGAGCAGGGCGCTCTTCCAGATTTCCAGGTCACCCTTCACGCGGAGAATTGAGAGGGGAAAACTTTCGAGACGGTTCACTCAGCCAACCTTCACAATTTATAATGGGAGAACAGACCCAATGGAACACATAAGCCACTTCATCCAGAGAATGGCGGTGCACTCGAAGAATGAGACCCTGATGTGCAAGGTCTTCCCTTCCAGCCTAGGACCCGTCGCGATGAGATGGTTCAACGGCTTAAAGGCGGGCTCTGTCAACTCCTTCTCGGAGCTCACCAGGGCATTCGGCTCGCGGTTCATAACGTGCAGCAGAATCCCTCGACCCCTAGATTCACTGTTGTCTATGGCCATGAGAGAGGGAGAAACCCTAAGGGCCTATACTGACAGATATTGGGAGATGTACAACGAGATCGATGGGGACTTTGACGAAGTTGCCATCAGTACCTTCAAGGTCGGCCTTCCAAACGAGCACGACCTAAGGAAGTCACTGACCAGGAGGCCTGTCAAGAGCGTGCGTCGCCTCATAGACCGCATTGACGAGTACATGCGGGTGGAGGAGGATCAGTTGCAAGTCAAGACCAGGATGAAGGCTATCCCTCAAGAGAGGAGGGATTTCAGGTCGGATGGGTACAGCAACGTTAGGCCGAGGAGGGAGTTTGTCAGGCAACCTCGTCGGATGCCCACACAGATGGTCAGCGTCGTGTTTCGCGAGCCCATACAGCGGGTATTTGAGAAAATTCGCCACGAGCCCTATTTCAGGTGGCCCAGCAAAATGACGGGAGATCCCGTAAAGCGAAACCAGAACCTCCACTGCCAGTACCATTAAGAGCACGGCCATACGACCGAGAACTGCAAGAGCTTACAATACTACCTAGAACAGTTGACAAAGGAGGGAAAGTTGAGGGAGTTGGTACATCAGCACGAAGGGCAGAGAGAGCACCCTGGGGTGTCAAGCCAGAGCCACCACTCCCCGAGGCCTCCTCTGGGAACCATCAACCTCATCCTCACTGACCCTAGAAGAACTGGCTCGCACCCGTCCCGGGTAATGTCTGTGGCACGAGCCCACGTTGAGGGCCCTAGCTCCGAGACGAAGAGGATTAGGGGCAACAAGCCCCCCACTCTTGCCTTCTCGGACGCCGACAAGGAAGGGACCATCCAACCCCACGATGACGCCCTGGTCATAATGCTGAGAATCGGAGGCTACGATGTAAAGAGGGTGATGGTAGACCAGGGAAGCGACGCGGACATCATGTACCCCGACCTGTACAAGGGGCTGAACTTGAGGGAGGAGGACCTCTCGGCCTACGACTCGCCCCTGATAAGCTTCGAAGGAAAGGTGGTGATCCCCAAGGGGCAGATCAGATTGCCTGTACAGCCAGGGCCAGCAGTGGTCGAGGTAGATTTCATCGTGGTGGATGCCTACTCCCCGTACACAGCCATTGTGGGGAGACCATGGCTGCATGCCCTGGGGGCAGTCTCCTCCACCCTCCACGCCAAGGTGAAGTTCCCTTTCGGTGGCCAGGTCGAGGAAATCATTGGGAGTCAGTCCGCGGCAAGGCAATGCCTGACAGCCGCAATACTACGCAGGCCGGACCCCGAACCCGCGGCTCTGGCAGCTTCGACCTCATAGCAATTAGCCTCTTCTGCCACTGCCGTAACAATAGTGGTGGAGGGGCCCGCGTGTGAGGGGTTAGACAGGGTCCCTGTAGACGACGACCCAAAGAGGTTCTTCCAAATTAGGGCTCAGCTGCCGACCGAAGAAAAGGAGGAGTTGGTCGCGTTCTTGAGAGGGAACCTCGACGTGTTTTCCTGGGATGAGCATGAGATGCCTGGAATCGACCCAAGTTTCATATGCCACCATCTGAACATTAACCCGGCGACAGTGCAGAAGAAACAACCACCTCGGCGCTCTTCTGCGGAACACTCCGAGGCCGTGAAGGAGGAGGTCACCAAGCTCAAGAGGGCTGGAGCCATTAAGGAAGTATTCTACCCCGAATGGTTAGCGCACACAGTCATGGTGAAGAAGAAAAACGGGAAATGGAGAGTGTGCGTAGACTTCACAGACCTCAACAAGGCCTGTCCCAAGGACCCTTTCCTTATGCCACGCATAGATCAACTGGTAGATGCGATGGTCGGCCACCCTCGCATGAGTTTCCTGGACGCCTTTCAGGGGTACCATCAGATACCTTTGGCTTTAGAGGACCAGGAGAAAACCGCCTTTGTGACCCCCACCGGCAACTACCATTACAAGGTGATGCCCTTCGGTCTGAAGAACGCAAGGGCTACCTATTAGAGGATGATGACTCGGATGTTCGAGACACAGTTAGGAAAAACCATCGAAGTATATGTAGACGACATGGTTGTGAAGAGCAAGGCCGTATTGGACCATTTGGCCGACCTGGATAGCACGTTCCAGACTTTGCGGAAACATAAGTTACGGCTGAATGCCTCTAAATGCTCCTTCGGCGTAGGGTCTGGTAAATTCCTAGGCTACATGCTTACTCACAGGGGCATTGAGGCCAACCCCGAACAGATCTCAACGATCTGTAATCTACAACCGCCTCGGAACCCGAAAGAGGTCCAGAAGCTAGCTGGAATGATGGCTGCTCTTAACAGGTTCATCTCTCGATCTGCAGACAGGTGCCGGCCATTCTTCCAGCTACTGAACAAGTGGAAGGGATTCGAATGGACTGAGGAATGCTCGTTGGCGTTCCAACAGCTGAAGGAATACCTCTCTCGGCCACCCATCATGTCTCGCCCCGATCCAGACGAGGTGCTGTTTGCATACCTAGCTGTGGCTGCCCACGCTGTGAGCCTGGTTCTAATACGGGACGACAACGGCGTACAAAAGCCGGTATACTATGTGAGCAAGTCTCTACAGGAGGCCGAGATCTGGTATTTACCTTTGAAAAAGGCGGTCCTGGCCATAGTGCACGCAACCCGCCGGCTCCCCCACTATTTTCAGTCTCATACAGTCGTAGTGTTAACCTAACTCCCGATTAAGTCTGTGCTGCGGAGCGCAGATTACTCCAGCAGGATCGCAAAATGGGGAACTTACCTGGGGGCCTTCGACATCAAGTACCTTTCGCGCACATCTGTGAAGGGGCAAGTCTTGGCCGACCTGGTGGCAGAATTCACTGAGCCTTCCCTGGAGGAAAGCCTTCAGGGATGTAGCTTGGGGGGAAGACGAGTTGGCATAATCTCGAATGGCAAACCTCCGGTAAGGGAAGCATATGTGGACGGAGCGTCGAACCAAAGAGGTTCTAGGGCTAGGATAGTCTTGATATCCCCGGACGGGGTCGTTATTGAAAAGTCTCTGAGGATAGCGTTTCCAGCTACCAACAACGAGGCCGAGTACGAAGCCTTGCTTGTGGGAATGGACATGGTTCGAAAACTGGGGGGTAAGGCAGTGCGGGCATTCTCAAACTCGCAGCTGGTGGTCGGCCAAGTGGAAGGGAAGTTAGAAGCCAGGGAACCGAGAATGCGCGAGTATTTAGCCCGCGCCAAGCACCTACAGGCCGAGTTCGAATCCTTCGCCCTATCACATGTCTCCAGGAGCGGAAACACGCACGCGGACTCGCTGGCCACTCTGGCAACCTCGTCGGCACGGGGCCTGCCTCGGATTATTCTCGTAGAGGATCTAATCAGGCCAGCCGGGCAGGGCTGCCAGGCCATCCGGGTCCAACAAGTCGGAACAGGGCCTAGTTGGATGGACCCCATAGTATCGTACCTCAAACACGACACGCTGCCGGAGGACAAGACTGAGGCTGACAAGATCCGCAGGAAGGCTCCTCGGTTTTGGCTATCCGAGGACGAGAAGCTCTATAAACGCTAGTTCTCGGGGCCCTACCTGCTGTGTGTGCACCCCGACGGGATAGAGCAGCTCTTAGAGGAGTTGCATAAGGGAATTTGCGGCAGCCACACTAGAGGCCGGTCATTAGCTCACAGGGCCCTCACCCAGGGATACTGGTGGCCGAATATGCAGAGGGAATCCCAAGAGTACGCGAGGAAATGCGACCAATGTCAGAGGTTCGCGCCCAATATCCACCAGCCAGGAAGTCTGCTTAACCCGTTGGCCAGCCCTTGGCCGTTTGCCCAGTGGGGATTGGACATAGTGGGACCGTTTTCGAGGGCAGCAGGCGATTGCTGCTCGTCAGGACAGACTATTTTACCAAATGGGTAGAGGCCGAGGCACTTTCGAGCATCCGGGACGCGGACACGAAGAGATTCGTCTGGAAAAACATCATCACCAGATTCGGGGTCCCTCGTACCCTCATCTCGAACAATGGACTGCAGTTCGACAACAAAGCCTTCAGGGAGTATTGTGGGGACCTCGGCATCACGAACAGGTATTCTTCCCCAGCCTACCCGCAGGGGAATAAGCAAGCCGAAGCGACCAACAAGTCGATAGTCAATGGACTCAAGAAAAGGCTTGACGATGCCAAGGGCAGGTGGGTGGACGAGGTACCGCACGTGCTGTGGACTTACTAGACCACGCCGCGGAGATCCACGGGTGAGACCCCATTTGCGATAACATATGGCGCCGAGGCCGTAATTCCGGTGGAGGTGGGGTTCCCAACGACAAGGACGCAGTCTTTCGCCTCGGCTGCCAATGACGACATGCTGCTCAAGGGGCTGGACTTGGTGGAGGAAAGGCGTGAAAGGGCTATGGTTCGGCTGGCCGTCTACCAGCAAAGACTCAAACAAGGGTACGACTCCCGCGTGCGATCTAGACCTCTCGCCCCGGGAGACCTGGTCTTAAAGAAGATCGTTGGAACCGCTAAAGACCCCTCGTAGGGAAAGTTAGGGCCAAACTGGGAGGGACCCTACTGTATTACCTCAGTGGCCGGTATAGGGACATACTATCTAGCCGACTTGGAAGACAAGCGTGTAAAACGACCATGGAATGTAAATAACCTTCGAAGGTATTACTACTAATGTAAAGCGTCCCTACCTTGTGTTTGGATATCGATATGCTACACTGGTTGTTAATACTTTAATCTCCAATCAATTTTTATTAAGTGTTAATGTCAACCTTGGTTAAGCCAGGTCCTCGGACCTTCTACCTTGGAAAAATTTAACACGCTCGATTCAATTTTTATTAAGTGTTAATGTCAACCTTGGTTAAGCCAGGTCCTCGGACCTTCTACCTTGGGAAAATTTAACACGCTCGATTCAATTTTTACTAAGTGTTAATGTCAACCTAGGTTAAGCCAAGTCCTCAGACCTTCTACCTTGGGAAAATTTAACACGCTCGATTCAATTTTTACTAAGTGTTAATGTCAACCTAGGTTAAGCCAGGTCCTCGGACCTTCTACCTTGGGAAAATTTAACACGCTCGATTCAATTTTTATTAAGTGTTAATGTTAACCTTGGTTAAGCCAGGTCCTCGGACCTTCTACCTTGGAAAAATTTAATACGCTCGATTCAATTTTTACTAAGTGTTAATGTCAACCTTGGTTAAGCCAGGTCCTCGGACCTTCTACCTTGGAAAAATTTAACACGTTCGATTTAATTTTTATTAATTGTTAATGTCAACCTTGGTTAAGCCAGGTCCTCGGACCTTCTACCTTGGAAAAATTTAACACGTTCGATTCAATTTTTATTAATTGTTAATGTCAACCTTGGTTAAGCCAGGTCCTCGGACCTTCTACCTTGGGAAAATTTAACACGCTCGATTCAATTTTTATTAAATGTTAATGTCAACCTAGGTTAAGCCAGGTCCTCGGACCTTCTACCTTAAGAAAATTTAACACGCTCGATTCAATTTTTACTAAGTGTTAACGTTAACCTAGGTTAAGCCAGGTCCTCGGACCTTCTACCTTGGGAAAATTTAACACGCTCGATTCAATTTTTATTAAGTGTTAATGTCAACCTTGGTTAAGCCAGGTCCTCGGACCTTCTACCTTGGAAAAATTTAACACGCTCGATTCAATTTTTATTATGTGTTAATGTCAACATTGGTTAAGCCAGGTCCCCGGACCTTCTACCCTGGGAAAATTCAACACAGTGTGACCATTTTTTATTAAGCATTAATATCGACCTAGGCTAATCAAAGGTTGAGATGCCTTCATGGTAAGGCCCGTCTATCCTAATCTCGAACATGCCCGTGGGCACTAACCTATCGCCTCGGATGTTGAATCGCGTGGCATTCACATATAACAAAAGGAGCAATAACGTAAACAACACCGCAATAAACGTAATACATTAAAGAGTTACACTACAAGGGTAAAATCACGGATTTCATAAATAAGAAGCTGTTCAGAACAAAACAACAAGAGTAGTAATAAGGCAAATTACAGACAAAAATACTTAGGGTCTACAAGACAGCAATCCGTAAAAAGAAAAGGCCTGCACAAAATGGAGAATGAGGAGGGCCCAAAGCCGCCTATCCCTTAATCTTCAGTGGGGGCTCCTTCACGGGCTTAGACGGAGGCTCCTTGGTCTTGCCATCCCCCTCTGGTGCGACCTCGGACGGATCCTGGACTTGTTTTCCTTTGTCCTTTGGCTTGGGTTGGGGCAAGGCCTGGCCGGCTGGATCGCCCGACACCACCACCACAGAACGACCTCTTGGTTGGGCGGGACCTGGTCCGAGGAGGAAAGAGGCAGAGTAGGGGGTGCATCTTCGATGAATCTGATATCCTCCGGATACCAGACCCTCTCCACAGCCCTCAGCTAGGAGCTTGCAGGGACTCCCATAACGTTTAGGGCTTCCGTCCAAACTTATTGGCAGTACTCCCTGCACAGCTCGCCCAGTTCCTCCGTCAGGCGGTTCTTCGTTACCTCAACCCCCTCATGATAAGCTGCCTTGGTGGCGGCGTCCACGGTCTCCCTGACGACGCGAGCCGCTTCCTCCGCCTGCGCAAGCTCTTTTCTAAGGTCCGAGGCCTTTTGACCCGCTTTGGCCAGGGCCTCGTCCTTCTGTTGTAGGAGCTTGCGCTGGGTCTCCACCTGCGCCGTCGCCGTCTTGAGGCCTGTGTCCAGGCTCCTCCTCTGCGATTGCTCCGCTGCCAGCTTGGCGCCCAGGTCGGCCTTCTCCGCCTCAACGCGGCCCAGCTGCAGCTCGACCTCGGCCTTTGCTACTTGCTCGGAGCCAACCTGAGTCGGATAATGCTCCACCAAGGCGTCGGCAGCAAAGGCCTCCTGGATGGCCTGTGAAGAGGATACCAACAAGAACATGTTACATGCGAGTTAGCGCGCTGGGGCACAAAGACAACGATAGAAAACTAAATGTTCAGTGCTTACTAGACCCAAGTTTCTTTTAAGGGAAAGAAATAGGCGCGTGCGGCTCGTCCTCCCCAGCTCCTCCATGTCTCTGGGCAGAAGTAGGGGCTGCTCTAGCGAGTTAGCGAGGTGGAGGGCATGACCTCTTTGGAAGTCTCGGATGCTCGCTTGGGTTGGTATGGGAGCCCCATCGACTTCCAGAGGGGGAAACCAGCTGGACTCCCCTCGGCGGACCTCAGCTTGTCCGAGGATTTCCCCGCTCTCAACAGAGGAGGCCAGTCCCCCACCCTTGGCCGTTTGCTGGTATTACTGCTGCAGCTGCCGCTGATGCTTCTGTTTCTTCTCCCTCTCCTTGTCTGCGTCTTCACCCTCATTCCTCCTCTTCTTGGGGATAACGGGGGCAGGAGGGGGTAGGTCAAATGGAGGTGGAGGGGGAGGCGGAGGTAGCTTGGGCAGGGATCCCGAGGCCTCTGGCTTTGGGGTCGGAGCCCCCCTCCTTCTGGCGAAGAGTTCTCTCAGGGACATGTCGTCGTCCTCTTCGGAGGAATCTTCCGGTCGAGAAAGGATTAAACCCCTAATGCCGGAGTTCCTGTCCGAGTGGCCCTTTTCCTCGTCTGAGATTTCGACCACTTGCTCCCCCAAAGGTCTCTCGGCCTCTTCTAAATTAAACCAGTCGATCTCCTCGCCAAGGGAAGAAGTGGAAGTCTTGGACGCGTCTCGGACAACCTCGCCTTGCAGCTGTGCTGCCAGAAGGGTGGCTACGACGGCTCGGCCGTATAGCAGGGTAGACGGCGCATCCGGGATGGGCCATGAAGCAAGGAAGTCCGGATGGCAAACGTCTATCCTGGCCCGCCTACGATCGCCCGCGAGGATTGAATCCTCGACCTCGCCAAACGCTTTCGAAATGGGGTCGTACCCCAGTATGAGGTGGGCGGCCCTCACTTGCAGATCTTCTGTTACAAAGATCTCGGATCTTAGCACCCTGTTGAGGTCCGAGACGTTCACGTCGCCTAGGCGAGGAGCAGTGTGTCGCTTATCTGCAGGAAAAACAACAAGAGAAATAAACATGGTTAGACATGACCGACGGACTCAACAGGGAGGAACGGCAAATAACGACGAATCTACTGAGGGATACATGAAATAAGGAAGGGGGGAAGAACCAAAAAAAACTCCTAAGGGGGGAATAGTCACACCTGGCTGCCCCTCATTCACCAGACAATGGGGACCGTCATACCACCGCCCTGTGGCGACGAGGAAGTCGTCTTTCATGCCCTTATTGGACTTGGGCAGGCAAGAAATTAGCCTAACGATATTGGACCTCGACTTGAGGTAATAACTGGCGTCTCTCAACTTATGGCACTCGTACATGTAAACCACGTCGCGCCATGTAAGGCGCAAGCCCATCTATTCGTTCAGGGCGTCAACACAGCCTAATATCCTAAACATATTAGGGGTACACTGGTCTGGACACAGCCTATGGTTGCGAAGATATTCGCTAGTCACGCCTTTCATAGGCAACGTCATCCCACCCTCTAGAAAGGCGATGATGGGGATGACTACCTGCCCCTCCTGCCTAGAGTTAGCCACGGCTTCTAAGGGACAGTACTGCAGGCCCACATCTGAAGGGATATGGTACTTGGCCTTAAACCCCTCCATGCCAGAAGGAGTATCGACTAGACACTTAAACCTACCTATGAAGCACAGATGGGAGACGAAGATTTGTGAAGAAAGAAAAGGAAGACTGGTAGCCAAGGGGAAAAGAGTTGGGTAGAAAGGAAACTTACGGAAGGAAAAATGCGAGTACTATAGGAACTCCTTGGGAGAGAGTAAGAGATCGATTGCTCCGTGACAAGTTTACTTTTGGTGGAAATGGAGGGCGTCGCGGCCATCGAAGCATTTTATATGATTGGGGAGCGGCGATTCGTGGGAAACATCCCGCTCAAATTTTCGGGGACAAATCCAGGCCACAGGATCCCCATCTCATCGTTGAACATGCGCGACAGGGAGTTACTCAGTGCAATTAATGCACGTGTTGCGCATAACGAAGCGTCAAAGACTTGTCCAGAAGACGCGGGAGGGCTCCGCACGTGCGCGATTTAAACGTCACGTGGGGGGAGATTCGTCAATCAAAAACCCATATGCCTCCTCGGACCGGAGTCAAATGACTTTTTGAAGGGCTATTGTGGGGGGTAAAAGCGTCAAAGCATCACGTGGGCCTAGGGCCTGGTCCGAGGATGGGGCCCCATCGAAGGGGTCCTGGATAGGGCCTTCTAAAACGGGGGCCGAAGCGCCTGCCGACCAGGCTACCGGTCGAGTTTGTGGTAGTCCGAGGAGAAAGCCTCCTCGGACTAAGAGACCCTTGTCCGAGGAGCGTAGCACGTTGTCCAGAGAAGAACTCCTAAGGCTCAGCGAGTCGTCCTCCACCCCAACGGGACGCCGAGGAGGGGGACAAGAAGTACGCCCACCATACAAAGCTGCTGCCACCGCATTAAATGCCTTCCACCTACCCGCCTAGCCGCATTAATGAGGAAATGACTTCTGAGGGGACGGTAGACAGCCCTGAGGGCATTGGGGAGCGTTTTCAGGGAAAGGACAGGTGAGGACCAGAGATGGGGAGTATAAATGGAGAATGGGGAATCACTGGAGAAGGGGGGATTTGGAAAAGGAAAAAAGAAGAACACTCTCTCTCGCTCTCTCGTGAAGAACAGAACACCAGCTCGCTTAGAAGCTCTTCGGCTCACGCCCGATAAGGGAAAGAGGCCACCCCATCAGCCAGTCATATCTCTGAAGTGGACTTGGACCACATACCACAACCTTCCAAAGCTCCAAGAGGCCTAGGCTTTAAGCCCATTCTCTACAAATTCTATTGTAAAGGCCACTTGGGCCGGCCCAGTCACTCATTTGGGCCGGCCCAGTCACTCATTTGGGCCAAAAGCCTACTTTGTGCCCCTACAATATATATTCTGATTAGGATCTCATTAATGCTAAAATTCTAATTAAAATCTCATTAATTATCCCTCATTTGACTCTCTCTCTCTATGTTTCTCCATCTCTTTCTCCTCCACCATTGTTCCACCTCCATGGATAGATTGCCGACAGAAGAGATAGCAATCAGATTACATGAGACATTTAGGGCTCGTTTGGTTTGGCCATGACTCAGTTCTCATAACTCAATACTCATAACTCAAACTCATAACCCAGACCTCACTTTATCTCAAAAACATCAAAATTCTTGTTTGGTCATATAACTCAATCACATAACTCACCTTTTGCCACCATAACTCATATTTCAAAAACTGAAAACACCAAAATTCTGTTTTTAGTTTCCATCATCCATCACTCAAAATTTTGAGTTTTGAGTGATGGAAACATCAACCAAAAACCATGCCAAACAAGATTTTTTCGGTGGGACCCATGCGTTTTGGAAAGTCAATGATGAAAACTGAGTGATATCACTCAAAATAGTCTGGCAATATAGAGATTATCTTGAATTGACTCCCTACTTTTTTTTTTATAATTTGAAAATTCTGAAAAATTGCTCACTATATCGGATGGATTTGACTACTATCTTTATTCTTTTAATAACGAAGTTGCGTAATCTAATCTTCCACTTGGGCTTAGCTGATACTTCTGTTACCTGCCTAACCTTATTCAGTTTATTCTTCCACCATGATTCTTGAGTTCTCCATTTTGCTGCAAAAGATATTTGCTTTCATTGTCATTTATTTTCCTCTGTGGTCTGAACCCCAAAAGCCGAAAATAGCCACACCCTACCCCATAAGTAGAATAATCATCATAGTCATACATAGCTTCTCCTTCTTCATTCTCCTTTAATGGTTTTTCATAAAGGGCAACCATGTTTGTGTATGTGTGTTTTGCAAGAGAGATTGATGAGAAACTAGAGAAGTTTTAAATAATAAGTATGGAGAGAGAAACAAAAATGCTATTAATTAAGTGAATAATGTGTAAATCAATTAGCATTTAATGCTATTTTTTTTTTGCCGTTAGATTTTTTGAAAATCTATGGCTTAAAAAATGTGTAACTCTATGTAATATTACACCAATCAATATTTTTTAATTGGATGTAAATTTTGACAAATCGACTGTTAGATTACATTATCTTTGTATATTCTCCATGCTTTCAAATTTTCAAGGTGATCAAAGATCAATAGTCATGCCATCTATCAATTGTATAAATTCTAGTTTTTGTAGTTTAAAATAATGCATAAAAGATAAGTTTATAGATCGAATGGTAAATAATATCTTATTGGTATAAAAATTGACATGCATGCTTAGAACATATAGAACATGTAATACAATGGTGAAATTTTTAAAATATAAATTCATTAACAAGTTAATGGATAGTGTAACATTACTTCGAGTTACACCAGGTGTAACTTGAACCCAACCCATCTATATATATATATATATATATATATATGTATATATAATTGAAGTCTTTGAAACTCTCATAATTTTTCACATCACTACTATTTTCTTTCTCTTTTTATTTTAGATTCTTTTTATTATAGGTTTTATATCTTATATATTTATTATTTCTCTTCAACATATAATTATCTTATCAAGTGTTATAATAGTTTAATTTTAATAAAACTCTATTAGATATATGCTTAAAGGGCTTGAAAATTCTACTTCAACTAAAATTCTATAATTTTTCACACCCATAATTACACGGCTTCTGCAAGAATATTTTAGATCACATAAACAAATTGACATAAAAAATAATTTAAAACCAAAGTAAATAAAAGCTGTCAAGGTAAGTGATAAAGTGATAATTAGCTCAAGTCACGGGACTCATCTCAATCCCTTAACAGATTAAGTAGACTAATGTCTGAATATATTCAATGAGTATATTGATAAACTGATAAGTGACAACACTGATAACAATAAAGTTGCAAGAAACTGCCAAAACCTAAGGTGTACGTGTAGGCATAGGCTATAGCATATTATACTCAATTGTGAAGGTTATACACAAAAATCTATCTTCCATTCGATTATACTAAGGGTGCGTTCGGATACCGCTTATTTTGCCAAAAACTGAAAACAATAAAAAATAATTTTCGAATTACTGTTCACACCAAAACATTGTTCATTTGTCTATTTGCATTGTTCATGTCCCATGAACAGTGCAATAGGCGTTGGTAAAAAAAAAAAAAGCCAAAAACGCCAAACGTGTACTCGCTAGACGTGATCCAAACGGGTACTAAGAGAATTTCAATTGGGCCTTTAAGGCTTTGTCTTATATTTTAAATGTTTGAGCTCAACTATTTTATATTATTTTTCAACTTTTTAAAGTTTTTCTTTTTCTTTTTTTCATATAGGACTTTCACTCCATTTGGTTGAGGTGAAAAAAATGGATAAAAAACTTTGGGTGGAAAACTCAATTTCCCAGTATTTGGTTAACATAAAAAAAATAGGGAAGAAAATGATAGGATTTAGGTGTTTTCTTTCTCAGCCCACCAAATTGTTTTCTTTCCAAATTGGGGAGAAAACTTGAGGGTAAAACCGTGAAAATGGGTAATAAAGTCAAATTGACTTTATTGTCATTTCATACCACATTTTTTTTCCTACCCACCAACTATCATCTTTGTCCTATTCCAATCCCTTAAAATAAATTCACACAACCCACATTTTCCTTCTTAACCAAACAAATGAAATTTATATTATTTTCTATTCTTTCATTTTTCTAGAAAATGCTTGGGGACAATATACTGATGCAAGTTTTTCCTTTTTAATTCCATTCTGCATGACTTTTTTAGTTTATATTTGAACTAGTACAATTTGATTATGAGAATTCCTGGGGATATTGGGTTTTTGCCCTTATTTTGCAAAAATAACAGCAATATATCCCTATTTTGAAGCTATTTACATATGTATTCCTATTTTTGAAATTCAATTTTAACAAAAATCGAGTTCAGTATAAAACTCGATATCCTCAAAATTGAGTTATATGTAAATTTTTAATTAAAACTTGACTTTAGCACAGTCGAGTTTCACTTAATTTTTTTTATAAAATTGAGTGGCAAAATATGCGTAGAACTCGACATTATTAATGTCAAGTTTCACTTGTAACTCAATTTTTTTAAGATTGAGTAATAAAACAGAGATATAGACCTAAATAATTTTAAAATAGAAATATTGTGCTAGATTTTTTACAAAATAAAGGCAAAAATTCAATATCCCCATAATTCCTTTTTTGATACATATCCCCGAGAATTCCTAACGTAAGGGATTTAAAGTTTTTAACGAAGAATAGGAGCCCATTATGTCAGCCCAGTCCTTGTTTATTTCAAAATTAAGCAGCAGCCCATTACTTCTAGTCTTCTACTCTTCGTTATTGAATTTTTTTTTTTGGGGGGTGAAATTCGTTATTGAATTCATGTGTAGGAAAAGTGGAAATCCCAGCCCCAAACGAGAAAAACCCAACCGTACGCAACTTAAAAAAAAATAATAAAAATAAATCAAATCAAATCAAATCAAATTCTAGCTGACCAAGATACCTGGGCCGACCTCACAAAGGCAATAAAAGCCCACCAGTGGAGCGATTGGATCATCGACCAAACCAATCTATGCAGTTTGTTGCAAAAAGGGTGGGTTTCACTTCTCCCCCCTATGCTCTACTTTTTGCCACGGCCCATGCTAATGATATAGCATCCATTTGACTTTCTGGCAAATAATTGAACTTGTTGCAAGAAGTTTGCACGGTTGTACCTCTTTCAATGACATTTTACTTGAAACTTAAAGAGTACACTCATGTAGTACACGTGACACTGACCAACTATAAAACGAACGGTGCAGATTGATTGTAGTGACCACCGACTGTGATTCTTACTTGTTCCACATTTAATTCTGTTTTATTTTCACAGTCGGTCACTTGGTTGAGATTCTCACATCTCACCACAAGTGAAAAAAAAAAAAAAAATTCAGATTCATGGTAATATGTGCCAACAAGCCATGTGTAATCGGATCCATTACTTTATTATTGCTACATTTTTGTTGAGCCACCTCAGTCTTAATGTAACACTTCAGTCCACTTCGGTCCCATTCGATCCATTACAGTCCCATTCAGTCCATTTTGATCTACCTTGGTCTAGTTCGGTTGCCTTCATTCCATTCTGCCCATTTTGGTCTAATTCGGTCTATTCTATCTATTTCGGTTTACCTTGGTCAAATTCAATGCACTTTAGTCTCATTCAGCCCAATTCATTCCACTTCAGTCCATTCTGCCAATTACAGTTCAATTCAGTCTATTCTATCCATTTCAGTCCACCTTAGTCCAATTTTGTCCACTTTGGTCCCATTTAGTACAATTCGTTCTACTTTGGTCCATTTTTCCCATTTCAGTCCAATTTGTTCTATTCTAGCTATTTTGGCACCCATTGGTCCAATTCTATCCACTTTGGTCCCATTCAGTCCACAATTCATTTCACTTCGGTTCATTCTATCCATTTCGGTGCAATTCGGTCTATTCTATCCATTTCTGTCGACCTTGGTCCAATTCTATCCACTTTGGTCCAATTCTGTCCACTTTGGTCCCATTTAGTCCATTTGGTCCACCTTGCTCTAATTCGATTTCATTCAATCCATTATGCACATTTCGATCCACCTAGGTTTAATTTGATCTACTTTGGTCCAATTAGGTGCAATTAGGTCTCATTCAGTCCATTCTGCCCATTCAGTTCACCTCTGTCAACTCAGTTCACTTCGTTCCCATTTAGTCCAATTCGGTCTATTTGGTTTTATTCTGTACAATTCAGTCTCAATCGGTCCTTTCTTCACATTTCGGTCCACCTTGGATAAATTTGGTCCAATTCAGTCCATTCTGCCTAGTTCGATCCATTCGGTCTACTTTGTTTCCATTTAGTCTAATTCGGTTAATTATGTCCATCGGGGTTTAATTCGGTCCAATTCGGTCTCATTCAGTTCATTCTACCAATTTCAGTCCATCTCTGCCCAATTCGGTTCACTTTAGTCCTATTTCGTCCATTCAATCCATTTCTGTCTACTTGGTCCACCTCGGTTTAATTTGGTCCATTCGGTATTATAAATGGATTTTAATATATCTCTTTTGTATTCACTAATTCATAACATTTTTTTATTTATTTATAATCTTTAAAAATCATTTGAAAAGATATCAAAACTTTAACCTAAATCAAAGAAGTGCATATACTCAATCATATATGAATATTTGTTAATCTCAGCCATACCTAGACATGGCAATGGTTCAAGTTGAGCTGATCTTGAGGTCAACCCCATGGGGTTTAGGTCATATTTACCTAGATTTAAATCATGACTCCAATGTTTAAAAACAAGGCGAAAATGCACTTTTGGTCCCTACATTTTGGGCCTATTCTCAATTTGGTCCCTAAATTGATTTAGCTCTTAGGTCAGTCCCTGATTTTTAAAAATTGTTTTTAAAATAGTCCCTACCGTCAATCCAGTGACAGAAAATGCTGAGGTGGCAGACGGAATGTACTGTGTGCACTGTCAATGCTGACGTGGCTATTAAAATATTATTAAAAAAACTTATTTAGCATTTTTGAAATGCCACGTCAGATTTAAGTTAATAAAAAATTAAAACAAAAAATCAAGCTCAAAAATTTTAAAATAAATAAATAAATAAATATTAATTAAATTAAATTAAGAAAAAAAAAAAAGCTTTTTTAGCTTAAAAAATTGAGTTCCTATCCCAAAAATCCCACGAACCCCAACCCAGATCAAACTCTCTCTGCCCATTCCATCCCAAAATCAAAACCACCATCCTAAAATCCCTACCCTAACCCGACTGAAAGAGAAAGAGGGCAGAGGAGATTGAGAACGTCTGGTGCTTCCTATCAGGCTGAGGACTCTCGTAGATGATCGCAAGTTCAGATAGTGGCGTGTTCGCCGTTGTGGGTTGCTTTGGTTCCGATTTGTTGCGTTTTGGCTTTGAAGTTGTGAGTAGATGTTGAATCGGTGATTAAGGGTTTGAACTAGTGTTGGTCTAGTTTGTTTTTGGTGGTGCTGGGTTGGTTTCAATGGCTAGGGCTTGCTTGAATCAGTGAGGGGTTGGTTTGAATTGGTGTGGTTTGGCTTGATTTCGGTGGTAGTGCGTTAGTTTTGGTGGTTGGGGCTTGTTTGATTTTGAATCCGTGTGGGTTTTCATTGGTGCTATGTTGCTTCGGTGGCTGGGGCTTCTTTGAATCTGTGTGGGTTGGTTGTTTCAGTGAAGCTGGGATGTTTCGGCGTGGGTTGGTTGTTTCGGTGGTGCTAGAATGTTTCGGTGGCTGGAGCTTGTTTGAATCAGTGTGAGTTAGGTTGTTTCAGTGGTGCTTGGGCTTCAGTTTCGATGGGTCTTTGTTGAATTTTTTGGGTTTTTCTTTTGTGTTTGTTTCTCAAGAAAATTTCTAGGTTTGGGTTTGTTGGAGATTAGTTTATTTACTGAGTTTATGGTTTGATTTGCTGTAGAATTTGGTGTTCATTGTGTTAGAACTTGTTGAGTTTGATTGTGTTAGATATGTTAGGGAAGAACATGTTCTTGTGTTCTTCCAAAAAAATAATGAAAAGCAATTAAAAAAAATACAAATTTAGTTATTTAATTTAATGAGATTTAAGGTTTTGTTTTTTATTTTATTTTATTTTAAAATTTTCTGACATGGATTTTTTATTATTAAAATGCTGATGTGTTATTTTTTAAAAGTTAAATATTTTTTTTTATTAGCCACGTCAGTATTGACAGTGCACACAGTGCATTCCGTCTGCCACCTCAGCATTTTTTGTCACTGGATTGACGGTAGGAACTATTTTAAAAACGATTTTTAAAAATCAGGGACTGACCTAGGAGCTAAATCAATTTAGGGACCAAATTGAGAATAGGCCCAAAATGTAGGGACCAAAAGTGCATTTTCGCCTAAAAACAATTTACTGTACACACATATACAATACAATACATGAATATCCTCAAATCATTCAATATACACGCATGTAGTGTGGGTTTGGATTAAGATGAAAAATGAAAATTATTTCACCATTCAACTTATTTTTACTACTATCCATATGCCTCATTGCACTTTTTGGCATTATTCACGAGCCACACTGTACTATTTCAATTAACTTTTACTTTTATTTATAGTACTTTCAGCAATAATTTTTCACTTTTAGCAAAATAAGCGGTATCCAAACATACAATTTTCTCTTTTCTCAACACTTCATTTTCTCTGCTCTTAGCCAAATGAAGCTTCCCTTCATGTTCTTTTCCTTACTACCAAAGATCCGTCAACCGAGTTAGCACTCACAGAGAGTTTTCTGGCCACCATTAATAAATAAGTCTGGCGCTAGTGTTCTTTTATTCTATCCATCGACCAACAGATATGTAACAATATCTTCTCCATTTTCTGCATTGCCAGAGCTTAATGGGTTTGGTCATAAATTAGTGAAACTTACCATTATAACATCCAATTGAACTAAACGAGTGCGGTTGAATCCGGATGAAATCTCAACAACAATTTGGGTATGATCATATATAGTGAATTTGTCCCCAGTCATAGGCTAATACTAATATATAGCTTTGTTTTTGAAATCAGAACCTTCATTCAATCATAGCAAAAATAGCAACCGTTAAAAACAAGCTATACATTGGTGACACCAAGGACGGCCCAAGCTTTTTAGAGGCCCAAGGCAAAATCTTCAAATGGGGCCTTTATGTTATCATTTAAATAATATCTAACTAGCATTTTATATAATAATTTTTTTAAAATTCATTCTTTTTACTTTTTAATATGATTTTTTTGAGAAAATGCTAAAGTTATAACAAATTTTACTTCAAATTGGTGTTGTAATGAATGTGATCAATGACATGTGGCTTACAAAAATACTAGAAATATTATAAAATTTACAACATTAGAATTACAAAAATATATCACCAATCACAAATATTCATTCAAAAACACATTCAATAGTTTGTTAAAATCCACCTATTATATTTATTGTCACATCAAATTATAAAAGTTATAGAGACCACCATGCATCCTTGGTACAGTTATCACCCTACAAGTATAAGTTCTTGTGAGGTGTGGAGGGCAATGACCGAGATTTAAGTGTCTGGAAGAGAGTTTCGCATACATATACACTTAGATTAGGTTAGAGCAGAATTTTTATCTTGTATAAAAATAATTAAATAAAGGGTAAATTCCATAAACCTCCCCTGAGGTTTGGGGAAATACCACCCAGGTCCAAAAGATTTTAAAATTAACCAATTAAGTCCTAAAAGACATATTTGTCCCTCATACCCTTAGTCACCCTCCGTCACTTTTCTTTCCCTCACACAGAACTCTCTCTGGTCTCTTCTTCTCTCTGGTTCCTCTCCCTCTTTCAATCCCAGCCAAAGCCATAACAAAAAAAACCCAAATCTTATCACAAAACTCAAAGACAAAGCCAAAGCCAAAGTCATTTTCTTCCCCTTAAACTTTAATCTTCTTTCTCGTCCCACAATTTCTTTCTCAGATTTCCCTTCTCTCTCCAACCCAATCCACTCAAGGAAGTTGCGTCTGGGTAGGACCCAGAAAGAGGCGTTCTAATACCGTGGATCCACTCAAGGAAGTTGGGTCTCTTCTTCTGGACATTGATACCGGGGATCAAGCCGTCCGGCCTCTTCAGAGCCAAGGCCTCGGATTCACCGTCGGATGATGATGACGACGACGCAGCACCGCCTAGGTGGGTTGATCTCGATGTTGCTAGAGAAAAACAACCTACTATTTGCGTTTGTGTTTGTTAAAGACTTGAGAATCAGAGTTGTTGTTTGTGTTTGTTGAGGATTTGAAAAAAAATATCCGTCCTCATTTTTTTTTTTTTTTTTTGGGTTTTTTAGTTGTTGTTTGTGTTGATGGTGGAAAAGAAATGAAAAGATTTTGTGGGTTCGGATTTGTTAATGACATGAATTTGTGACTTTTGTTCTTTGCTGTTGTTGTTTTGAATCAGATCACAGTTTATCACACGTTTTTTCCTTGTTCTGGCGATTTGTTTTGGAAAAAACAATGTGAATGATTTTTTAATTTTATGTTAACAAAACTCAAATTTGGATTTGAGTTTTGTGGTAAGAATTGGGTTTTTTTTTTTTTTTTTTTTTATGGTTTTGGCTGGGATTGAAAGAGGTAAAGGAACTAGAGAAAAGAGACTAGAGAGAGTTCTAAGTGAGGGAAAGAAAAAATGACGGAGGGGTAACGGTGTTAGGAGTGTTAGGGACAAATTTGTCTTTTAAGGATCTAAGTGGTCAATTTTGAAATCTTTTGGACCTGAGTGGTATTTCCCCAAACCTCAGGGGAGGTTTATGGAATTTACCCTTAAATAAATAAAAGTTATTTAGTAAAATTTATAGTATTTTTGACATTTTTTCTATTTGAATTACTTGTGATTAGTAACACGTCGATTTGTAAGATCTATTTATTTAAATTTGTCTTATCTCTATCTTTATTATTACTTAATTCTTTGAGCTTTCTTAATAATGAAAAAAATTGTAAATTAAAATGTTTTAATATCTCTCAAAAATATTTATATATAAAAAAAAAAAAAATTGTCTCCCAATTTGGGGCCTTCTTTAGTAAGGGGCCCTAAACAATGGCCTAATCGGCCCTGGGTGATACGTGAGGTAGCTGCAAACCATCTTCTCCAAAAAAAAAAAAAAAAAAAAAAAAAAAAAAACTGTAAACCTGTAACATCACACGAAATCTTGACAACAAAGAGGAAAAATAAAAATTATTGGAAAAGGCAACGTAGCAAACAGGGCAAAAAATATATCGCGAAGTGTCAAACACGATGGAAAAGTATCTGATCCAAAATATTTGATTTGAAGAAAGAGGCATTTGCATGTGAGACACCAGCATTTAGCGAGAAATCCTTAGATATTGATGCCTATTTCTTGGTCCTTGCAATTACTAATGAACAAGCTAGCTAGGACAGCTTTTTGATCAATGGCATGTTGATTTAGAAGTCTTTCTCAAGTTCACGTGCTTTACAAATACCACAACCTTCCAGACTTGTCTAATTGGATGTGGGCTGGACGCCTAGACCTATTGTGCCTAATTCTTTGGATCATTTTCTTTCCATTGTGGTCTTTCTTGATTTGCTTTCCCATAGCTAATATCTAAAATATTATTATACTAGTATTATGCCTATGCCCATGCAATGCATGGCTTAATGAAAAATTTGATGTGAATAAAAAATTATACTAATATAATTAGCAAAAATATATTAATTAACATGTGTAAATCTTATTAAAAAAAATATTTCATTTAGACGCATAATTTTAGTTGAAAAACAGTTTTGTTTATAAACTTATATAATATATAGTTTATTTGAGAAACAATAATTAGGCTTATAATTATTAATTCAACCAAGATTTAAGGTGATGTAATTAAATGATCCAAAAATATAATAAAGCATATTCTTTTGAGCCTAATCACATCTAGCAAAATAATAATAATAATTATTGGAGAGTGTCAAACACGGTGGAAAATTATCTGATCCCAAATATTTGATTTGAACGAATACTAGTTTTATATGTTAGGTGCACGGCACCAAATAAATCCAGCCCACGTAATAGCCCATGTAATGAGCTTGTTGGACAGACTAGAATTCTATTTCTATGAGAAGTCTTTTATATAAGTTGATATAGGAATCCATATGTTCCTAGAAGTGTGAGGAGGCAGATTTTATATAAATAAGGTTTATTAGGTTTTGTGTGTTGCATATTATAGTGAAGAAAAAAGGAGGGGTGCCGCATAGTGAAAAAAGAATAGAGAAAAAGGATTGCCGCTTTTGAGAAAGATAATTTGTGTGTGAGAGGGAAAAAAAAAATGAGATTTTTTTTCTTTAGCCATAAGACATACACAAAATTTGATAATAGAGAAATTATTCAGAGTTTGTCCGTAGTTTTTCCCTTCAAGAAGAAAGGGTTTTTCACATAAATTTTATATTTTTGTGTGTGATTGTTATTTTGAATTAATATTGTTGATAATATTATTTGGAACCCAATATTATACATGAAAAAAAATTAGGAAGTGAACTTTTATCAGGAAATAACTAGCAGGAAACCGGCATCTGAATTCTACTTTCAATTCCTTCCACAGAAATTTTCAATTGACTTATCAAAATGACAAAAAGTCACACTACGTACGTACAGGACCCATTTCGGCTATTAGTAGAATTAACAGTCAATTCATTGTCAAAATGGCTTTCTTATAAGCCAAAACACATCTCTCTGGTTCATTTTTATTTACGTTCATGTGATGTGATGTTCACTCTTGTGTGCAGAAGAAAATCCATGCTACATTTCCACTATCTCTAGGTGGGGCTAAAGTTCTGCATTTCCACAGAAACCTGTGTCCTACTAACATATATTTCTATTAACTCTAATTGAATTTTTTTGTATTCCGCAAAAAGCAAACTCTGGCATTAGATTTTATCCTTCCCTTCAAACTTGCAACTCCAACAGAATGAGTTTTGAGTGTGAGTTGTAACTCCTTCAACTAGTCTAATAAGCCAATACTGTCCCAACTCAAATTCATGGAACATGAATTTAAATGCATAACCAACTTGCTAATCTTATATGACTCAATAAACATAATTAAATTTCCAAGATTCAATAAACTCCAAATAAAATCTTAATAAATCTCTTACAATAACTAAAATCCACAATTTAGAATAATCTTTAAATACTGTAAAATCTTAAGTGAAATAAAAATAACTAAAACTCCTTAAAAGCTTCAAGCATTATTGACGTCACCTAAAAACTCCCATGCTCTACCTTGTACCTTACGAAGAGATCCAAAGATTCTATTTCCCAATTAAATTTTAATTTGAAAATTATAATTGATGGAGTGAGCCACACATCTGGTAAGCAATTATACACAATACACAACAGAATAAAGTCAAGCAAAGCTCGAGCATTTTGATTTCACAAACTCATTAACATCAAATATAATTTTTCCAAAACATATAATGAACCACTTAATACATATGTCATCAAATCTTAAAATCATTCAAAAACACATACAAATAATTAATTAGAGCACAGTGTCATATATATACATATCACATATTCTCACATACAATCATGTGAGTGAATACCAACATCTAACCTATGCTGGTGAGGGATCAATACTTATTCTCACATACAACCCTATAAGCGAGCTTACACATATATCTGATCAATTCTAAAACACTTATTTTGAGTCACATATCACAAAAGTAAAGTTTATACAAAATAAAATAATTTGCTTAATATTAACAATTATTCTAAATATAGAGGCATATCAAAGGTCACAATATCAACTTGAAACATAAATCAATAAGACTAAGGATGAAGAGTTTATATAAATATTTTTACAATTCTTGAGTAAGTCTGAAAACCCAATTTGCTAAAAGAAATGTCTTAAATACCATTTGGAAAATAAGAATATGGCTTTGAAATCACTTGGTTTTAAGCAAACTTAAAGAATAAGAACCTTTTTAGAAAACTTATCTTGAAACTCAAATTTTTTCTGAAAATAGTTTCGTTTAGAAATCATCTTTTAAATGAGATTTAAACGTTCAAAACGTTATTTAAAATTTAAAATTTCTCTTTAAAACATTATTTAAAAGTCGAAGTTTCTCTTTCAATGACATAAAAATGCTTTTGATAAACTTTAGAAAACGTAAGCTTAAAAAATAACTTTTGAAAAACCTTTGGCTTCTAAGAACCTAATGAACAAACTTGTGTATATTATGCAAATTAATTACAGCACTTGAATCACTCTGAAAGTTCAGCCGAAACACCCTTCAAATAGTCTCAAAACACTCTTAAATAGGACCTATAATCAACTATAGAAATTACTTAGTATCCCCCACAAAGTATCAAACGCAGTGGAAAATTATCTGGTCCAAAGTCAAACATCTACTAATGTAGAGAAGCTAATGAGGCAACTCACTGTCTTGCTAAATGGTCTTTTGTTTTGTAGCTTTTATGGTTCTTTTGACATTGGTAATCATCGGGAGGGAGGCTGGTTGCCCTGTTGTGTTGTAGTCGTTTTTTTCTTGAATAATTTCTTCATTCATCCAAAAAATATATGTATCTGTCACGCTCCAAGTACAAAAAGTTTAGAGACTACTTTTGCACACATTTTGCCTAATTAGTACATGTAAGAAGTGGTGATTATATTAATTTTTACAAATACCACTGATAAGACCCCATATATAAGTGACGTAATTCAATCACACATTAATGGATGTGCAAATTGTGTCCAAAATGTGTCCATTCAATCCAAGCTTTCTTTTTTTTGGGGGGGGGGGGGGGGGGGGGGAGGTGTTAATAGAATGATCGCAGCCCATCTCTGAGATCTCAGAGTTCAGCAGCAATATTTTCTGGACAGCAGTATCTGGTTTCTACTTTCAATTCCTTCCAAAGAAATTTCCAATTAACTTATCAAAGTCACAGTACAGGACACGTTTTAAAGACTTGATAGTCAGGTCATTGTGAAAATTCCCGTTCTTTATAAACCAAAAGTCTTTTATTGTGGGTCACTCTTATTTACACTCCCGCGATGTGCTTGTGGGCAAAAAAAAAAAATTTATGTCATTATCCATAGGTGGGGCTAAAGTTTTGCATTTCCACAGAAACTTGTGTCCTACTAACATATATCTCTATTAACTCTACTTGAATTTTTTGTGTTCCACACAAAGCAAACTCTGTTATCTGATTTTATCCTTTCCTTCAAACCTGCAATTCCAATAGAATGACGCTCTCTTGTCTGAGTTGCGATTGGGTTTTGCTAATATTCTTTCATGGGATTCTTCTAATGTGCAAGAGCTCATGTTTGAAATCTGTTACAATTCCAGCTTTGGCAAATGAGACTGATCGCCTGGCATTACTTGATTTCAAGAAACGGATGACTAAAGACCCACTTCAAATCATGAGCTCCTGGAATGACTCCATACATTTCTGCAATTGGATAGGTGTTACATGTAGCCCCTCCAGTAAACGAGTCATGGTTTTGAACTTGACAGCTAAGAAATTGTCTGGCTCCATACCACCCTCTATAGGGAATCTTACTTACCTCACTGGAATTAACCTAAAAAACAACAGCTTCAATGGTGAAATTCCTCAAGAAGTGGGACATCTACAGCGCCTGCAACATCTCAATTTGAGTTTGAATTCCTTTGGTGGTAAACTTCCAACTAATCTAAGCTATTGTACACAACTTCAAGTGCTTGATGTTGCTTTTAACAATCTGGTTGGGCAGATACCAGACCACCTAAGCTCACTGTCAAAGCTGGTGAATCTAAGTCTTAATGCAAACAACCTAACAGGAAGTATCCCAGCTTGGATTGGAAACTTTTCTTCTTTGTATGTCCTTAGTCTTGTCCAGAACAATTTTCAAGGAAGCATACCCAGTGAACTTGGCCTTTTATCAAGCTTAGGATTTTTTCGGCTTTCAGAGAATAATCTATCTGGTACCATCCCTCCTCTAATCTATAATATTTCTTCTTTGTACTTTTTCTCTGTTACTCAAAACCGGCTACATGGAAGACTTCCACCAAATGTAGGTCTTACTCTTCCTAACCTTCAATACTTTTTCGGCGGTGACAACAATTTCACAGGACCTATTCCTGTGTCATTGTCAAATGCTTCTCTACTTCAGATGATTAGCTTCCATAAAAATGGTTTGACTGGTACAATGCCTCAAAATATGGCAAGCTTGCAAGGCTTAGTTAAACTAAATTTTGCTCATAATAGTCTGGGAAATGGGAAAGATGAAGACCTGATTTTTCTCAATTTTTTGGCTAATTGTACTAATTTGGAGCACTTGAGTCTTTATCATAATAATTTTGGAGGAGTATTGCCTGTCTCCATAGCCAACCTTTCCACCCAACTACAATCTCTTACTATGGGTTGGAATATGATACATGGTGACATCCCAATTGAGATTGGGAACCTTGTTAACTTAAACAGGCTAGGACTACAATATAACTATTTGGGAGGTCCTCTCCCAGATGCTCTTGGGAAACTTCAAAAGTTAGAGGAGTTACATTTGAGTGCTAACGAATTTTCTGGGTCAATCCCTTCTTCTTTGGGTAACTTAACTAACTTGATAAAGCTCTATATGGGGGTGAACAGATTTGACGGAAGGATACCACCAAGCCTAGGAAACTGCCATAGTTTGCTTCTTTTGAACCTATCTCACAACAATCTCATAGGCACCATACCAGTACAAGTTATTGGCCTTTCTTCTCTTTCAATTTATTTGTCCTTGACTCATAATTTCTTGATAGGTGAACTACCGTTTGAAGTGGGCAACTTAAAAAATCTTGCCAACTTATATCTCTCAGAGAATAGATTGTCAGGCAAAATTCCCACCACCGTTGGGACTTGTCTTAGTTTAGAGCGCTTGTATTTGGAGGGTAATTCATTCGAAGGAGTAATACCTCAATCTTTGGAAATGCTAAGAGGTTTAGAAGAAATAGACTTTTCGCGGAATAAATTCTCTGGAAATATTCCCGATTTTCTCAGTAAGTTTCAGTCACTTAAACATCTCAACATTTCATATAATGATTTTGAGGGCAAAGTGCCAATTGGAGGGATTTTTGCAAATGCAAGTGAGATTTCAATATTTGGAAATGATAAGCTATGTGGAGGTGTCCAAGAATTACATTTACCTACATGCTCCAAGAAAAATCCTCTTTCATCTAGGATGCTTCTTGCACTCAAAATAGTAATACCAGTCGCTGGCATAGTTATATTTGTACTTGTTTTGCTGTATTTTTCCCCTACATGTTTTATGGTGAATATTTCAAGAGAGAGAGCATTTAGTTTATCTGCATCTTCCTTTAAAGATTGGCAATTGCGTATATCTTATGAAGAACTCCTTAAATCAACAAACAGGTTTTCTAAGAACAATTTGATTGGTTCGGGTAGCTTTGGCTCTGTATACAAAGGAGTTCTTCCTGGAAATGGGGCAATTGTTGCAGTTAAAGTATTAAACCTTCAACAACGAGGGGCTTTTAAGAGTTTCATTAATGAATGCAATGCTTTGAAAAGTATAAAACATCGTAATCTCCTAAAGATTATCTCTGTTTGCTCAAGTATTGATCATGAAGGGAATGACTTTAAGAGTATAATTTTTGAGTTCATGTGCAATGGAAGTTTAGACCAATGGTTGCATCCTAAAAATGACGTGCGACATCAAAGCAAGAGATTGAGCTTTATTCAAAGACTAAACATAGCCATTGATGTTGCTTATGCATTAGAATATCTTCATCACCACTACCATACACCAATTGTTCACTGTGATCTAAAGCCCAGCAATATACTCCTTGATGAAGATATGATAGCTCATGTTGGTGATTTTGGATTGGCGAACTTCTTCTTTGAAACATCGAGCAATCCCTCCAAAACTCAAACCCTTGGGCTAAAAGGTTCCATTGGGTACATTCCTCCAGGTAATTTTCAACTAGATGAATCTCACCTCATTTATTGTGTAGCATTTTGTTTTGATATAAAACTAAAGTAGAGACACTTTCAAAAATGAGAAATGTTAATGAATGCTCTAAGGGCATTTGTTAGTGAACCATTTTAGGGAAAATTTTATTGGAAAAGCAAAAAATCAATTAATTTATTTATAGCTTTTTATATTTCCTATAAAAATGGTGTCAAAATTTTCCGAAAATGGTTTGTTAACGATTGCCCTAATAGCACCCATTAACAGGACAGGACCCTTAAAAAATTAACTATATGCTCAAGTTTGAACTTTGAAATGTCTTCTTCTTTTGTCTAACTAGACCCAAGAAAACAAAACAAAACAAAATCACACACACGTGTATTCACAAAATTGTATTAAGCTCTATACTTGCAAACAATGCATAATTCATTAGTAATTAAATTCTAAGCTCATAAGACTACCATTTGTCATTGACAATGTATCAATATATTGTAGAATATGGGATGAGCAACCAAGTTTCAACACTAGGAGACATTTACAGCTATGGAATACTTTTGCTAGAGATGTTCACTGGGAAAAGACCTATTGATGAAATGTTCAAAGATGGTCTAAGCATTCACAAGTTCATTGCAGTGGCTTTGCCTGAACATGTCATGGATATAGTTGACCCATTGATGTTCTTCGAAGTGGATGAAGAAGATGCTGATGATGAGATAAATGAAGAGGACATAAAGGAAATAATCAAAGAATATCCCCATGTCAATATTAGTAGCACAATAAAAGATTGTATGATATCATTGTTCCAAATTGGATTATCTTGTTCTACGACATTACCAGATGATCGGATGCCTACAAATGTTGTTGTCAACAAAATGCAAGCAATTAGAGACACATTTCTTAAACTCAAGAAGGAAAAGAGAAAGCAGAATGAGCAAGGTATGCCAACTCATCTATATATATATATATATATGTATGTAAAGTTATGTCTTACAATTATGTTTTTTTTTTTTTTTTGCTTTAATTCTGTGTCAAATTTGAATGTATTTTGTCAATTTTTTCCCTATATGTTTGTGGGATTTAATGTAAGGGTTGAGTGTGAGAGTTTGGTAAAAAATTGTGAAGAGAGTGAGATGTGTGACTTGCTCATGACTAACTCGCAAGTGGACAACTTGCAAAAGGTCACATGAGAAGCACATGCTAGATGCTGAATAGTCTTTTGCCAAACTGTATTTCGTGAGTCACTTCGCAGCTTGGCCAACTCGCAAGTGACCCACGAAACTCTCTACCTGGATGTTTTTAATTGTGCTTTCTTCATTTCTTTACCCTACACTACATAAGCCCACATTACCAACAAAATTATAAGGAGACTTTTAGAGAGAAAACCCTAACAATACACTTGAGAGTTAGAGATTGTAAACCCACAATCATCTACACAATTGCTCTTAGTCTTCCTCTACTCCTACCTCTCCAATTACAAATCCTTGAGAGGTTCTTAGCCCAAACACTTACCTCATCCAATCTGAGTGTTGAGAGAATTTTTGGTGTGTGTGGGAAGCATTGGAAAAAGCCAATGATTGGTGGATGCAATTTGAAGCTAATTGCAGAATTCGGATAACTAGTGAAGAAATGACTCAGTGAAGTTCATTGGGAGCTGAAATTTGGAGGGTTCAAGTATAGTAGGTAGACTAGGCTTGGAGGGTCTTTTTGATATCCTTGTACTACAACTTCATTCACTAGTGGATCATTTCGGCTTGGAGGGTCACGGAGAGGTTTTTTGCCGAGTGTTTCGATTTTCTTTTCGATAACATGTTTCGGTATTATCTTGTGTTTGCATCTCTCTTTCCTTACTCTTTATGTAATACCCCACATATCTTTATTTAAGGTTATTATATTATATTATACTATATATATATATATATAATCGATGGGCCATAAGCACTTTTTATTAGTAATTGTAGCCCATTACCCCACTAGGCCCTCATTTTTAATGCATTAAATATAGGGAAGAGGAAGAGATAAATTAGGGTTTTCATAAGAAGGGTTTCATCACTAAGGAGGCTAGGAGGTATATTTTTCACTTGGAGTTTAGAACACATACAATTGAAGAGGCAACCAAATTATTCAACATATGATTTCTCACTGTTAGAAACAAAGAATTAAAGGTTTAGGATTTTTATCATGTAAAACGTTAGGGATGTGTAGATTGTTTAAAAAGGGTATTTTCCTAAGTTATGATTTACACTATTATATTAGTGTATAAATCCTAGGTTGCCCACTGTGTTTTCATTTGGAATTATATATATATATATATATATATATATATAATCCTTGGTTGCCACTATACGTCTTCTAGAACAAAAGCCAAAGTTATTAAATCCTTGAATATGGCCTTTGCTGTTTTCGTAAGATTGTAAGAGTTTTTGGGCTTGCAATGATAACCACACATATATACTGATTTATACCCATAATGTTCTTCCATTATTTGCTGGACAGTTTACACCAGACCCCATACAGATTTCACACTAGTTAGCTCACATTTTGTCAAAAGACCAATTTCTCTGATTAATGGCCCAGACAGTCTCTGCCTAGACGTTAATTATTCCAAACACAATGAACCATTTAGGTTCAACACTTCTACAGTTGTTTTAAAGGATAATGACCGACTTGGTTTTTATCCAAATTCTAATTTCATCCCAAGTGCTTAGATATTAAATCCATTAGGGTCAATGATATTAAATCCATGAACAAAGTCATATTAGATTTGCCCACCATTTTCATTGGGGTTATATATTAAATCCTTTAGTATTGGCTACTACCTCTGAGTTTTGATAAATTCAAGGAAACATATTTTTGGGTAGAGATGCTTTGCATTAGTGTGATCATTTAGTTCAGCAAAATATTTTCTTAGTGAGTCAGTTTGTATAATTCGATAAGCTTTATATTTTGTGGAAAATATTAAGTAATTTCCATGGTTGATTATATGTCCTATTTAAGAGTGTTTTGAAACTATTTGAAGGGTTTTTCGGCTGGACTTTTAGAGTGATTCAAGTGCTGTAAGTAATTATGCATAATATGCATAATTTTGTTCATTAGGTTCCCAGAGGTTAAAGGTTTTCAAAAGTTCTGTTTTAAGCATACATTTTCTAAAGTTTATCAAAAGTATTTTTACATCATCGAAAGAGAAACTTCAACTTTTAAATAATGTTTTAAAGAAAAACTTCAAATTGTAAATAATGTTTTGAACGTACGAATCTCATTTAAAAGATTATTTTAAATCGAAACTATTTTTTAGAAAATAATTGAGCTTCAAAGCAAGTTTTCTAAAAAGGTTCTTGATCTTTAAATTTGTTTAAAACCAAGTGATTTCAAATTCATATTCCTATTTTCCAAATGGTATTTAAAACATTTCTTTTAGCAAATTGAGTTTCATACTTATTCAAGAATTGTAAAATACTTACATAAACACCTCAATTCCTATTTATTCCTTAAGAGAGTCAAGCAACCTTTGATTTATGTTTCAATTCAATATTGTGATATTCGATATACCTCTATATTTGGAATTATTATTAATATTTAGAAAATTATTCTATTTTGTATAAAATTTGCTTTTGTGATATGTGACTCAAAATATGTGTTGTTAGAATTGATCAGATATATGTGTGAGCGGGGTTGTATGTGAGAATAAGTGTTGATCCCTCATCAGCAAAGGTTAGATGTTGGTATCCACTCACAAGATTGTATGTGAGAATATATGATATATCTATATGTGACACTGTGCTCTAATAAATTATTTGTATGTGTTTTCAAATGATTTTAAGATTTGATTACATATGTAATAAGTGGTTCATTATATGTTTGGAAAACTATATTTGATATCATTGAGTGAATTTGTAAAATCAAAATACTCGTGCTTTGCTTGACTCTATTCTATTGTGTATTGTGTATAATTGTTTACTAGATGTGTGGCTCACTCCATCAATTACAATTTTCAGATTAAAGTTTAGTTGAAAAACAGAAACCTTGGATCTCTTCGTAAGGGGCAAGGTAGAGCATGGGAGTTTTTAGGTGACGTCAATAATGCTTGAAGCCTTAAAATATTTTTAGTTATTTTTATTTCACTTAAGATTTTACAGTATTTGGAGATTATTTCTAAATTGTTAAGTTTAGTTATTGTAAGAGATTTATTAAGAGCATTGTTTATTTGTAGCATTATTGAATTTTGAAAATTAATTATGTTTATTGAGTTATGTCAAATCAGCAAGTTAGTCATGCATCTAAATTCATGTTCCATGAATCTAGGTCGTGACAATTTATGCTTTATACTTATTGTTTATTGTATATGCATATGCTTTAGAGTAGATCCGGCCTTATTGCGTTACACTAACTCTTATTCTGCACTTAGTTAAGTTTAAAATTGGGAGTCTAAACAAGGAATAGTGTTTACTCTTTGAGCTTTCAATATTTAAAAGCTGAGACGTAGCATTTAATGTTGCTATGCTCCTATTGAATCACCTCATCAGCCACATCATACTATTTTTATTTTTCTTTTTAAATCATTTTCCCTTTATGATTTTTAAAGTTTTTTAAATAAAATAATTAAATATAGATCATGGACAAACATTACTATTCATCATATACAAATATTTGACTATTCAGCTACCCAAATTGATTTCAACTTTTGCTTTCATCTTTCTAATTTCAAGTGATCATTAAAATTGAATAATTAATTATCTTTTTAAAGGATAGAATTAAAACTTCAAGTATTCAAACCAAACTTTAACACCCATATCTCCAGCCCATAGATGCCTTAAGTGTCTCTTCGTTTATCTACCGTTGTAGCGTTTCCTCTTTCAAAATTTCAATTTTTCACAACCTTATCACTCTCTCTCACTCATACATTGATTATTTATTTAAGTTTTACAATGTTATGTAACCAATGCACATTCTAGATACAATCACCCGTCATCTACAATGAAAATTTAGCACAATACTAATTGTTCTCCATATTTTTCAATCAAGCTTTAGTTTTTACCATTTCGAGAAGTGATCAATTGTTATTATTATTAATTGATGTTAAGTCGACAATAGGAAGTCTATTGAGGTGAAAAAAACTCGCAATAAAAAGTGATCTCTTTTTTTTTTTTTTTTTTTCGTTTTCCTTTCTTTTTAGTATCCTTGCATTTTTTGAAGTGATTTTGTTGTTTTCCTCTCCAAATTTTTCCATGATAGAGACTTTTGTTATTATTAATTGACTTAGAATGTTAATGCAGTTTTTTTTGGCCTACCATTGTTGTGGAAATTTCTTATATTGATATGAGACATATTGATAACGAACATTTTTTGTGCTTATTTGTACGGTGTAAGAAAGTCAAAAATTATTCAATGTAGTTGTGGGTGTCAAAAACAAACACTATAGCAATGGCAATGACTAAGTAGTTGACTTACACAATTATTTATAAGAACTAAAGGGTAAAAGTTCCACAATGGGATATCTAAACAACTGATTATAAAGTGATAACGAACGAAAAGGTTATTTATTGATATAAAAACTGTTTTTCTTGAGATACAAAGGGTTGGGCTGAAAGCTAAAAACTCTTATATTTCTACTCTGCTATTACAACTTTCTATCTCTTATTTTTCTCTAAGTCTTCTCTCTCAATATGTTTCATTCTCTTTTTTTTTTTTTTTTTGCACCACTTCTCCTTTTATAGACGCTTTTCCCTTCCCTCTCTCCCCAGCTGGCCTATATCCAGTTGGATTCGGGGGATAATTGTCCCATCACCCCCCTGCTCTGCCGGTCTTTCATCGTGCAATAGGACTTTTGGGGGTGTCTTCACTGTTCAAGCCAGTCAATCAACATTTAATGTGGAAGAGATTAGGTAGAGAACATCTCATTAATGCGGAGGTGACTGCCTCTATGGTCCTTATCCTTTCATGGAGCATCTTGAGGCGAGTTTAATGACGGTGGAATCTCGGACAAAGAGAGAACTGGTTTCCCGTGGTTCCGAGCGAATCTGCTATAGGAAAAAACTCTACTTATTACCTCAGAGGGCTCTCTAGCAATGGTAGCTAGCTTGGACCTCAGGATCTATTCCTAGGGGTTTATCTTTTATTCCTCAGGCTTCTTTACTCATATCCATATCTTTGGGCCAGGCCCATCTATTAAGACATGATCTGTTAGGCCTTTAGCTCTCGGCCGGAGCTCAAGTTCATCCCCCCCACAGTGGTAATTTTGTTATTGTTGCATCCCATATGTTTGGTAAAAAAAATTGTAGAAATCTTATGTGTCTTTCTCAAATCCATTTGTTATTTTTATTTTGGTCATTCTATTACAAATAATAGGCATTTCCACCATTAAATTTTTAGCTAATTTGAGCTTTCTTGGTAAGCTTTACTTTACTTAAATATCATCTTTGCAAAAAAAGCCAAAAAGAGAATAAGACAAAATATAATTTAATCTAGAGCATTATTATGCTATTAATGTTTTTATGTATAGATACTTAAGGAACTTTATTAATTCTTTGTTGGAATTCCTATTATCCTTGCATCTAGCCTCTTAGATTAATCTTTGGGGGTTCAAGTGATAGCCTAGCAACATTCTTTATGGTGTCCCCTGTTTATGGTTCAAACCCCACTGTTGCTCTTCCACCACCGTCTACATCTCTCTCTCTCTCTCTCTCTCTCTCTCTCTCTCTCTCTCTCTCTCTCTCTCTCTCTCTCTCTCTCGGCTATTCAAATTAAAAATTCTCATGTGTTACTCTTTAAAGATTTTATTAGATGTATAGATGATACTTTTGGTTTATAAAACAAGATCAACAAAACATGATTTTTATATAATTATACCTAGACTATACTACAATGTCATGATGGATGGATTGGTCTTATTTTACTATAAAATCTTAGTAATCATGCCGTTTATGAATTTAAAGAGTTATATGTTGCAGGATTTGTTCATATATTCATATGATGAAATAAAGTTTGCTTTTTGCATTTTATTTTATTTAATATTTCCACTTTATGATAAATATTTTTTTTTTAGTAAACAGTAATACTTATTAGAACACATACGAAAATACTAATATTAGTGTTTTAAACTGGGTTTATAATGCATTACGTAACTAGAGTACAATTACAAAAGGATCTAACCTTTGTAGTTGTAGACTGGGGTTATAAACAGCAAACACTAGACACATGCAACCAATGTGGGATAAACATCTCTATTATTATTTTTTTGAGTAAACAGTAATACTTATTAGAACACACACAAAAATAGTAATACTAGTGTTTTAAACTGGGTTTATTAATACATTACATAACCATAGTACAACTATAAAAGGGTCTAATCTTTGTAGTTGTAGACTGAGGTTATAAACATGATATATGATTTATTGATTATGGTCTATTGCATAGTTATCTTTATATAATTTTTCACTTAGTTTCAATTGTGAGGAAGAAAGAGACGTAGATCTATGTTTTGGAGAAAAATATACCTGTAAGTGTTGAATCACATACATCTGTACGTATAGTAATAAACAAAGTATACATTATTACAACTTGGTCTAATAGTTCTCACATTGTAAAATTTAAATAAAAAAATTATCACATTGTTTTTTCATACATATCTCACTATATATAATGCCCAACTACAAAATATATTAAATTTGCTAGTTGTTACACTACCCAAAAAAAAAAAAAAAACCTTCTAATTTAAAACATAATTTCAAATAACACATATTGACTTTTAAAAATATACAATCTAATATATTAATTCAATAATTATATAATAAAAAATAATCATATCAAATTTTCCTGCACATTGCCTGGGTTTGTAACTAGTTTTATTTAAACACACAAATTGGTCAATTCTTGGTAAAAAAATTAAAAACTTAAATTTTAAATTGAGGGGAAAAATATGTACGTATGAAAAGTGAAGAAAATGAATATCATTTTCTTCTATTAGGATTGTCATTTAACACTAATCTATTTTTTTTTAAAAGCGCTTAATATATTGTTGTTTGTTCATGTTGTTGCAAGAAAGTAATTAGAGTTGTTTCATTCTTCCCTAATTCTACTAGTCATACACTTAGGTTTTAAATTGAGGAGGAGCAAAATTTATATATGATATACGCACTTATACAAATTTATGTGAATATATAATATTTGGGACTAATTTGAAAAATTAAAAGTTATTCATTTAAATACTAAGTGATATTTAATGTAATTATACAAAAAAAAAAAAGCTTATTCATAATATTGTAGTTATCTATTGACATATATCTCATGAGTGATCTATTTTTTTTTTTAATTTTTTTTAGAGCCAAAACTCAAGTTATGAATGAAACTATTACTAGTTAGATAGATACTGAGTGCAATATAAGTGAATTTCTATTATTTTGGTTAATATGTTCTCATAAAATGTTCAAATTACGGGAAATTATTGTGTACTTTCGGAGTACTATAAATTCGTACTCTCTCCTCTCAAATGAATGGTGGGTCCCACTAATTAAATTCATGGTGGGACCCACCATTCATGTGAGAGGAAGGAGTACACATTTATGATACTCCGAAAGTACCTAATAATTTTCCTCAAATTACAATATGGTAGGGACAAATTAAAAAAATTTTAGTGCAAGGCATCAAGTGGAGGACTTAAAGTTTCTCAATAATTCATTTAGAAATTATGCTCTTTTTTCAAGAGCAAAGAAATAAAGTGGCTTTTAATAAACCCAAAAACGAAAAGTAGGCAAGAACATTTAATAACTAAAGATATTTATTCACCTTCAAAAAAGAAAAACAACCAAAGGTATTTTTGGGCGGGCCAGGGGGCGATTGCCCCCTGGCTCCACCTCTGCATACACTTGTTGCATACACGTGATTTTCTGTTTTGTGCATGACCGGATAGGATGGAAGTAATGACTTGAGTATCAGTTCTAAGGCTCGTAATGGCCATATATATAGGCTTGTGGCATTCAACTGAGCGATCTTTGCAGTTTACACATATGCTGCCTCAGCCCTTTATGTCTCTCCAGATCAAAGGTAATTTAGATAAGTGGCTCACTGTTATTTGTCAATTGACATTTTCTTAAACCATATTTCTATTTCTATATTCTTTTGATCATGGAATGTACGATCCCTCCTTTATGTCATTGCTTGAAAGCCTACACCAGATGTTGGCCACTTGGCAATGGCCTTACTCTTCTTTACTTTGAAATGTTTGTATTGACAGTTTTACTTGTTGGTGAGTAATTCTAGAGACACACCTAATCTCACGATCAATTTTACAACATGCTAATGTGTGCAACTGTAAGTGGTTGACAACTTGACATTTTATGCCAATTCTTATTTACATGGATCCACCACTTGCAGTCTATTATTTACTATCGTATACATTAGCATGTTGTGAAATTGTGTATAAACTTGAATGTGTAAATGCGTGACCGGGCCGGCCCAAGTGACCCTTACAATAGAATTTGTAGAGAATGGGCTTAGAGCCTAGACCTCTTGGTGCTCTAGAAGGCAGTGGGGTGAGGTCCAAGTCCGCTTCTGGCAGGCAACTGGCTGATGGAGTGGCCTATTTCCCTCGTCGGACGTAAGCCGAGGAGCTACTGTGCTGGCTGGCGTTCCATTCTTTGGGGGAGAGAGAGAGAAAGAGAGAGAGAGAGAGTGCCTTCCTCCTTTACTTGAGAAAAATCCAGATCACTTTCTAGTGGTTCCTCCTTCTCTATTTATACTCCCCATCCCTGGTTCCCATCTGTCTTTTCCCTGAAAACGCTCCCCAATGCCCTTAAGGCTGTTCACCGTCCCCTCAGAAGTCATTTCTCCATTAATGCGACCAGGCGGGTAGGTGAAAAACCTTTAATGCGGTGGCAGCAGCTTTATGCAATACACGTCTCCCTTGTCTCCCACCTCGGCATCCTGCTGGGGTTTAGGATGACTCGCCGAGCTTTAGGAGCCCTCCCCCGGGCGTTTCGCTACCTTGCTCAGCGGAATCCACGTCCTCAGACCAGGCCCTAGGCCCACATGGCATTCCGACGTCGGAATGCCATGTCGGCCCAGGGCCTGGTCTGAGGACGTGGATTCCGCTAGAGGGGCCGCGAGTCGAGAGTAGGGCCTCCTAACACTGAAGTCCAAAGGCCCGCCGACCAGACCGCCAGCCTGTCGGAGAGGGTCCGAGGAGAAGGTCTTCTCGGACGTAGCCTCAGGAACTGAGCAAGGTAGCGAAACGCCCGGAGGAGGGCTCTTAAATCTCGGCGAGTCATCCTAAACCCCAGCGGGATGCCGAGGTGGGAGACAAGGGAGACGTGCATTGCATAAAGCTGCAGCCACCGCATTAAAGGTCTTTCACCTACCCGCCTGGCTGCATTAATGGAGAAATGACTTCTGCGAGGACGGTGAACAGCCTTAAGGGCATTAAGGAGAGTTTTCAGGGAAAAGACAGATGGGAACCAGGGATGGGGAGTATAAATAGAGAAGGAGGAACCACTAGAAAGTGATCTGGATTTTTCTCAAGTAAAGGAGGAAGGCACTCTCTCTCTCTCTCTTTCTCTCTCTCTCCCCCAAAGAATGGAACGCCAGCCAGCACAGTAGCTCCTCGGCTCACGTCCGACGAGGGAAATAGGCCACTTCATCAGCCAGCTGCCTGCCAAAAGCGAACTTGGACCTCACCCCACTGCCTTCTAGAGCACCAAAAGGTCTAGGCTCTAAGCCCATTCTCTACAAATTCTATTGTAAGGGCCACTTGGGCCTGGCCGGTCACGCATTTGGACTAAAGACCAACTTTGTGTCCCTACAATTGGCGCCGTCTGTGGGGAGCCTAGACAAAAAGGACTGGAAGGATCATGGAAGGTTCAGGTTCACGTCATGCAGAGTCCAGGGGGTCCCAGCACGAGGACCAATTTGCACGATTAGAATGGGAAGGAGAGCGTGAAGCCAGCGTGTGCACTGAGCATTCGCGTGGGAGGAGCCACGCACGCGACGGAAGTAGAACCTCCCGCGAAAAGAACGCTGAGACCCTGCAAAGGGAGGTTGATCATTTGAGGAAGAAGCTGCGCCGGGAGAAACGAAGGTGCACACCATCCCCTTCAGACCAATCCTCGGTGGATACTAGCAGTAGCTCCAACAGTGCCAGGTCGAAGACCCCCCATTGCGAGTCCTCTTCGCAGGAGGACGAACACCGTCGCTAACCTAAGGATAAGAGGGCGTCCTCCAGAGGCCTAGCCAACAACGCACTGAGCAAGGCGCTCCACCAGATTTCCAAGTCACCCTTCACGCGGAGGATTGAGAAGGGAAAACTTCCAAGGCGGTTCACTCAGCCAACTTTCACGATTTACAACGGGAGAATGGACCCAGTGACACACGTGAGCCACTTCAGCCAAAGGATGGAGGTGCACTCGAAGAATGAGACCCTGATGTGCAAGGTCTTCCCTTCCAGCCTGGGACCCATCGCGATGAGATGGTTCAACGGCCTAAAGGCGGGCTCCGTCAACTCCTTCGCGGAGCTCACCAGGGCATTTGGCTTGCGGTTCATCACGTGTAGTAGGATCCCTCGACCTCTAGATTCGCTGTTGTCTATGGCCATGAGGGAGGGAGAGACCCTCAGGGCATATACTGATAGATATTGGGAGATGTACAACAAGATCGATGGAGACTTCGATGAAGTTGCCATAAGTACCTTCAAGGTCGGCCTTCCAAACGAGCATGACTTGAGGAAGTCACTAACCAGGAGGCCCGTCAAGAGCGTGCGTCGTCTCATGGACCGCATTGATGAGTATAGGCGGGTGGAGGAGGATCAGTTGCAAGTGAAGGCTAGGATGAAGGTTATCCCTCAAGAAAGAAGGGATTTCAAGTCGGACGAGTACAGCAACAGTAGGCCAAGGAGAGAGTTCGTCGGGCAACCTCGTCGGATGCCAACACAGGTGGTCGGCGCTGTGTTTCGCGAACCCATACAGCGGGTGTTTGATAAAATACGCCACGAGCCCTATTTCAGGTGGCCCAACAAAATGACAGGAGACCCCACGAAGCGAAACCAGAACCTCCACTGCCAGTACCATCAAGAGCACGACCATACGACCGAGAACTGCAAGAGCTTACGATTGTTGACATCTCATTTTGCAACCCGCATTTAACCTCACTTGGAGGGTAAAAGGGTAATTTCACCTTGGAAATATGCATCTTGATTTTGGTCATTAGATCTTTAATCTCATTTCACCAAAATGATCTTGATATTGTAACGATCAAATCGATTAGTTATAAGCCCTAATCGGACCATCAGATTGAAAGTTATCATCAAATCAAGTTTTAATGGCCGAGATGCACTATCACAAATTGAGTCCGACCTTATGTGATTATGAACAATTAATTCCAATTGGTTATAATTATAATCAATTTAAAATTAATAATGTGTCATAATTTGATTGGTTAGAACTACATTTTATGGTAAGGTTGCATACACCTAATTAATTAGATAGTTAAACATTAATTATTCAATGAGTAATTTGTGCAATTATATTTTAATTAGGGTAAATTTGGAACTAATTAGGTCTAAAATGGGAGTGATTGGAGCCTATTAATGTTAATTGGAAACTAATTTGGGACCTATTAATGTTAATTGTGCTGAAACCATTTTTCTAAGAAATGACCTCTGCTCACTATTTCATTGATATCTCTCAGAATATTTTGAATCTGTGAATGAGATTAATTTTCTCAGAAACTAGACATCCGGGGCTTCAATTTGAGCACAAGAACGAGACAATTCCGATCAGAATTGAGTCAGATATGATTTTTCAAAGTTGGCTTTACAAGCTGTTACAGCAGCTACAGGAAAACCGAATTTTGGCTTGCTCCTTACTCCCACCAATCTTTCCATTTAATGCACCAAATCTCCCTAAAGGCTAAAATGAGGTCTAGGTTCATGATTCTTTGTCAACCCTCATTAATGGCCTTCCATTCATATTTCATCCACCACTACTATATAAACCCCCCCTCTCCTTCATTCCAAGACACATAGAAACCCCCCCTCTCTTCTCCTCTCTTGAGTTCTAGGAAGTTGAGTAGTCTTGTCATATTTTGGTCTTCTTGAGACTCAAAGTATTGAGTGAGACTTACTCTTCCTCTCCTAACTCTTCTTTTTCTCCACCCATAGGACCTTCCTCAAGAGTCTCCACATCCACCATATGAATCTCGCATGAAGGTGTAATTTCTTTCCCTAACTTGTTTTTTGTGTTGCCATGATAGAAATTTTGGATTAAAGCATGATAGTAACTTTTAAATTCCTTTGAATATGTTTGAATGTTCTTAAATATTCTTATGTGTTCATCACATGTTTTTGGTTGTTCATCACATGTTCATGCATAACACTAGTTTTAATCTTAAATTCACATAAAAAATATGAAAAACATGTTTGTTTCATAATTCTTTCAAATCCTTGAATCTAGGATGTCACCATACACACACATTCACTAGAATTTATTTTTTCAATCCAAATGAAATGCTTAATAAATTGAATTAGGGTTCATCACATGCACACACCTTAAATTCAACATGCAAATTGATTGACATATTGGATGATATGATATGAATGTTGACCACTATAGTCTAGAAGACCGGTTTCACCGGGCAAGGCGGGTGCCTAACACCTTCCCACCTTGTAACATATCCTCCGAACTTAGATCAAAGGTTAGTAGATCAAATGCTTATCCATATAATTTTCAATTTTTAGATTGTAACTAGGAAACAAAGCCATGTACTTTTTCTTAGATTGTATCTAGGACCAAAGCCATGTAATTTCCCTATGACCATTGTAAATTCAATTGAAAATTAATAAAATGATGAATTTTTCAATTTTGGTTTTCTTATTTTTCCAATAATTAAATAAGTGGTGACTCCATTGTAAAACCTTTAATCTAAAGGGAAAAATATAACTAGTCGAACCTCTATTTTGAGAGACAATAACACGGCTCCACCTATTCACGTGGGTTTGGCCCAACACTTTACTAAAAAACGGGCCGGGGGTGCAGTCTCTCACAACGGTATTACCTAGAACAGCTGACGAAGGAGGGAAAGTTGAGGCAGTTCGTGCATCAACATGAAGGGCAGAGAGAGCACCCTGGGCCGTCAAGCCAGAGCCATCACGCCCCGAGGCCTCCTCTGGGAACCATCAACCTCATTCTCGTCGCCCCTGGGAGGACTGGCTCGCGCCCGTCCCGGGTGATGTCTGTGGCGCGAGCCCATGTTGAGGGCCTTGACTCCGAGACGAAAAGGATTAGGGGCAACGAACTCCCAACTTTGGCCTTTTCGAATGCCGACAAGGAAGGGACCATTCAACCCCACGACGACGCCTTGGTCATAATGCTGAGAATTGGAGGCTACGATGTAAAGAGGGTTATAGTGGACCAGGGAAGCGGCGCACACATCATGTACCCCGACCTGTAGAAGGGGCTAAACCTGAGGGAGGAGGACCTCTCGGCCTACGATTCACCCCTAATAAGCTTCAAGGGAAAGGTGGTGATCCCCAAGGGGCAGATAAGATTGCCCGTACAATCAGGGCCAGCAGTGGTAGAAGTGGATTTCATAGTGGTGGATGCCTACTCCCCGTACACAGCCATTGTGGAGAGAGCTTGGCTGCATGCCCTAGGGGCTGTCTCCTCCACCCTCCACGCCAAGGTAAAGTTCCCTTTCGGCGGCCGAGTCGAGGAAATTATTGGGAGTCAGTCTGCAGCAAGGCAGTGCTTGACCGCCGCGATTTTACACAGGCCGGACCCCGAACCCGCGGATCCAGCTGCTCCGACCTCATAGCAATTAGCCTCTTCTGCCACTCCCGAAATAACAGTGGTGGAGGAGTCCGCGTGTGAGGGGTTAGACAGGGTCCTCGTGGACGACGACCCAAAGAGGTTCTTCCAGATTGGGGCCCAGCTGCCGACCGAAGAAAAGGAATAGTTGGTCGCGTTCTTGAGAGGGAACCTCGATGTGTTTGCATGGGATGAGCATGAGATGCCTGGAATCGACCCAAACTTCATATGCCACCATCTGAATGTTAACCCGGTGGCAGTGCCAAAGAAGCAACCTCCTCGGCGCTCCTCCGCGGAACACTCTGAGGCCGTGAAGGAGGAGGTCATCAAGCTCAAGAGGGCTGGAGCTATCAAGGAAGTGTTCTATCCCGAATGGTTGGCGCACACAGTCGTGGTGAAGAAGAAAAACGAGAAATGGAGAGTGTGCGTAGACTTCACAAACCTCAACAAGGCTTGTCCCAAGGACCTATTCCCAATGCCATGCATAGATCAACTGGTAGATGCGACGGTCGGCCACCCCCGCATGAGTTTCCTAGACGCCTTTTAGGGGTCCCACCAGATACCTTTGGCTTTGGAGGACCAGGAGAAAACCGCTTTCGTGACCCCCACCGGCAACTACCATTACAAGGTGATGCCCTTTGGTCTGAAGAACGCAGGGGCTACCTATCAGAGGATGATGACCCAGATGTTCGAGGCACAGTTGGGAAAGACTGTTGAGGTATATGTAGACGACATGGTTGTCAAGAGCAAGGCCATATTAGACCATGTGGCCGACCTAGATAGCACGTTCCAAACTTTGCGGAAACATAAGTTACGACTGAACGCCTTCAAATGCTCCTTCGGCGTGGGGTCTGGTAAATTCCTAGGCTACATGCTTACTCACAGGGGTATTGAGGCCAACCCCGAACAGATCTCTGCAATCTGTACCTGCAACCGCCTCAAAACCCCAAGAAGGTCCAGAAGCTAGCCGGAATGACGGCTGCTCTCAGCAGGTTCATCTCTCGATCTGCGGACAGATGCCGGCCATTCTTCCAGCTGCTGAACAAATGGAAGGGATTCGAATGGACCGAGGAATGCTCATTGGTGTTCCAACAGCTAAAGGAATACCTCTCTCGGCCACCCATTATGTCTCGCCCCGATCCAGACGAAGTGCTGTTTGCATACCTAGCTGTGGCTACCCACACGGTTAGCCTAGTTCTAATACGGGACGACAGCGGCATACAACGGCCGGTCTACTACGTCAGCAAATCTCTGCAGGATGTAGAGATCCGATACTTACCGTTGGAAAAGGCGGTTCTAGCCATAGTGCACGCGACGCGCCGACTCTCGCACTACTTCCAATCTCATACGGTCGTCGTGCTAACCCAACTCGCACTCAGGTCCGTGCTGCGGAGTGCTGACTACTCTAGTAGAATTGCAAAATGGGGAACCTTCTTGGGAGCCTTCGACATCAAGTATTTACCTCGTACATCCGTAAAAGGGCAAGTCCTGGCCGACCTGGTGGCGGAGTTCATTGAGCCTTCCCTAGAGGAACACTTAGAGGGATGGGGCGCAGGTGGAAAGCCAGTTGGCGCAGTCTCGTGTGAAACACCTCCGGTGTGGAAGCTCTACGTGGACGGGGTAGCGAACCAGAGGGGTTCAGGCATGGGAATAGTGTTGACGTCCCCCTAGGGAATCATCGTGGAAAAATCCTTGAGGCTAGCGTTCTCGGCTACCAACAACGAAGCCGAGTACGAGGCTTTGCTGGCAGGAATGGGCGTGGCTCATAAAATGGGGGCAAGAATGGTGCTAGCATTCTCGGACTCGCAGCTTGTGGTCGGCCAAGTTCGAGGGAAGTTGGAGGCCAGGGAACCGAGAATGCGAGAATATTTAGCCCGCGCCAAGTACCTGCAGGCCAAGTTCGAATCCTTCACGCTATCACACACCTCCAGGAGCGGAAACACCCATGCAGATTCATTGGCTACTCTGGTAACCTCCTCGGCACAGGGCCTTCCTCGGGTCATCCTTGTAGAAGATCTGCTCAGGCCAGCTGGTCCGGGCTGTCAGGCCGTCCGAGTCCAACAAGTCGGAGCAGAGCCCAGTTGGATGGACCCCATAGTGTCATTCCTCAAACACAAGACGCTGCCGGAGAACAAGACTGAGGCCGACAAGATCCGCAGGAAAGCTCCCCGGTTCTGGTTATCCAAGGACGTCAAGCTCTATAAATGGTCGTTTTCAGGGCCCTACCTGCTGTGTGTGCACCCGGAGGGGACGGAGCAGCTCTTGGAGGAGTTGCATGAGGGAATTTGTGGTAGCCACACGGGCGGCAGGTCTTTAGCTCACAGGGCCCACACGCAGGAGTACTGGTGGCCGAACATGCATAGAAAATCACAGGAGTATGCGAGGAAATGCGACCAATGTCAAAGGTTCGCACCCAATATCCACCAGCCCGGGGGTGCGCTTAATCCGTTGGGTAGCCCTTGGCCGTTTGCACAGTGGGGATTGGACATAGTGGGACCCTTCCCGAGGGCGACAGGCAACAAGCGGTGGCTGCTTGTCAGGACAGACTATTTTACTAAATGGGTGGAGGCCGAGCCGCTAGCAAATATCCGGGACGTGGACGCGAAGAGATTCTTCTAGAAGAACATCATCACCAGATTTGGGATCCCACGAACTCTCGTACCAGATAATGGACTGCAGTTCGACAGCAAGGCCTTCAGGAGGTACTGTGGAGACTTCGGCATCACAAATAGGTACTCCACCCCGGCCTACCCACAGGGGAACGGCCAAGCTGAAGCAAGCAATAAGTCGATAGTCAATGGGCTCAAGAAGAGACTGGATGATGCGAAGGGCAGATGGGTGGACGAGGTACCACACGTGTTGTGGACTTACCGAACCACGCCGCGAAGGTCCACGGGGAAGACTCCTTTCACGATGGCGTATGGCACTGAGGCTGTGATTCCTACAGAGATGGGGTTCCCGATGATGAGGACGCAGTCTTTCACCCCAGCTGCTAATGACGACATGCTGCTCAAGGGGCTAGACTTGGTGGAGGAAAGGCGTGAAAGCGCTATGGTTCGACTGGCTGTCTACCAACAAAGGCTCAAACAAGGGTACGACTCCCGCGTGCGATCTAGACCTCTCGCTCCGGGAGACCTAGTCTTAAAAAAGGTTGTCGGAACCGCTAAAGACCCCTCGTGAGAAAAATTAGGGCCAAACTGGGAGGGGTCCTACCGTATCACCTCAGTGGCCGACATAGGATCATATTATCTAGCCGACCTGGAAAACAAGCGTGTAAAACGACCATGGAATGTAAATAACCTTCGAAGGTATTACTACTAATGAAAAGCATGCCTGCCCTGTATTCGGATATCATTACGTTATACTGGTTGTTAATACTATAATCTCAATCAATTGTTATTAAGTGTTAATCTCAACCTTGGTTAAGCCAGGTCCTCGGACATTCTGTCTTGGGAAAATTTAACACGGTTCAATCAATTGTTATTAAGTGTTAATGTCAACCTTGGTTAAGCCAGGTCCTCGGACCTTCTGCCTTGGGAAAATTTAACACGGTCCAATCAATTTTTATTAAGTGTTAATGTCAACCTTGGTTAAGCCAGGTCCTCAGACCTTCTGTCTTGGGAAAATTTAACACGGTTCAATCAATTGTTATTAAGTGTTAATGTCAACCTTGGTTAAGCCAGGTCCTCGGACCTTCTGCCTTGGGAAAATTTAACACGGTCCAATCAATTTTTATTAAGTGTTAATGTCAACCTTGGTTAAGCCAGGTCCTCGGACCTTCTGCCTTGGGAAAATTTAACACGGTCCAGTTAATTTTTATTAAGTGTTAATGTCAACTTTGGTTAAGCCAGGTCTTCGGACCTTCTGCCTTGGGAAAATTTAACACGGTTCAATCAATTTTTATTAAGTGTTAATGTCAACCTTGGTTAAGTCAGGTCCTCGGACCTTCTGCCTTGGGAAAATTTAACACGGTTCAATCAATTTTTATTAAGTGTTAATCTCGACCTTGGTTAAGCCAGGTCCTCGGACCTTTTGCCTTGGAAAAATTTAACACGGTTCAATCAATTGTTATTAAGTATTAATGTCAACCTTGGTTAAGCCAGGTCCTCGGACCTTCTGCCCTGGGAAAATTTAACACGGTCCAATCAATTTTTATTAAGTGTTAATGTCAACCTTGGTTAAGCCAGGTCCTCGGACCTTCTGCCTTGGGAAAATTTAACACGGTCCAATCAATTGTTATTAAGTGTTAATGTCAACCTTGGTTAAGCCAGGTCCTCGGACCTTCTGCCTTGGGAAAATTTAACACGGTCCAATCAATTTTTATTAAGTGTTAATGTCAACCTTGGTTAAGCCAGGTCCTCGGACCTTCTGCCTTGGGAAAATTTAACACGGTTCAATCAATTTTTATTAAGTGTTAATGTCAACCTTGGTTAAGCCAGATCCTCGGACCTTCTACCTTGGGAAAATTTAACACGGTTCAATCAATTTTTATTAAGTGTTAATATCGACCTGGGCTAAGCCAGGTCCTCGGACCCTCTGCCTTGGTAAAATTTAACATACAATCTGACAGGCTACCCATTTTTCAACTAAGAAATTTACACGCAGTCTAATCAAAGGTTGACATGCCTTCGTGGTGAGGCCGCGCCTATCCTAATTTCGAACATGCCCGTGGGCACTAACCTATCGCCTCGGATGTCGAGTTGCATAGCATTCACATGCAACACATGGTGCAATAATGCAAGCAACACCGCAACGAACGTAATGCATTAAGAAGTCACGTTGTAAAGATAAGATAATGAAATCCATAGATAATAAGCTGTTCAAGACAAGGCTAGAATAAGGGAGTACAAGTAAAAACAAAAGAACAAAACACAAAAAAATAACCGCTACACAAAAATAGCCGATGAGAGCGAAAATCTGTGCGAAGTGACGAAGGGAGCCCGAGCCCGCCTACCCCTTGATCTTCAACGGAGGTTCCTTTGACTGCTTAGAGTGGGTCTCTTTGGCTTGACCTTCTTCTTCCTCTGCCGCGACCTTGGACGGGTCTTGGGCCTGCTTCCCCTTGTCCTTCGGCTTAGGCGAAGGCAGGACTTGGCCGGCAGGCTCGTCCGACACCTCCTTAGGGATGACAACCCCATCGGGGGGCGGGACTTGCCCCTGGGAGGATAGGGGCTGCGCCGAGGCTGCGATCTCGGTATCGACCAGAGTTGGAGCAACGTCTTCGATGAATCTGATATCCTCTGGATACCAGATCTTCTTGGCTGCCCTTAACTCGAAGCCGGCAGGGACTCCCGTAGCATTTAGGGCCTCAACCCAAACCTGCTGGCAGTACTCCCTGCACAGCTCGCCTAACTCCTCGATCAGGCGGTTCTCGGTCGTCTCGACCCCCTCATTGAAAGCAGCCCTGGTAGCAGCCTCCACCGTCTCCCTGATGGTGCGAGCCACCTTTTCGGCCTGCGCAAGCTCCTTTCTCAAGTTGGAGACCTCTTGCCCCACCTGGGCCAGGGCCTCCTCCCTTTGCTGCAGGAGCTTACGTTGGGCTTCCGCCTGTGCCGTCGCCGACTTCAGGCCCGCATCCAAGCTCCTCCTCTCTTTTTGCTCGGAGGCAAGTTCAGCCCCCAGCTCCGCCTTCGTCGCCTCGACGCGGCCTAACTCCCTTTCGACCTTCACCTTAGCGGCGTTCTCGGCCCCCACTCGGTCCTGGTAATGTTGCACCAAGGCATCGGTCGCGAAGGCCTCTTGGGTGGCCTACAAAGATGAGTCAAAGAGCACGTAATTAATAGTTGGTTCTCATGCACGTAGAACGAAGTGGTGGCAAAAGGTGTGAGAGGCAGCACTTACCAACGCCAGGTTCCTTTTGAGAGAAAGGAAGAGGCGTGTCCGACCCATCCTCCCGAGGTCCTCCATATCCCTGGGCAGGAAGAGGGGCTGCTCCAGAGTGTTGGCTAAGTATGAAGCGTGGCCCCTCTGGTAGTCCCAGATACTCGCGTTCATGGGAATCGGAGCCCCGTCTACCTGGAGAGCGGGGAACCAACTGGACTCCCCTCGGCGGACCTCGGCTTGTCCGCGGAATTCCCCACTCTCGACGGACGAGGCCCTTACTCCACCCCCAGCAACCTGCTGCTGCTGTTGCTGTAGTTGCCTTTGGTGCTTCTGCTTTTTCTCCCTCTCCCTATCGGCCTTCTCGTTCTCGTTCCTCCTCTTCTTTGGGACGTTGGAAGGAGGAGGGAGTGGGTCGGTCGAAGGGGGAGGCGGAGGCGGGAGTATCTTTGGCTGGGACCCGGAAGCGTCACCCTTGAGGACTTAGGTCCCTCTCTTCTTGGCAAAAAGATCCCTTAAAGACGTCATACCGTCGTCTTCTTCAGAGGAGGCCTCCGGTAGAGCGACAACTAAGCCCGGGATGCCGGAGTGCCTGTCCGAGGCACTCTCTTCCTCGTCCGAGATGTCAACCATGTTGCCCCCTAACGGCCTTTCGGCTTCCTCTAGGTGGAACCTATCGATCTCCTCTCCAAGGGACGAGGCAGAGGCTGCAGGCTCTTCCCGGATGATCTGGTCCTCTTGCTGCGCGGCCAAATGAAGGGCTTCCACGGGCTGACCGTATAGGATGGTGGAGGGTGCGTCCGGCAAAGCGTGGGGAGCGAGGAACTCCGCGTAGCGAATGTCTATCCGTGCTCGCCTCTGGTGGCCGGCGAGAATGGCGTCCTCAACCTCGCTAAAAGCCTTCGAAATGGGGTCGTACCCCAGTATTAGGTGGGCAGCCCTCACTTGCAGGTCGTCGTTCACAAAGACCTCGGATCTCAGAACCTTGTTAAGGTCCGAGACGTTGACGTTTCCCAAATGGGGAGATGTGTGTTGCTTATCTGCAAGAAAGAAGCAGAGGAATCAAACGGAGTTAGATACTCGCCGCGGAACAAGTAAGAATGATAGCAAGTGACAGCAAAACTACCAAGGGGATTGAAATGGGGCAAAACTTCGCAAACTAAAACTCCTAAATTCTAGGGAGTTACACCTGGTTGTCCCTCCCTCACTGGGCAACGGAGACTGTCGTGCCACCTCCCTGTAACGAGGAGATAATCATCCTTCACGCCCTTATTGGACTTTGGCAGACAGGAGATGAACAGGACCGCGCTAGACCTCGACTTGAGGTAGTAGCCTGCGTCTTTCATCCGGTGGCACTCATACATGTAGACGACGTCGTGCCATGTGAGGTGGAGGCCCATTTGCTCGTTCAGAGCATCGACACAACCTAAAATCCTAAACATATTGGGTGTGCACTGGTCCGGACATAACCTATGGTTGCGGAGGTTCTCCCTAGTCACCTCCTTCATGGGGAATGCCATCCCGCCCTCTAGGAAGGCAATTATAGGGATGATGACTTGCCCCGCTTTCCTAGAGTCCGCTACAGCCCCGGGGGGACAGTATTCCAGGCCCACATTTGAAGGGATGTGATACTTGGCCCGGAATCCTTCCATGCCAGAGGGCGTATCCACTAGACACTTGAACTGGAATCAAGGCTAGAGACGTAGATTCGTAAAGAGGGGAAAGAAAAGTTGACAGCCGAGGAGAAACTTACACAAGAAAAGGCGTGCGCACTTTGGGAGCTTGTTGGGAGAGAGAAAGAGGTTGGATGGCTCTGCAGTAAGTTCGCTCTTTGGAAGAAATGATGAATGTAGGGACACGAAGTTGGCCTTTAGTCCAAATGCGTGACCGGGCCGGCCCAAGTGGCCCTTACAATAGAATTTGTAGAGAATGGGCTTAGAGCCTAGACCTCTTGGTGCTCTAGAAGGCAGTGGGGTGAGGTCCAAGTCCGCTTTTGGCAGGCAGCTGGCTGATGGAGTGGCCTATTTCCCTCGTCGGACGTGAGCCGAGGAGCTACTGTGCTGGCTGGCGTTCCATTCTTTGGGAGAGAGAGAGAGAGAGAGAAAGAGAGAGAGTGCCTTCCTCCTTTCCTTGAGAAAAATCCAGATCACTTTCTAGTGGTTCCTCCTTCTCTATTTATACTCCCCATCCCTGGTTCCCATCTGTCTTTTCCCTGAAAACGCTCCCCAATGCCCTTAAGGCTGTTCACCGTCCCCTCAGAAGTCATTTCTCCATTAATGCGGCCAGGCGGGTAGGTGAAAGACCTTTAATGCGGTGGCAGCAGCTTTATGCAATGCACGTCTCCCTTGTCTCCCACCTCAGCATCCCGCTGGGGTTTAGGATGACTCGCTGAGCTTTAGGAGCCCTCCCCCGGGCGTTTCGCTACCCTGCTCAGTTCCTGAGGCTACGTCCGAAGAGAACTTCTCCTCGGACCCTCTCCGACAGGCTGGCGGTCTGGTCGGCGGGCCTTAGGACCCCAGTGTTAGGAGGCCCTGCTCTCGACTCGCGGCCCCTCTAGCAGAATCCACGTCCTCGGACCAGGCCCTGGGCCCACATGGCATTCCGACGTCTCTACCCTCCGCAATTGTGTACTTTCGGAGTACTATAAATGCGTACTCTCTCCTCTCAAATGAATGGTGGGTCCCACTAATTAAATTCATGGTGGGACCCACCATTCATGTGAAAGGAAGGAGTACACATTTATGATACTCTGAAAGTACCTAATAATTTTCCTCAAATTACAATATGGTAGGGACAAACTAAAAAAATTTTAGTGCAAGGCATCAAGTGGAGGACTTAAAGTTTCTCAATAATTCATTTAGAAATTATGCTCTTTTTTCAAGAGTAAAGAAATAAAGTGGCTTTTAATAAACCCAAAAATGAAAAGTAGGCAAGAACATTTAATAACTAAAGATATTTATTCACCTTCAAAAAAGAAAAAAAACCAAAGGTATTTTTAGGCGGGCCAAGGGGGCGACTGCCCCCTGGCTCCACCTCTGCATACACTTGTTGCATACACTTGATTTTCGGTTTTGTGCAAGACCGGATAGGATGGAAGTAATGACTTGAGTAACAGTTCTAAGGCTCGTAATGGCCATATATATAGGCTTGTGGCATTCAACTGAGCGATCTTTGCAATTTACACATATGCTGCCTCAGCCCTTTATGTCTCTCCAGATCAAAGGTAATTTAGATAAGTGGCTCACTGTTTTTTGTCAATTGACATTTTCTTAAACCATATTTCTATTTCTATATTCTTTTGATCATGGAATGTACGATCCCTCCTTTATGTCATTGCTTGAAAGCCTACACCAGATGTTGGCCACTTGGCAATGGGCTTACTCTTCTTTACTTTGAAATGTTTGTATTGACAGTTTTACTTGTTAGTGAGTAATTCTAGAGACACACCTAATCTCACGATCAATTTTACAACATGCTAATGTGTGCAACTGTAAGTGGTTGACAACTTGACATTTTATGCCAATTCTTATTTACATGGATCCACCACTTGTAGTCTATTATTTACTATCGTATATATTAGCATGTTGTGAAATTGTGTATAAACTTGAATGTGTATGCGGTATTGTTATTCGGCTATTTTTTATGTTATTTTATGTTCTTGTTTGTTTTTCTTAATTTGATGTCCCTATTAATATAGCTGATTAATCAGTAAAATATTACTGGTTTATAGAGAAATCCATGATAACTATGCTTTCGTTTGATTCCTCAATCTCTATTTTAGTTAATCAACCATCTGATATCACTCAAACCTATAGTAGTTCCTTGACCCAAAATAATATACACTCCCTCCGCTCCAATTTATTTGTCATATTTGAAAGGTCAAACTTTTTAAAGGAACATCATTTATTATTTTGTCTGCCTTATAAAAATGTATAAGTTTACAAATCTACCCTTAAATAAATTTATTAGCTTTTTTTAAAAAAAGAGTTATTCTTGATGAGGCAACTAAAAAGATGCCCCAATTAGATTGATTTTTAAAAAATATTTGTTAGTTTTTTTTTTCAAATAGTTTTGAAAATAAAGTAGGAGTATAATAAGAACATTAGTAAATTAATGACTATTATTTTTAGAAACAGGACAATATTTTGGGACATCCCAAAATAGAATAGAGGACAAACAAAGTAAGACGAAGGAAGTATGCAATAGTTGGTCTTGCACTTAATAAGCTTCAAATAAAATTTTATTGAAATTTGAAAGAAGGTGTTGTGTCATTAGCATGTGACGAAGCAGAAAATAGAGTTGAATACAGTTCATTTTTTGAAAGCATAAGTATGCTGTTAAATTATAATATAATAAAAGTAATTAGGGGTGTGCATCAAAACCCATCCACTCAATAAAACCAATCCAATCCAACCCAACCCAACCCAACATCTTGAGTTGAAATTTTATTTTGAGGCTTGATTTGGGGAGAGTTTTTTCAACCAATCTAACCCAACTAACCCACCATATATACAAGTTTAATTTATTATCATTATTTTAATTTTTTAGCTTGATTGATTTTAGTATTTTGGAAATTAGTTTTGATGAATTCAAAATTTTTGAATATAATTTTAGCATATTATGTAAAATGTAATAATTTGTTGAAAATATTGTTTAAATAATTGATGAAAACTCAATTTTTTATGGGATACAAATAGAACATGTATACACAACTCACCGTCCCATGTGGGTTGGGAGGGTTAGGTTTTATACATGTGATAGGTCGGGTTGAGAAAACCCTCCAACCCGACCATGCACACCTCTACAAGCATTAATTTAAAATATATAATTGTTCTTTTAATTCCGAATTTTTTCATTCAAGTTCATAATATACTTGTACATAAGAAAAAAGTTTAGCTTTAAAGTCCAATCATGTTTGAAGCTAACGATTCATTAAAGAGACTATCCATTTGTAATTTTAGTCATATGAATTTTTTAATGAGTTATATAACTTATTTAAAAAATATAAATAATCTTATAATATGTTGGAAAATATAACTCCAAATATGTGCACATTCCAAAACCATATTCTGTCCCCCATACAAGAGACCATCCAAAATTTCAATTATGAGAGGACCGAGTGTGCGGCCCGTTTAACTAAGCCCAGCCCAATTGGACTCAAACAAGAAACTGGTATTCCAAAACAAGCACAAGCCCAATAAATCAGTCATGGACCCATCCATATTTGTGAAGACTCTGGCTTGAATATCCAGCCCGTTTGAGACACGTAGACAGTACATTCACGTAGTACACGTGAAACCGCCAACAATAAAACGAACGGTGCAGATTGATCGCAGTGACCACCGACTGTGGCTCTTACTTGTTCCACATTTAATTCTATTTTATTTTCACAGTTGGTGACTTGGTTGAAATTCTCATATCTCACCACCACAAGTAAAAAAAAAATCAGATTCGTGGTAATATGTGTCAACACGCCACGTGTAATCGGATCCGTTACTTTATCATCTCTCATTACGATAAAAATATCCACCAGAGCCAGATAACAACATTATTGAATAACAAAGAGACAAAAAAAAACACATACCAGTTCTCGAAGAAGCCAGCTGAGCTTGAGAGTTACAGTGAGTGATTGATTGAGTTAGTGATGACAACCCTAAGGAGTTCTTCTTCAAAACTCATCGTGGACAAGTATAGAGACAGAGGCTTTTTTGTTTCCCAGAAAGAGTTTCTTCTTACTAGACCCGAAATTTGTTCCTTAAAGTCACAGAAAGCTGTTAATTTTGGGTTCTTGAAGTTGATATCTTTGCAACACAAGGCTGTCCACCCGGTTACTACTTTGTCATCGAAAACCCAGGTATTTTCTGTTGCTTTTTTGTTGTGGGGTTCAGTTGTTTTTTTTTTTTTTTTGGGGGATTTTTGCTTTTGTTTTTATGAAAGTTGTTTCCTTCTTTTTTGGGAATGGAGAAACTGTTGCTAAAGTCTCTAGCTTTCATTTCATATATATATTCACACTTTGTTTTTGTTTCCCATGATTTCTTGGCTGTATGTATGACTTTACATGACATTGTCTGTGCAGGCAGACTTGGAAGCTGGTGACACTCGGATTGATGAAGAATCAGACTTGGAAGCTTGTAAGTTACTTATTGATCTTTGGGATTTTCTCAAGTTGAAGAATCATATGACTTTTAATTAGTCTCTACCTTCAAATTTTTAGTGTCAATATTGTTAGAATAAAGGTCAAATGATTAAATTCACCGTATTGGAGCTGCTCCACTAATTGAGAGTCCAAGCTCATTTGTGATAAGGAATGTTAGATAATGGCTAAATGATTAACTTCGTCATTTTCTACCAATTTAAACTTTTAAAGGAATTCATAATTTATCAAATACTGCTTCTTTGTTGGGCAGATGAATCGAAGAGTGTTCAAGTCAAATTCCAGATACAGAAAGAGTGCATGTTCGGTGAGCAATTTCTGATAGTAGGGGATGATCCTAAGTTGGGCTTATGGGACCCTTCAAGTGCGATACCATTGGACTGGTCAGAAGGCCATGTATGGACTGCTGAGGTGGTAAGTATTAAAAGCAAAGTCAGTCAAGATTGTGTGTGTGTGTGTGCGCGCGCGCGCGCGCACGCGTGCGTGCGTGTGTGTGTTGAAGACAAATTGATGTAGTACTTTGTCATTGTTTGTTATTAGGATGTGCCTATTGGAAAATCAATCCAGTTCAAGTTCATACTAAAAGGAAATGCTGGGAAAATCCTGTGGCAACCTGGTCCTGATCGATTTTTTAAGACATGGGAAACTAAGAATACAATCATCGTTTGTGAAGATTGGGAAAATCCTGAATGTCAGAAAGTAATAGAGGGAGAACAACTAGCTAATCAAAATGAACAACCGACGGTTAACTCAGATATGTTGATGGTTGCTGAGAATTTGACTTTTCCAAAAGATGAGTTGGTGTCTTATGTAAACGAGGGATCAGCCAATGCAGACAGCAATACTTCTACAGCAGAAAATTCAACTGCAGAACCACACAAGGAACAAATTATTGCAGATAACATTGCTCCTTCACAAGAGAAAACTAAAGCTATTGTTGCAGACAATATAAGTTACTCAAAGGAGGACCCCAAAGTGAATGCAAAGGACATTCTTGAAAGTAATGGCAGAGCTCCAACACTCATTGAAGACAACCTTAATAATTATGGAGGCCCTGTTTTGGTTCCTGGTTTAACTCCATTGTCAATAGAGCCAACTGAAGAAGTATACCAAGATGAAGGTGAGAAAAGAATTGCAGTGGATGTGTCTACAGGAACCTATGAAGCTGAGGATCATAGCGTGCAAGAAGCAAGCCAAGATGAAACCGAGAAAAGAAATGTGATTGATGCCTCCATTGGAACCTCTGAAGCTAAGGATCATAGCCTGCAAGAAGCAAGCCAAGATGAAACTGAGAAAAGCAATGCAGTTGATGCCTTAATTGGAACCTATGAAGCCCAGGGTCATAATGTGTCGGAGGTAACTGCTTGAGAAAAGAAATGTTCTATTTTCTTCCCTTTTGTCTTTCCTTCTACTTTGCCTAAGACAGAATAATAACCCATTCCATTTCCATAGACTATTACTTATCCAGGGCTAGGAGATCCATATCGCTGAACTTGTATGTTCTTGAAATCATGTTTACTATAAAGAGGAATTTTTCAATATGGTAATGGTGAGGCAGCCTTTTTATGTTGTCAATATTGAACAACTGCATCTGGGTTAATCACAATCTAAACAGAAGGATTGAGCATCAAACCTAATTGTTTAATTTGTATACAACAGGGGCTTTTAAACTATTTCTAGGACCAAGTTTCACAGTTGGGGATGAAAATGGTTCTATAATCAGAATCGAAATCAACCACTTAGTATTGCTTCAAATTGTGTCACTAAATGTCCTTCACCGTGCATCCCATCTAATTAAAATGTTCTGATATACAATGTGCACTCTACTTACATGAAAAATGAGAGTAACCTCAACAATTGGTGCATGTCGTCCAATGTTATGTTGGTGATTATATGTGAGACCTTTTTTCCAATATCTTGCATTTTGCTTTTAAAGTGATGTGTAATCCTCCCAAGACTGAATCCAAAAAGCTGTTCTATTGTGGATATTATTATTGTCATCTTTTCTGTGTTCCTTTCCAAGTACTAAAACTTAATCAAATTCAGTTAGATGAGAAGCAAGAACAGCATGGTGACCCACCTCAACTAGCATCTACCAAGATTTACAATGGTGAGGAAGAACAGCTTGATAGCAATTTTAAACAAAATCATCATCCATCAAAAATAGTCGAGCAGCATGACTCAAAGCCAATCGACAAGGATGTCTTGCAAAGTGACATCCAATGGGGTCGCAAAACGCTGCAGAAGCTACTAACTAATTTAGGATTGCTCTAGGATCAACTTATTTGATCTTGGGAGAAATTTTATGAAAGCCACTCAAGCTTATGACGCTGCTTCTTCACAGTGACCCAGCATTCAGGATGGTTGTGTGGAGCATTGGTAGAGGTGGTTGTTGTTGTATGTGGAAATGAAATTTGTTACCTCGGCCTGATATTGTTGTATACTATAGTATGAGAGTGCTCAAGTTTTGTATTTCTTCTACAGTTTTGATGATCTTTTCAATGTGCCAAATGGAATTGACTACAATTATTTGTGGGAACCAAAAATTGATTCTGGTTGTAGTTTAACCATGAAGGTTCTGTTAAATTCTAGAGATGCTAATCGTATAAATATTCTAATAGTGGTGATTTATGTTTGACAATAACGCTCTTAACATAGTTTGTACTATATTGTTGTTGTCCTTATTATAGAAAACCAAGTTGATTGTTTCCTGACTACATCACATGCCTTGGAACCAATGGTAAGTTGGAAATAGCTCCAGCTAGAACCCTGAATGTAGTTTCACTCTTACAATTAAATTTATGGTGTACATTTCCTTCTCGAAGCCTTTCCTTAATTAGTTCGTGAACTATATACCTAAAGGCTCTTCTAAATGATAGAATTAGATCAAAAAGAAAATGTGGGCATAGCAGAGTTACAAGTCCTAACTGTCTTTGAAATTACTGTTAAAATGTTATGATATAAAATGTGCACTCTACTTACTGTTAAAATAGGCTGTGTGGAGAATTTGTAGCGGTTGTATTTTTTTTTTTTTTTGGGAGTGAGTTTCAACTTATGACATTCGCTCCTGATAATAGTTCATTATCATCAGATCAAGACAACAATCAGTTTTTTATGTAGGTGGGGATTAAATCTCAGATCTCTTATATAATCCAATTTAGTAGTAGTTGTTGTACGTGCAATTTACTTGCTGTTAAATTAAATAAAGTAATTTTTTAGTGTTAAATAAAAAAAATTAGATACTTAGTCGCTAAATTCTCTTAGCTTACAATGTCAAACGGTTCTATGGTTCTTTCTATAAAATAGTTTTTTTTTTTAAATGCTAAAATTCAAAAGTTATGAAATCAGACTCTATAATAATTTCTATTTATCACCGAAATAGTGAAACTCCACTGAGGAAAAGGTATTCATTTTCTTTGACTTTCAAGACATTTGCTTGCTGAATATCTAAGATATCATAGAACAAAGTGGTCGGTGCAAATGACCCCAGAGAGGGCCTGGGAAACATGTAACTCGGAGAACACAAACCTTAAATCTATTTTATGGTGAGAGTATTTTGTTAAATTTTGGTTAAGACATCATCATAGGCATTTATGATTAGGTAAATGAGTGGAACACACATGGTAACCCACTGGGAAGGACCATTCTCAATTACTAAGTATATATCCTCGGATTAAAAATCTAATATTCGTTAACACTTAACAGTGTAATAAATGTGAAACGCACAGCGTACGCAATAGGGTGCCGACTTTCTCATCTCGAGGTAGCTCTATCATTTAATTTGGGGGTGCCTAAGGGTCCGTTTGGTTGGAAGAGTGGAAAAGTAGAAGGATAGAAAATGGTAGGAGAGTGAAAAAGTGGGAGGATAGAAAAGATTTTATTTTCTCTCCTATTTGTTTGGTTGGGGGTGAAAAAGTGGAGGGATGGAAAAAATAGGTTTGTGTAAATTTACTCATATACCCTTATTAAAGAATGATATCCAATTAAAACAAAAAAGTGACAAATAACCACAAAAAAAAAATCACCCAAATTTATTAAAAAAATAAAAATCTTGTCAAAATAAAATCACAACTAGTTAAAAAAATTAAAAAAAAAAAAACTATCATGCCCAGGCCTAGAAAATCAAAAGAAAGAAAAAAGAATAGGAAAAAAAAAAAAAAAAAGAAAAGGCAACGTAGCCCAGGCCTGAAAAAAAAAAAAAAGAAAAAAAGAAAAAGAAAAAGAAGCAACGTAGCTGCCCAAAAAAAAAAAAAAAAAAGAGGCAAAGTAACGTTACTGTAGCCCAGGAAAAAAAAAAAAAAAAAAAAAAAAAAAAAAAGGAAGAAGAAGGAAGCCAACGTAGTTGCCCCAAGGAAAAAAAAAGAAAAAACACATAAAGGAAAAGCAACATGAGAAGAAAATAAAATAAAGATAATTTAAATAAATATGTGTATATATATTGGGCATTTTTGTCAATCAAGAAAAAATTTATCCTCAATCAGTTTTCTCTCCATTTTGGAGAGAAAACATTTTGGTGGGTCAGGGGAGAAAATACCTGGGCCCACCATTTATTTTCCTTCCTCTCCACCCAACCAAATACACCCCAAAAAAGTTGTCTCTCCTATTTTCTCTCTAAAATTTTCCATCCTCCCTGTTTTACCTCCAAACAAACACACCCTAAGACTAAAGAAGTTTAATCCTCAAGGCTGAAGACATTATTGGGAAGTAAAATCACCGCCTCCACCTTCAAATTTATTGCACCAGTCAGCTTTAAACCTGGATCTAGCATGTTGCAACATGCGTATATACTAAAGTCAGTTAACGGGTGTCCGAGCATTTGTTAGTAGATTATTTTTAAAAAAATTTGATGTTATTTTTATAACAAATATTAAATAAATAACCCTCTATATAAAAAATTCAAAAAAAAACTTCTTTTTTCTTCTCCCATAAAAAGTTTCTAACAGTATTTTCTAAACAATTGTCATCAGAGCATCCATTAAGAAATATACACCTCAACGTTATCTAATAAACGTGTGAAAAATTATTAAAACTATTTCAAATTTTACCAATATAACAATAAATATAATTAATAGATTTCAATAACATAAGAAATAAATGTTTGAATTATTTTTGTAACACACCCGCCCGGTAATGGTAGCATGGTATATGGTGCTCCCCTTTTTAAGTAGTAGCCAGGGTGGGGTAGATTAGGTAAATTTCTAACCATAGATTAAAAAAAAATTGTAATTTGAAGCCTATGTGGTGAAATTTGAAGCATCCCTAACAGGCTAGCACCACTCTAAACTTGTCTAGTGCCTCACATGCTCCCATCGCAAACAAAGCTCCCGCCATATGTTATGGCTAAGGACAGCAACAGGGCAGAGCTTAATAGGATCAAGGGCATGGTTGTCAAAATCGCGATTCGGATTGTAAAATCGGACAATTTTACGATCCTACCTTACTAAAAAATTTAAAATCGTAACAGGGTCGCAAAAATGGTAAAATCATATGTAGGATCATGTAAGATCGTATAGGATCATATGGGATCCTAACGATCTTTACCATTTGGCTTGATTTTTTTTTTTTTTAAAAGTGGGATCTATTTGGGTAAGATAATCCACCTAAACTCACAAGCCCAACGGGTTATCAGAAGCCTAATAATAAATTGAATACTTAAATTTACCCATATGTCAACATAAAATCTAAAAAAAATACCTATAATATTTAAGTTTAACGTTTTGGAAGTTGATACTAGAAAGGAAATAGATGATGAAATGGGATATGAAAATGACAGTGATTAGATTAGAAGAACCTTAGAATGAGAATTCTCTTTTAGATTTCATATTTGTAATTAGTTAGTTTACCTTAGATTAAGAATTATCTTTTGGATTACACATTGTAAATTTGTAGCTAGTTTTTATATGTTAACTAGCCTAACTTATTTTGGATTTGGAACTTAGAATTTGGAAAACATTTTCCATATGTGTAGATAATATTTTAATACTTAGTTGCTAATTAAACATTAATGAACTTTTTAGATACATTAAGTCAAAATTGAAATATATTTTGTTTCATTAGAATGACATAAAATCGATATAGTGTGTGCAAATTACATTTTATTATGCAATTTTTTTTAATGGATGGATTCATATTTTAAGTGATTATATACTATACAAAGTCACTATCAATAAGTTTTTTGCTTAAAATCTGAAAATAAGTAGAATCTTATGATCTACAATTCAATCCTACGATCCACAATCCTACCTACCTCCTACAATTCTACGTAGGATCCCGATTTTGACAACCTTGATCAGGGGTATCATGTCCCCTCTTCGTTGCAAGAAAAACTTGTGTGGGACAGGAAAGGGCTAAGTTGAGGGACAAGGCAGGTTAGAGGTATTTTACTATCACTATCCCTTTGACTTCTACGAATAGCTGTAACAGTTATTTCATGGACTGCTTTATTACAATCAGGTAAGGAAAAGCAATCCAGTCAAATCAAGAACAAAACATTGTAACTAGCTAAACAATTTCAATTGCAATATTACATGGAAGCCTATATGATGACAATACAAAATCTGTGGGCTAGTTTCACCATTGATATCCACTTAGTAAAAAGAGGGAAAAAGTAGGGCAAGAGAGAGAGAGAGAGAGAGGGATGAAAAAAAAAAAAAAAAAAAGGCCCATCTTTGCAATCACTACTTTAAAGAAAGAGAACTTTTCAACCCAGCAAAAGCTAATTCCAGCTTTGTCAGGGAAAAACAGATGCTGAACTAATAAAATGCCTAACTGTAGACCTTATGTTTTCTCATGAAACAGGATGACCATTCTTCTGTTGCCGAAATGAGGGTAGGCTTTGTGAACCACGAAATTGCTCTTCCTTCAATCGTTTACTAGGAATAGAATTTGATAAACTGGTAAAGAAAAAACAAATAAGAAACTTAAAGCAGCTTATATGGCTAAAGCATAAATAAACAAAAGTAAGCTCTAGTTATTTATAAATATAGCTAAAGCATGAATCCACAGAACTTGCATGATCTTTCCAAAAAAAGGGCCATTAGGAAGTGAGTATAAGTATTTTCCAAAGCAGGCACTATAATTGTAGGCATTCCCAGGGTTAATGACAATGCCTGATTACTTGCAAATGCAAGTTAGCCTCAAACTTTTGCTCTTGAAACAAATGTACACACAAATGCAAACACACAATGAAACAAGATCAAATGTACAGGAAAAAAATTATAAAATGGCAAATAATACAAAGAACAAAATACATGTGATATAGCCTCAAAGAAGCAGCAGCACCAAAAAGGAAGTGAGGGGGAAGGCAGCATGACTGTCCAACACCCCAAGAACAATACCAACTCTCAAACATCCTCCATTCTGTTCCTGGCAGTCTTGAAATTATAGGGAGATATATGATGCACCCCCTCAATTTCTGTGCCTTAAAATGGCATCCAGAAAACACGCCCACTCACTTACACACACACAAAAGAAGAAGAAGAAGATATAGAGACCCAAAATAAATGCAGGGGAACCATGCTATATGAAAGTCCAAGATGGGCCACGGAAACATTATTGAAGAATGAAAAATTAATAGACCATCGCATTAATCCCGTGAAAATAGAGCCTCCATATCTTCAAACACCATTCTACTCTGTCCTCTCTAGAAAGCCCCTAAAAATGGGCAAATCCTTCCCCTCCAGAAAGCCCATCATAATTTATTAGTTCAGATTACCATATTCTTTGTTATACATTCCTTAAATACTGAGTTAAAATAAAAGTCAACCAAGCAACTCAATCAACATTGCTTAAAGAAAATCTCTCAAGGAATGGATTCAAATTCACTAAGAGAAAGAACAGAAGGTAATATCATGAATCAGAAGGAAACAACCCCCTCCAGGATACTCCACCCCTGGAATTCTCTGTAAGAAACGTGCATATCCCCCCTCCCACCCTCTCCCTCTCCTTTGTCAAACAAAAAGTCTGCGAAAGTAAAATAGAAATAACACTCAACCCTTTTTCATATGTTACCTTGGAGAATTGGGACGCTTTTGTGCTTGATTTGTTACATTAGAAGTGCTCCAAGGTTCATCTTTAGTAGCCTGAAAATCATTGTCATCAGGTACAGATTATTAAACCAGGTCTTCCATGACAAAAAAATAATACAACAAGAACACAAACCACACTATACATCAATGGTTTCTTCTTCTCACAATGAGATTAATTTTATGTTTCAGGCTCTGCACCCAAATAGGACAAGTTGGCCTCACCAAAAGCCAAAAAAATAAGACACTATCTAAAACCAAGCAGAATCAATTTATCATAGGACAATAGTGTTATTGAATATTTGATTTTTGGGACACTGAACAAAATGATAAGTCCAACATGGGTGCAGAACAAGTTTCAATCTCAGAAGAAGATAAGAAATAAAACTTGTTTAACAGAATAATTTGCAAATTTAATTGGGTGCATTGATTTTGTAAACAAAGTTTAATATATATATATGTATATATATATATATATGTATATTCTTTATTTATGTTCATAATTATACTAGATTTATGGTTTTTTAAGCATAAAAATGACACTAAACATAGATAAATATAATGATAGAAATTAAAAATTCACCAAAATATATTTGTTCATTGTCACCAGACACTACCAATATTCAATTAACTCTTAAGATACAAAATTGCCGAATCAACTACAAGGGAGTACTTGGATAACGGGTAGAAACTAGGGACTGACCACCAAGCCCTTACCTCTTAAACTAGGAAATAATGGAGCCTGGGTAAGGCAGCAGTAGCAGACATGAAGCCAGCTCACTCCCCATTCAATGATTTAGCTCTCACATCTTGGTGCAATGCAAAATCCAAAAGGGAGTGGTTTTTCTCTAGATAACCACTACCCCTCATCTGGAAATGTCTTGCCCACATACCCTTTATCCAAGCATCACCTATGTCTTTGAACAAAGAAATCAAATCAAATACGAAAGGCATCATCAGAAATTCCCACCTCAGACGTGCTTTCTTTAGGCACTCCATCTTTTTGCAGTTCATTCGATCCAGGTCCAGCAATATCCCATATAAATCCATTTTCATTTCCAAGAGAAAGCTTATCAAAATCTCTGTCAACGACCCCAGAATGAGGTGCAATATATGATACATATTTTTCTGCAATTTCATGCACAAAAATTCCATTCAGAAGAATAGCATTATGATGTCATTATTCAATAACCAGAATCAGCATAAGAGCTACTGAGTGAAAATAGAATATAATTATAATTACCACCAGTTGGTGGCATAATTGTTATGCTCATAAATAACTTCCTCATAGACTGAGTACAATAAGATCACAGGTTGCTTCTGCTTCTCTAATTCCAGATACACCAACAATAAGGGGACCTCCCCTCCCCAAATAGCCTCACATCTAAAAGAACAAGCTACCCTCACCACCCACCACCCAATAAAAAGATTCAACATAGATCCCCTTACTAATCAAGCTGCTCTATCTCACCAATAAATTCACACTTCACTTTAGTCTAAGCTCCAGAATACTTAAGGTCACATCAGTTACATGTTAAAAGAAATAATTGTTGAAAAGTATATGTGGTACAAAATCAAATCTGTTAAAAAAAGAATTCTTCTGTGGAGAATGATTAAACAAATGGTTTTACCTGCTAAGTTGTGAAGGGCATTCTCAGCAGCTTGTTGATGAGCATCCTTCCTTGTCTTACCCATTCCGACCCCAATCTTCTCACCCGTGAACAAAACCTAAACCAACAGGCCAACAGAATGAGTGTCCAGCTTTCACAAGTTTAATTTAAATTATAAAAACAGAGAGAGAAGGACGGAGAAGCACAAATAAAAAAATCAGTAGCAGCTTACTTCAATGTAAATAACATACACGAGAATGATAAAAAGAAGCAATATCAGCTTCATTGGCTTTTAACGATATGAAAACAAGCAATAAAGATCTATAAAAAGTATAAAGATAAGGCCAAAAATGACAGGTAAAGCAGTAATGAACATAAGATGATATCTTTTAACCAACCAAAAAAAAAAAAAACACATAAGATGATATCATTGGAGGATTCAGACAGGACTAAAGATACAAAATTACTTTCAATAAGGAAACATGGTTTTGCTGACCTCAACAGAAAATTGCAAATCCTTACTGGTACTCACAACAGATCTGAAATCAACCTGCACAGTAGGAAAGAATGTGATGAACAGCACAAGGAGAGGGGTGTGGGGGGGGCAAGGCATCCCGAGTCAAATCAAAACACATTTCTACCTTGGTGTCGCATCTCCGTGCAATTTCATGCAGCACTCCAATAGATAAAGGGGAAGGTAGCAGGTTCAATTTTCCAGCATCACTTTGACATTCTCTGCTATTAGATACCTGATTTTTAGACGCACCAACCTCTGCAAGAAACTTCAATCAGCTAATGGATATACATAAGAGGCATTGGTCATCATAAACAGCATATCATTCATAAAATTCACAGCTGCAATCTTTTAATACAAGCTTGCCATTAACAGCAAAGGCCAAAAGAATCCTAAAGATCAAATTAACTTTCCATCCCTCTGATTTCAATGCAGTGAAAAATCAAACGCTATAATAATGCAACACAGAAGCAAGAGACAAGAGTGGGGTTATTTAGCATTAAAACAGAGGAAATAAGAAACAATTAATGAAGAGGGAAAACTGAGATATTGTCCATCAAATAAGCTGTTGTCAACAAACTATGCATGTCCCAAAGAAGAAAACAGAAGATGGCGATGTAGGCAATTCTCCCAATTTGTAACAAGGGCAGCTTATGAGGGCAATTAATATTGGTGCTTTGGAGATTTTTTATTTTCCAATAGTCAAAAGAAAGATTTGGGGTGCATAGTAGGAAAAATTAAAACTAACACATTATGAGGAAGTATCTTGGAAAGAATCATGCATGGATAACCAAATGGGTGCCTTGTTTATTAGACTAGTTTAATAGTTGGAAAAATATTTGAATTTAACGTTTAGTTGTGAAGATAAATGGACTCGTGATTCTGCAAGTTCCCCTACCTAATAGCTGACTTGCAGGTGGAAGAATTTGTTTTTGCAAATCATTACCAGCACATGTCTGCATAGAACGAAGAAGCAATACTTTTAAGTGCTCTCAGTAACCTGTATAAAGGATTGTCAAAACTAAAAAGTAACTTCTAATAAATTCTAAATAATATTCAGAACAAACCTCTTCAATCTTTTGGGATGTTTGTGAGAGTAAGCCAGTTGGAGTAGATCCTGGTGTAATAGGAGAAAATGGATTTAGATGGGCACGCTGCTTATCAGGTTTTGATGAATCAGCTTCTTGAACAAATCCCAAGGGTCGACTATTTAACGGTCCTCGACTAATATCATCTTCAACCAACCAGCCTCCTTGCGGCTGCATCAATGATGGTGCTTGTGTAGGTAATCTTGACAAAAGAGGAGGTTCACCTGAGCTTTGATTCCTTAGATCTAGACCATGCTTCATTGTAAGGATTCCTCTCTTCATGTCATAATCACGATTAACTGGTGCTCCAAGCAAACCAGGTTCTACAACATAATGGGAAACAAAATATGTGAAGACAGTAAGTGCACATCTTCGATACTGTGTATAAAACTTTCCAAAACATAGATATACTGAGATATATGAAGAAAATACTTTGAGAAGGCATCAGTGTTCTTGAAGGTGCATGACCAATGACATTCGGTATGATTGCAACAGGTGACTGAGAGGTTTCATATCTTAAGTCAGGATTGTTTGTCAATGAATGAGCGCCTGAGTCATTAACAGACTTCTCATCCTGAGGGGAAGAAAAGTATGGAAAATGTAAAATAAACTATCAAATTCCCATTATGCACAGAAAGAGCAGAGACGGAGACATTTTCATCATAGAAATAACATATTCCAATTAGAAACTCTACCAAATAATTATGTACTCATGTTCAATAGAGAAACTTCCGTCATCAAAATAACATCTGTTAATCAGAAACTCTATCAAATAATTAATTTGTACTCATATCGCTAGCTCACAGAGAATTCACTAATAAAATGATATCTGCTAATATTAAACCTACCATCATGTTTAATCTCTGTTCAACTTCAACACCATTCATTCCTTCACTAATGGGAGCATTGGTATTACCATTTGGTACAAATCCAGCATCCTATCATTCAGAAACATTTGGTCATAAGAATTTTAGAGAGAGAGGAGGATACTGGGTAATGACTAATAGAGCAATAAAAACAAAGAAGCAAAGTTTCATGAGCTTCAGAGCAATTCAAATACCTCTGACATCATGTAGTTGCTCACATCAGGAGCAGGGGGTAAATTTACCACCTCATCTTCATAAAAGACTTCAGAGATTCTTCGTAAAAAATTCTCATCAAACTCTCTGGATGCATGGCATTACAAATATAAATTACAACTATAAGCCAATTATCAACAATGATGGTTATATGAACAACTTTGATTGTATAGCAAAACCGCTCTTACTTGAAAAAATAACCTCTGACATTGCATGCAACATTTCTTGCTACACAGAGGACTGGCACAGCATGGGCCGTCTATTAAACCAAAAAAAAAAACATTTAGAAATCATAAATAAAAGAAATTAAAAGAACTTAGCTTATAACATTAGAATATTTAAAAGACATGATTAGTACCTCTGCCTGCGGAGCATAATAAGGAGAGAATGGGGGAACCACATGAACTCTCGGTTGGTCCTTTTCTTCCCAAACCTTTGAACGGTCATCAATTACCATTGCCATCTTTGGATGGCACATGCCATCATGGAAGACATTTAGCAAAGATTTCCTGGAGCCTGCCAGATAAGAAACAAAGAAAGTATTTCAGAAATTAATTTAGATTTAAAAAGAGAGGACCAAAAAAAAAAAAAAAAACACACAAGAGCTGCTATAATGAACACAGAATAACACATCCCTACACTGCAGGTTGAAAATTTGATTGCTAAGTTATAACCTAGCAGATTATAAAGCCATGACCTCACCCACACACCCATTCATGTGAGAAGGAAGTGTCATTTGACCTAGAGCTCACTGGCAAAATATTAGTGTCTTCAAATATTGCAATAAAAACCTAAAAAACTAAAGAAATCCAACTTAATTAATTTTAGCACAACATGAACTCCAAAATAAACAGAATAGCAATTGTTCACTAATTGCAAATCCCAACATGTATTATATAAGCCTGAATTAAGGTCAAAGTATTCTCAAAATTGTAGAATTCTTGCCTGATTTGACACAAACAACACGGTCCATGAGTTGCTTTGAACCTATAAGGTGTGACTCTGGGTCAAGAAGCCTCCACATTTCTAATGCATAATCTCTTTCTGCCATAGTGCACACATAAACTTCAAACCGCTTCCTTCCTTTTGCAGTTAAATAACTTCTCAAATCCTCCCATGCAGGTCGTAATCTCACAAGTACACTGGTATCACGATTCTACACAAAGAAAACAATCATTATGTAGGAAAATAAGAAATTATACTTTACAGAAATCCCCAATAACTAAACCAATGTGCTCTGCACATGTTGCAGAATAACCACCCATCCAAAATTTTATATAATATGTTTAGCAATTAGTATTAGTCCCAGTTACTACTATAGCAGCTATACCCGTTCCCAAGTTGTCTAATAGCAATGAATTCCGCAAAGCTAGAAATACTACACACATGGTAGGATGGAATCAGCATAAATGCAGTTAAAAACCCTAAAAGCATTCCATCCAACAAGATGCTAAAGTTTCCTAGATTCTAATGCATCAGCGTGTTGTCCAATGCAGCAAAAGTTACTCACTTTACTACAAACAAATGTTCAAACAAATAGCTATCAATTGGTGCACGTGGACAACATCAGCATGTGTTTAAGCATTTTTTTATTTATTTATCAGTCTTGAATCCACAGCCTCAGCCTCCATCCCATTATATGGGAGAAGAAAGTTCCGCTTGAGCTATGGTTCATTGAGCCATTTAACACATCAGCTAGCACAGTTTATAATGCATATGAATTTAGTACAACAATCGAGAAAGCTCCTTTTGTATGCATTATCAATCATTATTATCTATCTACTCCATTTATATAAAAATCAAGAGAAATGATATATCCACAACATTTTCACAATATTTTTACAACAAATCCTATATGGCAGGTGGTTATTGGTTGTTATTGTTGGGGCAAAAAAGTAATTTTCATGTTAGGTTCAAATTTAAACTAATAACAACTAACCACCTGTGATTTGTTGTGAAAATGTTGTAAAAATGTTGTGGACGTAGCATATCTCAAAAATCAAAGACTGCATAGCAACAACTAGATCCTCTAACCTCGGGATTGATACGAGTAAGGACAATATTCTTATCTTGCAATCTAATCACAGGCCGAAAAATTCTCTCGCTGCTATCAGAAAGCCGCGGAACCTCCTCCATTTGAACCTTCAAAACCTTCCCATTGGCCTCCATCACAGAATCATTCTCCGCGTACTGCTTCAACAGCATTCGGTCGTCAAAATACCGCTTCATCTCCGCAGCCATTCCCGAGATGCGTACAGAATCAGTCTCCCGCGCAACCCAAGCTCTAAGAGCCTCGATTCTGTCCTCGAATGACTTCATCGTATTCGCCACTATAAGAGTCTCGTCGAGATCAAACACGATCGCTAGACACCGCGGATTCAACATCCCTAGGCTCGAATTGTACAGACCAATAGGAACCGAATAGCACCAAAAGCACGGAAACTTCTGTTGCTTAGTCGGCATTGCCACTAAATGAATCTCTTCTTCCCCGATCACCACCACCGCAGTCTACATAGCCAAATCCAACAAATTCGCATCCTCAATTTAATTTCCAATTCAAAAATTATTATTAAAAAAAAACCACAAATATTAATTTCATTTCCAATTTTCATAGTTTCTTCTTTAATTAACAAAGCAACGCTCAAAAAATCTGACAGAAAAATAAATATATAAATTAACTTTCAACTGTCATAGTTTCCACTTCTACACAATTGAAGTTTATAATTAATAATCTAATTCACGAAAAATTTGCTACATTCTCTGAAAGAAAAGGAAATTTTGAGAAATCGAGAAAACGAAGAGCGATTGAAAGTGAGACCTTGAATTCGCGAAAGCACAAGGCGTGGAGTTTGATCAAATGAGACTGCTGTTCGAGCGGCAAGGACGACGAAAACGGCGGCGATGGCGAAGACTCGAGCTTGCAACGAACTGAGAATGAAGAAATCGTTTGGAGAATAGCGAGTGGAGTACACCGTTCGCTCTGTGGAGATATGTGGTGGATTCGAATCTCGTTGTTTGGGAACTGGAAATTCTGGTCCGGGATAGGGATAGTGTCCAGCTCCCCCAAACACAGGTCACCGTGATAAACCACGGATTTAAACCCTAAACGACTCATTTAAATTCTGATTCCGTAACGAAACGCAAATGTCTGTGAAAATGAGGTGTAGTTTTGTAAAATTTGGAAGAAAGAAAATTAAAAAAAAATAAAAAATCGTTAGCCTCTCTATTTTCTGAGAGTCCCTTCACTCTCCCTCTCCCTCTCTCTCTCTCTCTCTTTTCTCTCTCTCTCTCTCTCTCACTCGCTCCCTCTGTGGGCTTACCGTTTTAAACAAAGGCAAGGATTTCTATATTTATAGGCGGAAAGGGCTGGATAAGTTTCTGACATCGGTCTTTGTGTGAAATTACGAAAATGCCTCCTCGTCCGAACCAATAGCTGTTTGCCAGCAAGGATCTTTAAAAAAAAAAAAAAAAAGCGTTTTCAGTACAGCGGGGAGTGAATTAACTATTTTGGCGCAGGACAAAAATGAAAATCACTCCTAGTATATAATTTGTGAAGGGTAGAATGGGCATGCTGTAGTTGGATAGTGGGACTTTGTCTACGTGTCATTCAATTGAGGTTGTTGATTTTGAGGAGCAGTCTACAACACATCTATTGGTGGCTGAATGGTCAATATTTTTAACACGCATTTTTAATTTTTAAATAACATTATACGCATTTTTATACGTATATATTTTTAAAAAAATTAAAAATTTTTATTTAAATACACGTATCAAACGGATCCTTAAAATCTATAAAAAGTTTGTGAGCATTTGGATCCCATGACTACGTTTTGTGTTTTGCACTTTTTTTATTTTATTGGCGCCTCTTGTAGTGAACAGTAATCTAAAAATTATTTTTTATTATTTTCAATTTTCAGCAAAATAAGCGATATTCAAACACACCCTTCGTTACTTTTTAATTTAAGTGAAATAGAATCATTATTACTAATTCATTGGAGAGTATTTTTAGGAATACAATCAAATATTTGGAATTTTTTCTTTAAAAAAAAACTTTTACTATTAGAATATATTTTACACCAAACTAAACACCGCCTATATATTTTAACAACAAATATATATTAAGATTGTTGTTATTACAAGTGTAAGAAGTATTTTTTTATTCAAAAAAAAGTAAAGAGCCCGATTAATTTGTGCCCTTAAGGCACACATTAAGCCATTTATTTATAGTAAAATTTTCTCCAAAATTAAAAGAACTGTCAATACTTTTTTAATTTTCAAAAAAAAATTTCCAAAAATAAATAATTATTGTATGCCCTTAGGGCACACATTAGCAAAATCCAAAAGTAAATAGTTCGTAGTGTATCTGTCTTTTGCTTAACACTTTATTTATTTAGAAGTAAAATATTTTAGATGTCTAGTGTGACAAGCGTTGGTGATGTTTGGCAGCTCAGCCATTGGTGCCTTCGATGACCAACTCGATGTCGAAGTTGTCGAATTAGTGGCATCAGTCAACTCCAGCGACTTAACTGTTGGCACTTGTCTTTAAAGCTGTAGCTGCGACAACCCAATTGTCAACATCGGCTACTTAGCGCAATGGAAGATGACCTAGCCAACAAATGAGGTGGGGAGGCTCACGATGTGTTTTTGTAAAATGTTTACCAGGTTTTTAAAAGTAAAATGTTTTACAAATTTTTATAAAAGATTTTACAGTCAACGAAAAATATTTTACTAGTTTGACCATATTTTTTGAATAAATTGCAAATTATACACTTACAGTTTTAGGGTGATTGGATTTTACTCCTTGAAGTTTGATGAAGTTTGATGATATTTGGATTTTAAACCTTGACGTTTTAAAATTCGATGTTACCCCCTAAATATTTAGGAGTGTTTAGATTTTACTCCCTAAAGTTTTGAGGTGTTTGGATTTTACACTCTAAAGTTTTAGAATTTGAGGGTATAAAATCCAAATAATCCTAAATTTTAGGGGGTAAAATCCAAGTTTTGAAACATTACGGTGTAAAATCCAATCGCCCCCAAACTTTAAGAGTTGAAATCCAAATTTTGACGTTTTAAAGTGTAAAATTCAATCACCCCCAAACTTTAGGGGTATAAATTGTAATTTACCACTTTTTTAATGAAAATTTTGACAACATTAAATTGCAAGTAGACACTTGAAAATGTGGATATATATTACTTTAAAACAAACGGAGTGTAATTTCATTCCTTCGCACTTGAGTATGTGTGTGTTTATTTCTAAAATAATAGTTGTGGGGTCTTAGGCTTCAGCTGAGAGCGTGGGGCTTTGGCCGAAATCGTGAGTAGTCCGAGTCCGAGGAGGAATATCTCCTCGGATAAGTTAAACGCAGATCGGGTATGGATCCTAATGATCAAAGTGACCTTCCAAGAAGTTCTAATGATAGGGACGAGCATCATAAACGTACAAGAGTAATAAGGACTCAAAAATATCTAAGGGAAAACTGCTACACTGCATTGAATGCCCTGCAGCTAACTTTTGGACCGCATTTATGTGGAAAAGACCCTTGAACAGTTGAACAGTGCTACCTCGGCAACCGCAATTCACAGAAAACTAGAAAGAATGTCGGATGGGACAAGCATTCAAATGAGCGCTCAAAAGATCAACAAGTGTAGGATTAAGATCATCCAAAAGGAATTATATAATGGAAGAGGCCCTTCATGAAAAAGGGATGAAAAAAGGAGAAAAGAAAGCATGGTAGCATTCTCAACAACTCCCGTAACCATTGTCATCTAATATATACTGGAACAAAACTCCTCGAACTGTGCCGAGGACAAACTTTCTCGCACAAACCAAGTTCAATTCTTGTTGGGTCATCTTCCAAAATCATATTAATAGTTATCCATGCACTAAAACCTAGCTCTTTGACCTACTCTTTACAAATTTATTGTACTGAGTTCACTGGGCCAAGATCCCTTACATTTTTTAACTTGGTCTGAAAATCGTGTCCCTACAATTGGCCCCGTCTGTAGGGAGAGCTTGTGTGGTAGTGAGTGCAACAATTAAATATGGTAGGATCAGGCCTCCATCAGCAAAAGTCCCTGGAGAAAGCCATTATGGTAGCCAGTTTACTATGTGAACAAGTCACTACATGAGGCACACACAGTTGTTGTCCTCACTTCTCTTTCGCTCAGGTCTATACCACAAAGTGCGAATTATACGGGGATGATTGCTGAACGGGGCATAGTTTTAGGGGTTTCTGACATCAAGTACTTGCCTCGTACCTCTGTCAAGGGCCAGGTCCTCGCGAATCTGATGGCTGAGTTCGCTGAACCTCTATTAGAGGAAGTGGCAGCAACACAAGCAATTCAAAGGGCTTTGCGGTGGGGCTAGTTCTTGAAAGTATATATTGATATCTTCTAATCTTTTGAAATGGTTAAACAGAACCTTAGCTATGTCGGGTCCTCAAACCTCCTGCTTTGGGAAAATTAACACATACTAGCATCTTTAGAATTGGTTAAACAGAACCTAAGCTATGTCGGGTCCTCAGACCTCCTGCTTTGGGAAAATTAACACACACTGGCATCTTTAGAAGTGGTTAAACAGAACCTAAGTTATGCCAAGTCTTCAAACCTCCTGCTTTAGGGAAATTAACACACACTGACATCTTTAGAAGTGGTTAAACAGAACCTTAGTTATGCCGGGTCCTCAGACCTCCTGTTTTAGGAAAATTAGCACACACTAGCATCTTTAGAAGTGGTTAAACAAAACCTTAGCTATGGCGGGTCCTCAAACCTCCTGTTTTGGAAAAATTAACACACACTGGCATCTTTAGAAGTGGTTAAACAGAATCTTAGCTATGCCAGGTCCTCAGACCTCTTACTTGGGGGAAATTAACACACATTGAAAACTTTGGAAATGTTTAAACTAAAACTTAATCATGCCTTGGTCCTTAGACTAGATGATGTGAGAAAGTTAACACTCCATGACATCCCTCTTCAAGTGTTTAAATTATAACTCAATCATGCCTCGGTCCACGGACCAGATGATGTGGGAAACTTAACACTCTATGACATCCCTCTTCAAGTGTTTAAATTATAACTCAATCATGCCTCAGTCCTCGGACTAGATGATGTGGGAAAGTTAACACTCCATGACATCCCTCTTCACGTGTTTAAACTATAACTCAATCATGTCTCGGTCCTCGGACCAAATGATGTGGGAAAGTTAACACTCCATAACATCTTTCTTCACATGTTTAAACTATAACTCAATCATGCCTCTATCCTCGGACCAGATAATGTGGGAAAGTTAACACTCCATGGCATCCCTCTTAAAGTGTTTAAATTATAACTCAATCATACATCAGTCTTCGGACCAGATGATGTGAGAAAGTTAACACTCCATGACATCTCTCTTCATGTGTTTAAATTATAACTCAATCATGCCTCGGTCTTCAGACCAGATGATGTGGGAAAGTTAACACTCCATGACATCCTTCTTCAAGTGTTTAAACTATAACTCAATCATGCCTCGGTCCTCAGACCAGATGATGTGGGAAAGTTAACACTCCATGACATCCCTTTTAAGTGTTTAAACTATAACTCAATCATGCCTCGGTCCTCAGACCAGATGATGTGGAAAATTTAACACTCCGTGACATCCCTCTTCAAGTGTTTAAACTATAACTCAATCATGCCTCGGTCCTCGGACCAGATGATGTGGAAAATTTAACACTCCGTGACATCCCTCTTCAAGTGTTTAAACTATAACTCAATCATGCCTCGGTCCTCGGACCAGATGATGTGGGAAAGTTAACACTCCATGGCATCCCTCTTCAAGTGTTTAAACTATAACTCAATCAGGCCTTGGTCCTCGGACCAGATGATGTGGGAAAGTTAACACTCCATGACATCTTTCTTCACGTGTTTAAACTATAACTCAGTTATGCCTCGGTCCTCAGATCAGATGATGTGGAAAAGTTAACACTCCGTGACATCCCTCTTCAAGTGTTTAAACTATAACTCAATCATGCCTTGATCCTCGGACCAGATGATGTGGGAAAGTTAACACTCCCTGACATCCCTCTTCAAGTGTTTAAACTATAACTCAATCATGCCTTGGTCCTCAGACCAGATGATGTGGGAAAATGAACACTCCATGACATCCCTCTTCACGTGTTTAAACTATAACTCAATTATGTCTCGGTCCTCGGACCAAATGATGTGGGAAAGTTAACACTCCATATCATCTTTCTTCACATGTTTAAACTATAACTCAATCATGCCTCTATCCTCGGACCAGATAATGTGGGAAAGTTAACATTCCATGGTATCCCTCTTAAAGTGTTTAAATTATAACTCAATCATACACCGGTCCTCGAACTAGATGATGTGGGAAAGTTAACACTCCATGACATCTCTCTTCATGTGTTTAAACTATAACTTAATCATGCCTCGGTCTTCAGACCAGATGATGTGGGAAAGTTAACACTCCATGACATCCCTTTTCAAGTGTTTAAACTATAACTCAATCATGCCTCGGTCCTCGGACCAGATGATGTGGGAAAGTTAACACTTCATGACATCCCTCTTAAGTGTTTAAACTATAACTCAATCATGCCTCGGTCCTCAGACCAAATGATGTAGAAAAATTAACACTCCATGACATCCCTCTTCAAGTGTTTAAACTATAACTCAATCATGCCTCGGTCCTCGGACCAGATGATGTGGGAAAGTTAACACTCCATGACATCCTTCTTCAAGTGTTTAAACTATAACTCAATCAGGCCTCGGTCCTCGGATCATATGATGTGGGAAAGTTAACACTCCATGACATCTTTCTTCACGTGTTTAAACTATAACTCAATTATACCTTGGTCCTCGAACCAGATGATGTGGAAAAGTTAACACTCCATGACATCCCTCTTCAAGTGTTTAAACTATAACTCAATCATGCCTCGGTCCTCGGACCAGATGATGTGGGAAAGTTAACACTCCATAACATCTCTCTTCACATGTTTAAACTATAACTCAATCATGCCTCGGTCCTCAGACCAGATGATGTGGGAAAGTTAACACTCCATGACATCTCTCTTCACGTGTTTAAACTATAACTCAATCATGCCTCGGTCCTCGGACCAGATGATGTGGGGAAGTTAACACTCCATGACATCCCTCTTCAAGTGTTTAAATTATAACTCAATCATGCCTCGATTATCGGACCAGATGATGTAGGAAAGTTAACACTCCATGACATCCCTCTTCACGTGTTTAAACTATAACTCAATCATGCATCGATCCTCGGAGCAGATGATGTGGGAAAGTTAACACTCCATGACATCTCTCTTCACGTGTTTAAACTATAACTCAATCATGTCTCGGTCCTCGGACCAGATGATGTGAAAAAGTTAACACTGCATGACATCCCTCTTCAAGTGTTTAAAATATAACTCAATCAAGCCTCGGTCCTCGGACCAGATGATATGAAAAAGTTAACGCTCCATGACATCTCTCTTCACATGTTTAAACTATAACTCAATCATGCCTCGGTCCTCAGACCAGATGATGTGGGAAAGTTAACACTTCATGACATCCCTCTTCAAGTGTTTAAATTATAACTCATTCATGCCTCGGTCCTCGAATCAGATGATGTAGGAAAATTAACACTCCATGACAACTTTCAAAGCGTTTAAATGGAACCTTAGTTATGCATGGCTTCTCATATCACATACTTTAGGAAATTAATATTCTATGATATCTATTTGTTTCCCACTAAGTGTTAATACAGGCCTAAAATTATTACCAAATCCTCAGATTGGTAGCCCTGAAAGGAGCAATTTACAGTACAAATATGGGTCGCGTGAAATGGCACTCCCCTGGGTGTAAATCAAAGGATCAAAGCCAAATTAACTCTTAAGAATTCAAAACCCAACTTTTTTTCTCGGATGAGAGGAAAAAATCGGAGTTTTGAGGGGCTATTGTGGAGTCTTGGGCTTCGGCCGAGAGCATGGGGTTTTGGCCGAAATCGTGAGTAGTCCGAGTCCTAGGAGGAATATCTCCTCATATAAGCTAAATGCAGATCAGGTATGGATCCTAATGATTAAAGTGACCTTCCAGGAAGTTCTAATGATAGGGACGAGCGTCATGAACGTACAAGAGGGATAAGGACTCAAAAATATCTAAGGGAAAGCTGCTACACCGCATTGAATGCCCTACAACTAACTTTTTGATCGCATTTATGTGGAAAAGGCCCCTAAATAGTGCTACCTTGGCAACCGCAATTCACAGAAGACCAGAAAGGGTGTCGGATGGAACAAGCACTCAAGTGGTGGCTCAAAAGATCAACAAGTGTAGGATTAAGATCATCTAAAAGGAACTATATAATGGAAGAGACCCTTCATGAAAAGGGGATGGAAAAAGGAGAAGAGAAAGCATGGTAGCAATCTCAACAACGCCTGTAACTATTGTCATCCAATATATACTGGAACAGAACTCCTCGGACTGTGCCGAGGACAAACTTTCTCGCACAAATCGGGTTCAATTCTTGTTGGCTCATCATCCAAAACCATATTAACTGTTATCCATGCACTAAAGCCTAACTCTTTGACCCACTCTCTACAGATTTATTGTACTAGGTTCACTGGGCCAAGATCCCTTACATTTTTGGGCTTGGTTTGAAAATCGTGTCCCTATAATAATAATAAATAAATAAATAAAGTTCCCAACAAAATAGAAAATTAGTCTAAAACCTAAGGTTGAGAGAGAGAGAGAGAGAGAGAGAGAGAGAGAGAGAGAGAGAGAGAGAGAGAGAGAGAGAGAGAGAGAGAGAGAGAGAGAGAGAGAGAGGGGTTTTTCATGGGTCAATGCTCGTCAATTAACTATTATTTTTTTATAGAGTTTCAATTTATGGTAATTATTTCTGATTATTTCTGATAATTACTCTTTATCATCATATTAAACCACCAATCGATTTTTTGTGTAGGTGGGATTTAAACCTCTTATTCAATTATAAAAATTTTTACTAGTTGAGCTAATTAGAACCCAAATCTAATACTTATTTTAGTTTGTAAAAACCATTTACAACAGTGATATAGAAAAAATGTGTATTTTCTAAAAAAATTTCAATCTTCAAGAAGATTAATCTCCTACTAAACTCCACAAAATAAGACACATGTCATATTTTAAGACATTCCATAGGGTGTAAGGACTGGACAAACATATAAACAAGGAAACAGAAACGTATATAACTATATAAGCGTTGGTAGTTGACAAGCTTATCTAGAAAATGGTCTCATTCATTTGAAATAGATGTATTTTAATAGTTTTTTTTAGACAATTACAATATGCATTAATTTCATAATTCAAACAATTTCTTCCTAAATCTATTGTTTTTCGCCATTAATTTATAAAACTCTTAACAAAATAATAAAAACATAATAGAATAATTTTGGCAACAATCTTCACAATAGTTTAACTTTTTTACCTACCGATATGGCTCCAGATTAGAATATTTAACAGTCCTATAGTCACGTCAAGCATCACATAAGGGCGGACCCACCAGTCAAATTCAGATGGGACCTGTCGACCGCCATTTCAAAATCAAATCAAAAATTAAAATCAATACACGTAATATTATTAGACAACTCCTGATATCACACACGAATATTACTCCACTGCACTGTATCACTTTCAAAAACAATAACACCACCCGCCGTCACGCAATTGATTACAATTTTGGTGGGTCACAGCGAAACCAAAAGTTGCACTGTCCAGTGTCCACCACAGTCAAGCTCACCCACACTCAACCTCACAGTTACATCACACGTGTTAATCATTGGATGTACATCAGCTCCAGCCAACAAGTGTCTGTTTGGTTCATGAATTTGAGTTGAATTATTTATAATTTTTTGAAATACGTGTAGATAAAAAAGTGTGTAAAAATATATGTAAGATTGTTTAAAATTTGATAGAGTAGATTTGAACCATTCTACCAAATAAACCCTAAAATTTTATTCATATTAGCTTCTAATTTTATTCATATTATAGACCCTGTAATATTAATGTAAATTTATAAGGTTATTGTAGGAAACTAATTTACATAATTATATATAAATGGATGGTTAAATAAAAGATATGAGGTTTAATTCTTGTCAATATTAAAATTTAATTAATATATAATTTGATAATAAAGAGTTAGTATCAAGAATAAACGCAATTAAACAAAACTCTAACAAAATTTACACAATTATTATACACAGTCAATATGAGTCATTTGTTGGCAAAATTGTGTATATTACACACATTTTTCTATTAATACGTGTAAATGCTATTACTGTGGAGCTTGTAACACGGTGCTGATTTGCTCACAGCCGTACGATCTGGTTTAAAAGAAAATGATACGGAAAATTTGATGATCTGTTAAATTCAACGAAACCTTCGGCCTAAGCTAACGAGTTGCGTGAGTCAGAGAGAGAGAGAGTATCAAAAGCCATGTCAGCATTTACCGGGTCGACCCGGCCGTTTGACGACGATGGATACACAGGCTACGATCCACGCCTCGCTTCGCAGCGATTCGAATCGTTCTCGAACTTCGATGCCGACTCGGTCAAGGACTCGGCCGGAGACTCGCCCTCGCCCCCGATCTTCGCCAGCCAGTCTTTCGTCGCCGGCGACGTAGACGACGTGTTCTCTACCCAAACGGTGCCGGAGACTCCGTCTCCGCCGCCGATATATAGCGGAGGATTCTCTGATTTCTCGCAGGAGCAGAACGGAAAGGACTTTGATGGAGCTTTTGGCGGGTCGGACGGCCCGATCTTGCCTCCGCCGTCGGAGATGCAGTCGGAGGAGGGTTTTGCTCTGAGAGAGTGGCGCCGGTGAGTCTGCCATCTCAGTTTTCCGATACTTCTAACTTCGTCTCTGTAATTCAGATTAGAATTTAAATTTTTCTCTAATTTTAATATAAGCTCAATTATCATTATTATACTATTTGCTTAGTAAAATCAAAGAGTTATGAACTTCTAACTTCGTCTCTGTAATTCAGATTAGATTTTGATTTTTCTCTAATTTTAATAATTTTTTCCTAAATTTAAAATTTAGAGCTCAAATTATCAATATTATTAATTTCTTTGTAAAATGAGCTATCTTTTAATTTCTAAATTCGTCGAAATTCAGATCACAATATAATTTTCGTAATTTTTAATATATATTTTTAAAAAATTTTTAAATTATGAGCTCAATTATCATCATCATCATCATCATCATAGAGATATTGCGGTGAATGATCTGATCGTTGGGGTTGTAATGAGTGAAATTTTGTGGATAAATATGCAGAGAGAACGCGATTCGATTGGAAGAGAAGGAGAAGAAGGAGAAAGAGATGTTGAATCAGATAATTGAGGAAGCTGAGGATTACAAAATCGAGTTCTATAGGAAGCGCATGGTTACTGTTGACAACAACAAAGCTGCTAATAGGGAGAAAGAGAAGGTGGGTGGCTCAAATGTAAAAAAATTGCTAATATAGTCATATAAGATTATGGACCAATTTTTGGTATATAATAGGCTTTGAGATTGATATTTAAATCCTTAAACCATGAATTTTGAAATGCCAATTATGGATCTCTTAGGGAAAGCATTAACCCCCACGAGGGCACTTGGTGGTGGGCTCATTGGTCTGGCAGGTATCGTAAACTTGGAAGTTCTCAAGTTCAATCTACCTCACTATTACTCCATGGGGATTCCGGGGTGTCTATATATATATATAGGAGCTATGGTATATAGAACGAGGGTCCTTCTATGGTACCTTGTATGTTTTTTTTTTTTTTTTTTTTTTTCTTCCCATCAAAAAAAAAAAAAAAAACTTTTTTTTTTTAAGAATAAACGAGCTATCATGTGATATGGCAAAACCTACCATTAGATTTGACATACACGTAGAAAAAAACAGTAAAAATTATTAGAGATTTGTGGATTTACTGCTCAATGTGACGTGAGGTACCATTGGATGTGACAAATTTACTCTAGTGTGTAACCTTTGTTACTAGTAAAGGAGTCTTACCCACAACAAGTGTAGGTATGGTAGGACTTCCCATAAAACCAGGAGTGTCATGTTGTATAGTAGGCAATTTTGAAAAATATGGACAAGGCTAAATATGCATGTTGTTTTAGGACTTTGACATGTAGAAATCTTATATCTTTTTGTATAGCATTTTGGGGCTCTATTCCGTGAAATTCACCCTTTTTTTTTTCTTTTTTGGCTGTTGTGGAAAAGCACAGATTAAAAGATATTTTAAGGAATCAGTTGCCTTGGAGGGTTACCTTTGTCTTATAAGATGATGATGATGATGATGATGATGTTGATGTTGATGTTAGAGTCGCTAAATTATTGACATGAATGTCAAAGGCATATGTAGAGCTAATTAGAAAATGCAGTTTATGGTCTTGATCTACATTGTTGAATTTGACTTTTAGTGGGATGTCATCATGTCATCCTTAAAATTAAATTTTCTTGGTAGTTGGTATGTCATAATAAATGGAGAGGGTGTAGGTCCTAATAATTAAACATCAGTTGAGTTTGTTGAGATCATATAAATAAAAAATCCTTCATAAGTGGATTGCATGAATGGATACTGCACAATTACATGCTGAAAGTTTCAAGTAAGGTCCTATTAACTTGTCTTACTTGTGGGTCACCATGGATTTATTGTTTATGCAGGTATAAGTATTAACTGATGAAGGGATGATTAGCATACATTAGTAAGGATTAGAAACACGCTATGTTTAGTAATTGGTAGAATAGCAGCACCAGGAGAGAGAGAGAGAGAGAGAGAGAGAGAGATTTTATAAAAGAATGAACGGTGATCTTTTAGGAAGCTTGCGGAGTTCCTAATCATTTAGTCAGACTCATTAGTAACCTTCATTTAAATATTTAGATGAATTTTTTTGAGTAATGCAGGTTGTATAGGATGCGCTATCATAAGGACTCATATCTGACAATTATAGAATACAAGAGAAAATAAAAAGAAAAGAAAGGCAGGTAAACTAATTGTATTTCCATGAATATATGGAAGCATATTGCTATCCTGTCAAATAGAGTGTATTAAGAATATTCAACTGCCAATGAACTCTGCCTCAAATGACACTTCCTCCTCTCTTATAAGTTCAACATATTATACGCCCACAAGGTACTTGTGTAACTCACTAATGACAGAAAAAATGTGTTAAGAATATTCATTACCTTGTACTGTAAGCCAACTTACAAATAATTTTATTCACTTTGGATGTGATATGTCAGCTATTTTTGGCAAATCGGGAGAAGTTCCATGCCGAAGCAGAGAAGAATTACTGGAAGGCAATTGGAGAGCTTATCCCCCATGAGGTGGTGGCGTTAGAGAAAAAGGGGAAGAAGGACAAAGAGAAGAATCCTTCTATAGTTGTGATCCAGGGGCCCAAACCTGGGAAGCCAACTGATCTCTCAAGAATGCGCCATATACTTCTGAAGCTCAAGCACAATCCTCCTCCCCATATGAAGCCCAAACCACCACCATCATCAGAACCTAAAAATGATGCTAAAACCACTCCTGCTGCTGGCAGTTCTAGCGTTGTTCCTCCCAAGGCTGCAACTGCGGCAACCCCCAAGGTTGTAGCTGCCGCTTGAGATTGAACCTACTGTTTGCTTGGTCTGTCTATGTATCTGAAAAGCAAGTAGCTGAGAGTCAGAGATGCTGAATTTGTATGATACTGAACAGTTATGACGTGGAAGTGAGTCATTATGCGCATGGTAGTTTGGGTGTGTAGCATATATATATGTATATGTAGAAGGGTTTTTATTTCATACTTTCATGTATCGATTTTGGTTGTTATTTAAATGGTTTGGTGTGGTATTGCCCTTTGAGTTTATTGTTATCTTTTGTGTCGGGGGGCAGGCATGGATTTCTTGCTCCATTGTTGTCTTTCCCCGTCTGAGGTTTTGCCTAAGCTCCTGTACAATAATGGGGCAGTTAACAGGTCTTGTCAGCAGGAGCTTGGGCCTTTCAACCAGGCCCCCCAACCCCCCAGTGGTTGCATGTTCCATCCATGAAGGTATCTTATTCACCTGTTGCATGAGTTATGTCACACCTGCACACAATGTTACAATATTTCCACAATTATTGGGTTGAAAATTTGTTGTTGATGCTCATATGACATCATTTTATTGTATACTATTAACAATGTGAACTCATCACGTCAACCGTAGTTAAAACATTTATGAAAAAAATGTAATTGCAAGTCACCGACGTGGTTTTGCCGTCTTGGTTTTCTTTCACCTAGTGTTTACGAATGCACACAATAATTAAAAACAAAAAAGAAAATACACAAAATGTGACAACATTTTTTTTCACTCAGTGTTTGAGAGTGCGCACAATAATTAAAAGCAAAAAAGAATAAAGCGCGAGAGAGAGAGAGAGAGAGAGAGAGAGAGGGTTGTTCTGGTTCAATAGATAACCTTATGTAAAGATAATTTTCAACGATTTTCAATGTTTGATAGGATAAAAAAAAATTAGATAAAGAAAAACTATTTCTAATCAACAAAAAAAGTATGACATTTTTTAAAAATTGTTTTCATTAAATTAAAAAAAAAAAAATTCCTCTATTTCATGGCAAATTAAATAAAAAAAATTAGAAGATCGTTTTCTAACTCATTTAAGGTTACTACCAAACATATGAAAATGAGATAGTTTTATAGAAAATACTTTTTAAATAATGACTCATTTTCTAGACATTAAAATCGACTTAAAATAGAAGATAGAGTCAAGAATTGAGACTTCCCCTCCTATGACATATTGACATTGGGTGGTTGGTGATGTTATGGTTTTAAATCTATTGTGTGTGTAACTTACTAATTTATAAAATAAAAAAAATAAAAAATGAAAAATAAAAACAAAAACAAAGAATAATATACGACATTGGTAAATGCATCATCTGGGAAGCATCTGGGTCACACTATCAGAGCTTTGAGAGGAATGTGAATGGCTAGAATTTACAAAAGGATTTACTGGTTGCTTTCTCTTTTCTCCCTGAGAAGATGATGATTCCTCTGTACTAGCACCACCCAACTGTTTAGAGGAATGTCCCCTGTATATTCTTGGCTCTGTTAGTGCACTTTCATTTAGGTGAACCTCTTTGGAAAGCATCTCCACTACTTGCCTCATGGTTGGCCTATGGTGAGCACTGCCTTGGGTACAAAACAAAGCGACCTTAATGAAGCGCAGCACCTCGCCCTCTGGATACGCTGTCAATTCAGGATCAACAATCTCCAGAAGTCTTTTTTCTTCTCTTAGTTTCCATGTCTGCAACAGGGTTCATATAAGCACATATTACAAAAATATAGCCAAGGATAATTAGAAGAGGAATGCTCAAATGGACTTTTGAGATGTTGTAGAAAGACAGTAGAGCACTTGAAACCTTAGAAAAATAACTCAACCTAGCCTGCAAAAAAAGTCATTTTTATTTCTTCTCCTACATCTTACATTCACCAGAAAAAATGGTAAATTACACCCCTTGAGGTTTATTGAAATGAAATTCTCCCTTCCTTGATGTTTTTATAAATGCAATACAACTCAGACTCGTTTGTACAAACCTTAAGGGAGGGGAGTGACATTTCAACCACAATTTGGGTAAATTTTTTATATAAATGAAATATACCATTAGAAAAGTCAGGCATAAACTTAAACATTTAAAGAAATATTATGGGGGACGCGTCATTTCAATAAACCTCAAAGGAGGTTGGTGCAATTTATGAAATAATATAGTGGCATGATTCAAGATAACTAATAATAAAAGTTCAGAAAGATATACCCATTCAACCAGAACCATTAGCTCGTTCCCAAATGCTGACTTACTACTGCTTCTGCCACTAATTATTTCAAGCATAAGCACCCCAAAACTATATACATCGGCCTTCTTCGTAAGTTGGCCTAAAAGCGCATACTCTGGGGCCAGATATCCACTGCAGATACAAAGGGTTGTCAGTGAGGAAGCAGAAAAATTAACAAGAGACTGTAATTTAGCATATCACTTCAAACACTCCTGCTCTCTTTACTCTCTCTAAACAATCTCATGTCTGATGGGATCCTCTCAATCTATGACTATCAGAAGATGAGAAGATTTGGATCCATTCCCCATATCCTGATCTCACTCTCCATTGCTTCCTCTCACTACTTGATTACATTCTTACCAGTTTGATTTTACCTTGCGACAAAATTTAGTTTTTCTTTTAAACAATAATTCTTATAAATTGCACTATGAATTTTCCATGTTGACTCCAATACAAAATGAAATACTAGTGCCCTTTCCATGGTAGTACCTACATCAAAATGATGTATCACTTATGTAGCACTAGATTATACTACAGGTGTAATAGCCCACTTTGTAATCTCATCGAAAAAAAATTGATATTTTCGAAATGTAGCAAATGACTACAAATATTTCCTCCATATTTAACATAAAACTTATAAATGATTTCTGCTAAATTTTTAGTTTATTTATTTATTTATTTATTTATTTTTGGCTAGATATAAATCAATTATCTAAACAGGATTGAACCCAACTTCATCCTCCACCATTTGTTTATAAGGGAAGGATATGTCATTTGCCCCAAAGGCAACTTAAACCCAGCTGAAGCTTAACAAAAAAATTCAATCCGAAGTTCGAATATGATTAATTCATTGGAAATTCCCCAAAAGCAAAACTCTCTAACAGGTTTCTAAATAAATAAATAGCCTAGGTAGCTCATAATAATATGCAATGCAACAAAGAATTGAGCTTACACAGTTCCCGCCACTCGAGTACTAAGATGAGTAACATTGTCTGGAAAAAGCTTTGCCAGCCCAAAATCTCCTATTTTAGGTTCAAAGTTTCTGCCAAGAAGTATGTTGCTAGCCTTAATATCCCTGTGGACAACATGTGGTTCGGCTTCCTCATGAAGAAACACAAGACCAGATGCTGTACCCAGGCATATAGCAGCTCTTGTTGGCCAATCCAGAGCAACATGCTTACTTTTTGAACCTGAAATAATATTCCTGGACATTAGCACACCATGATGAGAGACTAAACCTTACCATCAGAAATAAATCTTAAAGGATCAATTGGATAAATCCAGTAAGTTAATCAAGGTCTTTTACAAAAATAAAGAGATCAAACATTACAACAAGATTTAAAAAATAAATTAAAAAAAAAGATTTTCAAATCCAATGATTTTGTTTAATTGATTTACCCTGTCCTTCCACAGCAATATCCACCCCAATCCACCTAACCTAAGTAATGCTTTACACAAGTATATAAGACAGCCAAACTATCAGAAAATGGTATTAGCTGAGAAGGACTCAACTGTTTAGGCTGACTAGTTACCTCGCAATTTAACAATAGCATAATACACAGAAGTCAAAAAAAAAAAAAAAAAATTTAAATTCATCCAGCTGAAAAATTAATCGATTCCATATAAAACTCCAATAATCTGATTATTACCAAGCAAAGCACTTGCAAGACTATTGTTTTCCAGATATTCGTACACCAATATCCGATGATTTCCCTCAATACAGCAGCCAATGAATTCAACAAGATTTGGATGTCTTATGTTTGATATCATATTAATCTCTGTCAGAAATTCATTGGTTCCTTGTTTAGACTCCGCAGAAAGACATTTGATTGCAACTTGAGTACCATCTTTGAGAACTCCCTACAATTTTTAATGGAAAAGTTGTGTAAGAATCCATTATTCCCTTAGGGGGGGCGCGTGGAAGTAGATGGGGTGCCACACTTGCAGATAAAGACAACTGCAACAAAGTTAAGTTAGTTAATCTCACCTTATAGACAACTCCATAACCACCTCCGCCTATTCTGCTAGTTGGATGGAAATTGTCTGTTGCTGATCTTAATAAATTGTAAGAAAAGAGCCTTACATTGTTCGTAGGAATCCCTAACCAAGCACAAAATAGAAAGCAGATACACATCAAACCTTGTTTTAATATTTAGTAGAAGAAAGAAGGATCAATACACAGGATGATTGTAGCACATCCTCTCAAAATATTACATTCATAAATTTAAAATAGCAATGAAAACATTTTAGACCTTGTGGGTGGATTTCTATGGTATTCCAATATTAAATGAAAAGGCAAAGAAAATCAGTAAACAAATCCAAATTCAAACATTTAAAAGAAAAGGGCAAAGAATGTCCAAAGAAAAGCTGCATATCTAGGCTTAAACTCCAAACCTAGCCTGGCATGGCTTACATTGTATATTGAATGAATAGTTGATAGTATGCTCAAAGAGTCAAATTGCAGACACATTAGAAACATGCTCAAAGAATTGCAGGCAGGGTCAAAGGGTTCATCAGGCTCACCAGCCCTGGCCATAGTTCATCCTACAAAATTAGCACAGAGCAAAGTGATTCAGGGTCAGAGGGTTTGTGATCCTAAAGGACTAGTAATCCATCTATAGGTTCATGAATCGAGAGCTCTAAAATATCAACAAGTGTTCACTAAGAGAAAGCGAACAGAGAAATTGAAGGCCAGATACCTTTGACCTTAAATTCTAACCCAATAGAACTTTAATTATCAAGCTCACAAGGGAGTGAATCCAGCTAATATAACTAACAAGTAGAAGTAAGTGGGGAATGAATCCAGCTATATCAATGAACTTATGAGGGGAATTCAACAACAGGGTTGTAATCCAAAATTTACAAACTTTACAAGTTGAAAAAAAAAAAAAAAAAGTTGTAATCATTGAAATGAATTAGTAATATCCATTCTCTTCCTGTTACGAAAAAATAAATAAAAAGACATTTTCTTACCTTCAGCTCCTGTCTGAATGGTATCAATGCCCCCTTTACAGCATCTGAAGGCACCAAAGAAACCACCACTCATTGCTACAAACTTTGGAAGCTTTCAAACACCAAAATTCTTAACCATATCTCGTCTTGTAATCCTAAACCATCATAAAAAAAAAAAAAAAAAAAAAAAGAAAAATGGGAAAGCTAATAAAAACAAAGGGCAACAAAGTAAACTCTAATTCCAGAAAAAATAAAAACCTGAACTTGGGAGTGAGTTCCAATCCCAATTTCCAAAAAGCCTGAACTACAAGGTGTTCAATTGCCTCGTGGGTCTAATAAATAACCTGCAGGTCAAGCAGTTTTTCAAGCAGGAAAACCAAAGTGTTTAGTGAGGAAAAATCCCGGATGGGTGCTAATTGCTATAGACGTAAGTGGGAAGGGATGGAATAATGGAACTGAATATCACAATATTTTCTACCATGAATGAAAATTGAGGTTAGGAATAGTTTTCTCAATGTGAATCATTTGGTTTACTATTGGAAAAGGGTCAGCTAAAGAAAAGGAAGTGAAAGCCATCGTTGACACTTGACCGAGACAATTTTTAAAAAATTTCTTCCTTCTAAAGCTGGTTTTTCTCATTTGAGGAAGAAAGCTTGCTAAGATAGCCACACCTTGTACACACGTAAATAGGATCAATATGATCTCACTAGTGGGTTGGTATATGACTTTGTGACTCTTTTTTTTTTTTTTTAGGGTGACTTTGTGACTTCTTCATAGTACATATAATCGGCTATTGAATTACAACCAGTCGTTTCTATCAGAAAATAAGATAGTTGGGGTTGCCTCCACTCCTCCAAAAGTGGTCCGATTTGTAGGCTAACAATGTAGGCCACTTTCATCAAAAAAATAATGTAGGCCACAAAATTTTTGTGTCTTCCTTAATAGCTGTGTTATCAGTAATTATTATCTGCTTATTTTATTGGATGTCAGAAATTTATTACTGAAAAGAATAAAAAAATAATTTTTAAATCACTGTTTATTATTGAAATTACTATTTACTTGCTTTAATGCATTGTTGATGTCTTATAAACAGAACAAGAGGAGTCAGTAAAACCAAAAAGAGAAAGGCAAAAACGCATCTAATGCAGACGGCAAAATGTTGCATATTAAGGGTCCGTTTAGATAGAGCTTATTTTTGTTGAATTGAAAATTGAAACTGAAAACACTGTAGTAAAATAATTTTTAAATGCATAAATAGTACTGCGAGACCCATTTTTAATAAAAATTTGCTGAAAAATGACGTGAACAGTACGCGCACAGTACACGCTGTCTCCCAGCGCCAAAAACAAGAAAAAAAAGAAAAGAAAAAAGAAAACGTGGAGCAGCTGGACATGGGCGTCCAGCTGCTCTATCCAAACGGGCAATAAGTATGGCTCACAATAATTTCTACAAAAAATTTCTTGATCTAACGTATTGATATTGATTTGTGTATATAAAATGATGTAAATGCTAGAAATTACTTCACTTCAAAGTTCATTAATCACAACATTTGACATATAAGCATTTGTGGAAAAAAAAAAATTCTATAACATTACTTATTGGTTAGCACAGAATCTACTACTTACAACTCGTGAGCGAATGGTAGTATAAGTTATATTATTTTATGTGCTCTTTTAACGTTATCCCTGTAAGAAAGGAATCGAGACGTAATAGTACTATCTATTCATATACAAATATACTAAATACAAAAAGAAAATATTCTCTATTTAATACTAGCACTTAAAAGATTATTTTTTTAACAAAAATCAAATATAATTTTTGACTTTTATTTTTTTTGGTAAAGAAAAATGAGGGCGTTTATGGTTGTATTAAACCCCGGACAGGACGCCATGTCGTGAGATACTCATTTATTATGGTACATGTGTGAGAGTCACCTCATTTCTGAGTACACTCCTTATTAAGGATATCCACCAACAGAAAGCCGTTGGCAGGACTCGAATTCAAGCCTGACAAGCAAGGAAGCGAAGTCCTGACGAACTCAGCCAACCCCCGTTGACTTTGAATATAAACAAAATAATACTATTCAAGTCAACGAAATTGAGAAATGTTAATGATTTTTTTTATAGAAGACTATTTAAATTTTTTAAGGCTTTCCGACCAAAGAACAATGATGGCAATGTATATTCGAAGTTGTCAGCAAAAAATTCGAATAAATTAAGATGCTTGTCTCTCACCTCTAGAGATTGTAGTACTTAAAATTATTGGTTTTATTTTTTACATTTAATTTAATTTAATGTACTTAATTTTTAAACCATCCATGCCATGTGAGACTTATTATTAAGGAGACTTCTTAAGTGTAATTGAAGCTCAGCAACCGCTGCCCTATTTCTAATCTTCGTACTTGCTATCTGTAATTGCTTCCCTTCTTAATTGGGTTTCTCTCTCAAATTCTAGAGAGTAGAGATAGTTTTGGCCTTTGGACCACCTATTTTGCTTTGATTAATATTATCGGTACTTGTCCAAAAAATATTTGGATAGGAAGAAAAAAAAAAAGATTATTCTTAGTGCACATTTGGATGGATTTGTTTTTATTATTAGATTATTTTGTTTATTTTATTTCGAGCGTATAGTTTATTTTGTTTTATGTGTATAAATATAGCTACATCTTAAAAAATGAGATACTTTAAAAATATATCATTTTGTAAGAATAAAAATCAGCTCATCCAATACTTCTATAGATTCAATTATAGTTTATAACTAGTCGCTAACCCGTGCGATGCACGGGATAGTTAAATAAATATTTAATTAATCAACCTCACATTAAAAGAAAAAGCTAGTTAAATAAATATTTAGTTAATCAAGGAATGACTGATTTGCCCACCAAGAAAAAACTAAAAAGGAAAAAAAATTAAAAAAAAAAAAAAGACATTGAAAAAGAAAGAAAGAAAAAACTTAAAAAAAAATAAATAAATAATGTTGAAAACTAAAGCAACATTAAGACAATGGGAAATCTATTTGCAAAGGATTGCAACCTTTGTATGTTTACTTGGCTCAAGGTCAAAATCCAAATTCAATTTTGAAACAATAAACACTATTGTCACATCTATATTTGTTGTAAGCATTTAATTTACATAGAAGCCAATAGCAACCGCAATAATTATCACGGTTGCTCGATGCTATGACAATCTAGATCCAAACATTCTCCTTCTAAAATCTCATCTATTTTCTTTAAACCTACGCATCAAGCTTTGTGAACATGCATCCCCCTCATCTTCATTGAAGAACAAAAGAAAATGTAGTTGATAGCTTTATATTTATTGGCTGCTTTGCAAAGGAACACCACTCCTTCAACTGATGATGTAAGTGTATCCTATGCATAATAATCACCAAAGGCAACGATTAAATTGACCAAAACTCAATTACAAATCTGAAAATAAGATGTATACATATACCATATAAAAGTTTAATACTCACTGATAATTGTCCACAAAACCCATGAAAAAAAAAAAAAAAAAAACAACAACAACAACAACGACAAAATATGCTTTACAAATTAATGCCAAGTGCATGTTCATCCCAAATGATCTCTTAGGCAACCCCTTTTATGTTGACCATAGACTAACCCAATCTCCTAAATCAAAAACCAATACACCACAATATCAAAACCTAAGTCATTTTTAAAATCCAAATTTTCAAAAGGAAAAACAAAAACCTTACCAATGGATGTATATAGAGGGTTGTATATAGAAATGGACTTAAATTAGGGTTTCAACCACTATAAAACCAATTCTAATTCAAAACCAAATCTACCACAATTACATACAATGCATTTAGTGAGTTATTGTGGTGTAATGCATGGACTTATTTGATAAAATCTGTCAAAGTATCTGTGTGGAAGTGGGGGAAAGATATATGATCAAAGCCTGCAAATTTTCATCTATTGAGAGGGATGAAGCAATTAATATAATTAATTAATGGATAAATTATAAATTACACTCCTTAACTTTACTTTTAATCAACGTAGCTCTCTCTTCAGTCTTCTTCAAAATTGTGCTATTAGTGGTCTCCAAAAGGACATAATTTTGATTTACGCAATGTGGGACTAAGGGAAGTAATGTATTTGGACTAAAATTCGAACTTCTTTTGGTCTGACTTGTATGAGGAGGAAGCAAAGAACCAAGAAGGAAAGTTTTAAAATTTTGCCTGGGTCATCTGCCGATCGATAGATTGATGAGCAATTTTTAAATATAAGGCTTATAATGCAATTTTTACATACAATGCTCAAAATGCAATGACTTAGGACCTACTTCCTCATCTATTTTATACCACCACTTCCCTCCTCCATTTAATACCAAACTGTCTTTACCTGATCGGCAAACAATGCTTTCGAAATGTTTGAGCTGCAAATCACTTTATAAGTTTCACAAATACCAGCATAAGTGATTCCACCTTCCAAAAGTTTTGCAAAATAGTGCAAAACTGAGATTGGACCATCACTTTTCTCTAAAGTTTCTTTAAAATCCAGAAAGTCAGAGAAAAATCTTGCCTTGTTGAACTCAACAATCACTGCAGTTTCATCCAAGTGTTACAGAAGTTACAGAGTTTGGGCCAAAGGCTCTAGCATTCTCTTCTCTCCCTTGCCTAGAGTTTGGATTGGAATCCCAAGATTTGAGCAATATTCTCAAACAAAATATTTGGGTACTTCTTTTTCAACTTAAACTCCTCAACAGAGTCTACAACCTTATTACCAATTCTGAAATCAATAATGTCTCCAACTCTCCATTAATCCAACTGAGATGATTGCATGTCTGCACAAAGATACGTCCTATCTTAAAACTAAAATGCATAAAAAAAATCAACTTATAGCAACTAATAACCATTTTGAGTAACTTTCTGCTGAGGTGAGTCTCCATCAGCTGCCAACAACAACAATTACCACTTTTAACTTACTTTCTATAATGCAATCTGCACTCAGTTACTTACTCAAAAGAGAAACTGAAATTAATTTCATTCCAAATAGTACAAATAGTGTTACCCATTAAAGCAGAGGATGTGTGTTCCCCAGGTTGATTCATCCATAATATCCTTCCACCTCTTAACAACACAAACAAAAAAAAAAAAAACGAATTCAGCGAAAACCCCTTTATGTACACATATACACACAAACAGAACACAAATATACATACAGATCAAACAGACTCAAAAGCAAAATCAACTTAACAGATCAAATGAGCAATGAAGACCAATACCAGAAATCCAATCCAAAGGAAGAAGAAGAAGACGTGGAAACTCTGCAAAAAAAAAAACCTTAAATTAAGACAAAAGAGAAAGAGGAAAGGAAGCGTCGTGCCTCCAAGCCAAAGCCCCCCTTTCAGTTTGGCTCAGGAATTTTGTCAAACAGTTTGAGGGTGAAGGGTTGGGATTCTGTTCTCTTCAGCCACATCCTTAAGTGGGGTTGTTCTGCCTTGAGGTGTTGGGGCTTCTCTAATTTCAATCAAAATATAGCCATGTCTAAGCAGATATTCTCAAAACCAAACTCGAATTTCTCTACAAACTCACCCCAAACTCAAATTAACTACCAAAAATAAAAATAAAAATTCGATAGGGGTGAAACCCAACAACAAACCCGGTGGTAGAAACCCAGGTGTCAATAGCGTCATGGGAGAGAAGAACTGAGGGTGAGAGAGGGGGAGAAACTGTTGTGAGTGAGAGATGGGTAGCTCCGACAAATGTAGAGCTGGAGAAGAGTGGTGCCGGAGAAGGTGGAGTTGTTGAGTTGTGGGAGAGAAGGGCTGACGGTGGCCTGCGTTTTACACTGAAGGTGGAGTCGTTGAGCCGCGTTTTACGTGTGGGGGAATGGCAGAGCGTGGGTCTGCGTTTTGGAGGAAGGAGAAGGCAGAGGAAGGAGAAGGATGCGTGTGGGGGAACGGCAGAACAGTTTTTCAGGTTTTGGAAAAGTATTCAGCGCTTATGTTTTTATTTTTGGTTTTAGAAAGGTTTTTTTTTATGGTTTTTTTTTAAATTGTGCTGACGTGGAAAATTGTGGGAGTTTCGTAGGCTTCGGTTTTATATATATATATATAGATTAGTCGCTAATCCGTGCTATTAACTATAAAAAAAAATTCAACAATGAGTAAAGAATTTAAATTTATCTCATCATAGTCATAAGAGTAGTTTTAGGACCATATTATTTTACAACTTTTTGCCACAACTTTGACATGGCAGTGGTAGAATGTTGTTTATGGACGAAAAATTATTTACAATAATACCCCTTAGTTTTGGTGAACTCTCCTTTCTCTTCTGGTTGCTCTCTTCCCCACTGATGCTATCGCTCTTTTTCCTTTCTATTTTATCTCCACTTGCCAACCCCCATCTCTACTTCTGTTCTCCTATTTATAGCCTCAGATGGGTGGAGGGGTCATGATTGCTTCCAAACTTCACTCGTGTGGGTGGCGTTTGGTATCATTGTTTTTGGTAAGAAGATGCTCTGTTGTGAACAGTGGTAGTGACATTGGAACTGGTTCCAGCCTCCAAAAAACTAATCGGTAGCGATATTCCCCAAAGCAATATCAGGCAGCCTAAGACATAGGATGTTCTCAGCACGTGCATTTCCCGATCAATGTACAATTGATCGGCCTAAGCCTTTGCTGATGTCCAGAAAGAGAGGGACCCATTTTGGATATTTGGGCTCATGTTGGGCCTGAAAGAGTGTTTGAATTAAGACCACGGGTCCATCGGGGTCAGGGTTATGGACCATATTATAAGGCCAAGGCCCAAGACCCATTAGGCCTAGGGCCCTGCCCCGTACAATAACAATATAAACAAATATCCACATATGTTGAATTGAAATTCATTAATAATAACAATATAAAAAAATTCGACATAAAATTCATTAATTAAAGAAGCAATCACCTTTCATCTCGATGGAAGGATCCTATTTTCTGGTTGGAAGATAGTTTGAAGATTTGGAATGTTACGATCATGTAATTTAATGAAATTGTACGAAGTTACCTAAACATCACATACATACATGCTTGGAAATTGTAGGTTTACTCATGGGAGCCGTCAATTTGTCATGATGTTGTTGATACGGGGTGGTCAACACTTGGTGACCAATGCATTAATGATGAAATATTAAAAGCAAGAAATTCCAAAAGCATGAGTTTAGCCGTTAGAGGGACATGTTCTAGAATCTTCTTTCCTACTGGACCTCTTTACTGTAGCGTGAGTAGCACTTGGTTAACATTGCATACTAGACTCCCTAAATCCTTAAATAAAAGACCCAAAAAATTAAAGCCACAAATTAGAAACACATGCCCACGGTGGTAGACTTAGCTTGGCAGCAGGCTGAGGGAGTGGCATTGTTCAGAATTTGGAGTTTGGATTAAGGGTTTGTTTTCTCCATCTGGTTTATATGGTCGGGTTGTTGAAAGGTACTTAGGATTTGTTTTCTCTGTCTGGTTTTACATATATGTGTGTGTGTGTGTGTGTGTGTGTGATAATGATAAGTTTGAGTTTAAATTAGACTTGTTAGAGAGATAGAGTTTCACTCTTTGTTAAGTTTGGACTAAACAAAAATAATTTTATTTTAAAAAAATGATAATGATTTATTTTTTAAATATTATGCTGACGTAAAAAACTGTGAAAGTTTCAGAAGTTTTGGTTATATATATATATATATATATATTTATAGTGTTCACATTTGTTTATTTTGGATGTTCCCCAGATAAGTATTGAGAAGTCATAGAAAATACAACAACAAATCAAGTCAAGAGTAAAATCAAATTAGTTCTTTCTTCTACGGACAATTCACAAGCATTCATGGTCATGGTTCATATTGACAGTTATTTTGTTCATATGCATGACCATGAGCAAATTTTGTATAAGAACTTTACGGTATACACACTAGTCCTTCGAAGAAATCTTGCAACTTAGAATAGAATGGTTTCTAAAAGAATACAACTAAAAAAATATAAAGATGCCTTTTTCATATTGTGCTGAACCAATTCTTAATAAAAATTAACTATGGGTACAAGTTCTGACATACTAGTCTTTAGTGTCAAGGTCAGTAAAGTAAGAACACCTACCGCGTAATCGATTGGATCCTGTCTCCCCTCAATTCCAAGAACTAACATGGAATTGTTGCCTTTGAAACATTTGAACGAGGAATCAACAAATAATTTCTTTGGGCAATAGTTATCTAATTATTTCAGTACTTTAAAAAGCTGTGTTTAATTCGGTCAAATGACATGTTAATTAAATTCACATTGAGATGTCGTCACACGATAATTTGATCCCTTATTTGGACTTTAACCTAAAATTGGCATTTTAGAAGGGCATCTTTTATCTTTTCAAAGTGTAAATGTATTTATATTATAGGTTATGCTTACGGATATCTTTAGAGTAATGATTAACAATCTATTTTAAGAAATCTTTTACTCAATTTTTATGAGAAATTGAAAAAATTGTCAAAATATTAATTATTTTTCTTATAAAAACTCTCTTTAAATAGATTATTAACTATTGCTCTAACCTCTAAGAGTATCTGTTAGCATTTTTCTTATATTATAAATCTTATTAGAATTGCAATTTTCATCAGAAGCCTATGATTTAGTTTTTAAAGAAGTAAGTAGTAGGGGAAAACAATTCATAATTTTTGATACCAAAAATAAAACAACCGATTCAGTAGCACGGGCTGCAATAAGGGCTCATTGTCATTAATTATGCTAGAGAAATGAGTATCCTTCCTGCAATATTGAAGCTTAGCATAATAGCCTGAGAGATATGGACCACGGGGCCGCATGAAACCTTGCAATTGATCTAGATTCTAGACATCTAAAAAACGTTTTTTTTTGGAATTGTCTCTGATTGCAGGTCATTGTCCTAGATGCTTAAAAAAAGGGATATAATTCGTATGCACTTTTTGTTATTTATATTTGATCATACCCTACCATTTTGTTGTAAGCTAATTGAAGGCTTATGCTTGGGGTTTGTCTTGTTGTTTACCCAAGATTATTTGTTGGTTTGTTTAATTGATATCCCTAGCCTATTGCACTCAATAAAAAAGTTATGAAGACCAAGTCTGGCATCATATTCTAACATCTATTAATGCAGCTATTATATAAGAAAGTTTAAATAATAATCTTAGAAAGGCAATGATCAAACCATGTCCACGTTCGTTCCATTTCGAGTTCTTGAAAATTTTGATAATGACCCATTCAAGCATGATCTAAGGTCGTACCCAAAAAAAGAGTCTTATTAAACCTAATAAGAAATTTGTGGTTCTCTCATGCCTTACATCATTAGAAAGTCCAACTAGCATTTTCATTGGAGCGGTTGTGACTTGTGAGTCAGGGCAATGACAATCATCACGTAATGCAGACTAATCTTTTTTTTTTGGTGAATTCTTGTTAAAAGATCTTGCGTAGGACACACCTCAAAAACAAATATCGTTTGGTAGAACATAAAAAATTCAATTTTCAATCCCATGCATTCATTGGTAGAAATAGAACATAAAAAATTCAATTTTCAATCCCATGCATTCATTGGTAGAAAAAGAAGATAATTTTTTACATTCTAAGTCTGCCTTACCTACTTGGTCTTAGAAATACAAGTAATGAGCGTGCTCAAAATATGGCAACAACCTCTAAGTGCAGACGTTAATTCTTGTTTCAATTTCATTCTTCTTAAATTTCCAGTATCAAATTTTCGGTACAAGAAGTACTTTTGCACGGTTCAACGATAACTAGACTAGACTCATCAAACATCTAAGCGATTGTTCACAGTAGCATCAGCACATTTTCTACCATTATCTCCTTTTTTTAGAATAAATTGCTGCTTAGATATCTTGCTAGTTGAATGATGTACAAATAAATCATCTCGGAGCAATGATGAGCATGAGTATGCCCAAACCATATGCATATTTGGGTTGTTGATCTTTACGGTCACATACCATGCTGGCTGGCAGATGAGGAGTTTCCTCTCTCAAATCCAAAATCATTGTCTTCAATTTCACTCCCATCTAGACAAGGAGAGCTATTTTTGAGGCTGGGCTCTGAGCTAGCGTTGCTGCTTGTGGCAAGAGGAGAGTCAGTAGCACTAACTGTCCTGCTTTTTGCAGCTCCTGATCTCACACTGTACATAGAAGAAGCAGGAATGTTCGTCACAAGTGGGCGTAGGTTGCCTTGGACGCTATGCCTTATACCCTGTGTAAGAAAAACCCGACGCCAGATCAGCAATTGCTACACCATAAAGAAGAATTGCGCTCAATTATCATATTCACATTACCAATGTATACATGCATGCTATATGTTCAAATGAATAAACCTCCAATTAACATCATCCAATATAATAAGTTGCATACGCCTATTAAGTGTGAGGTGGATATGATTTCAAAATGGATGAAAGGATTTGAATACTAAGAAATTATGTATATTATTCTATTAAGTAATATAATAATTAAGACAAGCACCAATTCATTTAATATATGGTAGGAATTGCAATAAAGATAGTGATGCATACCATATGCCTCAAAGCCATATCTAGAGATATCTTTGAAAGTGTTCTACCAAAGCCTGAACTGTCATTGGACAAAGACTTGCCACCTTGATTATTATGCATAGAGTGACTGTCGTCTTGCTTCGGTGGTGCAAGTTTCCTCATGTTTACTACTCTTTCAACCATCTTTGTTCCCATAACCACTGGGCTCACTGTGTCACTATCATTTACCACTGATCTGATCTGAGCTTGAAAGGCATTCCCATTACTATAGGCACTGCCATGAGAAGCTCGTCCTCTAGAAGAAGAGCGTGATTGTTGTCTTGGTTTTTCATCTGAAACAGAGTTGCTAGAAGATGACCTAGCACTTGGTGCTCCTACCCCGCTCCTAGAGGCTGAAACTGGCCTATCTGGCAATGATGTCCTTAAATTTGGAGGAGCATCTAGTGAGAAGCCAGGTATATCAGATGGTTTCCAAGGCTTAGATTTGACTGTTGGAGAACTTCCACGTGATGGCACTGGATTTTTCGAAATTGCAGGACCTGACCTTGGTGCTGAAGAAGATCGACCTGGGGGAGCAGATTGACTAGGAGCTTTTGATGGGGTTGATGATCGACGGTTTGGAGTGGATGATCTTGAAGTACACTTGACAGCTGGAAAGGAATGTCTGGCAGTTGGTGTTGAAGACCGAGCAGCGGATCTAGTAGGAGTAGAAGATCTCACTGTAGGAGCCACAACCTTAGTGGAAGGCAAGGTGCCTCGTGAATTAGGCGTAGAGGATCCTGAGGGTTTTGTTGTGGAGGGTAATGTGGGTCGTCCAGTTGGTGTTGCAGGTCTAGAAGTCGCTGATGTCAGTCCCCCAGATAATGAGGGCCTTTTTTTACCATTGCTAGAAGAATTCTGTCCAGATGGTGAAGTTGGCTGGTTAGGGGCTATGCTGCTCCTTGAAGGAGGTTCTGCCTGGATTTTAGCTAGCTTCTACCCAATTATATAGAAAACAATGCAACAAAAATTCTCAAATGATGACAGAGGAAGCAAAACTAGAAAATACCATAACATTAATCTAGGGATGATATATGCTCAAAAACCATATGTTATAGAACTCTAATGCATAATAGTAAATGAAGAGCACAAAGTTATCTTCTACACAATACCAAATGTTAGAAAGCTGCATATTCAAAGGCTTAGCATACCAGTTGAAAGGGCCCATAAGCATCAAGAATTCAAATTAAACAGAGCTCTTACCCTTGATTTCAGAACAATGGGACGAGCATTAGGAATCTCAATCTGACCCAAAACAGTTTTCTGCGAATCTTTCTCCATGGAATGAAAAACTGGGGTATCCGGTGGTGTAATAAGCCTGAATAAAGAGATTTCCCATGAATACCAAGCCAAAAAGACATAATTTTCTCAAAGAACATTATAAAGTTAGTACATAGCAACGAGGAATATGCCCCTCTCTCTCTCTCTCTACATATTATGTGTGTATACATACACATATGCATTTGTTTTCATTTTTTGTCATAGAGCATCTGCAACAGCTATAACACATGCTGAGAATTAGAAGCCTATAGAACGAGCGAAAAATATGAAGAAAAGTTGTTCATTTCCACATGGGAAAAGTTGAAACCAGATGATAAGCAAAGAAAACCAGATACTATAAAATTTTTTCTTTTCACTTTCTTTTCATATATAAGATGTTAATTTCTGAAATATGACTAAATATGAGAAAATGGCCTCAAACTAACATGCAGTCAGAGACGTGCATGAACAAAGATTCAAAAAAAAGTGATTGGTTTTAATTTTTTTTTTCTTTACGAGAACATTAACTTTAATTGAGCTTTAATCATCATGATTGTAAAAAAGTGAGTGAAAGATTAAAAGAAAAAAAGGAAAGAAAATACTTGGAGACAAAGTGACTATTGGGAAAGGGAATTTTTGACCAAGGACCTTCAAAGTGCAATAAAGAAACTGCAAAAGTTCAATTGAAATTTTTGATAATAAGATGCACAGACATATCATTGATAATTTCAGTGGGGTCGGTTCTGTCAGTCAAAGACAAAAACATCATACTGCAAATCACAAACTCTGGGTGTTTTTTCAAAATTGTAATGATAACTTACAATTAATTTTAATTTTTTGCAAGTGGGTAAAATTATTTCTTGTTTATTCAGCTTTATTTGGCTCATGTATAGCTTTTCAAAGCTTTGCTTTTACTTTTTCTAGATAGAACTGTACTTTTAAGCCATTTATTATTTACACTATCTCTAAGGAAATTACTACTCATACGGCAAGTTATAATGTTTCTCAAATAAAATAAAAAAATGGCAAGCTATAATTGGTGTGCAAGAAAAATAGAAAAATTTTTAGATACTGTAGTGAAATAGTGTTTATTCTTCTTACATTTATGATAGACCCTATTATAAATTTAACGAGTGAACCTGCGAAAAATTCTTAAGAATTACCCATAAAAATAATGTCAGTCATTATCTTAGTAAAACTGACATTACACAGCTCACAATTTGTCACCTCAGCAAATTGTGGAAAAAAAAGGTGAAAATTTGTTGGGTAACATTGTTGTACTTTTTATGCCAAATAAACCAATAGAAATAATTCATAAAAAAAAAAGAGCACCAAAAAAAATAATAATAAATTTGGATATAAAAAAAAAAGAACCCAGTTTGTTCAATTTTGAACCAATATTATTTCAGATTATTTTTTTTTCTAACATAGCTATTATAGAACTGATGTAGTTTATATAATTTGGTTTACCAAACAAGTGCAAGCCAACTGGGTGCTCACAATTTCTTTGATTTAGTCTTACAAGTTATTTGACATTTTAAGCTCTGCAGAGATTAAAAATTTAGAGGTAAACAGTAAAAATAAATAAATTTGAATAAAAAAGAAACGACGTAGTTGAAACTTACCAATCATAATCAGATTTGTCATTTTCTGAATTCAAGAACTCATCTGTCCGAGTCTTCCGTGTTGCTGTCATTGGATTTGACTCTGCAAAAAACAAAAAAATGCACAAACCAAAATTAATACTAATAAAAAAACAAAAAATCTGAAATACAGAAGAATATGAAAAGGAAAATGTATTGACCTAAGGCAGCGTTTGGCTGGGCGGAAATGGTCCTCTCATTGTCAATCTCGCGCCTCCTCATCTCGAAGAAGATCGCGAGCTCTTCGTCTTTCTCCTTCGTCACCATGATCAGCTTCGCTTATTTCAAAAACCAACTCGGCCTGACTCGGACTCAGACTCGGTGAGCTTTTTCCAATTTTAAAATTACACTACGGATCTGAAGCAAGCAAAAGCTGTATATATATACAGAGAGTAATAAATAAGTATAAGAAAAATGAGTAGCATTTATTGTTTCTAGTTTAAGAGAGGAGTGGCAATCGGAGTAATAAATAGGGGAAGTGATATCTAAAATCGTAAGAGAGAGAGAGAGAGAGAGAGAGAGAGAGAGAGATGGAGGAGTTGAGAGTGGCACTCTGTGAGTGTTGGTGTTTTTAGAAGCTCTGAGGAGAAGGTGTAAGAGTAGTGTAGGAACAAAACAAAATATAGAGGATTTGAATTGCGCACACCGACGCGAATGGAAAACGACTACGTTTTTCATACATATTTACGATATTGCCATTTCTTCTGGTGATTTTCAAGTGTGACAAAAGTCACAACGTTTCTTTCTTTGTTTGGTAACTTTCATTATCAACAAATTAATTAATTAAAAATGCCAAAATAGTGATTACCACTATTTTTTTTTTCAATAAATAAATATCACGATATTGAAAATTAATATTTGTTTAAATATCGATAATATGATAAAAGTTAGTCTATTTTACTGTATAATAAATGGATAGGATTTTGAATTTTGCATAATATCAAATATTGGATTGCCTTAAAAAAATTAGAAGAGGATCTATCCAATAATGTAATATATGTATTGTTTTGAGAGAAATCCTTGAACCTTGTATGTATTTTATGAAGGGCTAAGTAGTAAGAAATGGAAACATTTTTTTGGAATTAACTTGAGTCCAATGTATTTTTGAAAAAAGGTTGGGTTTAGTGTTCCTATACATTAGACTATTTGAAATTTGGACGTGTGTCAAATAATTATCACGTACTTACATCTCAACAAGTCCAATGCATAGAAACTTTGGACCCAACCCGTGCCTTTATTTATTTATTTTTTAACTTCTATTTTAAGAGGAGATGTGAGACTAGTCAAACACACAACACGGGGAAAATAAGGTCATGCAAGCTACAACTCCATTGAAAAATGTTACCAAATCATTGCGTACAATTCACGATATTGATTGCATATTTTATAGGATTTTAATCCCAATATTATACTAAAAGTTTTGTAATTCAAACACCCCCTTAGTAAACCTGTACATTGGATTATTTGAAATTTGGACCTATGTCAAATAATTATCACGTACTTACATCTCAACAAGTCCACTACACAGAAACTTTGGACCCAACCCGTATCTTTATTTTTTTTTTTTTTTTAACTTCTATTTTAAGAGGAAATGTGAGACTAGTCAAGCACACAACACTGGGAAAATAAGGCCATGCAAGCTACAACTCCATTACCAAATCATTGCTTACAATTCACGACATTGATTGCATATTTTATAGGATTTTAATCCCAATATTATACTAAGAGTTTTGTAATTCAATTAACATATTCTGATATTTTTAATAGGTGCAACTTAAGGTTTAGATCCACCCACCTAGGGATGGCCATATCCATTGGTAATGGATACCCAACCCTACCCGATCTAAATATTTCGGATAATACTCGGTTTTTCATGGATAGAGCTTAACCGGGTAGGGTATGAATATTACCCGAATTGTTCGAGTAGGGTATGGATATTATCCAAACCAGACCCGTATTAAAAAAAAAAAAAAAAAACAAAACAAAAACATAAAACTCTCTCACCGTCACTCAGACTCTCTATGCCTCTCTAAACCAGAGCTATTGAGCTACTATCTTCTCTTCCCAACCCATCCAAGCATGTCTCTTGGTCAGTCATAGCAGCACCGATCCACCACATCACTGATCTTGGCCGCCGCTGACGATTCGTTGTTCTCGTTGCTACGGAGTGCTGAATCGGCTTCTACTTCTATTTCCACACAACACTAGTCGTCTTTTCTCAATCTTTTCGGATCTGACCATCATCCCGTCTCGATCGGTTATCTCATTCTCATCCGCCTCCACAACCATCGGCAACTGGTTTGGGTCAGGTTCTGGATCCGTCATTTCAAATAGCGACCCCTTCGCCGTCGAGTGGTTGACCCCACGGAGAGTCAAGAACGTTGTTTGTGACGCACAGTTGACTTCCACGGCGGCCCTCTAGGGTTCCGGCGAAATATTGAAAGCCGAAGCCAGCTCCGACGGTATCAATAGCTTCGATAACGATGTCAAATCGTCAATGCTCGGTAGCCCAACCTCCCACTCCGTCAATCTATCCTCATCGCCACCATTTTTGCCGCCCACGAATTCGTACTCGCTCATCTTCATCAACATCAAATCATATCCAAGTACTCTCTGAATTTATGTATTCGATATTTGGATCTAAAAGAAAGTGAAAGACCAAAAATTTGACTAAGCCAGAATAGGTTCTTTTACTATTTAGAGCTTTGTTTTTTCTTTTTTAAGATTGGTTAGTTTTTAAGTTAAAATGTTTTGGATTAAAAAAAATATTAAATGAGTTTTGGGTTTCGGGTAGGATATGGATATCCCTGGATAATATATTCGAGTAAGATTCGGGTATGAATACTAACAAGTATTGATAATTAGGTATTTATGGACAAATTTTTCGAGTAGAATATGGGTATACCCAAACCATACCCTACCATGGCCATCCCTACACCCACCTCATTGTAACTATTGAAATTTAAAATAAATAAACAAGTGGTTGGTTTTGGGTGGGGGCCGGGGGGATTTTGGGGGAAATACAATTTTTATTGCTTAAAGTTACAACGTTGGACATTGCTTGATGGCACTTGTCATTGCAGGAAAATTTACTCTTTTTCTGTTTGGCAGGTGAGAATTTTTTCATCTTGGTGCTCATTTAAAACTGACTGGTGCATCCCAAACCTTTTTTTTTTTTTTCAATTCTGCAGTACTGGTGAATGCATGGTGGCCAAACAAAAAACCAGTAAAAGAAGATTCGCAGTATGGCACTATTCATACTATATATTAATTGTGCCTAATTAAACATCAACTGTACAGTTTTTTATACTTTTACAAGTATCTTTTTTTTTTTCCTTGAATAATATTTTATTGGACGATGATAACGAGTGTAATTAGGACAATAATTATTAATTTATTTTAGAAAAATTTTAACATCACTTTTATGAGAAATAAAAAATATTATCAAAATATTAATTGTTTTTTTTTTTCTCATAAAAAATTTATTTAAATGAATTATTAACTAATACCCTAAAGGTATCCGTTAGCATTTTCCTATTTCAATTAATCTAACAAGAACTAAAATAGTGAATAAAAAAATAAAGTTTCTCTTTTAGTTTGGAGAGAAACTCTTCAAACTCTTTAGATATAGATATTAAGTGTGAATATCTTTATATTAAGTGTGAATTTTAAAAATTTAATTGTTGGACTGCATGGTCTTATTATATCTTTCATACTTGCAAAATTTCAAGAAGATCAAAAATTAATTGTTATGTCATCAAATAAATGTTAAAATTTTAAGGTTTTTGGATCTAAAATTATGTATAAAAATAAGTTTATTGATCGAAAAGTAAATAACATTCGGTTTGAATGAAATTTAATATGCATATTAAGAATATACGAAACATTAAATACAATGGTTAAATTTACAAAATTCATACTTAAAAAAGGGATATATAAAAAGTTTAAAAAATATCTCTCCAAACTAATTTGAAAAGAAACTTTGTTCATAATTAAACCCATTAGAAACAACACAACAAATATTGCAAAGTTATGGGCCAATACATATAGTATATTGGCTGATCAATCATACTTTCTTTTTTGTTTTTAGGTAGGATCAATTATATATATATATATATATATATATTTTTTTTTTTTTCTCATTAGAAAAATGTATTACTAATTTGTAAGGACAATTTTGAAATTTAAGGGACCGTTGGTTATTTGAGTAACACTTTTCAACTTTTAAATAGTATTATATGTATTTTTATGTATTTTTTACTCATATATTTTTTAAAAATATAAATAAAATTATTAGCATAACGTTAGCAAACGTGTCCTGAAGCTCTAAAAGTAGCAGTATTAGAATTGGAAAGAACATTCCCATTCCCGCACTGCTGCACATGCAGGAACCTTGACCCTTTATCAGGTAAAAAAATATAGATGCTTTTTTTTTGGGTAGAAAATATAGATGCTAATTCCCAGAGGAAATTCAAACTTTGGCTTCGAAAAGACATTAAGGTTTAAACGTGGGCTGTTATAGCATTTCTTGGGATATCAAACGGCTACGCTTGGTCCAAGAAGAAACTCATAAGACTCGAATTTAAATTGCATGACATGGACCTTGAGAATCGTGTGGTTTAAATTTTGGTGTCTGCCTCCGTGCGGACCCCCTAGGAGAGAAGTGTTTAATATGAATTAAAAGTTTTTATAAATATATATAAAAAAAAAAAAAAACTTTTGTTAATTGGTGCTTAAATGCACTGAGAATAGCCCAACCTACATTAGAGCAAAACAAAAATAAATAAATAAATAAGGGTAAATTCCACTAAACCCCCCTGAGGTTTGGGGTTATACCATTTAAGTCAAAGACTTTTAAAAAACGACCAATTTAGTCCTTAAAAGACATTTTTATCCCTGACTAGCCAAACCTTTCTCTCTCTCTCTCTCTCAGCCACACCCACGGTGTCTCCATCCCTCTCTCACCCACACCCACGGCGTTTTTTGTCATTGTGATTACACTAACAGAGTGATTACACTAACAAGCACACACTCTTAGAACACAAATCACACTACACAGATGCACCATCTCATAGAACACAAACACAAACTCTTAGCCATACAAATTCCAAAACCTAAAACCCCCAAAAATCATCCCAGATTACCAATCATACACACATTCATATGCATACACTAACAAAATCACCAATTAGAACCATTTTGAGACAAACACTCTATTAAAAAATACCCATAATCTGCAAATGATCATACCCAAACCCCATTTCAAACCCAAATAAAAAATCACCAAATCCTTATATCACATAAGAATACCAAATCCGCAAATTGAACTTAGACCCAAACAAATAAAGAACAAAACCAAAAGAGAAAAAAAAAATTAGAACAGAGAGAGGATAGAGATCAACAGACACCGATGCTGACGTCGCCGATGGTGGTGGCGGAGCTCGTGGGTCTTGTTAAATGTTCCCTTGACATTTGACACACAAACCCAAACACAAACAAAGACCCAAACCCTGAAATAGAGATACAAACCCAAAAACGAAGACCCAAGCACGTTTGGCACCAAATCAAAGCCGTTGGCATGGAACAATAGCAGTAGTGGTGATGTGAAGCTTGAAAATCCCTCGTTAAATCTCTCAATGGCACTGATTTGAGAAGAAAGTGGAAGATTGTAGTGGAAAATAAGGGATTCGGGCATGAAAGAGGAGGCTTCAGCCACCGTGGGTATGGGTGAGAGAGAGGGAGCCGCCATAGGTGTAGGTGAGAGAGAGATGGAGCTGCTATGGGTGTGGCTGGGAGAGACGAAGCCGCCATGGATGTGGCTGAGAGAGACAGAGAGACGGAGCCAGAGGTTTGAGAGAGAGAGAGAGAGAGAGGTTTGGGACTGAGATGAGAAAGTTTGGACATCCAAGGATAAAAATGTCTTTTAAGGACCAATTGGGTCGTTTTTTAAAAGTGTTGGACTTAAATGGATATTTGCCCAAACCTCAGGGGGGTTTAGTGGAATTTACCCAATAAATAAATATCTTTTAACAAATATTGTAAGACTCTCTAAATAAAACTAATTGACTGCAATAAAAGATTTCAACCTCAACTAATGCATTGAGACACTCGTTACCAGAATTTTTAAATAAAATGTCTAATTAATTGGGTCAGGAAGACCCTATTGGTTGGCGGGGTCAATAGGAGTAGGAGATGAGATTGATTTTATCTATTCTCTATTCCCTATATATTATGACTTCAAAAAAAATTAAAAAATGTCGAAAATATTCTCAATTTAATTGGATAATTTTTATTTTTAAAAAATAAAATAAAAATAGAGTTAAAATTGTAATTCAACAAAATTCTAAAATAAAGAAAAAACTACTTGTGAAACTTTTTTCTTAAAAATTAGCACACTTTTTATCTAAACATATCTCACGTACTTTTGATATATATTTTTTTCTTAAAAACTAGCAAACACCAAACATAATTTAGAATGGACAGAATCATTTTTTGGTAAGATAAAATTATGTTAATGTTAGCTTATAGCAAAGCATGGCTTCTAATGCATAAAAAGTGTTTTGTTATCATATATTAGTATAAGAAATATATTATGAAGTGGAAAACATAAATTTAAATCCTATTTAGTGACAGAGTTATAATACTACTAATAATATGTACTATACAATGCAACACATCATTCAGGGAAAAAAAAAAAAAACACAGTGCAATGCATCACCTTGGTGATGATTGTATTTGTCACACTATGCTTGTGACATGTATTATACCTTTCATTGAGAACTCGAGGCATTGGTGATGTGCCACGCTCATCGTTTGAGACCCACACCTCCCTATATCTTTTGGGGCCCGTCTCAATTCTCAACCTTTCGCATTCTTGAGTCGGGCCAAGTGCTCATGAGTTTTCACATGGGCCTGGCGCCCATCACTTTTGTATGTTTAGGAGTCTAGAATTTTATCTGTTGGAACAATCAAAATCATTTTTTAAACAAAACTCTGTTGGCATGGCAATGGGGCGGATAGGCCCAAATCAACGGGGGCATCTTCCTTGCATTATCATTTCTTTGTGGCAAGATAACGAAAAGAATAAAGAGTGTGAGGTAGGTCTGGCTACAAAAAGGAGACGATATCTAGTGATTCAAATGCTCATAGAGTCACACTTACAGTATGTAGATTCCACATATTAGGAGTGTGATACTGCATGCTTCCAAAATATTGTGAGTGTGATGTTACGTACATCCGAAACGATAGATATTTTTCTTAAGGAAAAAAAGAATAAGATATTTTGACATATTGAATGAGTAGTGTGGTAGTGTTTTGGATACTTGTAGTGGCACACTTACAATATACGGGCACTACACATTGTGAGTGCAATGTTATATGCATCCAAAACGTAATTACACATCTAAATAGCAGGTACTTTCCAAGAAAAAAGAAGGGGGAGATATTTTGCCATCTTGAATGGGTGTAGTGGCATTTGATGAAAGTATGGGAGAAAAGATAGAGGCAAAAGAGAGAGTACTAAGACTAAGAGAGAAGTGTTTTGAAAAACTATACGAGAAGGACTAGTTAGGATTAGGAATGGGACATTTTGCTATCTCGATTGTCATTCACAATTGCAATTTATTAGCCCTACAAATCTCTACAAGAAGACAAATTATGGAGATTTTAATAGGTTGACAAAAAGGGGGTTACATCTGGACATGATTGGCTAAGTCCAAATCCAACCACAATCTGATGACCAAAATAACTCTCTTTTGAGCCAGGATACATAACCAACAAATGAATAGGAAATACAAGATTTTTTTTTTTTTTGGTAACTTACACAAAACTATCCTGAGATTTGAGAAAATACGTAACACATCAACAACTTGTAAAAAATAGCCAATTTAATCCTTTAACACAAACAATGTTAACATCCACCGTTAATAACAATCTTTTTTAAAATTAAATTAAAACTCAGATCTAACTCTCTCTCTCTCTCTCTCTCTCTCTCTCTCTCTCTCTCTCTCTTCATTTCTATTTCCTAATCTCAGTCTCCCTTAACTTTTTTTTTCTTTATCCAAATCATTCTCTAAAATTTTCTCCCTTTTTCTTCTTAAAATAAACAACACAACAATTCTCTTTTTGATTCTTTTTTCTTCCAAAAAAAAAAAAAACATTTAACAAAAAATGTGATTACTTTGCTACTTTCTGTAGGAAAATCCATAGAAAAAGCCTCATCTCCTCCATGTAGTGTTTGGAAGCTAAGAAAACAAAAAGAAAAAGTTCCTTAAAAAACAAGCAATTTTCTCCTCTAAAAAGAAACCCAAGAAAACCCAATCACACCATCTAAGCTCCTAAATCCACCACAAAATTGCCATCAACTACCAAGCAAACATCAAAACTGTTGTTGAGGTACAAATTTTTGGGTCCTAATTTCTTTAGCTCACTCACAAAATACCCACACAAGCCCAAGAATTATTTTGAAGCGCACATAGATATCTCCCACATAATGCTTAAATATTTTCCATATTATTGGGCTCCCACAAATATTTCCTACATATATAAGCCCCACAAATTACTTTGGACCCTCTCACAAATATTTTCCACTATATTCCACATATTACCCAACTTGGGTTTTCACAAAAAATGTCCATCACCTTGCTACCAACGTTGAGCCACAAAATTATACTTCCTCCACAAAAAACCCAAAATCATTTAACTCATGGGCAAGACCCAAAAAGCCCAACAAAACCCTTTTCCAAGCCCGTTGTTACATGGCACCTTTTCCAAGCCCGTTGTTACACGGCACCTTACTAAGCCTGTTGTTACACGGCATCTTACTAAGCCCGTTGCTACACGGCACCTTTCTAAGCCCGTTGCTACACGGCACCTTTCTAAGCCCGTTGCTATACGGTACCTTACGAAACCCATTGCTACACGGTACCTTTCTAAGCCTGTTGCTACACGACAATATTTTTTTTACAACAAAATCTTAAACTTTTTTACAAAGCCCAAATACTAATTTGGCACTATTTTCTAAAGCCCAAATACTAATTTGACAACTATTTTCTAAAACCCAGTATTAATTTGGCACTATTTTACAAAGCCCAAATACTAATTTGACAAACTATTTTACAAAGCCCAAATACTAATTTGACAACTATTTTCTAAAGTCCAATATCATTTTGGTACTATTTCATAAAGCCCAATATGATTTTGGCACTATTTTACAAAACTCAAATACTAATTTGGCAAACTATTTTATAAAACCCAAATACTAATTTGGCAACTATTTTCTAAAAGCCCAATATCATTTTGGTACTATTTCATAAAGCCCAATATGATTTTGACACTATTTCATAAAGCCCAATATGACTTTGGCACTATTCCATAAAGCCCAACAACATTTTGGCAACTATTTCAAATATTCCCTAAAACCCAAATATTATTTGGCAACTATTTCAACTATTTCCTAAAGCTCAAATGTTATTTGGCAACTATTTCATGACGCCCAATATTATCTTGGCTAAAGCCCAAATATTATTTTGACACATATTTACAAAATTTAAATACCATCTTAACAATTATTTCATATATACCAAATCCCTTACTCATGGAAAATATTAATATTCATCCTTCAAGGAATGCTTCTCTTGCAAAGTTTATAAAAGCCCATGGATATCATCTATGGAAAAATTCCTTATTTTGTAGGAAAAATCAGGCCCAAGGCAGCTCAAACATAAGGCCCAGCTGGACTGGACTAGCCCAAACTTAGTTCCCAGCAGCTGAAACTCACGTGAGCTAATCAGCCAAAACCCAGTACAAGTCAACAGCTGGAGCTCACCACTGTCATGTTTCAGCTTGTCCCATTAGGTTAGAACAGGGCACATGTCCATCAGGGGTCAAACCTCTCCTCCACAAGCTGAAATATCATCATTTATTGTGTGACATAAAGCTGAAACAGACTTGACATAAGACTGAAAAGACTTAACAGGGAGCTAAAGCACTTCAGCCAGCCATATCCTCTTTCTTCTCCAACCCATTCAGTCAAACAGCAAAAGCAGCCATTAAATCTCCTGAAGTAAGCTCAATTCAACTTATTTTTCATGCTAAAAAATATGTATTCTCTGGTTCATAGACCAAGCACATGAACCCCTCATGGGGAAACTTAGGGAAATGTGGCTTAGAGGGCACCAAGGGGATCCTAGCAGAGCTCCCAGCAAAGGCTCCAAGGTTGACACCTGGTTTGGGGTGATGTAACTTGCCTCTGTTGGATAAAAATATGGTTTTGTATCTCATACAAAACACACAGTGGAAGCAATAAACAAGGATCTATTTCATTCATGATTGACAATATGCACTATGTAAATTTCAGAATTTAAGAACAAGATAGCATACCTTGGTATGGAGAAATTCAAAACAAAGATTAGAAGCACTTGGGAAAACTTTTAATCTTCACTCCAATTCCACTTTACGCCCAAGATGTGTGGTCTCTCAATCAGTTTCCAAAGGGAGAATGAAAGTGTGTCTCATACTCTCTCTTTTTCTCTACGATTCTTTTCTTAAAAAAAATCACATAAAAAATTCTGTATGTTTCTCCCTTTATAACTAACTGATTATCTAATTGGGCCGGCCTATTGAGCATTTCCAATTGGGCTTTAGTGTGTGGCTTGGAGTGGGACTAAAAGGGACCAAGAAGACACTAGCTCTAATGGGCCTTGGGCTTTTCCGTCAACTCTTGACAAGTTCAAAGTTACCATTAATTATATTTAATACCACTATATAAATATAATTGCATTCTAGGTCTTATTAAAAAATTATATCCCAAGACTTTATTTTACACGCAACCCCTTCATAAAATATTCGTAGTAATACAAAATCATAAATATAGACTGTCACTTTGAAAATTACTACATCTTATCCTTGAGTACCCGGTTTAATCCTTTAAAGTTATTCATCATATATTTATGAAATCCAATTTCATAAATATATACTTTAGTAATTTCTTTCCAAAGTGGTTAGGCTTAACTCTCTGAATAGCCAAACCCATTAAAATTATCTCAAGAGAATATTTTATATCTCCGTTAAGAGACTATGAATTTCATCTTGAGAATATATGTTCCATCAACACTAAATGTGGCTGCCCAACATACTGAGGTTTTGACCTTTACTTTAGATCTCATTCCTAATATATCAAAGCAACCTACATCTCATAATCAGGTCCATTATTCTCTCAGGATTAAGAGTTCATGCAAACAGAAGTCGTGAGATTTATTATTCTTTTGACAGTCGTTAGGAGAATAATAAATCTCACAGCGGTCTAGTTCAGTATGTTTTAACTCTTAAAACATATCAACATATCAACTAGAAGTCACCACTTCCATGATCAAGACAAATCATCTTAGTTGATACGTTATAGTCTTTGCAGATGAAATACTCAATTTCATCACCGACTACGAACTATAAATTTTGAGTTTACAAAGAACTTGTGATTTATATCTTCTGTGACTTTTCACATAAATCACATACTATGCATCTCATGGACTATATGATAATGTCCAAATATTCATGTTACCATTATTTTAGATAAGAAATAAACAACTTTATTAAACACAACATTAAGTCATACATAATGTCATACATAGCGTCATATAATAGGATTAAAGGGCATATATCCTAACAGCCTCTGGGAGCTTTGAACCTAGTAAGCAGCATAACCAAGGTCATTAGCTTAATGCATGCTCTAACCCTCATCAGCCAAGACCAATCAGCATTAATGCTAGGTCAGAATCTCAGCTGATATTACCCTAAAACATCCAAGAATCTTCCAAAAGGTTAAGCTTACCATTCTAAGAAAAATCCCTAAGGATTTTCTGAAAATCTGGGGAGATTTAGCGAAAGTTATTTGCCAATTGCCCTATAAATCTCAACTATAAATAGAACCCTCTATCAATGCCTCAAAGGGGGGGGGGGGGAGGGGACAAGGAAGACACCAAGAAACACACTCACAGTGGAAAACTCTCAAAAACCTTTCTGTATCAGCTCTCAAAATCCCAGCAAAGTTCTAAGTCACAAAACTCTCATTCTTAAACAATGAAAATGGATTCCCCCGCTCCTAGCTTAAAAACACCTTTTATACCTTAAGTTAAAAAGCATACAGCTCATCCGCAGCAGAAAGTTCCAGCAGCCCTCTATACACTTCCACTCACTACCCATAAATGCCTCTCTTTACTCATTACATTATGAACTTGATTTTCAGACTCAACCAAGAACATAGAGTGCATAGAATGTACAATTAAAACCATCTATCAATTCCATATTGAATGGCTAGTCAGGCATCATCAGCATCACGACTACCAAATATAGCTTCATGAGGTGACGAGTAGTAGCTCCCATCAGGACCCAACAACTTAAACCTACTCAACAATAAAATTCACGTCACTTCAAATGTTAAATGTGCAACCACAAACATCAGTAATCAGTTACCTCTCTAGGATAAATTTTCCTTCCTTGTACTTCTGGGTTTTCTTATGTGTAGCCTCCTGAAAAATGAGTAGCAAAACTTAAAGAGAAACCATTGAAAAACCGTGCTCACAAGTGATAAATAAAGAACAAAAATTACAAGCCATAAATTTGAAAACATATCTTACATATTTCCAACCCACAATTGAGCAACATCCAACACAAAAAATGTCAACAACAGTGTGCAATCCAGTAATCATCATGCGCTCTTCTTTCTCTCCAAGTGTGACATTTACGCTGTCATGCATTTGGAAAGCAAAATGTTACTTGAAGCATTCATATGTAAAATTGCCAAATGACATTGCTATCAATAAGCCTGCCTAGAATGCAAGAGATGATGGGATCCACTATCTTCTCAATTGGTCAAGCATAGTATGGTGCTCAAATATAAAGAGAAAACACAACGGTAAAGCTTTCCAACAGGCCACAGGCAAGGTTTTCAATTCGTTGATGAGAATGAAGAACCCCTTTGGCTACTTCATAACATGTTTTTGCAGCAATTTTTTCCCAATTACTAGGACGATTGATGAGAAACATTTTGGAAAGTCAATGACATGTGCTCATTCAGTAGGCTCTCAGAACAATATAACCAAATTTTCTATGGAGTTTATACGACAATGAGAAATGATTAAAACTGACAAGTACATGTAGTATATGAATTGTGCAAGCCTGCATAAAGCACAACATTGATCAATATCGTACCATAATCAGATATTTTCAGATAATAGTAGGATTGTGTGCATAAAAAGAGATGTTACCACCCGTACTTATGGGCTTAATACTAACTAGTAATAAATATTTAAAAAATATCTTAAATATTTCCAATGAGTAGTAAAGCTTACACTTTATCAAAGAGATAAGCCTTTCCATGCCTGCAATGGAAAGACCATATACAGGAAAACAAAGGGTTAGAATATCTGCATTTTGCATCATTTCAGATATAATTTGGGTGCTAAAACATAATAAAGAAGAGGGAATTAACACACGAAGTTGAAGGAAGACAAGATGCTACTAGTAGTCACTCCCAAAGGTCACTTTCTTTCCTCTTTTTTATTTTTTGAGAAGCCCCAAAGGTCACTTTCATTATCATAATTAGACCGATTATTTTATCATAAGCATGAGTAACAAATTTAGCCAGAGAAGCCCTAGGTCTCTGATGGATTCCATAATCAGAAGACTTGAATTTGGCCTTTAAGAAGAAAAATTATGGGTATGTTGATAGCTATGTTTTAATAAACATGGTCAAAGTACTTTAAGAGAAATAGAATAAAATGGGAAAAATGCCAATACACCCCTTGAACTTTCAACTGGCTAAAACACCCCCCTGAACTTTTTTATTGGTTAATTTAATCCCTAAGCTATACACAATTGCCAAATCAATACTACTGTTAGATTGGTATTAAAAAACTAACAGTTCACTCATGTTAGAGCATGTGAGTTTTAAGAATTAGCAAACTTATACAAGAAATCCTTTCCATAAGCCTAAACATTGTTCTTCTCATTCTACTCGTACCATACGTGTTCTCAAACAAACAGTCTTGAAGGTTATCAAACAAAAAACAAATAGTCTTGAAACTTAGCTACAAACCCCTTAGAGTCCTCATTGTCGTTGGTAAAGAACTTCATGGCCTAAACACCATTAGCCATAAAATCAACACAACGCTGGTCATAAAAAGTCTTCAACTGACCTTGACTTTAATCTTGGACCCAACTTTCAAAACCCACCAAGAATCTTCACCTTCTTGTTCTTCTTCATCATCACCATCACCTTGTTCTTCAATCTGAAATCTGAGAGGACTTGATGAAAGAGTAAGAAGTAAGTTTATTGGAGAGGACCAATTTGGTTATTGGGGTGTTTCCAGTGATGTGGAGGCAGAGCTTGACTGGGTTTTTGAGATTTGGGGTTTAGGTTGAAGATGGGTATTTGAGCTTTGAAAGCTTTGAGATAATTTTTAAATCTCACGTGTACCTGTTAGTCTTTTAACACCAAACTAACAAAGGTATTGATTTGTTGGATGTGTATAGTTTAGGGAGGAAATTGGCTAATAAAAAAGTTTAGGGGTATTTTGACTAGTAGTTAAAAGTTTAGGGGTTGCATGAACATTTTTCTCAAATAAAATAATATAAATAAATGCTTTACAATTTGAAACAATCCAATGAAAAGAAGCTAAAATAGACACTATTAATTTAATAGACCAGTCTCTATAATCTATTTCTGGACTTAAAATTGATCAAAGTTAGACAAGGAACATTTCTAAGGACTATTAGGTGACCAAATTTCTCAGTGGCAATTAAAGATGTCAAAGGTTGACAGCATTCACATTGGCCTTACCTGTCAAGGATCTAAATAAAATGATAATTATACATACAGATAGAGGGCTGTCCAATGGTTCACTGACCTGCCCAAACCGACTGGGTCTGATCGACCTGAAGCCCAGTGGGTCGACTCAAAACCCATAGTGAATCGGATTCAGGTTTGCTTCTTTCAAAACCCGATGATTTGGGTCGAGTAGCAGGTTAAGGAATAAAAAACCTGTATTATCCAACCCGTGAATTGTGAAGACTGAAGAGAGAAGACTGATTAGACTTAAAGGCTTAAAGCACTGAGTTTTTTTAGTTTTACATGCAAAGTCTTAAATCAAAGGCACTTGTTGATAAGACACTTACACGCAAAGCCTAAGAGTGATTGGACTAAACACTACATCTACATAGTTACACTGGTAGGATGAACCATGGCCGTGCGATTTGAGTGTAATTAACGGTCTTGATCCCTTTGAAGATCAACAAAATCGTTCCTACACAGTTACACAAAAGAAAATCAAAGAAAATCACACAAAATCTCTCTCTGAAGATTCAGAACGGCTAACCCTTAAATCATATTAGTTTTCCACTTCCCCAGGCCATGGCCATGATGAATCCTTACTCCCTACTCCACTTAGTAGCCTGTTGCCCTCCCTCATCCTCAAGGCCTCAAGGCACTCAACCCTCATCTCTCTCTCTCTTTTAAATAAATCTGATTCTTCTCTCAGTTCTCTCTGCTCTCTAGTCTCAAAGGCTGATTCAAAATCTCTCTTTTATTTTGAAACACTTCACTCCAAGTCTCCAACGAACCAAACACCAAACCTTGCTGGTTGTTGCCGTGGTCGCCTCACACTGCACCTGACACCACTACCGCCTCACACCACACCTGAGACTGCCATCGCCTCACCACACTTGACTCCGCCGCTTCACTTTCTTTCCACCATGGGTCTTCTCATTCTCTCAATCTTGTCTTCCTAGTTTCAGATTAGGTAAATTTTCTTGGTTTTTCATCGTTCTTTTTTTTGTAATTTGTGATATGGGTTTATGATTTATCATCTATTCATCTTGTCCAAATCATTTAAAAATGCACTGTTTTTCTTTTTTCTCCAAACTTGCTGAGGTTTATGAATAATAGTGTGGATCCAGGCCTTTCTCTTTCTGCTAGCCAGTTTAGGAAGTTTGAATTTTCCTATGGTTAGGAAAATTTGAACTGTTTGGATTTCTGATTGTTTTAGTGCAAGTCATATATGCTTTGTTTTTCTTTTTCTTCTTATAATAATTAAAGTTTATGAATAATGGTGTGGATCTGGTTTTATATAAAAAAAAAAGGTTTGGGAAATGTTTTGGGCCTTTATAACCAAATCTTCCATTTTGGGCTCATAAACAAAAAAAAAAAAGTGGATTTGGATTGGTTTTTATAGAAGCCCCAAATCAATATAACTAAATAGCATGTCTTTTGTGTTATGATGCTGTCTCAGAAGGTCGGTTCAAAAATAAAATTTTATTTTTATCTCTGAACCCAAATAAATTTGATAAAAAAGAAAAAAAGAGAGAGGAATGGATTAGATTTATTAAACATAAAATGTGAATTTAAAATTTAACATAAATACCAAATTTTTAACACAAAATCTCTCTATCTAATTGTATTTTATTGCTCATTTGTTTGATTCATTTTGATTTCCTAACTTAAAAAATTGAAATCCTAATTTAATACAGGAGTTGAAAGTTGTTCAAGTAGCTACTCTTTTTGCTTCCTTTTCAAGGTTGAATCCCTAATAGATAAGAGTTCTCAGAGGTATCATTTCTCTTTTGTTGTTTCTCTTTTAACTTCTTGTTATTGTTTGTTTGTTACTTTTGTCATTCTTTTTGTTGTCACTTTGACCTGTTGTTGTTGTTATTGTGTCACTTGTTTGTTCTTGTTACTGGATAAGAGAGTTGGGACCAGCCCAACTGTAACTCATTTTGGTCCGACTTGTGTGCAAACTATGCTTCGTTTGTCGAAACTTTAGTCACATGCCTATGGCAGGCGAAGTTACCGCAGAAAAGTTATGGCAGATGGGTGCAACAAAACAATGATAAGCGGGATACGTTATTGTTAGGCAAACTAAGTAAACAATCTTTCATTAAAGTAAGAGAAAAGAACACGTTATAAGTATAATAATAAGGAAAGGAGGAGAAACGATAGCAATAACTGGTAAAGTCAAAGAAGAAGATGATTAGTTTGCCACATTCAGTTTTTTCATGGGACTAAGGCCAAGGAGGGAATCATTTCCTCAATGTGGGTAACCTCGCAGGAGGATCCTGCCGTGAAAATTACTCACTTTGAGGGAACAGACTTAAATGACTTGCGCCTAAACGAATTATTTATCTTTAGTAGAGAGTAGGCTTTAGGAGGGAGAGAAGGGAAAAAAGTCCATTGGTGCATGCTTGTCATTCTACTATCTCTTGCTCTCTTCTTAACTCTCTGTTTCTTTTCCTCTGTTTTTTTTATTTCAATTTCTTCCCTTTGTTTTCTTTCTCTCTTTTGTGTTTTTCTCGTGCGGTGTAATGGCGATCACTTTTGTGGTGATTGCTACTGTTACCTTTTATCCCCTATGCACGGCAAAAGCCTTTTATATGTTGCCTACCGCCATTGTTTTTTTACCATTTTAAACTTTAACAACCTTTATTTGTTCTGGGTGCCCTTGCTGACTACCACTGATTTGTCAACTACCCAGTCACCACCATTTTCCTGTGCTGGCCGTGCCACTCCCATTACCAGACAAAGAAGGCTATTTTGTTTGTTTGTTCATCGTGGCATTCTAATCTGCCATGGTGTGGGTGTTCTCTCTTCCTATCCTTTATGGCATGCACCTAGTAGTTCTAGCTTATCCTCCCTCTTTTGGGTGATATGTCATCCCAACAGGACATTTCCTCCAAAAGAGCTTAAGCAGGAACCCCAAAATAGGCTTCCCCTTCTCCCCACCGCCAAACCATACCCTCTCTTACCTCTGACCCATGACCCACCACTCCTGTATTGGCTGGGTACAGGTTGGTAGTGCCTGGGTTTTACACATGCTCCACTTCTTGTGTACGTCCAAAACTTGTCAGTTGCTCATGCGTTTGCCGTGGTTTGGGGCTCGGCTATGCACTCTGCTGCCCAACCTTGACCCTTTATGGCGTGAACTGCTTTCTGATTTCTCATCCCTTATAGCTTGCTTCTTTCAAGGGCTAGGCTTTGCTTGGGCTTTTCTCCTTTTAGTCCATTCCTTACTCCACCCGTAGTCTTGTTATCATTCCTACCATACCATTCTATTATTCTTGTCATGATGTTATTTGACCCGTGTTTGCTGGGCCTCTTTGGGTCTACTGTCCATCATTCTTTCAATGACTCTGTATGGTCATTCATGCTACTTTGGGCTTTCCCAATCTATTACATTACTTGTGGGCTCTTTTGTCCCATTTCTTTCTCTTGGGGCATCCTTGGCCAATTTGTTTTCCTTGGGCATCCTCAGCCCATTTCCTAATTCTGCATTCCTTTGGGGCTCATGGGCTTTTCATCAACTCCTTTCTTTTTTACTTTATTACTTTGGGCTTACTGTGGCCCATTTTTGCTTTTCTTCATTACACAATGCCCTTGGGCTTACTACTTCCTCCTTTGGGCTCCTCTAGGCCCATTTGCTTTTTTTAAGACCCATTTATTTATTTTATGGGCCTATGATCTATTATTCCTACCATTAATGGTTCCTTCCTATTAATTCACTAATTCTTTTCTTGCTCACATTGTTGGACTTCTTCCTATTGCTGGACTTTCAAAAAATGAGCATCAATAGTTAGTAGTATCATTGTTATGGTAGTTTGCTAATGCTTAAATTTGAACAAGGACAATTTCTTTCAAATGCTTATAGTTCTATCAGTTCTTAGTTTTGTCTTGGCTCTTAAACATACATACTTGTAATTTAAATGAAATCATGAAGTGCCATGCAATTTACCTTGATACAGAACACTGAGTGTTAAATGAAATCAGTACTTGTGAAGTCAATTCTTATGCGTAATGATATTTCTTATTCTACAAAACTCCAGTGTATGTGACTTTGTCCTTTAAGAGATCTTCTTAGGATTAGTTTTTTTTAAGATTGTTTACTAATGTTTAAATTTGATGTCTTTAAGTCATGGAACCCTCTAGTGATGTACCCCCTTCCCAAACAACACCTACTGCCCAAGCTGAACCTGTTGCCACTCTAACTAATGCTGAGGCACTTCACCTAAACTTAATGATAAAACCAAGGTGAGTGAGATAGCTGCTGATTGTGGTAATAATAGGAAAAAATCTATTGCTTGGAATCATTTTAAAAAAATAAAGATTAGTGAGGGTTAATTTAAGGTTGTTTGTCATTATTGCCAAAAAACTTATCGTGCTAATAGTAAGGGTCATGGTATTACTAGTTTATTGAATCATACACCAAACTGTGTTAAGAACCCTAATAGAGTTTCACTTAAAGAACCCTTAGCATTTAAACCCAAAATGAATGGAAAGGAAGGGTTTCAACTTGTACCAACAACTTTTACTGTTGAGGCTTTTAGGAAGGCACTCACTGAAATTATTATAATAGATGAGTTGCCTTTTTGGTTTGTTGAAGGGTATGGGTTTCAAAGATATTCAACAACCTTACAACCTAAGTTGCAAATTAGGGATATCCCATCTCGTCAACTTGTGGCTAGGGATGTGATTGGCATTTATGATGTTGAGAGAGAGAAATTAAGAGAAGCCTTCAAAGGTTGTAGTGTGTGCCTTACTACGAATACATGGACTAGTATTCAAAATCTGAATTATATGTACCTCACATGTCATTTTATTGATGATGATTGGAACTTGCATAAGAGAATTCAGAATTTTTGTCAAGTGGAAGACCATAGGGAGGAGACTATAGGTAAAAAAATTGAGATGTGTTTTCGTGAGTGGGGTGTTGATGGCATATTCACTTTGACAGTGGATAATGCTTCCTCTAATGGTACTACGATTAAATTTTTACAAACAGTAACTAAAGATTGGAAGGGGACTATTTTAGAATATAAGGTGTTGTGCACATATCCTAAATCTGATCGTGGGAGATGTTTTGAAAGAAATTGATGCGTCCATTACTAGGGTGCGTGAAGCGGTGAGGTAAGTGAAGTATTCACCAAATAGAAATCAAACTTTTAGGAGTTTTATGGAGAGATTAGGTATTGAATCCAAGTGTTTACTAAGTCTTGATGTATCTACTTAGGTGAAACTCTACCTATCTCATGTTAGATACTACTGAAAAATTTAAGAAAGTGTTCCTAAGAATGGACTTTAAGGATGATAGCTATTCTTCATACTTTTTGAACAAGGAAAATAGTGGTGGTTTGGGATCTCCTTGTGGGGTTGATTTTCAAAATTGTAGGACATTTGTGGGTTTCTTGAAACTTTTTTACAATGCAACAAAAAAGTTCTCCCGTTCTTTGTATGTGACTTCAAATACCTTCTTTGATGAGATGTTTGTGATTCAAGAGAATATTGCTCATTTAAATCTCAAATCATCTCTTAAAAAACATGGCAACTAAAATGGAAGCTAAATTTGAAAAGTACTGGGGGAAAGAAGATAAAATTAATCAGTTTTTGATGTGGCTGTGGTTCTTGATCCAAGGAAGAAAATGAGGTTTTTGAAATTTTCTTTTTCTGAAATTTATGGGGATGAAGTGGCTGATGAGATGGTTGATTTGGTGAGGAAGATCATGGATAGGTTGTATGATGATTACTTTAGGGTTGATTCACCAAATGTAGTAGTACCAAGTGAGAGTGAGAGGACACACATGGAAGGTGATATAATTGGTTGTAGTAATCCATATGCGATGGTTAATTCACAATATGAGTAGTTTTTAGAGGCTGAGAAGTCTATAGGGTGTAGCAATGAGATTGAAAAATATTTGGCTGAAAATTGTGAGAGTAGAAGGGATGTGAAATTTGAGATTTTTTGGGTGGTGGAAAGCCAATTCAGATAGGTACCAAGTGCAGTCTAAAATGGCTAGGGATGTGCTGGTTGTACCTATTTCTACGGTTGCTTCTGAATCGACATTTAGTACCGAAAGGCGCATACTTGATCCATTTCGAAGTTCACTCTCTCCTCTCATGGTTCAAAATCTTGTTTGTGCTCAAAACTGGTTGCAAGCCCATGTCCCAATTTCTTTTCGTAAGTCAAAGGACGAGATGAAGGCCTTGGATGATGAAGTTTATGAATTAGGTAATATGTTTAACTTCCAAACTTCTTGTCTATTAAGTGTTATTAAATGTATCATATACTTGAGTAAAATTTAATCTATTGTCTCAATTTTTTCTTTTTTAGTTTTAAATCAAGCAACAACAATAGCAAGTTCTAGTTCCTGCTCAAGTAAAAGTGGTACTCATACCATAGTTAGTATTGATGAATAATCACTGATTGGGTATGTTTCTGCCCTTATAATTTTTGTTCATATTGGTTACTTCCCTTTTGGTTATTCTGTAGCTTTTGTTCTTTGTTTTTATATATTATTGATAAATATTTTTTCCCCTTATATTGTAGGATGATGGAAGGTCGCATTTTGTATAGGAGGCAGTTTTTTAGGATATATTTAAAGCTTTTTTGGACAAATGTATAGCTTTTCTAATTATACATGAACTCTTGTCTTGCTTGCAGGAAGGAAAACTTAGCAACTATGTAGGGCTTTCCTTTCTATAAGTTATGGACTTGTTAACTATAGATAATAGAGTAGTTCTTTATTACTATAGGAAAGCTATTTTTTGGAAATACTTATAGTATTTCATAATTGTAACTAATTATATATACTGTCGGGAATATTGCCTACTGCCTCTATGGCTTACTATATATATATAGAATTATGAAGTTGTAGTATTTTTAGTAATGCTTGCTGCTGTGTGGTTTTGGAAATTTAGTTGATATGTGGAATAATCGGTAGGTATGTGTTCAAATTGATAGATTGATGAATGTGGAAACAAAATGGTACTTGTTATGACCCAAACCTGTACTTCAGAATTTAGAGCATGACCAGCATGTTAATATCAAGTTTACCTCAATACTAACACGAACCAACCTAACCTGAAGGTGTTTATTAAGAATTGTTTCTTGTATACCTGCTTATTTTCTTGCATAAAAACCATAATATACAAAAATGATGAAAACCTTGAAAATTCATTTCATTTGAACTTTGCAAGATTACCACGTGGCTGAAACTTCAGGTATTCATGCAATTATTACATAGCTAAACATTTAGCAAAAACTCTTATTTACAAACTCAACCCTAAAGACATACAACTAGGGTTCAAACCAAATTAAGGTTCCGAATTACATCTGTGCTCAAAGGATCAAGTACATCTTGATTCCTCCTATACAACAAAAGAGTCAAACTACTATATAACAAAAAAAGACTATACAATCTAACAAACGAGAATCACAGAATCCTTGCCACCTCTAATACTCTCGCTGCGGGTCTGATAAGTTAAAAAAACGGTTTAACGAGTCGGTTTTGGGTCTCTTAAATTCTAACCCGTTCTAACCGACCCAACAGCCCATAATTCTAAAATGAAACTTTTACCTAGTAGTCTAGTACCTTCTAAGTCTTTCTAGTTTTATGCTAAAGTCTGAACACACCTCAGCCTTGAACCCTCAACATTTTTCTCAAAAACAAAATACACGCCTTTTAAAAAAACTCTTTCTCTCTCTCTCTCTCTCTCTATGATCTCTCACTCTGATATCTCATATCTCTCTCATATCTCATATCTTTCTTACTGCCGCCGTCTCCCATCACTGATTTGTGCTCTATTGCTGTCTCTAGCCCAACCTCCATATTGTCGTCGTCGTAGAGTTGGACCTATTGCTGCCGTCACTGACTCAAAGGTCAACTTGAAACTCCACATCAAGATGAATCCTTCCTCTAATCTACTTGAAATCTCCTCTGATCTTTGCAGTCAATGGGTTAGTAAAAAAAAATATTGTTTTAAAAAAAAAAAATGTACTGATTTTGTGGATGTGTTGATGGTGGGGGAAGGAATGGTGGTGGTGCTGGTGGGGGTTTAGTCTTATCTCCCTCTTTTTCGTTTCAATCTCATGGATCTGTTGTTTTTGACTTGGTTTGTGTTATTTGGATTTTGATTTCTTTTTTGTTGTTTGGGTTTTGATTTCTTTGTTTTGGGTTTTGATTTCTTTGTTCTAGGTTTTGATTTCTTTTTTCTGGGTATAGATTTCTCTGTTCTGGGGGTTTTTTTTTCCCTAAGCTATTTGTTCTGGGTTTTGATTTGTATCTTGTTATGATTCAAACCCGAAATCACTCGATGGTTCTGACCCGTTCAATCGATGACCCGTGCCACCGGGTCCAACCCGAACTTTCGGTCAGCTGCGGGTCCATATTCCGGTCACTCGATTTAGTCGAGTCGGATGTGGGTCAACTCCAAACCCGATCCGATCTGACCCGTGGACAGCCCTAGGTATGGGTTTGGGGTGTTACAGGTTGCCTCTTGCACATTATTCTCTAGGCAGTCAAGTTCCAACCTTCCACAATGCTTTCCTAAGGAAGCTTGGCTCCTCGGGAGACACCATTCGTTCATTATTATTTGTCCTTGTCCTTGTCCTTGACCCATTGACCCCAATACTTATTACACTGTTTGACCATGACCATCCTCGAGCTCCTATATGTCCTCAGGCATGGCCCACGACCTAACACTCCTGCTTGGCTCATTAATCCTCACAATTATTATTATTATTATTATTATTTTTATTATTATTATTATTATTATTATTATTATTATTAAATTAGAATTTTTATTTTCAAATTTTCATTATTATTTTCTAAACTAACTTATTCCAATTGTTTGTTTGTCCTCTAAACCTAAAAAATGATCGAAATACCCCCCTTAGAGCTAGAAAAAATACCTAAAAAATGACTAATACCTTAAAAAGACCAAAAAACTCCTTTAAACCTAACAAAATGACCGAAATACCCCATAAACATAAAAATGTTTGAAATACCCTCTGAAACCTTAAAAATGATCGAAATGCCCCTGAATCCTAAAACATGGCCAAAACACCCTCCTTAAACATAAAAATGTTCAAAATAAAACCAAAACCTAAATAATGATCGAAATACCTCAAAACCTCAAAAATGACCAAAATGCCTTGAGGTTTTAGGGTATTTCGGTATTTTTTAGGTTTCGAGAGTATTTTGATTATTTCTTATGTTTCGAGGGTATTTTGGTCTTTTTTTAGGTTTCGGAGGGTATTATTGTCATTTTCTTAGGTTTTGGGAGTGTTTTGGTCATTATCTAGGTTTCAAGGGGGTATTTCGGTCATTTTTTAGGTTTCGGGAGGTATTTCGGTCATTTTAAGGCTTTAGGGGTATTTTGATAATTTTTTAGGTTTTAGGGGGGTGTTTTGGTCATATTTTAGTTTTTAGGGGTATTTCGGGCATTTTTTAAGTTTAGGGGGTATCTTGGTCTTTTTTTAAGCTTACGGTGTATTTTGGTCATTCTTTTTGCTGCCATTTTTTTTTCTATAAAAAAAAATATCGCGTTTAATGTTGTTGTAATTTGAAGGGTGTATCGGTCATTTTTATTAAATATATATTAATAACAGCATCATTTTAAGTTTTACTAAAATAATTTTAAAATAAACTAGTCGCTAACCCGTGCGATGCACGGAAAAGCTATTGACTAAAAAAAAAAAAAATCCAACAATGAGTAAATAAACCACGATATGAGAAAGACACACCAAATTTCAAATTTGAGTAGCAATATGACTTTCTCGTAGTAATAATAGTATAGACAATTTAAAATGTGGAACAATATGAAAATTATAATACCTAATTCCATTATCTTTGATGTTGAATCCCAATAGTTATATATATACACGCGAGTCTCATCCTTTAAAAAATTATCTCTTGTACTTTGTATGATATGGTAATTTTCATTTAAACATTAAAATAGATTATGTGTCTTACCTTAATGTTTTCCTTGTGGTGAGGACAAATAGAATGAAATAGGTGCTTTTGCTAAAAAACCCTCTTCTAGTCAAATACCAAACCTAATAAAATTTTAGTGAAAAGGAAAAACTCATCAAGAGGAGTAAGAGAGAAAGAAATTACTCAATGAAAAACCACAATGAATGAAGAAAAGATTTCAAATTTGAACTTCCAAAGAACAACATAAATTTCAGCCATAGGTTCAAAATGCCAAGTTAAACTTGTTGCTGAAAACCTAGCAAATACAGCCAAAAAATATAACTTTATTAATCTCGATGGTAGTGATCTAATTTATGAACCCTAAACTGCAATTTTTGAATTAAATCACAAACGAAATATATAACTTTATTATAACGAAATAAGATCACTACCTAGCAAATACAACCAAGAAATATAACTTTATTAAATTCTAGCAGCCAAGTAATATAACTTTATTAATCTCGATTAGTTGAATTTCATCACAAACGAAAACCTAGCAAATATATTTTCTTTTCTTTTTTTTCTTTCAAGGATCTAATATGGTAGTGATCTAATTCATGAAACCTAAATTGTGATTTTTGAATTAGATCACAAACGAAATATATAACTTTATTATAACGAAATAAGATCACTACCTAGCAAATACAGCCAAGAAATTTAACTTTATTAATCTCTAGCAGCCAAGAAATATAACTTTATTAATCTCGATTAGTTGAATTAGATTACAAACGAAAACGTAGCAAATATATTTTCTATTCTTTTTTTTCTTTCAAGGATCTGATAAGCAAAAGATGGATTGCAAAATACTTACCATGTGTATGATGTGTGGTAAATCTTGAAGCCATAATTGGGTGATGCTATAGAGCGTTTTTCCTACGTTTGGAGAGAGAGTTTGCAGGAATGGCCCATGAGAGAGGGATAGGTTTGCTAGGGTTTTTAGGTGGGAAGAAAGGAGTTATAACGTGAGTTTTTAAACTTAAGAGAGGGATAGGTTTGCTAGGGTTTTGAGGGATAGTTTTTTGAATCCTAACATGAGTCTTCTTAATGATTATAGTCTAATTAATGATTATTTGAGTGTAAAAAAAATATAAATTAAAAATGTTGACGTGAAAAATTATGGAGCTAGCAGAGCTTCAGTTTTATATATATATATATATGTAAGCCCAACTTGAATAAAAAAATAACAAATAAATAAATAATTTATTGTGGACCTATGTATATTATTATACACAACCAAACCGAAACCAACCGATATATATTATTAGAGGGAAATTACTCTGGATAAAAGTATGTTGCCTTAGTGGTAATCTCGAGTGTTTTTTAAGTTTCTGTCCCAGGTTCTAACCTTCTAAACAGTTTTTTTTTTTTAATTAAACGACGTCGTTTTGAATTTAAAAACCCTAAAAGTATAAAATGCCCTTTCCTATTTCCCTCATCCTCTCCGTCACGAGCTGGTATATGGTGTACCCGGCATATATGCCGGGTACAGCATATAATTTTCGCTCCGTCACACACAAGTTCAAAAATCCTAATCAACTTCATCTCGGCTTTCCCTCGTCCTCTCAGTCACACACAAGTTCAAAAACCCTAATCAACTTCATCTCGGCGTTTCTATCGGGAAAAAAAAAAAAAAAATGAGTCACCCAGCCCCATTTTTGCGCCCCCAGCCTGTCATCCGGAGTCCATATTATATCTATGACCGCTTACCTGGATGTCAAAAGATAGTTGTGTTTCCACAGGGCTCTAATTTACGTGACGTTAGGGTCTTCGTAAATTGGAACACAGGGATCGTTACTGTATATGGTAACATTGATTCGGCGATTCCGCATTTCCCTATGGAAATACCTCTTCCGTCAGGCTTTTATGACCAAAGTTCCCTCGGGTTCAATGTTTTTGGAAGTGAGCAAATTGTAATTGACTTTCCCTTTGGTGGAGACGGTTCGTGGTTGCGTGTTAGGCCATTGGTATGTATATATATTTTCCTTCTTTATCTATCTATCTATCTGTATCCATTTTTTTGTAATATTTTAGTTGATTACTAATCACTATTATATTATAATTTAATTCTCAGGTGCTACCATCTTAGTATAGTAGGTGTAATATCAGGGAGAATACCGCTGCTGTTTTGGGTCATGACATCTGAGCAGAAACAAAAAGAAACAACTAATTTATATTTTTTTGTCCGTAAAAAAATATATATATATATATATTAAGAACACTTAGATTTTATTTTTTCTTATTTCTTAATGTAATGTAGTGGTGCTTTGACGACCCATTGAGGTTTTAAAATGTCTTCTTGTGTCATGAATTAAGAATGCTGAATGAATGAATCTTGATTATCAGAAGAAGAATGCTATTCCATTCATTTTGTTCTCCCATCCGATTATGGTTGGACCAAAAAAGTCTCTAATTTGATTTTGTTCCATCAAATTTCCTAAGAGGTGTGCGCGATTTTGTTCGCCCATCCTAGCTGGTGGTGCTTCTCATTAGAGGGATGAACATGGTTTGGCGTGGCCAATTTTGGGACAGATTTTATGAGCAGCACCGCATGGATCAGTTATCTTAAACTTCAAATTGTTACCACACAGTAGGGATCAAAATTCTGTCTACATTGGCAGCCGTTTCTATTGATGCAGTAGTCGGATGCCAACTACAGGCAAGAAAAGGAGGGCAAAAAATGCATAACCATCAGAGTGAGAGTAACCCAAAAATTACAAGTAGTTTTCCCACAACAAATCAAAAAAGTTAACCCACGGCAAATAAAAAGTCCACTGCATTTAGAATCTCAGATTCAAGATATGAAAAATTTTACCCTTTAGAGCAATTGCAACCCATTTTCTTTTTCTGTGTTCTTGATTGATCAAAGCCAATCTTTTTGATTGGAGTCTGGAAGCTTTGCTCTGTTTGAGTTTGGCTGTGGGGTGTTGACCAGAGTTTGAGGAAGGTAGAGATGGCAACCAAAGTTGGGGAAGATCTGAGTTGTTGAGGAAGGAGGGGGGCGATTGGGTTAGGAACAAAAATCTCGGGGGTGGGGGTTTGTAGGGTAACTGAAGGGTTTTATCTTTTAGAAGTATATATATGGCCAGTGTAGTGTGGTGCAGTCTTTCTCAGAATTCTGAAATGAAAACCGACAACTATACTGCCAACCTACAGTTGTCTTCATAAACTAAGAATTGCTGACACTTACATTGTCAGCAACAGCTATGAGCAGTGCAGTCAGCTCGGCTCCAATCAGTTTCATCAGTTCCGGTTGGAACCTGAACAACACTACTTCTCATTACTTCATGTTATGAACAAGCAAAAATTCGCCATTACTGTTAAGTGTCCAACACACTTTGTCTTCTATCCCATCCTGAATCTGAGCTAAATACAATACATCAAACAAGGCATTTACATACTACAGTTTTCTCAATCAAGCACCTACCTGCCTCACAAAATCGGGTTCCTTGCACTACTCCACCCTTAACCTCCATGTACTAGCTCACCTTGTCAGGTACATGGATCACTATCATTGAACACAGCCTTAAATGCATTTTAGTGGGTTCTAGGGTTGAATTGGTGCCAAGGGTAAAAGAAAACAATGGAAAATGAAAAAGACATTGCAGATGGCTCCAAAAAAATTGGGAAAATCACTGCAAATATCAGGAGATTCCGGCAAGTCAAATGGTGTGTTCTTCAGATTCTGGTGACCTTGTCGGTGCTGACTTTAGCACACCCTTCTCATTGGAACATAGCCTCCAACGTGTTTTAGTAAGTTCTAGGGTTGGATCAGGACGCTTTGATACCAAGTTGAGTTGTAAATTATGAAATTGTTTCATTTATTTCAAATTGTTATTTTGGCAACATAATTATGGAATATGTATTAATCTGTCATTTTCTTAAGTTAGTTTACAATGGTGGAAAATGAAATTTGTCTTATTAGTGGAATAAAAATATACAAACAAACCATTTTGGAAGACTATGCAGCTTTACAGAGATAGATAGGTTTTATATCAATATGAACATGTAATAATCAGCAGCATGTTGGTGTATAAATTTCTTTCTTTGACAGATATATAAAACTCAGGCACCGGAACTGGACTCTCCGTCCCTCATTTATGTGGGAAGGAGATGCTATTTGGTCCAATGATCACTGGTATTTTGTTATGTACATTAGAAAAATGACATCAATGTTTTGTGAACATGCCACAATATATGAACATATGTTATCCCTGTTTGTTTTTATTTTGTTATACACTGCTTTGCAATTCCTGTATGCACTAGGTACAAGTCTAACTTTTAACAGGCTTTAGTACCTTAATGAGTTTAAGTTATGATGCTTTGCATTTTTTCTTTGACAGGGATATATATGTGACAGTGCATTTGATCCTCGTCGTTGGGTTGCTCCAGGACAGCGTTCTTTATGGCCTGTTCCCTGCAAATGCGGGGTGGATACTCCAGAAGTGCCTTTGGATGCAAAATTCCATACTGAAGACCCAAAGTTATGATTGGAAATAACTGTGATAAAGGAGTTTAAAAACCATGGCTGATTGTGTTGAAGCCCTCATAGGAGCATACTATATTGGTGGTGGAACAATTGCCGCACTCCATCTGATGAAGTGGCTTGGAATTGATGCTGAACTTGATCCCTCATTAGATGTTGAAGCAATTACTACTGCTTCTCTACGGTCCTATGTCTCAAAAGATAATGAGGTTGCAACCCTAGAGTCAAAGCTTGGTTATGAATTTTCTGTTGAGGGTCTTTTACAGGAGGCCATAACACATGCATCCCAGCAAGAACTGGGAGTTGGCTATTGTTACCAGGTAGCAATGGACATTCTCAGCAGATTTGAATCACTTGATTGAATTTTTCTCTTTCTGCCCCCCTCACCCCCTCTTCCTTTTCCTAAAATATCCTTTTTAAATGTCTGTTGAAGAAGTCTTTGTAAATTTTGAAAATGACAAGAAATTGAACACACAATAAGCAAGAGCGCTATATATTCTCTCTTCTTAACTTCTTGGATTTTTTGACATAGGCTTGAATAGCTTGGTGACTCAGTGTTGGACCTGCTTATTACATGGCATCTCTATCAGAGCTACACAGATATTGATCCAGGCGAGTCGACTGACTTGCGTTCAGCTTCAGTAAATAATGAAAATTTCACTCAAGCTGCTGTAAGACTAAACCTTTACCAGGATCTTCAGCACTGCTCAGGGTTACTTCTATGTCAACTAACAGAATATGTGTAGTTTATTTCTGAAGCTCATACTGATGGATCACTCCAAGGCCCAAAAGGTCCTAAGGTTAGATTTTATGCTCATTCCCCTTTTCCTTCTTGATGTGATTTTTGACAGTTGCCATTTGTATCCATGATTCTTAGTCAATGTTTCTTAAATATTTGCAGTTGTGTAAGTTATTTGGTTGGTGAGTTCTTCATTGACTTGCTTCTTTGTGGTTTGGTTGCCATTATTTTTCTGTTTATGATTAGTTTGTTGTATGACCATCTTCTTTTTGTTACAGGCTCTTGGAGATATGGTGGAAAGTATTGCAAGGGCAATACTACTTGGCACCAAGCTTAATCTTAATGAAGTTTGGAGAATATATAAGCCCCTGTTATCTCCAATTGTGACCCCTGATAAGCTTGAACTGCATCCATTTCGAAAACTGAAAGAACTACGTGCTTCTCGTGGGTATTTTATAAAAGAAAAATTTATAAAGAAGGGAGATATGGTGCATGCCGAGCTTAGTTTACAGCTGAAAGACATCCTTTTGATTGGAGAGGGATATGAGGGGGAGAAAAAAATTGCAAGAGGAGAAGCAGCTTGTCACTTATTCAAAAAACTTGAGGTTTGTTGGTGCTTCTCTAAATGCCTGTGCTTCTTCTTTGTTTCATAAACCTTACTATGCAGATCACCATTTTAATTAAAGATTATTGGGCAGTTCAATTTTTTCTTAGAAATGTTAAGATTTTATTTAGTATAAATTTTTAGGGTACTCTCTTACATGCTTTATGCTTCTTTGCATTTAGCAGTTTTTTGAATATACATATTTCTTACTTATCAAAAAAAAAAAGAAAAAGTTTTAGGGTTACTTTATTAGCTATCTGTCTTTTTATAGTTTTTGCAGATACAATCTCATTGTTGTCATAAATCACCCAATGTTTTTTTTGCATGGGAACAATTTTAAATCTATAAAATGGACATTGCATTGGAAACTTTTTTTTTTAATTAAAAATATTATTATTTATATTCATTCTTGCCTTTCTGAAGTCTTATTTAAGAAATAAAATTAACCCAAAAAAAAACTTCTGAAACCTACGCAAAGAATGGTTTCTTCCGTTCTCCAAATTAATTGTGATGACGATTTAAAAGTTGTCTTAGGTGTCCTCTTTTTTTCACCCATCTCCCCTTTTGGTGGTTATTTAAGCAAGAATTACTTTATAAGTAGATAGATAATCAGAATGAAAATTGAACTATTTATGAATGGTTATGAATGGAACTTAAATGCCTTAAAAATAATTAATTTGGTGATAGAATTTATATTTTGAATGATTTCATGAGTTCATACTGAAAAAGACATACACAAGTTTAGTTTCTTGTAAAGTTAGCCTAATGCTTCAGTAGTAATGAATGAGGCTAAGTGTTGAGCGGTTTGGTCACAAGTATATTTTGCTGATGTGCTGCACATCTCAGAATCTGACTTTTTTCATTACCCAACATAGCTAATGTGATACTTTTAAATGCAACAGGAAAGAGGAATTGTTTTCTCCTGAAGTGCTTCCAAAAAGAGAACTGGATGCTGACCGTATTGATGATTCAACTGCTTCATACATGGAAATTGATGCATGTGATCAATTGACTGATGAAAATCTTTCAGAGCTAGCGATCAATAAAAAGCAAAAATCAACTGAAGATCAATTGCCCTCTGAGTCAACTAGTGTTTCTTCCCCAACCAATGATTGTTCTAACAAAGACTGCAGTCCTGACAGTGGCACCCCAGGTTTGCACCATCTATGCATTATTTTTCTTGTTTTGATACTGAGAGTGATGGATCCAAACAATGCCAGAGCATTATGTATTAAGATAGTCAATGTGTGTGGCATTCAGCTATCGCATTTTGATATTTGCTTCCTATTATGCTTTCGTTCCATACTCAAGCCTTTAAAAAAAAATAATAGTAATAAAACTGATGACTACTTACTGTTCGTACCCCCTCAAAAAAAAAAAAAAAAAAAAAAACTTACTGTTCGTAAATGATTGTGATTAGAATTGTTCACACAGCTGCTTTTGCTTATCTGGAATTGCACTTATTTTCGTTTAATATTTTTATTTAAATCATATATATATATATCTAATCTAATACTATATATAAAAGCAGAAGCCTTTAAAGAGGTGCTGCCACATAGAAAAAAAGCCTATCTAATATTAAGCCACTAATAAGTTAAAAAGCGATAAATTATTATGTTTGGCAATTTTACAACACCGTTTAAAAGCCACTTCATGAATTAAAAACTGTACGGTACACCGTTTGGAGTGTCTTCCTCTCATCAAACGTCTTTATAAAAACAAAAACCCACTTATCGAAAAAGAAAAAAAACGCAAACCCAAAATCTCAAACGCTGTATTCCCAATCGCTCACTCTCACTTCCGTTTCTCCTCTCTTGGATTCTCTCTCTTTCGCTTCCTTTTGAATTTTCTGAACATCTACGCTTGCGATACAAAGATAGAGGAGGACTTTGCGATACAGAGATGAGGAGACAGAGTTTGTATGGCCGGCTATCACCATCATTTTCCCACCACCGTCCATCCCCTTGCCAAAATTATACCACCGGAACTGGCACCGATAACCTAAAGCTGCACGCAGGAATTGAGATACGGACATAGAGAGAACTACCACCGGTAAGTTTTTCTTTTTTCATTCTTTCTTAGATCTGGGTATGGGTATGGGTATGGATATGAAATATGAATTAGTTTTGAGAAATTTGGTTGGATTGATTTTTATTTAGGTTTTTGGGTTACATTAGGTTTTTAATTGATTTTTTGAAATTTAGGGTTATAAATGATTTAGGTTTGGAGAGGGCAAAGACAGAGAAATAAGATAGAACGTGGGTTTGTAATTCGGAAAGAGCGTTGGTAACAAGAGAAATCTGACATCTTCTGGTCAGACCACCGGAAACCTTTCTTGGTATTTTTTTTATGAAAATATTGCTTTAAACGTTTGAGTTGATTTAGTCTTAGGTTTGGGTATTTAATTGAATTGATTTTCATTCAAGATTTGTCATATACTAACTGCAACAATTATTGTTTCTTCATGTCTTATTGTTAATATTACTGCTGCTAAATTCTTCTGTGGCTATCTTAGTTATGTTCAAGATGCTGGCTACTTGACTCTTTTAAGCTTTGTTTCGCTTTTTTTTTTGTTGTTGTTGTTGGAAATATTTATCGTATATTCAACAGCAAGCCTCCGTGCACCTTGATTAATTGGGTGTATATCCTATTGTGTTATGAGGTAAAGGGTCTTTAACTTGGTTCATTAATATAATCAGGCTAGGTCTTCTCTACACCTCATACGTAAGATGAAACCATGGTTTGTCCTATGAAAAGTAGTCTTGCAAGGATTGAAGAGAGTATTTACATGCTGCTCTATGAAAAGTAAATGACAGACGACATAAGTCTTATTGTAGTGTTATTTTTTATATTTACTTCAAATATTTATTTGTTTGCCTTTTGTTTCAATGCGTAAAACAAGTCATAGTTATTTAGCACATATGTAAATAAGAGAAGCGTTACATTAATAATAATAGCTGTGGTGATAGAGTTAGGGTTGGTGGATGTCATTGCAGTGCTAGCAAAATGGTGTGAAAGAGATTTAGGGTGGTTGTGGAGAGCAGTTATTTAGAGGTTATCAATCTGGTGGTTGTTATTGTAGTGTTTGATAGTGTTGAAGATAGGGAAGAGAGCACTTGAGGCAGTCAGCTCTGTTTTCATTGCTTTTAATTCATACTTAGAATAGTTTGAATTTGTTGGCATTCTTTTATTTTGGATTTAGGATTGTGGCTGAAAAGTATATTTAATTGAGTTACTACCAAAGATGGGCTATATTATCCAGTTGCAGAAACCTAACAGAAATTGATGTTATTTGTAAATTACAATCAAATACCTAAATCTGTTAAATTAGTTGCTTTTTTAAACCCATTACAAAAATCTTTGTTATTGGAGTTTTAGAATGGTGGATAAACTAGCTTTTTTTTTTTTTTTTTTTTTTTTCTTTTTTAAATCATTAAAACTAACAATATGGGACTCAAAAATTGATCTCTATATTTTCTAAACCTAAATCGTTCATAGCTAAACCTGCAAATTTCATAAGATATGTTATTGTTTCTGGACTCAACTTAAATAAACTTCGATTCTAAATATTCTGAAGTAATATGTTTGCATATGTCGATGTGGGTCATGAGTTTGTATATGAGGTCATTCTTTTCCTTGGGTTTGTGTTTGAACAACTTTCAGTGAGTCCGTATCTCTTAATCTTAGTTCATTTTGTGCTCTATTCTTTTGCTTGATGTTTTTTTTCCCTTCTTACTGCCTCTTTCGTGCTTTAGGGTATTGAATTTTTTATTGCTGGATTTTTTAATTGGAGCTCTACCTCCTGGGTTTAAATGCTGTGTGATTCCAATAACTTTTTGTGACTCTGAGTTCTTAGTGTAGTGCTGAGGTGTTTGCTTCTGCTGTTTGTTTAGTGCGACTCTGAATTCCTGGTGTTTGAATTTTCTGCAGTAATTTTTCTGCACAATTGTATTTATTATGGAATTTCGTTTAGACATGGTTTATTCCGGCAGTAGTGATGAAACTATTCTGCGTGGGGACTACTGTATGTTCAATCATCAATGTGCTAATGTGATTATCATTGTTGACACTAAAATGAGTAATGTTTTGCTCTTATTTTTCTGTTGTCACATTTTTTTTTTCCTTTTGTTCATTTTTCGCTTGCTCAGTTCAAGATGTGATCTAGATTTGGCATGTTGGTACTGTTGTGGGTGTGGATACCGAAACAGGTGCTGAATACAATATTAATGGACCTGCTGCCTGGGAAGTTGTTAAGGAATTGCTTTTAGTTGAGGTAGAGGGTAGACCTAAACTTCTTTGCTAACCGTTTATCGTTGGAATTGGACTTCTATTAATTGGACTTTTGGATTCATAAATGGGTTAGATGTGAATCAGTTAATGTATCTGGTTTGAGAAATTATATAATATTTTGAGATGCAATTCACTATCACCAGCACTGTAAGCATATATGCAGATCCTAGCTACTCTTACAGCACATGATTCCTGGTGTTTGAATTTTTTGCAGTAATTTTTCTACATAATTGTATTTATCATGGTCTTTGGTTTAGACATGGCTTGATATTCATGGTTTCAATTTTAAGAATTTGTGAATTCGTGAAACTCAAGTGACTGTTCAAGGGTTTTTATGTTATTAGCGTTAGAACATCCCTCACATGCTACTTCAATGACTGTCTTCTCAACCTATACATTGGTGCTATAGAAATCAGTCAAGGTATGTATGTGGTTAGTGATGGATTTATAATTCATGCTTCTCTATTAATATCAGTTTGTGTTTAATATATTGTAGATTAAATAGTTTTTACTGATTTATCTTAGTCATTGGCAGCTTGGGGGAGGTTTGATATTTTGGGTATTCTAAGATGGAAGTTCAATAGCAGTTTTGGGTTAAATGGGGACAACCAAAGCTGCAATGGACATAGATTATGAATCAATTTTTTGCAGTGATGTTAATAACAACACCATTGTTCAAATGAACTCACAAAACTTCAGGTCTGAACTAAAGATTTTGAGCTAAACGATATGGTCTGCATGTATCTTTTAGTTTTGTTTTTAAATTTTCCATTCCACTTATCTTTCAACCTTCCATTCCACTTAGTATCACCAAAATAAAAATTAACAAAGCATTTGTAAGAAAGAGAAAGAAAAAAATCTAAGGGGCAGCCACCGTATGTATGTGGGATTGGCCTATTTAAGCTCAACATACATATTCATATTGGCATATTTAATTTGTGTTTGCCAATTGGATTTGTGTATGACCCTGGGTCCTTGCTGTGTAATTGTTACTTTCTCTCTCTCAAAAGGCTGAATGCTTTGTTATGTTGAGTTATTTGGGTTTCGTTTGAATGATTTTTGCTGCTTTTTACAAGTAAACTTTGGCATTGGGAATTATTATTTTATTATTTTTTAATTTTCTATTAATAAAGCATATTTACACTCAAAAGCTGTTGGGTTAGTAAGTGAAGGGTTCCATCCTATTAATTTTTGACGATTTCTAAGTTATTCTTTATGTTGGTGCTATTTATCAATTTTTTTTATTGTTATAGTTGTTGAGATTGCTCGGAATGAAAGATTATGGGTGAGAAAGTTGGATACTTTTAACCCAATTTTGTTGGGTAAGCGATTGTGGAGATTTGAGCAGGAAAGAAATCACCTTTGGAAGTGAGTTTCTTAAATAAAGTATGGGGAGGTTAGGGGCAATTGGCATTGGATTTAGCAATTGCAACCTTTGGAGAAACAATAAGGTAGGATAGGATAGATTTGCAGGACATGTGACATTTGTTATTGGATGAGTTCACATTTTGCTGATTTTTTTAATTCTTGCAGATTGCTGTTGGCAATGGTATTTTGCTTATTAAATCTGATGCCTAATATCAACCTATCTTAGTAATTCTATTCATGATTCTCAGTGTTAAAAACAGGAAAGTGAGATAAATTTTTTTTTTATGCTCCCCATAGGACAGAACATTCAAAGCATTTTTAGAATTATGATAAATGAATTGTATATTTTGAGAGTGAGAGAGACCTATGTGTGGTCCATGATAAAGACAGTTATGTATGTCAAGTGTGTATGGTTGGGCCCCATTTGGTTGGTGATGAAATCTGAGGAATGTTAGGTTTTATGACTTTGACATTGAAATTTGCTATCAATTCATCATTTTTTTTTTTCTCAAAATTGTGTAGCTTTCATGATGTTCAATAATTCTATCTTATCTATATATATTATAAAACCGAAGCCTTTGATTTTCGGTTGACTTCATAATATGATGCCACATTAGCTAGCTCCACAAATTTCCACATCAGCATTTTTTTCCTCAATTTTCTAAATCTGAATTAATGTCTTTCAAATTTCTTTCCCAGACCTAATACCCAACTCACCTTATAGTTTTATGCGAACCGTATGCATTCAGATTTCAGACAAGTTCAGCTGTACTCTGTCTTTCTTAAAACCTTTGAGAGCTGCCACCGTGTCAAACCATCATCCCACCTTCAGCCCAGCCTCCACCCATATACTGCCGGAACCACTACAGTGCAGGTATTTTTAAAAAAGGAATTGATGTTAAATATGATTTAAGTTTTGTCATTTTGGGTTGAGTGTCTTTGATTTAGGTATTTGAGTTATTGATTTTGATTAAGGTTGAATGATGAAGAAAAACTAAAAGAAGTAGAGAATGAGTTTTTTTAGTATTGGTTTCGTTTGAAGTTGATTTTTTTGGTTGATATTATTGAATTTGGATTATGTGTGTGATTCAAATTTGAGAAAATTTTTAGTTGAAATTTCGGATTTTATAAGTTTGGATAGATTGGTGGTTGAGAGTTTAAATTTCATTTTTTTGATGAATTTGGGGATACCCAGATTTTCTATTAGGTTCTAATTTAGAAGACCCATTTGGCTATTGATTTTGAATGATAGTTGTGCTTTAATCATTATTTGGTTCTCTTTTAGAATAGCATTTTGTTATTGCCTATTGACTTTTCTTTCATATATGGCGGTTAGAGACAATGTTGTGATGCCATCTCTAATCACCTATCCTCTAAATCATATGAAACCATATGTAGTTAAAATATTTCATTATGAAATTAAAGTTGTCTATAGTTTCTTTAGAGTGGTTTCTAAAACAATTTCGCTCGAGGAAATTTTCTTGACAATGGGCTGTAATTGTGATACCTCTTTTTTTTTTTTTTTTCCCTTCTATAAAAATTGTTGTAGTTGTTATTGTCTTATCAAAGTTGGCGCTAAATTTGATTTCTAAGCTTCTTTACTCTTTTGCAGCTTTAACTTGGCCACATTTGATCAATTTCTTTAGATGAAGTATTAAGACAAAGAACATGAAACCGTCTACAACCATGATTCTCTACCAAATTGCTTCCAAGGATATTCTCAACATTCTCTTTTGGCAGGGATTTTTTTCCCCTTAATTGCTAGAAATATTTTGTATCCATCACAAGGGATGTTACCATTCACTTTTTTTTTTTTGGTTTAGAAAAAGTTACCATCCACTTTAGTTGCTTAAAATATGCTTAAAAGAAATCTATTTGTAAGAATCATATTGTGATGGAAATTATGTGTTATCATATGACTCATTTATTAATCTCTAATTAATAAATGTTATTAAAATTCTATTTCATATCTCCTTATAATCGATGGCTACAGTAGAATTCTATCTCAAAAAAAAAAAAAAAAAAAAAAAAAAAAAGATTCAACTTCGTTCTTCCAAATAAGCACAATTTTTTAAAAATATGTGTACATATTCAGCTTATTAGTTATCAAATATCATAAAAAAAAAAACTATAATTCAATGATTTATAAATCTGGTTTTGATAGTTATTTACATATTCAATTTGATATTCTAAATAAGTGTTTTTTTTTTTAATTATAAATTTTATGACATTAGCTAAACAAAATATTTTATCTAAATTAACTTAGAGAAAATTCAATTAGATTCTCAATTTTGCGTCATGTGTCTTATTTGATTTTTAATTTTTGGGTCAAGTAAATTATTGAGTGTTGTAGGGGCACAAAATTGGCCTTGGGCCTTAATACGTGACTGGGCTGGCCCAAGTGGCATTTACAATAGAATTTGTAGAGAATGGGCTTAAAGTCTTGACCTCTTGGGGTTCTGAAAAGTTATGGAGTAAGGGTGAAACTCATCGCTGACGTGCAGGGAGTTGAGAAAACGCCTCCGCCTCTCCTCGGATGTGGGCTGAGAGCCTCTGTCTAGGCCTTTCCTCCGCTGCCTTCAAGGTAGAGAGAGAGTCTTCTTTCTCTTCCTTTTGAGAAGTTTCGGATCCCCATCTTGTGGCATCTCCTGTTCTATTTATACTCCCATTCTCTGGTTACCACCCGTCTTGTCCCTGAAAACGCTCCCCAAGACTATAAATCTGACTGTCGTCCCTTCAGAAGTCATCTCCTCATTAATGCGGCTAGATGGGTAGGTGGAAGCCTTTAATGCGGAGGCAGTAACTTCGTGCAGGACACGTCCCGCTTGTTCCCCTTCCTCGGCGTCCCATTGAGGCGCCGGATGACTCACTGGGCTTCGGAAGCTCATCCGTTGGCATTGAGTCTCGTTCCTCAGCTCTAGCCCTTGCTGTTCGAGGTCATGTTATCCTCGGACACTGCCACGTATGCAGTGATCTGACCGATGGGCCTATGGGCCTTTGGGTTTTTAATAACCTCCTCCCTTTTCATGGCTTCTTGGGCCGAACAGTATCCTCGGGCCAGACCTAAGGCCTATACAGCCATCCGGACGTCTCTGCCCCCACAATAGTCCCTCAAAAATTTATTTGACCTCGATCTGAGAGGGGAAATGAGTTTTTGACTCACGAGCGTTTCTTTTACGTGCCCCTTTAAATGCAGCGCGTGCAGAATTTCTCCCGCGCCCTCTCAGACAGCTTGCGACGCCTCGTAACGCACAGCGCCCGCATTTAATGCGCTGAGTAACTCCCTGTCGCCCACGTTGGACGGTGAGATGCGGATCGTGCGGCTGTGATTCTTTCTGAAAGTTCGTGCGGGGCAGGCCTCATAAATGTTTGCTTCTCAAAGATCCTTAAGCGTTTGGGAAGTCGCGTATCCAACTTTTCACTCCCAAAAAAGATAATCGTGCTCCTGGAAACGTACACTTTCATTTCATCTACTGAAGCATTCTCAAAGTCGTGTCCTTCTCTCTCCGTAAGTTCTCGTCATCTTAGCCTTTTTCTCCTCGGCTGTCAAATTTCCCTTTCACCTTCTAGGTTCACTCCTTAGTCTGGGCCATTATGGGTAGATTTAAGTGTCTGGTCGACTCCGAATCCGGTATGGAAGGATTCCGAGCCAAGTTCCACATCCCCCCGGAAGTGGAACTTAAATATTGCCCGGCTGAGGCGGTGGCTGACTCCAGGGGGAACGGGCAGGTGGTCATTCCCATTATCGCCTTCTTGGAGGGCGGCATGACCCTCCCCATGGGTCCTGTCACCAGGGAATACCTTCGCAACCACTGGCTGTGCCCCGATCAATGCACGCCCAATATGTTTAGGGTCCTAGGGAGTGTAGACGCTCTAAATGAGCAGATGGGTCTGAACCTCACGTGGCGGGACGTGGTCTATATGTACGAGTGCCACCTGCTCACGTCCAAAGGGTACTACTTCAAGTCCCGGTCGAGCGTCGTTAGGCTCATATCGTGTCTCCCTAAGTCCAACAAAGGGATGAAGGATGACTACGTCGTCGCATCCGGGAGATGGCACGACGGGATCCATTGCCCTATTCAAGAGGGGAGACCAGGTGTGATTGCCTTAGGTTTTGGGCCTTTGTTCACGTTTTGGTTCCTTTACCTTCATTTTTGGGAATTTGCCGTTTGTTATCCTCATTGCCTGTTTTTTCTTTTTGTTGCCGAGCCTAACTGTAATTTCTCCTTTCGCAGACAAGCAGCACGTTTCCCCCAGCCTTGCAGACGTCAACGTGCGAGACCTAAACAGGGTACTAAGGTCCGAGGTATTCGTGCACGAGGACCTGCAAGTGAGGGCTGCCCATCTAATCTTGGGGTACGAGCCGCTAACCACCGTATTTGGGGAGGTTGACGACGCTATCCTTGCTTGTGACAAACGGCGGAGGCGAATAGACGTCACAAAGCCTCATTTCCTCGCCCCATGCGACCTCCCCGACGACCCTGCAGTGATTTTGTACAATCCTCCCGTGCGCGCAGTCCCAATCTCAGTTCGACCGCCAAAAGGTGCTGCCGAGGAGGAAGGCGGCGTCGTTGAAGTCTTGGACGACGAGGCCACCTAGGGCTCGGGCATCAAAGGCTTGATAATCTCCAAGGTCGACAGCAGCACCGAGGAGGAAGATATGAACAGCCTGCGGTCCCTCATGGGTGTGCGAGGAGCACAGGTGGCCAAGAAGGGCGCCACCGGGTCTCACATCCCCCCCCAACTTCCCCCTCTTCCTCCTCCTCCGGCCGACCCTAAGGTTCACGCCGCTGACCTCAAGAAGAAGAGGAAGAATGAAGATGACGAGGCCGAGGAGGCTCGCCAAAAGAAACTTAAGCAGCTGCAACACCAGCAATAACAACAACAACAGCAGCAACAACAGCACCAAAGGGCCGCCAAGGGCAGGTCGCGGGCCCACTCAGTGGAGAGAGGGGAGAGCCAACCGTCTGCCGAGGTGCGCCGAGGCCAGGCCCTTTGGTCCCCGCCGTTGTTGGTGGATGGGGCCCCCATCCCAGAAAGGGCCAGCATAAGGGAGTATCAGAAGGGGCATTCCATGCACATTGCCGAGGCCCTGGAAAGACCCCTGCTGCTTCCTAAGGACATGGAGGCCCTTGAGCAGCTGCCGCAGCCGCAGCTGTTCCTCTCTCTGAAGAGGGACTTGGGCTTGGTAAGCTCCGATCAGCTCTAACTTACTTGCACTAGTCTCGAGCGTGGGTTTTGCCCCACTTACGCTGTTTGTGTGCATGCAGGCTATCCAGGAGGTCGCTGTAGCCGAGAGGTGGGTCGAGGACGCTAGGAAGAAGGCCTCTGCTGAACTCACTGTCCGAGTCGAGACTGAGAAGGCCCTCTGCCAGGCCGAGGCCGAGAACGTCAAGTTGGGCCAGAGGCTGACGGCCGAAGAGCAGGCGAAGAGGATTGCCGAGGCCGGCTTGAAGAACGTCACTACTCAAGCCGAGGCTCAGCGGACAGAGCTGCGGGGCTGCAAGGAGAGTCTCACTGAGGCGAATGAGGAGAACGCAGCTCTGAAAGAGGAGCTGGCTAAGGCTAAGGAAGAGGCCCGGACTGCCAAAGATGCGGCGGACGCAGCCGTGGCGGCCTCCTTCCAAAAGGGGGTCGTAGAGACGGAGACCCGCCTCGTCGAGGAGCTGGCGGACCTGTGCAGGGAATACTGCCGTCAGGTCTGGTCCGAAGCCCTTGATGCGGCGGGTGCCGCTTCTTCCTCCGAACTGAGGAGGATCGAAAACGTGTGGTATCCACCGGATATCTGCGAATTCGATGCTCCTCCCGCCACGGCCGCGCTCACCTCTCCCGTGGTCCCTGCCCTTCCCTCTGCCTCTTCGGACCCCGTCCAGGCCGTTCCTCCGGGAGAGAGAGCCGATGAGAGCCAAGGCGGCCAGGGCAACCCTCCACCGGATGCCAAAGGAGCAGAGGACCAAGTTGTACTGGATAGCGGAGCGCCCAAGGATGATCTCCCTTCGACGACCAAGACTTGAGTTGCTAGGCCCCTTTTGTTTTTCAGTAGGAGCTCTTGTTTCTGTTTTTCGTTTATTTTTGCCAAGCCTTGTAGTACATTCCTTGTTTAGAATTTTAATGCAAAGACTTTAGCATTTCACTTGTGATAATTGTGCTATGAACGTGTACTGTCTTTCATTTATGGTTCCTTTGTTAATAGTCGTTTCATTTGTGAGAATTGCGTTACGTTTTCTCCTGCTTCATAACATACAAAAGGCTTGACCCAAACGCCTAAGACTTAGTTAAAAGTAACATTGATTGAGACTTTGTCGTGGCCTATGATACTGGCACTTAAATAAGAATTGATCCTCGTCGTGGCTTGACCAAAGCTGGATAAAATTGGCATCAACACTTAGCGAATAAAATTAACATTAACACCCAACGAAAATTGATCCGTGTCAAACTTTCCCAAGGCAGAAGGTCCAAGAACCCTGCTCTGCCAAGGTGGGCATTAACATGTGACTTAACACTTAAAAAGAATAGGTTGTACATTAAATTTTCTCAAGGCAGAAGGTCCGAGGACTTGACTTAGCCAAGATTGACATTACTATGTAAATTAAACGTGGAGTTTGTGTTAAAATTTTCCTAAGGCAGAAGGTCTGAGGACCTGGCTTAGCCCCAGTTGACATTTAACACTTAAAAGAATGAATTGTATGTTAAATTTTCTCAAGGCAGAAGGTCCGAGGACCTGACTTAGCCAAGATTGACATTAACATGTAAATTAAGCGTGGAGTTTGTGTTAAAATTTTCCTAAGGCAGAAGGTCTGAGGACCTGGCTTAGCCCCAGTTGACATTTAACACTTAAAAGAATAAATTGTATGTTAAATTTTCTCAAGGCAGAAGGTCCGAGGACCTGACTTAGCCAAGATTGACATTAACATGTAAATTAAACGTGGAGTTTGTGTTAAAATTTTCCTAAGGCAGAAGGTCTGAGGACCTGGCTTAGCCCCAGTTGACATTTAACACTTAAAAGAATAAATTGTATGTTAGATTTTCTCAAGACAGAAGGTCTGAGGACCTGACTTAGCCAAGATTGACATTACCATGTAAATTAAGCGTGGAGTTTGTGTTAAAATTTTCCTAAGGCAGAAGGTCTGAGGACCTGGCTTAGCCCCAGTTGACATTTAACACTTAAAAGAATAAATTGTATGTTAGATTTTCTCAAGGCAGAAGGTCCGAGGACCTGACTTAGCCAAGATTGACATTAACATGTAAATTAAGCGTGGAGTTTGTGTTAAAATTTTCCTAAGGCAGAAGGTCTGAGGACCTGGCTTAGTCCCAGTTAACATTTAATACTTAAAAGAATAAGTTGTACTGATAGAGATGACGGTATTTGACAACTAACACAATAAAATAATATCTGAATACATGGCGGACACGCCTTTCATTAGTAGTAATACCTTCGGAGATTATTTACATTGAAAGGTCGCTTCACATGCTTGTTATCCAGGTCGGCTAGATAATATGCCCCTACACCGGCCACTGAGGTTATCTGGTAGGGTCCTTCCCAATTCGGCCCCAACTTCCCCCACGATGGGTCCTTTGCTGTCCCGACGACCATTTTCAGCACAAGGTCTCCCGGGGCGAGAGGCCTGGATCGTACGCGAGAGTCATACCCCTGCTTGAGCTTCTGTTGGTAGCAAGCTAGTCGGACCATAGCGTTTTCCCTTCTTTCTTCCACCAAGTCCAGCTCCTTCAGCAGCATACTGTTATCAGCGTCCGGGGCGAAAGACTGCGCCCTCATCGTTGGGAACCCCATTTCTACAGGTATTACGGCCTCGGCGCCGTACGTCATCGCGAAGGGGGTCTCCCTTGTGGACCTCCGTGGCGTGGTCTGGTAAGTCCACAACACGTGTGGTACTTCGTCCACCCACCTGCCCTTCGCGTCATCTAATCTCTTCTTGAGTCCGTTGACGATCGACTTGTTGGTCGCCTCAGCCTGGCCGTTTCCCTGCGGGTAGGCTGGAGTGGAGTACCTGTTCGTGATGCCGAAGTCCCCACAATACTTTCTAAAGGCCTTACTGTCGAACTGCAGCTCGTTGTCCGAGATGAGGGTGCGCGGGATCCCGAATCTGGTGATGATGCTTCTCCAAACAAATCTCTTTGCATCCACGTCCCGGATATTCGAGAGTGGCTCGGCCTCCACCCACTTAGTGAAGTAATCTATTCCGACGAGTAGCCATCGCTTGTTGCCTGCCGCCCTTTGAAATGGTCCCACTATGTCCAAGCCCCACTGTGCAAACGGCCAAGGGTTGACTAATGGATTAAGAACACCGCCCGGCTGGTGGATATTGGGTGCATACCTCTGACATTGGTCACATTTCCTCGCGTACTCCTACGCCTCTCTTTGCATATTCGGCCACCAGTATCCCTGCGCGAGGGCCCTGTGGGCCAGTGACCTCCCGCCGGTGTGGCTACCACAAATCCCCTCATGCAATTCCTCCAAAAGCTGTTCTGTCCCTTCTAGGTGCACACACAATAGGTAGGGACCTGAAAACGAGCGTTTATAGAGCTTCTCGTCCTCTGACAGCCAAAACCGAGGAGCTTTTCTGCGGATCTTGTCGGCCTCGGACTTCTCTTTCGGGAGCGTGTCGTGTTTAAGGAAGGACGCTATGGGGTCCATCCAACTGGGTTCTGCTCTGACTTGTTGGACCCAGACGGCCTGACAACCCAGGCTGGTTGGCCTAGCCAGGTCTTCAACAAGAATGACCCGAGGAAGGCCTTGCGCCGAAGAAGTTGCGAGCGTAGCCAACGAATCCGCGTGGGTGTTTCCGCTTCTGGAGACGTGCGATAGCGTGAAGGATTCGAACTTGGCTCGCAGGAGCTTGGCACGGGCTAAATACTCACGCATTCTCGGTTCCCTGGCCTCCAACTTCCCTTCCATTTGACCGACCACCAGCTGCGAGTCTGAGTATGCCCGCACCGCCTTTCCCCCCATCCTCCGAACCATGTCCATCCCCACCAGCAAAGCTTCGTACTCGGCCTCATTATTGGTAGCCGAGAATGTCATCCTCAGAGATTTTTCGATTACGACCCCATCCGGAGATATCAAGACTATCCCAGCGCCCGAACCTCTTTGGTTGGAGGCTCCGTCTACGTAAACTTCCCACTCCGGAGGCTTTTCTTTCGAGACTAGGCCAACTCGTTTTCCTTCCAAGCTGCATTCCCCTAGGCCTTCCTCTAGGGATGGCTCAGTGAACTCCGCCACAAGGTCGGCCAGGACTTGTCCCTTCACAGATGTTCGTGGTAGGTACTTGATGTCGAAGGCCCCCAAGAACGTTCCCTACTTGGTGATTCTGCTGGAATAGTCGGCACTTCGTAGCACGGACTTCAACGGGAGTTGGGTCAGGACGACGATTGTATGAGACTGAAAATAGTGCGGGAGCCGCCGTGTCGCGTGTACTATGGCCAGAACCGCCTTCTCCAATGGCAAATAACGGATCTCGGCTTCCTGTAGAGACTTGCTTACGTAATAGACCGATCTCTGTATACCATCGTCGTCTCGTATCAAAACTAGGCTTACTGCATGGGTAGCCACTGCCAGGTATGCAAAAAGGACCTCATCCGGGTCAGGGCAGGACATAATCGGTGGTCGAGATAGGTATTCCTTCAGCTGCTCAAAGGCCAAGGAGCACTCTTTGGTCCATTCAAACCCCTTCCATTTGTTCAACAGCTGGAAGAAAGGTCGGCATCTGTCCGCAGATCGGGAGATGAACCTACTGAGGGCTGCGGTCATCCCGGCCAGCTTCTGGACCTCCTTCGAGTTCCGAGGGGGTTGCAGGTTACAAATTGCGGAGATCTACTCAGGGTTGGCCTCAATACCCCTGTGGGTAAGCATGTAGCCCAGGAACTTACCGGATCCCACCCCGAAGGAGCATTTGGAGGCGTTCAGCCGCAACTTATGTTTCTACAAGGTCTGGAACGTGCTATCCAGGTCGGCCACATGGTCCAAGGCGGTCTTGCTCTTCACAACCATGTCGTCTACATATACTTAGACAGTTTTTCCCAGTTGTGCCTCGAACATCCGAGTCATCATCCTCTGGTAGGTAGCCCCTGCGTTTTTCAGACCGAAGGGCATCACCTTGTAATGGTAGTTGCCGGTGGGGGTCACGAAGGTGGTTTTCTCCTGGTCTTCTAGGGCCAAAGGTATCTGGTGGTACCCCTGAAAGGCGTCCAGGAAACTCATGCGAGGGTGGCCGACCGTCGCATCTACCAGTTGATCTATGCGTGGCATCGAGAAAGGGTCCTTGGGACAGGCCTTGTTGAGGTCCGTGAAGTCCACGCACACTCTTCACTTGCCGTTTTTCTTTTTCACCACGACTGTGTGCGCTAACCATTCGGGGTAGAACACTTCCTTGATAGCCCCAGCCCTCTTGAGCTTGATGACTTCTTCCTTGACGGCCTCGGAGTGCTCCATGGAAGAGCGTCGAGGAGGTTGCTTCTTCGGTACTGCTGCCGGGTTAACGTTTAGGTGGTGACATATGAAGTTTGGGTCGATTCCAGGCATCTCATGCTCGTCCCATGCAAACACATCGAGGTTCCCTCTTAAGAATGCGACCAACTCTTCCCTTTCTTCGGTCGGCAACTGAGCCTCAATTTGGAAGAATCTCTCTGCGTCCTTGTCCACGAGGACCCTGTCTAACCCCTCCCACGCGGGCTCCCCTGCCACTACCCTTCCAGCGGCGGCAGAAGAGGCTAATTGCTATGAGGTTGGAGCAGGCAGAGCCGAGGGTCCTGGGTCCGGTCTACGTAAAACTGCGGCCGTCAGGCATTGTCTCGCTGCGGACTGGCTCCCAATGATTTCCTCGACTTGTCCGGCGAAAGGGAACTTCACCTTGGAGTGGAGGGTGGAGGACACGGCCCCTAGGGCGTGCAGCCAAGGTCTGCCCATGATGGCTGTGTAAGGGGAGTAGGCGTCCACCACAATGAAGTCCACTTCAACTACTGCCGGGCCTGACTGCACAGGCAACCTGATCTGCCCTTTGGGGACCACTTCCTTTCCCTCAAAGCTTATGAGTGGCGAGTCGTACGCCGAGAGGTCCTCTTCCCTCAGGTTCAGGCCCTTGTACAGGTCGGGATACATGATGTCCGCGCCACTTCCTTGGTCCACCATTACCCTTTTCATATCGTAACCCCCAATCCTTAGCATTATGACCAGCGCGTCGTCGTGGGGTTGGATGGTCCCTTCCTTGTCCGCCTCCGAGAAGGCCAGTGCGGGTGGCTCATTGCCCTTAATCTTCTTCGTCTCGGAGCCTGTGTCCCCAGTGTGGGTCCGCGCCACGTTTATCACCCTAGAAGGGCGCGAGCCAGTCCTTCCAAGAGCAGCTAGGATGACGTTGATGGTTCCCAGAGGAGGCCTTGGGGTATAGTGGCCTTGGCCTGTCGGCCCAGGGTGTTCTCTCCTCCCCTCCTGGTCGTGCACGTACTGTCTTAACTTTCCCTCCTTCGCCAGCTGTTCTAGGTAATACCGCAGGCTCTTGCAGTTCTCTGTCGTATGGCCATGCTCTTGATGGTACTGGCAGTGGAGGTTCTGGTTACGCTTCGCGGGATCACCTATCATTTTACTAGGCCACCTAAAATAGGGCTCGTGACGGATTTTCTCAAACACTCGTTGTATGGGTTCATGGAAGACAACGCTGACCACTTGCACCGGCGCCCGATGATGTTGCCCAACAAAGTCTCTCCTCTGCTTGCCATTGCTGTATCCGTCCGACTTGAAATCCCTCCTCTCTTGAGGGATAACCTTCGTCCTAGCTTTCACCTGTAATTGGTCCTCCTCCACCCGCGTGTACTTATCAATGCGGTCCATGAGCCGACGTACGCTCTTGACAGGCCTCCTTGTCAGTGATTTCCTCAGGTCATGCTCGATTGGAAGGCCGACCTTAAAGGTACTTATGGCTACCTCGTCGAAGTCTCCATCGATCTCATTGTACATCTTCCAATATCTGTCGGTATAGGCTCTGAGGGCCTCTCCCTCTCTCATAGCCATGGACAACAGTGAATCTATTGGCCGAGGGATCCTGCTACACGTGATGAACTCGAGCCAAACGCCCTGGTGAGCTCCGCGAAGGAGTTGACAGAGCCTGCCTTTAGGCTGTTAAACCATCTCATCGCGACGGGTCTTAGGCTGGAAGGGAAGACCTTGCACATCAGGGTCTCATTCTTCGAGTGCACCGCCATCCTCTGGCTGAAGTGGCTCACGTGCTCCACTGGGTCTGTTCTCCCGTTGTAAACTGTGAAGGCTGGCTGAGTGAACCGCCTCGGAAGTTTTCCCTTCTCAATTCTCCGAGTGAAGGGTGACTCGAAAATCTAGCGGAGTGCCTTACTCAGTGCGTTGTTGGCCAGGCCTCTGGAGGACGCCCTCTTATCCTTAGGCTGGCGACGGTGTTCGCCCTCCTGTGAAGAGGACTCGTAAGGGGGGGTCCTTGACCTGGAACCTTCGGAGCAACTGCTAGAATCCGCTACGAACTGATCTGAGGGGGATGGTGTGCGCCTTCGTTTCTTCCTGCGCAGTTTTTTCCTCAAATGGTCAACCTCCCTTTGTAGGGTCTCGACGCTTTTTTCGCGGGAGGATCTACTTCCATCGCGTGCATGGCTCCTCCCGCGCGTATGTTCAGTGTGCACGCTGGCTTCGCGTTCTTCCTCTCGCTCCAACCGTGCAAATTGGTTCTCGCGCTGGGACCCCTTGGACTCCGCACGACGTAAACCTGAGGCTTCCATGACACTTCCAGTCCCTTTGGTCTAGGCTCCCCATAGACGGCGCCAATTTTAGGGGCACAAAATTGGCCTTGGGCCCTAATACGTGACTGGGCCGGCCCAAGTGGCCTTTACAATAGAATTTGTAGAGAATGAGCTTAAAGCCTTGACCTCTTGGGTTCTGAAAAGTTATGGAGCGAGGGTGAAACTCATTGCTGACGTGCAGGGAGTTGAGGAAACGCCTCCACCTCTCCTCGGATGTGGGCCGAGAGCCTCTGTCTAGGCCTTTCCTCCGCTGCCTTCAAGGTAGAGAGAGAGTCTTCTTTCTCTTCCTTTTGAGAAGTTCCGGATCCCCATCTTGTGGCATCTCCTGTTCTATTTATACTCCCCTTCTCTGGTTACCACCCGTCTTGTCCCTGAAAACGCTCCCCAAAACTATAAAGCTGACCGCCGTTCCTTCAGAAGTCATCTCCTCATTAATGCGGCCAGGCAGGTAGGTGGAAGCCTTTAATGTGGAGGCAGTAACTTCGTGCAGGACACGTCCTGCTTGTTCCCCTTCCTCGGTGTCCCATTGAGGCGCCGGATGACTCACTGGGCTTCGGAAGCTCATCTGTTGGCATTGAGTCTCGTTCCTCAGCTCTAGCCCTTGCTGTTCGAGGTCATGTTATCCTCGGACACTGCCACGTATGCAGTAATCTGACCGATGGGCCTATGGGCCTTTAGGTTTTTAATAACCTCCTCCCTTTTCGTGGCTTCTTGGGCCGAACAGTGTCCTCGGGCCAGACCTAAGGCCTATACAGCCATCCGGATGTCTCTGCCCCCACAAGTGTAAATATCGAAAAGTCCAAATTTAATTAAAGTCTAATTTTGTGTGATGTGTCCATTTAATTTTTTAAATTTTGTAGAAAGAATTATTGGGTACAAAAACCGAAAAGTTTAAATCTAATTAAATATTTTAAAAATGTATGATTTAAAAAAAGTGTAAGCTAATATCATGTATAATTTAAATTTCTTCTAAAAAATATATATAATTTGAATTGTATAATTGTGATTGTTTTAATTGTACAAGAGCATATGCACGGGCTATATACTAGTATATATAAAAGCAGAGACTTTATGCAGGAATGCATAAGGTCCTGTCAAGTGACACTCTAATTTTGCTTTTAACCTTTTTTTTTTATCTCTTTTATTAAGTTTTTTTTTTACTGTTACCCAAAAGTTCACACTAATTTATTTTACTGTTATCTTATTAATATCACATTAATTGCCTAAGTTTACACCATACATTTCTCTATTCTTCATGTTATTTAGCATACCTATTGTTTTAGTATTTTTTTTAAAAAACAACAAAATAAAATAAGTAATAACTAATCAGATAAAGCCTTGAAGAGAGATAGAGAGACACAAAAATGTTGTAGATTGTTAAATAAAACACACTATTTTACTATATATTACCAAAATAAAATACTTGAGACTAACAAAACATTTGAAAGAGAGAAAAAAAAGAATCTGAGGGGTTGCCATCTCCGTTATACTGGCCTTCCACTACCATCAAGACGCCGAAACCCCTACGGGTAATTTTTTTTTTCTTTTTAAATTAGAGGCTTAAATATGATTTATGTTTAGGTAATTTGGTTGAATAGTTTTTGTTTTGGGTATATAAGTAGAGAGAATAATGTAAAACTATATTCTACCATGGTTTAATTTTAAATCATCTATAAGATACATGTATACACACCCACACCATGTTTTAGTGTCGCACCATCGATAAGTCAAAAACGGTCAGAGAGTTGGGCATACTTTCATTTCATGGTATGAAATATCTAACTACGACACAAATTAGTTAATTTTCATGGTCCCGTTACTCTTTTGCATTTATTTTTGGTTTCATGATTTTTTTTTTAAATTACTTTAAAAATGCTACAAATATGCAGTGAAGCTACTAAACTAATTTTTAATATCTCAAAATGTATATATTTATTTAATTTAATTTAGTTTACTTTTTCTTTATTATTTATGTACAATATTATTCAAAACTGTCTTACATAAAATATCACAAAATTATCCGTGCACTGCACGGGCAACTTAATAGTCACTAAAAAAGTTGATCAAATGACAATAGGTGCAAATTCAAACGTGTTGGCCATTTAACACTCAATGTTGTTCTAAAATAACCACATCAATGTTGGATGAATTAGGTTTATAATTAAGGATGTGCACAGGTTGGATTGGGTAGGTAAACACCAATATTTCTATCTAATCCGCCACTAGCGGGTTGGGAAAATTCCAATCTGCTACCAACTTACCTAAGTTTAAATTCGGCGGATTGGTTACAAATATTAGTGGTTTCAACTTGGCGGGTTAGGCAGGTTGGCATTAATAACATTTTAAAAAAAAATTATCACAAACTATAATTTTTTATTGAATAATCTCAAAATATAACTAACGCACAAGAAAAACTAAACGTAGATTTCATTGAATAATCTCAATTCTAACATAAATATTGGGTCAATGAAAAAAGTTAAGAATATTAAATCAACAAACTCAAAGTTTTAACATTTCCAAAGTCACGTCAAGGATTAAAAAAAATTAGACAAAGACAAAGAATTAGATGAACTGTATTCTTATGTAATATATAACATATTTAACTTGAATATACAATGAACCTGCTTGCCAGAATGGCTTTACTTGTAATATTATATCACATTTTATAATACATAAATGGATCAAATGATATACACCAAAATAAAAAGACAAAAAAATATTTAAACAGTAGAAGACAATAACGCAATTACGTACTTTTTGTGATTGTCGGTGAAGAATTGAAATGATAAGAAATAGACTGCAAAAAGGTTAAAGAAGAAAGAGGAAGGGAAAGACAGTGGCTGAAGGGGAAAGACAGTGGCTGAATGTGAAAGCCAAAAATGAAAGGTAAGAAGAAAAAGTGAAACCTAGAGCCACAAAGTATATACTGTACATATGACTGAAGTAAATGGGATGGTTGGTAGGTAGAGGTGTTTAGAGTTTCAATGTTGACTTTTTAGATTTTGTTTAAGGAATTTTTTGAAGGCTAGTTCTAATTAGGGAATTGATTATTGATTAGTTGTAAAAATTTATTAGGTGAATTGATTAACTTTAAATACTTAACAATCTAAAATAATATTTTTTTTATGTATGCATAATTAAGCGGGCGGATCGCGTTGTAGCGGGTTGGCAATTTTTTAATCCATAACCCAATCTAATTTGCAATTTTAGGGGTCTAACCCGCCCAACCCAAACTGGCTAACTTAATGACCCGCACAGGGCGGGCGGGTCGGGCGGTTTGGTGGGTTAAGTGGATATTTTGCACACCTCTATTTATAATATAACATTCTCTTTTATGTTTGATCAAAGTAAAATTTCAGTGGATTTATAATCTGGTGATAGAATTAAATGAGCTTTATATATTTATGGAAGGAGACAAAGGGATCCTCACCCGAAATAGAGTCTAACCGCCAAGTAGGCTTAACACGTGCTGGATAAGCTCATAAAAATGCTGTGTTGGACCCAGTGCAGTCACGAAAATAGGGGCCTCTCAAGTTCAGTTGTAAGTAAACAGCTGCAAATTCTTGATAGAATATCTCTTCCACTTCCTCCTGAAGAGAATCACTAATTTAATTATCAAGCTAAAAGCAAGATGTGATCTCAATAAGAAAATTTAATTTCTGGATATGTCATGGTTGACTATATTTTTTTCAACCTTTTTGGCATCTTATTTATATTCTTGTTGTGCACTTATGACTTCTTTTTTCTGTTTTGTTTATAATTTTTAACTATGCAATTGTGGAGTTTGCTTCTAGTAATCTTTCATACTTGAATTTATCCTTTATTATGACTTTCTAAATCCTTAACAATAGGGGCTAACTGTTTATTGCCAATGCCATATACTTAAAAAAAAAAGAACAAAAAAAAGAAGATGAATTATATTAATTAATACCACTATGGATTTTTTTTTTTTTTTGGGTAGTTATTGCTACAATCAACATGAAGAAAGGAGGACCCCGAACCACTCTTTTCAAACTATGTAAGAAAGTGCAATGTGGATGAATCAAGGTCAGCCTTGTTTGCTGTATAATAATTTAATGCTTATATAAATGTGGATTTACATTTCTGGCTGCAAGAAAATTTGTTAATTCTTTTCAGTTTCTGACCTAATTGTTATCTTCCCCCTCAGATTTCCAATTGAATTTGGTGAAGGCTCTGAAATAAGAAATGGGTTTTAAAGTTTTGTATCAAGGATAAGCTTGCACATTCCCAAATTCGACAGTGTGGAATGCACAGGAGATGCTAGAGCTGATAAGAAGAGTGCACTTGACTCCGCAGCACTTGTCAAGCTCATAGAGCTTGAACGACAGGGAAAACTCGTAATTGGTGGCTCCTAATTTGTGTCTATTGGTATCAAGTAGTGGTTTTTTAACTTAAAAAATGGGATGGTGTTTTGTTTTTTTGCATGGTAGACCACCCTATCCATCTTCCCTAAACCTGTAGATCAATTAGGCAATAGGCTAGTTTCTTTTTTGATGAACAAGCTATGATGTATCATAGGCAACAGGCTAGTTAGGTTATGTATCAGACATGAATCTAATCTTAGCTATGATGTCAATGTACTAAAGTCATGTACATTACTACTGCTAATTATTTGTATTAATACATACTCATAATGAAGCTATGTTTTTTACATTCTCTCTTTTCTAATCAAAGGATTGTATAATTCTAACCCAATGAATCCCTTGCCCATAATTTGGTAGAACCTAGGATTCCGCTTTTGCAAGGTTGATGTTATTATGCTGCAACACTACAACAGATTGTAATTTGGTTTTATCATTAAATACTTGCATCAGTTTTCATATGTTTGTTAACTATTTGATTCATTTGAAAGTTAAAATAATAATGGACTTCAGTCTGATTGACATTATTGGACATTGGGGATTCTCCTCTTTTCCTTAATTGTTAATAAGACAAGGAAATCTGAAACCCATAACTCTATGTGGTCGGGTAGTTCTTGTAAGATTTGGAAAATAGATGTTTCTCAGGATTTTTAAGAAAGAGGTGATAGCCCACTGCATACTTTAGAATTGAATCACCAAGTAATTCAAAACGCACCATTGAAAAATTCTGGACATCTTAGTGTTGTAAGAGCTTCTAGAATCCATTCACAAAAGATCTTGATAAGATTAATCAAAACTGTATGATTCAAAAGAATATAGACAAATCAAGAGAATAACCAGATAATAGGACAGACCAAAGCACTTGAAATATGAAATTTACTAGAACAACAAATCTCTTCTCTAAGCTGGCTGGCTAACATAAGGGCTTCCAGCTGGTGCATCACATATGGTAATAAATAAAAGGCAAAAATGCAAAATTGACCCTCTAACTTTCACCTTTTTTTTCATTTCAGTCTTTTAATTTTCATTTTTGTCAATGTAAGACTCCGTTACATTTCTGTTAGTGGCTGCCGTTAGAGCCACTAAAACGACGTCGTTTTACATTTTTTTTTTTAAATTCGGAATTAAAAGAAAAAAAAATCTAAAAAAAAAAAAAAAACCAAGCCGCTCAATCAATCTCTGCCCCTCTACCTTTTTTTTCTCTTCACTCTTCACCCTGTTGCTCTCCCCCCAGACCGAAGATGGTCATCTCGCCTCTCTCTCCCATCTCGACTGTCTCACTCGGTGGCAAAGCTTGAAGGCAATAGCAAAGCTTGAAAATGATAGCAATGATGGCAGATCTTGAAGGTGACGATGGTCATGACAGATCTTGAAGGCGACGGTGACAATGGCAGAGTTTGAAGGTGACGTTTTGCTCACCTAGGTTTGTTGTTGTGGGTCGTGGCTTTTACTTGCTTGTCGTGGGTTGTGGCTTTTGATCGCGCTAGAGTTTGCCGCCATGGGTTGAATCGGTGTTTGAGGCTTGGGTTTGAATGGGTTGTGGGTTTGAATAGGTTGTGTTTCTTGGGTTGGTTTCAAAGTTTTGATGGTGTGTAGTGTTGTTCGGTGGTGGGTATGAATTTCGATGGTCGTGGGTTGCTATTGGTGGTTGTAGGTGATGGGTTTTTGAGGCCAAAATAGCAATTTAACTATAATTTTCTAACTATATTGTTAGTAGTTACAATTTACAAACTATATTTCTTACTAGCATCTCGAGTGTAAGAGACTCGATTTTGGGGCCAAAATCGAGTCTCAAAAACTAGATTTCCATGGTCTAATCACGCCTGACGTGGCACTTTGCCCACGTGGCGTCCACTTGGAAATCGAGTCTTAGACACTCAATTTACATCTGGAATACAAAAATTTTGAAATGGTTGAAGTTCTAAACATAGATCAACCAAAACAAGCACAGACCAAGAAAACTCATTCTACCCAGCTTTTTCAACCCACGGCACAGACCCACGGCAACATAAGGCATAAACCCACGGCAAGTGTTGGAGTACAAAACACAAACACAGATCAACCACCATCTACAAGCACAGCCCAGCAGAACCCGCCACAACCAAAAAAAAAAAAAAAAACCAAGAGCAGGGCGGGGGCGGCCTGGGTCGCGCGACCTGGGCGGGCCTGGGTCGCGTGACCTATGGCCTGGTTGCGAGGCAGCCTGGGTTAGCGTAGGTTGGCAACATAGTCTCGCGGCGGCTGGGCTTGTGCAGATCAGCGTGGAGGAGGAAGAAATGCAGATGGAGAGGTAGTGAGAAGAGAGCAGATGCAGAAAAAATGAGGTGAAATGCAGGAAAAATGAGGAGGAAAAGAATATAATAGGTATAACATATAAATCGAGTCTTTAAGACTCGAATTCCAAGTAAGCGCCACGTGGAAAAAATGCCACATCAAACCAAATCAGACCTTGAAAATCGACACTCAAATACTCGATTTATAGGTCCAAAATCGAGTCTTTTAGACTCGAGATGCTAATAAGAAATATAGTTTGTAAACCTTAACTACTAACTATATAGTTAGAAAATTATGGTTAAATTGCTATTTTGGCTGGTTTTTGACTGTGATTTGTTCTATGGCTTGGGATTTGGTTGAGTTTGATTCAGTCAAGGCAGGTGAGTGGGCAGCCAAATTCAACTTCGATCATAACTTACACTGAGGGGGAAGCTGAGACTTAGAGAGAACAATAGAGTTATCTCTGATGCTAAATCCATGTTTCCTTTCCTTTGTTTTGCCTTAATCACACTCTTTGCTTTCCTTTGTTCCCCTTAATGTTGTTATTTATTTATTTATTTAGAATTTTCTTATTTCCTTTTTAATTCCGAATTTAAAAAAAAAATGCAAAATTGGGTCATTTCAGTGGTTTTAATGGCAACCACTAACAGAAATGTAACGGGACCCTAAATTGACAAATTTAAAGTTAGAGGACTGAATTGACAAAAGTGAAAGTTAGAGGATTGAAATGAAAAAAAGGTAAAAGTTAAAGGGTCAGTTTTGCATTTTTGCCTAAAAAAAAATGATCTTAAAACTACTCTGGAAATATCAAGCCTGATCAAAAGTTCAAGAGGCATATGAACATGCATTTGCACCTTTTTGACAAGCACACCTGCTTCCAATGTCTTACTAGTAAGGCCTGCTTAATCAGAAGAAAATATTAGATATATTCCCAAAGTTCCATAGCATTACTAAATCAGATTTCAGAACGTTATTTAAAAAAATAGAAATAGACATCCATCTAATGATTGTGCAGTTACAACTTGTGTAATACACCAAAGCAGCAGGGGAGGGAAAATCATTAGAAGAAATATACCCAAAAAAGAACAAGAATGATAAATGAATTAACAAGCTGTCGTATGCACCCGTTCTGCATCCAAATGCACTTGCCCACAAAAAGATACAGAAGACTTAACCTTCTTTGAGACCAAGTAAAGCTCCAATTCAATATTTCCCACATCATCATCAAGCTTTGTCTCAAGCAAGAGAACAAATCCAGAATAAAGCTCTCCAGGAATATTACTTAAAATTCAAATTTACAGGCCTGAAAAATGGCTCCATCAACTTTTTCTCCCCAAGTTCCGGATAGTGCATGAATCCAAGTAGTCCTATGTAACTCCTTTGTTGTTCCTTCGAACACCAAAATAATAGGTATAAGGAAAATAGAAGGAGAAAAATAAAAGGCCTTGGCAAATACCAAATATGATACAAAAACAAAGTGTACAACATAAAAACTCAGACACCTAATGTATATTGTTTTGCAGTTGAATTCAAAAGTAACTCAAAAATAACACATGAAGTCATCCAAAGCATCAAACCAATGTATATTTTTAGCATGTTCAAAGCTTCAGGATCAAAAGTATTCTCTCATGAAAAGTATCAACATTGCTAAATCATTTGTTTTTGCACATACAAAGGCAAAATAAGAAAACAAAGAATTTATCAACAAGTGATCTTTTATTAAAATAAAATCACAAGTTGACAATTGACTTGTAGACGAGTATTTTACCAAGGCTTGCTTTATTGTTCCAATGTATTCTAGATTGGGTTAGATTCAAATAGAAATGCATGTCTTTCAATATATCAACTACCCTAATGAACCCTTAAATAGGGACTACAGAACCATATAGTGAACACTATACCTAACAACCAAAAATCAATTGGTCAGTAGTTTACACATACATACCTGCATCCGAAGCTGATTCTTTGCTTTTTACAATGAGATTTTTCTCTGGAAGCTCTTTGATGGATGGGAGAAGATGATCATCCAAAGCACCCATTTGATGCAACTTCTTACATGCTTCCAAGCAAACAAGCTGTTTTGCTAAATTAGAATTCCTACTTGAGGGTCCAACTATGGATTGGAAAAAAGCATTGGGGGTAATGTCATTTTACACTCATAAGACCCTTTGATAATTGAAAACTGAAATTTTGTCTTTGGGACAAAGTACCTAAGTAATACAGTAACGAATTATGATTGAATAAAAGAACTTGATTTAATGAATAAAATCATAAAATAAAAAGGGAACAGCTTATTTAGCTTCTTGCCAAAAACTTTTTGCCAATATAAATTGAAAGTACAATTCAGAAAGCCACTATATTCTCATCAGCTTTCATTACAATGAAAAGAAAAAAACAAAAGCAGAGACAGTCCAGCCCGCTCTCTACGCCTAATTTCCATTTTGAGGTTGAGGTTGAGGAGGTTGATAATGACTGTAAGCAGGTATCTGATTCAGCTGATTGTACCGTGGAACAACATAATTGTTAGGTATTTCACCGACGCCTGCTTCGCTATATAGACAGATGTAGATGGTTGAATTTCTGACGATATAGACGGCCGAAAACGGGTTATAAAAACCTACCGGCAATGGATATAAGCTCCTATAATGAAGGGTAGGGCGGGGGTAGTCGAAAGGTGGAATAGCCGGTCGCCAAATTTCAGCTTGAATGTCGAGATCCATTGTCCATAAATTGATAGAAACATTGGTGTGAGCAAGTTCCATATCCATTGCATTAGCCCATAATAAAAGCCTGTGTGGATTGATGTGATATTCAGTGAAAAACCTATGAACTCCGCCTTGAAATTCATTATCGTTTACCCAGAATGCCACGTCATGATATGGTTGAAATGTCCCTGCTGGGTTTAAACCCAAGATAGCATTGAAGTTGAGTAATTGGCCATTAAACGGCTCTAGGTTGAGCTCATGGTGGGGTGGACGCATGACATGGGGAAAATGTGGGACATGAAGATTTGGGGGATGATTTTCCATGAGGCTGGGTTAGGGTTAGGGTTAGGGTTTGAGTATGGAGTCGGAACTAGAGGTTGGGGGAAGACACAGGATCTGCAAAAAGTTGTAATATCATATCAGATAGAAATAAAAGAGAGGAAAAAGACCACCAAACAGAGATTCAGTATTTTAAAAACCCTAAACCCTAAACAGAGATTTAGTATTTTAAATTTCACAAGCTTGCCTTGTTTTGCTAATGATTCTTATGTATAGTGGCATTTGAGAAACGCCACTATAGGCCCTCCTATAGTGGTGTTTGTCAAACGCCACTATAGTATAGGAAGGCCTATAGTGGCGTTTGAGAAATGTATAGGAAGGCCTATAGTGCCGTTTGAGAAATGTTTTATAAAAAATTAAAACAAAAAAATAATAAAAAAGTGTCTATAGTATAGGAAGGCCTATAGTGGCGTTTGAGAAATGTATACATTTCTCAAACGCCACTATAGGCCCTCCTATACATTTCTCAAACGCCACTATAGGCCTTCCTATACTATAGGCACTTTTTTATTATTTTTTTGTTTTAATTTTTTATAAAACATTTCTCAAACGCCACTATAGGCCCTCCTATACATTTCTCAAACGTCACTATAGGCCTTCCTATACTATAGGCACTTTTTTATTATTTTTTTGTTTTAATTTTTTTTAAAACATTTCTCAAACGCCACTATAGGCCTTCCTATACATTTCTCAAACGCCACTATAGGCCCTCCTATACTATAGGCACTTTTTTATTATTTTTTTGTTTTAATTTTTTTTTATTTTTTTTGGTTGGGATCTTTTGGTCAGGGGACCTATAGTGGCATTTGAGAAACGCCACTATAGGCCCTCCTATAGTGGTGTTTGTCAAATGCCACTATAGTATAGGAAGGCTTATAGTGGCGTTTGAGAAATGTTTTAAAAAAAATTAAAACAAAAAAATAATAAAAAAGTGCCTATAGTATAGGAGGGCCTATAGTGGCGTTTGAGAAATGTTTTAAAAAAAATTAAAACAAAAAAATAATAAAAAAGTGCCTATAGTATAGGAAGGCCTATAGTGGCGTTTGAGAAATGCCACTATAGGTCCCCTGACCAAAAGATCCCAACCAAAAAAAATTAAAAAAAAAAAAAACAAAAAAGTGCCTATAGTGGCGTTTGACAAACGCCACTATAGGAGGGCCTATAGTGGCGTTTCTCAAACGCCACTATAGGTCCCCTTACAAAAGAACATACCCAACCCAAAAAAATAAAAACAAAACAAAAATTAAAAAATAAAATAAAAAAGTGCCAAAAAAATCCTGTATTTCCTATTCATTTGTTGGTTATGTATCCTGGCTCAAAAGAGAGTTATTTTGGTCATCAGATTGTGGTTGGATTTGGACTTAGCCAGTCATGTCCATATGTAACCCCCTTTTTGTCAACCTATTAAAATCTCCTTAATTTGTCTTCTTGTAGAGATTTGTATGGCTAATAAATTGCAGTTATGAATGACAATCGAGATAGCAAAATGTCCCATTCCCAATACTGACTAGTCCTTCTCGTATAGTTTTTCAAAACACTTCTCTCTTAGTCTTAGTACTCTCTCTTTTGCCTCTATCTTTTCTCCCATACTTTCATCAAATGCCACTCCACCCATTCAAGATGGCAAAATATCTCCCCCTTCTTCTTTTTTCTTGGAAAGTATGTTGATTTTCAATAAAGTTAGTGCTCTGTTTTGTAGTAACAACATAAGAATCATTAGCAAAACAAGGCAAGCTTGTGAAATTTAAAATACTAAATCTCTATTTAGGGTTTAGGGTTTTTAAAATACTGAATCTCTGTTTTGTGGTCTTTTTCCTCTCTTTTATTTCTATCTGATATGACATTAAAACTTTTTACAGATCCTGTGTCTTCCCCCAACCTCTAGTTCCGACTCTATACTCAAACCCAAACCCTAACCCTAACCCAGCCTCATGGAAAATCATTCCCCAAATCTTCATGTCCCACATTTTCCCCATGTCATGCGTCCACCCCACCATGAGCTCAACCTAGAGCCGTTTTATGGCCGATTACTCAACTTCAATGCTATCTTGGGTTTAAACCCAGCAGGGACACTTCAACCATATCATGACGTGGCATTCTGGGTAAACGATGATGAATTTCAAGGCGGAGTTCATAGGTTTTTCATTGAATATCACATCAATCCACACAGGCTTTTATTATGGGCTAATGCAATGGATATGGAACTTGCTCACACCAATGTTTCTATCAATTTATGGACAATGGATCTCGACATTCAAGTTGAAATTTGACGACCGGCTATTCCACCTTTCGACTACCCCCACCCTACCCTTCATTATAGGAGCTTATATCCATTGCCGGTAGGTTTTTATAACCCGTTTTCGGCCGTCTGTATCGTCAGAAATTCAACCATCTACATCTGTCTATATAGCGAAGCAGGCGTCGGTGAAATACCGAACAATTATGTTGTTCCATGGTACAATCAGCTGAATCAGATACCTGCTTACGGTCATTATCAACCTCCTCAACCTCAACCTCAACCTCAAAATGGAAATTAGGCGTAGAGAGTGGGCTGGATTGTCTCTGCTTTTGTTTTTTTCTTTTCATTGTAATGAAAGCTGATGAGAATATAGTGGCTTTCTGAATTGTACTTTCAATTTATATTGGCAAAAAGTTTTTGGCAAGAAGCTAAATAAGCTGTTCCCTTTTTATTTTATGATTTTATTCATTAAATCAAGTTCTTTTATTTAATCATAATTCGTTACTGTATTACTTAGGTACTTTGTCCCAAAGACAAAATTTCAGTTTTCAATTATCAAAGTGTCTTATGAGTGTAAAATGACATTACCCCTAATGCTTTTTTCCAATCCATAGTTGGACCCTCAAGTAGGAATTCTAATTTAGCAATACAGCTTGTTTGCTTGGAAGCATGTAAGAAGTTGCATTAAATGGGTGCTTTGGATGATCATCTTCTCCCATCCATCAAAGAGCTTCCAGAGAAAAATCTCATTGTAAAAAGCAAAGAATCAGCTTCGGATGCAGGTATGTATGTGTAAACTACTGACTAATTGATTTTTGGTTGTTAGGTGTAGTGTTCACTATATGGTTCTGTAGTCCCTATTTAAGGGTTCATTAGGGTAGTTGATTTATTGAAAGACATGCTTTTCTATTTGAATCTAACCTAATCTAGAATACATTGGAACAATAAAGCAAGCCTTGGTAAAATACTCGTTTACAAGCCAATTGTCAACTTGTGATTTTATTTTAATAAAAGATCACTTGTTGATAAATTCTTTATTTTCTTATTTTGCCTTTGTATGTGCAAAAACAAATGATTTAGCAATGTTGATACTTTTCATGAGAGAATAGTTTGGAATATGACAAAGTTTTCTTTGACGGATTGGGTATATATATCTCTCATTTATAATTCGTTAAATCATTACTGTATTACTTAGAGAATAGTTCACAACATTTTTGCAATATTTTCACAATAAATCATAAGTGGTTAATTGTTATTGGTTCAAATTTGAATTTAATACTAAGAATACTTTTTTTTACTAAGAATACTTTTTTTTTCCAACAATAACAATCAGTAACAACCTGCCACTTAAGATTTGTTGTAAAAATATTGTGAACATATTATTTCTCTCTCTCTCTCTCTCTCTCTCTCTCTATATATATATATATAAGAGATGCTACGTTCACAATATTTTTACAATATTTTCACAACAAATCATAAGGGGTGAGAGATGCTACGTTCACAATATTTTACAACATTTTCACAACAAATCATTAGTGGTTAGTTGTTATTGGCTCAAATTTGAATTTAACACTAAGATTACTTTTTTGCTCCAACAATAACAACCAGTAACAACCTGCCACTTACGATTTGTTGTAAAAATATTGTGTAAATTTTGTCAACATATCATTTCTCTATTTAAATTTATATATATATATATGAAGGACCTATAGTGGCGTTTTACAAATGCCACTATAGGTCCAGCAAACGCCACTATAGGTCAAAATTCAAAATTCAAAACCCACCAAACCCCACCTACCCCCACTCAACTTATTGGCCTTGTCTACATCTCTTCATCATCAGACTTCTTTTTTCTTTTCTTTTTCTTTCTTTCTTTCCTTCTTTCTCCCTTAACCCCACTCCTCCATCTTTCTTCTTTTCCCTTTCTTTTTTTTTTTTTCCTTCTTTCACTACACACCTAGATTTATTCTTTTCTCTTCCTCTCCATTTTGATTTTATTTCCCCTATTTTATTTGTGGTGGTGTTAATGTTAGTGGGTTTTATATTTAAAGATGGTATTGCAACTAGTTAATTTTGTTCAAATTTGTAAATGGTGCTACTATTATGGGATTTGTGATTGAAGAAAGAGTGATATTGTGTTTGATGCTGCTGGTTGTATAGTTGCAAGTAAGTATTATTATTTTTTTTTAAATTTAATGATTGTTTTGGTCTATTCCTTTTTTTATAATAGTTTTGGTCTATTCCATATTTGTTGTCAACTTTGCTTTGTGGGTCTCTGAGATTTTTGATTAATTTTTGTGAATTCTTTGGCTTTCTATTTGATGATTTCTTTTTGCAGGTTGGTCTATGGCAGCTGAATGTGTTGGGGTGGAGTTGCTATTTATATATATATATATATATTTGGGTGTGAGCATGTTGTACATGTTTGATTTTGAATTTTTTTTACATGGGTTTGTGTTTCATTTTGAATTTGCTGGGCTAGATATAGTGTTTGTATTTTGTTTTATTTATGTTTTTTTTTTTGTTTAGTTTTGTATCTTTTAATTTCATTAAAATTGTAATTTTAATTCAATTAAAAAAAACTTTTTCCATTAAAAAAAATTTTGATTACCAAAAATTAATTTTTGGAAATCAAAATATTTTTGTTGGTTTATTTGGCTATAGTGGCGTTTGACATATGCTACTATAGCCTTTTTTTAAAAATAAAAAAAAATTGGTCTATAATGGCGGTACAATAGTGGCGTTTGTAAATGCCACTATAGCAAATGCCACTATAAGCCAAATGGGCCTATAGTGGCGTTTTTTGTACCTATAGTGGAGTTTCTATAGTGGCGTTTCACAAACTGCATTATAGGTCCAGTTTTTTGTAGTGTATATGAAATTTTCAGAGTACTTCAACAAAAAGTAAGTGATTTCTTATCCTGAATGATGTTTTGAGCTTATTGTGTATTTTTCCCTTTGGATTCCTCTATATAGTTCCATAGATAACTCCTGTTATGGGATAACGCTGATGTATCCAGGGCAACCTTTGTTGCGGTTAAGGCAAAGTCGTAGCCCACACAACCTTCTTGTAAACTTCAATGAGGAAGGTTTGTCAATTTGAATGGTTGAGCTTTGTTACAACATATAATGTTCTTATATGCGGTGCTTGTGTTCTGTGTATTGGTATTCAGGTCTTTTTTTCCTTTCCTTTCCTTTTGGCAAATTTATGTGCTAGTCACGAAGACCCTATTTGGTTGGCAGGCAATCTAATAGGAGTAGGAGATGAGATTGATTTTATCTATTTTCTATATATTAAGTGGATTTAAAAAGTTAGTTATGACTTTAAAAAAATGTCAAAAATATTCTCAATCTAATTTAATAATCTTTATTCTTAAAAAATAAAATAAAAATAGAGTTAAAATTGTAATTCAACAAAATTCAAAAACAAAGAAAAAACTATCTGTGAAACTTTTTTCTTAAAAATTAACACACTTTTTATCTAAACATATCTCATGTACTTTTGATACATTTTTTTTCCTTAAAAACTAGCACACACTAAACCCAATTTACTCATTTTCAAATTCTAAATTTTTATTTTCTTAAAATTTTCTTCAATCTCACTATCAAAAGATAAATTCAAATTGAAAAATTAATTTAAACTCAAAATAAAAAAAGAGTCTCATCGCACATACAGAGCACGTGAAACAAGACAATTGTAAATTAATAAATCTATAATGACGTATTATTTCCCAAGATATGTAGACATTTTAAAAATTTTAATATTTAATATGAATCAGAAAATCAATTCATTTTGAATGGACAGAATCATTTTTTGGTAAGATAAATTTATGTTAATGTTAGCTTATAGCAAAGCATGGCTTAAGGCATAAAAAGTGTTTTGTTATCGTATGTTAGTAATTTAGTATAAGGAATATATTATGAAGTGGAAAACATAAATTTAAATCCTATTTAGTCGCAGAGTTATAATACTACTAATACTATATACTTTACAATGCAATACATCATTCAGAAAAAAAAAAAAAAAAAAAAAAAAAACAATGCAATGCATCACCTTGGTGATGATTGTATTTGTCACACTATGCTTGTGACATGTATTATACCTTTCATTGAGAACTCTAGGCATAGGTGATGTGCCACATTCAACGTTTGAGACCCACACCTCCCCATATCTTTTGGGCCCCGTCTCAAGTCTCAACCTTTCGCATTCTTGAGTCGGGCCAAGTGCGCATGAGTTTTCACATGGGCCTGGTGCCCATCATTTTCTGTATGTTTAAGAGTCTAGAATTTTCTCTGTTGGAGCAATCAAATTCATTTATTAAACAAAAGTCTGTCGGCATGGCAATGGGGCGGGTAGGCCCAAATTCGTGGGGGCATCTTCCTTGCATTATCCTTTCTTTGTGGCAAGATAACGAAAAGAATAAAGAGTGTGAGGTAGGTCTGGCTACAAAAAGGAGACGATATCTAGTGTTTTGGATGCTTGTAGAGTTACACATACAATATGTAAATTCCATATATCATGAGTGTGATATTGCATGTCTCCAAAATATTGTGAGTGTGATGTTACGTGTATCCGAACATTAGATACTTTTCCCAAAGAAAAAAAGAAGAAGATATTTTGACATTGAATTAGTGGCATGGTAGTGTTTTGGATACTTGTAGTGTCATACTTACAATATGTGGGCACCACATATCATGAGTGCAATGTTATATACATCCAAAACGTAATTACACATTTACGAGTTACAACAAATGGAGTTTATATGTTGTGAATGTGATGTTACATGCATTTAAACATCATGTACTTTTCAAGAAAAAAGAAGGGGGAGATATTTTTGCCGTCTTGAATGGGTGGAGTGGCATTTGATGAAAGTATGGGAGAAAAGATAGAGGCAACAGAGAGAGTACTAAGTCTAAGAGAGAACTGTTTTGAAAAACTATACAAGAAGGACTAGTTAGGATTGGGAATGGGACATTTTGCTATCTCGATTGTCATTCACAACTGCAATTTATTAGCCATAGAAATCTCTACAAGAAGACAAATTATGGAGATTTTAATAGGTTGACAAAAAGAGGGTTACATCTGGACATGATTAGCTAAGTCCAAATCTAACCACAATCTGATGATCAAAATAACTCTCTTTTGAGCCAGGATACATAACCAACAAATGAATAGGAAATATATGATTTTTTTGGGGGGGGGGGGGGGGGGGGGGGGGAGAACTTACACAAAACTATCTTGAGTTTTGAGAAAATACTAAACACATCCACAACTTGTAAAAAATAGCCAATTTAATCCTTCAACACAAACAGTGTTAACATCCACCGTTAATAACAATATTTTTTAAAATTAAATTAAAATTCAAATCTAACTCTCTCTCTCTCTCTCTCTCTCTTCGTTTCTATTTCCTAATCTTAGTCTCCCTTAACTTTTTTTTTTCTTTGTCCAAATCATTCTCTGAAATTTTCTCCCTTTTTCTTCTTAAAATAAACAACACAACAATTCTCTTTTTGGTTCTTTTTTCTTAAAAAAAAAAAAATTTAACAAAAAAGGTGATTACTTTGCTACTTTCTGTAGGAAAATCCATAGAAAAAGCCTCATCTCCTCCATGTAGTGTTTGGAAGCTGAGAAAACAAAAAGAAAAACTCCTTAAAAAACAAACCATTTTCTCCTCCAAAGAGAAACCCAAGAAAACCCAATCACACCATCTAAGCTCCTAAATCCACCACAAAATTGCCATCAACCACCAAGCAAAAATCAAAATTGTTGATACCCACGTCAGCCAAACCAAAATCCAGTCCCACCACCGCAAGATCTCCACACCGAAATAAAGAGATAAGAAAGGAAGCGGATCCATCATCCATCATCAGCAAGATTCAGACAACCAAAGGCAAAGAAAATTGAGAGAGAAAGAGTGTTAGATGAGATTGTGAAAAGAAAAGAGAAAGAGAGTCAAATTTGGAAAAACAAAAATTGAGAAAAAGAGAGTACGGTGAGACTAAGAAAAAGAAAAGAGTTGAGAGAGTAAGACTTTGTTATTAACGGTGGATGTTAACACTATTTGTGTCGAAGGATTAAATTGGTCAATTTTATCAAATTGTGGATGTGTTTGGTATTTCCTCAAACCTCAGGGTAGTTTTCTGTAATTTACCCTTTAACTTTATAATTGGACCACAAACTTTACCAATTAAATACATTAGCAAATTCAAGCAAAATGAGTTCAATGGGATACTGGCTCCAGCTCGAAGAAAGTTTTTCTGAACTACCTTTGAGTTTCCCCGGCCATTGCCTGGCTCAACGGGCAGCCCTTGTAAGCTTGGTTGTGTTTGACTAGAAAAGCAAATATAATGAGTTCCAAGCTTGGTTGTGTTCGACCAGAAAAACATTTGTGAACAGTAAATTGGACATAGAACCCAGCAATTATCCACATTATATGCAAAGCTATAAAAAGGATTCTATACCAACAAAAATTTAAATCAGAGAAAGTGCATTGTTATAATACTATTTGCAAAAATGGTCCATAACAGTGAAGAGACTAACAATATGAACTCGGTTTTCAGACTCAACCAAGAACATAGAGTGCATAGAATGTACAATTAAAACAGTCTATCAATTCCATATTGAATGGCTAGTCAGGCATCATCAGCATCACTACTACCAAATATAGCTTCTTGAGGTGACGAGTAGTTGCTCCCATCAGGACCCAACACCTTAAACCTACTCAACAATAAAATTCACGTCACTTCAAATGTTAAATGTGCAACCACAAACATCAGCAATCAGTTACCTCTCTAGGATAAATTTTCCTTCCTTGTACTTCTGGGTTTTCTCATGTGCAGCCTCCTGAAAAATGAGTAGCAAAACTTAAAGAGAAACCATTGAAAAAACATGCTCACAAGTGATGAATAAAGAACAAAAATTACAAGCCATAAATTTGAAAACAGATCTTACATATTTCCAACCCACAATTGAGCAACATCCAACACAAAAAATGTCAACAACAGTGTGCAATCCAGTAATCATCATGCGCTCTTCTTTCTCTCCAAGTGTGACATTTACGCTGTCATGCATTTGGAAAGCAAAATGTTACTTGAAGCATTCGCATGTAAAATTGCCAAATGACATTGCTATCAATGAGCCTGCCTAGAATGCAAGAGATGATGGGATCCACCGTCTTCTCAATTGGTCAAGCATAGCGTGGTGCTCGAATATAAAGAGAAAACACAATGGTAAAGCTTTCCAACAGCCCACAGGAAAGGTTTTCAATTTGTTGATGAGAATGAAGAACCCCTTTGGCTACTTCATAGCATGCTGTTTTTGCAGTAATTTTTTCCCAATTACTTGGACGATTAATGAGAAACATTTTGGAAATTAATGACATGTGCTCATTCAGTAGCCTCTCAGGACAATATAACCAGATTTTCTATGGAGTTTATACCACATTGAGAAATGATTAAAACTGAAAAGTACATGTACTATATGAATCGTGCAAGCATGCACAAAGCACAACATTGATCAATATCGTACCATATTCAGATATTATCAGATAATAGTAGAATTGTGTGCATAAAAAGAGATGTTACCACCTGTACTTATGGGATTAATACTAACTAGTAATACATTTTTAAAAAATATCTAAAATATTTCCAACGAGTAGTAAACCTTACACTTTATCAAAGAGATAAGCCTTTCCATGCCTGCAATGGAAAGACTGTATACAGGAAAACAAAGGGTTAGAGTATCTGCATGTTGCATCATTTCAGATATAATTTGGGTGCTGAAACATAATAAAGAGGAGGGAATCAACACACCAAGTTGAAGAAAGACAAGATGTTACCAGTAGTCTCTCCCAAAGGTCATTTTCATTATCATAATTAGACTGACTATTTTATCATAAGCTTGAGTAGCAAATTTACCCAGAGAAGCCCCAGGTTTCAGATGGATGGCATAATCAGAAGACTTGAATTTGGCCTTTAAGAAGAAAAATTATGGATATATTGATAGCTATGTTTTAATAAACATAGTCAAAGTACTTTAATAGAAATAAAATAAATAAATGCTTTACAATCTGAAACAATCCAATGAAAAGAAGCTAAAACAAACATTATTAATTTAATAGACCGGTCTCTATAATCTATTTCTGGACTTAAAATTGATCAAAGTTAAACAAGGAACATTTCTAAGGGCAATTAGGTAACCAAATTTGTCAGTGGCAATTAAAGATGTCAAAGGTTGACAGTATTCACATTGGCCTTACCTGTCAAGGTTCTAAATATATTGATCATTACACATACAGATAGACCATTCTTACATAATGTCAAAGTGAAAATTACGCAATATGTATCATTTATGAGGTAAGGTGAGAAAATCAACATTAACCATTCCACTGCAAACCTTCAGCAGTCCACCCAACAGATTTGAACATAACAAAGTATGACATGGAAAGCACAATAAAATCACTGGGCACTTTTCAATTCCTCATACATTAAAACACTACAACAATAATCAATTCCAAGTCCCAAAATTTTAAACCGGTTATGGATCCACATGTATTCTTTTTCACTATCCAAAACCATACTCTCTATTACATTCTTAATTGATATGTTATGTCCTCTTTTAATCCTTGAAATACAAATTATAAAAAATAAAAGAAAACAGAAACTCATTATCAACACAAAGTCCCCAAATTACATTAAATCAAGGTCTCTCTTTTTTTTGTTATTCATAATGAGCCTTCCCTGTCTCTATTCTTCCTAACAAAAAAAAAATTACATCTTGCAACAGATTTATCAGTAAAGAGTCTTCCTTGTACATTGTAGACAAAAATCTTGACACAAAAAAGTCACACATGAACAAAACATAACAATGCATCATGCAACATTACATTATAACTTAAATATTATCCAGAAAAAGGGAGCAAAGAGATCAATCAACAATTGGGAAGAAGGAAATGAAACAAAAACCTTAGAAACGATATCATCAGAAAGAGCAAGGTGTGTCCTGCAGTGCTTGCAGCTATAGATGCTTCCTTCAAGAGTGATCACAAAAAGCCTTCCCATCTTTCTTTCCCTTACACACACCGCAATCAAACAATCTCTCTCTCTCTCTCTTTCTTTCTTTCCCTCTATAGCCACCGAAAACCGATCTCCATGTCAGACAAAACAAGTGAAAAAAGAGACCAAACTAAACAAACCCATAAAGCAGAATGGAACAAAGTTCATGAAAATCAGCAGAAAATATAAAATCAACAAGATGGGTTACCACAATGCAGATTTGTATTTGATGCAGAAAAAGTTTTATCAAGGATAAAAAGGCAAATTGGGTTTTTATTTTTTTAATTTTTGTTGATCTTTATCAGCAGTTACCCACACAGCTCGAAAGCAATCGAATCGTTTCATTGTACCGATGTTGTTTTGGGTGTGCCCCTCCCTTTATATATTTGGACCGGATATTCGGCTTTATCAATTTTAAAGAAGTAGGAAAGACACATGAAATGTCATATGAAAAGTTGCATAGGGTGATAATAGGTTATACTGGACTTTTCAACTCAACCAACTCGCTATGTGGCGAATTATAATACATAATTATGTCATTTTATGCTTCTTTAACATTATTCATTTTAAAAGAGTCCTACATGACTAATGACCCATTTTTTTGAGAAATACACACACGTATAGGGGTAGGGGGATGACTAGTGACCCACTTTGTTTAGCTGTTGTAACTTGCAACGTTAAAATTTTGTTAAAAAAATCTTGTAATATAATTTGCGATTTAAGCTCATAATTTTGCTAAATATACTAAACATGTCACATGTGTCTAGATGTAGACGAAAAATGTTCTTTCACATTTCAATTCCATAATTCAAACCGATTTGACTTTTCTTTCATGAAATTTACATCCTATTTCTCAACAGTACAAAACAAAATGATAGTCTGTTTGGCTGGAGCACTTACCTCCATATTTTTTTTATGCCTAGTTGCCTACTATAGCCGCTGATATATCATGATTAATAACTACTATTAATGAAATTTTCTAATATTTTATTTTTAAAATATAAACAAATGTGATTCTAATCCCATATTTCCCATCCCCACTCTCTGCCTAAAAAATACTGTAAATAACTTGTATTTCTATTTAAAATCACTTTTTTTGGTATTTTCTTCCCTTTTTTTTTGTTTTTCCTTTGTCAAAATACTTTTTTAGTTTTTTCTTTCAAAGTTAATTTTTTGTCAAATTTTTTTTTTTGGTAAACCATGAAAATGCATTAAACTTAAGAATTAACAAGTCTTTTATAACACATATTTGCTTTATTATAGGCTAATATATTACCCCCGACAAGCAATAGGCTCAAAAAAACAACAAAAGAAGACGTAGCAGAAGCTCCCAATTTTTTGTCATTGCACGGTATTGTGCGAGGTCTTAATATTTATTAGGAATGGTAAATTGACCTTTTCTTTTTTTTTTTTGGGGGGGGGGGGGAGATGCATTAATAGTGCTTATAATTGGCATGGTACCTGCGCGTCTGTGACTAATGATTTGCCATCAAGTTATTGATTGCCAGTACGCAGACCAAATGAGCTGATGAAAATAATGTCAAATACCATCAATTTTTTCATAGACTGTTCACAATTTGCGCAGCAATAAGTATATAATAAAATTGTTAATAGTCCAATAAAATTGTTAAAGAATCTTGTAGTTCGATTGATTGACAATTTTTGATATTTTCATAACATTCAAATTTAAATTGTAACCTCTTTTATTATAAGTTATAACTATCAAATTATTAAGAAAAAATATATATCAAAATTAATGTCAATGGTTAACACGTATAAGTAATGTTTCTCTCCAATTACAACTTTCCAACTTAAAATGTGAAAAAAAAATGGTCACCAACCTTTTCTGACAGAAAACCTATTTCTCCCCAAAATTCCTAATTACTATTGTTGTTGCTGTTATTATGATCTTAATTCATTAAAAAAATCATTCATGAAGGCCAGCAAAAAATAAAAACAAAAAAAGGCAAAAGAACAGAATTCTTACCCTACAAGGCTTTGGTGGTACCTTAGTAGGCAAGTTTTGCTCTATAAGATTTCTGATAGTGATAGTACCTCACCTTCCACTAAAATACCCTTATTAGGGAAGGGGAAAACACCAACATCAATGGCAATAATTGGTGAACTGAATTTGATAGAAGGGACCTATTCATGCTCTTTATGACACACATCCTCATCAATTTCGCCACCAATTAGGTGGGTTTCATACAAAATAAATGAAAACAAAAGTTAGGTTGTGTTTGTTTTGGCATTAAAAGGAATACTGTAAATATTTTACACCGTGGAAAGTGTTTGAATTGGCCAAAAAATTTAGTCAAACGGAAGATGATTTTTGTCGACCGTAAAATAACAACCCCTGAAGTGTAAAATCTTTACACTTCTATCTTACCTTCAAACCACTTACACCCATTTTCAGCCTACTTGAACCGAGAGAGAGAGAGAGAGAGAGAGAGAGAGAGAGAGAGAGAGAGAGAGAGAGAGAGAGAGAGAGCTTACCGGTGGCTTAACCATAGGTTCATGCCTCCTCTCATTGAACCATTGTCATCGTTGCTCGCCATTGCTCTATCGTGACCCTCCCATAAACTGATTGGGCCACCTTGACCCACTCACAAACAAACTGATTGAACCACTATGCCCACCCACCCACTAACAACAACCACTACGACTAGATTCGACCACCTCTACCTTGACGAGGCCTTTAGATCTCGCCGCTAATCTTATCACCGTTGCCTCTCTCTCTCTCTCTCTCTCTCTCTCTCTCAAGCTCACCATTCTTCTCTCTTTCTCAAATCTTGCCGCCGCTGCCTTAACCCTCTCTCTTTTTCTCAAATCTCTCTCTCTCTCTCTCTCTCTAGTGTTGGGTTTGTGGAATTGAGATTTTTGTTTTGTTTTTGTTTTTTTTGTGTCTTTGGGTTTATATATTGGGATTTTTATTATAACATGTGTTTGGAAGTTGAGAAAATGTGAGAAATGGGTACAAAATGTGTTTTCTAGAGAATTTTCAAGAACAAAAACAAACACATGAAAATATTTTCCAACAAATTTTTTGGAATGCAATCAAATACCCAAAAATATTTTCCTTTCCCAAAAACATTTTCGGCTGAAATTATTGTACACTTTGAAACCATATTACCTTGAGCCAAACACAACCTTAGTCTCAACCGAACATGTTGACCATCTTAGCTCCAAAAAGGCCAAATCTAGTCATGTACTCCTCTTTGCGTTTGTGAATTTTTAAGAATGTATATATAACTTCAAAAAAACCCCCCCAAAAAAATGGAGGCAAAACCCAAAATAGCTCACACCGTAAGGGCCTAACTTATAGATCAACAATCATTGACAAGATGGTAAATCCAATAAAAAAAAAATGACTGCCAGGCAAATGCCCAAGAGGAAATTAATCAAGAAAAGTACAAAATTGTTATCCCCTGCAAAATAATCCAGTTGAAATACTACTTAAAAGAAGAAACTCTTTCTTGAGGAAATACTCTCTCGACTAAACCTATTCTCTGAGGAGGCCACACGACGTGGGTCACCCTTCCTTTAAGTAAACCAAGAGGGATCTGCCAATAAAAGCATGCACAAGTTAGGCAAATTGCTTAGGAGGTGAAGTGAGAAAGACTATATACACTTCAAAGTGCCAAGAATGAACAGATATAGCAGACACGTAACTTAATTTCCTTGCACACAAAAGCTTGCTCCAGAAGCGTATCATTTAGAAGCAAATGTTTATTGGTGTTTAGTAGAGTAGTTATGTTACTAATTCATAAATTTTGTGCTGACAATGTGAACTGACTTTGTTTACCAAAATCATGACAAAGTTCCTTCATATTCGACAGTTTTCACCACAAGCAGAGAGTAATTTCCTGAGAAAATAAATAGCAAATTTAACCATCTGCTGCCTAGTGCTTAAAATTCTGCATCATCTGGCAACTGAACCAATATAATTTTGGCCATAGTCACAACACTTATTTTTTTTTTTGTTTGGAAGGGGGGGGGGGGGGGGTTCTTTTTCCATATTAAACTTTCAGTTACTATCTTATTCAAACAAACTAAAAAAAAAAAACAGTGGAAAGGGCAACTTACTGGGCCAAAAGATCTGGAATCCATGCTAGAAGCTGAATTATCACCCTCTACCCAGCAATGTCCTTTGGGAACTTTCAACACATCATCATGCGAATTATGAGTAGTTCCAATCCAGTCTCCCGGTAAGGCAATTATTCTCTTTATGTGTTTCTCCTTGTGATTACTCGGGGAGCTGCAGAAGGTTGTAACTAATATTATCAGACTGACATGTTGGCATCAAAGATTACTTAAAAAAACAATAACAAATGAATCATCATGCCTTCGTATACTTAGTCAGTTACATATGGTCAATACTCAATATAATCATATGAGAAGGAAAACAAAATACCATATGTATAAACATTAAATCATAGTGACACCCAATCTTGGTCAGAGCCCAAGATTTAAGTCAAAGATTGGGATGCATGCAACTCAGATGAGATTAAGAAATACCTAGGCTGCTGACCAAATCAGTCCAGTGCAACTCAATGCTGTACTTGAGAATAGGCTGCTTGTCATTGACAAATCAAGCCATGCTCAAACTTTGACTTGAGGCTCGTTTCTTTAGCTAGTCAACTCAAGCACAAGCAAACCTAATATCAACTCAGACCGGTCACAAAAATGGGAATAGCAAGGACTCACTAACACTTTAAAAATTATTTATAATAATCAATTAGCTCAATCTACTGAATTACTATGAGTTATACCCTAGTTAATTGTAATCAAAACAATAAAGCTCAGCTGTGGATCAGGTTTGAATGTGGTTTGATCCACTAAACAAGCCAAGTCATGGCAACTTAACCAGGATTGGTAAATGGTTATCTAAAACTCAAATTCATTTTACCTATGAAAAACTTATAGTTGACAGACTATCATCCCAAAGCTCAGTTTGGCTTAGCTTACTACAATCCTGAAGCCTACCCAAAGCATAAACTTAATGAGAGTACATTTTCTCTAGAACACCAAAGACATGAAATTAAAGTATACAAACCCCAAATTTATGTAGCCAGCTTTTCCGGAGGAAAACAGAGATGTCTCCCAAGTAGCAGTTATCAGAGATCTATTAGCATATCTGCAAAGTATGGTTGGAGCTTGAATAAGTTTGTCACAGTTTTTTTTTCAGTCAATTGGTATCACCACCATTTAATGGGTTGGATTGCCTGATACAATCAGGAATTAGGTTCTTTGAAATCAAACTCAGATGACTAGGAATATGTTCATTCTAGACAATCAAATCTACTTTGGTTAATCGTGGACAACAGTGCACTGCTAGTTATGTTGTTCAGGAACTTACGCAGAAGGTATAACCATCTGTACTTCCCCCCCCCCCTTTTTCTTAACTCAAAACTTAAAAACCAACACTTACCTCAAATCCCACATTCCAGTCTTCACTAACTATCATCTACCTAAATTAGTTATCCATTTCGCTCCATTTTCAGTCACTCTATGAACTCCCAGATTTAACAAAATCGAATTTCATAGGGGAAGAAAAATGAGATAAAACTAAAATATTTCAAGAAGCTTGTGCAAAGAACACGGTCATTTCTACCCAGTGCAACTAAAAATTTACTCGTATAGTTTTGTCAAAATTCATTCTTTTACAAACTATTTCCCCTCATATTTTATAGTCAAGTGTTTATCCAGAATGCTGAATGAAGAGCCAATCAGAGAGAGGCCTTGGCAGCATTTCTCAACGTTATCACAAAATCTAGGTAATCACAACTTTCTCTTCATTGATATGTATAATACAAAAATTTCTAGAACTAGCATATTCAAACACATTAGAATTTTTTAAAAATTTTTTTATTTAATATTAGACAATGTTGGTGCTAAGCCTTTGCATGTGCTTAGAGCCAGTGGAGAAAGAGAGCTACTTAAACAACACCAGAGGAACAATAAATTACCAGAAAACTACCACATCGCCGTGTGAAAACTCGTACTTTTTAAGGCAAAACTTCTCCACCAAAACATAGTCATCTGCAACCAAACACGCACATAGTCAAACAACAAAATTCACTCTATTTATGGCACAGCACATTGTTTGATTCTTATCTTTCAAGAAATGTACCCGTAAAATTTCTGGCTCGAGGATTAAACGTGGGAGACATAGAAGCACCTCGCACTGGAACAATACTTGCATACCGATCAGAAATAGTGAGGCCTATGAGCCCACAGGTTAAAAACTTCTTCACAGAATTCCACAAAAGACTTTGAGTTCCCATTCCAAAGTTTCAATACAAATACATATATCAGGAGCAAAATGGAACTATCTGTAACAACTATCAGGTTTTTCAGCACAAGAACTAAGTAATTCAGATAGCTCATAAACTACAAGTCTACAACAAACATAGCTATTTGACATCAATACCCATGAACGCATTTTAACAAACAGATTGTAGGCAATATTAAATATCCACAACAGCATGCACCTGTAATTTTTGCATGGCCGAAAAGCAAGAGCAACACTCATTGAACAGCCAAACTACGAATACCCATTTGATAAAAGTTGAAAGCAAATGCAAATGATGTTCATAATTTTAATGCTCGGCAAACCCAAGCCAAAAAATCAACCATTCTCTGATGGGAAAATTAAAAAGATAAATAAAAAAGCAAGACCGCCATACTTGAAGAAGAACGAGGTGTTGGGTGATCCAGACAGTGCGGTCGCTGCGAAAGCTCCAACAGAGAGTAAGCTTATATTATGTTGCCGCGAGTGAGAGCGTTGGGTGAGGAGTCGAAGAGGTTTTCCGAGTTTGTCCTCTATTTTTTTTTTTTTTTAATTGAAAAATGTTAGCGGAAGTAAGTTCATTGGTTTTTATTAGGGCTGTCCACGGGTCGGGTTTGTGCCCAACCCGGGTCCGACCCGACTTCATCGGGTGAGGAAAAGTTTGACCCGCAACCGACCCGTATAGAGTTTCGGGTCTGGCGGTTCGAGTCGTATCAGTTTCGGGTCCAGATCGGTCGGTTTCGGGTTCGCCGGAGTGGAGCGAAATCTAGCCTCATTTTGGCCGAAATATTACCGAATCTCATCAGATCTGGTCGGATTTAACGAGTTTTGGACAATATTTCCCTATATCTGTAAAGATCGGGCTGAGATCTAGATGGATCTGGCCGAAATCTACCCATATCGTCAGAGTTAAGAGATTGGACTTACCGTTTTTGGCCGAAACTCGCGATTCCGACGAGGGAAGAATAGCTCATCGGGCGGGTCGGGTTCGTTGGTTTCTCAGATAGCCAACCCGCGACTCGAACCGATGGTCTCGGGTCCTTGCGCCGGCAACCCGCGTCCGACCAAGAACAAGCTTTGATCGGGCGGTTTCGGGTGAAGATGATCGGGTTTCGGGCGGGTTTTCGGGTCCGGGCGGGTCGTGGACAGCCCTAATTTTTATAAATTTTTTTTCCAAATTTTATATGGGGAAAGAAAAATTTATTAATTTATATATTTTTTTAAAAGTGATATTAAATTTTTTTTAAATGATTTGTTAAAATATGTTCTAGGAGCATCCGTTAAGAAAAATATACAAAACCTTATTGAATTCAGTATTTAAGAATTAAAAACTAAGAAATGTAGCAGTGCTTTAAAGTTGATTGTGCTCCTTTCATTTGACGACCAAGCCAATATTGGACTTATTGGATTCTTAGCAATTCATGCGAGAATTGGACATTGGGTCATGGATTGCTAAGCAAATGAGACACTTGGATTTTATTATCAAGGAGCCCGACACCTCTTTAAGTATTATCTTTTTGTATGGATGTCTTATAGATGTTTTTACAATATTCACGTCATTCCTTTGAGATGATAATGGTTCCACTAGTTAAATTTACTAGTTTGGTCAGAAACATTTTCTTTTATATATGTATGTAAACATGTGTGTATATATATATTTATTTTATTTTATTTTATTGTATCAATATCAATAAAAAGATTTGATCAGTTTCTATTTCTAAGATCTACATTGTTTTTGTTCTTTTTTATGATTATTTTTATATGCATGTATGAATGTGAATGCACGTGTATGTTTTTATGTGTGTAGGTATGTATGAAAATTTTAGGTATGTATATAAAATTAGGGGTGTGTGTATATATATGAAATTTTTTTATTAATTTTTTTACTGTATCAATATTGGTAAAAATCTTTTTATAAGTTTACTTTTTATAAGATTTATATTGTTTTTGTCCTTTTTTATGATTTTTTTTTACATGTGTGTATGATTTTTGAAACTCAACTTTTATTAGAAATTAATCAATATCTTAATCTAATGATAAAGAACAATTATTACAGAGTGAACGTTATATGTTAAAATTATATCATATCTATATAAAAAAAAAAAGAACAAAATAAACCTCTTAATTATGAACAAAACACTTAATTCATTGTGATGTTGTTATGTGAAAATACCATAGTTGCTCTATTCCTTTGGGAGGTGCAAAACCCATATAGTGTAAGTGACAAAATAAGTTGGAGGTATTTTGTCATCCTTAATGGATTTATAAGAATCGTGGGGATTTGAGCAATACCCAACAACATTCAAGGATAGGTGTAGTAGACCCATTGGGCTTCGATAATCATTTCAATCATAATGACTTCAACATTAATTAGGTAAAGATGAAAATGAAATGGGAAGGGTAGTCTCATGAAAATGTTACAAGAGAGAACAAATGTAGTACATGATGATAATAGAACATGCATAAAAAAAAATTATAATTACATAATATATATATATATATATATATATATACGAAATAAATTAAGTTACATAAAATAATTTAAAAGTATATATTACATATATACGTATATATAGACATTTGGGGTGAGACAAATCTACACAAATCAAATAGGACAAGAAATTTTTGCCACCGTATATTTTTACATATGTTTAATGGTTTACACAAAACAATACCATAAGCAATGTGTTACATTCAAGATTTTAGCAAGGTTTTGAAACCCGAACCATTCATTGAACCGTAAAAAAGAGAGGTTCAAGGTTTTTTAATTCGAGTCGAGATTGAACTGGGGTCGAATCGTGATGATGTCATAATTAATTTAATAATTAATTAAAGCCTAAATATAAATATTAAATTTATAAAACTAGAAAAATTGACTAATATATCTATATATGTGAGGGAAATTTAATGATTTTCAAGAATATATTTAATAATTAAATAAGAAAGTTAATAAAATAAAATAATAATCATGAAAACATTTAAAATTTATGATTAATTTTTGAAATAAAGTTGAATATCTTTGACGGATTTTAATTATAATTTTTTTTTATTCCTTGTAAGAGATGGATAATTTAATTAAGTAGAATAAAATTGTGTTAAGTTGTTTTTATAAAAAAAAAAAAATTACTAAGGGATTGGACCGCACGGTTCTTGACCGATTCGTGCGGTCCAATCCCAGTTTTAGGGGATCATGGAATTAATTAAAAATACGGTTCTTTATGTTTAAAAAACTAGTTTTCATCCCAGTTTTCGGTTTTTACGGTCTGACCTCTCAGTCCGGTTCGGTTTTGAAAATAGTGGATTTTAGAGGTTCATTTTTAACCACACCAAGTCTTGTGTACTTTTCCTTTCTTCTTTTGATCGTTCAATGCTTTTTAGAGAATGTTTTTTACTTGTGAGAATTACAAACACTTTCCTTACAAAATTTTTACATTAACTAGATCTCTTTCTTTTTCTTTTCTTTTTTTTTTTCTTTTGGTCTTTATTTTCAAGTTGTACCAAACACAGAAAGTCTTGACAAAAGATAATTTAAAAATGTTTAAAACAAACAAAATGTTTATATTTGCAAAAACATTCAAGGATTACTGTTTTTGCCAACGTTTGGTCTTAGATAGCCAACATCACATTATTGGCATCTTTTTGAAGATTGCATGATCCAACCACATCTCATCCCATTGTTATCTTCCTATTGAGCTGTCTAAATAGGAAGAAAAAACACCATACGAGAGGAGAGATATATGCTTTGGATGCATGATATACCTCCTCCTAAATAGGAGTCAAGTCTCTTAACTTCATGCTCATAAAAAATTGGTATTTTACCAGGAAAATAAATGAAGGGGCGTTTTCAATTACTTATTTACATTAAACTTTATTTGAAGTTTGGAATACAAGTTGAATTCTTGCCGTTCAATAGTACAAGGTGTGTTCAGAAAAACTTAAGAAATAGAACAAAGCATGCCAAGTGCGGTATTCTTAAGGCTTTCAATATGGGTACACGTATGATTTTCATTGGTACACCAACGTAACAAGCTCACAATCTAACTCACATCATTGGTTTGATCACCAAGGAAAATGGAGAGGAATTAAGGGGAGGTGTCTTTTGCTCTAATTTCAAAGCTCCATATCTATGTGATATGATCACACCGCATGTAGGAAATTAAACATTCTGCTTAGCCTATTAAATGTCATTTAAAATTTTTACAACATAAAGTACAAATCACAGTTCATCAGCTAAGTAAAACGTTTACAGACCAAAGAAAACAGGGCGTAACTTGTAAGACTAGATACTTAAGAGGAGGTAAATGCATCAATAATGGTAGTGTGGAGAGGATCACTCAAATGGGTAGCCCAATTGTTGAGAGGACCTTTTCCAGTGACAGCAGCTTGGACAGCAAAGCCAAGGAATGCAACCATGGCCAAGCGGGCATGCTTGATCTCTGCCAATTGAAGAGTGGCCTTCTTTTCTGGGTCAGAGGCTAAACCAAGAGGATCAAAGTACTTTCCACCAGGGTAAAGTCTCTTTTCAGGGTCCAACTCTGCATTCCTTTGGAACTCGATGTATCCAATGACTAGAACCTCAATCCATATCAATGTGGTTATGGAAAATGGAAGTGGTTGGCCAAGGTAAGATGAACCTTCAATCAGCTCCACCTGAAAATAGCAACAATTTAAAAGGTTTTTTTTAGCTCAATAGGTTTGAATTCATTACATGACCTTATCACAATTTCAACTTATTAAGTCTTCGTAGTTTTGCATTATTACTGCTATAGTTTTTTTTTTTTTTTTGATTACTGCAATAGTTAAGAGGATAATGACTAATACATCCTTTCCTTTATCCCATTTTTAGCAATTCATTTTATGTTGTGCTAATTACAACTAGCCACATGTACTTTTAGTCTCTACAAATACATTTATTCTTGATCATGCTATAATTGTATTGGTTCTTTCACGGTTTCACCTATCTGATCATGTTGTTTTTTAAAATTAATATAACAATAGATATGATTAGTGTTAACTTATATAAGAATTATAAAATAAATTTATAATATTTTTAACGTCACTCAACTTACATCTATGTGATCACTCGAGTCTCCTACTCAAATTCTCATGCATATAGCTTGCCATAGCCTAAAAGGCTAAAACAACCCATTTTGGCCAATAACTCTATATCCCACTTGAATTTCACATCTAATACATCAAAACTAGTTGAGTAAAGTTAACTATACAAAATATTTTATACCTGATTAACATACCAAGTTATAATTAAAACAGGATTATATTGTCTATGAGTCACCATTAAAATAACTTTTGTTATTTACCTATCACAACATATAATATTGAAAAAAGAAGAAGAAAATTTATGAAAATTTTGGGCCAAAACAGTCAAGCTAGCTAACAGTTGAACCAATCCTAGTAACTACAACGTTTAGTTACATTGTATTTAACAAAAAAAAAAAAAAAAACCACTCTCACGTACAAACGCACCCAGGTTCAAATTTAATGTGTAAACTCCTTATTATCATCAACCAGTTAGCACTAAGCAATCTTGGAGATACAATTTTATCTTATGTCTGGCTATAAAAAATTTATCTTTTACCTCATTAAAAAAAAAAAAAACACATGCAAAAATGTTATATACGTTGGGAGCACTACATTACCAAAAACAAGAACTAAATTACAACTATCTCATACCTTTCCAGCATCTTGCCAGGTAACTCCAGTGAGCCACTCAACAGTGAGAGCACCAAGAGTAGCCAACATAGCCCACCTTCCATGAATGAGCTCACACTCCCTAAACCTTTGCAGCCCAAACACCTCACTGTATGGCTGAAACGGTGTGGACTTCACGTCTTCGACCTCAGACCTTGTCCCAATAATGTCACCGGCCAAATTCTTAGACAAGTTCTGGTCCAACGAGTCCAATTCATATTGCAAGTACTCAGCTGGCTTGCCAAGCCCAAATGGGTCGAACCCATAATCACCAACGAAGCTCCCATCTAACCATTCTGGAGCTTTGGCTCCTGGGTACCACAGTGGACGATCGTTACTAGGCTTTGAGGGTCTCTTTGGTGGGCTTTTCTTGGTCCCGAATCCAAACCGGGCTTGGATTCGACCCGAGTTTGAGTACACTTCTGGGAGCCTTGTTCCAATGAAGGAGGATGTAGCAGCAGCGGCAGCCATGGATTTTGGGCTAATGGGTTTGAGAGTTGAGACTGAGACTGTGTGTGTGTGTGTGTGTGTTAGTGAAGGAGTTGGATTATATTTGGTGAAGAAGGTGGAGTATTTTTATCAAGGTTGATTGGATAATCCAGGGTGTGGCTTTGTGGCCGTTGGATGAGGGTGAGTATCCATCTGACGGGTGTGAAGGGCTCGGTCTTATCTTTGCCTTATCTGGGAATGGACTAAGTGGGCCCTTTGTTGGTCCACTCAACTGGACGTTTTCTTAAGTTCTTTGTGGCTGAGGTTGCACGGAGAAGAAGTGGAGGTTGAAGAATCCATTTGTGTTTTAACTTAAATATCATGGAGCAATGCTAAACATGGACATTTATTAAAGTCGATTGTGAATGATATCCACAATTATTTTCCCATGGAGTCCCCACTTTTCTCCATCACTCCTATACTACTACTTGAATTCGTTTCCCCACTCACTCGAGAACTCAGGTTTTAAGGCTTGAGAACAAATCGACTGAGCGGTTCATTCACTCATAATCATAGTTTTAAAAATCGGACCGGACCGGACTGAACCGACCTGTTCAACTGGAAACTAGCATCCAATTCGGTTCGATTATGGGATAAACCGAAAATGGCCTAAAAATCAGTAAATAGTAAAAATCGGCCAGTTTAACCTAAGAACCGAAAACTGGCGCGGTCAAACCGGTTTTGCTCCTCAAACTAAACTGCGTTGTTCTTAAGTTTTTTGCTCCTCAAAACTACGTCGTTTTTTTTTTTCTGCTCCTCAAAACTAACCTAAAGTCCTCACTGACTCATTCTTCTCATCAGCCATCTCACTCTCACCTCACAATTCACGCCTCCTCTTCTCATCTGCCGCAATCTCTCACTTACCTCAAGCTCTCAAGGCCACTCAACTCAAGCTCTCTCTAGTCTCTACTCTCTACCTCACTCTGTTCTCTCTGCCTCACGCACAACGGCACTCACCTCACGCACAGCGACACGCCCTCGCCCTTTGAGCTCACTCCTAGTCTGCTCTACCCATAAACCATTTCAACTACCCACCCAAAACCCACAACTCAGCCACCACCAAGACCCACAAAACATCCCAACCATCCACCACAACCCATAAACCCAGCCACCCATGACCCATAAACCATCCAAAAACCCAAATCGACAAAGCCACGCAACAATAAAGGAAAAATCCAAAACTGAGATTAAAAGAATGAATCAACGACGATGGAGGTGGCCAAGAAACAGTGGGGCCGACGACAATGGAGGATAATGGAAAGAAAAAAGAAAAAAAAAAAAAAAAACTCAGGGAGGTGAATCAGTGGGTGGTGTTGACGGTGGTGGAGATGCAATCGGTGATGAGTGGCGCCGATGAGTGGATCGGTGGCTGGTGATGAGTGGCGCCGATGAGTGGATCGGTGACCGGTGATGAGTGGTGCCTAGGAGTGGATCGGAGGCTGGAGGTTTGGTTTGTGGAAGGGAAACTTTGATCTTGAGAAAGCTATTGGATCTACAGAGAGAGTAGGGAGAGATGACCAAGGACTGAGAGTGACTTTTGTAAAATATTTTACTTTTATATTACTTTTAGACACACTTGTTAATAAATATATTTTTATATATAATGAAAAAATTATTAGTTATTTATATAATTTAAATAAATAATAATTAAATTATTTATGACGTCACCAGTTCAACCATCAGTCGGACCGAGGTCCGACCAGAAAACTGGTAAATAGCTCCTTGACCAGTTCTTTCACCGTATCGGTTTTTAAAACCATGCTCATAATTGATCACTCTAAAGTTGCGACAACAATTATGAAACAAAAGTTGTGTTCTAAATCTTCTTTTCATAATTTGATACAATAATAAGTTTTGTTTGAAATAATATTATTTTTATTATGAGTCTAGTTAACAAGTATTCCCTATATAAGCCCCATAAATTACCTTAGATTCTTTCACAAATACTACCCATTATATCCTACATATTATCCAACTTGGGTTTCCACAAAAATACTTATCACATTACTACCAAAATTGGGCCACAAAATTATACTATCTCCACAAAAAAAGCTCAAAATCATTTACCTTCTAGGCAAAGCCCAAGAAGCCCAACAAAACTCTTTCATAAAGCCCATTTCTACATGGTACCCTAAAGCCTGTTGTTATATGACACCTTTAAAGCCCGTCGCTTCACGGCACTTCTAAAACCCATTGCTACATGGCACCCCAAAACCTGTTGCTACACTACACCTCTAAAAACCCGTTGCTACACGGCACCCTATATCCCGTTGCTATATGGCACTTCTAAAAGCCCATTGCTACACGACAATATTTTTTACAAAATCTTACAAAACCTAAATATTATTTTGGCACCTATTTTACAAAACCCAATATTATTTTGGCAACTATCCATAAAGTCCAAATACTATTTTGGCACCTATTTTACAAAGCTCAATATTATTTTGGCAACTATCCACAAAGCCCAAATACTATTTTGACACCTATTTTACAAAGTCCAAATATTATTTTGGCACCTATTTTACAAAGCCCAATATTATTTTGGCAACTATCCACAAAACCCAAATACTATTTTGGCACCTATTTTACAAACCCCAATATTATTTTGGCAACTATTCACAAAGGCCAAATACTATTTTGGCACCTATTTTACAAAGCTCAAATACTATTTTGGCATTTATTTTACAAAACCCAAATATTATTTTGGCATCTATTTTACAAATGCTAAAGTCCCTAACTTATGGAAAATATAATTACTCATCCCTCAAAAAAATACTTTTCTTAAAAAATTTATAAGAACCCATTTATATCACCCATGACAAAACTATTCATTTTGTAGGGATGACCAAACCCAAAGAAACTCAATTACAAAGCCTAGCTAAGCCCGCCTAACTTATATACAAATCTTAGCAGCTGAAGCTCACGTGAGCTAACTAGTTAAGTTTCAGCACAACTTGATAGCTGAGGCCTGTTGCCATTAGTTCCAGCTTGCCTAATCATATCAGAAGAGGACACGTGTCCAGCAGAGGTTAAACCCTTCCTTACCAAGCTGATTTCCATTATTTCTCATGTGACACAAAGCTGAGGTGACGTGACATAAAACTGGGAAGCTTTAGCCAGCTATCTCCTATTTCTTCTCCAACCTATTTGGTCAAGGGCTAAGGACAGCTATAACTAGACCATGAAAGCTCCTGCAACAACTTAAAAATAGCTCATTTTCTTACAAAAAATGTGTACTTTCTGATTCATGGACCAAGCATATGAACTTGAATGGGGAAACTTAGGGAAATGTGATTTGGAGGGCACCAAAGGGATCTCCAGCAAAGGGCTCCAAGATTGACACTTGGCTTAGGGTGATACAATCTGTCTTAGGGAGCTCTGATTTTAGAAACAGCAAAATCAAGATCACTAACCTAATACATGCCTTAATCCCATTAGCTGAAGACAAATCAATATTTAATACCAAGTCAAAACTCCAGCTGTTACTACCCAAAACAGCAAGAACATTCTAAAAGTTGAGCTTATCACTCTTGGTTAAAATCCTAAGAATGATTCTCTAAGGATTTTTTGAAGATTGAGGCTGATTTAGGAGAGATTATTTGCTAATTACCCCATAAAACTCAACTATAAATAGAAGCTTTTCACCAACACTCCAACACACACCAATAGAGAAGAACTCTCTCATATACTTCTTTATTCTCATCTCTCTAATTCTCTAAAAGCTCTTAGTGAGGTTATGAGTCTTTGAGTTCTTAGTTTCAAACTTAGAAACCAAGCTCTTCAACCTATAGCTTACAAATACCCCTCACACCTCTACTTATAAGCTTTTATCCGTCCCCAGCAGAAAGTCCTAGCAGCTTCACTAAACACTCTCTCTCACTATTCATACTATCTCAAATGCCCCTCATTACTCACTACATATACTATATCTATGAGCATACCTTGACACCATAATGATCTTACTGCGTTAGTTGAAATATCTCTCTCCCTTCATCTCATACTAAGTTTTCCTAATTATTTGTTATAATGGAGCCCATAATATTTGTTTATTCATTTACTATTAAAGGTTATAATGTAACTGTTACTATAGAGTTTTTCCCTCATATTATTGTATTAAAAGACTCTTCTCTAGAGCCAATGGATGATGAGTTTGAAGATGTAGATATTTTCCTTAATCTATGAAATAGTTAACGGCTGGAGGTTTGTTCTGTTCTATCTCATTTTACCGCTGGAACATTTTATTGCTGGAATAGTTTACCGTTGGAATATTTTACTGCTAGACTATTTCTTTATTGCAGTATGCTTCTTAACCATGCTGACGTGTCTGCTGTAGGAACTGTTTCTAGGCCATCCCATAATCCTTGTCAGTCTCAACCTAGGCCCAAGGCATAAAATAAGGTGAATTCTTCAAATCTTCACCGATAGCCTTTGAGTCGTGCTTCAAACTCATAGTCGAGTTTTGGTTTAAGGCCCTAACTCAACACAAATCTCATTTGTTGGAAGGAAGACTTTTCCGCCCCTGACAATTATAAATATTTCAATAGTTGGAAAATGGGAGATTTAAATTCTTGTCTTCGTTGAAAATGCCAAAAAAGTACCAATTGTATTATAACATTCTTGACAAAGTCAAAACTATACTAATATTTTGTCTCAATTTAAAAATAGGAGTCCAAATATAATTATTATCCCATTATTTTAAAAAAAAAACTATGCATAAAATTTGACTAATTAAAATAATCCAACTACATAAAATATTATCCCATTACTTTTAGGGCAGGAGCAACCTATAAGATGAAAAAGTATTTTATGCTGTGATCTCATGAGACTTTTCTCTCGCACCATTTCTAAGTCATGATGTGTAGATTTTGCATGTTGTGAGAGAATAGTCTCATAAGATACCCTCCCTCACGTTATAGAGTACAAAGTAGTTTTTATATCTTTAGATGCCAACTTGAGCAATGGAAGGATAATGGATTTAGACCAGGGAACACATTTGTACACTGATTCAATATTATATGCATTATTTTAAATAGCTCACTAGCTCAACCTGAGGTAGAATATTGCATCTATTGTTTCTGGTTTTTGTTGTATTATATGGTAGCAATTAGGAATATGCCTTTCCCTATGCATTGACAACTTCTTGTTCCATTAACATTTTTCATAAAATTTTCCTCCTATAATTTGTAACTCTTTGCGAGTATGTTGCTTGGCTGGCCCACATGAAGAGCTAGTTCATTAGCCCTTTATTTTTCAACGGTTTCTTTAAGTCAGGTTTTGAAAAACTTACTTAGGCTATGACATGCACACACCGTGCGTTCACTTTTATTCATCATTTCGTGTAGCTCTGCCTGGGTTAGCACATATCTATTGTATATCTTTGTTTCTTTCATTGTCTATATAGTAGCAACTAGGAATGTTTCATTGTCATTGACGTGTATTTGCACAAAACTTAAGGAATGAAGACACTTTTTTTTTTTTTTTTTTGGAGAATCAAGGAATGAAACACTTATAATTAGTTAATTAGAGGTACAACCTTATTTTCCTAACAGTGTATTTTAAAGACATACTATGATTGCCGAGAAGAAGTCTTGTTGGATATCATCATCATGGCATTAACTTAAACGAAGATAGTCAAAGAAGTTTAAAACATTATTGCGGTTTTTTGGTCATCAGTCATATTCATTGTTTTTTGGGACCCTTTTTTTTTCACTTGCAACCAAAAATACAACAACTAGAGATATATCACATATATATTTATTGGGTTGTTTACTAAATGCATGAATTTTTTTTTTTTAGGATTCGTAATTGTCTCACTTAAGAATATTTTGAAACACAATGGTGCAACAAAATATGAAGTAAAACTGTATTAAGTATTTGCACTTGAAATGATGTGAACTTGCTAATATTTAATCTCTCTTCTTCTTCTGCTTCTTCCGCTTTTTTTTTTTTTTTTTTTTGAGAATAGGCTAAGACTAAATCTAAGAATACAAAATCTAAATTTTGAATAATTTAATCTTATTTTGCCACATGCTGCACTTACAAGTTACAAGGTCTGCTGAGTTTTTTTTTTTTTTTTTTTTTTTGACATAATAGAAACCAAAAGGAAGAATAAAAGCTACATCCATGGAGGACCATAATAGTAGTTAACAAAATCTTCATTTTTACAGCAACCTCCCTTGGAAAGCCCTCAATTCTATAATTTTCTATGTAAGTATGAAACTGTACTCCACTATGAAATAAGTACATGCTTAAAGAATAACCTTTTTTTTTGTGATAATAAAAGATTGTATATTAAACTATCAACAAATAAGTCTATTACAAACACTACTAACTTTATTAAAAGCAAGTAAAAGGAACCAATATAGGCAGTGGATTATCAAATATAACAAATTCTAAAGTTTGAGTACAACCAAACTTAACTAGCACATTCACATACTGATTAGGAAATATCATCAAGATTATTGTTATTGTATGCGGCATTGTTAATCATGCAAACAATGTTCTTAGCATCTAATTCAACAAAGCACAACTTTCACAATTCTTTTAATAATTTTGATTATTTTCCGAGAACCAATTTATTTTTTTAATTAAAAATTCCAAGAATCATTGAAAAGTATCATGAAACTGAGTGGTTATTGATAACTGGGCTACTTGCCTTCGGCCCATATAAGGTGAAAACCAAAATGCTTTTTGGGCCAAAACAGTAACTTTATTTAAAAACAAAAGAAACAAAACAAAAACCCAAAGACACCTAGTGAGGTGTCACAGTTCATGCAGTACTTACCAATAGAAAAAGTTAAAGCTCCCAAACAGTTCAGTTCAGTTCACTGTCACAGATATTGTCACTACCTGTATTGGATAACTTTGGCTGCAATCATCATAATCACCGTTGATTGCGATTATGATAAAAAATTAATAATACTAAAAAAAAAAAAAAACAAAAATTCCCCACTAATAAGAAAAGGTAATAAAATATAATAACATAGTATAATTAGCAATAATATGGTACGAGAATTTTGGGAGACCGGCTATAGTCGGTAAAAGCAGTCTAATATAGTTGTCCCATTTGGCGGTAATCTCTCAAAGGTTTACTTGCTGTTCCGGTTGCTTTCTTAAACTTTTATTTCCTTTCTTTCTTTCTACTGCAAACTTCTACTTCCCTGGCTTTTTCATACTTTCTCGCTTTGATTCTCTGTTTTCCGTTTTGTTCTCTTTAGCTTCGAAGACTCACTTCTCCGTTCCGTTCTAGGTAACACCGTTTCTTCTCTAGATCTATTTCGTTGGTTTTTCTGGCTTTGTTTTTTTTTTTTTTGGCTAATTGAGAAAAAAGTTAACTAAGACTAGAAGATAGAAGAATTTTGATCTTTTTTTAGTAGTCGTTATGCTGTTTAGTATTATTTTCTAACAGAGTTTTTTTTTTTTAAGTAACGGCGTGAGTCTATTATATTTTTTTAGTAATCTATTTATTTATTTTTATGGGCCTATAGAATTATTTTGGTCTGCTCTATTTATAGTTATTATTATTATTTTTTTTAGAACTTTTATGATTGAAAGTTTGAAACTTGAAATTCTTTGTGTACTTATAAATTTCTCATTTTTGGCCGGACAACTTTTGTTGTTATTATTATTATTATATGGATCGGAAGGGAAAGCAAAGCAAGATTGAAGCTAATGTCGGAATATATAGTAGCTACTAGCTACTAGCTAAGCCTAGGTTGTAGTGGCTAGGATTACTTTGCTTGTTCTACAAGTTAATGGGCTTGTAATAAGCTTGGGCCTCTTGGGCCATAGTTTAATACATTTTAACAATTAGTATTATTCAAACGCTCTCTACGTGTATATGTATTTTTAGTCTAAGCTTATTATTGAGTTGTTTGTTATTGATCATTGCAACTATTGGTGTTTCAAATTTCAACACCCATTTCTTAAGAAAGTGTAAGTTTGACCAAATGCTTGTATCGTTGTTGATCTTTGCATATTTAAAACCATGTGAGCTTTTAAAAAATAAAAATGATTTGTTTGTATATGTCATTTCAGCATTATGACTATTTGTTTTAAAAATATTTTGTGTAAATGTGTGTTTTACATGTTCAATATGTTTTGTGAGGTTAATTTATGTGTCTGTGTGTTGCATTGAATTGCACAGAACTCAATTTCTTGTGAGCTAAGCTTTTGTTTCTTTGAATTGAGGGTAATCAATGTTGTTCAGCCATTGTGCCATATATTTTATAATGTGGTTAACTGTTTCTTGAATTGTTCCGTTTTGATTTGAGTGTTTATTTGCACAGAGAAATTGTAAAGATGAAGGGTGCCAAGGGTAAGGGGGCTGCTAGGAACTCAAGGGAAGCTTTGAAGCCCGTGGATGACAGGTTGGTTTTGATGTTTTGATTTTAAATAAAATTCTTACGTTATATTTGATTGTGTTGGGCTTAACTTGAACTTTGAAAGGATTGTTCTTGACATGATCTATTTTTGTGGGTTGTCAGTTTTCACGGCCACTGCTATGGTTATAAGTTCTATTGATATCTAATGTTATGTACTCGATGGTGTATACAGCAGTTACAGAAATATTGTAGTGATGTGTCGTGTATCTTCAATTTTTCAGAAAGGTTGGGAAGCGGAAGGCAGTGGCGAAGGTTAACAAGAGTAGCAAACGACAGGCCAAGAAGCCAAAAAGTGCCAAGAAAGACCCTAACAAACCAAAACGGCCTCCTAGTGCTTTCTTTGTTTTCCTGTATGTATTTCTTTCTCTGTTGCTTTCTACAGCTAACATTGATTGATTTTTTGGAAATGGTGATTTTGAAGATCTGTCTGATCCATGTGCGTTAATGTAATAGTGAGGAGTTCAGGAAGGAGTACAAGAAGGAACACCCTGAGGTTAAAGCTGTGTCAGCTGTAAGTTATATACTAGATTTGCTTCCCAAAATCCCCCCCCCCCCCCCCACCAAAAAAAAAAGAAAAATAAAAATAAAAAGCAAGTGATTTTGTTCATTGTATGCTTATGCTTTAATTGAAGGTTGGGAAAGCTGGAGGAGAGAAGTGGAAATCCATGTCTGAGGCTGTAAGTATTCTAAATTTTAATCATACATGCAGGTCATATTGAGGGGTTTTCTGCCCTCTGAAACGGTTTGATTTAAAATTCTATTGAATTTTGTTTGAAAAGCTGTTGTAAAATATGTTATTGCATGACACAATTTTTTTTACTCCTGACACTGAAATTCTTGGGCAAATCACTACGAATTTTACATAAGCCTAGTGATAAATGACTGTTTATACCTTCTCAATCCCTTGAAGGAAATGGGTGTTCTTGTGAGGTTGATAATTGAAGATTTATGTGAAACAGGTATTGTTTTAGTGAAGGCAAAGCCTTTCAGTGATGGCACATGGTGATTTTGGGGAATGAGTTCTTTTGAGATAGATAATTTTAGCCATAGGGGATGGTTCTCTCAGTAAACCACTTCTGCAATGTTCATTTTATAATTTTATTCTAGTATATGAAGCATGTATTATTGACTTAAGCTTTCGTGGCTGGTTTGGAAGGAAAAAGCTCCATATGAAGCCAAGGCTAAGAAAAGGAAGTCTGACTATGAAAAGCTTATGAAGGCCTACAACAAGAAGCAGGTGAATATCATCACATTTATTTCTTATTTTTGGTACATTGGTAGGCTTGTTTACTTGATTGACATTCCTTTATTTGTTTCCTTTGTTTGTGATGATAGGAGAGCATGGCCGAAGATGGTGATGAGGAGTCAGACAGGTCAAAATCTGAAGTGAATGATGAAGATGAGGAAGATGCCGAGGTAGTAATACTTCTATAGTTTCCCTTTTTTTTTTTTGTGGGGGCTCATTTTTCATGTGTAATGTATTTTGGTTGTTACATTAAGTAAATGCTTAATTGATAATATTGCCCTCATTTTCTTTAACTGGTTAAGGAGGGTTAACAATGTCAGAGAAGATAGATTGCTTCCTGTTCAATTATTTTAAATGGTTAAAGTTCCAATTTTGAGTGCTTAGGTCTTTATTGGCCTGCTATATGAGTCTTGAGTTTCGAATTGCTAAACTTATTTAGTTAGGGCTATACTGTGAAGCGATATTGTGTTTGGCATGCTAAACAGAAAGGGAAGTGTAGCCCTAAAAGGAAATAGGGGCTTTTATAGAAAATACCTTTAGTAGTTAGGGAACTCGTCGAGAAACCAAAATTAAACATATGAATTACTTAAATTGCGTGCCTTGCATGAAAACATTATGGGAATGATGTCATAGTTTAAGCTCCATAGTGGTTGTAATTTATCATTATGCAAAACATATATGGGTCTTTTTTTATTCCCCGGTAGAGAGTACATAAAATTAAATAATGTTCCTGAGATAATTTTGGTGTGCCTGTTAGTTATCGAAATGACATAAATTAAAGTGTGTTTCCCCGGCAATATTGGTCAAGGTTTTGATGCCACCATCTGCTAATCAATTTAATGGTGAGGTCAAGATGGAAACATTCCATGTCTTGCATCATTCACATTGATACTGAGGCTGTTGCTTTGGTGGTTCCAATGCCAGTGCTTATATATTGCTATGTTTCTTAATTTGCAGGAAGGACAGCATGAGGATGATGATGATGGGGAGGAAGAGGAGGAGGAGGATGAGGATGAAGATGATGACTGAAATTGGATGCATTTTGACATGGGCTTGATGGTTGATCTAGTGAGAAAGGATTGTGAATCCCTTGTATGTTAATACTCCTAGGTCACATTTAGTGCCCTTTTGAAAAATGAAAAACATGTGTTTTGTGCTGCTGCCAGTATCTTGTTAGTTACTTGTATGGGCAGCTCTAGCTTTCCTCTTTTAGTTAGATATAGTAGTCATAGTTCTCTTTGTATGTGGTGGCTAAAGTGTATATAATTATATCTAAATCTTAATTAAAAAAATTTGGCACCTTCATATCAAGAATGATAGCTGAAGTAAGCTGCTCTTTATATGAGATAACTTACAAGTTCATTAGATTTGATAACAATAATAATGTAGAAACTATAAGGCAGTAGCGGCCATGGTAGAACCGTAGAAGTGGTTAGAAACCTCATGTCATGTTGCCTTAGATAGGGGTGGTTAACAATTTGGTTTCAAGTGTGTTAAATGTTTTGGACTCATCCGCTTTTTGATTAGTGCTCGAGTCATTAGTGGGTTCAATACTTGGAGAATTTTTATTCTAAAATGGAGTTAATGGGTAGGCATAACTATCTACTCTAATTTCATGAAGTATAAACGTTTAGAAAAAGAGAAATTTAATTATTGAACTTTAAAAAAAAGGATGATTCTTATTATTTAACTATTATTTTTAGAAAAATTCTAGGGACATAATTTTTGTATAATAACTTCTGTTATGGTCAATTGTGATTGGTGGAAGAAAAAATGGTGGGATATAAAAGTGATTATTCATCATAAACTTTTGTCTATTTCAACAAGTTGGGATAAAAATCATGGTAAACGGTGCAGTCGTAGATAAATCCTTATTTTAATAGGAAAGACATAAATACCGTAAATCCTAAATTCTACCAAAGGATTGAAAATATGGTATGGTGGTTATAATTTGGAATCATTGCATTAGGATCTTCTGGTAACTACCCTAGAATTCAAAAAAACTTTATCCATCAATTTTGAAATTATATTCATAATTGAGAGATCCTGTAGAAGAAATACGAAATTCTGCTTCTGGTGATATAGGTCATGAGTCGGCTTATAGAGTTGAATCAATTCGGTCTAAGAATAAATATTTGAATATCAATGATCAGAATAGAAGCCAACAAAATTCTTCCGAACATGAATGAATATGTTGGATCAACATCAACTTTCGCAACACAATAAATAATAACAGTTTATCTTGGCATTTGTCTTTGAAGTTACTGATCTCTATCTGTAAGAACTCATTGGTTATTGGTTGTGTTCTATTCGGTTGGAACCCAGTTCGAGAACTGTCTCTCATAGCTTCACCAAGTCGTTGCCAGCATGGTCTCAAAGGGCGAGCTCCTTCACTTACCTTCCCTGAATGATCTCGTTGTTTCAGTTCTAGTAAATTAAATTTTGTTATATTATAACGTTTAGACAAATTTTGACTATAATTATTTTGATGTCTATTAAATTTATTGATACTGTCAAAAAAAATGATTTATATTATTATTGATGCGAGAAGAACAGGGCTAATTAATAATTTGCAAAACTTAAACCATGATTTGGTAGACCATTCTCAGGATTTCAGCACAAGCAGAGTGCTTTTCACAGAAAAAGCAAAATTAATATTTAACTTTTTAAAAAGGATGTTTCTGATAAATTAAAAAAAAAAAAAAAAAAACCTCTTTTAAAAAAGGATATGATTTCCCAGAGATATGTCTAAACTTTAAAGTACTAATAATCAATCAAAACTGACATTGCATGAGGTCCACCCACCCGACCCACCACACTAGCCATAAATTCCTTCTCCCATTATCCCATCAGATAATGATCAATCACCGTATAGCGTATATGTCACGCATCGCCATTCAATTCAAGCAGACAAAGTTTGAGCCAAAATGAATGAACCTCATCCATAATATACTTTTTAAGGAAAAATAATAATTAACTGTTAAGAAAGGAAAAAGTTTACTTACAAACTCATTTGGTGGGAAATTCCTCCCACCTATTACGTGACAATGGCTAAAATCATCTATGTATATTTTTTGTCACATGATTACCTATTTAATGAACCGTATGACCTGTTTATATAGACAGTTTATGAGTAATCACATAATGAGTCGAAGGAAATTCCTCCAAATGGTTTGAAAGAAAACTTTATCCGTCAAAAAAATAAAAATAAAAATAAAAATTTACAGTTTCAAATGTGTAATTCAAGAGACAAGAATTATGTACAATCGAGAAGGAGATATGTACAAGCTGTCAAGTTTCCAGCCATGCAAATAATCAGTCAACTGTGATGAGGGTCATAAGAAACAAATGCAGGATCTGGAACAATGAGTGGCAACTTATCAATGTACATAAAAAGCCTCTTCAAGTTCTCTCTGGAGATTGAAGATAAGTCAACAACCTCCCTGCTACTGATGTAGATCCAAAGATCATCTGTGTCAACTCTGCTGAGACTGTCCCGGCAAAAGGGGCATGACTGAGATCGTATACGCCTAGAGCAACCATAAAACACCAAAACATGATGACCAGCTTAGAAGGTATAGTTAGAACATGGAAAGACAGACAAATGCCGTATCTAGCACGCAAGAAGAGAAAAATTATGGATACTCACTAAATGAACCAAGATTGAAGTCTTTTAGGTTCTAGATGTTTATAGGCAAGAAGAAGAGGCATCTTTCATTTGGGAACCATGTAGTTATAATTTATACTTTACTAGTGGTAGTTGGGTTGCTATGATGATTATAAATATTAGCAACAGGCACTCAAGTGGCACTACTTCATTTGGAAGTAAATGATCTTCAATCAACACAAGCATGCAGAGTCCATAGGTATGATAAGTTCACAAGCAGCAATGCATGCATTCCACATATGATATGTGACATACTTTTGCAAGCATTCTGGAGATAAGACATAAAGTTAGAGGTCCTAGCCAGAAAGCAACCATTTCAAAACTCTTCTTCAATGCCAGCAAAAGGGAGAGTTCTAACATAACATAAAAATATATGTTGTTTAGCACTTCGAGGTTTGTGTAAGAAATGAGCTCTCGATTACACTCTAGTGAAAACCATAATCTCAGATTGGGTTACTGTAAATTTTCAGAATGAACAGGCTTTTGATCTAAATTGCTTATGCAGATTCTGATAATCTTATGGAAACATGTGTTCGGTTCTGGGTTAGTCTTCCAGGGGAAAAGTGGCATGTAAAGGGCTCCTAAAAATACAATCTATTAATTCCAAGACAAGTCTTTGAAGGGAATAAAATCATCCCAAAGTGCAATATGAGCAAATTCAATCGTCAAGCTGGACAAAACACGGTGCAAATCATAAACAAGTTTAATGTGAAAGAACTAATGAGCCCAGGAACTATTGAGGATAAAGTAGACTCTTCAACATAAGACCTTGACAATGATACCAAACTATCACCAAGGCAAGTTCCAAGAGAAATTATTGTGTACACCTAGAGTACCGTAAATGCGTACTCCCTCCTCTCATATGAATAGTGGGTCCTACTAATTAAATTCATAATAAAATCCACCATTTATGTGAGAAGAGGAGTATGCATTTATGGTACTCCAGGAGCACCAAATAACTTTCCAAGTTGCAATTAAAGAAGAGGGAAATAACCAATTTGGTACTAAGGTCTAGCTGTAACGAATTTGGAATTTGTACCCATGTAAGAGAGAGCAGGAGAAGCCTCTCTATTTAGAATTGTTGGTCCACTCAAGAGAAGATAATGATCATAGCTCCACTCATTTTCCCCATAACATGTCTCAATAGTTGGCAAGTGACAACAAAAAGGCCATGAACCTCAGGGCGTTCAATTTCATTTATTCACCTCCACCCCCCCCCCCCCCCCCCAACCTCTCTCTCTATCCAGTTAAGAAAATGAAGAGACTGCTTAGGCTTATCCCCATTGCATAAACAAATGTATGATCTTTAACATCATAATAGGATAACAGTGAGCATATGATAGATTCCAGATATAAATTTGTTATAATAAAAGCTATGAATTGTGTAACAATCATCATACCAATTTCGGTAGCACTTCATGCACATAGAATGACTGCAAATGGGCAATACGACCTTGCTGTTCATCTCCATGCATATACCGCATTCTTCTTCCCTCTCTAAATCAATTTCAGAGAGCTTTCCTTTGTCCATATCATCCTTCCTCTTGTATTTGGCAGCACAAATTTCTCTCTGTTTCCTGTCTTCTATATCAGTGATTCCTCTTTGAAGTTGCAATAGGGAGGGAAATATTACACCTGTTCTTGAAGAGCCAAAACAGTAAACAAATGGATTGACAGACTTTTATATCTTCTTCTCAAAAATAATACAAACAGAAAAAGGGGAAAAAAACATTCTCAAGAACTTCACGGGTAAAAAAAAATGAATTTCTTCTGGAACCTAATTACCATAGAATTCTCTTAGACTGGCTTTCCTTTCATGAATATACATGGTAGTCTTCCCATCTCCATAGACCTGTGACAAACCTAATACTTTCACACCCTTAAAAAAGCCAAAGATAGCATTTTTCTATATTATAATGCATTAGATATTCAATAGAAACACTACAGCAATCAAAGAAATAGACTGAAAGCAACAACACCAGTCAAAGGGACTGAAAAAATAATTATGAAAGGCAAAAAAATTATTTCACCTTGTATATAAGAATTCTAAGCAATCCTAAGGTACCAGCAAGGTTACAATCAGTCCACTGAACAAGAAAGAGGAAAAACTGTGCAGCCGGACAGTAGGACAATCTCATCTGAAGGCAGACACCATCATATTCCCTTGGATAATCAGAAGCCCTGTATCACAATGTACTTAGCCAATTAAAAACATGGTAACTAATATAATCTGCAGAATGTACATTCTCTTCCAATGGATGAACCTTGCAGATACAAACCACCCCCCCCCCCCCCCCCCCCCTCCCAAAAAACAATTTTAGTTCTCTTCTAGCCCCAAAATCTCGAGATTGGTTCTGGATCTCAATAAACTAATCAGAAGCAAAAGATTTGCAATATGCAAGAAAAGCATTTCAAAGAGCCCCCTAAAAATATTAAAAACTATGCAATGGGCTTAGAAAAGTTAAAATATTGGCTTTAATGAGAATAGGACGAGGGTTTTAAGGTCAGCCCATTTCTTAAAAATGATTAAAGACTCAGGATCTCAGTATTAAAATTGCAAATGGAGGTACACATGCTTTGACTGGTTCTCTCTTAAAGTGGAAACAGTCACAGAACCTTAAAAGAAAAAGAAGTCTTTTATGGTTATTCCTAATTTTTTTGCATTGCCCTCAAGCACCCACCATACCAACCAAGCATCTTCCAAAAAAATCAACAAGTAGTTTCTGTACAGTGTAATTCATAAAATTACAAAGCAAAAACCACAACCTTCTTCCACATAACCACCTGGTGCCCATTGAAATACACAGAACTATTAACAGTAAGTAGGAATGAACCAAAACCTCAATTTCCTTCAATTGGGTCATAAGCATATCGCACATATGACATAAATTCTTAAAAAACCCAGACTGGGTTTTGGATAATATTTTAAAATAAACTGTTTTATTCTAATTCAGCAGCTAAGAGCATGAAAACAGAGAAACCCAAAAAACAGAGAAATCAGAAATTTATAAATTTAATTAAAAAAATAATTGACTATACATGTCAAACAAACATCTTTCACAGCCCCAAAGCAAGAAAAAAAAAAAAAAAAGACTTTCGGTGAAACAACTCCCATAATCTAAAACTTAAAAAAAAAAAAAAAAAAAAGTGTAATTGAGAGAGAGAGGGAGAGAGAGAGAGAGAGAGAGAGAGAGTTACAGAGTATTGGCAAACTGAATATCAGCTTCCAGGGCCTTAAGGGAATCCTTGAAAGACTTGCGCATGTTGTCCTCTTATTAACTGAACTCATCCAACAACAAATTACAAACTCTGTCTCCCTCAAAAAAAAAAAAAAAACCTTAACACACTCCCACTATTCACCCTTACAACCTCAAACCACTGAACCCAAACAAAAACACAAATAACCCAACTCTCTATCTTTATTACTCTCTTATAAACACCCAGATAATCTCACTCTCTCTCTCTCTCTCTCTCTCTCACAGACACACACACACACACTCTCTCTCTAAAAAAAAAAAAAAAAATTTTGGGTTCAATTGGCTACAGAGCTATACAGTCTATATGTATGTAAGAGAAATACACGTATAATTTAGGAAGGTTTGAGAAAGAGAGAGAGAAAAAAGAGGTGGGGCTTACTTGACTTTCGCTTGGACAACACGTAATGGTGAGCATATGTTATATAAACAACACCTCCATCTCAACTCTTTATTAATGCGAAAGATAGCGGAACATAGAAAAATCAAATAAAGAGAAAGAGAAAATATGAGAAAGAATGAAGAATGGGTGACTTGCTGAAATGCCCGAATTGCCCCCCAATTGTGTTTGCCTCGAAAGTCGTCACGTTTTCGTTTCCCGATATTTTTGTGACTTCTTTTACCCGCCAGTGACGTTTATCCACCTCACAGCTCAACCACTCGCAAGTCATAATAACTAAAATTTACTATAATTTGCATTCCATCTTTTATAGATTAAATTCAGATTTTGTTGTTAAATGGTCCTAGATTTATTTATTTGTTTTAGGGCTGTAGCTTTATTGTAGGGAAAAAATTAGTTGTTTTCATACCTATTTTCTATATAAGTGTAAGGTATAATTGGTTAAATAAAAAATTAAATCAAACTAGCCTCATTTTCAAATAATAATAATAATAATTAGCCTCGTCGCATGTGTGGATGAGGCTCTTTTTTATTTTGAGTTTAATGTAATTTTTCAATTTGAATTTATCTATTGTTGAAGGATTTTTAAGAAACTAAAATTTAGAATTTGAAATGGAGTAAATTAATGGGTTTAGTATGTACTAATTTTTAAGAAAAAAGTTTCTCTAATACCATTTTTTTTTTTAATTTTGTTGAATTACAATTTTAACTCCATTTTTTTAATTTTTTTTTAAGAATAAAAATTGTCTAATTAAATTAATGGTATTTATGACATTTTTTGAAGTCATGACGAACTTTTTGAATCATCTAAATATATAGAAATATAGAGGGGTAAAATGAAAATTTTGAAATATAAAATATAAATATGAAAATGAATCAATCATGACGACAAAATAAAATGAAATATTTTAAAACGTAAAGTACTAAAATGCAAACTACCCCAAAATTTAAGGGCTAAAAATAATTTTTAATGTGTTACTGACAAAGTTCTAATGGACAGTATTAACATGAAATATTGACATTATTTTAATAATTGAAAGCGTACATCAAAAGTTTTCATAGTTCAAGGACTGATTTTGAGGCAATTCTGATTGTTATTTGCATTTTGACTTTATATATAATTACTAAATAATTTTTTTATTATATTCAAGTTTTATTGACTTCTATGTTAATGATGATGATATAATTTTTTTTTTGAAGTAAAATATTAATGATGGCATGTAACAATGTTTATTATTTGATTTAGAAAATGAAATGGTATGAATTTATTTTATATATATATATATATATATAAAGTTTTTTAATATAAATAGTGACTTAGAAGCATGGAACAACAATGATAATGAGGTAGTTTTATTTAGATAAGTAAAATGGTGAACTTAGTTTCCGTGCTTAATAATATAAATGGATAGCTTGGTATTAAAAAAAAGGACATGTATGGTAAAATTAAACAATAATTAGAAATTAATTTGAATTTAATATATAGATTCTAATATGATTTTGGCTTTAATATATATATATATATATATTTATATTACAATAATTTGAAAAAGATAATTGGAATATATAGATTCCAAAAGTTTAAATTTCAAATAACAAAATCAGAATAGTCATTAGAAAAAATATATTTTTATTGTGAAGGTTTTTTTTTTCCCCATTGAAACAAGAATGAAAGATATTATATTACGTATTATTGTGAATTTTTTTTTTAAATTTTTTCGTAGAAATATATATACATATTTCTTTTGAGATTGACTATATATTCTTATTGTGAAAACTGAACGTGTCACTTCCTTCTTTATGGTTTATGCGATCTACGTGCCTGATTGGGTGACGATAAGGAAGAAAACAGACCACAGCAAAGGGATATTGCAGTTTGTATTATAGTAGTGGATAGAACAATGCTAGTTGGAGATGGTGGTCGCAGCATCTGCCGACACGTGGACAGCTGCATGTTCTAGCATAACCGTTAACTGTGTGGAGCCCACAGTAGGTGGTTTAGTTTAAGCGCGACGCGTCGTGATTGGTAAAATGCATGGGCCCCATTTGGGCCTCAGCTGTACTCTATTTATATTGCCTTAAAAATGAGGTAGATAATGTTTCTTATGTAAATTGAAAGCCATAATAATAAAAAAAATAGTTAGCTTATGAATATGTTGCCCCTTTGATTAGATTAAAGATCAAATTTGTCAGTCAGTATTAGCTCTTAGCTTGATTTATGATAATGTATGTACGATAATGACAATGCTTTTGCTTATGGATAACCATATCCCACTCAAACAAGCAATAAACATCTTGTCCAATTATTCTACCATATTTTTTTTTACAATTTTGCCTTTTTCTCCTTTCCCCACTATACCTAGTGCATGACCGCTATCCCAACTCCCAAGACACGTCCAAATTCAAATTTTGTGGATTATTGCAGTCTAAAAATGCCCTTCATATTATTTTGTGTGGGGTACTGAGTTGTTTGTGTGTATATATGAATAAAAGTACCTCAAAACCAAAACACGAGTCTTGGACATTTTTGTCATCCCCCAAATTGAAATCCCAACTTTCCCTAAAATAAAGCCCTGTTTGATAAGAGATTTTTAATAACGTTATTTGTATTTTTTAAAAATATATGTAAGTAAAAAAGTGCGTGAAAATACATGTAATATTGTTTAAACACTGAAAATTATTGTTTAAATAATGGTAACAAATGCGCCCTAAATGTCCTATGTTCATTTACTGTGGAGAGGTAAACGCTATCTGGTCATCTCCCCTTGAATCATTGCAATGAATCATGGCAAGAAATTTATTTATTATATTATTAATGTGTTGATCACATTTCATTGTTAATGACTTCCTCGGGTTTTTCTAAAATTAGTAGTGGGCTTTGTAGCCAAATTGTTTACCTCCCCATGAAATCTAAGCACTGGCATTGGGTGTAAAACTTTCCAAGTTGCTATTTTATAACTCAAACTCACTAAAACATATATGCAACCTTATTATTCATAAGTTGTAAAGAAGAAATTAATTTTTAATTATGTGGCTGTGTGTGAAGAGAAAAAGAGAGTCGAAAGAAAGAAAGAGAGAATAATACTTTTATTATTTTATTAAATAATTTATATTATTTTATTGAATTGTATGTAAAAGTAAAACTAGAATGTAAGGTAAGATGTAAAATAGGTTGGTAAAATAGATAAAATGATGTTTGAGAATGTATTTTTTTTTTTTTTTGCATCCTAATATATTAGTGGGAAAAAAAAAGTTTAAGCTGTGGAATTAACAGCATGTTATAACTATTTAAAAAAAAAAATTCGTAAAACCTTTAGCATTTTACCAAACTTTTGATAAAAATCAACTCTGACCCGCATTCATCATGAGATTGGAGACTTGACAAAACTACTATTATTGGCAGGTCACTCAGCCGTGCCAAGAACGTAAAAATTTCTAATTTTTTTCGGTACGCCGAATATATAGAAAACTTTTGTTGGATATTGGACTTTATAGCCGGCAAGATTTACCTTCTTACCATAATTCAGAGGCTTAAGATAAACTTTCGGCTACTAATAATAATTTATAAGATGTATAATATCAGCTGCGGTCCAATTACTAGCAAAAAGAAGAATTTTTCTTTTTTTTTTAAAAAGGTCCAATTGCGCTCTCACTGTTTTGGACGTAACAGAGGTAGGCATGGCTCAAGTTTTTCTTTGCTCAAATCTTTTCTCAGTTTCTGTTTTCATGGGTACATTAAAAATAATAAATATATTATTTGGATTCATGTACCTTCACAAGACAACAAAACTACGGGGTTTTCACTATAATGATTGCCATTAACATCAAATTTTTAAACGAAATGATTACTATATAATATAATAATTATCAATTGAAAAAAAAATTTGGAATAGATGGGACTATAATATCCGCAGTTATGATTATTTGATACACAATCATAATATATTTAGGTGAGGCAAAACCTTTATTCGAGGATTCTGTGTGCGTGTAATTATGAAGTGATCCAACCAACATGAGCCACACCCACATATGAATCTAAGCCCTTCATGTTGTGGCAATTAGTTGAACTTTGGGGTATACATGACATTTTTGTTTTTTAAAGAAAGAGGATAAGAATGTATTCAATTGACAAACTTTTAGGTGCTCACTTAATTATGACATACCCAAAAAACATAATTTTAGGTGGTTGCGTTCATCTAGCAAGGCAACAAATAATGCTATATTATTATTTTTGTTTCTCTTTTTTAAAACAGAATATGAAAATACAAAATAAGTCTCATTCAATGTATATGTAGAATTCACACCGCATACGACTAAATGAACTTATCTAGCAGCTCATATAAACAGTGGAGTAGTTTAATTCCGTAATGGTGAGGAACAATGAAGCATGATTTTAAATTATTGGTTTGGTGATAATGACATGCCAACCACTCATTGAGAGGAGAAAAAAAAAAAAAAGATAGGTAAACTATACAGTGAGTAATATTGGAGAGAGCAACCACCATTTACTTGCCGATTTGACACACCAACTCAGCTACACCACTTTTGTGGGGTATGGAAGAGGGTATTTCATAGACACTGTTACTTCCAATTTTAGAAGTAAAATTTCATATGCCCCTTGCACCAAGATGTGTACACTAGCTAGGATTACATCAAGAGAAAATAATAAACACAGAGGAAAGCAAAGTAAAAAGAGAGAGAAGAAAAGAAACAACAAAAAACAAGAAATCACGGCGTGCAATACCCTTTCGGCTTAGATCAAGACCCACATAGCTGAAACTTACCCCCTAGCCCCAGAAATCAAAGAAGTAGTTTTCAAGTCAGACTCAAATCAAGATCATTATTGGGGAATCTTTAACAGAGCCTGATAATTTGTAAAAAACAGATGAAAAAGCTGTCGTACTCAACAGTGTGGAGATTGTGCAAAGAACAATTTAGCATTGGCCAATTGTAAAATTATGATAGATACACAAATAAACAAGATCCAGAATGAAAACAAAGATTACTCACCAGAGGCCGAAAAGTCTCAATCTACACCACAGATCTACTATTGTCTAACCTGGAAAGAAGAAGAAAGTTTTGTCAATATATATGGCACAACTTATAGTGACAAAGCAAGCTACAAAAGAAATATGATAACTTCGCACAACTTTGAACACATATGAGGCAACAGGAAATACAGCACCAGCAACAGGATCATTATGAAACATTATAAATACCTTAGGCCTTTGGATAGAATACAATTAAAAAAAATACATATGGTCAATCCTAACTAATATGTTGAAGACCCATGGCTCACCCCAAAAAAATTTGGACTAAAGATTTGTTGTCACCGTATATATACCTAAGAATTTGATAGGATGCAATATGGTTAGTTATGCGGGCTGATATAGCCCATGTTATCATAGTGACCTCTTACACTGCCAAAATGGTTACAGAAGAGAGCTTCACACTTTTAACAGAAGCAAGACTTGGGGTTCTTATAATAATGAACTTGCCGTGGGGTGCCTTTGGAAGCAATATCAAGTCAAAAAAGATTTTGGCCTGCAAAGACTATATTTGATGGCTCTCTCCAGTTTCAGCTTCATGGATGGACATAAAAAGTCCACCAATACTACCCAGTTTTCAGTATCAGAACTCTTCAACAACTATTGCTCTCAAATATTTTGCTTTGTGGCACCAACACTAGCTCATTTCTCTTTCAGCTTCTTACACAACACTGAATTCAAGAAATAATCGCTTAAAAATCTCTTCCACCATAACGCCTCTGCCTTTGTTGAAATGCTTGTAAAGCCTCTAAAAACTCAACTTCTCCAAAATCAGGCCAGAGCGATTGTGCAAAGAATAACTCAGTGTAGGCCAATTGCCACAATAAAAAATTGCTGATCCTAAGCTCCCCACTGGTACGTATCAGTAGATCAGGATAGGGAAACTCGGAACAGTTGGTTTCCAGTTCCTGTTTAATGAGAGACTCGTTGATATCATTGGGTTCAATTAATCCATCCTTTACTTTTAAGGCAATCTTTTGGCAAGCTTGAACAATGTCATACCGCCCACTATAGCTAACTGCTACAATAAGTTGGAGTCCGCAATTAGTCTTGGTGATCTCCTCGGTTCTTGTTATCAGCTCTTGTAGAGATCTTGATAGCTTAGAGGAATCCCCAATTACAGAAATTCGAATGTTTTCCCTGTCCCAAGCCAAAAATCAGCACGATTAATGTATGTCCACTACATACGACCATGTAATCTATCAAGTCAATAAGGCAACATACCTTCACTCGGATATAATATAATTTTTCATAGGTACCTTCACTCGGATATAATGAAAACAGTATATGATTTAGATCATCACAACAACGATATGTTAATGGCAGCAAATTATACTCTTAACCAAAAAGTGAAATCCTAAATCTAGGAACTCAGAATCTCACTCCTAGTCTTAGCTATACCATTTTGAAATTTTAAAAGCAACTAGTACTGTCACTCCTATTAAGCTCAAACAATTTTCGCCCTTACTTTTAGTTAAAAATACGTAATAACAGCATTCTAAAGTTGCTAACTTGACCTAAAAGGTAACATTTGGAAACATCACAATTCTCGTGCATAATAACTTCCATCTACCTAAATGGAAAGCCAAACCCCATTTACAGTATCAGTTCACTTAACCAAAAATATTGGTACTTCGTAACCAAATATTCAATTCAATACCCTTCAATGCAAATATAGCATCATACAAATGCAAACTGTAGCTACGGACACAGATCAGGATCCTCTCTATTTTGCTTTGATACAAAGAGTGTCAATTTCATGACAAAGATTTATTTTTTTCACAAAATCTGATATGATACACCACACCAATAAAAAGAAGCCATCTAAAAGATACTATCGCTCTGTCTAAAAGATGTAGCAATTGAAAATATGACATATGCTAAAAAGTCATTGAAAGTACCACCATAAACACCTTTAAATTCTTAGAAACAAAAACCAAAAAACTAAATCTTTATCATAAAATGATACTATCTCTCTCTGTCTAAAAGATGTAGCCATTGAAGGAAGTCAAATAGTTTCTGAAATGCTCACCTCAACAAGCTCCCCATTTCATCTCTCATTCCTCTTTCAAATAATTCCATCAAAAACTCAACTTCCGCCTGCATCATTAGTCACCATAACTCTTTCAATCATTTCAAACCCAAAAAATAAAAAAACGCACACACACACACACACACACATACTTGAGGGCGAAACCAATTCTCACTAGAGAATGCGAAAACAGAGAGAACCCTGATTCCCAACTTGCAACACAGCTCCACAATGGCTCGAAGTGACCGAACACCGGCTTCGTAACCCGACCCGACCGGCAAGCCCCTGATCCGGGCCCACCTCCTGTTCCCATCCATGACCAAAGCCACGTGCCTGGGCATTGACTCTCGCCGAAGACCCGCCGGCAATATATTTTCCTCCACCGAAGATCCGGCGCCGGCGACAGTCCCACTGTCATCGAGGATGACGTGGTGTGCCTGTGAGGAGGCGCGGAGACGAGGAGGTGGTGGTTTAGGAGTCGGAGGGAGGACGTGCGGGCATGAGTGGAATTTGAAGCGAGGTGAGGAGGTGAGTGTGGTTGGTGAGAGTGAAAGTGAGAAAAGCATTGGTAGAGGATTGTGTCCGTGTCCGTGTCCGTGTCTGTGACTGTGACTCTGAGTGATTTCAATTTTTAGGGTTTTAGGTAGTGGGAAATGGAACTCTAACTGTAAGTCCGTAACTTCCTTCCCAGTTTGGGCTAAATCTTCTTGTCGTTGGTCAAAACTCAAAAGCGCGCGCGCTAGAGGGTAGAATAAACTGAACTAAATCGAATTGACCAAATTAGACTGAACAGTAAGTAATATATAATTTGTTAGGAGTATTTGTTTTTCATTTCTAAACTATTTGATACGTGTGTTTAAACAATAGTTTTTCAGTTTAAAAGATTTTTTTGAAAATATGTGTGGGTTAAAAAATGTATAAAAATATGTATAATGTTGTTTAAAAATTAAAAATTGTTGTTTGAAATCATGTACCAAACATCCCCTAAACTATTTTTTTTTAAAAACTGCTTACAAAGTTTGAGGATGAAAAAAATAATTTTTTTTTAAATTTTGAGAAAAAAATAAACTTTTGATAAAGTCTAGGAACTAAAATATTATTTTATCTTAATTTTTAATATTTTTATATTCAAGTAAAAAAAAAAAAACCCTTCATTCTCTCAGTCTGCCTGCCGGCCTCTAGCGTTTCTCACAGTCTCAACTCCTCAGACTCTCTAACCCTTTTTGTCTCTCTCATTGTCCCTCCATGGTGCCATCATGTCTTTGATTATTTTCTTTAATTGTAAAAAATTAAATTAGATACTAAAAAAATGGATCAATATATTATTTGATATTTTGTAGGTCTATTGAAAACTAACTTGGTCAGAACTCAGAATAGATGAAGAGTAACTACACAAATAAGTATAATCTGTTTGAAAATCTTAAAAATTCATTTCAAAATAGTTCAAATATATTGGGTAATGATGTTTTCAAATAACAAATAACAATGACCTTCCCACCAGAAGGGTGCTTGGTACTAACTATTAAGTAAATCAGAGAGATATTCACAACGACAAAGATATTAGGGAAATTGATACATGAACACCTTGATATATATATATATATATATATATAGTTTGTAAATATCAGCTTTACTATGATTGTAAGTGTTCTGTAATGCGTGGTGAATGGTTGAACACATTGGACTATTATTCCTTTTTTAAACTTTTAGCCACCCAAAACTATTTGTCAAATGGCAAAACTTAAATACAGTACCTTATATACTGTGCATTAGGTTCCCCTCTAAAATCAGCCATGTGACTATTTCACATATATTAGCAAACAGACGTTAAACTCAAACGCTTAATTCAAAACAAGCTAGTCCTCTTCTCTCTCAGTTCAGTCCCTCTTCTCTCTTTTGCAGGTAATTACACACCCATGCCTTCTTGAATAGAAATAATGCACTTTTGGTGGGATTCCTCTTATAGGAGTAGTGGTGGGCTTGGAATTCAAATGGGAGGTGGAACTCCAAGGCTTTCATTGATGGATCTGGGATTTGTGTGGGTATGAAGGGCAAGGATGGGTTTATGGACTTTGTGTGAATGGACTCAAATTTGCAGGATTTACCAGTTGTGAGAATTTCAGATGTTATTGTGGACCGATATTGCATGGTGTGAGGGGGATGGAAAAAAAAAACTAGTCTTCCATCAATTTCTAGTTTATTTTTCCCCAGGTTTCTTCTTCTTCTTCCATTTTTTATTATAAAATAGTCTTGAATTTGAATCTGGAAAATTCTACAAGAAATATTTAATATAAATAAAAGGCAAATATTCTGCAAGGACATTGAATAATGGATTGAGATTTTGTCAAGGCATGATATATCTGAGTATAATGAAGGCTTTATGGTTGGCTGAAAATGGTATATTGTGGGTTGTGCCAAGAAGTATTGTGATTTTAGTCAATTAGATGGTATTCCTGTTGAAATGGGTTACTGAATGTGTTGCTAAAAAGATTACGGCGTTCATCCTCTCCTAATCTCAATTCTACCAACAAACAGACAGAAAGCGTTGAAGTTCAGCGCTAGATTAATTGATTATTGTAACGAAAAGAAGTAGTTTTAACGCTCGTTTACTAATATATGTAAAATAGCCACATGGCTGATTTTTACGAAGGGAACTTAACGCACAGTATATAAGGTACTGTATTTAAGTTTTACCCTTTGCCAAAAGCCCAATAGTTTGAAGCCTAATCGTGTCGACCTAAGACCGAAATCCGAACCGGAATGACCAGGATCAATTGGGACTAGACTAGTTGAGACTGGTAGCTTGTCCAGTTAGGTTTAGTCTATGATTTTAATAGATTGTAGTATCGAACATACTGGTCTAGTGAATTTTTTTTTTTCCATTTAACTTTAAATTTCTTAGAATTTTGTTAGTGGGAACATTAGTAAAACAAAGTTGGAAAATAGCATCTCGAGTTTTAAAAACTCACGTTCATGGTGGAACTTGAGTCTTAAATCCTCAAGTTCCGAGGTTGGGAAACACATAACGTGGACAATTTTCCCCATGGAACCACGTAGAACTCAAGTTTTGTTTCTTCATTTTCTCCTTCCTTTCGTCGTTCTCCTTGTTCTTCCTTTTCTCCTTGTACCTCACCCATGGATTCATCAAATCTTGGCACCGGAGCAACAACCCAAACCCACGGATTCATAATATCTTGGCATCGAAGCAAAAACCCAAACCCAAAAATCACGATCTCGGCACCAAAGCGACTCCCTAAGCTTGGGTTTGTTGATTTTGGCACCGGAGCGCGCTTGGCGATTTTATGTTTCTGTCTGGTATTGTTGCTTGCTTTTGTTATTTTTAGCGTTCGTTGTCTTCGAAAGTGGGTTTGGGGTTTTGAGAGTTAGAGAAACTGTTGGGCATGATGATCCAAAGAGAACAGGGCGAAAGAGAAAATAGAGAAGGAAAAACAGAACTTGAGAGTCTAAAACTCAAGTTCCACGTGGATTTTAGACTCCACCTCAGTTGTGCAACACATAGAACTTGAGTCTTTTAGGCTCGAGTTGCTACAATGAACTCTAGTCTAAGAGACTCGAGATGCTATTTTACTAAATCGTTTCTAACGCATACTAACTAACGATATTCTCTCCCAAATGCATGCTAGTTGGAAAATTACATCTTGGTCTAGTCCTAAAAAATACAAAAGACCGATTGGACTGGACCGTTTATACTCTCCTAGTTTGGATTGAGGGCTACAAGAGAAAAATTATTCAGTGCAACATAAGGACCACATTATCAATATTCAGTGTTCCTCCTATCAAAAAAGTGTTCCTCCTATCAATAAAACGACTCTCATAATACATTCCCAAATTGTCATAAATCAAGCAAAATAGAAAAATCTACACGAAAATTATCAAATAGAATCATACAACAAAATCTTGGTGAAGATCCACTCATTTTCTAATAAGAGCATCTGCACATTGATTTGTCTCATAGAAGCAATGCTTCATCTTAATCTGCAGTATTAGATTGAGGAAGTTTTTGCAATCCATTATAAAAGTTGCATGACGTAAATTGTTACTATATTATTCAATCACCTAATCAAATACTACTCTGGCATCAATCTCAATTTCTACCGCCTATAAATTGAGATTTGTGCACATCGTGCAACCATTCCAACCCAAAGCTCCGCATCAACACTAGTAGCTACACCTATGACTTGGGTAAAACCCCTAATCTATAGACCTCTATGGTCCCTGATAACTCCTCCACCGCTTGCTAACCCGAGTTACTGACTTTTGTCCACAAATTGATGGTAAAAATAAACTTACCTAAAAGTTCCAAACATTCACTTAGATTGACCAGGACATGGATGATACAAGCCCATCTCATCTTCTAGCGCTCTAAATTAGTGGTTCATAAAATATACACTGACACAAAAGGTTGCATTGTCTTCAACTGCAACATTTTTACACATACCAACCAACAAGCATGCTATTTGGTTTTCCCAACTGAAAGCAAACTTTCATTCCAAAAATTCTCCTAATTCCACACATGGGGCACATCATGCAAAGTCTATGGGAACAGAAATTTTCTTGTGCAATGGATGTACATAGTGTCCCATCACATATGTGCAAAATCTACATACGTTGATCCTACATATATATGAGAAAGACGATGCATATAATATTTGATAGCAATTAAGTTGAAGTACAATAAAATCAAAAGAAGAAAAAAATAAAAAGGATCCAAAATTGTGGTCCACAGATCTCTTCAAAACTTTGGAAGAGCCGAAAAATATTCGTTTACATTAACAAAACCTTGAGTCCATCTGAATCACCCCTCCTAGGACAGAACCGCAAAGCATGGCAGCCAGTCATTCAAGTCAAAGTGTCTTTTCTAGCCTCTAATGGCTCCCATAGCTCCATCCCATTTATTTTTGGATAGAATGGGTGCAAGGAACTAGTTACCTACCTCAAAAGGTAGCGTGATGCATGGCATCAGCATGTCTGTTTTGGCTAAGAGAGTGATAGCCCACATTATGAGAGCATAAAGAAGCTCAGGATCACCCACCCCCAACAAGGAAGACAGATCACTGATACCTGAACAATCAAACAGGACCTGAATCATCAATGGTGATGTCCTTGGGGACCCTCAGATTTATTTTATGCATATCCCATCCAGCTCTATTTAGCTGTTCGATGAAATCCTCAAATCTATCTTCCATCTGCAATATGCTTTGTGCAAGCTGATGGAAGACACTATCAGAATTGTCCCAGTTCTCATGTAGCCAATAAGTCTGCCAGACACTACGCAAGACAGACATGCTTGTAGCTCCAACCTGCAGTAAAATCATGAGTTTGAACTCAGTTGGGCCCTATATCCTGACAAATAATTTACGTGCTTACCTTGAATGAGACAAAGACCTCAAAGTCTCTGTGCAGTTGGTTTACGAAAAGAATATATTGTTCATTTGCATATAGTTTTAAGAGGGCTTTCACCTGTTTCAAAATAAATATATAAATAATAAAAATAACCGTTTTACTGCTCTAGACAGCTACTTTAAACTGTAACAAAAGATAGCAGCACAATAATCAATGCAATACCATGGAAATAGATTTTGTTCCAACAACCATCTCCTCCAAGGATACACCGAATGTAATCCGTGGCTTCATGAATCTTTGCCATGATAAAAATTTTTCTTCCCTGTTGCATGCAACACATCCTGAAATCAACTTATCAAAAAGATGGTTCATTTTTGTAAACAAAATAATTTATTTGATGAGCAAAGGACTAAGAGTGTGTAACTTTTACCTGGAACAGTAGCATGTAAAACATGTGATTTTACAAGCATACGAGCACGCTTGAGATTTATCTGTCAAGAAAGTAAAACAGAGAAAATAGTCCACCAATGAATCAAAATGGAGCTTCTGATTTCTATTTGTTACCCAAGAGTATGTTTGTATAACAGCCAATTTTTTAAAAATGAAACACGTAGAATGCAAAATGTCAAAACTCAATCCCATTTAGCATGCCTAGAAACCTCCAATATAAGCCTCTATTCTGCGGTTAGATTAGGAACTGAAACATCACATTCTTACTGTGTCAAATTGTAGAACTGAAAGTGATTGATAACGTAACCAAAGGTGCAGAAGCCGCATGCTCATCCATGTCAATACCAACACTGGATATGCTTTGACAAGGCCAGGTGTCTCCTGCATTCATGATTCTAAAGTCAATTAAATGCAACAAATCAAGAAGTTTTTTGGTTCCTTGTAATTCACATCACCATCAAGTGAATATACAAACATCATTTTGAAACTACATAACATACCAGAATCAGTATTCCCAGAGCAAGGCCAAGAAGCTGAGCTGCTACTTCCCAAACTTCCTCCTAAATCAATTAATTAATCAATCAACCAGAAAACATTCTCTTTTGCTTCAGAACTTATATATTTATACAAAGTGGGACTTCTTAGTTACAGTCCAAACCAAAGGGGGTATCATTCCTCTAATAATGTGCATTGATCTAGCATTGAGAAAGTAATATTAACAAGAAAACGTAAAAAAAAAAAAAAATTCTATATCAAGAGATGGCTTATAATTTTCTCCCACAAACAAAAACTAAGCAAAAGTCAATTAAAAACATGAACTTTGTTTTAGTTAATAACAGTTAGAAGCAAATTTCTTACTGATAAAAGAATTTCAGTCAAGTTACATTGGTACAATTAATTATGGAACAGATTATACCAACTCCAAATGTCAAGCGTATATTGCATGAGTGAAAAATACATAAAGAGGCAACTATTGGCTGCAGTTCCTCATTGGAATAATGACAGTTCAATTGCTTTTATTTGTCAATTAACATCATAGGAGTAGGGAAAATTGGATTTAAAACCTCAATTGCTATGCAACATTCTAATGCTTCCCAACTAAATACTTCATAGTTCTAGAACAGGTCTATAGTAGCTTGGGTAATGACAAGAACTTTGCTTTGCACGCTAGGAACTGTCATTAGAAATATTGATGGACCATATGGTTCCCTAGTAGATGTCTATCCATTGAGGGGAGTCGCCCAAATAATTGGGGTTTCCCTTTTTGAGTTAAGTCGATTAAGGACATTACAATAGCATACCTTGGCTGCAACCTCTCCCAGATTTCCTGAGATTGCAAAATGGTTTTGAATCACACGGTTTGAAGGATCTTTTAGCCCCCTTGCTACAGCCTGTTTAAGTTTCAATCTCAAGTAAATCAGTATAAGTCTAATCACTTAGCACATACTTATGGTGCACTTCTACATCTACAATAGCCATAATGTGTTACCGAAAAACAGTGAAAGAAAAAGAGTTGATTGCAGAAGAATATTATGTACTTGAGTTCAGTATATTATCAAATAATCAAGTGAAGCCTATATAACACAGAAGGGAGATACCTTTGCAAGATTTCCAAGAGATGCCAATGGTAAAAAATAGGCAGGATACAGTGCGGTACTTAGATCGAAGATGCTGCATGATAAATTAATAGATTTAATAATCTATATAAAATCTAATCTAAAATTGATTTATCCTACATCTAAAAGAAAGCTTGTTACACAGACCTTCCTGCACTGCCAATGAAGTCTGCATACATGCGCCATTGCTTTGGATCATCATCAAAAAGATTTCCAAACCACCCACCTGGAAAAGACAGTGACAGTCACTGATAAAATCCAGCACAAAAACTTCTCTTCCTTCTAGCTATCTTTACTATTGCCAGACCAATCAATAAGCGTCCCACAGCTCCAAGGCCATCCTTTGACACCCATCTGCACAAATAGTCACATAACTTGAGTTCAATCCAATAAAAGACTAGTTTGATAAAGTAAAATTGCCTACATAGGAAGGCATACAGTCATACACAGAAACAGAAACAGATATATATGTTTAAAAAAATTGCACACACATATTTTCACTAGATAAGTACAAATACAAAACTTTCACAAAGTATAACAAAAATATACACGAGATTAATAAAAGAGAAGTTAACCTGATGGCAGCAGCAGAAGCAGCAGCAGTAGTTCCTGAGAAAGAGCCAACACCAACAGCCTGCAAGGAAGGGCAAAAGCAAAACTAAATGAAATATTTGGGAGGAAAAAAGAACCTCTATTAATATTCTAAAAATTTAAACATCATTTCAGCCAAACCAAACTCCTTTTCTCTTCCTAATAAACATACCCAACCAAATGTACTGGCTTGAGTTAGATTAACATGCCTTAAGAAGACTTGACGTGACTAATGCGTGGCATATCCAGGCTGTAACATTGGTAGGGAACTGTAACAACATGTACTGAAAGTAATCATCTGACACGGATCCTGCATGATTCATGGAGAACAGAAAGCAGGTGTTATTGTGAATCACACAAAAGTCTATCACTCCACTTGATTACAAAAGATAAAATCTCTTAACTCAAAATCTGGCATTGGTCTATTGGTTGTCTATATATAGTCTCAGTATTTTACAGTAAAATGAAAGAAGTGAGGGCACCTGCTGTGATGAGTTACAAATAGATAACTCATAGAGAAAAATCATTAAATCTGGAAGAGAGAGAGAGAATAAAAACTGATGTTGATCACCTGGGAATCCTGCAGGTAAGATAAAATCTTTAACAGTTTCTGGGAGCCACAATAATCCAGTGTCAGAGGCATGCAAGTCCTGGAACCCATTAGTTACCAAACTATGCTCCTCAAGGAAAGTCTGTAATCGTGACTCTTCATCTAAAAAGTACCTGCTTGATATGTCGAGGTTCATGAGAAACAAACAAGTCACAGCCTAAACCTATGTTGGGTGCACTAGGATCCTTTCCATTTCAATTGGATTCATTTCATGGTTTAGATTAAATACAAGCCTAAAGGTGTACCAAGTTTCACGTAATTTTAAATTTTAAATGACATAGCACCATATGTACTAGTCAATACAAGAAATAATATCTTAACTGTCAAATGGACTCTCCATTTCACTTCAAATGGAGAGAATCAATGTCCATGTTGGGTTGCAAATATATGCCCAATTCCGCAATATCACAATTTGCCTTCTAATCACTGAATTTCAAAAGAAATGGCTCACCACATCATCCAAGAATGATCTAAAGTAGAGCATTTCATAATGAAATTCATTTTCATTTCTATTATTATGCTCCATATATTTTTTCTTTACTATCAATTACACTACATAAACTTGAATTGCAAATGACCATTAGTAATCCTTGGTAAGCTAGAACAATCTACAAAGTTTAAAACTTACTACATATTTACAGTGATGATACAGGAATTTAAAAAGGGAAGAAAGGTGGTAAGTGAAGACCTCTTAGTGGTCCCATTGCCATATCTCTCCACCAATATCACCTGTGGCTGGCCTTGACCCCTAAAAGAAAATGAAAATCATGTCAAATTTTCAAATCAAAATTGTGGAAATGCAACAACAACATAGCCTTAGTCTCAGCCACCAAAACTTCAATATCGGCTATAAATCCTCAATAGACTAAATTGGGGTTAGTTGAATGTATTCTTCTCCATCATTTTATCATCTCCAAAACAATGAGTCTATAGACACAAAATTTGCCTCATGTCCAAAATTTAGAAAGTGATGATGTTGTGAAATTTTTATTTTATTTTATTTTATTTTATTTTATCAAGAACAGTATCTATCCAAAATTATATTCATTGTCTCAACATGTCCGGTTTATACTTAGACATAATCAGAAGCACTTCAATGAAATAAAAAAATTGGCCTATCTTGGCTTATTTGACCTAAGCTTTTATTCAAAATATTTCACTTTCAGAACCTAACACAACCATTTTCATACTTGAAGTAATATCTCTAATTTTACAAAAACATACCATGTCATATGTATTTGCCACAAAGTAATAAACAAAAGGGCATGGTGGAATCATTTAGTTGGTACCTGACATGGTCAGCGTCTTCTCCTTCTTCAAGTTTGGGTTGCGAAGCTAAGCATAGAATATGAAAATGGCGAGGAGTTTGCGTTTGCGTTTTTGTTGCTCTCCCAGTACTCCTAGTCTTTCTAGAAGATTCAAAAGCATGCGTTGGAAACGAGGGTCGCAGAGTGCAAGACATTGTTAGAGTTTGATTTGAGCTTAAAGGAGTTTTTAGAGGTTTTTGATTTTCTATTACTGCTTAGCTTTACACAATCCACAGACAGACACAGTTCCAACGTTTGAAGAACAAACTTAACAAACAACAAACAAAGAGAGAAGTTTAGCTTAGCATAGGTGTTACCTGGTCCCGTGGTTTCTCAGTAACCACCCAAATGTACGGCCTCCTTATTATATCGTTACAGATCTGACTGATCATGGGCCATGGCCCAAAAATAGAAGACGGGTAAAGGCCCAACAAAGTCTTACACAGTTGAGGTTTTTATTTTTTTAATTTTATTTTAAATCCGATGGTTGGGGCTGGGATGATTCGAACCTTGGATGTCTCATTTGGAGGTGCCAATCAATTAAGTTATACGGCTCATGACAGGAAACCATATTTATCAATTTATATATTCCAGTTAAGCGCATAGGTTAGTATTGTTGTTTTAAGTTTTATGGTGGGTTTGAGACTGGCATCTATAAGTTTCTTCTGCTCATCTCCTTCGTTCACTCAGCCCCCACAAAAATAATCCCAATATTAAAGAAGAAAAAGAGCTGAGTTGGCTATGTGATGAGTCATCCGCTAACTAGGACGAATACAGTTCAACCTGATAACCCAGTGGTATTTTCACCTTCTGTGGTGCCATTATGGAATCAACTCCATGTCATGCTCATGCACCAAATGGCAGTTATCTTCAGTGATATGTATTACAGGAAATGCGGAAATGAGAAAAGTTCAAGGCAAATAAAAAGCCCCTGGAAACAAAGGAATCAATGGAAGCTCAAGAAGCTTTTGACTAAACATAATCAATACAAGAGGTAATTTGGTGGAATATGAATTCCACAAAAAATTGGCACCCTAACTACCACAAAAATTACAACCCCAGGATTCTTACGTTTCAAAAATTCTTGATACTGCTTTTGGCAAACACAATTCCCAAAAATAATGGTGGCTACTTTCTATGGGTACATGATCTCCACAAGAAAAATGGGTAGGAGAATAATGGTTAGAAACACATAATGACATCAAAACCCCAGGCTTGTTCAATTACTGCCATTCTGGCTGTGCTTACTGCGATTTTCCTCCACAATTCTCTGAAACTCTTTCTCACTGGCGGCAATCAGGCGTTTAACAATGTCAAAGGTAGTGAGCCTAATGCTGCAGTAGGAAAAAAAAAATGAAAAGAATGTGTAATAAGCGTTGGGGCAATGACAATAGAAGTAGAAACTCAAGATAAGAATCAATTCTGCTTGGAAGTTTTACAAGCAAAGATCCAATAATCTAAACAGCTTCAATACCAGGGAACTTTGACCAGTTTGGTTTTTTTCCAAAAGAGGGGAGACATTTCATCTCTAGCATTGAATAAGGCAGAAAAATAATGGTAAACTGTACGTGTGAAATCCAAAAAATATATTTACCCGTTGTACAAAAACAGCACAGGAAAAATTGGACAAGCCAAGAAACAGTAAAATTATTGCAGTTTTATGGGAAGGACCAGAAGTGAATTTGGTATTCTATAAAATGTTAATTTTACGGAAGCTCTTCAAAACAAAGCTTAAGTGTATATTAGCTTCAACAAAACTCATCCAAAGGAATTTACAGCTTTACTAATTGACCAATACAGGACTAAATCGAAGGTTACATAATAGATAAGATGAAATTGCTAATAATATGAACCTGCTACTTGGTAAGGTTTTTAATGCATTTGGAAGAAAACCCCGGTACAAGCCAATTATTCCATCACGTGCCACAATTCCTGAACCAAAAATATTCTTAGACACAATGATCTTGATATTGACAAATGACAATGGATTGATCACACAAACATATGACAACATGCGACTTCATGTTTGAGAAATCATTGTAGGTTTTGCAAATATCAACAACTGAATTAAACCTGTAAATTCTAAAACAAGAGAGGTGCAACATAAATCTGTGTGTGTGTGTGTGTTGTGGGGGGGGGGAGGGGGTGATTGGTCATTTTCTCCTAAGAAGGGGATAAATTTTGTCTTTCTGGATTTATGACAACAGAAGTATCTTGTACCCTTCCCGAGAAAAAGTGTGAATGGTAAATTCATACGTAAAATAAAATTATCTACATCAATACAAGAGTTTATATCTCTTGCAATCAGTGAAAAAGAACAAATATGTATTATGCACACACAAAAAAAGAAGGATCATATATACCACTTCTTTAGAGTTTCCTGTATATCACACATATTGATGTCTAATGCCAATATGTATCAGGGCATATCATTCTTTGTTGGTGAGCATAATGATAACAAATAATTAATAACCTGGAAAGGCATCCAGAACAGTGTTGTACGGTGAACCCTTCATTTGCATCTGTCTTCTCACAGTGTCCAAGGGATAGCATGTGATTGTGGCAAGAGACGCTGACACCACAGCAGTTAGTAGAGATGCTTCGGTCCTCTTTTGATATTTTTCTGGCAAAGACTTCTTCACCCTAGTACCCACACAGGATATCAATGTTTAATATACAACATTACACTGTATCCTCCTTCAACATGCTCCTTCAATATACAACGTTAGAGGACTCACAAGTCAAAAATGCAAAAGTTCACAGCAATATAAGGAGCTATTCCAAGAAGGGAAGGTCCAAGACCATAGTAAAATGAGGCAAATCCTTCCTCTCTCAGCATGGTTAATGCAACCTGCAAACAACACATTTGATATTCATCTTCAAATTAAAATGTCATCTTGTCACACATAGGACAAGAAAGCCAATCGTACCTCAGACATGGTTCGATACCCTGGTTCAACTGCCATGCGTAGCCTCAAGACATCTAAAGGGTATGTTATCTACATAGAGACAAGAAGCTTTGAAATGCATATATAGAATTATAGAATGTGCAGAAATGGCAGAAAAACAAAAAACAAAAAACAACAGAAAATAGAGATAAATGGCCATGAAGCAGAGTGAAAGAACAAGGATTTACTAAATCTCAAGAGCACAAAAACGATACACTTCCTACAACCCGATTGAACGCTAACAGGTAACAATCTGTCAAACTAATGCATTACTTACAAAAGTGGATGTCATGCCAGCACAAGCACCTGCTGCAAGTCTTCCAATAACAGAGAGCTCAGCATCCACTCCCCTAAAAAGTTTCTGCAAGTTCAAATGTTGAACAAATAGTTCAGGAAATATGTAATATTGTGCTATGATTTGCTTCAAGATAATTTTGTATTAACCTTGTATGTTTCATAAGCAAAAAGCTGGACAGCACTGTAAGGTATGACCCGTATCACCTGAAAATTTTAAAAGAAGTTCTAAACAAAATGTAGCTCAACAAAGTCTTGTCAAAATAGCTGGAGGAATAAACAAATCTAAACTACCAAATGAACACACTATTAAACCTGAGGGAGGTTGCCTTTCCAGTATCCTCTGATCCCTTCTTCCTTCCCAATTAATGTTATGGCCTGCACTTTACATCCATGTAGACACCGTCATTAATATGATACAACTAAAAGAATAGAAGGTAACAAGATTCATAACTGAACCAATTTATTAGTCACATAGTGTTCTTTCACGCTTTCAATTATAATCGATTTTCTCTTTCATAGTTGCTACTGTCAACACAAAAGCTCCCATGTTCTATACATAATAATACAAAACTTCTCCCTCATAACGATCTTTCCCTTGTTTAAGGGAATAATATGAGAGAGAGAAACGAAGGATCCATTGTGTATTGAGTATTTAGCAAATGGCTAGCAGATCCAACAAATCTCATGATTTCTACTATGCTCATATTGTTAGAACAAAAACATAGAAACAAGTACAGCAACAGCAACAGCAATCTCCTTTATCCCAGCTACTTACATGGTGTTGGCCATGGAAACTTAGTTTCTCCATTCAACCATCTGCAGAGCGCAGATATTTCTTCAGCACAAACTAGCATTTACCAAATATTTATACAGTTCATCATACATGCAAATTTTGCTTCTTCTTTTTTCATTTTTTATGTTGGTTGAAAGCTTTCTAGCACAAATCTAGTCCCTCTCATGCTCTGATAGAGTTTAAAAGCTGACGCTTAATATTTAGTAACATCAAATTATACATCTATCCTTAAATAACATTGTAAGCCAATCCATGTAACAAAACCAGCACAGAAATAGTTAAGCCATTGTGTCCAATGAACCCTACAGGCATCATGGTAGATGAAATGAGTATAAATCGGCTGAAAACACATTAATAGCACCCTAGGTCTATATTCTTCTACGATTAATCATAGCCAAAATCTACATTTCGTCTATGCCAATTATTAGTCTTATGAACCACGAAACATACCTCGATGAAACCAATCGCCTTCTTAGAACTTTGCTGCCCGACCCGCACGCCATGAGTCTGAAACAAGACCACAATTCATTTCAAACAACTAAAGAAAACCCCAATTGAACTAGAAATTCAAATCCCATTTGGACATTACAACACTCACCAATAAATACCATTAATCCATAATTCTCTTTGCCCCATAAATTTTAATCTTACCTAGAAATTCAAAGCAAACTATACAACAAGAATACAACAACACAGTCAAAAGCATAACCCCTTATAAATGAAACAGTAATTCCATCTTTTTCATTAAAAGGAATTTCAAAAAAATAAAGAAGAAGAAAACTACAGTTACAATATCTTTAACTACAATTGTAAGTAACTAGAGTACAAAGAATATTTTACTGTACAACAAATTTTGTACAAAATTGAATTATTAAAAAAAAAAAAAAAATGTGACAAACCTTACCTGCATAAGGAGCTTGATACGTTCAAGCGGAGCCGTGAAGGTCTTGGCGGCTGCGCCGGCTATGGCGCCGGCGCCGAAAAGAGCGGCTTCTTTGGGGACGTAAGCGGCTAAAGCCAGCGGGTGTTTGAGGAGCTGAGCCGGAGTCGGGTCGAACTCTTTTCTCTTGTCTGCCACTGTAAGGCAGGCGAAATTACAGCGATTGCCATTGGCAGTGCCACCGTCAGCAAGTCTGTCGTTGGTTGTGTAGGTGAGACACGTGGTCTTCCACAGCGGTTGCGGTTTTTCGTGGTCCGAGGTGTCAATGAGACCGCAGTTGGAGTCTGAGGTTTTGAGGTTTGGGATGTTTCGGCATACCAATATGGCTCTCTCTTCTCTCATGGTTTTGTGCTTTGTTTTTGTGAATGGAAATTTTGACAAGTTTGGTACGGACAGAAACGGAAAAGAGATAAGACAGTGAGGTAGTCGCAGGGAGCGAGAGAGAGGAAGCAATTTAAAGAAATGAAAAAATAAAAATTGGTCTTATTTATTTATTTTGGTTTAAAAAATGGCTACAGTAACTTAAACCAGCATTGCTTTCTTATTGGGAGCATTAGAATTCTAAGAGGACCAGCAATGTTTTCTTTTTTTTGTGAGATTTTTTTTTTTTTAAAGTTATGACGTTCACTTTTGATGATAACTCTTTATTATCAAGCCAAGACACCAGTTAATTTTTGATGTGAGTGGGAATGAGATTCAGATCTTTTATTCAACTATTAAAAACTTTACCAATTGTACTAACTGGAACCTATAAAAAGACTAGCAATTTAGGGTCTAAAATCACTCCCAAATTGTTATTTTAAATCTACACACCCAAAACTTGGTTTACCCGGTTAGCTATTGCTAAAATTGTTATAGGGACTATGAATAGTAAGTTTGTAAACATATGAATCATTATAAGTGTTTTTTACTTTTTTTAGTTTCTCCCTTCTCTCTTTTTCATTTTTGAATTTTATTCTCTCCCTCTCTCTTTATGTCTTAGACTTTCCTTCTTTCTCTCTCTGTCACCACCACCCCTTACAGTTTGGTGGCGGCAAAGATGGTGGTCATTGTTTTTGTGGTGGAGATCCTAGATTTGCTGTTTGACATCTCCTTTCTCACCTCTTTCTCCTTTCTCACAACAATCCTTACTTTCTCTCTCTATTTGATCTTATGGGTATTTGTTGTGTTTGGTGGTGGTGGTGGGTTTTCGCAAAAATTTTCTTTTGGTTCTTTGAGTTTTCATGGATTTGGGTTTTTTTCGGGTTTGGGTATGTGGTTGTGTTGTGTGTTTGTGGTCGTGCTCTCGTTGTGGATTTGCTTCACAAAGAGACCAGAGAGTGAGAGAGACGGGAAGGAGGAGAGAGAAAAATGAATAAATAAATTAATAGTGTTGGTTTTGGTATGATGAATAAGAATTGGAATGTTAGGTGAATTATAAAATAATATGCTACAATAGATAAAATAACATTTTAGAATGTAAAATGACTTTTTTTTTTTTAAAAATTCCGAATGCAAATGCTCTAACTTCTCTGGAGCTAAAGCTTGTGTATGCAATACAAAGAGTACAAAGGACACCAATTTACTAGTATGTAAGGGGGACTCGAACACACAACCAAAGTCACATTGGCCAAGTTTCTTACCCCTAGACCACTAACTTAGTTTGTATTTTGTTTTTATTTTATGTGAAATTGTTTTATTTTATTTTTTGATAGGATTGTGAAACTTTTTTGATTTGCTGTGAACAAGTGCATTTTAAAAAAGTGTTTTACTAATGTATGCCCTTAGAGCATATGTTAGTAAACCATTTTAAGAAATTTTTTATACTTGAGCCATAGGCATTGTGAGTCAAGTTAAAGATGGTGGTAATCCTGCTTCTCTGATATTGGTAGAAACTCTGATCAAAATGCTAATGATTGGGTCCATAAGCAGGGAACTTGAGCCCATTCACACTCAACATGCTTCTTACATCTAAGCTAAGGATCCAAAGACATCTGAAAATCACAAAGAACCCAAAATAAAAGGAAACCAAACCACTGATTCTGCATTCTTGTCACGTATTGGTATTAGATCTTATTGAATTTCGACTTGTTAATTGCAAGAATGAATCTTCTGAAATATCTAATGGAGAAGCCTCGTACTAATGGGATAGTTGAGGCTGCTAATAAGAATATAGGGTGAATCTTGAAGAAGAGTCATGAAATGCAAAAAGGTTGCGTAAGCTATGCCACCTCAATCATAATTTTTTATCTAGCCAATATCCCTCAGATAGACCATGCCGTTTGGACTAACGTCATGTTTTTTTTTCTTTTACTAGAACGTAATGTTCATTACATTACAAGTTAGGAGGTGTAACATCCTATCTGTGGGAAACAATGAAACAACAAACCCGAAAAAGTGACTAACCTTTTTGACAAAATTTTCAATTTCCTATAAAAGATTCTAAAATTAATGATTAATGTATGACCTTAGAGCATATATAAACCAGGGAAAATTATTGTGTACTTCCGAAGTACTATAAATGCATACTCCCTCCTCTCACATAAATGGTGGGTCCCACTAATTAAATTTATGATATGACTTACCATTCATATGAGAGAAAGAAGTACACATTTATGATACTCTGAGAGTACTTAATAATTTTCTATTAACCAGACCCAAAAACTTTAAAAAATATTCCTTTTGGTGCGTCTCGGGTTTCACAAAAATAGACTAGACTGGTCCAAAAAGATTGAGCTGACCAAAAGGAACAAATGGGCTGGACTTAATAAATGAAACTCAAAAGAAAAAGAAACGCCAATGCCGTCACTGATTTGAGAAATTATTCCCTCACAATACTGATATTGGGCTATACTAAAATTATGGGCCTGGACCATACATTTGTTTCTTTTTTTTTTTTTTTTTTTTTTTTTTTTTTTTTTATATAGGCCGTACATTTGTTTCCTCACAAAAAATTATTATCAATAAATTTCACTTTATATGAGAAGTCTTGCAAATGGGTTTGGGGTGTTTGCAAATCGCAAGTCCATGAGTCTATGTTAAGTGTGCTAGGCAAAAATCTTTTTTTTTTGATACACAACAGAAAACAACTTCATTAATCTGAAACAGAGTTTACATAGAGCACATCATGCTCGACCTGAACAGCAATTAAGGGTGGAGTATCCTCCACCCAAATGATACAATCCTTGATCAATTTGGCATGTCTTGCCAAGATATGTGCCGCAGAGTTACAGTTTCTTCGGGTATGGGACACTTCCCACATATCAAAACGGTGTAGTTCCGTTTTTACACCTTCTACCACCTTCATAATGCTATAGTGAGGCTGGGAAAGTTCGCGCAGAGCATGGACCACTGTCTGAGAGTCACTTTCCAGCATAATCTTCTTAAGGCCAAGATCCCAAGCAAGGAGGACACCCTCTTCCGCCGCTCGAGCTTCAATTTCTAAAGCACCCAAAGGCAGATCCACCCTTTTACACATTGACCCCATTAGCAGCCCCTTCTCATTTCTAATGACCACTCCAATCCCACAACACCCCTCTTCACTAAATACTGCACCATCTGTATTGACTTTAACCCAGCCCCTCTTAGGGGGTAACCACCCAGCAGCAGAAGGGAGAGGAACGCGCATCTGAGGAGTCTCCACTTGCTTGATTTCCTCAACATATTCCCGCACCGCTCTGGTTAGAACCTCCAGCCCCTTACACTGCCCACCATGGGCTATACTATTTCTCTTATTCCACAAGCTCCATGAAGTAACTGCGAAGGTCACCCAATCAGTGAATGGCCGAGCCTCCATTATTTCCCACACCACATCGGCAAAGTCTCCCAAGCAGTCAGGAACCAGGGGCAGCTTGATTTTTGTGTCGCTCCACACCCTCTTAGCAAAACTACATCCCCACAAAATATGCCCAGAGGTCTCACATCCATCACACAGCAGACACACATCATCCTGTCCCACCCCCCTACTCCGCGCTAGGCAAAAATCTAAATGCACGGGAAAGACACTTATACTAATACCTGTTGAACAAAAACTCTTGCCCATGACTTCAAATCTATATTTAATGTTAATTTATAACAAATAATACCTAATGTCTTGACTCTTGAGTTCTCAAATTTAGCAGCTTCACAAAGTAGTCATTCCTTTTCTAGCAACAAATCAAACAAAATCGACTAAATCAAAATTCCCTAATTAGTACAAGACAGAACCAACTCAACCTACTATAAACTTCACTATCCAATGCACCCGCCTATGCTGTTACCCACTATTGCCAACAAATTCCTCCTTTTTGAACGAATTTGTAACTCCTTAAAGTTGTCATGTAAATGATGGATAATTATTGATTACTCTTGGAGTACTATAATTATGTACCCTTTCTTTTCACACAACTGTGGGTTCTGCAAATTAAATTTAATTAGGGACCTACAATTTATGTAAGAGAGGATAGTACACGTTTATAATACTCCCGGAGTATTCAATAATTTTTTGTAAAAGATAAGATTTTTAAAATTTTTTTTTTTTTTTTTTATACAAGATAGAAATTCGCCTCTAGTCTAATTTAAGTGTATATGAGTGTGAAGCTTTCTCCTGGAGACTTGAACCCCAATCCTTGCCCTCTACACCCCATAAACACTTATATTTGTAGAGTGATCATCGCACCAAAAATCTGCTGTGGCAAAAAACCCATTTTTATTTTCTTCTTCTTGTTAAATAAATGTGAGGCATGTGCACATTGATAATAATTAAAAATTCTTAAATTCACCTTAATGAGCAATAAATGAGAAAAGACAAGCAATAAATGAAAGAATGGAAGAATTAAGTGACGAGGTAGGAAAAAGGATCTATTGCAATATGCAATTACCGCTTGGTTGTGAGATGTTAAAGTTAAGATGATTAATTCTTTTAACCTTAGCTTTTACCTTTTTATTATCTTTTTAACTTTTTTATCATATTTACTTTTACATCTCATACTCATACCAAGCAATAATTGCATAGTACAAATGTGCAATAGCCATAACTATTTTATTGAATCTAAATTCAGAAAAAGGTATCTTGTGTATTTTATTAAATGAGAAGATTTAATTCCAGACCAACTAAGAGCTCGTTGGATAAATTGTTTGAAAAAGTGCGTTTTTAAAATCACAATTAAGCGATTGGTAAAATATGTAGAAAAGTGTTGTTTCTATTCATTAAACATTTAGATAATATGTGCAATTACTATAATAGGCCTATTGTAAATTGCAGCCTATTAGCCTCTCCATGGCTACAGCATAAGTCTCACTGTTTTAATGTAATGGTTATTGATCTTTTATTGAAACAACCATTCATAAAATAAATTAATAAAAAAAAGAGCACTTAACATTTACCATTATTCCTGCATGTTATCCATATGCCAACTCCAATTCTAGCATAACATGGATTTGTTTACCTGGCGTTAAATTAGAGTGCCACCTCATTGAACGAAAACGAAAACGAAAATGATAGAAAAGAAAAACTAAAAATATGACCCCCGCCCCATAAAAATATGACCTCCATTAGTTTATATACTCGGTGCAACTCGAATTATCTTTATAGGTGCACGTCCGAGCAAGGCAGTGGCACAATAGTAGGGGCAGATGTGACAGAGAATAGAGGAGATTAATGGGAAGGGAGGGATGTATTTGAGGATATATTCAATATTTTGAACCCAAAACAAGTGAAATAGGAGAACGTGATATCAATTTAAATTTGCGTTTTGAAAAAAGTTGCCCGATATTGTGAATTTATAACGTGCTTTTTTGGCATTTTGTAAAAACAAATTTCCTTGTAAATCGTCTAGCAAAATAACTTCTAATCAGTGTTTTCATTAAAAAATGTTTACCCAGCCAAATCGCCCAACCAAACGGGCTCTAAATGCATGAAAGAAAGTAATTGCATGTATATTGGAAACTAATGGAGGGTGAGGGTTAGTTAATGTCCTTTGCTTTTTTCACACCTTGGTCAACTTGTGTGCTACTACAATAAATTTTTTTTTTTAGATACCGCTACGATAATTTGTTGCTCCTTTTTATTTCACTTTATTTATTTAGGGTCATGCTAACGAATGTCCTTAGGGCATTGGTTAACAACCTATTTTAGGAAAATTTTAACACCACTTTTATTAGAAATGAAAAAAGCTATCAAAACATTAATTACTTTATTTCATTTTCTCATAAAAACTTTCTTTAAATAGATTGTTAATTAATGTCCTAAGGGCATTAGTTAGCATTTCCTATTTATTTATTGCATGCTATCTTTGTCTAATGTTGTTAAACTTATTTGTGGTCTTGGATGTACTACTAAATATGCTATTTTGGGCATTGAATAGTATATTTATTTAATCTTATTAAACATATTTGTTTAGCCTCGCTAACGATAAGCTCACTTGTTTCTTCATCTCCCTTTATTTGTCTTAAAGCCTAATTATTTTCTTTAAAGAATACTCAATTCCCAATTTTTTTTTTTACTTCATTCACCCATTATATTGGAGTATTTTATTATTTAAGGGGAAACACAACAATATCAACCAATAGACAATATATTGACCTGAGTACCAATCTTGACTATCCCAAAGAACTTGAGTCTAATTGTTGACTTATCAAAATAAAACACGTGTTCCAACAAAAGAAATCCCAACACCTATCACTAGAATTTACTACCAAACTTTATTAATTATATAAAATTACCCAATGATAACCGCTTTAGAAGAACTATATGGAAAAAAAATCACCTCAATAGTTGCTTGATGAATATGTGTGTGTTCGCACGTGCACGTGCGCATGAGGTGTTGGGTGTTGGTTCAAGTTTGTTGAGAAATTGGCTAAGACGAGGTTGAGAGGAAGTGATACCAGTACTCTATGTTTTGTTGAATTGAGATGAAACTGAAATGACACTAAAATATAAGTACTCATTGCCTGGAAAGCCAAAACTACTAGTTGGTATAAATATTTGAAACTCAAAATTTAATTGCAAATCCAAACAACAACAACAACAACAACAATTTCCATTCATATATTATTATTGCACTACAAGAGAAAAAGCAAACCCAAACCCTTGCCATATGCCACCAGTACTCTTTTGGCATTTATATCAAACAAAGCACAAAAACATTCTGAGAGATCTATACGAGACCATGAATGTTTTAGCCAGTCTTCATCAAGCTTCGATGGTATCAGTTTAAAATCCATCTCAACTTTAAAGACATGACAACTTCTATCTATAAGAAAAACTTGAACAGTTGGTTTTTCGACTGGCGAGTCCAATCAAAATTGAAGAACTAACAAATCTGTTGCATCTGTTAAAATTTTAATGGAGGAATATTTATTTGAGCAGTGACCCTTTAAGGCACATAAGCCTATAGTAAAATTGTTCAATTAAATTTGATACAAAAAAAATATCTATAAGAATGTGACATGTAAATAAATTCATGCACTTAAAGAAATTGAGCATGCCTATTAAGCGCTTAAGACTCCTTTTGTAGTCATTTGAAGTCTCGAGTTGACGATATTTGCTTTGCCGCCCAGGGTTTCTAAAAAAGAAAGATTTAGATTTTTATTAGACTTAATCATAGAGGCATAGTGTAGCATAGATCATATATCCTAGAAACAATAATGTTGTAAGTACTTACGAAGTGGTGTTTTGGATACAAAGAAGCATGCTGCAATAACAATGTAGCACAAGAGGAGAACCAGTTTCATGTAGTGAGATGTCCCATCCTATAAAATTAACAGTGAAAAAGTTCAAAACAATGGAACAAACATGATATGGATAGAGACGGGTCTTTTTGATTTATGACGGAGATATTATATTAGAATAATAGTTAAATAATTAAATTCAACATATACTGTTAGTTTAACTTTCTAAAACTAGCTAGTGATGGTCCCTCATTCCTAGGGCTAAAGAATGTTAGAATAATAAATAAATAATTAGCTTTACCCCTTTCTATTAACTTTTTTAACACATTTTTTGTTAACTTAAGATTTAGGGACAAGCAATAGTTTATTAAGCATAAAATTATTGTCTCCAAATGTACAAAGAGGGAGCTTTTGAGAGATGAATACATATTCTCACCAGCAGTGTGAAGGCATAGCAATTATTGATAAAGCAAGAGAGGTGGTTTCAAGGATGTTGAAATCAAGATCCATGTGAATTCCCATAATCCAAGCTACAACCACGCATAATGGGACCTGAGTATTTAGACGATATAAATTTAGCATCACCATTTAACTAAGTTCAAAAAGAAAGCTTTGTCAGGACAGCTATTCCAGCAATGTAGGTTAATTTTAAGTTCTCACCACAAACATTGCAATCTGAGTCGCAGACCCTAAGGCAACACCTAAAGATATATCCTGCATTTGTGTGCAAAAAAATCTCACTTAGAATCTTATAATTTGAAAACATAGTACCACAATTAAAAATGGTAGAAAGGCCATTATATCACTCACCAACTTGTTCTTGAAAGAAAATATGATTGCCCCAACCTGTTCTGCTGCATTTCCAACAATTGGTAGCAAGATTATGCTGAGGGAGCTGATTGACAAGCCCCAAGAATCTGATGCATCCTGAAAGGAATTGAAATCCTTGTGAATATCTTGATAGATGAATCTCTTCAAGTACAATGCATGAAATAGTTACATTCTATTTGATAATTCTCAACCACATATGCACAATGAAAATGACTTTTTTTTTTTTTTACCTCAATTGTGGACAACACATATTCAGACAACAGAGCTATGACTATAGTCATCCCGACCAACCAAACAAATCTACTCCAGAATCCTATCACAGGCACTTCTTGCTCATCCTCTGCACCATCTTCTGATTCCTGATGGGTTGCACCATAGATATTTAGCTATGTTAGCATATATTGGTATCGTGGAATAAATGACTAAAGAATTCTTTAGCCCCTCAAAATAAAAAATAACACTAAAATTGATTGTTTTTTTTTTTTTTTTAAAATTTTATTATTAAGGCATATCATTAGCCTTCTAGAGAGAAATCAATTTGTAATACAAGTTGCAATATGATAAATCATTAGGGCAAGGAGTCTGCTTGCACCTTAAATGTTTTTATCTTTACTTCTAACAGTTACACCTGTTTATTTTTTTTTTTTTTTTAAATGTTTGTGAGCTATCTTCAAAGTAATAATGTTTTGATTTAAGAGAATTGAAGTTATCAATTATCGAAAAAGCTAGATACAAAAACAATGATAAATTTGTTTTTACTATGTACCTCCTGTGCTCCAAATAATTGGCGATGTGTCCACAATTGGAAGACTAGGTAGGCAGTGTATGCAAGAAGCATGACAATGCTACTGGCTCTCGACAACTGGATTGTTGGTACCACAGTGAGTTCAGGCAAGGCCCCAGAATGCCGAAACAAAGTAGGCAGCAAGTGGCACAACAATGCTAGCAGCAATAGGAGTGAGTTGACATCAGCTTGTCTCTGTTATATCATACGGTCAAGCAAACATCAATTCACCATCAACTTGACCCAATCGGAGGACATATACACGAGCTATGTCAATAATTTTACACTTTTTACTATATGTCATCATCCATCACAAAAACAAAAATACAAATATTTATTTATTATATTGTTAAAATGATGGTAATCATATATTTATTTAATTTTTTTTGAGGGAATGATCATATATTTATTGGTAGTAAATTGACAATAATTTTAGAATTTCTCATATATATGTTAGAAAAGGTTTTTTTAAATAATAACTCACTCTGTCGTTTTTTTGTTCCCTTCTAAGGTTGGCAATGCCACCGCAGAAGAGAGATGTCCCTAGAACCAGAAGGAGGTTGGAAAGAATGGAGCCCAAGAGAGAGTACTTGACTAGGGCTATTTTACGTTCGCTAGCTTAGAGCAAATATTGCAATAATGAGCTCTGTAGCATTCCCATTTCCCACATGTAGCATTTAGAAGCCCTCCCACTGCAAAATCACATAATAAACTACTTAATAACTTAAATGTTTGGAATTGTGATGTGCAAGTGCCCCTTAAGTATACCCTTATTAATTAATGAGGGAACTGCCGTGTTTTGTTGTAATTGTAAACTTAATTCTTAATTATTTGTTAGATAAAACAAAACCATTTTTATAATGCATTTAGCTTGTGTCTAGTGTATAGGAGCACTAGACACGATATAGGCACAACACATGTTTTAAAATGGTTATTTATTGATCCCATATCATGTCCAGTTCACAAAAGTACTAAACAAAAGTCTTACCTTATTAAAATTAGACAAAACTTATTCATAATTATTTAGGTTTTCATTAAATTTTATCATATGTCTATATTAATTTTATTATTCTTTTATAAAAGCAATTAAGTTCAATCATACAATTTAGTAATTAATGCAAATTGCAATCACAAACTTAAATTTAACTGGGGTTAGTATAATTGATAAGTGTCAATGAAATATAGATAAAAATCCCATTTTGATTTATACTTGAAATTAGTTGAAAACCTAAAATACCACATCTAATTAGGAATTGTAGCTCTATCCAAGTTTGGCCTCTCAAATATAATTTGATAATTTGATAAGTGTCAATTTAGAATTAATTATAGCTCATTTTGTTGAAATTGAAATTTTTTTACTGAAAGTACTGTAGATAAAAGTAAAAGTTAGTTAAAATAGTACAATGAGACACACAAATAGTACTAAAAAGTGCAATGAGATCATAAATAATAACAAAAATAAGCTGAATAATAAAATAAATTGACTTTTTAATCTGAAGCCAAACATCCCCTATATAACTAGAATCTTGAAAATTTTGCTATTACTTATGTGCAAAGGACAAGACAGAGCTATGAAGTGTCCGGCGACTCGACAGTGATATCTCAACCATGCATAACAGCGACGTCAAATGAGGTTTTCAACGTTTTGCTTCCAGGAGTTACAAAGACTTTTTCTGTAAAATTTAACACATTATATATTTGGACAATAGTGATTAGCGAGTGAAGCCATGAGCATCGAAATGATCGAATCCGGTTTGGTCTTCAGAAACCATCAAAACCAAGCCAACAGTAATTTAGGTTTTTTGACCCTCTTGAAAAAAAATAACCATCTCTTTCAATGTATTTATGGTTTTCTGACTCTCAGAATGTGCTGCGCCAATAGCTAGCTAATTGCTGCCTTAAACTTTGTTCTATAGAAGAATCAAATTAGGGCTTGAACACTGCTCGAACATGATTAGGAAGATTGTCAAGTGTGTGGGTGTGTGTGTGTGTATATATATATATATATATATATATATATATATAAGAAATATATTTCATGCTCATACATGTAGGACCGGTGTAGTAAGTGATTTGTCTGATTGAAAAATAGAAAAAACGAAAATTAGTATTGATCTCAGACACATACAATGAATAATAGATTAATAGACAACTAATCAACTATATACATAATTAAAATTTGAATATTAATTCTGCCTTACTCTGACAGGAAGCTGACACGTTCAGCAAGTGGAGTGAGGCCAAGTAAGCTCAATGCAAACACCCATGGTTGTTTGCAAGAGCGGCTCCAGGAATTTTTTTTTAGAGTGTTCTTCAACAAGCATAAATTACACAATTTAATAAAAAGAAAAATTTATATATTGACAACAACAACAATAAAAAAAAACACGTAAATACATAAAATTTACAATTACCTTCTACGTGGTTTTCTTATCAAATATTTATCCATAATTCTAGCAAAAGAATAAACAATAAACTATAAGTTTATTTGAAATATTAATAAAATTATTAATTATTATTGTTTAGTTGTTTCATTAATTTGTTTTTCTTTTATAAACTATAATTTTTTATATTGTTGTTTCATTAATTATAAAATTATTAATTGTTGTTTAGCCTAACATAATTTAATTTGTTTATCTTTTATAATGTATTGGTTAATTAAATTATTATTTATTATTTATTAGTTGCTGTAGAGAGGGAAAATTCCCGGCCTATCACAAGCTAACACGTCATGCCACAAAGTCTACCAGGTATGGCTAATTACAAAATATCATATACTGCTACTGAAAATTTGCTAAATTTCATTGAGATAGGAACAGGAAAAAATATGCAAAATACTAATCACATGGAGGCGCGTTTAAGCGATGATGCAAGTGAATCCGGCTGTGTAAGCAATGACTCAAGCAATCCGACTGTGTTAGCGATGACACAAGCGGACCAATCAAGCTGTGACATGTGTCACCAATCAGGCTCCGCCACATGTCACTCACCTACCTCTAAACTCCTATAAATAGAAGCCTTCCTAAGGCATTTGGACACCAAGCTATCTAGAGCACAAGCTGCGTCAAAGAAGCATTCAGAAGTATTGAAACTCTGCTGGAATCAAGCCTTAAAGCCTCCAAGAATTTCAAGAACTTCAACCTTCGAATACGACGAACATTCGAAGCAAAATCATCTAAATCACTCTCCTAGATCTTAGAGGTCACTGAAATTAAGCTCGAAAGCCTTCAGAAATCTCGATAAATCACAAATCAACAAAGTTTTACGGATTCAAGCCTCTAAAGTCCCGAAAAGCTTCCACCATAAACCTTTGAAGACGAAGAACGCACGAAGAACACGAAGAACACGCGAAGAACACGAAGAACGTGAAGAACAAAGGAGTTCTAACAAGCTCACAGCCAGAAATTCATTGTAATTCTGTTTCAAAAATCTTCGATCCATCCTTCAGCCAAATTGAAGGATACTTTGTGTTCAAATCAAAACCACATCACAAATCTTTTAAGGAGATCGAATCAGAGGATCAATCCTTGTAATTACAGAGAATTGTACCACACACTTTCATCAATACAAATTCGTATTTGAGAAACTATTTTACTTGTTTGATTTATTTCGAACCAAGAAATTTAGTCTTCTACAAATTCTGGCACGCCTAGTGGGACATCTCTGCCTCTCATCTCTTTCTCCTCCAAAAGAAAAGAAATTCGATTTGCTACCAGTTTCGATGGCCTCTAACAAGAACGCCCGAAAATCAGTGGTTGATGCTTCCGTTGCCAATGATTATGTTGGCCCAATCACTCGCAGTCGATCCAAGGCTCTTGACCTACTTCGTCCCTAACCAACCAAAGAAAGCAGACTTCATAATGTCATCTCCCTAGACTTTCTTGCAAATAGGAAAGCTGTCGCTAAGGATTCATTTCATTTGGGGAATGATAATGAATCATCCACAACAAGGACCTTTTCTATCAACTCTTCACCCGTGATGAGAAATTTAAGGAATGAGGTGCCTTTGACTCATCCTGTTTCATCATTTACCCCATCATAGATGGAGGTTATGCCAGTGATGATGACTAACGCCTCTACTATGGAAGAAAAGATGGCTGAAATGGAACAAAGGGTTATCCTTCTCACAAAAGCACCAGAAGATAAGGATGTTAAAATTGCAACCCTAATGAACAAGTTGGAGGAACAAGATTTGGGTGAATCAAGTCTTGGCCCTGAGTACCCGCCTGGCTTCACCTTGAAAGGAGAAAACACTAAGGTTGACAAGGAAAAGGGAATCGAAGGAACTTCTCAACATGGAAATTCCACCTCAATAGCTTCGTTATCTGTCCAACAACTGCAAGACATGATAACGAATACCATTCGAGCACAATATGGGGGTTCTTCCACTAATTCCCTCGTATATTCAAAACCCTATACAAAACACATCGACAACTTGAGAATGCCAAATGGGTATCAACCCCTCAAGTTCTTGCAATTTGATGGCAAAGGAAATCCTAAGCAACACATTGCTCACTTTGTAGAAACTTGCGAGAACGCTGGGACTCAAGGAGACTTCCTTGTAAAGTAGTTTGTTCGTTCACTCAAGGGGAATGCCTTTGATTGGTATACGGACTTAGAGCTCGAGTCAATCGATAGTTGGGAACAACTTGAAAGAGGGTTTCTTGACTGATTCTATAGCACGCGTCGCACGGTAAGCATGATAGAGCTTACCAATACTAAGCAGTGGAAAGACGAGCCCGTTGTTGGCTATATCAATCGGTGGCGTTCTTTGAGTCTAGATTGTAAAGATAGACTTTCTGAAATATCTGCTATAGAAATGTGTATCCAAGGCATGCATTGGGGACTTCTTTACATCCTACAAGGGATAAAATCCCGAACATTTGAGGAGTTAGCGACTCGTGCACATGACATGGAGCTGAGCATTGCTAGCCATGGAAATACGAAGCATCCTGTGCCTGAGGAAAAGAAAGAAAGAAGGGAAGTAAGGAAGAATGATAGGAATACGAGGAGTAACGTTAAAGACTCAATGAATATCAACTCTGCCCCAGTAAAAATTTCAACCGGAAAGACAAAGGCTAATGAAAAGAGGCCCGAAGGAAGTCAACGACGTGAGACACGTCGCTCATCACTCAAGGAATGGGAACAAAAGACGTATCCTTTTCCAGACGCTGATATTCCCGAAATGCTAGAACAACTCCTCAAGCTTAAATTAATTGAATTGCCGAAATGCAAACGACCAGAAGAGATAGGGAAAATTGATGACCCAAACTATTGTAAGTATCATCGTATCATAAGTCATCCAATCCAAAAATGCTTTGTTCTCAAAGAACTCATCATGAAGTTAGCTAAGGAAAGGAAAATCGACTTGGATTTCGATGATGTGGCTGAGTCAAACCTTGTAACGTTCGCTTACGAGTCATGTAATTGCATATCTCCAACTAGTAAGCTGGGGGCAAATACCACACTCATCCAGTTTGGTTCCATGGAGCCGGTTCAAGTTCAGCTTTCACAAGAAACATTTGACTACAGCTCAAATGATGATAGAAGATCGACAATGGATGAAGAGGAAGGTTGGACGATAGTTACTCGTAAGAGATGGAAGAAAAGACGAGAGTTCCCTCTTTATTTGGTCATCCAAGAGCCCAAAAGAACACAAAGCCTAATTCAACTTCAATCAAGAAGAAGAAATGATAAAAGGCGAAAAAGACTAGGCACAAAAGTGAATGACGATTCGGCGCAAACCAAAAACCTTCGAAATTGCATCACGTTAGAAGGATTCTTCCCCAAAGGATTCTTTCAAAATGACTCGGCAGAGGCCGTTCACACAGGCTCTTGCTATGAAATTCATGATGAAGAAAAGGATATCAATCATGGTGGGTCAGATGAGACTTTGAAAAAACTCCAATCTCAAGATGATAAAGTTGAACCCTTACGATCCCCCACCTCGCCAAAAAAGGTGATCACCCAAGCTCTTAAAAAACCGGAGATGAGTGTTCCTTATGCCAACGTGCTTCAACAAACCCAAGAATGTTGTGCATGCTCCCCAAACATGACTTTCACTTATGAGGATCTGTTGCTAGGCTCTAAGCCCCACAATCGTCCGCTTTATGTCTCTGGTTATGCACGTGAACAAAAGATAGATCGTATCCTCATTGATGGAGGGTCAGCTGTTAATATACTACCAAAAATGACGATGAAACGACTTGGTCTTACTATGGAGGAGTTATCACATAGTCGTTTGGTCATTCAAGGTTTTAACCAAGGAGGACAACGTGCGATCGGTATGATACGCCTGGAACTAATCATTGGAGAATTGACAAGCAATGTGTTGTTCCATGTTATTGATGCCAAGACAACCTACAACGTGTTGTTGGGACGTCCATGGATCCACGAGAACGGAGTATTGCCGTCAACTTTTCATCAATGTTTCAAGTACATTCAAGGTGGAGTGAAAAAGGTCAATGCCGACTTAAAACCTTTTACTGAGACTGAAGCTCACTTTGCTGATGCGAAGTTCTACATAGAGGATGACGTTCCTAATGAAGTTCTCCCAGTTGAGATCCCGCCCACAGAGAGCAAGCCGAATGAAAAGAAGCATGTTAGATTCATCAGTGGAAAGGATACTTCTTCCCCAAGAGAAGGTCCAGAATGTGGAAATAATCATTTTAGGGAATCTACCAGTAGTTCAGTGGGAGCAAAGATCTCAACACCTCCTAATAATCCTCCATTTCTTCGTTATGTACCATTATCACGCTGCAAGAAAGGACAGTCGTCGTTCACGGAATGCCTTCAATCAGTAGTAAACGAGGGAAGGCCTCCTACAAAGCTCACGATGGAGGATGTAGCCATATTAAAGGAAAATCATGCTATGCCTTTAACTCCATTCACAAATCCTTCGCCCTCGAAGCCATTAAATGGATTCGTAAGGTCTTCGCAAAGTTCGACGAAACATGATGTTCTACCAAGTGAAAGGACGAAAGGATGGTTCGACCCAAAGGCATATAGGCTTTTAACCAAAGCAGGCTACGATTTCTCAAAACAAGGTGAGCTAGGGAAACTAATCCCAAAAGTCACTGGAGAAAAGGTGCATGGCCTCAGTAAAACACAAAGGAAAATGCAGCTTGAAGGGCATGAAATTCCTGTCCCAAAGACCGGATTAGGTTATACTCCAGAACAACTGGCTCAGATATGGATCAAGAGAAAAAGCAATGCTTCAAGTTCTCAATACATAACAGTGGAAGACGGCAAAAGTTCGAATCAAAGAAAAGATCACTTTGCTTCGCATGTCTCGGTGTTTGATCGCATCAATGCCCCATCGTCATGAATCACAGTGTTTGATAGGTTAAATACAACTTGCTTAACACAAAATCATGACACTCTTACTCGTAGATCAGTCTTTGATCGGTTGGGGGCAATGAAAGGGCTTGTCAATGGCCATTCTCAAAATTTCATAAACTTTGAGGTTCAAGGAGAAGAGAAAGCTAATGACGGGATCCGCAGTAGCATTCCTTCATGCATGAAACGTAGCTCTACCCTAGACATCAACACCGATGGATCTCTTAAAGTCAAAAGGCGAACGGTTGTACATACAAGACAATCAGTTGTCTCTGCGATGAGCAAATTCAAGAAGTATCATCCTCATTTCATATTACAGTGGAAGAAGATACACTCTCAGATGTTGAAGCAACCGATGGTCGATGAAGCTCCTCCAGCTTTGGAAGATGGAGGACAAGCTACAGTTGATGAACTTAAAGAAATCAATTTAGGAATTGCTGAAGAGCCCCGGCCAACTTTCATCAGTGCACTTCTTACCCCTAAAGAAGAAGAAGGATACTTCAAGCTTCTAGTAGAATATAAAGATGTGTTTGCTTGGACTTACAAAGAAATGCCTGGACTCGATCCAAGTATTGCTCTACACCATTTGGCAATAAAGAAAGGTGTACGCCCAGTCAAACAATCCCAAAGACGCTTTCGGCCGGAGCTTATCCCTCAAATAGAAACCGAGGTCAATAAGTTGATTGAGGTGGGTTTCATTCGTGAAGTATAGTACCCAGAATGGATCGCTAACATCGTCCCTGTCAAAAAGAAGAATGGAAAAATTCGGGTGTGCGTTGACTTCCGTGATTTGAACAATGCGTGTCCCAAGGATGATTTTCCATTGCCCATCACTGAGGTTATGGTTGATGCCACTACCGGTCATGAAGCTTTATCTTTCATGGATGGCTCTTCAGGTTACAATCAAATTCGAATGAATCCCAAGGATGAAGAGCTTACGGCTTTTCGTACTCCTAAGGGTATTTACTGCTACAAAGTAATGCCTTTTGGACTAAAGAACGCGGGTGCGACTTATCAACGGGCCATGCAAAAGATCTTTGATAATGTACTTCATAAATATGTGGAGTGTTATGTCGATGATCTAGTGGTTAAAACAAAAAGGAGGGAAGACCATTTGGCGGACCTACGATCTGTGTTCAACCGCCTAAGGAAGTATCAACTCAAAATGAACCCCCTCAAATGCGCTTTTGGTGTAACATCGGGGAAGTTCCTTAGTTTCATTGTGAGACATCGTGGTATTGAAATTGACCAGTCCAAAATTGAAGCAATCCAGAAAATGCCGGAGCCCAAGAATTTGCGAGAGCTTAGAGGCTTGCAGGGAAGACTTGCCTACATACGGCGATTTATCTCAAACTTGGCCGGTCGACGTCAACCTTTCAATAGGCTGATGAAGAAGAATGTGCACTTCGAATGGGATGAGGCTTGTAGCAACGCTTTTACAAGCATCAAAAGATACTTGCTTAATCCTCCGGTTTTAGGTGCTCCTATCCCCAGAAAGCCTTTAGTGTTGTACATTGCAGCACAAGAAAAGTCCTTAGGTGCTCTTATGGCGCAAGAAAATGAGGAGGGGAAGGAAAGAGCCCTTTATTATTTGAGCCGAACTCTCAATGGGACTGAATTAAATTATTCTCCTATTGAAAGGACATGTCTTGCTCTTTTCTTTGCCATAGACAAATTGAAGCACTACATGCAAGCATACACTGTCCATTTGATAGCAAGGGCAGACCTGATCAAGTATGTCCTCTCCAGGCCAGTGGTTTCAGGTCGTCTAGCTCGATGGGCAGTCTTGCTACAACAATATGGCCTTGCATATGTTCCACAAAAAGCCGTCAAAGGACAAGCATTGACAGATTTCTTAGCTGATCACCCAGTTCCTTCTGATTGGGAGTTCTCCAACGATTTTCCGGATGAAGACGTATTTTATATCGAAGTAATGCCACCATGGACGATGTTCTTTGATGGGGCCGCACGTCGAGAAGGAGCGGGGGCAGGTGTAGTATTTGTTTCTCCACAACGACAAATACTTCTATACTCGTTCTCATTAAGCGAACTTTGCTCCAACAACGTGGCCGAATATCAAGCATTAATTATCAGCCTACAAATGGCCATTGAGATGGGCATATCGCAACTTGAGATCTTTGGGGATTCCAAATTAATGATCAGCCAAATCTTGGAGCAATATGATGTCAAGAAAGAAGACCTTGTCCCCTATTGCAAATATGCGAAGAAGTTGCTAGCAAATTTTGAGGCAATTACATTGGAGCATATACCAAGAAAGGAGAATAGACAGGCTGATGCTTTAGCTAATTTGGCTACCGCCTTAGCATTATCCCAAGAAGAGACCGCTAAAGTGGCTATTTCTCAAAGATGGGTAGTACCTCTCGTGGTTGAAGAAGAAGAACAAGAACAAGCCAACATCATTTCTGTATGCCTTGTCGAAAATGAAGATTGGCGACAAGCGATCATTGAGTACCTTCAACATGGAAGACTCCCGGATGATATACGCCATAAAACCGAAATTCAGCGAAGGGCTGCTCGATTCATTTACTATAAAGAAACTCTCTTCCGCCGTTCGTTTGATGGTTTGTTCCTCCGTTGCTTAGGAGAAGAAGAGGCTAAACAAGCCTTGGAAGAGGCTCATTCTGGAATATGTGGTGCACACCAATCAGGTCCTAAGTTACACTACAGAATCAAGCGAATGGGTTACTATTGGCCTACGATGGTGCAAGATTCCATGGAGTATGCTAAAAAGTGCGAAGCTTGTCAGTATCATGCAAACTTCATCCACCAGCCGCCAGAACCTCTACACCCAACTGTAGCTTCTTGGCCTTTTGATGCATGGGGGCTTGACGCGATAGGACCATTACCAAAATCATCCGGTGGCCATTTGTACATCTTGGCTGCAACTGATTACTTCTCAAAATGGGCAGAAGCTGTGCCCCTTAGGGAAGTGAAGAAAGAAACAGTGGTCAACTTCATTCGAACTCACTTGATCTATCGGTATGGTGTCCCTCGGTATATCATAACTGATAATGGCAAACCATTCTACAATAAGCTAATGACGGAGCTATGCAAGAAGTTTGCATTTAAACAATACAACTCCTCCATGTACAATGCCCCGGCGAATGGATTAGCTGAAGCCTTTAACAAAACGCTCGGCAATTTGTTGAAGAAGGTGGTATCCAAGACTAAGCGAGATTGGCATGAAAGAATCGGAGAAGCATTATGGGCATATCGAATAACATTTCGAACGCCTACTCAAGCAACGCCATATTCTCTTGTCTATGGAGTGGAAGCCATCCTTCCCCTTGAATGCCAAATCCCATCATTACGGATAGCCATTCAAGAAGGGTTGACCAAGGAAGAAAATGCCAAGCTTAGGTTGCAAGAATTGGAGGCACTTGATGGAAAAAGGCTCAAGGCTCAACAACGCCTTGAGTGCTGTCAAGCTCGTCTTTCGAGTGCATTCAATAAAAGAGTTAAACCACGATCATTCCAAGTTGGTGACTTAGTACTCGCTGTTCAAAGACCTATTATCACAACTCATCGCACAGGCAACAAGTTCACTTCAAAATGGGATGGGCCTTATGTTGTGCAAGAAGTTTACACCAATGGAGCTTACAAGTTGATTGATCAAGAGGGTGTAAGGATCGGCCCCATCAATGGGAAGTTCCTTAAACGCTTCTATGCTTGAAAATCAAGGGCTGCTCCTCGGTAAGAGTTTAAACTGCCCACTGCAACGCTATAAGGGTACATGATGTCTTCCCATTACCTTTGAAAGCGTACAAATAAAGAGAAATAAATCCCATTCTATGTCACCATTTGTGAGTGTGGCGTAGTGGTTGGATGCCCATGTCGCCCTTGAGGCCGAGGTCTCGGGTTCGATTAGTGGTGATACCCACTATTGCGCAATTGGTACCCATGGAATGGCGTGGGACGTGGGGCGAGGATTACACACGTGAGCCCTCCTTTTTTGTAACTAAAAAAAAAAAAAAAGATCAAAAAAAAAATCATCAAAGAAAAAAATCATAAAAAAAAAAAAAAATCATCAAAAAAAAAAAAAATCATCAAAAAAAAAAAAATCAGTTGAACTACGTAATGACTTGATCCCTCTCCGGGTTATGTAGGCAGCTTAGTACTTTATACTAAGTTCAGTCACATGAAAAGAATAAGGTTTGCCAATCTAGTTTAAAGAGTTGTCCGATGATCGTCAATATGCTTTTAAGGTCCCTTTGGTTGGCAAGGTATTGTTTAAAGACAATCAACTGCTCAATAGGATGATTAAAAAAAAAATCGTTGTACTAAAAAATGAAGACTAAATGAAGTCTGCATGGCATTCCCCATCTTCTATGGACATTCCCTAACATTTATGAAGCATGTTTTGCACCATCTCTCCTCTATGGGCATATTCTGACATCTTTAAAGTCTTGACGACATTTTTTCTCGCATCTTCAAGGTTTTGTTGACGCCTCTTTGAATCCTCAAAGTCTTGATGAGAGCATCTTGAAACTTCAAGCTTTTGTTGGCCTTTCCTTGCATCTTCAGGGTCTTGATAGGGACTTCTCACATTTTCAAGGTTTTGTTGACGCCTCTTTGAATTCTCAAAGTCTTGATGGGAGTTTCTTGAAACTTCAAGGTTTTGTTGGCATTTCCTTGCATCTTCAAAGTCTTGATGCAGACTCCTTGCATCTTCAATGTCTTGCTGGTATCTCTAAAGTTATGATGTCTGGCAACAGTGCTAAGCGCCCTCAATGTCTGAGCTATATTGCCTCTGGAAATTGGTGTTGTTGTAGCTTTATTATAAATGTCAATATTGGTACAACTTCAATGCGAGTGTGGCTTCAATGCAGGTGAAGTGTTGACATGGCTTCATGGCAAAAATGAATGTTAGCGCTGCTTTAGTATGAATGATGTGTTGACATAGCTTAATGGCAAAGATGGATATTGACGTGGCTTCGGTGCGAATGAAGTGTTGACATGGCTTCATGGCGAAGATGAATGTTGGCACGGCTTCAGTGCAAATGAAGTGTTGACATAGCTTCATGGCAAAGATGGATGTTGACGTAGCTTCAATGCGGATGAAATGTTGACATGGCTTCATGGCAAAGATGGATGTTGACGTGGCTTCAATGCGAATGAAGTGTTGACATGGCTTTATGGCGAAAATGAATGTTGGCACAGTTTTGGCGCAAATGAAGTGTTGACATGGCTTTATGGCAAAAATGGATGTTGACGTGGCTTCAATGCGGATGAATTGTTGACATGGCTTAATGGCAAAGATGAATGTTGGCACGGCTTCAATGTGGATGAAGTGTTGACATTACTTCATGGCAAAGATGAATATGGACGTGGCTTTAATGTGAATGAAGTGTTGACATGGCTTCATGGCAAAGATGGGTGTTGACATGGCTTCATGGCGAAAATGAATATTGGCACGGCTTTGGTGCGAATGAAGTGTTGACACGACTTCATGGCAGCAATAAATATCTATATGACTTCAACGCAAATAAAATGTTGAGGCAGCTTTATGGCAAAAGAGGAGTGCTAGTGCATCTTCATTACAAAGGCAAAAGGTGGTGCGACTTCATGGCAAATGCAAGTGCAAATATTGCTTCAGTAGACAATGCTTCATAGTAGTTGCAAGTGTCTGCGCCGCTCCATGAAAAAGATAAGTGGTGACACGATCTCGAAAAAAAAAAATGGATGCCACTTCATTGTAAAAGCAAGTGTTAATATGGCTTCAGTGCAAGGACAAAATTTTGGCATGATTTCATGGTAAAGACTCTCGATGTAGCTACGTTGCAAAAATTCTTGATATGGTTGCGTTGCAAATACAAGTGTTGGTGCGACTTAATTGCCAATACTAGAGCCAGTGCGACTTCAAAAACGAGTACTGACGATAGTAATATTGCCTAGCAAATATCCTTATGAAAACAGCGTTGCAAAGACGAATATCGCTAAAAGATTGTTGATGCATGACAACATGAAGGTATACGTCACTGCAAGAACGTTGCTATCAATGGAATACAAAGCCACCAAATGAAGGCAAACACTTCTATGAGGATGTTAGTGTAAAGTTCGATGTCAAAACCTGAAATTCAAGAAAATCGTGCTGCAAAACAAAGACAAGCAACAAAAAAATTTTTGTTAGAAAAAAAAAAACTCTTTTGAACTACGTAATGACTTGATCCCTCTCGGGGTTATGTAGGCAATTTAGCATCTTTTGCTAAGTTCAGTCATGCCCTAAAAAAAAAAAAAAAAAAAAAAAAAAAAAAAAGGTTAGTACAAGCAAAGCATAATATATGTATATATATATATATATATATATAAAGGGGCTTAATTTCTCTACGTAATATATGTGCAAGAAAGATTTGTGCAACTTAAGTATGCTCTGGGTGCCCTTATATAGGGCTCTTTGGAAGCTAGCAGACAGAAAGAAAAAGATGTGAACAAAGAAAAAAGAAGTGGGAATGCATACTTTCAAAAAAATACTACACCAAACTTTGAAAAAGGAAAGAGTAAGTTCCTATGGAAGAGGTCTTTCATGTAGGAGCTATTACACAAGAAATACCATAATGTTCAAAGAATTGGTGCTGCCAACCTAGAGAACAATGGAGACACTCAATAGTCACCTACGTCTAGCTTCAGATCTCAGCTTGTCAGAGCAGCCACCACGTTGTCAGATCGACAACCGCCAAAATAGACCAAGAAGACCCGTGGCTTTCCCATTCAAATTTGTGAAAATCCAGACCTTGTTTCACAAAACTGAGACCACAGAAATCTTCTACGGCCTTCGATCTACAAAACCCGAGAAAACGAGCTCCGAATGCTACCCCACGCGCCGCCACGTGCCACCAAGAGGTTCGGAGGATCGCCACCTACACCTGTACAGGCACGCAAATCCAGGCTTTATTTCACAAAAATAAAGCCACCATTCAATCCGCAGGCCCTAGATTTACGAAACCTGAAAGTTTTAAGCCCAGACGATGATCCACGCGTCGCTAGAAGTTCCCGCGATCACAGCCTTAATGGCACGCGCTTCCACGCGCCACTCATATGCATCCACGTGCTCTCACGCGCCTGATGAACGTACACGCGCCTTGTCACGCCCGCTCACGTGTTCACGCACCGCACGCGCGCGCGCCAGGCTTCATGACGTCATCAATGACGTCACCGAATCAGTTTGACCCGTCCGTCTTGACCCGGTTTGACTAGCCTAAAAAAAAAAAAAAAAAGCTTTGACCAAGTTGGACCTTTGACTTTGACCAAAAAATCAAAATTTTCAAAAAGGACCTATACCACTCAATTTTTCGAGTACATTCCAATTTTGAGATCTGTTTCTTCATTCGGAGCTCAAAAATTGTGCCAATAGTCCAATTTTCAAAAAGTTGATTATTGCACAAATCCAGACAAAAAGTCAAAAATTTCAAAACGGACCTGTCCCACTCAATTTTTCGAGTACATTCCAATTTTGGGACCTGTTTCTTCATCTGGAACTCGGAAATTGCATAACGGTCCAATATCTAAAAAAGTTGACTTTTGTACAAATCTTGACCAAAAGTCAAAATTTTCAAGAATGACCTGTCTTGCCCAATTTTTTGCATACGTTCCAATTTTGGGGTCTATTTATTCATTTGAGAATCCAAAATTGCTCAAATTATGCGATTCTACAGCTGTTGGCTTTGATGTGAACTTTGACCAAAAATCAAGATGCTTGAACAAAGCTTGTCCTACTCAGATTTTCACAAGAGCCCGTTTCTGAAGTTAGCTTATTTGTTTGGACTTTAAAACCACCAATCTAATCCACTTCTCCAAGGGTTATCCTCCAGACTTCATCAAGGCTCCTCTTTCAAAGAACAGATGAGCTCTCACGAGTATGTCTCAAACTTGAAATTGCATTGGGTCACTACTCAAGTCTACCATTTCTGTTCGGTATCTACCATTCCCATTTAGTGCCTACCAGTCTCCAACCGATCGTTCCCATTCGGTGCCTACCAGTCTCCAACTGACTGTTCCCATTCGGTGCCTATCGGTCTAATCTACCATTCTCACAAAAAATTTTCGTCCGTCGGTCTCAACTACCCAACTACCACTCTTCATCTCTCCGCTATAAATAGAAGGGTCGGATTCATCAAAGGTTCATCAAGAAAAACACGCCGAATCATGAAATGAAGATTTGCTTTTTTCAAATTTTTGATCCCTCCTTCTCACAGCCATTTCTTACTATGGCCTTATCATTCTCAATGCCTAGCAACCAAAATGGCTTCATAATCAGTTTGAAATCAACCTTCTCATGGTTCAGTAGAAACCCTTCTCACAACATCATCATTGTTTTAGAGTCCAAACAAATTCTGTTCATAAAGTTATTCATAACAAGGTCTGCATTTTGGTTTCATGTTTCCTTGGACTCGGCTAGCCAAGAAAGCCAAGTCCAGCAGAGACACCTGTTCCCGAGATCAGGGCTCTTATATCTTCTCTTCAACTGTTTGCTCTCCCATCCGAAGCAACGGTTCGGAGCAAACACCAACTTGGCCGGTTTCTAAAACCAAGATCGCAAGTTAGTTCCACCTTTCATTTTGTTGTGCTTTCCCAACAAGCGGCACCAGGTGAAGGTGATAAAAGGTGTTGGGGTATCCTACAAATTGTCTCCCATCCAACACTTGCGATGACCTCCAAGGTACCAGCTTATCAGAGATCAGCCTTTGTTGCTGGTAAATGGTCGCCAAAGCCTTATTCCATGTTTCCACCAACATGTGGCCCAAAGGTCTTCGTTGCTGGTACCTCAAAATACACTTTCTGGAATTACTCCAACTTAAAACAAGCTTGAAGAATTTCAGAAGATATACTTCTGAAATTACTTCAACTTAACGTCCGTCAGCATGGTCCAGTTACACAGGCGCATTCAACGACTTGCTGTCGGACCTCATGCAGCATACAGTCAGTCCTAGATCCCAAGGTGTACTTCCCAGAAACATCTACACCAAAGGGATCCCAACGTATAGGGCTAGCGTCATGGTGTCTGTGTTTCACCCATCCACTTCGCTTCGTCTCCATCTTCCGTGTCATCACCACCACTAGACGCAAAATCCATTCTGAAATTACCTCAACTTAACCTGAGTGATGCGATAACACAAGCACATTCAATCACTTTCCCACATGATCTCTTCGTGATCCAAAGTATATCCTTCGGATATAACTTCACCAGAAGATCTCAAAAATGGGAGGCCAACCCCACAGTTCTATATGCTGTACCCAGCCAACCTCCTCACATCTTCTCCATCTTCAACACCTTGTGATCACCGCCAACGATCCAAAATACTCCTCTGAAATTACTTCAACTTAATCTTTACCAGTATGGTTCAATCTTGCAAGTATGTCCAACTTCTTGCAAGTAACTTACAGCTTCACCAACCCCCTTTAAGTATCATGAAACTCTCTTTTGAAATTACTTCGACTTAATCTCTGCTGAGAAGGCTTAGTTAGGCAAGCACATTCAAATACTTGCAGACCCCTTCTCCGTCTCATCAAAGCCTTTCATGTGGGTGGGTCTACTCTTCTGAAGTTATTTCATCCTGATAAAAGCTCCACCACCTTCAACCACTGCATTTGCATCTTGCTAAAAGCTCCACCACCTTCAACCGTTACATTTGAAGAGTCAAGTACCAAATTCATTCTTTTCGAGACTCATTCACTCCCCACACTCAGAAGTTGTGTGCGCGAACAAGTCTCGAGGGGGCATTTGTAGAGAGGAAAAATTCTCGGCCTATCACAAGCTAACACATCATGCCACCAAGTCCACCAGGTATGGCTAATTACAAAATATCATATACTGTTACTGAAAATTTGCTAAATTTCATTGAGATAGGAACAGGAAAAAATATGCAAAATGCTAATCACATAGAGGCGCGTGTAAGCGATGATGCAAGCGAATCCGGCTGTGTAAGCAATGACTCAAGCAATCCGACTGTGTAAGTGATGACACAAGTGAACCAATCAAGCTGTGACATGTGTCACCAATCAGGCTCCGCCACATGTCACTCACCTACCTCCAAACTCCTATAGATAGAAGCCTTCCTAAGGCATTTGGACACCAAGCTATCTAGAGCACAAGCTGCGTCAAAGAAGCATTTAGAAGTATTGAAACTCTGCTGGAATCAAGCCTTAAAGCCTCCAAGAATTTCAAGAACTTCAACCTTCGAATACGACGAACATTCGAAGCAAAATCATCCAAATCACTCTCCTAGATCTTAGAGGTCACTGAAATTAAGCTCGAAAGCCTTCAGAAACCTCGATAAATCACAAATCAACAAAGCTTTACGGATTCAAGCCTCTAAAGCCCTGAAAAGCTTCCACCATAAACCTTTGAAGACGAAGAACGCACGAAGAACACGAAGAACACGCGAAGAACACGAAGAACGTGAAGAACAAAGGAGTTCTAACAAGCTCACAGCCAGAAATTCATTGTAATTCTGTTTCAAAAATCTTCGATCCATCCTTCAGCCAAATTGAAGGATACTTTGTGTTCAAATCAAAACCACATCACAAATATTTTAAGGAGATCGAATCAGAGGATCAATCCTTGTAATTACAGAGAATTGTACCACACACTTTCATCAATACAAATTCGTATTTGAGAAACTATTTTACTTGTTTGATTTATTTCGAACCAAGAAATTTAGTCTTCTACAGGTTCTTCTGCTAATTAGTTATTGATTAATTAAATTATTGTTTATTAGTTATATTAGCACGCACCCATGTGCAGATAATCTTTTTTTGAGAAACAATAATGCAGATAATTTGGCAAAATTTGGTAAATAGTACAATTTGGCGAAAAATTTTGGTGAATGGCATGTGCTTCAAAATAATTAGTTAGTTGGACTGATTTTGAAACTTAAGTTTGCTAAACTCGAGTTTCACCTCAAAATTAAATTTTTTTTTTTAATTCTATATCAGGTTGATGTTGGTCGGACCTCGAGTATAGCAAAATTGATTTTGAGTTGGAACTTGAGTTTGCTGAACTCGATTTCCAAAATCAGTCCAACTAACTAATTGTTTTGAAGCGCATGTCATTCACTGCAATTTTTCCAAAAATTATACTATTTACCAAATTTTGCCCAGATAATCTAATTTGACTCAAGCTATATATATATAGGGTTTGATTAATGTGTGCCCTTAGGGCACACATTAAACCATCCATTTTTAGAAACAATTTTCAATTGAAAAAGTATTGATAGTTTTTTCAATTCTCAAAAAAATATTTCTCAAAATAATTAATTATTGTGTGCCCTAAGGGCACACATTAGCAATATATATATATATATATATATATATATTATCAATGAATATCAGAAGAGAAAGTGACATGATGAGAAAGTACTCGATAAAAGGAAATTGTAAATTCCTAAATTGCTCAAGCCCAATCGGGTTTTTCCTTGATTTTTTTCCTTTCCACCATTTTTTAATTCTCCCATCTTTATCTTCTCTTCTTTTTTTTTCCTTTTCTTTTTTTATAATGGTTCTCATCCACACATTTAAACTTCTCTTACTTTCTCAATGCCTTGACTAGTTGACTTACACCTTCCCAGCTCCCAACTAATCATTTCTCATCTCTCATAGACTACACAGAGGTTCTCTTTCTTTCCTATCTTTTTTTTTTTTTTCTCCTGCAAGTCTGTTCCTCTCCACCTTCCCAGTCTCTTCATTCTCTTCCTAACAAATCTCTTCCTCTCCCTCCTTCTCAGCCTTAGTTACAAACAACAAAAATGCAAGATTTTTTCAATCTTTTGTCATAAAAATCTTGTAGAAACATTGTGTCGTCATCTAATGTTGGGCTTGCCATCTGGTGTTTTTTTTTTTTTTTTTTTTTTTTTTTTTTTTTGAAAATCCATAGGCTAAGGGCTTGCCGTTGCTCTGTTACATTTTTTTTTTTTTTTTCAGATTTTAGTTCAATTTTTTTTTTGCTTGAAAGTAGAACAAATAATATTTTTTTAATTTGAGGGTGTTCCTAATTTTGATTGAGGGTGTTCCTAATTTTTTTTAAGGGTAAAAAAATAAAAAAATTTAATTATTATATATATATATATATATATATATATATAATTTCCAGCTCAGGGTGTTTCTGGGAACACCCTGAGCTAAATGTGGTGCTGCCACTGGCTGTTTGCAATAAAATCAGATCGGACCTCATTATAAGAATATAGAAAATGAATAAGTAAGTAATTGTTTCCAGGACTTGTTTTCAATTTTCTTGTAGAGAATTGATTGCAGGTGTGTGTCTATATATATATATATATATATATATATATATATATATTTATAAAACTCAGCCCCATCACCCAAGTATAAAATAGACTAGAATTATTTCATACCAATCATCAACATCATCATAATAATAAGAATAAGAAATTTTACCCATTAAGCTAAAATTCACATTCTATACCAATTAGGGAGGGCAACAGGACAAGTTAGAGTCAGGTTAATTTGAGATGTCCATTCTTACCCTGTTACCTCCTCTTGGAGAAGGGGAATTCACACAAGGCAACTGGAAATATTGTCATCCTCAATAAGGAAAGTTCAACATTATTGAGATAGAGATATAAGAGCATTCTTATCAAAGCTTTCAAATGCTAAAAATTTTATTTTTTTAGCATTTTTAACCCAAAAGCTCCCTCCATCAAACTTCTTAAATGGTATAATTTTTACAATTGATGAACAGTGCAATCTCATTTTTGAGACTGCACTGTTCACCAATTGTAAAACTGATATTCTTTTTTTTATTCCGTGATGCCCACTTTCGTTTATTCTTTGTCTTCTCATTTCTGCTTCTTCTTGTTTCCCCATTTCTTAGCTCTCTCTCTTTCTCTCCCTTTGCTCGATGTCTCTACCTCCCTCTCTGACGAAACCCAGGCTACTAATTTTCTTTTCCCACTTACATTTTCATTTCCCACACAAAGTTTTTACTCACGAAACTCTCTCATTTTCTCTCTATCTCTCACACGGCCTCTCACATTCACACACACACAACCCCGCCGGCTCCGACGAGCAGAGCCCAGCCTAGCCCAGCGACGACGGAGGTTTCTTCTTTTCCTTTTCACGCCGCCGATCTTGTGCTCTCCGTCCACTTCTTCCTTTTCACTCTCTCTCGTGCTCTCCGTCCACTCCTTACCCTATCTTTCATTTTCTCTCCGCCTCTCTGGTTCCCTTTCTCTCTGCATCTCGAGTTTGTGGGTCTTTGGTGTGGTCGGGATGCGTTGTTGGGTGTGGTTGGGCTGTGGTTTTTCATGGATCGTGGGTCTCTACAGTGGTTCATGGTGGGTCTTTGCGGTGATTTGGTGAGTGGGTTTTGCAATTTGATATCAGTGAGTTTTAATTTTAGTGGTTTTGATTGATTTTGGTGGGTTCTTGATTGCGGTGGCTGGGTTTATGGGTTGATCGGGGTGGTTTTGGGTGCTGGGTGTGGGTTGATTGTGGTGGTTTTGGGTATTTGTTGTGATGTTGTGATTCTTTGATTTGGATGATTCTTTGATTGATTTGGTGGCTTTGGATGTGGAGGTTTTTTTTTTTCCAGTTGTTGTTTGGGGTTGCGGCGATGGTGGGTGGATACGGTGGCTAGCGGCGCTGGGTTGTGAAAGAGAGACACAGAGGAGAGAGAGACAAAGAAAGAGAGAGGATGAATAAAAAAGAATAAAAAATGATAAAGAAAGAATATTTAAACGAAGTGTTAAAAAAATTAGAAGTTTTGATGTAAGGAAGATTATAAAGTGGTATGTTATATGTTATAAAATTGGGTTTTGAGATGATAAATGTTAAATTTTTTAGAATGTTTGATAAGAATGTTCTAAGAGAAAAAGAGAAGCGGAGTGTTTGGTGGAATGATAATAAAATATTATAAAGAGACAAATTATGAATTTGATACACACATAAAATTAAATTATATATATAAGTAATTTAACTATATAGAGTATTGACATTTAGTGCAAGGCAAGTAGAACCCGCCCTCCCCTTGTCACCTCTTTGGGGTGAAAGAAATCCACGCTGGGTAAGACTAGTCAAGCGGGCCATGGCGAAGCAAGAAATGTTTTTCAAGATAGGCCAATAGCTTATAAATATATCAATCAATCAATCAATTTATGATAAAATTAAATAACGAGTGTTGGTTTTATATGCCTTAACATATACAATACAAAATAAGAAATATAATAGTGACATAAAGTAAATAAATGATTTTTTGTTGTTGTTTGTTTTGGGATAAAAAATTTAGTATATTTTCTTCTAATAATAAAAACATCCCTATATTCCTAATTCAATGATAAAGCATTTGTTTGTCGGGGAAAAAAAAAGGAAAATACAAAACAGATTACTTTTATATATTCATAATTAAAATGATTACTATTAATAAAATAAAGAGGGAGGGGTTGAAATTGAAAAAATCGGGACCTCAGCTCCCCCCTCCCTGTGCCATTAATTGAGTGGGGTGGGAAATTTTTATCATCCCTACAATTATTAATATTGAAAGAACATGTATTTTGTTTTGTAGGCATAAAATGGTGGTGGATATATAATCGATAATTGTCAATGAAATATGCCCACTTTGATTGATAAAATATCATAGTTCCTTCAGTTCCTGTAAGTTTTTACTGTTACATAGAAAACCCTTGTAACTTAAGAATTATAACAAGAACTTACTCTTCCAAAACCATAAGTCTCAGCTGCAATGGCTAGTGGGATGGCTGGAAATAGCACAGAAAGCTTAGTTCCCAGAATAACCTCTTGAAGATTTGCCAACAATTGTCTAAGGCAAGATATGGGAAATTTTGAGACAAGTTTGAGGTCGGACTTTCTGCGAAAAGATGAGGATGACACGTAGTGGTGGGTACGTCCATGCCTCATCTCCTTCCTCAAGGTTCTGACGTTTCCATTTTCCAAAAGCCATGGTTCTTGGTGAGAATTTGAAGCCATTTCTGTGACACGACGGAAATACTGCACTGTAGCTAACAAGAATTCGATTTTCTAATTGTACTTCTATGTTTCTATGTCTATATGTGTTATGAGAGAAAGCTACTGTTATAAATAGGTGAGGACTAAGCTTTCCATAGAAGGTTTGGGATGCACCTTCCTCGAAGTTTCTTATTGTCTTTAATGGTTAGCTAGCTGCTTCACATTCCATATTAGGGAAATGAATTGAATGGATTAGATTTTGATATAAGAATAAAAAAATGGAAATGAATAGAAGTATAGAACGAAATCAAGCATTTATCTCTCTTTCGTTTAGATGTTTGAACGGGAAGAATGGAATAAAATATTGCAAATTTATTTTTTCTTGATTTTACTAACACAACCTTTTTTTTTTTTTTTTTGTAAAAATAAATTATAAAAAATCTTAAAAATTAACGGAGTTTCCTATGTGTAATAGTCTTTTTAAGTAAGTATGAAACAACGTCATGTTTTTGTTAACAAGTCAGAAATAATCTTAATATTTGGTGCTACACGATGTTTGAGATAGCGTGACTTCAATATTCAAACGGCAAGGTTATGTTTTATGCTTGTGTTTATGTTAAAAATTCCTAATTAGGTGCCACATAATAATAGTGTATGTACATATATGATATTTTTGGTGCGATAGTCATTCCACTGGTATAAGCTAGTACTTGTAGGGTATGGGACAGGTATAAGCTAGTACTTGTAGGGTATGGGAGGTAAGGACCGGAGGGAGTTCAAAACTCCAGAAGGAAGTTTCACACACATATACATTTAGATTAGACGGCAATTTTTATTGATAAAATAATGTATATCTATAAATAGTCATTTGATTAATACAACAATATTAAAGATTAAGTTAAGGCTAGAGAGAGCCAAAAAAATAAAAGGAAAGTCAATTTTTTGAGAAGAAAAAGGAAAATCAATTTAATTTATTCAGTATTCTGCAATCATCATTATAATATAAAGATTTTTTTTTTCAGCCTAATATTTAAAATTCTATCGGTAGTGCATATAAGGTACTTACTACTTATTAGATATTTTCTTATTAGAGATAATATCTTCCAAAATCCAAATATACATTTTAACGAAGTTCCAAATTATCTAATAATTTTTTTTTTTTTTTGAGAGAGAGCTATCTAACAAAATGTAAGTGAGTTATTTTTTACCAAAAAAAAAAAGTGAGTGAGTTATTTTTTGTAATATAGGGTGGTTTTCCAAATTAATACAAAGAAGGGGATTACAGATTTACAGTATGTGATGAAAAAAGCAAAGTCAGCCGTAAAAAAACTATAAAATATTATTTTCCGGTGATGCTAAATTTGAGTACGGACTAGTCAAACTCTTTTCAACAAGACCGTCAATCAAAGTCAACAGTTAAAAAGCTCAAATACTTGAGTTTGAGTTTTGACTATAAAAAATTCTTCCTTCTTCTTCTTCTTCTTCTTCTTTCTTGAAAATTTTCACAAAATTTTATATGCGATCGAGTCCCGTACATAAGATAAAATTCATGTTTATGTAATTAAAAAAAGTAGTACACAGCTTTACAGAATAATTTCTCGAACATTTTAATTTCTGTAAACAAAAAACACCTATAGTCGCATTAATGAACACAAAGCCAGATACTAGGTTTCACCAAGTGAAGTTAATATTATTCTCCAAATGAGAAGATTGTGACTACCGACTATATGCTTCGTTTTGTGATTAATGAACCAAGAAAAAATTGTGAATCACACAAACTATTCCATTTTTGTTAGCTAACTCCAAGTTCTGAACTCTGAAGTTGACAGGGTATTTAATTTTGTACACAAAAACATCATGTAGCATCAAAGAGATTTCACAATCTTTTAGATCTATTATGCTGTTTTACGTATTGTACCGTATTTTTTGTATGTTAATGTCACTTTTCTTATTGTGTGAATCTGTGATGCCTAAATTGAGCATTTGACAGTGATAGAAATTTGAGCAAGTTTTGAATATATTAATTGACACTAAAACATAGTAGAAGGGTATGTCTAAGCTATGTTGTCTAAGTAGGGGTGTCAATATTCGATCCAACTCGCGAACATGACACGAACCCAACACGGATTTTTTCGGGGTAGGGTTGGACCTTAATAGATTTGGGTCATAAATGGGTCGACTCGAAAGTGACACAATAAAAAATGTGTCATAAGCGGGTCAACCCGCATAACCCGCAATAGACATGTTTGATACGCCAATTTATTTGTGTCGACCCAAAATGACCCACTTAACACAACCCGTTTAACTCGTATAACAAATAAATATTTATTTTATTTTAGATTTGTCAAATACCTTTTATATCCAACATATATTTTAAATTTAAAAAGAAAAGTGAGCAATTACAAAAATTTACAAGGGATATAATTGGAAATTGAAACTTTACAAATCCTAGAACTACTAATACTTTTTTTTTTTGGCATAGAACTTGCACAAATGAAATTGGATGAGCTTGTGAAAGATAATATGAATTTGGATATCAACAAAGAATCTATGGATGAAAATCATGGTCTTAGTCAGGGTAAGTCTACTATTTGCTCAAATTCTTTCAATATTGATACTTAGCATTTACCAAGTTTCAAGGATATTATAGTTTTGTTGAACTATATTATTTTATTTTTGTTAAACTTTGTTATTTTGAATTTGGGTTGAAATGTATACACTTCTTTTGAAGTGTAAGAACTTATTTATAAATGAATGTTATATTTTTGTTCAACTGTATTATTTTAAATGTGGGTTGAAGACTTGAAGTGCATGCACTACATTTTGGGATGAAACAAAATTATTTCTAGATGGATGTTATATTTAATATTATGCAGGTTGAAATGGGTTGTGTTACATTCATGTCAACCCAACACAACTCGTTTATTAAGTGTGTCAAATGGGTTGGGTCAGGTCAGGTCAGGTCAACCCGCCTTATTAACAAGTCGGGTTAGGGTTGAAAGATCATGACACGATTATTAAATGGGTCAAGTTAGGGTTGAGCCATTTAGTCGAACACCCTTACCTCAACACGACACAAACCCGACACACAAATCCGAATTGACACCCCTATGTCTGAGCTATGTTCGAAGAGTTATATAAATATTTTTATTAAAATCCCTTATTTGATCTTGGTTCTCCTTTTTTTTTTTTTATTATATTTTTTTATGTTTAAGGAGGAGAGAGACATAAAAGGGAAACTAAAATTCATTTTTATATTTATTTTTAACAGAGGTGTGGGTTATGGAGCCTTTAATGGAGGAACCTTATGTGGGCAAAAAGTATGAAACTTTTTTGATTTGCTGTTAACAAGTGCATTTTAAAAAATATGGGTTTTAGTCCCCATCTTGGGTTTCACAAAAAAAAGGACTAAGCTGGACCAAATGGACTGAACTGACCCAAAAAACCGAATGAACTGGATTGGATAAATGAAACTCAAAAGAAAAAGAAACGTACATCGATCAAAAAAAAAGAAAAAAAAGAAAAAAAGAAATGCCAATGTCATCACTGATTTGAGAAACTATTCCCTCACAATATTGATATTGGGCATTATTATATATATGGGCCTGGTCCATACATTTGTTTCCTCACAAAAAATTATTATCAACAAATTTCAGACTGTCTGCCGTTTATTCTCAACCAAAAAAAAAAAAAAAAAATTCAGACTGTATAAGAAATCTTGCAAATGGGTTTGGAGTGTTCGCAAGTCCACGAGTCTATGTTAGATGTGCTATGCAAAAAACTAAAAATGCACTGGGAAGACACTTAGTATACCTGTTGAACAAAAACTATAGTCCATGACTTCAAATCTATGTTTAATGTTGATTTCACTACAAAACACACGGGCCTTAGGCCGCTTTTTTTTAGCTGCGTTTTTAAAAATGCGGCCTAACACCGCAGTTTGGGCCGCGTTTCAAACTCACGCACCCAGAGCACCGGATTTTGGGCCGCATGTGTTGAACGCGGCCCAAGACAAGGTCTGTAGCACCGTTTTTGGGTTCTCCAGTTGCGTTTTTGGGAATGGGCTGAAGCCACGTTTTTAAAATGCGGCTTCAGACCCTTTTGAAGTGTTTTTTTTTTTTTTTTTTTTTGTTTTAAATAAGGTTTGAAGCCGCGTTTGTAAAACACAGCTTTAGTCCTGTCCTAAAGCCGCGTTTTTTAAAAACCCGGCCATAGTCACCCCTGAAGCCGCGTTTTTTAAATGCGGCTTCAACCATACTATAAATTGGAAAAAAAAAAAAAACCCTAAGCTTACTCTATTTTTTACCAAAAATTAGACCTTCCTCTGTCGAAGCCCTTCGAGCCCGATGCGATCTCACCTCGTACATGCTTTGGGTCTCTCCCTCTTGCTCTCCAACTCTCAATCTCACTGAAGACACTGACGAGGCCGATTACCGAGTAAGTTTTTTAAATTCATTGTTTTGATTTTTCTTTTAGGGTTTCCATTTTTGTTTTAGGGTTTCGATTTTTGGTTTATGGTTTCGATGTTAGGTTTAGGGTTTCAATTTTGTGATTGTATGGTTTCGAATTTAGGTTTAGGGTTTCGATTTTGTGATTGTAGGGTTTCGAATTTAGGTTTAGGGTTTCGATTTTGTGATTGTAGGGTTTCGAATTTAGGTTTACGGTTTCGATTTTGGGTTTACAAACCGTTTCGACTAACACTAATTTTTTTCCAATTTGGGTCTCGCTCCACTGACGGATTCTCCACGAGGGAATTGGAAACTGCACCCCTGAAGGCGTAGACAAGAGGGCTTCGGGCTCAGTCCAAGGGATTGCTAGTATTGGTTGTGTGGGAAATGTGCTTTTAGACACTCTGTAAGCCTTGATTTATTTCCTAATATAATTTGCACATTATTCAATAACTAGGAATTTAATTTTCATTTTTGCCCTATCAAGTGTGTTTATGTATTCAAATTTAGATAGCAGATTGTCTTTCCAATAGAATTATAAATATTTCTGTTTGGTTTTTATTGCACATGGTTGGGAGCTTTACGTTTGCAGATTTCATAATTTGAAATTTCATAATTTGAAAATTCATAACCCATTTGCTAAACATGGTTCCACAATCACAAAATCGAAACCCATTTGAAAATTCATCCCATTCAATTTTTTTTAATGATCTAGGCATTCAATTCATTGCATTATTTTATAAACTTCCTATTGGAGCTTGGGGTTAGAGGAAAAATATTCTTTCCTCTAACATAAATGGGAGGAGAATAGAGCGTTAAAGATTTTTTTTTGGGGTTTTGTGGGAAAATGAAGATAAAGTAGTGTTTTTGATTTGGGATTTTGTTTGGTTTGGAGATTATTTGATTGTGAGGGTATGACTGTTTGATTTCTTGTTGTTTGGCTTTGAGGGGTTACATTGTCTGGTTTCTTGAGGAAATGGGAGGAGAACAGTGCATGTTTTAGGGTGGTCTGTGTGGAAATGAAGAGAAATAAATGTTCTGATTTTGGAAATTTGTTTGGTTTGTCTTTGAGATAATTTGACATTGAAGGTTTAATTTTCTGTTGTTGGCTTTCTAATTTAGGTGCAGATAAAAGGAATAGAACAGTTTATTTTCTTGGTTATTGTGTTGTTTTGTGTTGAGGGGTTCGTTATTTGGTCTATTAGGGAATGGGAGGAATTTGTGTGTATTATAGTTGTTTTGTGCGGTTTTCAGGGATTTGACCTAAGGAGATGCACAAAATCTTGGAATGAACCATTTATTTAAAGAAGTATTTAAGAATATAATTGTTTGAATAGAAATTATTATGTTGGAGAAGATGACTGTTATTGAATTTCATTTTCATGGTGGAGAATATAGAGGGAAAGAAAAGGAAACACATGGTTTGAGGAAGTTGGTTTGTTAGATCAAATCATAATGGATTTATTGTGACATAGAATAGAGGTGAAAAGTATTGGTAAATGTTGATTTAATCTACATCTTTCAAGTTTACATTTCTGCTGTCTATATTCTGGATAAAAAACCCTTCTTTAACATTTTGATGCTTACTTTGTTTTTTTTATTAGAAAATGTGTGTGCGCTTATAATTCTATTAGTTAGAAAACCTCAATGATACTGCAATCGACTGAGGACTATACCACATGAAGTGGCAGTCATTAGTTTGACTCTCCCCTTCCCCCTTTCTTTGTGGCTGAAACTCACTCATCAATATATACATATATTTCATTTTATTAAATATGTTGTTGCAATGTGTTTTGGGAAACTGTGGACTTGTTTGGCGTCTGTTGTCTGAGAATAATTGTCTTCCTGGAGCTCAAAAAAGAACAAAATCTTTTTCCACTCTGGTGTGGAATCGAAGATACCCTACGTTTTGCCTATAGACGCCTAAAGTGTTATTTTTAAGTTATATTATTGAAAAATGCCATTAGATATCTGAGCCTTTTCTCTTTATTTAAGTTTTTTTGTTTTGTTTTGCAAGTCTTTAGGGAATTCGTGAAATTGTCTTTTCTTGTGTTTCTTAGCAGGACTTAAGCCATCCATATTTTTGGGTTTGGAGTAATTTTGGGTTATTATTTGTAGTATGAAATTTATTTTTTGATTTTTATGTGCAGGTTTGGCAAACAAGAAATCAGTGACCATCCAACCTGTGGGCAACGATCAATCTGTGTTACTTGCTACAACCAAGACCAAGAAACAGAACAAGCCTGCAGCTTTGCTTCACAGGTCTGTCATGAAAAAGGAGTTCCACAGGATGGCAAATGTAGTGGCAAACCAGGTAATTTTACAAGTTAGGGCCTGTCATTTATGGGAATGTTCACATTTTATCACTTAAGAAATATTTTTGCTCATAATATTTAATTTGCATCATTCCTGTTAGATTATTTAATGTCCCCAAAGGTTTCAAAATATTATTTTTTCTGCAGTGATGAGCCTCTAACATGTAAGAAGACTACACAATACAATAATATTTAATGTGGTATGGACAACAACAAAATCTAGTTTAAATATTATAAATTAAAATTTCTCTCAATCAAATCTCAAAAACCAAACTTACAAACACCAACCCAAAAAAAATTCTAGTTCTGTATTCCTTGGAAATTCCGACTTGTTATTTTGTTGCATGCAAGAAGTTGGAATTTTGTACGAATGAGAAGCTAGAATTGTGTGTGTGACAGGTATTTTATAGTTGCGTTTGTAAAATTTATAGCAGCGTTTGTAAAATGCATTTGTTATCAGGCAAATGAAAAAAAAAAAAAAAAAAAGTCTATAGCCGCATTTTAAAAATGCGGCTATAGATAAAAGCAAAAAACGGAAGAAGGGCTGTGGCCGCGTTTTTGTGACGCGGCCAAACACGCGGGCTGAGGCCGCGTGTCGAAAACGCGGCCACAGACGCGGGATGAGGCCGCGTTTTGAAAACGCGGCCACAGATGCTGGTTGAGGCTGCGTTTTCAAAATGCGGCCAAAGACACGGGCTGTGGCCACGTTTCAAACGCGGCTAATAGCCCCATAAAAATCTTCCCGGGGACTAAACAATTACCCTATAGCCACGTTTAAAACGTGGCTATAGAGTGAGGATATAGCCGCGGTTTGTAAACCGTGGCTATAGTATGTTCTATGGCCACGTTTTTAAAAACGTGGCCATTGGTGCTGACTATAGCCGCTGTTTTAGAAACGCGGCCATTGCTCCTGCCTATAGCTGCGTTTCTAAAAAACGTGGCCTCAAGGCTATAGTTGCGCATTTTAGGCCATGGTTAGAAGCGCGGCCTAAAAAAATGCGGCTATAGACCAAATGGGTCTATAGCCACGTTTTTTTGAGATATAAAACGCGGCTATAGAACTGTTTTTTCGTAGTGTTTGTAACAAATAATGCCTATTGTCGTGATTCTTGAGTTCTCAAATGTAGTAGCTTCACAAAGTAGTCATTCCTTTTCTAGCAACAAATAAAAAAAAATTGACTAAATCAAATTGCCCTAATTAGTACAAGACACAGCCAACTCAACCTACTATAAACTTCACTATCCAATGCACTTGCTTATGCTGTTACCCACTATGGCAAACAAAATCCTACTTTTGAACGAATTTATAACACCTTAGGTTGACATGTAAAGCATAAGCTAAATAACCCATTGTTATCTTCTTCTTCTTGTTAAATAAATGTGAGGCATGTGTAGATTGATAATAACTTGAAATTCTTAATTTCACCTTAATGAGCGATAAATGAGAGAGGACAAGCAATAAATGAGAGAATGGAAGAATTAAGTGATGAGGTAGTAAAAAAAGGGTTTGGATCTATTGCAATATGCAATTACCACCCAGTTGTGAGATGTAAAAGTTAAAAATGGGGATTTCTTTTTTTACCTTTTACCTTTTTAACTTTTTTCCATATTTACTTTTACATCTTGTTCCTCAAAAAAAAAAAAAAAAAAAAACCTTTTACATCTCATACCAAGCAATAATTGTATCGTACAAATGTACAATAGCTTAATGGATCTAAATCCAGAATAATGTATCTCACGCATGTTGTTAAATGAGAAGATTTAATTCCAGACCTATTAAACGCAAGAAAGAAAGTAATTGTATGTATATTGGAAACTAATGGAGGATGAGGGTCGGTTAATGTCCTTTGCTTTTTTCATACCTTTGTTAGCATGTGCCCCATTACTACCATAATTTGTTGTTCCTTTTTATTTAACTTTATTTATTTGTTGCATGATATCTTTGTCTAATGTCGTTAAACTTGTTTGTTGTCTTGGATTTACTACTAAATATGCCATTTTGGGCAACTATATTTATTTAATCTTATTAAACATTTTTGTTTAGCCTTGCTAACAATAAGCTCACTTGTTTCATCATCTCCCTTTATATGTCTTAAAGCCTAATTATTTTTATTAAAGAATACTCAATTCCCAATATTTTTCTACTTCACTCACCCATTATATTGGAGCATTTTATTATTTATGGGGAAACACATCAATATCAACCAATAGACAAAACATTGACCTAAGTACAAATCTCGACTACCCCAAAGAACTCAACTTTAATTATTGACTAATCAAAATAAAACATGTGTTTCAACAAAAAAAATCCCTACACCTATCACTGGAATCCGCTACCAAACTTTATTAATTATATAAAATATCCCAATGATAACCGCTTTAGAATTGCCCAATGGTTCATTAACAAATGCCCTTAGGGCACTCGTTAGCTTTTCCCTATATGTGCGTGTGTGTGTGAGAGCGTGCGCGCAAGCGTGCACGAGAAATTGGCTAAGGCAGGTTGAAAGGAAGTGATAACACTATATGTTTTATTGAATTGAGTTGAAATTGAAATGACACTAAAACATAAGTACTCATTGCCTGGAAAGCCAAAACTACTAGTTGGTATAAATATTTGAAACACAAAATATAATTGCAAATCTAAACAACAACAACAATTTCCATTCATCTACTATTATTGCACTACAATAGAAAAGCAAACCCAAACCCTTGCCATATGCCACTAGTACCCTTTTGGCATTTATATCAAACAAAACACAAAAACATTCTGAGAGATCTATACGACACCATGCATGTTTTAGCCAATCATCAAGCTTTGATGGTATCCATATAAAATCTATCTCAACTTTAGAGGCATGACAACTTCCGTCAACAAGAAAAACCCGACCAGTTGGCTAGCAAGTCCAATCAAAACCGAAGAACTAACAAATCTGTTGAAGTTTCAACGGAGAAATGCTTATCTGAGCAGTGACCCCTTAAGGCACATAAGCCTGCAGTAAAATTGTTCTATGAAATTTGATACAAACAATATGTATAAGGATGTGACATGTAAATCAATTCACGTAGTTAAAGAAGTTGAGCATACCTGTTAAGCGCTTAAGACTCCTGTTGTGGTCATCTGAAGTCCTGAGTTGACGATGTTTGTTTGGCCTAGGGTTTTTAAAAAAGAAAGATTTAGATATTAATTATACTTAATCATAAATGCACAAAGCGTAGCATAGATAATTTATCTTAGTAAAAATAATGTTGTAAGTACTTACGAAGTGGTGTTTTGGATACAAAGAAGCATGCTGCAATAACAATATAGCACAAGAGGAGAACCAGTCCTTTCATGTAGTGAGATGTCCCATCCTATAAAATCAATAGCAAAACAGTTCAAAACAATGGAACAAACATGATATTGATAGAGACGAGTCTTTTTGTTTATGATGGACATACTATATTAGAATTATAGTTAAATAATTAAATTTAACATTTTCTATAATTTCATGAATCATGCCTAGTGCTAAAGAGTGTTAAAATAAGAATTAAATAATTAGCTTTTCCCCTTTCAATTAACTTTTTTTTAAACACCTTTTTTGTTAACTTGAGATTTAGGGACAAGCAATAGTATACAATGTTCAAAACTATTGTCTCCAAATGTACTAAGAGGAAGCTTTTGAGACATGAATATTTTCACCTGAAGTGTGAAGGCTGTAACGATTATTGATAATGCAAGAGAGCTGGTCTCAAGGGTGTTGAAATCAAGATCCATGTGAATTCCCATAATCCAAGCTACAACCACGCATAATGGGACCTGAGTATTTAGACGATATTTATTTAGCATCACCATTTAACTAAGTTCACAAAGAAAGCTTTGTCAGGACAGCCATTCCAGCAATATAGGCTTTAAATTCTCACCACAAACATTGCAATTTGAGTCGCAGACCCTAAGGCAACACCTAATGATATATCCTGCATTTGTGTGCAAAAAAATCTCACTTAGAATCTCATAATTTGAAAACATAGTGCTACAATTAAAATGGAAGAAAGGCCATTATATTACTCACCAACTTGTTCTTGAAAGCAAATATGACCGCCCCAGCATGTTCCGCTGCATTTCCAACAATTGGTAGCAAGATTATGCTGAGGAAGCTGACTGACAAGCCCCAAGAATCTGATGCATCCTGAAAGGAATTGAAATCCTTGTGAATACCTTGATAGATAAATCTCTTCAAGTACAATGCATGAAATAGTTACATTCCATTTGATAATTCTCAACCACACAAGCACTATGAAAATGGATTTTTTCATTTTTACCTCAATTGTAGCCACCACATATTCAGACAACACAGCTATGACTATAGTCATCCCGACCAGCCAAACAAATCCACTCCAGAATCCTATCACAGGCACTTCTTCCTCATTCTCTGCACCATCTTCTGATTCCTGATGGGTTCCACCATAGATGTTTAATTAGCTATGTCAGCATATACTGGTATCATGGAATGATTGACCAAAGAATTCTTTAGCCCCTCAAAATAAAAAATAACACTAAAATTAATTTTTTTATTTTTATTTTATTATTAAGGCATATCATTAGCCTGCTAGAGAGAAATCAATTTGTAATACAAGTTGCAACATGATAAATCATTAGGGCAAGGAGTCTACTTGCACCTTAAATGTATTTATCTTTACTTCTATCAGTTCCATTGTTGTTTTTTTTATAAATGTTTGTAAGCTACCTTCAAAGTAATTATGTTTTGATTTAAGAGAATTTAAGTTATCAGTTATTGAAATAGCTAGATGCAAAAACAATGATAAGTGTGTTTTTAAAATATTGATAAGGTAACAAAACCTAAACTACTAATTCACTAATGAATGAATCATGATTTTATGAATTCAAGTTAGAGTTAGCATAAGAACTGTAGAGAATCTAATCAATGTAGTAGAATGAGAACTTTTTTTTTTTTTTAATAGGGAAATAAACCAAGAATCATATCTTTTTCTTTAATTATGGAATAAAGAAATATCATATGACTAGACTTATTTCTTTTTATTAGTATGAGACATATCATTGCAAGAGTTTTTTTTTTTTTTTTTTGGGTAAATAGGGTAAAGGGAGACGTGGGGTTTCAATTATATAGATACCCCAAAAATGTCGGCACCATTGGATTATTAACTGCTTGAACCCCACCACAAGAGACTATTAAAATTGAGAAAATTATATTATATATGTACCTCCTGAGCTTCAAATAATTGGCTGTGTGTCCACAATTGGAAGACTAGGTAGGCAGTGTATGCAAGAAGCATGACAATGCTACTGGCTCTCGACAATTGGATTGTTGGTACAACGGTGAATTCAGGCAAGGCCCCAGAATGCCGAAACAAAGTAGGTAGCAAGTAGCACAACAATGCTAGCAGCAACAGGAGTGAGTTCACATCAGCTTGTCTCTGTTATGTCATAAGGTCAAGCAAACATCAATTCACCATCAACTTGACCCAATTGGAGGACTTACACATGAGCTATGTCAATAATTTTACACTTTTTACTATATGTCATCATCAATCACAAAAAAATACAAATATTTATTTATTAAATTGTTAAAAATTGATGCTAATCATATATATATATATATATATATATATTTTATAAGGGAATAATCATAAATTTATTGGTAGTAAATTGACAATAATTTTAGAATTTCTCATATATATGTTAGAAAAGGTTTTATTTTTATTTTTTATTTTTAATTTTTATAAAATAATAACTCACTCTGTCGTATTTTTGTTCCCTTCTAAGGTTGGCAATGCCACCACAGAAGAGAGATGTCCCTAGAACCAGAAGAAGGTTGGAAAGAATGGAGCCCAAGAGAGAGTACTTGACTAGGGCTATTTTATGTTCGTTTAGAGCAAATATTGCAATAATAAGCTCCGTAGCATTCCCACATGTAGCATTTAGAAGCCCTCCCACTGCAAAATCACATAATAAACTACTTAATAACTTAAATATTTGGAATTGTGAACTTCTTAATATTGAATATTGATGTGCAAGTGTCCCTTTAGTCTCCCCTTATTAATTAATTAATGAGAGAATATGCCATTTGATTCAATGATGATGGTTTTTTTTTTTTTTTTTTTTTTTTTTTTTTTTTTTTGTAATTGTAAACTTTTTGGAGATGTTGTAATTGTAAACTTAATTCTTAATTATTTGTTAGACTAAACAAAATCATTTTTATAACGTGTTTAGCTTGTGTCTAGTGTATAGGAGTACTAGACAACATAGGCACAATACATGTTTTAAATTGGCATGTATTGGCCCCATATCATGTCCAGTTCACAAAAGGAATAAACTAAAGTCCCACCTCACTAAAAATTAACAAAACTTAGACATAATTATTTAGGTATTGTAATTTAGGTTTTGATTAAATTTTATCATATGTCTAAATTGACTAATTAATTAATGTCATACAAACAATATTATTTTTTTTCTAAAAAAAAATTAATTTCAACCAATACAATTTTGTAATCAATCCAAATTGTAATCACTAAGGGTGCGTCTGTTTGGAGAGAAAATAAGGAGGATGAAAAACTAAGGGAGAAAAACATGTATTTTTCACTGTTCGTTTGGAGAGAAAAGGAAGGGAGGATAAAAAACTGGGAGGAAAATTTTCCTCCCGAGCCCACAAAAATTTTCCTCCCAAATTGGGAGGAAAATGAAGGGGAGAAAACAATGGGGTGGAGGCATTTACTAAAATGACCCCATCCCACCTGAAGGTTTGGTTTTTTTTTTTTTTTTTTTTTTTTTTTTTTTTTTTCATTTCAACGTTAACGTTGAACTTCTTTTATTTATTTATTTTTGTTCATTTCAATTTCAACGTTGAACTTTTTTTTTTTTTTTTTTCAACCTTACTATTAACAAGGGTATAATAGTCAATTTATACTCTCTCACTTTTTCACCCTCCCACTTTTCCACCCCTCCAACTGGACACACAAGAGGGAAAACTAAATATTTTCCATCTTCTCACAATTTTCCATCCTTCTACTTTTCCACTCCTCCAACTGAACAGACCCTAACTTAAATTTAATTAGAGGTAATATAATTGATAAGTGTAAATGAAATATAGATAATGATCCCACTTTGATTTATTCTTGAAATTAGTTGAAAACCTTAGATATATACCGCACCTAATTAGAAGCTCTATAAGTGTTCGTTTGAATAAAACTAAAAATATTGTAACAAAATAATTTTTAAATGTGTAAATAATGCCATAAGATCCATTTTTAATAAAAAAGTTATTGAAAAAAGAAATTTGTAGATTTCGTGAACAGTGCACGAGACCCACTGGTGTGACATAAAGCTACAAAAACACGCTTCTCCACCCAAAAAAAAAAAAAAAAAAAAAGCAGACCCTAGGGATGTGAATGCAATCCAAACCCATACTAAGTTTGATTTCTCAAATATAATTTGATACTGACGTAGGGTCCGTTTTGATAGAGCTTACTGCTGAAAACTGAAAACTAAAAACACTGTAGCAAAATAATTTTTAAATGTGTGAATAGTATTGTGAGACTCATTTTTAATAAAAAATTGTTAAAAAAGGACGTGAACAGTGCGCGCACAGCGCGCGCCTATCTCTATTGTCCCTTAGTAGAACCGAAAAAAAAAGAAAAAAAAAAAAAATTCAGCAAAACGTGGACGCAGCTTTCAATAAGCTGGATCCAAACCCAGCTTATGTAGGTAGAATCTTCACTGAAAATTTTGCTATTACTTATGTACAAAGGACAAGACAGAACTATGAAGTGTCCGCGGACTCGATAGTGATATCTCAACCATGCATAGCAGCGAGGTTAAATGAGGTTTACAACGTTTTGCTTCCAGGGACCAGGAGTTACACAGACTTTTTCAGTAAAATTTAACAAATTATATATTTGGACAGTAGTGAGCATCGAAATGATCGAATCCGGTTTGGTCTTTGGAAAACCATCAAAACCAAGCCAACAGTAATTTACGTATTTTGACCCTTTTGAAAAAAAATAACCATCTCTTTCAATGTATTTATGGTTTTCTGACTCTCAGAATGTTCTGCACCAATAGTTAATTTCTGCCTTAAACTTTGTTCTATAAAAGAACCAAATTAAAGCTTGAACACTGCTCGAACATGATTGGGAAAACTGGAAAAGATTTGGTTACATTTAAACAAATTCATGAGGAACCAGAATTATATAACATTTTATTGTAGCCTATTGTCATGTGTATAAATGTATATATTAAAAAGAATTATATTTTACGCTCATACCTGTAGGACCGGTGTAGCAAGCAATTTGTCTGATTGCAAAATAGGGAAAACGAAAATTAGTATTGATCCCAGATACACACCAAATTGCTCGTGTGCGTGTATATATATATAGATGATGAACAATGAATAATAGATTGATAGACAACTATATAAAATTTGAATATTCTGCCTTACTCTGTCAGGAAGCTGACACGTTCAGCAAGTGGAGTGAGGCCAAGTAAGCTCAATGCGAATACCCATGGCTGTTTGCAATAAAATCAAAACGGTCATCATTATAACAATATAGAAAATGAATAAGAAAGTAATTGTCTCCAGAGCCTGTTGAGCTGTTTTCAGTTTTATTGTAGAGCATTGATTGCAGGTATGTGTGTGTCTATATATATATATATATATATATATATATATATATTACTCAGCCCCATCACCTAAGAATAAAAAATAATAGAATTATTTCATAACAATCATTATTATTATTATTATATAGATGGATTTGAACTTATATAGTTTTTGCTTTGTAATAATTATTTTTTATTATCATACTAAAACATTATCTAATTTCTTTTTTGCATAGTTCTTTTCTGTGTAGGCTTTGTATGCGGAATTCAAACCTAAATCAATCTCTTATTTGAGGATAAAAACTTTTATCCATTAAGCTAAAATTCACATTCTATACCAATTAGGAATTGCAATGGGACAAATTAGATTTAGATTTGAAGCATTTGTCCTTACTCCGTCACCTCTTTTTCAAGAAGGGGAAAACTCGCACAAGACGGGTTGAAGCTTGAAAGTATTTTTTTATCTTTAATGAGATGACTTCAACATTAATAAAATAAAGATATAATAGAAAAGAGAAACCAAGTGTCTTGTGTAATGGTAATAAAATATTATAAAAGATAAATAAATAGGATACACATATAAAATAAAATTATATATATAAATTATTTAAATATAGACTATAGACATTCAAAGCAAGGCAAGTAGAACCGCCCTTGCCTTGTCACCTGGGGTGAAAGAAACCGAGGTAAGACTAGTTAAGCGGCCGGCCATGGCCAAGCAAGAAATGATTTCCGAAAGTAGGCCAAACATATAAAAATATCAATATTAATCAATTTATGATAAAATTAAATAATGAATGTTGCTTTTATATGCCTAACATATACAATACAACATAAGAGAAACATAATAGTGACATAAAGTAAATGATTTTTTGTTGTTGCTTGTTTTGGTATATAAAGTTTTTACTATATATATTTTCTTCTAATGAAAAAAAGAACACATTCCTACATCCCTAATTCAATGAAAAAATATTTGATTGTCGGGGAAAAAAAAGACAAAATAGATTAATTATATATATTTATAAATATATGCTTTAAATACTTTTAAAATTAATGAATTATCTATGACATGTTAAAAAAAAATAATATGAGCCACTAGTGCTTTAAATAAGTGTTTATACATACATATATAAATTTGAACATAATTTAAAAAATTATTATTAATTAAATAAAGGGGGAGGGGATGAAATTGAAAGCAACGAGACCTCAGTTCCCCCCTCTCTCTGCCATTAATTGAGTGGGGTGGAAAATTTTTATCATCCCTACAATTATTAATATTGAAAGAACATGTATTTTGTTTTGTAGGCATAAAATGATGGTGGGATATATAATCGATAATTTTCAATGAAATATGCCCACTTTGATTTAAAACATATCATATATAGTTCCTTCAGTTCCTGTAAGTTTTCACTGTTACATAGAACACCATAGTAAGTTAAGAATTATAACAAGAACTTACTCTTCCAAAACCATAAATCTCAGCTGCAATGGCTAGTGGGATGGCTGGAAATAGCACAGAAAGCTTAGTTCCCAGAATAACCTCTTGAAGATTTGTCAACAATTGTCTAAGGCAAGTTATGGGAACTTTTGAGACAAGTTTGAGGTCGGACTTTTTGCGGAGAGATGAGGATGACATGTTGTGGTGGGTACGACCATGCCTCATCTCCTTGCTCAAGGTTTTGAGGTTTCCATTTTCCAAAAGCGATGGTTCTTGGTGAGAGTTTGAAGCCATTTCTGTGGCACGACAGAAATATTGCACTATAGCTAACAAGACTTCGATTTTCTATACTTCTACGTTTCTATGTCTATATGTGTTATGAGAGAAAGCTACTGTTATAAATAGGTGAGAACTAAGCTTTATATAGAAGGTTTGGGATGCACCTTCCTCGAAGTTTCTTATTGTCTTTAATGGTCTTGCTGCTTCACATACCATACTAGAAAAAATGAATGGAATAGAATTAGCTAGATATAAGAATAAAAAAATGGAAATGAATAGAAGTATAGAATGAAATTAAGTATTTATCTCCCTTCTGTTTAGATGTTTGAAAGGGAAAGAAAGGAATAGAATATTGCAAATTTCGTTTTTCCTGGTTTTACTGACGCAATTTTTTCTTTCCGTAAAAATAAAATATAAAAAATCTTAAAAATTGATGGAGTTTCCTATGTGTAATAGTCTTTTTAAGTAAGTATGAAATTAGTTGATTGTTTTTTTTTTTTTCCTAGGTTAGTTGATTGTTTTTGGTTAACAAGTTAGAAATAATCTTTATTTTTATTTTTATATAAAATAAAATTTCTACTCTAGTTTTATCTAAGTGTATATATGTGTGAAACTCTTTCCTAGAGACTTGAACTCTGACTCTCCTTTCTCCACATCCCACAAGCATTTATACTTGTAGAGTGACCATTGCACCAAGAGTGTGCAGTGGTTAGAAGTAATCTTAATATTTGATGCTACATGATGTTGGAGATAGTGTGATTTCAATATTCAAATGGCAAGGTTATGTTACATGCTTGTTTTTATGTTAAAAATTTCCTAATTAGGTTCCACATACTAATGGCATTTGTACCTGGACATATGACAACTGTACTAATTTATTACTGTCCATAAGAATATCCTTTTCGACCTTCTATTCTTTTTTTTTTTTTTTTTTAATTATTGTAGTTAACTGGAAAAAGAGAAAATTTATTAAAAGATAGTGATGATCCTTATTAATAAAATTTATTTAATCTTTATACAACAATTATAAAGATTAAGTTTTCAAGTTTAGACTAGGGAGAACAAAAAGAAAATTTAAAAGGAAAATCAATTGTATTCAGTATTCTGCAATCAATATAATATAAACACATATTTTTCAGCCTAATATTTAAAATTTTATCGGTAGTTATATATAATGTACATATTAGATATTTTCCTATTAGAGATAATATCTTCCAAATATACATTTTAACGAAGTTCCAAACTATCTAGTAAAATGAAAGTGAGTTATTTTTTGTAAAATATGGTGGTTTTCCAAATTAATACAAAGAAGGGGATTACAGTATGTGATGAAAAAAGCAAGGTCAGCTGTAAAACAACTATAAAATATTATTTTCCTGTGATGCTAAATTTGAGTACGGACTAGTCAAACTCTTTTCAACAAGACTGTCAATAAAAATCAACAGTTAAAAAGCTCAAATAATTGAGTTTGAAAGTTTGAGTTTTGACTGTCAAAAATTCTTAGCCCGTCTGCAGTTTCTTTTAAAAATAGTTTTCAATATTTTAAATATATTAATTTATATTTTTACATACTTTTTTATTCATACATATATAAAAAATATTTAAACAATACTACTCAAATTAATTTACCAAATGGCCTTTATTCTTCTTCTTTTTGTTGAAAAATTTTACAAACTTTTATTTGCGATTCCGTACATAAAATAAAATTCATGTTTATGTAATTAAAAAAAGTAGTACACAGCTTTACAGAATAATTTCTCGAACATTTAAATTTCTGTAAACAAAAAACACCTATAGTCGCATTAATGAACACAAAGCCAGAAACTGTAATAAGGCAGATACTAGGTTTCACCAAGTGAAGTAATTAATATTATTCTCCAAATGAGAAGATTGTGACAACCGAATATATGCTTCGTTTTGTAATTAATGAACCAAGAAAAATTGGTGAATCACACAAAAACTATTCCATTTTTGTTAGCTAACTTTCCAAGCTCTGAAGTTGACAGGGTATTTAATTTTGTACACAAAAAATCATGTGGCATCAAAGCGTTTTCATAATCTTTTAGATCTATTTTTCTGTTTTACGTATCGTACGTATTGTTTGTATGTTAATGTCACTTTTCTTATTGTGTGAATCTGTGATGCCTAAATTGAGCATTTGACAGTGATAGAAATTTGAGCAAGTTTTGCATTAATTAATTTAATTGACACTGAAACATAGTTGAATGTAGTGGTATTCACCAAACCGCATAAACCGCACAAACCGCACTAAAACCGCTCTCAAAATAGTATAAGCGCATCGCACTGCACCGCACCACACCGCATAATGCAGTGCGGTTTATGGTTTTATAATAAAAAAACCGCACAAACCGCACTGCACCCTCTCTATATATTAATATATTTAATTATTTTTAGTATTAAATATATTATTAATAGTTTAATAACCCTAGTTAAAAAAAAAAGTTTAATAATCCTAATAAGTGTTGATTAAGAAAGCCAGCCCAAAATAAAGAAAAACTAGTTCAATAGTTTAAAATTTGGACCAAAACAAAGAAAAAGAATTTGTTTTGAGTTGTGTAGAAAAAGTTCAAAATTTGAAAAATATATCAACTTCAAATCATTCAAACCACATCTTTTACATCGCACCATATATGTGATAGTAAAAATAAGGTGCGGTGTAGTTATGATTTTGGCTAAACTTTAAACCGTACCGTACCGTACCATACTACACCGCACATGTGACCACAAAAATAAGGCGCGGTGCAGTTATAATTTTAGTTAAACCGCACTGTAAAGTGCGGTGCTAAAAATGACAAAAAATTACACTGTACCGCACTGCGAACACCCCTACTTGAATGATATGTACGGTACAAGTCACCGTACTACGAAGCTTCGTGGAAACTTCTCAACCCTGTACAACTGTGCATAGTTAAGACGGTTACGGTGGCAAAAATCTTATGATTCTTTCTTATCCTAAAATGCTCGAAAGCATGACTAATGAAAACATTGATAAGGACAACAATTCCGTGCAATGCAATGTTGTTTAAAAGGAACAAGGACACGTGTTAGTGTGTAAGAGGAATTAATTAATTACCTAGTTTTGCTTAGAAGATTAGCATCATTGTTTTTCCCTTGCAAATGACTGTGTTTTAAAGCTACTAAGTGCCAAGTAAGGAAGGTAGTAAGAAGTTTCTAGGCACAGTAAAAAGAAGATGAAGCAAAAGCTTTTTGGGTGTATATAAATTGCCACTCCAAATTGCTTTGTGGATATGAATTTCTGCAACACAAAGTTTTTTAGTTTCTGAAGGTCGATGCTTACGACTATGGTAGGTATTGGATGTGTTTTTGTGTTATATTTTACTTTAAATTTCCATGAAAGCAACCATATATATATATATATATATATATTTATGTATGTATGTATTTCATACACGCAACCCCACCCAATGTTTTTGGAGTCTGTTTAGTTAGGTATAAGACTTTGTTTGTGTATCTGTGTTTCCACATAGTTGAATTTGTAAATCAACCCCAAGTATTTCAAAAATTATGTTGTTGTAGGCTTATAGCTATGTGCTAGCTAGTTTATTACCATGCATGGATCTCGGGCTCCTCAATTCTCTAAAAGGTATGCTCCAGGGTTACCATGTATATTTCAATGATTGGCTATTCCCCTTGTTGTTTTACTTTGAATTTTAAGTAGAGATCGAGACATTTTGTGTACTTCATATTAGGCTTTGAAAGTAATCAAATATGCCTTATATAATGTTAGTATCCTTATCTCTTGTTAAGATCCAGAGCTTTACAATTTAGTGACAAGGTTTGGTTATTCGTTCTAGTAGAACTTATGTTTAATTCCTCCCATTCTATTGTTTTAAGCCAAAAAAGAAAAACCCTTATTCTAAAATTAGCATTTTTAAAACATTAGAGCATTCACGTTAAAGATGTGAAAGATGCTAAATCATAATTTTCGCTCTCATCCCTTTAAAATATCATTCACATCAAGTATGCTATTCTTAAAATTTTTGACATCTTTGCTACAGTAGAGTGTCATCTTTGACACTCTACTATAATGACACTCCACTGTAGTAAGTTGCTAAAGTTTATTATTATTATTATTTTTTTCTTTTTCTCTCTCTCACTCTCTCTTGTGTTGTGCCTCCCTCCAATGCTTTCTCTCTCACTTGATTAACATAAATAATATTTTAATGAAATGGTAAAAAAAATATAACTTTTGATGTTGGGTGTATTATAAAGTGATGTGTGAGAATAAATAAAGTAGTGTTTTAAGATGCTAAATGCTTTTTTGACATGTTTGATGAGAATGCTCTAAGTAAGACTATCTACCATGACATCTTATTTCTAAATCAACTACTCAAAAAATTTAGGGATAACATTATTTACCATAATCTCTCTTAGACTTTGTAAAAGTAAGAATTTTGTATACTGAGTACTGCACTACATTTTTAAATTCCTAAGGTCTTAAAACCTTAGTCTAGCTAACTAATTTTTTCTCAAAATTTTTAACCAAAAAAACATGTTCATATTTGTTGATCTGTTGGCCAAATTTTTGATTTTTGATTTTTTTTTTTTTTCAGTTTTTTACCTATATCATTTCATCATCAGTTACTCTTTGGTTTCGTATTTGAATTGGATTCAGTTCACCTAGTGGCAAATGGCCAATTGCTAGTTGATGAAACATAGCCGGTGCAATTTTGTTGGTATTCATCTTGTTAGGTAAATGATATTTCCGTTGGGAAATAATATTTGGTGGGTGTAAATCATTCTGATTCTGCCATATATGAGTCATCAAGGCATGTGGGATGGGGTCAAAAATTTGTGTTGGCAAAAGAAATCATAGCATTTGTTTTCTCTTTCATAAAGAGAATCTGCCAATTTGTGTGGGTCTATGATGAGAGAGTGATAACCACATACTGAGTACAATAATAGCTGCTTCATATCACATTATTGCTTCAGTCCAAAATGCCCACTTCGATACATTTTAGTCCCATCCCAATCTAGATTAACATCAAGCCTGCGCATCCACGTTCAAAATATTTGAACACATCTGTGCATGGGCCATGTGTTACTGAGCTTCCACGAAGCTTCGTCTTTCTTTTCATACATATCCGGAAATCTGTACGGATTATTGTCATAAACTTCCACAAAGTATCTTTTTTGCAAGATTTTGTGGTGAATATTTACTTCTGCATTAGTCCACGGATGCGTTAAGATATAAATTCATTAAGATATAGACATTTGTTCAAAATTAGACACGTTTTAAAAATTGGACATGTGTCTATTTTCTAACGTGAACACAAATTCTTTCTTATATTTTTATAAAATTACGTACTTTAGGTAATTTTAAAAAATTTCATGCTATTTAATGGTTTTTTATTGAATGAATATTATGAAAAAAAATGCATATATTTGGATTATAAAATTTTAAGATGATCATAGATTGGTCATTTACAAAATATTTAAATTTTAAGATTTTTTGCATTTTAACATGAGTTTATAAATTGAATAGTAAATATGGTTGAAACAAGATTTGATTTATGGGTTAAGAAAAATGAAAATTTTTGTGCAACGATGATTTTTAAAATGAATGAAAAGTTATACTTAGCTAGATATGTAAGTCGGTAATAACCTTGTATTACAATTAAAATGAGCATGTTAAATATTAGCATTGATACATCATGTTGGATATGCTAGTATTAATGCGGAAGCGAAAACATAAAGTGCCAAACACAATAACACACGAGAGTTACGTGGTTCAGCCTAACGGTCTACATCCACGGAGGAAACCCTAAATTGCTACATCAATAATATATTAGAGTGTAGTATAAATCCTGTGTTACAATGAATTATAACATGTGTATATATAGTAGACTAAATCCTAAACTAATAGACTTCTAGTACAAGTAGAAGACTTGACTTGCACACAAAGTAGAATTAAGTTTGGGTTTTTACTAATGAGCTAATATATCTCTAACGCCTCCTCTTAAATTTAAGGTGGAAGCTTGATGAAACCTTGAGATTTGATAAGGTTGAGAAGATCCTTTGAATGAAGTTTGGCTCTGTGACGGTGGTTTGAGGAAGGTAATAGTTTTGCAGTATTGATGCGACTTCTATCGGTGACATAACTATACCAGAGAGATTTGACGGCAGCAGTGGGAAGCCAAAGAAGTAAACACAGTAAAGAAATACCGAGGAAGACAAAGATTGCTCTTAATACATCGTAAAGACAGAAAACCATGACCATAGGAAGGTGACTTTGATACCATGTTAAATATTAGCATTGATACACCATATTGAATATGCTAGTATAAATGCAGAAGCGAAAGCATAAAGTGTAAAACACAATAACACACGAAGGTTACGTGGTTCAGCTTAACGGCCTACATATACGGAGGAAACCCTAAAGAGCTACATCAATAATATATTAGAGTGTAGTACAAATTTTATATTACAATGAACCATAACATGTGTATATATAGTAGACTAAACCCTAAAGTAATATATTTTTAGTACAAGTAGAAGATTTGGCTTGCATACAAAATATAATTAGGCTTGAACTTTTACTAATAGGCTAATATATCTCTGACAGGGCAAAAATATAAATAACCCCATTTAATTTTATTCAAAAAAATTATTTTAGTCCTTTTAAATTTGAAGTCGGTCATTTTTCTGTAGTGTAGGAAAAGGTACGAGGCAGCTGCTATTTCGGCTAAATTTCCTTTTAGTATGGTGTGAACAAAAGTTACAAAAAACGGCGCAATGATGCCATACTTTTTTGGTCTGTGGGTGTTGGTGATGTTTATTTCTTCTGGAACCTCTAGATATTATTACCTACAGTTTGTTATGATATGGTCGATACTTACCAATTTATAGAAGCTCATGAAATCAACCGTACAGGATGTACTCGGTGGTTCAGAACTTAATTAATAAAAGTTCAATCAGGTGGATCTTGTCGTGTGTTCGAGAAGTTCATTGTTCCTAATTAGGCAATGTTTCACTTTCTACGTATACTTCAAGCCAACTTTTTGGTCAGTCTATCTGTAGTTCTCTACATGCATGTTGCACAAAAAAATAGTTCAGTTGCTTTTCGAAAGATATATGAAAAGCAAACTGAAAATGGTCAGGTGGCAAACAAAAGAAGAAACTTAACTCAAAGCAGCAGACAAAAAATGTGATACGATTTGATTCCTTGTGCTAGCTAGTTATCGCTTTACTTTAGAAGGTCGGAGTTGGCAAAACTAATAGAAGTCATGCCTAAAACGTTAGGGATGGACCTAAGATTTCAAGTTAATTAAGAGATGAGTTGAAGTGTAATAATAATAATAATAATAATAATAATAATAATAATAATAATAACTAGTCGTTAATCCGTTCAATGCACGAGATTCTTTTAAAAGAAAAAAAAAAATATTGCAATTATCATTTACTGCACTAAATTAGAATGTCTCAAGAGTCACTAATCAAATAATACATTTAAATGGAGAAGACCCAAGCATAACATAAAATCTTCACTAATTCAAATATTAAACATTGTCAAACCTAGTACACAATGTGCTTGTGCCCAATGAAAAATTATAAAGACAAATAAGGGATAAAGAAATCCTGTATATCATCTCCATAAAAATACATATATGCCAAAAAGATTAATACCACTACCATAGGTCCATTGGCAATGAAGTTATTTTCATAGTTACATATATATTGCGAATAAACAAATAAAAAAATTTCAATAATGATCGCAATCTTATTTTCATAATAAATAAATAGAATATAGTTACCAATGTCAAATTCTTTTGCTATGACTCAAAAAGAGTAAGAAAGAACAGTTGAATTTTCATTCCTTCTCTCTTTGTTTTGGGATTGGAGAAGTTCAAAGCAAGTGAAAATTTGATGAACATAGATGCAAAATGAGTAGTACAAATAACATATGAATCCAATAGCAACTACAATCAGAAATGAAGTCCTACTTGCTGTGAAAATCATTTATCCTCTAAATATTTAAATTCAAGACTTAGTTTGTTAGATAAACCCCTAAACCCTTTAATTTACAAAAGTAAAGCAAGCTGAAGAGTATTATATGTTTGCTCTTTCAGGGCTTTCCCTGTCTTCCTGGTCACTTTCTTAAGATTTCATAGTAAAAAGACTTAGAACTTGGAGATTCAGCTATTATGAAATCTGCCTCCTGGGGCAGGATGGTTATTGTGCTCATGTGACTTCTAGCTTTAAAACATTCAATATTTATAATGAAAGTGGCAGAACACAAAGTGCTTTAGAAAATACCAGGTCTTGACACATAGTTTGTTTGTATAAAAGGGATGGATATAGGTGGCTAAGAAAGTGAGTCCACTTAGAAGCACTTTGCTCCAATAAGTAATTCTCATGGCCCTTCAAACCACCCATGGAACAATGAATTTTAGACTCGAATTGGAAACATCTAAAGAAGTAAAGGAAAATCCATAAAGCTGGATTGTTAGGGTCATATATAAATATATATATATATATATATATATATATATATATATACTCGAATTGGAAACATCTGAAGAAGTAAAGGAAAATCCATAAAGTTGAATTCACTACAAAAAACGGGGTCTATAGCTGCGTTTAAAAAACGCAGCTATAGACCCCGAAAACGTGGCTATAGGATATAGCCGCGTTTTTTATAGCCGCGTTTACAAACGCGGCCTATGCTGCACAGCAACAGCCCCTGCTGGTCTGTAGCCGCGTTTTTATAACCGCGGCTAAAGATCAGGCCTAAAGCCGCGTTTTTAACCACGGCTATAGGCTTGGGTCTATAGCTGCGTTTTTTAAAAACGCGGCTACAAACCCATTTTGAGCTGCTTTTACAACCGCGGCTATAAGTTTTTTTAAAAATAAAAAAAAAAATTCTGGATTTTTTTTTCAAAATAAAAAAAAAATTTCTGGATTTTTTTTTTAAACAAAAAAAAAATCTCGGTTTTTGTTTAAAAAAAAAAATTCTTGGTTTAAAAAAAAAAAAAATTTGGGTTTTTTTCCCCCAAAAATTCAAAATTCAAAATTCAAACAAAAAAAATTCAAAATTAAACACAAACCTTAAACACAAACCCAGAAAATTCAAAATCAAACACAATATATTGACAATAGAAATACAACATGCTCCAAAATATAACAATACAAACCCATGAATTTCATCTCATTCAACAAAACCAACCCAAATTTAACAGTAAATTCATTCAAGGAACACAAAAACACAATCTCAGAAACACAAGAACAAGCTCAAGAACACAAACCCATTTAAATATAGGCACAATATCACAACACAAGAGCAAAAATAACCTCTAGCAAAAGTATAATACCCATAAAAAGATTTGAAATTTTTTACCTCAAATAATAGAGATGAGTGAGCCTTAGCTTTTCTTATGAAGTTTTCCATTTGCCCTTGCCTGAAAAATGGTGGTGTGGAGTGTGCGTTGAGTTGAAAGAAAAAACAAGAAGGAAAGAAAGAAAAAAAGTAGCAACAGCAAAGAAACAAAGAAAGAAAAAAAAAAAAAAAAAAAAGAGTTGTGCTGGAGTGAAGAAGGAAGAAAGAAAAGAAAAAAAAAAAAAGAAAAAAGAAAAAGAAAGAAGAGAACAAAAGAACGACCGAAGACCAAAAGAAACCAGGAAACCCAGAAAGAAAAGAAACGCAGAAGAAGAAAGACCAAAGAAGAAGGAAAAAAAAAAAGAAAATCTGAGGGGTAGGTGGGAAAGTGGGGTTTTTTTAATATTATTTGGCTGGACCTATAGCCGCGTTTCTAAAAACGCGGCTATAGGCCCTCCTTTATAAAAAAAAATTGTTGGCCAGTACACGCTGTCCATGTAAAAAATATTTTTTGACTAGAACTATGGCCGCGTTTTTAAAAATGCGGCTATAGGCTCTCCTTTATAAAAAAAAAAAAAAAAAAAAATTGGGCGGCACACATTGTCCATGTAAAAAGTATTTTTTGGCTGGAACTATGGCCGCGTTTTAATGGAAAACGCGGCCATAGGTTGGGTCTAAAGCCGCGTTTCTTGTAAAAACGTGGCCATCCTTTCAAAAAATATTTTTTGTTGGACCTATGGCCGCGTTTTTAAAAACGTGGCTATAGGCCCTCCTTTATAAAAAAAAAAAATTGTTGGGCAGTACACGCTGTCCATGTAAAAAGTTTTTTTTGGCTGGAATTATGGCCGCGTTTTTATAGGAAACACGGCCATCCTTTGGAAAAAATATTTTTTGCTGGACCTATAGCCACGTTTTTGAAAACGCGGCTATAGGCTCTCCTTTATAAAAAGAAAAAAAAAAAAAAATTGTTGGGCGGTACATGATGTCCATGTAAAAAGTTTTTTTTGGCTGGAACTATGGCCGCGTTTCTATGGGAAACGCGGCCATAGGTCGGGCCTAAAGCCGTGTTTTCTATGAAACGCAGCTATCCTTTTAAAAAACTAATTTTTAGCTGGACCTATGGCCACGTTTTTAGAAACGCGGCTATAGACCTCACTGAAAAACGCAACTAAAGCCACTACAAACGCGGCTTTAGACCTAACCTATAGCTGCGTTTTTAAAAACGCGGCCATAGGTTGTTCTAAAGCCGTGTTTTCTAGGAGCCACAGCCATAGGTTGGGTCTATAGCCGCGTTTCCTAGAAACGCGGCCATAGGTCAGATATAGCCGCGTTTTTTTGTAAACGCGGCTAAAAAAACGCGGCTATAGCTCGCGTTTTTTGTAGTGATTGTTGGGGTCATCTATAAATATATATATATACACACACACACACACACACACACACACACACACCATTGAGAGTGAAAGAATACCAGCTATTTCAAGCATAACCTAATCTTTAAAACCTTAATAGTTCTTTTTTTTTTTTTTTTTGCTTGGAAATAGATTGATCATAGTGCATTTCTTTAGGTTTTAACAATTATGCATAAAATAGCATTGTTAGGAACACAACTTTTTTTTTACAAATTGAAGTATTTTTTCTGCTAAAATTGATATAACTAAACTAAAATTCAAAAAAAGCTAAGAAATCCAAACTATTCTAAGTATTACCAAAAAGGGTCAATTACACCCACTCAGCCACATGGCATGTTTGAATGGGGGCACATCAAAGGGCCTAGCAAAGGCTGATTACACTTCACTCTTAACCTTAGTATCCCAGACATTGGACCAGCCTCAGAGCAAAGCTTTTTCAGGCACACTAAATGCTGACAACTCAATTGTGCCCAAGCACATACTTAACTTTAAAAAGTGGTGACAATTGACCTCCACTTGATTAATGTGCAAAGCACAGTCCTAATTTGTAGAGATCAGCAGGGAAGTCTACATGTCAGAGTCTTGAATTGAATTAAAAAGCAACAAACACTTCACCACCAACCCAAAATTCTTCAAAATTCTTTGTCCATTGAGAATGACATTATGTTAGTATCACCCAAAGAATCAGAGGACGCCAATTTGAATCTATCATGGGTGTTGGAACAATGAGAGAGCTAAGGGGAAGATGGGGGCTAATATTTAGCAGAGAAGTTTTCATTTTTCAACAATTTAACTGAATATCTATCAAACCTTTTCCACATGTGAGGCAACTAACTATTTATCTAGAATTTTAAGTATATGAAAATATAAAAGCATATGAACTAATTTTTTTCTTGCATCACTTTATATGTGTGTGTGTGTATATATATATATATATATATATAATATTTAAAAAAAGCTAAGAAATCCAAACTATTCTAAGTCTGAAGTTGAAACAGTCAAAACATAAACCTACCAACTGTATTTTTTCTGCAAAAATTGATATAACTACACTAAAATTTGAGTTTCATGATTTCTTTAAATGTAAACAGAACACTAAAATAGTTAGAAATTAGATGTACATAGATTATCACAGAGGCAAACATTGCAATTCAAATTGAAAGAACACTAAAATAGTTAGAAATTAGATGTACCATACCTTTAACCCTGATTCGAATGGAGGAAAAGAATGAAGAGAAAGGCAATAAGAATAAACCTAGAAATTGAACAGCCGTGAAAATAAAAAGACTAATAAGAATCAACTATTTATAAGATAATAGTTATAGAGTCCTAATAGCTATAGAGTTCGGATTCAAAAAAATAAAAAATTATAGAGTTCTAATTAAATTTGTTTATTAGTTACCTTTGGGCCGGTTTCGACAGGCTGGATTGGGTGTATTGCCAACCGACATGGTTGATGGGCCATGGGCTGGATGAGACCCACGAAAAATGGGGTGCCGTTTATGGGTTGTAGAGGTTGCATGTGGGTGGTTTGTGGTAAATGGGTGGTTTGAGGAAGGAGCTCGACCTCTGTTCTGAGGAAGAAGATGTCTGTGGGTTTGTGGGCATGGTGGGCATGGTGGGTATGGGCTTGATGAGACCCACGGCAAATGGGGCGCCGTTTCTGGGTTGTACAAGTTGGATGCGGGTGGTGGGTGGTCTGAGGAAGGAGATCGATTTTGAGGAAGAAGATGTCTATTGGGTATGGTGCAAACTTTGCTGTTGGTTGGCCATAGGTAGGAGCTAGTAGAGGAAGGGTCTGATCATTGGTTTGCCTTTGGGTAGGAGCTGGTAGAGGAAGGGTCTGATTGAGGAAGAGCTGGTAGAGGCAGAGCCTCGTGAAAGGGAAAGGCCTGAGTATCGGGTTATTAAGTTTTTTTTTTTTTTGAGTGTCGGGTTTATTAACTTTTTTTTTTTGTTTTTTTAATGTTATGCTGACGTGGAAAATTGTGGGAATGGCAGAGCTTCAGTTATATATATATATATATATTGATAATAATAATAATAAACATCCATATATATTTCAAGTTTTTTTTTTTTTGAAGCCATATATATTTCAAGTTAAGAGGAACTAAAGTATAATAATAATAAGCATTCATGTGGCATATAATTATGTTTTGCGTTGAAAATTTACATGAGTTTGGATTGATCTGGGTATGGGTTGGATTAATGATTTTAGAGGGAGGGGGTCAAGCTACTTGGAAGAGAATTATATATATATATATATATATATATATGTATAATTTTTTTTATTTTTCATAAGGCCAGGGGGTCCGGGTACCATTGAGCCTTTTCGTTGGTCTGTACCTGCTAAACACAAAATAAAAATCTAATTAATGGCTTACTAAGATGACAAACAATAATCATGGAATAAAAACTATAAGGCTTCGTTTGGTTTGGTGGTGAAAATTGGAGAAATAGAAAATGGGGAGGAAATAGAAAAATAGGGAAGTATGTGTAAGAGATTTTAATTTTGCTTGTTTATACTTGATTGGAGAGTAGAAAAGTTGAGGGATAGAAAACTTTTTTGTTTGGTTAAGAAAAATAAGAGGATAAAAATTAGATTTTGTATAAATGTATTTTTATATCCCTATAACATAACTTTTTTTAATAAATGTTTTATAAAAGAAAAAAAAAATAATGTTGGAAGAAAAAAAAATTACTTTTTTGCTTGCTTCGCATAAGTTTGCCTACATGTGTCGTAGCTTGTAAGTTGGTTTTATTGTTTTAAATTGTGACCTGATGAACCCTGACTAATTGTTGAGGATTCATGATCAACCCCTAAAATTTTGGACTAAAACTTGATTGTTGTTGCTGTTATTGCTGTGTGATATCTCAAATTTACTTTGGCCAAACTTGGATCCTTTTCCAAAACTGGGAACAAGTCTACACTGGAAGTCATTGCCAACTCAATTTGAACAAGTTTTTGTACCCAAATTTTGAGATTTTTTTTTTTTTTTTTTTTTTTTCTAATGAGAATACCATACCAAAAATTTTTGAGGCTAGCTTATCATCATAAAAAACTGGGGCTATCCCAGCATTTTTAAACTGTTGGGATAGCCCCAAAAAGCGTCAGTATAGGCCAAAAACACCTATTCCGATGCTTTTTTTTTTTTTTCTCTACCGCTGCACAATGAGTGTGGCAATAGGTCCGTTTGACCTACACTAGCGCTTTTTCAAACCGCCGATATAGGTTCCAACGGTTTTGAGACCCTATTCCGGTGCTTTTATTTATTTATTTATATTTTTTTGTGTCTGGACATTCTTCATCAGCAATTTCAAGACCTATACCGGCACTTTTTAAAAATGAATACCACCAGTATAGGTGTATCTATAACAATAATTTTAAAACTGCCTTACAGGGTATTTTTGAAAATAGAAAAACAACCTATACCAACGGTTTTAAACCGCTGTAATAGGTATTGCCCATGCCTGCGCTTTCAAAAGCGCTGTTACAGGTCATTTAAGGATATATAAATAAGCCCTATACCAATGCTTTTAAAACGCCAGAATAGGCCCTACTTATTCTAGTGGTTTAAGGAACGCCACTATAGGTTATTTATGGAAATAGAATTACATCCTATTACAGTGCTTTTGAAAGCGCTGTAATGGGTCCTACCTATAATACATATTTTTCAAGCACGTGTAATACATAATTTCCAAGCACCTGTAATGTAATCAAAATACAATACCAAATCCTAAATACAATACCACTTTAAACCAATGAACCAAATATATTTAATATAACCACATCAATAAATATATACAAAATAATACATTCCAAATGTCTAGAATGTTATGCACAAAATAATACATCCCAAATGTGTAGAATGTTATGAACAAAATAATACATTTCAACTGTTTAGAATGTAATGCACAAAAGAATACATTCCAATTGTCTAGAATGTTATAATACAGTTTCCAACTATGACATATATCAAAGTTTGAATCTTTATAATAAATATCAAAATGTAACACTAGCTACTCCAAAATAAGGCCCACATCCTACATTGTCATTGCCTAATGCATGTCATCGGATGATAAGCGTTGATCACAGGGGGAATGGACATCCACTGCCAAATCATCATCACCATCCTACGAATTAATAAACACATAATGAATTAGTATATTTAACAACAACGGTAGTAGCTGAATGACACAATATTACTATTCTAACACACATTACATAACTACATGAATAACGTGGCAAATTCAATTGAACATATCAAACTTTGTCAGGAATCAAAGGAACTAATTGAACTTTGCATGGAATCAAACTCACAACAAACATAATCAATAATCAACTCTCATCAAACTTCTCCATCTCCTATTTCTCAACGCAATAGCGTGAAAAATGCTAGTTAAATATCACATATTTTTGCTTTGAACATGGTTTCTGTGGGGATAAAAGGCCCAAGATACGTTTTTGGGCCATAGGCTGGGTCCAAGGACGCTTACTTGGCTGAGGATGGATTGATGGTAATAATGATATCAAACTTGCAGACCCAAGAGCAAATATGGCGAACGAAGCGAATGTAAATAATCCGAGGAGGGGTACATCCTCGGCTAAATGCAGTAAGGATCAGGTGGTACGTTGTGTTGACTAGAATGATATTTTGGAAGGTCTTGGGGATGAAGACATGTTTCATAAGGGCACAGAGAGCAAGGGCGGTTGGACAGTATCTCAGAGAAAACTGTTGCCACCGCATTGAATGCTCTGTACCTAAGGTCTGAACAAAGATTCTCAGCCTTACATCTATTATCCAAAGACTTTAGGATGGGGTTGATGGGACAAGTATCAATGTTAGTACTCTAGATCTACATGTGGAGAACAAGGATGAAGAGGGGGATGAAGTATAAGAAGGGAAGAGGCCCCAGAGAAGAAGGGTTCGAGAGATAGAAAGGAAAACACTGTAGACTGAATATTGGTAATTAATCTTTAAGTGAGGAGAAATAGAAGCACTTGGTTCTCAGCTTAAGTCTGAGGATAAGTTTCATCTTATAAATTCATTCATCCTTATTGTTTCGTAATTTTGGGCCATTGTTGTTACTGTTTAAGCTCATTAAAATCAAGATTTCTAACCCACACTCTATAAATTTATTGTATTGGGCTTTTTGGGCCTATACCCTCCTTCTTGTTGGGCCTAGGCATGAGTTGTGTCCTTACAATTGGTATCGTTTATGGGAAATCTTGGGTTTTTAGTGAGTCTGAAGTCTATTTATGGCAAATTCAGGTCCACACCAGGTAGAGTCTAAGGGGTCCTAGCGTGAAGATGACTTCACAATCTTGAACAAGGTGGAGATTGGGAGGGAAGTATACATACCACCCATACGAGAAGGAGTTAGTCATTAGGTGGTAACAGAGTCTTCCATGAAGAGAACACCAGGGCCATGTAGTTGGAAAGTGATTGTTTGAAGAGAAACTTTCGTCACGAACGACGGAGGTGGATTCAGTCCATCTCTGACTCTTCTTTTGGTGAGAATAAGAATGAGAAGGATAGCTATAGGCCAAGGTCGAGAACTCCTCCTTGTGAGTCTTACTAGTATGAAGAGAGTAGCCCTCATAATCACAAGAATAGGAATTCATCCACCAGGGGGTTAGGAACTGATGCTATGAGTAGGGCACTGAATTAAATTTCTAAGTCACCCTTCACACATAAGATTGAAGAGGGAAGACTTCCTCGGTGTTTCACTCAACCAACATTCACCATGTATAATGGTTGAACTGACCTTGTGGAACACGTAAGCCATTTTAACCAAAGGATGGTTGTGCATTCCAAGAATAAGGTGTTAATGTGCAAGGTTTTCCCTTCCAGCTTGGGGCCTGTCGCGATAAGGTGGTTTGATGGCCTGTGATCAGGGTTTATTAATTCCTTTAAGGAACTTACTTGGGCGTTTGGATCTCACTTCATTACATGTAGTAGAGTCCTTCAACCTTTGGATTCTATGTTGTCTATAGCCATACGAGAAGGTAAAACCTTAAGAACGTACATAGATAGATATTGGAAGATGTTTAATGAGGTTGATGGGGATTTTGATGATGTGGCCATTAGAACTTTCAAGGTCAGCTTACCAGCCGAGCATGGTTTAAGGAAGTCTTTAACTAAGAAACCGTTTAGTAGTGTGCGCCAGCTTATGGATCGGATTGATAAGTATAAGCGGGTTGAGGAGGAATAGCAGTTAGGTAAAGGAAAGGTGAAGTTGGTCTCTCAAGATAGGGGGGATTTCAGGTCGAACAAGTACAATGATAATTGTCCTTGGCGAGACTTCACCAGGCAAACTGGGGCTGGTATTGTGCCACAGGCCGTTAACACGGTGTTTTGAGGGCTAGTTCATCAGATTCTGGAGAAAATCAAGAATGAACCATACTTTAAATGGCCTAACAAGATGAATGGAGACTTCTACAAGACGTAATCAGAACCTTCATTGTCAGTACCACCAGGAGCGCAAACATACCACCAAGAACTGCAGAAATTTGTGGCATCACTTGGAGTAATAGGTTAAGGAGGAAAGGTTGCAATAGTTCCTATATAGGCCCAATGGGCAAGTACGTCACACAGGCTCAAGCACTCAAGGGAACAACTCTTTGAGGCCTCCATTGGGCACCATTAATGTCATTTTTGTGGCCCCTGGAAGGGTGGATTCGTGTCCTTCTCAGGTAATGATTGTGGCTCAATTGCTATCCGAGAACTCTAATCATGGGCCGAAGAGAGCTAAGGTTGCACTATAATTGGTATTGAGTTTCTCAGAGAAGGATAAGTTTGGAACTATACGGCCACATGATATGCTCTGGTGGTCACACTCAGGATATGAGGGTGTGACGTGAGGTGTGTTATGGTGGATCAAGTTAGTGGGGAGGAAATTATGTATCCCGACATGTATAGCGGTTTAGGATTAAAACCAGAAGATTTGGCCAGTTATGATTCACCTCTAGTAGGTTTTGATGGGAAGATAGTTATGCCAATGGGACAAGTCAAGTTGCCGGTACAAACAGGGTCAAAAGTTGTAGAGGTCAACTTCATTGTGGTGGATGCATATTCTCCATACACAACCATTGTGGTAAGACCCTGGCTTCATGCCATGGGGGTTGTCCCTTCCACTTTGCATTTGAAGGTGAAATATCCATCTGAGGAGCGGGTTGAAGAGCTGATCGGAATCCAGTCTATGGCAAGGCAATGTATGGTGGCTGCAATTAGACATCAGTTTGAAGTTGGGTCCTTGGCATCAGATGATCATGTTTGTAGCAATTAAAGGAGCCAGGGTTGTTAGGGGGTCTATCGGTGGAAGCAGAGAATGAAGCTTTAGAGTGAGTTGCTATAGGTGATGATAAAGAAAAATATTTTTAGATAGGCCCCCAGTTGCCTACTTAGGAGAAAGAGGAATTGGTGAAGTTCCTCAAAGGAAACCTTGATGTCTTTGCTTGGAATGCTTATAAAGCCATGAGGATCAATCCGAGCTTCATTTGTCATCATTTGAATGTCAATCCCGCTGTGGTACCAAGGAAGCAACCACCTTGATGATCATCTAAAGAACATTTTGAAGCTGTCAAAGAAGAAGTAATTAAGCTAAAAAAAGCACAACCTATCAAGGAGGTATTTTATCCTGATTGGTTGGCCAATACAGTGGTGGTTAAGAAGAAGAATGGTAAATGGCGGGTATGCGTAGACTTTATTGATTTGAATAAGGTGTGTCCTAAAGATCCTTTCCCTATGCCTAAAATTGATTAGTTGTTGGATGCCATGGCTGGGTATCCTTGGATGAGTTTCCTAGATGCTTTTCAAGGTTATCACCAAATACCTTTGCCTTTGGACGATTAAGAGAAAACAACCTTCGTCACTCCTACTAGAAACTATCATTATAAGGTAATGTCTTTCGGTTTAAAGAATGCAAGGGCTACTTATCAAAGGATGATGATTAGGATGTTCGAATCACAGTTGGGGAAGAGTATTGAAGTTTATGTGGTTGACATGGTGGTAAAGAGTAAGATGATTTCTGAGCATGTTGGGAATCTTGAAGATGTCTTCGAGACGCTAAGGAAGTATAAGTTGCGTCTAAATGCTTCCAAATGCTCTTTCAATGTAAGATCTGGTAGATTTCTAGGCTTTATGGTTACACATCGTGGAATCGAAGTTAATCCTGATCAAGTTAAGGTAATTGACAGTTCACAGCTACCTCATAATCCTAAGGAAATTCAAAGATTGACAAGAATGATGGCTGCTTTAAATCGATTTATTTCTTTGTACACAGACAGATGTAGGCTTTTCTTCCACTTGCTGAATAAATGGAAAGGATTTGAATGGATTGAGGAGTGTGCTTTGGCTTTTCAACATCTTAAAGAGTATCTTTCTCAACCACCTATTATGTTTAGGTCTGAGGTAGATGAGGTATTGTTTGCTTATATCGCTGTACTTTCCCATGCTGTCAGCTTGGTACTGATAAGGGTTGACAACGATGTTTAGAGGCCGGTCTATTATGTAAGTAAATCATTACAGAAGCTGAGATTCACTACTTACAGCTGGAAAAAGCCATTTTGGCAGTGGTGCATGACACGTGAAAGCTTCCTCATTACTTCTAGTCTCACACAATTGTGGTCTTAACCCAACTCCCGCTCTAGTTCCTACTTCGGAGTGCTGATTATATGGGAAGGATTGCCAAGTAGGGAACAATTCTGGGGGCTTTTAATATAAAGTACATGCCACGCACCTCTGTGAAAGGTCAGGTCCTTGCTGACTTGGTGGCCGAGTTTGCTGAGCCCTCATTAGAAGAACATACAAAGAGATCAGACATGGATGAAAAATCAGTTAGCATGATCTCCCTGAAGGAATCTTTATCATGGAAGGTGTACGTGGATGAGCAACAAATCAAAGAGGATCTGAAGTGGGGCTGGTTATAATATCTCTAGATAAGATCGTCACTGGAAAGTCTTTAAGGATAGGTTTTTCAACCATGAATAATGTAGCTGACTATGAAGTTCTACTAACACGGATGAATATGGTTCAGAAAATAGGAGGGAAGAATGTGAAGATGTTCTTAGACTCAAGGTTGGTTTTAGGCTAGGTGGAAGGGGAGCTAGAAGCCAGAGACTCGAGAATGCAGGAATATTTGAGTCAGGTTAGATGTTTGTAATCAAATTTTGAATCTTTCACTTTAGTGCAAATCTCTAGAAACAAGAACACTCATGCCGATTCTCTAGCCACCTGGGCAACGTCCTTGGCATAGAGTTTACCTCGGGTTATTTTAGTGGAAGATTTGTATGCACCTACTAAGATAAATGTAGGTGTAGTTCGTATTCATTAGATCAAAGTGGGACCTAGTTGGATGGACCCTGTTGTACTGTATTTTAAAGAAAATATCTTACCTCAAGAAAAATCTGAAGCTGACAAAGTACGTAGGAAGACTTCTCGATTTTGGTTGTCTGAGAATCAAAATTTGTACAAGCGCTCTTTTTCTAGACCATATCTACTATGCATGCACCCTGAACAACAGAGTTACTTCTAGAAGAATTGCATGAGGAAATTTGTGGAAGTCATACAAGGGGAAGATCCTTGTCTTATAGAGCCCTTACTCAAGGATATTGGTGGCCTAATAAGCAAAAGGAAGCACTGGAGTATGTAAAAAATTGTAATCAGTGTCAAAGGTTCGTTCCCAACATTCATCAACTAGGAGGAGTTCTCAACCCTCTATCCAGTCCTTGGCCTTTTGCCCAATGGGACTTGAATATTGTAGGACCCTTCCCCAAGGTAGCAGGGAATAAGAGATTTCTGCTGTTTGGCACAGATTACTTTACTAAATAGGTTGAAGCCGAGCCATTATCGAATATTAGGGATCTAGAAGCAAGAAGATTTTTCTGGAAAAATATTGTCACTCGGTTTGGAATTCCTCATGCCCTTATCTCGAATAATGGTGTTTAGTTTGACAGTAAGGCCTTTAGAAGATATTGATGCGATCTGGGTATTACAAATAGATATTCCACTCCGGCTTATCTGTAAGGGAATGGATAGGCTGAGGCTATTAATAAGGTAATTGTTAATGGATTTAAGAAGAGGTTGGATGATACTAAAAGAAGGGGGTGGAAGAGCTGCCGCATGTCTTTTGGACCTATAGGACTACACTCCGTAGGTCTACAGGAGAGACCCATTTTTTCAATGGCTTATAGGGCTGAGGCAGTAATTCTTCTTGAGACAAGTCTCAACGCTGAGGTCAAGCTTTTTTAGTCCGAACAACAATGACGAATTGTTAGAGAAAAGTCTAGATTTGATTGAAGAACGAAGAGAAAATACTATGGTTTAGCTAGCACACTACTAGCACAAGCTTAAACAAGTTATGAATTGAACGTAAAGCAAAGACTATTGGAGCTAGGGGATTTAGTGTTAAGGAAATTTTTGGGCACGGCAAAAAATCCAGCTTGGGGAAAATTAGGACCAAACTGGGAAGGGCCATATCACATCATCTCAGTAGCTGGAATAGGGGCTTATTATCTTGAAGATTTGGATGAAAAGGTTGTACCAGGTCCCTGGAATGTAAATAACATGTGAAAGTGTTATTATTAATGAAATATTTTTCAATTCTATATAGCCTATTACTTTTAATGTTACATTTATTATTTCTCTAAGTGTCAAATAGAACCTTGGCTATGCCTGGCTTCTTGGATCATATACCTTGGAAAAATTGATATCTTCCATTTATCTCCAAGTGTCAAATAGAACCTTGGATATGCTTGGTTCCTCGGTCCACATTCCTTGGGAAAATTGATATTTTCTATTTATCTCCAAGTGTCAAATAAAACCTTGGCTAAGCTTGGCTCCTCATACTACGTATCTTGGAAAAATTGATATCTTCCATCTGTCTCCAAGTGTCAAACAGAACATTGGCTATGCCTGGCTCCTCAAACCACATACCTTGGAAAAATTGATATCTTCCATCTGTCTCCAAGTGTCAAACAGAACCTTGACTATGTTTAGCTCCTCGGACCACATACCTTAGAAAAATTGATATCTTCCATTTGTCTCCAAGTGTCAAATAGAACCTTGGCTATGCCTAGCTCCTCGGACCACATTCCTTGGGAAAATTGATATCATCCAACAAACCCTTAATTATGTTTGATTCCTTAGATCATCTACTTTAGTGATCTAGATGATTGGAAGTCCATGAGCATCACTTAAAGCATTTGTAAACATAACATATATATATATATATATTTTTGATTTGTTCAATATCTAGATGCTTCATAAAGAGCATCATGTTTATGAGAAATGATGGGATTGATTACCCTGTTGTAATGTATACGTTTAAAAAAAAAAATTTATGGGGAATGTCTTATTGTACTCCCAGTTAAGTACCAAGAAAAACAAGAATTACACAAGGAAAGAATATAAGCATGATTGTCATGAACAAAGAACTTGTAATTTTTGTTGATTTAATTCTCGAAAAGGGTCAACTTACTTACAAAAGTCTATTTATATAGTTACAAAAGAAAAGATATAAAGAAAAGGTTATAAAAAAAAGTGAATTAGCTGCTAAGGAAATAAAACCCTAGGATCTAAGCCTTGGATGTAAGGGCAGGATCTTCTTTGACTGGAGGAGGAGGGTCATCTTTCTTGTTCGATTGAGAGGTGTTAGTAGCTTTTACCGTGGGCTCGACCTCTTTAGGTTTGGCATCTGCCTCTTTCATTTTGGCAGCATCCTTGGCCTTGGCGTCATCATTAGCCTTGGTAGCATCTTTGGCTTCTGAGGGGGCCTTAGTCTCTTTGCCTTTGTCTTTATCTTTGCCCACCTCGCCTTTTTGACCTTCACCACTGATCTAGGTGGATCCTTTGGAGGCTTCAGAGGGTGGAGGAAGACCCTGCACCATCAGGGGATGTTCAGAAGGTTCTAGGACAGTGGCGGGGGCAACTGGGATTTCATGAATATCAGGATAGTAATATACTTTCCCCAATTGCCTTAACTTCGAGGCGGCAGAGACCCCTGAAAAGTCAAGGGCTTTCCCCCATGTTTCCTTACAGTATTCCTTACATACCTTGGCCAGCTCTTTAGCTGATCGGATCCCAGTTTCTTCTATTCCTTGGTTATAGGATGCTTGAATTGCTGCCTCCGCAGTTTCCTTGGCCGTTTGAGCCGCAGCTTTAGCTTTCTTTAGCTCGGCGTTAAAGTCTAGAACCATCTTCTGCTGAGTAGCTAGATCTATAAATTTGAGATGGAGTTGTTTACGTTGATCTACAGCCTGCCTCTGAGCACTCTCTATACCAGATTCAGCGCTCTTCCATGCTCTCTCCTCATCAATCAACTTGTTAGCCCACTTCTTTTTCTCTCCCTGCAAAGCCCCTAGCCCCTTGAGGGTCTCGGTGTGGGCTTGGATCTCAGCATTGGTTTCCTTCTTAGCATCCTTGATCCATTCCTCAGTAATAAAGACTTCCTAGATGGCTTGAGCAAGAATAGTAAAACTTCCATGAGAGAGAATAAGGTAAAAAAAAATGGTAATAATGAAAAGGACCTAACCGTTTATTCAACTAATGTGACAGTAAAACTTACCATAGTGAGATCCCTCTTTAGAGACAAAAAGAGGTTTAGTTGCCTCATACGCTTTAGAGCATCCATGTCCTTTGGTAGAAGGAGAGGCTACTTTAGAGCTTCAGCGATGTAGGTTGAATGCCTTCTTTGGAATTCTCTAATTGAGGCATTTAATGGGATAGCAGCCCTCTTCACCTCCAACAGAGAAGCCCAAATGCGTTGTTGGCGCACCTCGGGAGCAGTTGTTTCCTCCCTATTGTCTGTAGGAGTAACTTGCTTGTCCTTGGCCATTTTTTGTTGCTTGGCCCCCTTTTGAGGGATCATCTCGCTCTCTTCTATTTCCTGCTCCTTCTTTTTCTTCTTTAAGTCTGGCATGGATAGCATGCTAGTTGTGGTTGTGGGTGGGGGAAGATTAGGTGGTAAGGTGGGGGGAAGTTGGGTTTTTGGGGCCTCTTTGGAAGACAACCCTTTTTGCGTACCAGCCATTATATCTCTTAAAACCTTCCTCGGATTCAGAGGCATTAGTTCTTCCTTAACCTTGCTATCTACTTCGGCAATTATCAAAGGAGGAAAATTGGCTATTGACTTGTCGAGTTCACTCTCAGAGTCTGAGAGGTTGATAGGATTAATCCGCTCTTTTTCTTCCTTCTCTAATTGGAATTTGTTAATTTCTTCCTCGAGTGACAGGTGCGAGGAGGAAGATTACTCCCTGGAGGCTACTACTTCAGAGCGTACAAGGGGGATTGCTGCTATTGGGCATGTAAGAAGGATAAGAGGAGATTTGTTGGGCAGTTCTCGTGAGGCGAAAGATCCTTCTTTAGAGACGTCTATTCTTTTACATCTACGGTCACCCGTTATGATTGCATTGCCTATGTCTTGGAAGGTGGTTGATATAGGTTAAGTGCCCAAGATAAGATGGACCGCCCCTTCAGCTGCCCGTCTTCACTCACAAACACCTCGGATCTTAAAACTCTATTAAGGTCCTTAACATTGGATAGACTTAGATGGGGCGCTACATATTGCCTGTTTGCAAAAACATCCGAGAAGCCAATCATGGTCAGACTAATAATATTGGCCACCAAAAGGAAACTAATGTACAATAAATATATGAATAATGAAGTTTGAAGAACTAAACCCCATGCCAAGGGGCCTAACCCTATGGAGTCACACCTGGTGTTCCTCCTCGACTAGACCGTGAAGACTGTCGTGCCACTCCCCTGAGGCGATTAGGTAGTTGTCCTTCATGCCTTTGTTAGATTTAGGAAGACATCATATAAGCCTAACGACGTTAGACCTAGACTTGAGGTAATACCCCGAGTCAGTAAGTGAGCAACACTCATACATATGGACAACGTTGTGCCATGTAAGTCTCAAACCCATCTGCTCATTGAGAGCGTCGACACTACCGAAGATTCTAAATACGTTAGGTGCACATTGGTGCGAGTACAACCTATGGTTATATAGGTAATCTCGAGTTACAGCATCCCATGGGAAGTGTCATTCCTCCTTCTAAGAATGCGATTATGGGAATGACGACTTCCTCTTCTTTCCTATCAGTATATATTTGTTCTGGGCGCAATATCTCAAACCAACTCTTGAGGGAATGTGGTATTTGGCTCTAAAGCCTTCCTTACCAGCAGGAGTATCTACTAGGTCTTTGAATCTACCCATTTAGACAAAATAGAAATGAAGATTTTGAAAAAGGGGAAGAAATCTAATAGGCCGAGGAGAAAAAAAATCTAGGAGTGTGAAAACTTACGAAGGAAAAAACGGATGACTCTTCAAGAACTTCTTGGGAACTAGGAGAGTAAAGGACTCTTAAGGACAAATTGGTTTGTGAAGTAATGAGAAAATTATATCCTTCCAAACATTTTATATGAAAGGCGTGATAGAGCGGGAGTTATCCCGCTAAAAATTTGGGGAAAGATTCTAACTGTTGGATTTACATCCCATCGTTGAATGTGGAGAATAGGGCGCCACCTGGAGCATTTAATGGGGGCATCGCGGGCCTTAAAGCGTTATAAATAGTTTCAAGAATGGGAAATGACACTCTCACATGTGAAAATTTGAGAAGCGTATAGAAGTCGTCGTGTTGGCTCAAAACCCCAATTTTCTCCTTGAATAGGGGAGAAAAATGAAGTTTTGAAAGGCTATTGTAGGGATAAAAAGCCCAAGACACGTTTTTAGGCCATGAGCTTGGTTCGAGGATGCTTACTTGGCCGAGGACGGATTAATGGTAATAATGATATCAAACTTGCATACCTAAAAGTAAATATGGCAGATGAAGCGAATGTAAATAATCCGAGGAGGGGTACATCCTCGGCTAAATGCAGTAAGGATCAAGTGGCATGTCGTGTTGACTAGAATGATATTTTGGAAGGTGATAGGCCACAAATGTATTGACCTCTTGTGATAGATTAATTGATTAATTAATTAAACTCAATTAGTCAAGTTTAATTAATTAATCAAATTAACATGCAAACGCATGTTAGCACAAACAAATCACCAATAAACTAAATGCAGCAGAAAATAAGTCTGATACTGTGATTTGTTTACGAATGGGGAAAACTTCCAAGACAAAAACTCTACTGGGTAATTTTAAGGTCACCACTCCCAAGGATCCACTATTATCAAAATAAGCAGTGACAAGTAAAGGAATTTCAGTATCTTATACCAGCCTACAGTTGAAACTTTACCCTAATACCCAATTGGACTTGTTCTGTAGTGACAATCTCTCCTTGTGTTGCACGGCTCCCAGTATGTGACTAACCAATTGCGCGGATCCTAACACGCAACTTTAATCACTAACTTGAGGAAAATGTTGGCTGCAAAGTTCTTCTCTTCAACAAATGAAGATTGTGAAGTTGCTTGGTCACAAAACCCTACGGTATACAAACACAATAGCTTTTTCAAGAACTAGGGCAAAACTAGGTTTCCAGTCACATTTGTGGAATTATGCTCTAGTGCAATTGTGCTTTCTGCTGTGTAACCAAATACGGTTCTTAAAACAATCCTTTTATATGTCTAGGGTTATGAGAAAAGAAGGCCCAAAGACATATTTACGGATTGGAAGAAAATAGATCAGAAATTCTGTTTTTCTTAAACCTCGACAGATAGCATCTGTCAAGAAGCTGTCGAGCCACGGGGCTGGAACAACTTCTGAAGCTTGATAGATGCTAGCTGTCGAGCTTTAATGACAGGCACTTCTTTAGCTTGTTTCTTGGGCAAACTTGCATGGCTTTAACACTTGATTTTAAAACCTTATTTCTTGAAGTATTAAAATGTCCTAGATCTACCTAAATACAAGTAAAATGCGTTTTGTCAAAGGATTAGCCAACTACATAAAATAATGACATATGTTTCGAACAAGTGAACCATATATGTCCTAACAAAAGATCTTGGGGATGAAGACATGTTTCATAAGGGCATAGAGAGCAAGGACGGTTGAGAAATATCTCAGAGAAAGTTGCTGCCACCACATTGAATGCTCTGTACCTAAGTCTCTGGCTGCATTAATGAGGAAGTGATATCTGAACAGTGATTCTCAACCTTACAGCTATTACTTAAAGACTTCAAGAAGGGGTTGATGGGACAAGTATCCATGTTAGTAGTCTAGATCTACACGTGGAAAACAAGGATGAAGAGAGGGATGAAGTATAAGAAGGGAAGAGGCCCCAGAGAAGAGGGGATCGAGAGATAGAAAGGAAAACACTATAGATTGAATATTGGTAATTAATCTTTAAGTGAGGAGAAATATAAGTACTTGGTTCTCGGCTTGAGTCCGATGATAAGTTTCATCTTATAAATTCATTTATCCTTATTGTTTCGTAATCTTCGGCCATTGCTGTTACCGTTTAAGCTTATTAGAATCAAGATTTCTGACCCACACTCTATAAATTTATTGTATTGGGCTCTTTGGGCCTATACCCTTCCTCTTGTTGGGCCAAGGCACGAATTGCGTCCTTACAGTTTCTATGCTATCAATGTGCTTAATAATTTGGCAGCACCATATATATATATATATATATATATATATATTTCTATGCTATATATGCTATCAATGCTGGTGGTGTAATTTGTTATATTTTGTGCAATCCACCTATATCTCAATGTTCCTAGGCAACTCTATAAATATTGCTACAAGTCCAAGTTATAAAAAACATGGCAAATGAAATTCAAACTTTCTGATTGGCCAAGAATGTATTAGCCCCTTGTGATAAATTAACCAATTAATTAGTTAAGTTAATTAATTAGATTCAATTAACATGCAATACGCGTGATAGCACAAATAAATCACTAACTAAATTAATATGCAGTGGAAACTAAAGTTGACATGGTGATTTGTTTATGAATGGGGAAAACCACCGAGGCAAAACCCTATTGGGTGAATTTAAGGTCACCACTCCCGAGAATCTACTATTATCACAACAAGCAGTTACAAGAAAAGGAATCCTAGTACTTTACACCAACTTACAATTAAAACCTTACCCCAATATACAATTGGACTTATTTTGTAGTGACAATCTCTCATTTTCAATGCACGGCTCCCAGTATGTGACTAACCTATCGATGCACGAATCCAAGTATGTGACTAACCACCAACTTGAGAAGGATGTTGGCTGCAAAGTTCTTCAGTTCATCAACACGATAAATATCGTGAAGTTCCTTGGTTATAAAACCCTATGGCGTATATACGCAGCAGCTTCTTTAAGAGAAAACTAAACTAAGGCATATGTCTCTGGTCACACTATGCTTGTGAAAACTCTTTGCACCAAGTTTCACTCACTTGTATCTTATGTGACGGCCCTTAAAATAATCTTTATATATATATTTAGGGTTGTGAGAAAAGAATGCCTAAATATGTATACACTGATATATGTGAAATCAGATCTGAAAAATTGATTTTCGTAAATCTTGATAGATAGGTTATCTATCGAGCAACTATTGAGCATCGGGCTAAAACTGCATTTTAAATCTTGATAGATGCTAGCTGTGGAGCTAGCTATCGAGTTTTAAAATCCAACACTTCTTCACTTATTTCTTAGACAGATTTGCATGGGTATAACATTTGGACTTGAACTCTTGTTCTTTGAAGTATTAAACACATCTTAGATCTACCCAATTACAAGTAATGTGTGTTTTGTCAAAGGATTAGCCAATTCTAGATGACATATGATTCTAACATGATTCACATATGTCCTAACAATATCCTCCTTTGGCAATCAGTGGCAAAACCACAAAAATAAATGAAAATATGAGAGAAATCATAAATCACTCAACTTATACTCACTTGTTGAATACAATAAAATCTATCCTAACACAAACTCTTGAAAAACTTTGCAAGAAAAGAGTTCTTGGCAAGAAAGACTTTGACAACCTGTATTTCTGAAACACTTTAAACAAAACTCATCACGACATCTTAGTGTGAAATAGAAATAAAAGATTGCATACAATAAATAAAAAGCATATGCATAAAGAGAGAAAAGAAACAACACATGAACAGATAGATGAAAGAATGTAATAACAACCTCAATATATATATATATATATATATGTTATATACATATATCAAAATGAGTACAGGGTTTGCTATCACAAAGTAAAAACAATGCATCTAAAAAGTGAAGAAAAGAAAAGATACAAAAAGTCCTCACTACATCCTTCAAAAGATAAAAACTACACCTACAAAAAATATCTCCTATACTAACTCTCCCCCTAAGTATATGGCTATTCTCATACCCAAAACTACTCCTCCTTTTTGTCATGAATGATAAAAGGTAAGTTACTAAGAAGCAATCATCTCCTCGTCATCGGAAGAGTTAGCACTATCATCCTCATCAACATCATCACTATTGGAGTCATCATCACTCTCATCCTCTAAAGCCTGTGGAGATGGAAAGGAAGAAGCAGTGAAACCACCCATGACAGCCTATTGTCATGTGATACAACCAACATGGGTGTTCACCTGACACAACTCATTACTAAGAGTGTTAAGGCAAGCATCCATGCGCACAAGCTGTGCCATGATGCCCTCGAGAGTCACTCCACTCGCAGAAGAAGAAAGAGTGGAGGTGGATGGAGCAGAAGAAGTTGGAGGAGTCGTCGTCTTTGTCTATGGCCGCTTCGGTCGAAGCTGGACCTCACTTCATCGAATGATCGCTACGTCTATGACACATATGACAGAGAAGTGTGTAGACTCAAGATAGGAAATAGATGCATGGTGGAGAATCCGTGTGATAGCCAAGGGATGAAGGGATGAAGAACAAATGTCATCACCATGTTAAGGAACCTCGGACCTTTTACAAAGTTCAAGCAATGAGTGTTTTGACGGTCACCCTAAGATGAAAGTGTCTCACAGAAGAGAGATAAGAGTTTGTCTTTGGACACAGTCCTAAGACGATTATGGCTGAGGTAGTCAGGATGCGCTACCCTCGGTATGTGTAGCACCTCAAATATAAGATTCGGAGTGATTACAATGCACGTACCTCAAACATGAGTGATAAAATAAGGTACAGAATAATCAAATCCATCGATAAGGAGTAAAACTCCTATATGATCATGGAGGGACAAGTGATCGGGATGCCACAAAGTGACTAGGATGCTACAAAGTGACTCCCAACCCCTACTGTAGATGATATTGGGAAGGTCAGTATCAAAAAAGTTCGATAAGATGACTTGGTGTTTTGAATGAATGCCGCGTCGTGAAAAGTTCTCCGAGAAGTCCGTATGAGCCTTTTCATCATGGAATCGAACGTGAGAAGGGATAGAACCAAAAGAAGATGTCCTGGAATGATGAGGGTTCCTAGACGGAGTAGACTTACATTTAAGTGCCATAGAGCAACTAATTGAGAGAGAGAGAGAGAGAGAGAGAGAGAGAGAGAGAAGTACCAACACAGATCAATATAAAAAAGATAGAGAAAAAAAGGTACGTATGCATGAAAAATGTATGAGTATGTGACATACAACAATAAAAATATCATAGGCTCAGCCCAATCTAATCCTACCAGCACACATCATTTCAACATAGTAAACACACATCTAAAATGATTAAATCATTGTTAAAATGCAAATGTAATCCAATGCATAAACATTTAAGATCATTTAAACAAAACCCATCCCAAAAATTTCACAAAAACTTCATCAATTTTGAAGAACCTCAAAATTTTCAAAAACGCCAAAAGTTAGGTCAGAATGCATGAAATGTATGATAAAAAGATATAAAAGAGATCATGCCAGAGTGAAAAAGCAAGGATTAGACCGAAGAATGAGTGGAGAAGATGAAGAGTTGAGAGAGAAGTGATTTTCTGTCGAGAGAGATCGGAGAGAAATGAGAGAAAATCGCGCTGAGGCCTGTATATAGAAAACATAAAGCTCGATGGATCGAGAAGCTATTGAGCATCTATTGAGCATGCATAAACTTCTTCGATGAATTGAGAAGCTGTCGAGAAGTTATCGAGATAAATTTTCAAAAACTTCAATAGATTGAAAATGTAATAACAGCTATTGAGAAAGGAAGATCAAGAGGCTCGATGGATAGCTTAGTTTTCAAGAGGTATCGAGAAGCTGTTGAGATTGCTCAAAAACAGTTTTTCAAAGAAGAGAAAAACACAGACATGAATGCAATCAAACATGCTACTCAACCAATGATCCAAACAACATTTTAAGCTCTTAAAATCATCTCTCAACAAGAAAAATGTCAAGCGTATAGATCCAAAACACACACACACTAAACAAGTCTAACCAATTTTATATTTCAAAAACAAGTCAAGAAAGTTTAGTGAGCATACATTAACACATGTATTCCTCATGATGGCCAAATCACATTGTAACTGTACATGTATCAAAAGTAGCAAAGAATATTGCATGTTGTGTGCGAAAAACATCGCAAAATTGCATAAGTGTCTACATGTTATGATGATTTAAGATATGAGAAAATCACTTTAACTCATACACAATTATAATTGCTTGATGGAGACTATCACCTTCGAGGTACATCCTATAACTCCCACATCTCCTAGAAGACACGCTTGCAATCATTTATAAAACATTTTGATTCTTTTTGCTTTCTTTTTGTTAAGCATATCATGCATGGGCATATAAGAGAGAAAATAAATACCTAATAATGTTAAGTTTTTGACATTGCACTTTTGCTATACTAAAGCATACAGATGTCATTTCATGATTGGTGACAAAAATGGTGAGATGATTATTTATGCCTTTCTCTTAGGATTTTCTAGTCCTTCCTGTTAAAAAGAGTGATATGAGTGTTAAGTAAAACAGATTACTTAATTTTACTCATCAAAAACATGAGCCATAAAGCTCACTTGCTTAGTTGTGCATAGAGATGCTCATCTAAGCTACAAAAAATACAAAGTGTAGAAAATTCTGTTTCAATGACCATCCAAGGTACACAAGTACCAATGTACACAAAACACACACTGTTTTTGCATTTTTTTAATTTTTTCAATTATTTTATTTATATGAAAAAAAAATAAAACAAAACTGAAAACAAACAAATAAAAACATATTAATCAAATCAAAGCAAAGCATAAAACTAGACTGACTCAAAACAAGAAAGCAAAACACGTAAGTAATGCAATAAAAAAAAAGAGGGAGAGAGAGAGAAAAGTGACAAAATCATTTCGAGTCTTTTTCTTTCCACACCTTGGAAGAACCTTTCCATTTAGCAAACCCTTGATCTGGCGGTGAAGGGAAAAAATTGAAACCATTTAAGTTCGAAAGAAACATGAGGGCTTTGAGTAGATCTTCAAGAGGAGCAAAAGAGGATGGAAACTGATTCTGGTTTCTTGATGAGATCATACTGTTACTCTGTCGAGTGGCTAACCACTTATAGCAATTAGGTCAAGTATGTCTAGCTGCTCCATAGTGATGGCAGAGGTGCTGCTTCTTCTGTTTAGACTTTTGAGTATTGCCCTTCTTAGCCCTAGGGTTTTTAGTCTCTTTCTTATCAAACTTAAGGTTGCTTCTAAGATATATTTATCATTGTCTACGTTCTCACTAGCTAAAGCAGTTTTGACATCATTGTTCTCAGATTCAACATTATTAGCAGGTAAAATAAAAATAATAGAACTAGTAGAAGCCTTACTAGGAGAAGAGAAATCATACCTTAAACTGGTTCGATCAGAAGTAGATTTCTAAAAGCTGAGCATCTCATTAAGCTTTGTACTTGAAGTCTTCTCCATCTGAGCTCCAACTTGAAACAGCTCTGCTTCAAGCTTCTTGGTCTTCTTAGCCAAGAAATTATTCTCAAATCTTAGTTCTCTAATGGTCTAATTGACTTCATTAAACTTTGTGGAGATTTGTTCTCATTCAAGCTTCGCATCACTGAGCTTCTTAGTGGCCAACCTATACAACTTCTCATACTTTTTCGAGACTTTGTATAATTTTGCATAGGCTGTGTGGATGTCATCTTGTTCATCCATCTTTTCAAACTTAGATTCTACCAAGTCCTCTTCTTTATCCACATTTTCATTAATCCCCTTAGTAAGATTTATAGTGGCAATGAAGGCATTCAGGATTTCATCATCCTCATTTTTAGAATCATCCTCAGATTCGGTGTTGCTCAAGATAGCAGTAAATGCCTTAACTTTCCCAATGGTTTTAAGATACGTAGGGCACTCTTGTTTCATGTGTCCAAAGCCTTGACATCTGAAACACTTAGGTCCTGAAGGAACAGTGTACTGACTGCCATCCCTAGCATCCTTCTTTCCTTTGTCTTGGCTCTTGAACTGAGACGAATTGGACTGCTTGTGGTCTTTGTTAAATCCTTTAACATTGGCATTCTTCATAAGCTTTTTGAATTGCCTTGTAATGTAGGATTTCATTTTAGAATTTTCATCGTCTGAAGACTCATCAGTATCACTGCTCTTGGCCTTTAGTGCCATGCTCTTTCCCTTACTTGATTTCTTAATTTTTTTCAAACCCAACTCATAGGTCGATAGATTCCCAACCAGATCTGTTAAAGGAATTTTGTCAATATCCTTTGATTCCTCAATTGTGGTGATCTCGGCATGAAATCTCTCGGGTAGAGATCTGAGCACCTTTCTAACAATCTTGGGTTCAGGAATAGTTTCTCCAAGATTAAAGGTTGTTCACTATGTCCTTGAGCTTGGCATAGAAGTCATCGAACGACTCATCCTCTTCCATCTTGATCTCTTCAAAGCTTGTAGTAAGCTTTGAAGCTTCAAATCCTTGAAAACCTTGGTTCCTTCATAGGTTGTTTGGAGGATGGTCCATGCTTCTTTGGTAGTTTCGGTAGAGGATATCTTCTTAAACTCCTTATTTGTGACCACACTAAATAAAACATTCACTGCTCTATTGTTGAAATTAGCCACCTTGATCTTAGCATCATCTTGATCGGCTAGAGCTTTCTTTGGTTTGGTCTAGCCTATCTCCATAGCTTGCCACACTTTCTCATCTAAAAATTGCAAGAAAGCTCTCATGCGTATTTTACAATATGCATAGTTAGTGCCATCAAATAAATGAGGTATAATAAGAAACTGTCCTCTATCAATAACAAACAAGGGTCAATAGATCACACAGCAAATATTAACCCTAATTAGAGTGTGCCTGCTCTGATACCACTTGATAGGCCAAGAATGTATTCACCACTTGTGATAAATTAACTAATTAATTAGCCAAGTTAATTAATTAAATTCAATTAACATGCAATACGCGTGGTAGCACAAACAAATCACTAACTAAATTAATATGCAGAGGAAAATAAAGTTGACACGATAATTTGTTTACGAATTGGGAAAACCATTGAGGCAAAACTCCACTGGGTGAATTTAAGGTCACCATTCTTGAGAATCCATTATTATCACAATAAGCAGTTACAAGTAAAGGAATCCCAGTATCTTATACCAACCTATAGTTGAACCCTTACCCTAATACATAACTGGACTTGTTTTGTAGTGATAATCTCTCATTTTCAATGCACAACTTGCAGTACATGACTAACCAATCGATGCACGGATCTAAGTAAGTGACTAACCACCAACTTGAGAAGGATTTTGGCTACAAATTTCTTCAATTTAGCAACAAGATGAAGATCACGAAGCCTCTTGGTTACAAAACTCTACTACATACAAACGCAATAGCTTCTTCAAGAGAAAGATAAACTAGGGCATATGTCTCTGATCACACTATGCTTGTGAAAACCCTTTGCATGAAGTTTCACTCACTTGTATCTTATGTAACGGCCCTTAAAATAATCCTTATATATGTTTAGAGTTGTGAGAAAAGAAGACCTAAACATGTATACACTAATATGTGTGAAATCATATCTAAAAATTTGATTTTTGTAAATCTCGATAGATAGATTATCTGTCGAGCAGTTGTCGAGTATTGGGCTAAAAATGCCTTTTAAACCTCGATAGATGCTATCTGTTTCTTAGACAGATTTGCATGGTTTTAACACTTGGACTTGAACTCTTGTTCTTTGAAGTATTAAACATATCCTAGATCTACCTAATTACAAGTAAAGTGCATTTTGTCAAATGATTAGCCAATTCTAGATGACATATGTTCTTAACATGATTCACATATGTCTTAACACTTTTAACTTGAGAGATAGTAAACATTGGGTTGAGTTGAGAAAACATTTTCCTCATCATCATCACTTTAGTTTTCAAGGACTCAACACAACTGCATTTCTCCCTCAACTTAACTACTTCAACAGTCATCTCCTTAACCCTCTGGTCTGTTGCAATGGATGTCGATGGTGGCGTACAGGCTTCCATGTTCCTTGTATAAGTGCTAGACGGGGTTGGTCTAAAGCCTACCCCCTGAACACGGCCACCTCTCTCTGCACCCATGATTTGTGCAAATGCATCATTAGGCTGCCATAGAACGCCTCCTTCACCGGCCTCACCCTACAACTGTGATCCTAATGCCAATAGCTTTTTCATCTTTGCCTAATACTTACAAATAAACAAGACAACATATTAGCAACGATTACACTAACACACTCGACAAATTGAGTAATGTATAATATCTCTCCATGTACTGTCTATATAATGCTTACAATGTTTATTTCCGCTTTTGTTGTCACAAGTGTACCATCCTTGTATGAATACACCACTTCATAAAGCTCTACTCTCTCTATTTGCTCTCCTTTCTTTTTTCCTACAACATGGTCATTACATTTAGTAAATTAGAGCGATGGTGTTAAAAAACATTTTGTCCTACTTTAAAATGCAAAATAATCTAAGTTTTGTTTTTTTTTTTTTTTGGTAAGGTTCTAAGACTTTAGGATCTAAATGTATTAGAACTTCAATATGTAATGTTTTAGAACTTCAATATGTAATGTTGGCAAACCATGATCAAAACTTAGAGTCTAGATATAGGCTGCTTAAAGTGTATTTATGTGTAAAGTTGGAATCGAGTAATTGCAGGAAATTATTATTCAATTTCTGCAAGGCTCGATAGATTGAAAATTAGACTTATTTGATCAAAGCTCGTGTAGATTGTTTTTCTACAAAATTTTCCAACTCAACTTAAGCCTGTTTAGCGTGTAGAGTTTTATGTTGTATGTCTTATATAAAAATAAAAACCCTAGCCACATTTTAGAGGTTGTTGATATGTTGTATGTGTGAATCTTTTGTGAGATCTAGAGGTATTTACCTTCATACATACTTAGGGTTATCAAGATCAAGATTGATGTCGAAAACTTGGTGATCTCTTCAGTTGCTAATTCAAGAGCTTAAAAACTTAAGTGGGTGTATTTGTGGTTGCTGTGGATCAAAGAAAGAAATAGTCCGTGGACTTGAAGCTGTCACGTGGTCGTGGTAGTAAATTTTCTAATCGAGGTAACATTAGGATGTTAGTAGTCTAAGTCCTTTTGTAAAACTTCAATTCTTTCATAGTGGATCTGTTTTACCTTGAGGATAGCTAGGTTATATCCTCCCCAGGTTTTTTACCGGTTTGGTTTTCCTAGGTTATCATATCGTGTATTATTTACTTTTCTGCACTATTTTACATGATATGATTTGTTTGTGTTAACCTAGATCTGAATAATTTATCTAAGTAATCACTTGGCTAAATAACTAGGTTAAACAACTTGTGTTTTAAGTGGTCTAAAAACGAATAAGTGGTATTAGAGCGGGTTAGCTCTAGTTTTTAGATCCTTTGATCTCAGAGTTGATCCTTAGCCCCTGTTGTCATGGAACACGGTTACTTTCTTGTGATCCCACCTCACTTTGATGGGAAAAATTATGCCTACTAGAAAGTAAAGATGAAAGCATTCATAAGATCCATTAATGAGAGGGTTTGGAATTCCGTTGAATACAGATGGGAGAAGCCGACTACTCTTGTAAGTGAGTGGCAAACTTTTCAGAAAGAAGTAGCCGCTTTCAATAACAAAGCCATGAATGCTATTGTTAATGCTGTTTCCATGAAGGAATTCAAGAGGATTTCAAATGTTGAGGTTGCACATACTGCATGGAATATTCTCCAAACTGTGCATGAAGGCACAAAGACTGTTAAGATCAATAAGTTGCAGTAGTTAACAACTAGATTTGAAAATTTTGATGAATTCTATGCTAAGTTTAATGACATTGTTAATTTTTTTTATAATTTGGGTGAAATTTTATGATCAGCCTAAAATTTTTAGGAAGATTATTAGATCCTTGACAGATGATTTTAGACTCAAAGTAACTGTCATTACTAAGAGCAAGGATGTGAAATCTATTTTTGTTAATAAGCTTGTAGGATCTCTCCAGTCCTATGAGCTAGATCAACCCAAGATAAATAAATCCAAATCAATGGCTCTTAAATCAGTTGATGATGTTGATGAGAATGGATTTGATGATGAACTCTCTTCTACAGAGATTGTATATCTTGCCAAAAACTTTAGAAACTTTCTTAGGAACAATAATAGAAGGGCAAGAGGCAAAAACAATACTGAATCTAGGAATTTTAAGAGGAATAAACCCACTAAAGTAAACAGCTCTAATACCACTTGTTAAATTTTAGATCCCTGTAAAACTAAATTGTTTAACCTAATTAATTAACAAAGTGAATACTTAGGTTTTTATTCAAATCTTGGTTAAAACAATAAAGTCATATCATGTAAAGCAGTGAAAAATAAAGAATACAAAGATCTGATGACCCAGGAAAATCAAACCGGTAAAAAACTTGGGAAGGATTTAACCTAGCTATCCTCAAGGTAAAAAGAAAATCCACTATGAAAGAATTGAAGTTTGTACAATAGAATTTAGACCACTAACATTCTATTGCTACCTTGAGTAGAAAAATTACTACCACGACCCTATGATAACTCCAAGTCCATGAACTACTTCTTTCCTTGATCCCTTGATTTGCAGCAACCACAAGTTCTCCTACTTGTGAATCTTGATCTTCTTGAATGTTCTTTATGCAGTAACTGAAACAATTACCAAGTTCTTGACATAAATCTTGATCTTGATAACCTTAAGTGTGTATGAAGGTAAACACCTCTAAATCTCACAAGAGATTCAACACACAACACAAACAAAACAAAAAACTCTAGAGAGCTTTTGGGTACAAAACCCTAGATCTAAAAAAGAGACACATTTTTCTCTCTCTCTAAAAAGCCTTTTAAAAATGTGCTTAGGGTTTTTTTTATATAATAGAAGAAGTAGATTTGAAACCCTAATCCTTTTTGGGCTTGAACTGCTGTTGGGCCGAACTTAAAATAATGTAGATACGTGTTTCGATCGGTCGAACTCATCTTTCGATAAATCGAACCAGGCAATTTCTAAACTCTTTTTTCTACAACTTACTTGTTCTTGAATCTTGACTTGAATCACCTTGAGCATTGCCTAATAATACCTATAGACTCTAGGATCTATATTTAGACAAGTTTGTGTTCATGATTTGCCAATTGTTGTAAACTTTTAGAACCTAACAATCTTCCCCTTTGGCAATTCGTGACAAAACTTATATACAATATGAAATACAATATAAAAACAAAAGTAAACTAACTCTCCCCCTAAGTTAGATACATCAGAAAGTTTTTATATTCTCCCCCTTTCAAAAACAATTTTATCTCCCCTTAAACAAAACATTTTTAAAAACATTTTCCAAATTTTATCTATTTCTCCCCTTTTTTTCCACGTATTGACAAAGACAACCCAATCAAAGAGTAAATAGAAAACATACGCAACAAAGGATAAGAGCAAATAGAGAATTAAGGAAACAACTCTCCCTATGATCAACACAGGTTTTAAAAACATCTTTCTCCCCTATAAAAATAGGAAAAACAATTTTGGGTAAAATATAGGAGGTGGGGAAAAGTAAAAACGCAAATCAAACTAAAAAAAATTGAGGTTACACATGAACACAAATATTCTCTCTTTCAATAAATGCAAACTTGACACTATGTGACCTATAAACAAATGGTGTTTGAACTCAAATCAAGTAGAGAAAAAATTTGTACATTATTATCCATCATATCTCTTTAGAAAAATATTTTCTGTACTTCACACATAAAAACAGCATATTCTAAAAAGTACAGAACTAAAAAATCAATCAATTAATTTTTAAATCAAGTTGAATACCCAATTTAGCAAAGTGTATGCATGTTATGTGTGAAAATAATGAGAGATATGACTGCAAAACTGCAAGATGGATACAGAAATAGTGTAATGCATGTGAATCCTATCATAAATGATGCATGAAAAAAAAAATTTGGTCAAAAACTTAAAAATTGAAAATTTTCCAATTTCGATTGATCGAATACAATTGAGTTAGGTAGAAAGTCATGATTAAAAATCAAGGGATTTTCGATAGGTCAAAAAACACATTCGATCAATCGAAATTCTGGAAAACTGAATTTTTTGAAAAACATCAGAAGATTATGCAAAAACTACTCAAACCAAGGTATTTCATGAATGAAATGTATGAGAATGAGTTTAAATATTTTTCAAAAACATGAGTTTTCAACCTAGAACTTCAAAACAAAGATTTTCAAACTCTTAACCATATTTTGCATCAAACACCATAGAAAACATAATCTTGAATGGCCAAACTAGATTCACACACAATTTCATGTATAAAGCTTAGCAAAGAATAACTTGTGAAGTGTGTGTAATTAGTAAAAGTATAAGATACATGTGAAGTGATAAGTAGATAGTAATCAATCACATTTTCTACAGAATTCATCACATAAATTTGAAAGTGACTATCACCTAAAGAGTTACATCATATAACTCCCACATCTCCTATAAAACAAGCTTGCAATTATGGAAGTTTCTTGTATTGCCTCATAATGTACACACCAATTTTATTTCATTTGATAAATTGATATTTAGGCTAGATAATGTACATACCAACTTTATTTTGTTTGAATTCATTATAATTGAGGTTACACCTTATGTTCTTTTTGTGCATGTGCTACACTTTCTTGAGCGCAAAATCATATGATATGCACTAAGGTGTTCATGATTGGCTAGTAAATAGTAGTGAGATAGTTATTTATGCCTTTCTCTTAGGATTTTTTAGTCCTTACAATCAAAAGCATGTGATTTCAAAATTAAGATCATGTGATTAAAAACTATGAACAACTCCCACACAACTTGCACTACATAGCTAAAACTCGCAAAGTGCAGTAAAATAAGCTCATTCATGCTAAATAAGGTACATAAGCATGTTATGTAAAGATAATAGGCCAACCTTGATTACAAATTCATGATGTGTAATACAAAAGAAATAAAAATCTTTTTGGTTTCAAAAAAAAATTTATGACTAAAAATAAAAGCACACATTATGCTAAATGATCAATGCAAAAGCAATGCATGATAGTGCTTAACTAAGCTATAGAGGGTACACAAACAAGAAATATCAGTTTCTTAATTAATTCATGAGTACATGTACAAACTAGTACATACTCATACAAAATCATAAATAGCTTAACACTTATATAACACATACGATTCATGTTTCTCTACAATGTCAAGCATGTTCTAAATCAAGAGAGAGATATTATAATTCATGTAATCCTCAAGAAAAATAAAACAAGACTCAAAATAAAATATTTTTGTCTTTTTAAAATTTTTTCAATATTTTTGGATTTTTTTAGTAAAAAACAACCTAAGAAAATAAAACAACCAAAAACAGAAAGTAAACATGTTCACAAATAATTGAAAGAATCAAATCAAGGACAAGTAAACAACACTCACCTTAGCAAGTCTTTTCTCACCCATATAGCACGATTCTTCGGCCTTGTAAGTGAAAATCCATAAGAAGCAGAGTGTATTTGGGGGATTACACCAATCTTCTGAGAAAGACTAAAATCCTGCAATTTCTTTTCACAAGCCAACAAGCTTAAATTTTTCAAAAGCATATGAAACAATTTGTTTGGACTTATAGTAGGAGAAATATCATCACATATCTTAGATTGTAATACGGAATGTTTAAATTTCAATTTATGACAATTATGACGAATGTGATCGGGGACACCACAAAAGTGACAAATAGGAACAAATTTAGGAATATCAATATTCCTAAGAGCAAATCTAGTCTCAGATTTTGGTTTTTGCCTCAAAAAAGAACAATTTGGTCTATTATGACCAACAGCACCATAAAGGTGACAGGAAGGCACAAAAACAGATTTCTTATGCTTTCTAACAGTAAATTTAGACATTGGTTTAGAAACTTCAGCGTCTATATTAGAATTTTTACCTTTGTCTAACCTAGCAAAATAAGCATTTTCCTGATTATTCGTCTTGAAATGAGGGATATAAACTTTCTCAATTTTAGGTTTAAGAGAAACAGAAACACTTCTGTTATCAACAGTAGGCTTGGTTCTAGTCAAATTTTCAATTTTAGCTTTAGATTCAACTAACTCTTGTTCCAAGCTTTTCATCTTCTCATCTTGAGAAGAAACTTAATTTCTCAAAAATTCATTCTTTTTATTAGATTCATCTAATCTAACAACCAATTCCTCTTTTTCAAGATTAACTTTTCTTTAAATTTCTTAGCAATTTTCAAAGATTTTAATAATTCCTTACGAAGAGTTTCACAAGCATCAATAAGATCAACAAAAGCAATAGCATCTTCTTTATTCAAATTATCACAAACATGAGCAGAAAGACACTTCAAATTATCCATCATAGTAGGGATCAAAGATCTACTCTTAGATCAAAAGATCTAAACACTATAGCTAACCCACTTGTTAATATTGTGTGTGACCTTGTTGTGGCCATCCAAGATTAAATGTGTCCGGATTCTAATGCAAAATATGTTTAATGGTTGTGTTTTGAGGACAAAATTGGTTGGAAAACTTGTTTTTGGGAGATCTGGGTTGAATTCAAGTGTTTTTGAAAAACTTTTCATTTCATACTCATGCATTTCATTCATAAAACAATGTGCTTTAAGATGTTTCTACATTAAACTGCTCAGTATTTCAAAAATATGATTTTTCCAAATTTTCGATCAATCGAACCTAATTCTCAACTGATCAAAAATGTGATAAATTTTAAGGGTTGAATTTGCCTGGCTCGATTGCTGTTGGACCGATCGAAACTTATTTTCGATCGATCGAATGTAATTTTTGACCGATCGAAAATCATCCAGTGAGTTTTTGAAATGGCTTTTCTCTCATGTGTTCTTCACACTTTTCATATCTTTCCAAAAGCTCTCTCACTATTCTTGCTTGACCGATCCAATCTGAACCTCTTTTATCATTTTCTTCCTATTTTTTCTCAAGTATCTTTGTCTTCTTGTTAAGGTAAGACCTTTTTACTCTTTCTTTTTCAGTTTATCCACAATTTTCATGCATTTTCATTGAAAATTTCAAACATGGGGATTTTGGGATTTTTTTTTTTTTTAAATCAGATGTTTTTAATCAATTTTGTTTAATGAGTTTTTGTCCTTGGATGTTATTAACATGATTCCCATGCATTGATTTGATTAAATTTGTGTTTTGGAAAAAAATTGAATTTCTAGGTCTTAAAACTACGTGAAATTGGGGATTTTGTTCAATTGGGCTTAATTTGGTAAAACTGACTTATGTAATTGATTGATTATATCATTATATGATGATTTCTATCTAGTGTAATGATTAATTACTCAATTTGGTTTAGTGTTTGAAATTGGGTTTTTCAAAATTTGGGGTTTTTGTTCTAAAACTCTATGTTCAAGTCAATTGTTGATTTATAATGTTTAATTGAACAAATTTCAGTGCATTAGAGCATGCATCATTTGTTCATTCATGTCATGAATTATATAGATGGTTATTTGTTTCTCTCTAACCTTGTCTAATGCAGTCTGCCCTTGGTTTTGTTTTTGTGTTTTTTTTTTTTTTTTTGGTTTCTACTGTGTCTTTCCTTTTCAACCTTAGAACCATGATTAGGAAGACTAGGGCAAACAGGAAATCCACCTCCACCTCTACCCCAGCCTTCGATAGTGAGCAATTTAGGGTTGAGAAAAATCAAGGGACTTATGAGAAATTTAACATATTTAGGTCCGTTTGGGCTGAGAGAAAGGTGTTTTTAGATGAGCTTGATGGGGAGATTAGGAGAAAGTTTGAGTGTAGGGGTTGGTTGTCTCTTATGGATATAGAGTACCCTTCTTCGGCTACCTTGATAAAAAAGTTTTACTCGAACCTCTTTGTCCACTCCGATGCCTCTAACACTTAGTATGTGAGTAGTTGGATAAGGGGTGAAGAGTATACTATTACTCCTCCAGTAGTGGTCTCTGCTCTTGGGGTACCTTTGGTATGACAACCAATCTACCCTTATTTTGAGACCCTTCCTCTTGATGACATTATGCCATATCTCATCGGTACTTCCATTCAGTGGGGTAGTGATCCACTTATCACCTCACATGAGCTTACTGAGATTCATTATTTGTTTTTCTAGATTTCGTGTCATTCTGTTTAGCCTATCTCTCACTTGCACACCATTCCTCTTGAGTATTGTGCATTTTTGTATGCCCTTGTGATTGATACTCCTATGTGTTTTCTGTCCCTTTTCATTCATTCTTTGGTTGAGGTTCATAGGAGTAGTTCTAAATCATATGGTCTTTTCTTCCCTGTTTTTATACATAGGATTTTTTTACATTTAGATTTAGAGGATTTTCCTGCGTCTGAGCTCGTACACATTATAGCTCCCATAGGTGCCACCTTCCTTAGGCAGAGAGCAGCTCAAATGAAAGCTAGCTCTAAACGACCTAGAGTTGAGTCTTCCACAGGTGCTGCAGCTCAGCCTCCTTCTTTTGGTGACCCTTTTGAGGCTTTTGTCGATTCCACTGCCGCTGTTAGATACCGCTCAAGTGACGCATGGTCAGCTTTTGGTGGATGTGCTCACGAAGCTTTAGGCTTTGCACGCAGATTTGGTGAGTGTTTGGCGATCTACTTCACCACCTCTTTTTGATGATGAGCCTTGATTGTCCTTTGGCAATTCGTCACAATAAGGGGGAGTAAATATTGATGGAGATAGGGGGAGTACATTTTGATGTTTTTGAGCTTTGGAGCATCTTTAGATTGTATCTAGGTGCTTCTTGACGTATTTATTTTTTATGGGATATATATGTTAGGGGGAGATACTTTGTTTATGTGTTTATTTCTTTTTTGGTTTCTTATTTCACATGTACTATATTGGCTATTGATTTATATTATGAGGTTATCCATGATATATGTATTTTATTTTTCTGTTTTGTGAAATCAAGAATTTATTTTGCTTTTACTTGTATTTTCCACACATGCGTTTATGTGTTTGTTGGGTGTTTTAGGAATATACAGGTTTATTTAGTCATGCTACTATCTACACTGGCAACTGATGGATAGTAGTTAGGTTGAATTGTTTATGGGGCATGTTTATTGGGCTATTTTGTAACTTTGAGCATTTCAATTTTGGTATGTGTTTTGTCACGGATTGCCAAAAGGGGAGTTTGTGAGGTTCTAAGACTTTAGGATCTAAATGTATTAGAACTTCAATGTGTATGTTGGCAAACCATGATCAAAAGTTAGAGTCTAGATATAGAATGCTCAAAGTGTGTTTATGTGTAAAGTTGGAATCGAATAATTGCAAGAAATTTTTATTCAATTTCTGCAAGGCTCAATCAATTGAAAATTAGACTCGATCGATTGAAGCTCGTGCAAATTATTTTTCTACAGAATTTTCCAACTCAACCCAAGCCCGTTTGACGTGTAAGGTTTTATGTTTTATGTTTTATGTCTCATATAAAAAAAAAAAACCCTAGCCACGTTTTAGAGGTTGTTGATATGCTGTATGTGTGAATCTCTTGTGAGATCTGGAGGTGTTTACCTTCATACATACTTAGAGTTATCAAGATCAAGTTCGATAGGCCAAAAATGTATTAACCCTTTGTGATGAACTAACCAATTAATTATCTAAGTAAATTAATTAGGTTCAATTACATGCAATGAGTGTGGTAGCACAAAGAAATCACCAAATAACTAGATGCAGCAGAAATTAAATTTAACATGGTGATTTGTTTATGAATGGGGAAAACATCTGAGGCAAAAATCCCACTGGGTGATTTTAAGGTCGCCACTCTCGAGAATCCACTATTATCGAAACAAGCGGTTACAAGTAAAGGAATCCCAGTACCTTATACCAACCTACAGTTGAACCCTTACCCCAATACCCTATTGGACTTGTTCAGTAGTAACAATCTCTCCTTGTATTGCACGGCTCCCAGTATGTGACTAACCAATAGCGTGGATCCTAGTACACGACTTCAATCACCAACTTGAAAAGTATGTTGGGTGCAAATTTCTTCTGCTCTTCAATAGATGAAGATCATGAAGTTGCTTGGTTACAAAATCCTATGGTGTACAAACACAACAGCTTCTTTAAGAACTAGGGCAAACTAGGTTTTCGGTCACACTTCTGAAATTGTGCTCTTATGCAATTGTGCTCTCAGCTGTGTTACCTTAAACAACCCTTAAAATAATCCTTATATATGTTTAGGGTTGTGAGAAAAGAAAGCCCAAACACATAATCACGGATTGGATGAAAAACAGTCTAGAAAAACTGAATTTCATAAACCTCGACAGATACCTTAGCTGTTGAGCTGCTGTCGAGCCACAGGCTAGAACAACTCTTTAAATCTCGATAGATGCTAGCTGTCAAGCTAGCTATGGAGTTTTAATGAACAGCACTTTTCACACTTGAATCTTGAACAGACTTGCATGGCTTCAATACTTGGACTTGAACTCTTGTTCCTTGAAGTATTAAACACATCCTAGATCTACCCAATTACAAGTAAAGTGTGCTTTGTCAAAGGATTAGCCAATTACATTAAATGTTGACATATGTTCCTAACATCCAATCACATATGTCCTAACAAGATTGATGTTAAGAACTTGGTGATTTCTTCAGTTTCTGTTTGAAAAGCTTAAAGAAAAACACAAGTGGGTGTACTTGTGGTTGCTGTGGATCAAAGAAAGAAATAGTTCGTGGACTCAGAGCTGTCACGTGGTTATGGTTGTAAATTTTCTACTTAAGGTAGCATTAGGATGTTCTAAGTCCTTTTGTAAAACTTCAATTCTTTCATAATGGATCTATTTTACCTTGAGGATCGCTATGTTAAACCCACCCTAAGTTTTTTACCAGTTTTTTTTTTCCTAGGTTATCATATTGTGTGTTGTTTTCCTTTCCACACTATTTTACATAATATGATTTGTTTGTGTTAACCTAAATATGAATAATTTATCTAAGTAATCATTTGGCTAAATAACTAGGTTAAACAGCTTGTGTTGTCTAAAAATGTACATTTTTGCATATTACTAATATATATAATTTTGTTCTTACAAGGAGATCCGCCATTTGGGCATAGCTTCTAGGTCCACAAGTATGCATCAGCTTCTGCTTCTTACGCCGTTCTTTGTTATCTCTAGACAGTTCCTACAAACATTTGAATAAAGGGAAATTACAGTAAACCCACCTGTTGTTTGGCCCATTTTTACTTTGCATACTTGTGGTTTAAAACTTAACACTTTGCCCACTTGTTTTTAGCTCTGTTTGGTCTCTGTTACCCACCTCTGGCTTTTCCGTTAAAAAACAACTTCTACCACCAAAACATAACATAACACGAATCACAAAGTTAGGGTTTAAATTTTTCGAAAGAGCTTGGGTTATAGGGTTTTGAAAAATAATCAAGACTTAGATGCTTAACCAAAAAAAAAATTGAGAGATTAATAAGAGAAGAAAGACTTGGCCCTGTACATGATCTGGCCAAATAACCGAGGCAAAAGTGTATTAAAAAAAGTGTGAGGAAATAATTCAAAATGAGAGAGAGAGAGAGAGAGAGAGAGAGAGAGAGAGAGAGAGAGAGAGAGAGAGAGATAGAGAGAGAATATGCTACTACCTATTCCCAATTTTGTCAAGAAGCTATGGTATGCTTGGAATCTCCGGATCTGTATTCTCATAACCCTTTGGCTGCAGGCAATTTTAGTTCTATTTGCATTCCTCAAAAAACAGACCATAAGAAAACTATTACACGGGCTCATATGGTTTGCATACTTGCTTGCAGACTAGATTGCACCTGTTGCCATTGGACTAATCTCCAAAAGCGAAGGTGTTGGTTGTGATAAAAAAAAAAAGGGGAATAAAAAGGACTTAATGGCATTCTGGGCTTCGTTGCTTTTGTTGCATCTTGGTGGCCCTGATACCTTCACTTCTTTTGCTCTTAAGGATAATGAGTTCTGGCTTAGGCACTTAGCTGGACTCATATTACAGGTTTTGGCAACTGCTTATATCTTCTATCAATCACTTCATAACAAGCTTTGTGTTCCCACTATCATGGTGTTTCTTGTGGGAACTATCAAGTATGAAGAGCGAACACGTGTTCTCTTTCTTGCAAGCATGAAGCAGTTTGGATGTTCAGTGTTGCCAAAGCCAAACACCGGGGCTAATTTTGAAGAAGTCATGAAAATGAGCTTTTTAATGACACTACAACAGGTTGAAACACAAGTATATGGACTAGTAGGTTGCATAAAGACACAAAACCCATAATCGAAGCTCTTTCAAAAAATTCAAACCCTAACTTTTTGATTCGTGTTATGTTATATTTTGGTGGTAAAAGTTGTTTTGTAACAGAAAAGCCAAAGGTGGGTAACAGAGACCAAACAGAGCTAAACACAGGTGGGCAAAGTGTTAAGTTTAAAACCACGGGTAGGCAAAGTGAAAATAGACCAAACCATAGGTGGGTTTACTGTAATTTTCCCTTTGAACAAAGTTACTTCCAATTACAACAACAAGTTAATATATTCTTCAAGTCCACTATATATAATACTCTTAAACATAGATCATATAAAAGCAAAATATATATAATATTGAAAATATTAATACCATGTCTGGCTTAGAAAACCAGTACTCCACCAATATATGAAATTGCTCAACATCAACCTCTGGTAGTTTTAGCTCGAGTAACTCTTCTTTACTAACACCCTCCATGTAGTACTTCTCCTTCAATTCTATTTTGTGGTTCCTCCACATCTTCCCAATTCTGGACAAAAGCCCACTTCCTTTGATTGGCAAGTGAGATGCGATTTGCAAGAATTATCCATCGCTCCTACCATGTGTAAAGTTGAGTTAACACATGTCACATTTTCAACATAATAACAAACTTGCATAATGCTCAAAAAAAGTAATAAAGAAACCCCTTTCAATGTTTCTTTTTGGTCTAATACCTGAGTGGCTGCCCAACACAGATTCTTGTATTGTTGCAGCACTAAAGGGCTACAAACATAATTAATTGGGCACATGGTTGACATCCTAGATAGTGTTCTCAACCACCTAGCCCAATATTAAATACATGCCTTCAAGATAATACATAGGGAGGTTCAAGACCGCATTGCCTTCCAAGAAGGCCACCCTACGGGTGAGTGTCTTCAACCTCTATTATATGCAACAAGAGACATCATATCACTGAACCATAGAAAGTTTTGAAGAGCACCAATACACATAAAAAAAATATTCATAATGAAAAATAATCAAATAATAGTGATATCAAACTCCAAATTAAACAGAGAAACGCATTCAAACTCACAGTCACCAAAATTTAAGTGGATTCTTTTAAAAAAATAAATAAATTATTTAATTTATTGTAAATCAATTCACTATGAATTAATGCTTATATGTTAATGTTATGAAAGTTATCTTGCATTTCCATTTTTTTAAACAAAATCAAAATCAAGATCAAGATACAGCTATATTCAAAGCTACACAAGAACCCTAAGTCCCATACTATGGAGTATAAGTAATATTGTGAAAAAAAAAAAATAGAATTCAGATTCCCATCACCATCTTCATCAAAGTCATACCCAAAAACCCAAATTCACAAAAACAAATATTTTATATAAAATAAAAAAATAGAGAGGAAGCTATATCATCGAGGCTGTGTTAGGTGGCTGAGGGAGAGGAGGAGTCCAGGGATGGTCGCGGTGGTTGTTAAGGAAGGTGGTGGTGGCATGCAAGACTGCTTAGATAGGGTAGATCGACGGTAAAGCCGATGGACTGAGGGTAAGGCCGATAGATTGAGGGTAAGGTCGACGGACTGAGAGTAAGGCTGACAGACGGTATTGCTGGCAATGGGGTGGACAATGATCGGCTGGGCAAGCAAAGCGGCGAGGGAGTCAGAGGGAAAGTGAGAGAGAACGAGAGAGACACTTTTGTGTTTGAGAATCCGAAATTTTTCGCTAAAGTGTGCAAGAGCTAATTTTTTAGTGGGAACCCAAAAAGTTATAGAGGGAATACTAAAAAGTTTATTGTGACAAACTTTGGACTTAGTATGGCGGACTTAAAGCCGCTGCAATAGATAAATAGTAGAGTCATATTTATTATGACAAAAATATATCTTGTTGTGGCGGTTATCAAACCTATCGTAATAAGTATTGATGAGGTCAATACCTATTGCAGCGGTTCTTAAACCGCCATAATAGGTATAAAAACCACTGTAATAGGCCTCTAATTAATTATGATATAATATAATAATTAATAAAATTTAAGATGAAACTCTCACTCAAAAAAAAAAAAAAAACCAAAATGTGGGGTGTTATGCACATACATACCCTTGCAACCTATTTAAAATAACCTATTACAGTGGTTTTAAAGCTGCCAGAATAGGCTCTTTACAAAAAAGAAAATAATAAAAAAACTGATAATTATACCCTATAGCGGCAGTTTGGAAACATTGTAGCAAGTCTACCTATACCAACGTTTTCTGAAAGCGTTGTTATAGGGTGACCTATTACAGGAGTTTTTAAAAGCGATGGGAAAAAAATGCTAGTGTAAGACGAGTTTTTTGTAGCGCTTCCTTAGACAGATGAAATGGGAATAGGTCCTAACATATAGTATTGATTTGATTTTTATTTTTCATACCAAATATCTGGTTGTAATTTGAAACTTTAAGATTGGTATTGCTAAAATTAAAGAATAAATTGATTGCAATCGTGTTCTTTCTTTCCCATGTGTTTCTATTTTTTTTCTTTGTACTTTTATTTCTTGCTACATATATCAGAGGATAATGTTATTTGCATGACTCCTATACACCCTTTATCCATACATTTGATTTTGAATTAAAAGTTTTCATCTACTATAACCTAAAAATAATCAAAAGTTATTAATGACCAGGAAAAATCAAGAAATAGCCCCCCCTCATGTGCGCAATTATAAAAGATCCCATTTAAACCAAACAATTTCACCACATTGAGTATGATTATATGTGTGATATCATCTACCATACCATGAATATTAAAATTAATAGACATGACACTTGGATGCAATAATAATGTAACTATGTAGCAGTAGTGTGCACAAAAAATATGCAAATAACATTATCCTATATGATGTACTGCCTGACTTTACTGCAAGTTTGGCTAATTCAAAACTACACTTATGTGAGTTATGTTCAAAGCTCTTTGATCATTCTAGTGAGGTTCACAAATACTCTCTTGTTCACAAATTCTTTGTTTTTTGCTTTTTTGTTTTGTTTTGTTTTTTTGTTTTTTTTTTTTTTTTTCAGCTTACTAAACATGTTTTTGATTTTTAAAAGAAAATAAATGATTAAAACTTTTCTTTGTTTTCCTTTTTAAAAATTAAAAAAAATAATAATAAAGTTACCAAATATTACCCAGATTGCCAACCTCATTCCTCATGAGAATAAATAGAAAAGGAAAAAGCTATTATATAAGTGCCTGTTTGTTTCGGCTTTTGTAACCCCAAAAAGCACTTTTTGAAAAAGTAAATACTGTGTCTGTGTTTGGTGTCTAAAAAGCTGAGTTTTAGGTTAAAGCTGCGTTTCCAAAATGTACACAGAACACGCATGAATTTATGGAGCTCTTCAGACCAAATTCGAAAAGTGGGTGCGCGTTGATTAATGTATCCATTGGACCAAATGTGCAATTACCAAATTGCCCTTCACTTTACCCTTTGATAAATCTAACTTTACCCTTCTTAGTTCTCTCTCAGTTCTCTATCAGTTCTCACACATTCCTCAGAGCCTCTCATCTCTCATCTCTCTACTCTGCCCTCTGCCCTCTCTGAAGACTCACACTAGCCTCTATTCTCTTTGTCCTACCCTCTCCGTGCTGCTACAATCCTCTTCGTGGTAAGTCTCTCTTCATCTTCTTCTTCTTCTTCTTCTTCTTCTTCTTCCTCTTCTTCTTCTTTCTTCATCTTCTTCAACGGGCATGTTTTAGTATATTTTTATAAAAAAAAAATTTAATTTATGTCTAATTTTATCTAAGAAAAAAATTTTGAAGGCAGAGTTTTTGATCAACAAAACACCAAACAACACTGATCTGTAACCAAAAACCACCGAGTACCACTAGAGATTCTGAAATATTTGTTGAAAATTTTTTAGATTTATGCATGCTTTAATTTGTTCTTGCTAATGATCTATTTGTTTTGTTTTGGGTACTGAAAAATTTGTTCTGTTCTTCCATTTGTGAAAAATTTGTTTTGTTCTTCCAGTACTGAAATATTTGTTCTGTTTTGGGTATTTTAGTTTTTGTTACTGGTTGGATTTTGGGTCTGTCTTGGTGCTTTGTTTGTATTAGAAGTATGCTAAGAAGATATTGATGAAATACATGTAGTTGTTTGGGTCTTCTTTGGAATTGGGTACTTACCCTTCAAGTTGACAGAATATTGAGAGAAAAGTCTGATTTTTATGCTGTATACGAGGTTGTTCATTTGAATTTAGGCACTCTATGAAATTGAGTTATCAGGTTGTCTTTGGGGTAGTATAGATGGTAGGGTACCTTATAAATTAAGAGAACCTGTATAGGGCAACCTTAAGAGGTTTCAGTTGGGTTTAATTAGGGGCAAAGATGCTGATGGAATTGTCTAATAAGTTACCATAGAATATGTGAAGGAGTAGGATCAAAGTGCTTTCAATCATATATTTCTAAAGAACAAGAGGAAAGCTTATATGTTTGTTATGGTAATTAGAATATGTGTCAAAGATGTGCCATGGAGCCTATATGTTTTTATATTGAGGATGCAAATACATGTTAGTGTGTCACATCTTAATGTTAGGAGTGCGTAGGTGTATATGTGTGTGGGGTGCCGATGGGGAGTGCATGTGGTGCTGATGAGGCATGCGTGTGTTGCTAAATGGTGAGGTGCTGCAGGGTGTGCATGGGCTGCAGATGTGGGGTGCGTCTACTACTGATGGGGCATGCGTGTGCAACTGATGAGGTGTGCATGTGCCAGTGCAGCCTAAGTGTATAATGTGTGTGAGACTTAGATAATGCCTGTCCTTTCACTCATATAACACTAACAATTGTTTCACACCAAATCATCAAACTTTTTTTTTAGTTTGTGGATTTATTGGATCATGTTTATTTGTAACTAGTTCACCAGATTGGAATATTATGAATTCTATTTTTTGCATTTCTTATGGTTGCTTAACTCTATAGATGGGTAAAAAGACCACTTCCAACTCTGAGGCAAAAAAGGCTAGAGCATTATGGGGAGAAGCAAGTTGGACAACTATTTTTTGTATCCTTTGTGTGGAACAGATTAAAGCCAAGAATAGAAAAAAAGGTGTTGCCTTTAGTACCAAAGGTTAGAGCAATTTGGTGACCAAATTTTGTGAAATGGCCGGTCAAAACTATGATAAGGACCAATTAAAAAGTAAGTGGAATGTATTAAAAGGTGATTGGAGAGTGTGGGAACAATTGATAAGTCATGACACAAGTTTAGGTTGGGATGCAGTGAAGGGAATGATTGATGCTAGTAATGATTGGTGGGACCGGAAGTTGAAGGTGAATTAAGTAGTTTATTAATATGTAATTAGTTGGAGATAGTTTTTTAATATTATTGTAATATGAGTGAAATGACAATTACATTTTATAAGAATTACCCAAAGCTACAAAATTTTAATTGAAAGGTCCACAGAATCTAGAACAACTTGATAGAATGTTTAGGGATGTTGCAGCAACTGGAGTAATTGCATGGACCCCTTTTGCCTTTTGTTACTTTGTTAATGTTGATTATTATGTTGATTTATATTAAAGTAGTATTAGCAATGGTTGATTATTTTTTACTTTGTTGTATAAACTAAACCAATATGGATGATTATAATGGTACTCATGAGAGTGGCTATATGGAACTGTTAATGGATAGGGGTTACAGAAATTACTATGATGATCTTGATGGTGGTGACTTGAATGATGGAAATTATAACAATGTTGACAATAATAATGATGGTGATAACAATGATGATGATGATGATAAGAGTAGTGACATTGATGATGACAATGATAGTGATTCTGATGATGAGGAGTTTTACCAGCTTGTGGCAGCTACATGTGAAGCAGTTGCTTACTCACTCCCAAGTGCTAGAGATCGTAACAATACAATTCTCGGAGTACTGAGGTCGAACCACAAGGAGCAAGGTAAATTCAAAGACAATATAATTAAATGACAATTTAAGTGAAGAAAAAAAATATTTTCGCTTGGTGATCGTTGACAAGAATAATAATAAAAACTGATTCAAATCAATAACGTGAATACTAGGGCATCGGGTGTTTCTCTATATCGATATGAGATTCTTTGTGATCTAAAAAAATATCTATTTCATAATTGATTGTTCTTATACAATTAAAAACTTATGATTCGGTTAAACTGAGACAATTGAAGAATGTATTATAACCTCGATTAATAATGAGGTTAGAAAAGTTTTTCAGAAAAACCCATTCACTTTAAAATCTTATATCTATTTGAAACTATTAGAAATTCATCTAAATAATAAGAAAAACATGATTGAACTTATTGAAATCAAGGAAGAATTAATACATCAAAAGAAATCTAATTGAACAATCAAATATGTCGTTGATAAAATCTTAGAAAGAATCACATTGAATATTTATACCGTATAGAAGAAACATAACCCCTAGCCCTAACAAAGTGTTTATGCTACCATTAGAGAAAGGAAAATACAAGGTTTTCTCTAACAAAATTCGTTCTCATAGCCTCCCTTCCAAAACCCTAATGTAAAAGTGTCCAAAGAAAATAAAACTTTTACTATATTAATTTCCGTCCAAGTTTACATCGGTAACTTGTGAGTTAATTTCGGCCTCCAAATTGAGAATTTCAAAAAACTCTAAACTGGAAAGTTGTAGATAATTAAGTCACAGTTCCAACTCATCCAACCTTGTATCAATTGGATTTTTGATGAGAGAGATACACCCAAAATACTGATCAGTACTCAAATTAGATTTTTCCTTTTCAGATTCTGCCTCTTTGGTTTCTTTCCTTATTTGAAGCTTCCAATCAAAGTAGACGATCCAAGCACTCCAACTGCACTTCCTTAGACATTTAAGCATGGTCCTTTAGCTCCACTTTAATTCTAGTTTGGCCTCTATTCTCTCATAAATTCCTGTAAACTCATCTTTCTCACATGATTTTCTGAAAGTAGAAAATTACACACAATGAATGACATCTTATTCAAGAAATTATATAAAGATAAATAATAGGGACTAATGCAAATCATGACTTAATTATACAAATTAAGCATAGTAATAAGGAGATAACACCCACATAAATATATAACAAGTATACATTTTAAGGCGTTATCAATAGTTGTGACATATTTCAATAAATACATTAATAAGACTCCTTGTTATGATTCTGAAACATGCCATCTTTTCCATTCCATATCCAAATACTTATTGTATATGCTACTATGGCTCTTCATAATTTTGTTAGACTAAATGATAGGGATGATAGGGACTTCATACACACCAATTGAGATTCAATTTCTAGAAGAGAACATAATAGTGAAGCAGATAGCACTTATGAGTAGAGCTCAGGAACTTTAATAGACCCTGAGATGATGGTTATTCGTGATTCCATTACTAGTTCCATTTGTTTTTTTTTTTTTTAATAATATCATGTAGTACAATTTAAACTTGGGTTATTGGTATGTATTTTATCATCTTTTTACATTTTTATGTAGTACAATTTAAACTTGGATTATTGGTGTGTATTTTATCATGTTTTTACATTTTCATTTTGTGCTTCATGATGATGAAAATTATTTAGATTTAATTAATATTGATAAGAAGACATTAATGGTAATAACAAATAATGATGACACTAAAAAGAAAAATTGCCAAAACATAATAATAATAATAATAATATTATTATTATTATTATTATTGTTGTTGCTGTTGTTGTTGTTGTTGTTGTTGTTGTTGTTGTTGTTGTTGTTGTTGAGAAGAAAATCAGTAGGCTGGATGCTTCAAATTAGAAAGCGCTCACGATTGCCTTGGTAGCCTGAAAAGAAAGAGAAGTAATCAAAGGTGACCGGGGTTGCCGGCCAATAACCCTCCGATGACAAAGTCAGTTTTTCTCTCAATTATTTTCTAAGTCCAACTTTTTAAGAATGATTTTCACGTACCTTTTCGTTGGTTTGAACCAACCTTTATATAGTGTCTTAAGAGCGGTTATTGGATTTGTAACCTCCCCTTGATTCGAGGAGTTTTGTGTCTGAATATAACTTCCTCAACTGTTTAAGAGTTATTCTCTTTTTGCACAACGGTCACTGGGGGTTACACGTATGATACGGAGACATTTTTCATATTCATAAATTTTACAAGTGCTCACGTGTCGTCCGTAATTCCTCGTCCTAAGGACGTTAAGGCAGCTTACCTCGTCTTGAGCACGTCAAGGCAGCTTACCTCGTCTTGAGCACGTCAAGACAGCTTACCTCGTCTTGAGCACGTCTAGACAACTTACCTCGTCTTGAGCATGTCATGACAGCTTACCTCGTCTTGAGCACCTTGCTCGTCCTCGACGATCTCCATGGACAAATTCAGAGTTGCATTTGTTTATACCACATCAGTTGCCCCCTTGTCCATGGGTCATCTAGGATTCACATCTACTAAAGCCGTTGTTTGGACAAGCGTCCTTATGCCAGCTGTTGTAGGTGCCACTTGTCATGATTTAACTGGAGACCAATCAGGTCAGCTCGTTTTTCGAAGGACGTGCCATTTGTCGCTTTTTGGCTGGTCGCATCGCTTCGTGTACTGGGGTCAATGCCTATAAATAGTTGAATTCCTCCACTACCCTCCTCATTTTCTCAAATTTTCTTCTTCGACCTCCCTCGTCTTAGCGCCTCGTCTAGGAGTTCCTTGCGTCAATAGTCTTCTCTCATCTAGTTCCAGGTACTTTCTTCAATCTTCATCCTCAGGTTTTAAGTTTCTTCCTTAAAAAATGTCTAAGGTAGTCTTTTCCTCGTCTAGCGATAGTACTGTAAAGCCATAGACGAATACCAAGACCCAAGTAGCTTTAGCGGTTCTAGTGATAGTAGCTCTAGGAGTAGTAATAGTAGTAGTGACGGGAACACCACGGACGAGTATACGTCTGGCGTCCCTGGGGTTCCCTTAGAGGTGTTTCAGGAACAGCTTAGGACGAGAGTCAAGTCTGGTTCTAGGGCTGGCACAAGTGCTCCCTCCTCTTCTGCTCAAGACGAGGAGGAGGAGGTAGTTTACACTTGTGCTATAGGGGTTGGTTCTAAGATAGACGAGAAGAAGTTGGACCTTCTCAAGACGAGGTACCAAATCCCTGATAGCTTAAACCCTAGGCTACCCGTCTGTGACGAGTGGTGTTGTCAACCCCGTTTTGGAGTTGGCATTTACGAGGCTTACCTCCTAGGGGGTTTGAGGTTGCCTCTAAATGCCTTCGCCAGGGAGTTGCTTTCTAGGTTAGGTATAGGGATATGCCAACTTAACCCCAATGCATGGCGTCTAATAGTAGCTATGCAAGTTTTGTCGAGGGAGGTGTTTGAGGGGAACCGTCCTCTTTCCGTGGACGAGTTCCTCTACTGCTATAAACCCTCTGAAATTAACCAGTCCCTTGGCTTTTATCAATTTACAGCCAGAGGAAAAGATTGTAGATTGATTAAGTCATGTCAGACAGAAACTGGAAGACGGAGTTTTTCTTCGTCTCTAGTTTCTGGGCTGGTCGTCCTAATGACACTGCCAAGGATCCATTCCCTCCCTATACAGGGGAGATAGGGAACCTTCGTCCTGAAGGTATGCATTTCTCATTGTATTTGTTGCACTAGTCTTTAATAATGGTCATCTAACGTGTTTTTGTTTGTTTTGTTTTGAAGGTGTTAGACGACCCCATTTGGATAGGTTCCATTTGGAACGAGTCCAAAAAGCTCGTGGTTACAGCGACAGGACCTTCCATTTTTTGGTTACCTTACGGCGTCTTGCCACCTGGGGTCTAGGTCCTGACCCTTCAGACGAGGCAATTGCCCACAAAGTTACTGTGAGAAGACGTAAGTTGTCCTTTCCCTCGTCTTCTTTTTTGTTTTTTGTTGTTGTTGTTGTTTTTTATTTTTTTATTTTTTTTTACTGACGTCTTTACTTGCAAGAATGGCGACGATGAAACAAAATAAAGGCAAGGATGCGATGGACGAGAAGACTAGGCCTGGAGTGAAATCCAACCCTCGTCCAGCTTCTGACGAGAAGAGGAAGAGCCTCTCTCTAGGCGTAGACTTGGGAAACCTCCCAAGTAGGGGCAAGGAGAAGAAGGCTAGGCACAAGTCATCCAAGCCTCAAGACGTCCAAGCCAAGGATCAACCTGGCTCTCTCCTCGTCCCTCCTAGCCATCCAATTCAAATTTTGGACGTTGATCCAGAGCTTCCTTCTCCACCCCTCCCGCCTAGAGTAGTCCCATCCTCGTCTCAACCTTCTCACCAAGTTCCTCACAATCTTCTTGAGGACAAGGACTTGGCTTAGGAGAAATTTGAGAAGGTTGTAACGGACGAGGACGTGACGGCATGCTACAACATGTCGTTGAAGGATTTTGAGTGCTCCGGCGTCCATGACCTTTTCAAGGTATGCAGGTTTTATATGTTTGTCTCGTCTTGCTATTAGCTTATGCATGCATTCTAACAATGCTTTGATCTATACAGGCAATGTCTAAGTTCATCGCCGCGTCTAGGTAGGCAACTGAACTAGACAAGATTAGGGTGTTGTTGGAGAGGACGGTCCAAAAGGGAAGGGATGAGTCCAAGAGGTGGGCAGAGGTAGCAGCTAAGTCCAAGGACGAGGCGAAAAACTTGAAGAATCGCGTCACCGAGCTGGAAGCTGAAGTCCTTGAGAAGGACGCTCATCTTGATTTCCTTCAAAAGAGGAATGAAGAGCTTGATGTCCTTCTGGAGAAAGCTAAAGGAGACGCTGTTGCTGAGTTCAAGGCGTCCAAAGAATTTACTGATTCAATGGACGCCAACTATGCAGCTGGCTTCGAAGATTTTAGGATGGACGCCGTAGAAAAATTCCCAGAAGTGGACTTCAGCTCTATAAAGCTCAATCTTGGTGGGGCGTCCACGAGCTCCCTCATCCAGACTAGCTCTGAAGATATCAACGTGGAGGACGATGCTACCACTTTGCCGCCTCAAGACGAGCCTAACGCCAACACACCATCCGTTTAAGATATTTATGCTTCGATGTAATTTGCTTCATTGTTGTTTTTTCTTTCTTTTTTATTGAAATGTATTCGAGTACAATTACCTCGTCTAGAGTGTTATAGACGAGTGTATTAACAATTGCCTTTAGGGCTTAATCTGTGTAAGGGTTTTTGGACGATGGTCGTTTACCCTTTTTCTCTATTTCAATGAATGTCTATTTTTAATCATTATTTGTTTGTGTATGGACGTGCTTACCCTTTATGATTGTTGTGATTGAGATTTGAATATTTCTCAAGTATTAAAGGGTCGTCCTTGTATTTTGCTTATGGATGATGTCATTGGTTCATTTGTTTTTCTATAGACGAATTGATGACAGCCTTTAGACGTTTCCTTCGTCCATAGGTTTGGTCCATTTGCCTCGTCCATAAGCTTCGCGTTGGCCCTTTGTCAAGGACGTTTTCAGGCATTTGACTCGTCCTAAAGCACCTGTGTCTTGTTCAGATGCTCGTCCATGGACTTGTAATAATTTCTTTTTGCTTTAGCTTTGCACTTTATCCTCATCTTGAGGAAAGCCTATGAACGTTACATCCCTACATCCAAGGATTTTTCATTCGTCTTAAGATTTTGGCCCCCTTCGTGGGTTTGACCATGGGAGTTAGATTTTATGCATAAAATACATTGAAAATCCAAACTATATCATTACATAAGCATTGTTCACAAACATGGCACCTGCTTAAAAGCTAGCGCCTTATGAAAGTACTTAGGAAAATACTTAAAATATACAACCTTGTTTTTCACAAACTTGTTCGTAGACGGTGCAAAAGTTTAAGAACTAGTGCACCTTTATTCTTAGTACACACCATAACAGTAATAAGAACACAAAAGTAGATATTATTGAACATAGTAGTAGAGTCGTCCATCATTGTAACCTCGCCCTTAAGTAGCTTCGTCCAAGCCCATTACTGATAATACCTTCTCAGGTGCTCCACATTCCAAGGATGCTCTAGCTTTCGTCCGTCCAGAGCTTCCAGGTAATATGATCCCTGCCTCTTGCAGTTGACTACCCTGTATGGTCCTTCCCAATTGGGTCCCAATTTTCCATGAGCTGGATTCCTAGTTGCCAAGGATACTCTTTTGAGAACGAGGTCCCCTACGCTGAAGCGCCTGGGTTTCACCATGGCATCATGCTGCCTGGCCATAAGATTCTTGTACCTTGCTGTCCTTCGCTCCGCCTTCATCCTTACTTCATCAATAAGATCGAGGTCAAGACGAATCAGTTCTTCATTTTCCTTCTCCTGATACTTCATTACTCAATGGCTAGCCATATGAACTTCTGCCGGTATGACCGCTTCACTCCCATAGGCTAACTTAAAGGGAGTTTCTCCTGTCGGGGTTCTCACAGTGGTTCTATAGGCCCAAAGAATGCCTGGTAACTCGTCTGGCCATATCCCATTTGCCCCCTCAAGCCGAGTTTTGATGATTTTCAGCAAGGATCGGTTTGCTACCTCTGCATGTCCATTTGCCTGTGGGTGGGAGGGTGAGGAGTAATGATTTCTGATTCCGAAATGCTCATAGAAGTCCCTGAATGGTGCATTGTCAAACTGTCATCCATTGTTCGATACCAGTACCCTCGGTACTCCGAACCTACACAGAATGTTCTTCCAAACAAAATTCTTAACATTTTGCTGTGTAATTTTTTAAAAGGGTTTAGCCTCCACCCACTTAGTAAAATAGTCAATTCCTACTACCAAAAATTTCATTTGTCTGGATCCAGTCCCCACTGCGCAAAGGGCCACGGGGCCATCATCGGGGTCTGGTACTCCGACGGCTGCCTAGGGACGTTGCTGTAGCGCTGACATTGGTCGCATACCTTGACATAGGCCTTAGCATCTGCCTGAACCGTGGGCCAGTAGTAGCCTGCACGAATGATCTTATGGACGAGTGATCTTGCCCCCGAGTGATTACCACATGCTCCTTCATGAAGCTCCCTCAAAACATAATTTGCTTCGTCCGGAGCTAGGCACCTTAGGTAGGGTTGAGATAAGCCTCACTTGTAAAGCACTTCATTTATAAGGACATACTTTGCAGCCCTAACCCTCAGTTTTCTAGCTTCGTTCTTGTCTTCCAGAAGCTTCCCATCCTTTAGATAGATAACAATCGGACTCATCCAACTTTCTTCCCCTCCAATTAGCTGTATTTCCGGGAGGTCTATGCTCGGCATGTATTAGACTTTGCTATACTCGTCCATAATTCCACCTGCCGATGCTGCCCTTGCCAACGCGTCTGCTTCCATGTTTTCCTCCCTCGGGAGTTGAACAGAACTTACTTCTGAAAACTTTTGCACAAGCCTCTTCACTTTGCTGAGGTATCTCTTCATTCGATCTTCCTTGGCGTCACACATTCCATTCACCTGGTTGATGATTAGCTGAGAATCTCCTCTGACTATTACTGACACTGCTCCTAAGGACTTAGCCAATTCCAGCCCTTTGAGTAGTGCTTCATATTCAGCTTCATTGTTAGTAGTTTGGTACTGTAGACGGGCTGCATACTCCAACTTATCTCCCTCTAGGGACTTAAGTATGACTCCAATCCCTCCTGCGTACATTGTAGATGATCCGTCCACGTCTATGATCCACCTTCTTGCCCGCTCGTCCTTGACCAACTCGTCTTGGCTTGGAGTGAACTCCGCAATGAAGTCCACCAGCGCCTGTGCCTTGACTGCATTCCTTGGCTGGTACCTAACATCAAATTCACTGAATTCCACTGCCCATTGGACTAGCCGTCTTGCAGCTTCCAATTTGTTCATTACTTTCTTTAGGGGATGATCTGTTAAGACAATGATGACATGAGCTTGAAAGTAGTGTCTCAGCTTCCTTGAAACCGTGACCAAGGCAAAGGCTAACTTCTCCATCATTGGGTACCGTCCCTCTGCTCCTCTAAGTGCCCGGCTAGTATAGTATACCGGTTTCTGCACTCGTTCCTCTTCCCTGACCAGTGCGGAACTTATGGCATGCGGGGATACCGCCAAATACAAATACAGCTCTTCGCCAGATACGGATGGATTTGCAACGGTGCCTTTGTGAGGTAAGTCTTCAAATCTTAGAAGGCCCTTTGACACTCGTTCGTCCAGTCAAACGCCTTCCTGAGGACTATAAAAAACGGTAAACACTTGTCAGTAGCTTTCGAAACAAACCTGTTGAGGGCGGCAACTCGTCCTGTAAGGGACTGGACTTCTTTGATATTTTTTGGCGGTTCCATGTCGAGTATTGCTTGGATCTTATCTGGATTTGCCTCAATGCGTCTATGTGAAACCATGAACCCCAAGAACTTCCCTGATGAAACGCTGAAGGCACATTTGCTTGGATTAAGTTTCATGTTGTACCGTCGTAGTGTGTTAAAGGTCTCCTGAAGGTCGTCCAGATGTTTTCCCTCGTCCAAACTTTTTACCAGCATATCATCAACGTAGACCTCTACATTTCTTCCAATTTGAGGATGAAACATTTGGTTCACCAGCCTCTGGTAAGTTGCCCCCGCGTTCTTCAAACTAAAAGGCATTACCTTGTGGCAAAACAATCCTTGGCTGGTGATGAATGAAGTCTTCTCTTGGTCTGCCTCGTCCATCCTTATTTGGTTATAGCCTGAGAAGGCGTCCATGAAGCTAAGCAACCTGTGACCAGCTGTCGAGTCTACCAGCTGGTCAATGCATGGCAGCGGATAGCTGTCCTTCGGGCAAGCTTTGTTTAAGTCGGTAAAGTCTACACACATTCGCCACTTGCCATTAGCCTTCTTTACCATGACTACATTCGCCAACCAGTCCGGGTAGTAAACTTCCCTAATGAACTCCGCCGTAATCAACTTATGTACTTCTTCTTTGATGGCGTTGTCTCGCTCAGGAGCAAATACCCTCTTCTTTTGACGCACGGGTTTAGAGGAGGGACATACATTCATGACTCCATGCGAAGACATCAAGGCTTTTCTTCAAAAATTGGACCAGTGCATTCTTCGCCTCTTCTTCCATGCTCGCCCCTATTCTAGTAAAATTCTCGGTTCTACTATCGTTTAAGGGGACATCTTCTAACACCTCAACGGGCTTTGCTGTGATCCTTCCTTCGTCTATGCTCATCGTCTAAAAATGCTCGTCCATAGCCAACATAGCTAGGTAACATTCTCTAGCAGCTAACTGATCTCCTTGCACCTGACCCACGCCATGTTCAATTGGGAATTTGACGGACAAATGATAGGTAGAGGTTACCGCCTTCCAGCTATTCAAAGTAGGCCTTACGATAATAGCGTTATATGATGATGAACAATCAACTACGAGGAAGTTTACCTCTCTAGTTATCTGCTGCGGGTATGCTCCAATCACTACAGGCAGTGTGACGGTGCCCACCGGTTGTACTTTCATTCCCCCAAATCCTACCAAGGGCGAACTCACTAGACGAAGCTGATCTCATCCTAGCCTCATTTGTTGGAAAGCAGGGTAATACAGAATGTCTGCCGAGCTTCCATTATCTACTAACACCCTTCTGGTCGTATAGTCGGCGATGAGTAAGGTAATGACAATCGTGTCATCGTAGGGGTGATGAATTCTTCCAGCATCCTCGTCCGTGAACGTGATGGTTTGCTCGTCAGCTTCCCTCGTCCTGGGAGATCGTCCTGACAGCTGGACGTTCTGAACTACCTTCAAGTATGTTTTCCTCGATTTGGATGACTGCGCTGCTGGGGTTCCTCCTATAATAACTCTTATTTCTCTTAGCGGGGGTCGTGAGGACTCTTCCACCTTGCCCTTCAACTTCTCGTTCTTGTGGTCTCGTCCAAGGAAATTTTTCAATTTTGCTTGCCTGATGAGATTCTCTACCTACTGCTTCAAATCAAAACACTCGTCTGTGTCATGCCCATGGTCCCTGTGAAAGCGGCAATACTTGTTCCTATTGCGCTTTTTAGGATCTCCCTTCATTTTCTCTGGCCACTTCAAGGACGGATCATCCTTGATTTGCATAAGGACCTGCTCTAGCGGGATATTCAGGGGGGTGTATTGCTGACTTCTTGAGGATGAACTTGCCTTTTTACCATCCCTATCTCTTTTTTCTCCTACCTGGGCCTTCTTAGGACGAGGAGCTTGATTTGAATGTCGTTGGTGACCAGCTTCCGAGCGTTCTGACCTTTTCCTCTTCTGGGCTGAATGGACGAGTTCAGCCATAGTCTGAGGCTCCTGCTCGTACAGTTTATGAATGAACAAGTCAAAATTGACCCCATTGTGAAAAGCAGCCAACAGCAACTTGTCATCCATTTCATCAACCGTCAACGCCTCCCTATTGAAACGGGTAATGAAGGACTGTAGACTCTCATTCTCTCCTTGCTCAATAGTTAACAAACTGGAAGAAGAATGCTTGTGGCGCTGTCCTCTAATGAAGTTGTTAACAAACATTTTACTCAACTCCTCAAATGATCCGACTGAGTTTGGGGGTATTTTGCTGAACCACACCCTCGCCGGTCCCTTAAGTGTGGTAGGAAATGCTCTGCACATAATTTCGTCTAGAACTCCTTGAAGGTGCATGGTAGTCTTAAAAGTGGCAATGTGATCACATGGGTCACGATTTCCATCGTATGAATCCAAGGAAGGCATTTTGAACTTAGGAGGTAAAGGGTGACCGTTGATGGAAGCCGCGAATGGGGAGTCCGTTTGGTGAACCAAGTCTTCCACGGGGTTTGCCCGCCTCATACTTTCCTTCATTTCTTCCATGGCTTTTCTCATTTGGTCCATCTCTCTTTCCAAATGTGGCACCCTTCTTGAAGTAGTACCCCTTGTTTGATCCTCGGACTCAACGTTTTCTCCTCTACCCTCCTGACCTTGGGGTTGTCCTTCCGCATGCCCTTCACGGTGTTGCCTCATGTTGATCTCCCGGTTCAACTCCTGATTTTGGCGGGTCAGTTCCGCCATAGCAGCAACCATGGACTGCATTTGTTGAAGGGACGGCGGCTGCACAGTAAGCGCTAACTGGTGATCGCGGTAGGGATTACTAGAAGCATCCCTACTCTCCTGGTGGCCTGGGCTGGTGGCCCTTGATCTTGTCCGAACCATTCAGCCTTTTGTCTAGGAACAAAGAATGATCGAGAGAAAGAAAACAAAAATTATTGTTTAAGTTCCCACAGACGGCGCCAACTGATGATGAGAAGAAAATCAGTAGGCTGGATGTTTCAGATTAGAAAGGGCTCACAATTGCCTTGGTAGCCTGAAAAGAAAGAGAAGTGATCAAAGGTGACCGGGGTTGTCGGCCAATAATCCTCCGATGACAAAGTCAATTTTTCTCTCAATTATTTTCTAAGTCTAACTTTTTAGGAATGATTTTCACGTACCTTTTCGTTGGTCTGAACCAACCTTTATATAGTGTTTTAAGAGCAGTTATTGGATTTGTAACCTCCCTTTGATTCGAGGAGTTTTGTGTCTGAATATAACTTCCTCAACTGTTTAAGAGTTATTCTCTTTTTGCGCAACGGTCACTGGGGGTTACACGTATGATACGGAGACATTTTTCATATTCATAAATTTTACAAGTACTCACGTATCGTCCGTAATTCCTCGTCCTGAGCACATTAAGGCAGCTTACCTCGTCTTGAGCACGTCAAGGCAGCTTACCTCGTCTTGAGCACGTCAAGGCAGCTTACCTCGTCTTGAGCACGTCTAGACAGCTTACCTCGTCTTGAGCATGTCGTGACAGCTTACCTCGTCTTGAGCACCTTGCTCGTCCTGGACAATCTCCATGGACAAATTCAGAGTTGCATTTGTTTATACCACATCAATTGTTATTATTATTATTATTATTATTATTATTATTATTATTATTATTGTAGGGTCAATGGGCCCCGAAATATGTGTTAGGTTGGCCCAAGAATGTTTGTTGGGCTAAAGGCCCAATTCGAGGACACTGAATGGTCCGAAGACGTAGAAATATCAACCCATAGGGCATTACAGATAAATAAAAATGTGGTATCTGATCAAGGTCATCCGATGAGGTGGTCCGAGGAAGAATATATCCTCGGCTTTACACAAAGCCGAGGTAAGAGAAGGGTTGGTTAACGTCCACAGGTAATATTCTAGAAGGTCCTATAGAAAAAGGTAAGTCTGGTAAATGTAGAAGATAAGAAGAAGGGCAGTAAAAATATCTAAGATAAAGCTGTTACCATCGCCTCGGCATTGAATGCTCTGCGACTGCTTCTCTGGCCGCATTATTGGGGAAGTGATGCCTGAGCATCAGAGTTTAGCCTTATAGCTGCCTCAAAAGTCTTCAGAGGAGATGGATGAGACAAGTATTTAAACCAGCAATCTAACCCTTACATGGAGGATAAAGGAAAGAAGAATGATGGTATAAAAGGAAGAAGGGAAATTCAAGAAAGGGGATCGAAAAGGTAAGAAAGAAAACATTGTATACATAACCATCTATAGTTGTAATCTGATGATGCGAGGAAAATCAGTAGGCTGGAATGCTTCGGGTTTGATAGGGCTTGCAGTTGATCTTGGTAGCCTGAAAAAAGAAAGAAGGAAATCAAGGGTGACCGGGGTTGCCGGCCAATAACCCTCCGATGGTAAAGTCAGTTTTTTCTCTCAAATATTTCCAAGCTCCAATTTTTTAAGAATGATTTCACATACCTCTTCTTTTTTTGGTCTGAACCAACGCTTATATAGTGTCTTAAGAGCGGTTATCGGATTTGTAACCTCCCCTTGATTTGAGGAGGTTCATTTTTTTCGAATATAACTTTCTTAACCATTTAGGAGTTACCCTTTTTATGCGTAACGGTCACTGGAGGTTGCTCGTACAATGATGAGATGTTTCAGACTTTCATTAATTTCTAAGTGTTCACGTGTCGTCCATCACTTCTTGTCCTAAGGTATTCAAGGCAGCTTACCTCGTCTTGAGCACGCCAAGACAGCTAACCTCGTCTTGAGCACGCTGAGACAGTTCACCCCGTCTTGAGCATGTCAAGACAGCTTACCTCGTCCTGACCACGCTGAGACAGTTTACCTCGTCTTGAGCATGTGGAGACAGTTTACCTCGTCTTGAGCACGCTGCCCGTTTTGGACGATCTCCATGGACAATTGGAGTTGCATTTTATCATACCACATCAGTTGCCCCCTTGTCTATGGGTCGTCTAGGCCTTATATCTACTAATGCCGTTGTTTGGACAGGTGTCCCTATGCCAGCTGTCGTAGGTGCCGCGTGTCATGATTTAATTGGAGACCAATCATGTCAGCTCGTTTTTCGAGGGACGTGCCATTTGTCGCTTTTTGGCTGGCCGCGTCGCTTCGTGTACTGGGGTCAATGCCTATAAATAGTGCAATTCCTCCGTTACCCTCCTCATTTTCTCAAATTTTCTTCTTCGAACTCCCTTGTCTTAGAGCCTCGTCTAGAAGCTTCTTACGTCCATAGTCTTCTCGTCTAGATCCAGGTATTTTCTTCAATCCTCGTCCTTAGATTTTAAGCTTCTTCATTAAAAATGTTCGAGTTAGTAATTTCCTCGTCTAGCAATAGTACAGTCAAAGCCATAGACGAGTACCAAGACCCTAGCAGCTTTAGTGGCTCTAGCAATAGTTCTGGGAGTAGTAGTAGTAGCGATGGGAACACTACAGACGAGTACACGTCTGGTGTTCCAGGGGTTCCTCCCGAGGTTTTTATAGAACAGCATAGGACGAGGGTCAAGTCTGGTTCTAGAGCTGGCACAAGTGCTCCCTCGTCTTCTGCTCAAGACGAGGAGGAGGAGGTCGTTTATACTTGTGCTATAGGGGTTGGTTCTAAAACAGACGAGAGAAAATTAGAGCTTCTCAAGGCTAGATACCAAATCCCTGATAGTTTAAACCCTAGGGTTCCCGTCCGTGGGGAATGGTGTTGTCAACCCCGTTTTGGCGTGGGTATTTATGAGGCTTACCTCCTAGGAGGTTTGAGGTTGCCTCTAAATGCCTTCGCTAGGGAGTTGCTCACTAGGTTAGGTATAGGTATTTGCCAGCTTAACCCCAATGCATGGCGTCTAATAGTAGCTATGCAAGTTTTGTGGAGGGAGGTGTTTGAGGGGAACCGTCCTCTTTCCCTGGACGAGTTCCTCTATTGCTATAAACCCTCCGAAATTAACCAGTCCCTTGGCTTTTATCAATTTACAGCCAGAGGGACAGACTGTAGATTAATTAAGTCGCTAGTTACGTCAGACAGAAACTGGAAGACGGAGTTTTTCTTCGTCTCTGGTTGCTGGGCTGGTCGTCCTAGTGAAATAGCCCAAGATCCATTTCCTCCCTATACAGGAGACATAGGGAACCTTCGTCCTGAAGGTATGCATTTTTCGTAATGTTTATTGCACTCGTCCTTGCTAATGGTCATCTAACATTTTTTGTGTTTTGTTTTGAAGGTGTCAGACGACCTCACTTGGATAGGCTCTGATTGGAACGAGTCCAAAAAGCTCGTCTCTACAGCGACAGGACTTTCCATTTTTTGGTTACCCTTAGGCGTCTTGCCACTTGGGGTCTAGGTCCTGACCCTTCGGACGAAGCGATCGCTCACGAAGTTACTGTGAGAAGACGTAAGTCGTCCTTACCCTCGTCTTTTATTTTTCTCTCTTTTTTCTCTCTTCCCTTTTTTTTTTTTTTTTTTGATACTGACGTCTTTATTTGCAGGAATGGCTACAATGAAACAAAATAAGGGCAAGGACGCTATGGACGAGGAGACTAGGTCGGGGGTGAAGTCCATCCCTCGTCCAGCTTCTGGTGAGAAGAGGAAGAGCATCTCTCTTGGTGTGGACTTGGGTAATCTCCCAAGTAGGCGCAAGGAGAAGAGAGTCAAGCACAAGTCGTCCAAGTCTCAAGACGTCCAAGCTAAGGATCAACGTGGCCTCGTCCCTCCTAGCCCTCCAATCCAAGTTTTGGACGTTGAAAAAGAGTTTTCTCCACCCATCCCGTCTACAGTTCTAACCTCACCTCAAACTTCCCTCCAAGTTCCTCATAATCTTCTTGAGGACGAGAACTTGGCTTGGGAAAAGTTTGAGAAGGCTGTGACGGACGAGGACATAACGGCACGCTACAACATGTCGTTGAAGGATTTTGAGCGCTCCGGCGTTCATGACCTTTTCAAGGTATGTAACTTTTTATGTTTGTCTCGTCTTGTAGTTATTTTATGCGTGCATTCTAACGAAGCTTTGTGCTATGCAGGCAATGTCCAAGTTCATTGCAGCGTCCAGGCAGGCAACTGAACTGGACAAGACGAGGGTGCTGTTGGAGAAAAGCGTCCAGAAGGGGAGGGACGAGTCCAAGAGGTGGGCAGAGACGGCAGCCAAGGCCAAGGACGAGGTGGAGAATTCAAAGAAACGCGTCATTGAGCTGGAGACTGAGGCCCTTGAGAAGGACGCTCGTCTGGAATTCCTTTTAAAGAGGAATGAAGAGTTCGAGGTTCTCCTGGAGAAAGCTAAAGGAGATGCCATTGCAGGGTTTAAGGCGTCCAAAGAATTTACTGATTCAATGGACGCCAACTATGCAGCTGGCTTCGAAGACTTTAGGATGGACGCCGTTGAGAAATTTCCAGGAGTGGACTTCAGCTCCATAAAGCTCAATCTTGGTGGGGCGTCCACAAGCTCCCTCGTCCAGACCAGTTCTGAGGAAATCAACGTGGAAGACGACGCTAGTACTCTGCCGCCCCAAGACGAGCCTAACGCAAATACTCCAGCCGTTTAAGAAAAAATCTATGCTCTGATGTAATTCGCTTTTCTTCTTTTTTTTTTTTTATTAAAATGTATTTGAGTACAATAGCCTCGTCTAGAGTGTTATAGATGAGTGTATTAACAATTGCCTTTAAGGCTTTATTTGTAAGGGTTTTTGGACGATGGACGTCTACCCTTTTATCTTAATTTAATGAATGTTTATTTTTATTCATTACTTGTTTGTGTATAGACGTACTTTGTTTTTGTTGTGATAGAAACTTGTATAATCCAAAGTACTAAAGGGTCGTCCATATATTTTGCTTATGGATATTGTTCTATCATTTGATTTTCCCATAGACGAGTTGGTGATCACCTTCCGTTCATAGGTCTGACCTATTTTCCTCGTCTATAGGTTTTTGGCTTGTTTGCCTCGTCCATAGGTTTTGGCTTATTTGCCTCGTCTGTAAGCCTTTCTTTGGCCTTTGACGTTTGCTAGCGTTTGAGTCGTCCTAGAGTATCTGTTTTAGTCAGATGCTCGTCCATGGACTTGTATCAATTTTTTTTTGTTTCTTTAGCTATTGCACTTTACCCTTGTTTTGAGGAAAGTCTGCGAACGTTACATCCCTGCGTCCAAGGATTTTTCATTCATCTTTAGATTTTAGCCCCCTTCGTGGGTTTGACAATGGAACTTAGATTTTACGCATAAAATACACTTAAAATCCAAACCATATTATATAAGCATTGTTCACAAACATAGCACCTGCTTGGAAGCTAGTGCATTATGAAAGTACTTAAAATACACAACCTTGTCTTTAACAAACTTGTCTGTAGACGGTGCAAATGTTTAAGAACTAATGCACCTTTATTCTTAGTACACACCATAGCAGTAGTAAGAACACTAGTAGATATTAAACATAGTAGTAGGGTCGTCCATGATAGAAACTTCATTTTTGATTAACTTCGTCCAAGCTCATTGATAGTACCTTCTCAGGTGCTCCACGTTCCAAGGATGTTCCAGCTTTCGTCCGTCCAAAGCTTCTAAGTAATACGACCCTTGCCTTTTGCAGTTTACTACCCTGTATGGTCCTTCCCAATTGGGTCCCAATTTTCCATGAGCTGGGTTCCTAGTCGCCAAGGATACTCTCTTAAGAACGAGGTCCCCTATGCTGAAGCGCCTGGGTTTCACCATGGCATCATGCTGTCTGGCCATAAGGTTCTTGTACCTTGCTGTCCTCTGCTCCGCATCCATCCTTACCTCATCAATAAGGTCAAGGTCAAGACGAAGTAGTTCTTCATTTTCCTTCTCTTGATACTTCATCACTCGATGGTTAGCCATATGAACTTCCGCTGGTATGACCGCTTCACTTCCATAAGCTAACTTGAAGGGGGTTTCTCCTGTCGGGGTTCTCACAGTAGTTCTGTAGGCCCAAAGAACGCCTGGTAACTCATCTGGCCATATCCCCTTTGCCCCCTCTAGCCGAGTCTTCTTGATTTTTAGCAAGGATCGGTTTGCTACCTCTGCTTGTCCGTTTGCCTGTGGGTGGGAGGGTGAGGAGTAATGATTTCTGATTCCAAAATGCTCACAGAAGTCCCTGAATGGTGCGTTGTCAAACTGTCATCCATTGTCCGATACTAGCACCCTCGGTACTCCGAACCTACACAAAATATTCTTCCAAACAAAATTTTTAACGTTTTGCTGTGTGATCTTTGCAAGAGGTTCAGCCTCCACCCACTTAGTAAAATAGTCAATCCCTACGACCAAAAACTTCATTTGTCTGGTACCCGGAGGGAAAGGACCTAGGATATCCAGTCCCCATTGTGCAAAGGGCCATGGGGCCATCATCGGGGTCTGATACTCCGACGGTTGCCTAGGGACATTGCTGTAGCGCTGGCACTGGTCGCACACCTTGACATAAGCCTTGGCATCTGCCTGAACCGTGGGCCAATAGTAGCTGGCATGAATGACCTTATGGACGAGGGACCTTGCCCCCGAGTGATTTCCACATGCTCCTTCATGAACCTCCCTCAAAACATAATTTGCTTCATCTGGAGCTAGGCACCTCAGGTAGGGTTGAGATAAGCCTCGCTTGTAAAGTACTTCATTTATAAGGACGTACTTTGCAGCCCTAACCCTAAGTTTCCTAGCTTCGTTCTTGTCTTCTGGAAGCTTCCCATCTTGTAGATAGAGTATAATTGGACTCATCCAATTTTCTTCTCCTCCAATTTGCTGTATTTCTGGGAGGTCTATGCTCGGCATGTATTGGACTTTGCCATACTCGTCCATGACTCCACCTGCCAACGCTGCTCGCGCCAGCGCATCTGCTTCCATGTTTTCTTCCCTCGGGAGTTGAATAAAACTCACTTCTGAAAACTTTTGTACGAGCCTTCTCACTTTGCTGAGGTATTTCTTCATTCGTTCTTCCTTGGCATCACACATTCCATTCACCTGGTTGATTACTAGCTGAGAATCACCTCTGACTATTACTGACTCCGCTCCCAAGGACTTAGCCAATTCCAGCCCTTTGAGAAGTGCTTCATATTCAGCTTCATTGTTGGTTGCTTGGTACTGTAGGCGGGCTGCATACTCTAACTTATCACCCTCTGGGGACTGGAGTATGACTCCAATCCCTCCTACATACATCGTAGATGATCCATCCACGTTGATAACCCACCTTCTTGTTCTCTCGTCCTTGACCAGCTCGTCTTGGCTTGGAGTAAACTCCGCGATGAAGTCCGCCAATGCTTGCACTTTGACTGCATTTCTTGGTTGATACTTGACGTCAAATTCACTAAGTTCCACCGCCCATTGGACTAGCCGTCCTGCAGCTTCCAACTTGCTCATCGCCTTCTTCAGGGGATGATCCGTCAAGACAATAATAATGTGAGCTTGGAAGTAGTGTCTCAGCTTCCTTGAAGCCGTAACCAAGGCAAAGGCTAACTTTTCCATCATCGAATACCGTCCCTCCGCTCCTCTAAGTGCCCGACTAGTATAGTATACCGGTTTCTGCACTCATTCTTCTTCCCTGACCAGAGCGGAACTTATGGCATGCGGGGATACCGCCAAATACAAATACAGCTCTTCGCCTGGTACAGATGGACTCAGCAACGGTGCCTTTGTAAGGTAAGTCTTCAGATCTTGGAAAGCCCTTTGACACTCGTCCGTCCATTCGAACGCTTTCCTGAGGACTTTAAAGAACGGTAAACACTTATCAGTAGCTTTCGACACAAATCTGTTGAGGGCGGCAACTCGTCCAGTCAAGGACTGTACTTCTTTGATGTTTTTCGGCGGTTCCATGTTGAGTATCGCTTGGATCTTATCTGGATTTGCTTCAATGCCTCTATGTGAAACCATGAAACCCAATAACTTCCCCGATGAAACCCCAAAGGCACACTTACTTGGATTAAGTTTCATGTTGTACCGTCGTAGTGTGTCGAAGGTCTCTTGAAGGTCGTCCAAGTGTTTTCCCTCGTCTATACTTTTCACCAGCATATCATCAACATAGACCTCTACATTTCTGCCAATTTGAGGACGAAACATTTGGTTCACCAACCTCTGATAAGTTGCCCCTGCGTTCTTTAGACCGAAAGGCATTACCTTGTAGCAAAACAAGCTTTGGCTGGTGACAAATGAAGTCTTCTCTTAGTCAGCCTCGTCCATCTTTATTTGGTTGTAGCCTGAAAAGGCGTCCATGAAACTTAGCAACCTGTGACCAGCCGTCGAATCTACCAGCTGATCGATGCGTAGGAGCGGGTAACTGTCCTTCGGGCAAGCTTTGTTTAAGTCAGTAAAGTCTACACACATTCGCCACTTACCACTGGCCTTCTTTACCATAACTACATTCGCTAACCAGTCCGGGTAGTACACTTCCCTAATGAACTCCGCCGCAATCAACTTCTGTACTTCTTCTTTGATGGCGTTGTCTCGCTCAGGAGCAAATACCCTCTTCTTCTGACGTATGGGTTTGAACGAGGGGCTTACATTCAGACGATGGGTAATGACACTTGGATCAATACCAAGCATGTCTTCATGGTTCCATGCGAAGACGTCAATGCTTCTTTTCAAAAACTGGACCAACGCATTCTTCGCTTCTTCTTCCATGCTCGCCCCTATTCTAGTAAACTTCCCTGCCTTACTATCGTCTAAGGGAATTTCTTCTAACACCTCCACAGGCTCCGCTGTAGTTCTTCCATCGTCTATGCCCATCGTCTGTAAATGCTCGTCCATGGCCAACATGGCCAGGTAACATTCCCTGGCAGCCAGCTGATCTCCTTGCACTTGACCTACACCATGCTCAGTTGGAAACTTGATGGACAAATGGTAGGTGGAGGTTACCGCCTTCCAACTATTCAAAGTAGGCCTTCCAATAATAGCGTTATATGACGATGAACAATCGACCACGATGAAGTTTACCTCTCTGGTTATCTGCTGCGGATGCGTTCCAATAACTACGGGCAGTGTGACACTGCCCACTGGTTGCACTTTCATTCCTCCGAATCCTACCAGGGGCGAACTCACTGGGCGAAGCTGATCTCGTCCTAGCCTCATTTGTTGGAACGCAGGGTAATAAAGAATGTCCGCCGAGCTTCCATTATCTACCAACACCCTTCTGGTCGTATAGTCGGCAATAAGTAAGGTAATGACAATTGCATCGTCATGGGGTTGGTGAATTCTTCCAGCATCCTCGTCCGTGAACGTGATTGCCTGCTCGTCAGCTTCCATCGTCCTTGGAGATTGTCCTGACAGCTGGACGTTTTGCACCACCTTCAGGTATGTCTTCCTCAATTTACATGACTGCACTGCTGAGGTTCCTCCTACAATAACTCTTATTTCTCCTAGCGGGGGTCGTGACGACTCTTCCACCTTGGCTTTCAGCTTCTCGTCCTTGTGGTCTCGTCCAAGGAAATTCCTCAACTTTCCCTGCCTGATGAGGTTCTCCACCTGCTGCTTTAGATCAAAACACTCGTCCGTGTCATGCCCATGGTCCCTGTGAAAGCGACAATACTTATTCTTGTTGCGCTTGTTAGGGTCTCCCTTCATTTTCTCCGGCCACTTTAAGGACGGATCATCCTTGATTTGCATAAGAACCTGCTCTAGCGGGGTGTTCAGGGAAGTGTACTGACTTCTCGAGGATGAACTTGCCTTCCTACCATCCCTATCCCTTTTTTCTCCTACATGGGCTTTCTTAGGACGAGGAGCTTGATCTGAATGTCGGTGCCCGGGCTTCCGAGCGTTCTGACCTTTTCCTCTTCTTGGCTATTATTGCGTCCTCGGCGTTTATGAAATTTTGGGCTGAATGGACGAGTTCAGCCATGGTCTGAGGTTCCTGCTCGTACAATTTGTGAATAAACAAGTCAGAATTAACCCCATTATGGAAAGCAGCCAACAGCAACTTATCGTCCATCTCGTCCACCGTCAAGGCCTCCTTGTTGAAACGGTTAATGAAGGATCTCAAACTCTCATTTTCCCCTTGCTCAATCGTTAATAAACTAGAAGAAGAACGCTTGTGGCCCTGTCCTCCAATGAAGTTATTAACGAACATTTTACTCAATTCTTCGAATGATCCAACAGAGTTCGGGGGTATTTTGCTAAACCACACCCTCGCTGGCCCCTTCAGCGTGGTAGGGAACGCTCTGCACATAATCTCATCTGGAACTCCCTGAAGATGCATGGTTGTCTTGAAGGTAGCAATATGGTCACACGGGTTGCGGTTTCCATCGTATGAATCTAAGGAAGGCATCTTGAATTTAGGGGGTAGGGGATGACTGTTGATGGAAGCCGTGAATGGAGAATCCGTACGGTGAACTAAGTCCTCCACGGGGTTCGTCCGCCTCATATTCTCCTTCATTTCTTCCATGGCTTTTCTCATCTGGTCCATCTCTTTCTCCAAATGTGGCACCCTCCTTGAAGCGGTACCCCTTGTATGATCCTCAGACTCAGCATTTTCTCCTCTACCTTCCTGTCCCTGGGGTTGTCCTTCTGCATGTCCTTCACGGTGCTGCCTCCTGATATTGATCTCCTGGTTCAACTCTTGATTTTGGCGGGTCAGTTCCGCCATAGCCGCGGCCATGGACTGCATTTGTTGAAGGGACGACGGCTGCGGGGTAGGAATTGACTGGCGGTCGCGGTAAGGATTACTGGAAGCATCCCTACTTCCCTGGTGGCCTGGGCTAGTAGCCCTTGATCTTGTCCGAACCATTCAGCCTTTTGTCTAGGAACAAAGGGTGATCAAAAGAGTGAAACGAAAACGAAAATTATTTTCTACGTGTTTTTTCCCACAGACGGTGCCAACTGATGATGCGAGGAAAATCAGTAGGCTGGAATGCTTCGGGTTTGATAGGGCTTGCGGTTGATCTTGGTAGCCTGAAAAAAGAAAGAAGGAAATCAAGGGTGACCGGGGTTGCCGGCCAATAACCCTCCGATGGTAAAGTCAGTTTTTTCTCTCAAATATTTCCAAGCTCCAATTTTTTAGGAATGATTTCACGTACCTCTTCTTTTTTTGTCTGAACCAACGCTTATATAGTGTCTTAAGAGCGGTTATCGGATTTGTAACCTCCCCTTGATTTGAGGAGGTTCGTTTTTTTCGAATATAACTTTCTTAACCGTTTAGGAGTTACCCTTTTTATGCGTAATGGTCACTGGAGGTTGCTCGTACAATGATGAGATGTTTCAGACTTTCATTAATTTCTAAGTGTTCACGTGTCGTCCATCACTTCTCGTCCTAAGGTATTCAAGGCAGCTTACCTCGTCTTGAGCACGCCAAGACAGCTAACCTCGTCTTGAGCACGCTGAGACAGTTCACCCCGTCTTGAGCATGTCAAGACAGCTTACCTCGTCCTGACCACGCTGAGACAGTTTACCTCGTCTTGAGCATGTGGAGACAGTTTACCTCGTCTTGAGCACGCTGCCCGTTTTGGACGATCTCTATGGACAATTGGAGTTGCATTTTATCATACCACATCATAATCTATCTTTGAGAGAGATAATACAAGTTATCCTCGGATTATGTCTGAGGATAAATTCTGTCATCTAAACAATTTCCTGTATCTAATTTTTGGACCGATCCCATCATCTTTGTCATCTAAATAGCTCTAGAACCTAGATTTCTAGCCCACTCTCTACAAATTTCATTGTATTGGGCCTCTTGGGCCTATCCCCTTCTCATTGTTGGGTTTGGGTGCAATTTGTAACCTTAAAATTATTATTATTATTATTATTATTAGTTTTTTTAGTAAGTATACAAAGTAGTTGATTTAAGTATGAAATAAACTCCCTTATATATACGTTGTCCTTTTTGCTAATTTATCCTTCAAACTGCCACTTTTATAAGTGTTAGCCAAACACTTAGGGTGTGTTCGTTTGGAGAGAAAATAGAGAGGATGGAAAACTAAGGGAGGAAAATAGGCATTTTTTACTGTTCGTTTGCAGAGAAAACTGAGTGGGGATGGAAAACCGGGAGGAAAATTTTCCTCCCGGGCCCATAAAAATTTTCCTCCCAAATTGGGAGGAAAATGGGAGGGGAGAAAACATGAGATGGGGGCATTTACTAAAATGCCCTCATCCTACCCGACGTTGAACCTTCTTTTTTTTTTTTTTTTTTTTCAAACGTTACTGAACAAGTAACGTTGAACCTCTTTTCTTTTTTTTTTTTTTTTCTTCAACGTTCAGTAACGTTGAATTTTTTTTTTTTTTTTTCATTTCAACGTTACTGAACATTGAACTTTTTTTTTTTCAATGTTACTATTAACAAGAGTATAATAGTCAATTTATACCCTCCCACTTTTCTACCCTTCCAACCCGACACAGAAGAAGGAAAACTTAATATTTTCCATCCTCCCACTTTTCTATCCTCTCACAATTTTCCATCCTCCCACTTTTCCACTCCTCCAACTGAACAGACTCTTAGCTTTTTCAAAAAACACTTTTTAATAACTTTTACCAAACACTCAGTTTTTTCAAAAAACACTTTTTCATACTGCAGTTTTTGAAAACTCTACTTTTTCAAAAAGCCTAGTTTCAAAAAGCTGAACCAAACTCATCCTAAATGGAATAGGGAAAGCGCTTTGGGCTTTTTGTTACTATGGGCAGAATTTGTAATTATCAGAATGGCTTGTGGTGCCTAGCCCATTCAATTGGTCTAGGCCTAAGCCCTCTCACCTTTGTGCCCTTGTTCAAGTTACAGGCTTGCCTATTAAGCCTCGGTCCATGCCAAGCTAATGCCATCATTCTGTAATTGCAGTAGATAATAATACATAAAGAGGATAAAATATTTCTTTTTTATTTTTGTGCTATCAAAGTTGGAATCATCTTTAACGTTTTTTATATATATATATATATATATATATATATAAACTTTTTTGTATTGAAAATTATTTCATTCTTAGGTAATTCAGGAGTACGAAGAACTAATGTTCATTTTTCTCATCTATATATGAGAAAACATTAGGTTAGGCTGTGGCGTAAAACATTGGTTTTACACCATCCCTTCGCCATGTCACCCATCACTTAAATCTAAATAGAACGATTTCAACAAAAAAAAAAAAAAAAAAAAGAAGTTCTCGCTGTTTTTCTCTGCTTCACCATGCTGTGTCCTTTGCCGTGACCACAAAACACTCTAAAGAATGTTTAGTTGCCAAGAAACCTAGGAAATTAAAGAAAGAAGAAAATTCAAATATTGCTATCTTCTGTCTTCTCCCCCAATATGAAAATATTTTACAATTGTTGCAGAAATTAACTATCAATCTCCTTCTTCTCAGACCAAAACGCATTCAAAAGCCCATCTTCTACTGTGATTTGAAAACCCTATATAAAATGCTTCAAGAAGAAGAATTTCAAAAAGGAAAGATAAAAAAAAAGCCCAAAATATTTACTTCCAAACCCAGGAAAATAAACTAAACGCAGAAAGTACCTCCTCCCTTTCTCTTAACCCTAATGAAATTAAAAAATAAAAACACGAAAAACCCCATGTTTCAAAATCAATTTTCCTAGATTTTCCCCCATTTTCTTAAAAGAGAATGGACATTTAAAAAAAATTAAAATAAAAAAATAAAGAAGACCAAAAACAAAGAAGGGGTATCAGATTAACAGAAAAAACAAAAACGAAAAAGAAAAAGAAGAAGAAAACCCATCTGTCTTCAAACTTAAACATAAAATGAACATAATCTAGAAATTCCCTCCCCTGCGAATAAACCCAATTTTATAATATAAGGAAAAATAAAAAAAATAAAAAAGAAAAAAACCCCTATGCTTCAATAATCCAATTTGACAGATTTTTCGTTGGTTTCCTTAGCACAAACAATAGAGATTTGAACAAAAAGAGAAAAGTTGAAGAAGAAGAAGAAAGACCCACATCTCTCTAGCTTCAAAGTCCAAAAAATTTTCTCCGAAAGAAGCTTCTTGAACCCCAAAATCAGAGGGATTATTTTTATCAATAAGGTTGTCTTCTTGTTGATTAGTGTCCTCCTCACCCTTACCCACACCCACAATCTCACATGGAGGAAGCAGAGATGAAGTAGAGGACAAGACACGGTGAAGCAAAGGAAAACAATGTGATTTTTTTTTTTTTTTAAATCATTCTATTTCTCTTCCTTCAGGGGATTTAAGTGATGGGTGACGTGGTGAAAGGCTATTGGATGGCATAAAACCAATGTTTTATGCTACAGGCTGACCTAATGTTTTCTCTCTCTATATATATAATAATAGGTAAAGTAGAGAAAAAATCTAATTAAATTTCAAATTGGAATTCAATTAGAGTTTAATTTTGAGTCATGTATCTTATCTAATCTAAATTTTAGAATTTTATGTCAAGTGAGTTAATATATATATATATATATATATATATATATAATAGGTGAAGCACTGAGAAACTCCAATTGCAATTCTAAATTAGAATTCTAATCTATATTGTGCCACGTATCAATATAAATATGAAATTAGAGTCTAATTTTTCACCATCTGTTGTAATTTCAATGTGCTTTTTTTTTCCACACCCGTACATTTTTAGATTTACCTCCCTTTTCCACACCCACGTATTTTCAGGTTCACCTCCCTTTTTCACATTCACGTATTTTCAGGTTCACCCCCCTTTTCCACACCGATTCAGGCACCTTAATGTACAACTCCCATCTTCCTCAATCAATGCTATGAAATTTCAAAAGAATCTCTTGGTGTCAATGATGCAAGTATTTGGGTATTTCTGTATCTTATATAAGAAAAGGTTCTCTAGATATTCTGATTGTACTTATCTTTACAATTTTTATGGTTCTGGTTTATACTTTGCAAAACAAATTCCAACCATTCCTAAGATTTGATTACTACTTTCTTTCATCTGTCTATACTATCGTTCCTTTTTGTGTAAATTTTTCATTGTTTAATTATATAATTTTATGGTTTTCCTATGATTGATGTTACATGTTTATTTTCTTTCATCTGACTATACTTTTTTTTCCTTTTTGTTAATAATTTTTATTGTTTAATTATAAAATTTTTTTGTTTTCCTATCATTGATGTTGCATGTTTCTTTTCTTTTTCATAACACGTTATCAACACAAGTCTCTACCCAATTTTGAAAGGAAGTTGTAATCTCATTATTCTTCAAACATTAAAAATTATTTGTGTAGTTTTCTCAACTCACTATAAGTTTTCTTTTAAGGAATTAGTACTTATTCTATTTGTTTGTCTTTATGTTTTATGCTTATAATTTTAGTAATTTTTAATTGATTAAAAAAAATAATGAGATTCACGTTATTTTATTGTTATATATTGTTATGAGATGCACGTTATGAGATTCACATTTAATTGATTAAAATATTTTGCTAAAAATAGTTTGTGATAAAGCAATTTAATCATAGTTATATGTACCGTGTATGAATTAACGTTGAATATATATGTCTATGTAGCATTCTTTCATTAGAATTTTGTATGATAAAAATATTTGTTAAAAAATTACATAATGCTAAGTTTTATTAAACATGAATAAACTAAGTCTTTTAAACATGACTAAACTCATGATTAATAAATAAATAAAAAAACAAAACCAATAGTATCATTTAAATAATAAAATGTAATATATTTATTTCTATTGTTTTATTAAATTATATTTATTCTCGTGCGGTAGCATGGGTTACATACTAGTTTAGTGTAAAAGTTGAATTTCAATCAAAGTTTACTTTCGCGCCACGTATCCCATTCAATCTAAATTTTTAAATTTTTGTGCCAAATTAGTTAATTTAGTGTAGAAAACGAGGAGTCCAATTTAATAAACCATAAAAAACACAATCATATAATTTTAAAAAAAAATCAAATTTTTAAGTCATCTATATATATATATATATATATATATATTGGTAAAGATTAGAGAAAATTGAATAGGAATTTGAAATTATAATCCAATTTTGCGTCATGTGTTTAAATTTATGTAGGAACTACACCATAATTATTTATTTAAGCTTGTGCCATGTGTCTACTTAACTTTTTTAATCTTTGTATCAAGTGAGTTAATGAGTGTAAAATACTAAGAATCTAATATTAATAAACTATATATATAAAAAAATCACATATACTCAATAAAAATCACTACATGTTTCTCAAAAAATAAATAAAATAAAAATCACCACATAAAAAAAAATTACCACATGCTCTATTTTATTAAATATTAGAAAAAAAAATGATCATAAGTAGTATTAAATTTAGGTAAAAATTTTAACACGTGATTAATTACGCTTACTTTAAAAAATTATTTGACTAATTATCTATATTTTATGATAAAAATTGTGTTTAATTTTAAATGTATCTATATGTATGTATGAATGTATGTGTTACATGCTTTAAAAAAAATTAATTTGACTAATTATTTATATTTTTATAATAAAAATTTTGTTTAATTTTAAATGCATTCTTGCATTTACATAGAGTTACATGCTAATATTCATAATGGAACCCACCATAAATTTAATAAGTGAATCAACCCTACCATGAATGTGAGAAGAAGAAGCATTTATTTTCCATACTCTAGAAGCACTTAAGAATGACCTGAAATTCGTTTGACCCAAAGAAGTATGTGTATTGTATTTCAATTTCCCTTTTGGCAAAAGTAGGTTATACTATTATAGTGCTCTGTTTGGCTAAGTATCACAATTTTGATGAATCTAACGCACAAGAGAACGTGACCTAGGCCAAGTCCCCCCTTTTTTTTTTTATTAGCTAAAAGCATATGGTAAAGCACTTATTTGTGACATAAAAGCATGTTTAATGGAACCATACTAGATTGATCAAGATTCTTTACATTTATCTCGAAATGGAGATGATTCATTTTATGATTTAAACTTTGTTTTTATTTTTCAAAATGTAGAATTTTGGGTCAGTTTTCGTTTTAATTAAGAGTCGCGTAATTAGCGACAAATGATAATAGTAGAAGTTCGTTGTTAGAGTGACCAGCAACAAAGGTTGCAAGGTGGTCGCACAGTGAACAGCAACAACCACAATGCTGACGAATATAAGAGATAGTGGGATTCATTCGACATAGCCCATGATGCTTGCAATTGCTCGAGGGACAGGGGCGTTTGTGTGGGTTTGAAATCTAGTAATTTGGGTTGGTTGAAAAGTGAAATCACCCGTTCGAAAATTTTACTAATAAATTTCAAATCAATAAGAATATTTGGATCTAAATTTTTTAGTTTTTAACGACTTAAAAAGTTACTTTGTTTATTTTAATATCTCATTCTATAATATATTCAATATCAAAAATTTTATTTATTTTACTACTTCATTAAAATATTTTTTTTATTTTTTTAATTCTTTTATATTAAAATCTGCGTCTCTTTCTCTCGTTCTCTGCCTTCCTTTTCCCAAGCAAAAGCAAAAGCAAAAGCAACCAATAATCCCACCACTCACCACTCATGGCCACTGTCAGCCACCACCATCATTCAACCACTGCCATTCACAAGTCACAACCCCGCATCACAACCACCATACTATCATTGTTAGAGATGACAACTCACCATAACTAAGAACATTCTCATTAAAAATGTTATAACGCTATAAATGCTATTAATAACAACTAATATATAAAAAGCACGATACATCAAACATGTCAAATGCTAAAATTTTTTATGCCCAGCTACAATGAGCTACTTTCTCTGGCAGCTCACAGTAGCTGAACGTGAAAACCAAATATTATTTTTTAATCCTCACACTCGCATGGCCTCTCCTTGTATCTCTCTTGCTCACACATGACGTTGCCTCCTTCCCTTTTCTTTTCCTGCTTCTCCCTCAAGCCATGCCGACATGCCTTCTCTCCTTTTCTTTTCTGGTTCTCACTCAACCCACGCCGCCAACTCTCTTCCCTTCTCCCACGCCTATTCCCCTCAACCCGTGCCCCTCTCTTTCTCTCTCAATCTTTTCGAAGCTCCGGTCCACCCAAAACACCTAGGCTCCGAATCAAAACCCGGCAGAGAAGCCAAATCCCGATGCCACCACTTGGTTTCACTGCCTGTCGTTGACCAATCGATTCTATTCTTTGTGGATCTGAGTTTGTGAAATTTTTTCTTCGTGGGTCTGAGTTTGTGAAAGTTTTCTGTTCTTCGTGAGTCTGGGTTTGTGAAATTTGTTCTTGGTTGTTCAGCGGTTGTGGGTTAGAGTTTATGACTTGGTTGTGATTTGATTTTGGGTTTGTGATTTGGTTTTGGGTTTGTGATTTGTTTGTGGTTTGATTTTGGGTTTGTGACTTGTTTGTGGTTTTGGTGGTTAGGGTTTGAGGTTGTGGGCGATAGTGTCTATTGCAGTGGGTGTGGGTGTGGGTTGTGGTGGCTGGAGGCAGTGGCAGTGGGTTTCGGTTTTGTAGTGGCTTGGGTTTTCTGATAATGGTGGTAGCTGGCGATGGCTACGGGTGGTGGTTGGGTGTTTTTTTCTGGGAGAAAAGCTATACAGAAAGAAAGAGAGAGGGAGAAAGAAAGAGCAAGAGATGCATTGACAATAAAAAAAATTTTAAAAAAATTAAAAAAATAATAAAAAAATAATACTTTAATAAAGTGTTAAAAAATAAAAGATGTGTGATGTTGGTAATAATATAAAGTGAAGTGTTAAAATAAAAATAGTGCTTTGAGTTATTAAATGCTAAATTTTTTAACATTTTGCGATGAGAATGCACTAAATGTCAAATTTTTTTGCATTTGAGAGTTTTGATGTAGTGTGTTTTTTTGTCTGTTAATTGTTATTACTAACATTTTTAGCATTATAGTGTGAATGCTCTAAGTCTAGGGATGCCCATCAAATGGCAAAACATTTTACATCAATCTTGTTTTCAGGTGTGGCGCTTCTTGGGCTCCAGTAGTCCAGTTAACTTCAACTGTGAAAATCTCATGTCATCCAACAAGAAATCTAGGTTTTGAATTTCACATACGTTAAAAGCTAATTAATATTTTAACTTAATGAAATTCAAAGCAATTACAATGAAGAGGATACCATAAAATCTATAGAAAAAAAAAAAAAAAAAAAAAAAAAACAAGTAACGAGTTTGTTTTATTAAAATTATTTAAAAAAATGTTATAAAATTGGTAACAAATTTTTTATTTTTTTGGTAACACTGCTGTGTAACAATTTATGTCCCCCCAAAAAAAAAAAAAAAAAAAAAATCAAATCGCAATGAGACCTCAGGTTTCCCTTATCCGGTTATACCCTGTGCGCGTGTCCGACAGAAAGAGGTAAACAGAGATGGTTGGGCCAATGAGACCTCAGTTTGTTCTATTTGGTTCATCCATAGTTCAACTCAGTTACAGTAACGAAGGATGGGGTGCTATTCTTGCTGACAGATATGCTCGTAAGGTACTTCTTCAACTTCTTTCCTTCTTCTTCATCTTCCTTCTTTTTTTTCCTTCAGTTTCTGGGTCAATGTAGTCATGTTTGATGTGAAAAATAAGTACACTTTCTACAATTTTTTGCAACTTGGTGAGGTGATTAATCAGTATTCTTCTCATTTTGTTTGTTGGGGGATCGACAAACTTTTACTTGCTAAAATGGGATCCACAAATAGCAAAACTTAATGTCAAAGAGACACCATGTTAGCTGCAAGGAATAGTATAAACCAGAATTTGTGTGTTTAGCCAAAGCCTTTTAGCTCATGTGGTATCTCGGGGTGTTTGTATAATAACTTTGGCAAAGTTCTTAACTTTGAATCTGGTTCTTAGAGATAAGACTGCAAATTGTCTATTAGATAGCTTATTAAAGTAAAAGAAAGAGTTAGTGTAAATTTTACTTTTATTCGATAAGAAGATATTCAAGTCAGGATGAAATTGTTTAACTATAAATGACCACATTTTTCAACAAATAAGGTTCTTGACATTTTCTAGTCCAATAAATGTTGTGCAATTGCTTCAATGTTTTACTGGCATAACTGATTTCAATCTGCAATTGAGTATAAGCAGATATTTTGTTGCGAGGATACAATGGTTGGACTTCGAGGCATGCTCTACAGGTTTTGGATCAAGTTTTTCCAAAGGTATTGTGTAATTTTACTGTTGAATTTTAAGCATACTTTAATTTATAGTTTTATATGCTCACAAAAATTACACATGATGGGCCTGAAATATTGTTATAAATACCACTGTTTTTGAATACTTTGCAATCTTACACTATTTCTGAAATATGTAAAGATCCACCACTAATTGGAAACTCGAGTTTGAGGAAAAATTTTGAAAATTTTTTATGCAACTCAAGTTCCATAAAAAATAGCATAACAAACTTGAAGGCCATTTTTTTAAAGAACTTGAGTTTCTGAAACTCGAGTTACGTGGTAAACTCGAGTTTTAAAAATGTGGTAAATTACTAAATATTTTGCAAACAGTAGTAAATCCATACATATTTTCTCAAACAATAGTATACGGTCATTTTGACCTTTATTTATTAGCATATATTTACATTTCCTCCTGATAGGTGTGTACTTTAATGCTTATCTTCTATAATTCCATTTAAGGATGCTGCTGTACAACCTTCCTTGGTGATAGTCTACTTTGGTGGTAATGATTCAATGCAACCTCACCCATCTGGCTTAAGCCCTCATGTACAACTTCCTGAATATGTTGAAAATATGAGGACTATCGCAATCCATCTGAAGGCAAGCTTTTAATGCCACAGTAACACTTTATTGTTATTTGAATGTGTATAAATAGCTGATCCATTTTGAAAATTAGGACTTCTTTTCTTTTCTTTCTTAAAAAATATATGTTTCCCACTGATTGTCAATCAATTCTGTTAAATATGTGGTAGCCTGCACAAGTCAGAATCATTATAAACTATTATTTGTGGTGACATTTATTTGGTGCAGTTTGCGTTAGCCACTATTCTCAAGCAGTGCCTGAAGCAAACATGATTTGCACTACCTGTCACCTGATTATGTAATTTGGTGTATATTCTAACAAGGGTCTCTTTGATTTCCAGAGCCTTTCAGAGAAGACTCGCATTATCTTTCTCAGTGCTCTTCCTGTCAACGAGGCAAAAATTCGCAAAGTATATAGGTGTTTATAGCAACAATCTTGTAATTGTTTGTCATTGTTTCCTAGAGCATTTCTTAGTTCTAATATCACATTCTAAACTGGAATCCGTCAGTTTCTAATGGAATATATTTACTGGAACAGTAATGACGTAGCTGAGTTGCGAACAAATGAGTCATGCCAAATATATTCTGAAGCTTGTTTAAATCTGTGTCGTGAGATGGACATTAAGGCTATTGATCTTTGGACCGCAATTCAGAAAAAGGATGGTTGGGCAACTGATTGCTTCACGTAAGTTTGCTTGCATGAGTACGGTAGCCTGTAGGTTTTGTTTTTGGCAGTGTATATAAAATATTAAGCCTCAATATATAACATTAATAGAAGTAGTAAAAAAAGACTTGTTCCTTAAGCAAATGATAGAGTATGATTGTGGATAAAATAAAATGGCTAAAAGGATTAAATATGACTGACCTTGACTCGTTTGTTGAGGATATATAGCTAAGCCCAACATTTTGGGACTACAACTTAGTTGTTGTTATTGTTGTATATAAAGTATTGCAATCTTCGATTTTACTTTGACCTCTCTGGGATTTCTATCCAGGGATGGAATTCATTTATCTTCTGAGGGGAGGAAGATAGTGGTGAAGGAGATATTGAAGGTTTTTAGAGAGGCCGACTGGAAGCCAAGTCTACACTGGAAGTCATTGCCAACTGAATTTGAACAGGTTTTTGAACCCAAATATTTGATGAGAAGACCTTATCCAACATCTCCAACGCCTGCTTCCTCAGACACATGAAATAGGAATAGGTCCTAAATATATTGAATTGATTTTTTTTTTCCATAGCAAATATATGTTTGCACTTTGCAGTTCGAAACTTTAAGATTGGTATATATTGCTAAAATTAAAGATTAAATTGATTGCAATCGTGTTCTTTCTTTTCTGGTTTTTTTTTTTTTTATTTATTTATTTTATTATTACATAGGAAAATGTTATTTGCATGGTATACACCCTCTATTTGAAAATTTGATTTTGAATTAAAAGTTTCTATCTACTTTTATCTAAAAATAATCAAAAGAAACCAATAAACCACCCCTCACATGCAATGTTATAGAAGATCCCATTTAAAATAAAACAATTCCAACATATTGAGTATGATTAGGTGTAAAAGCATCTACCATACCTGAAATATTAAAATTAGTAGATATGATAATTGGCTGCAATTATAATGTAAGAGTAGTATGCACAAAAAATATGCAAAAAGAATTATCCCAAATGAAGTACAAGTACCTACCTGATACGACAACAAGTATGTCTGGTTCAAAGCTGCATTCATGTGAGTTATGCTCAAAGCTCTCTAATTATTCTACTGAGGTTCACAATTACTCTTTTGTAAAAAACACACAAAAAAATTCCCTTGGATGATTTATTTTTCAGCTTACCAAAGATGTTTTTTATTCTAAAAAATCAATAACAATAATATTGTTTGTTGTTTCAGTTTTTAAAAAGCGAAACTACATTATTGATCTTTAACGTTTACTTACCGAGTGCTATTAGTCTCTTAAATTTAAAATGAGCGCTATTGGCCTTTTAAGTTTAAAATATGAGCGCAATTGATCCTTTTGTAAATAACCATTAGTCTAATGCCTACATAGCTAACAGATCTATGACATGTCAAATTTTTAAGTGACGTGGCAACAAATTTAATATTAAAAATCAAAACACAAAATCCGACTCATTAAAAATATCCATCTACCCATTTCTAACCCATTTTAAGTGACCTATTAAGAGACATATATATTCCCAATTTGAAAACTCATGATTCGAAGAGAGATAAGAGAGAAATCCCATCAATCTTTCACCTTTTCAACAAAACTAACCCGCCTTTAGCCCACATATTTCCCAAATCGAAAGGGCCCTGTTGCACATTGCACAACACTGCATTCCAATAAAATAGAGTGATTATCTGATAATATCTTAAATAGACACCTTTGAGAAATCATAGAAAGATGCTCCTCTAAGAGGGGAGTGGGCAAAAAATTGTTAATAAAAGAATGAGAATGGATATTGGACCACGTAAATCTCCACCCTCCAAAGGGAAATCCACTAGCCCTCGAGAGAAAATGTAATCAAAGAACTCTTGCATTACTAAGGTGGTCAAATTTTCCCCTATTCATTCACTAGGAAAGCGAACCACATTGAAATCCCTCCCCCACACCCCCCCATCACACACCAAGGTGCTTCTCACCAACTGAACACCCAATCTAATTCTTCCCGTAGTAATCTCCTATCAGAATCACGATTGGGTCCATAATCCATATATGATATACCCTAGAAAACGCCCACTCAAAACCTGAAGACACAATTACCAAATGACAAGACAAAGATTTAATTCTCTGCAACCCTTTGTCTCTACATTACCTTTATTAGACTTTCTTGGACTAGGATAAAGACTCTCATCCTCGTCGGTCTCATTTGGACCTTCAGCTCTGCGGTAGTGGCCTGTGATTTAGTTTGACAAGTTGAGCCCAGTTAAAGTGTTCCAACGTTGTCTGCCTTAGCATTAAGTGAATCTGAATTTTCAAACTCAATCCCCAGCCCATTTTAATCATCCAATTACCATCAGATTCAGGCCCAACCTCTAATTCAAAAAAATCTGACACTGTGCTGGTGGCTGTTTAGCACGGAGGTTGTACAACTTTGCCCTTCGATTCCGGCGCCACCAAACCGTTAAAGCCCCGGCAACCCTACATCTGCTGACTCTCTAGTATAACTACTGAATTTTTATATTTTCTTATTCTTCTTAGTGCAATTTTTTTTTTCTAATGCTATTTGATTACCATCCTTAGTTGAGAAAAAAATAAAAAATTGAAGGGCTGATTTTATAAGATTTGCGTTGTATTGCTGGATTATGCATGGCAGTTTAAGATATATATGGACATTTCATTTAGGGGCATAGCCATGGACCATGTTGTACTTGTCATTTTATGTTATAATTTTTTTAAAAATTGCCGGGTCATTGCATCGTACCCATGTCGATCTGTGCATCCTAAATGGCAATGCCCTAAGCTTTCTTTCTTTTTGGTAACGTATTTTCTGTTTCGGTATTATCTTAGCATTTACCAAGATAGGAAATGAAATTTATCCTATTCAATTTTTTTTTTTTTTTAATTTGAGAAACGAAAATTCAATTTATTTTCATGTTCTGTGTGTTTGTTAAATGTCTTGTGGACTTTAAATTTTTTATTGGCTTTGCGTTTGCAAAAATTCTTTTATGATCAATTGAACTATACACGTAAAGGATCTAATCTCTTTTTTTTTTCTTCTGTTCAAATAGGAGGCACAGCAAGTGATACAGTGAGCTCAATTCGTGTTAGGGTTTGAATTCTGTTAGTAGAGAGTACTAGACAGGTTTGGCAATGGAGAAGCATCGTTGTGATATTGGATCTTGTTGATAATATGATTATATAGTTACAAGAATTGCAAATTAGCAATCCAAACTCTCTTTTGAGCAGAAGAAGAAATTTTTGCTTTTAAACACGTTTTCGTCACTGTATTCGCATATGAGTTTGCAATTTGGGAGTATTGATTAATTTGGTCAACGGTGTTCATATGTTTCTTATGGCATTTTCTAGATGATGCATTTGTATTTTATTTGTTTTTTTTTTTTTTTAAGGCTTTGATATTGGATTTGTATAAAAAATTTTGCTTGCTTTGTAGAGTTTGGTGTTGTTGGGACACAAGAAGCTCACTATGGAGAAGCTTGCAGAAGAGGAGGCTGAACAGAAAGTCAAGGGGCAGGCCAAAAGTAAAAACACTTGGTAAGTCAATCTTAAAACCAAATGTTATGACATGCATATGTTTTGTTTTTAATTGTTATTTTCACGTATTATATGTCAATGGTTGCTTTTGATTCTCTAAGAATGTTAATTTAGGTGGCAGAAAAGGGGTTGTCCGCATCAAGGGCCATGTGAAACCTGCGAATTATTTGGATTCACATGAGAAGTTTTTGATTGGGTTATGTAAAAAGGTTGAATCTTACCATCCAGAGATTTAATCCGGGAATTTAGGTGATGCAACTTTAGCCCATTGTGCTTTTGGTCCTAAGATTTATTTTATTTTATTTTGTGAAGCAGGATTGAAATGTTGAAAGCTAAACAGATCAGGCTTGTACAAGAAGAAAAAAAATAGGAAGAAGAAAGAAATGGAAGAACAACAAAAAATTGAAAGGGATAAGAGAGAGCATAGGAGGAACCGTGAAGGCACAAAACTTTTGCTTCCTGAAAAGTGTCAGTACAACAAGAAAAATCAGCTTAAAGCTCAAGAATAAGTATTATATAAACTAGCTTGTAACCCCATACAATGCATGGGATTTTTATTTAAATAAAATTTTAAATACTGCTTATTTAGTCTTAAAGGAATGATCAAAAGTATAACATAAATTATTATGAAAATATTTATTGATATATATATATATATATATATTAATGTCAAAGAGCAAAAAAAAAATTTAAACATATTTAAAGGGATTCTGATGTGAAGCTTAAATCAAAATAAGCTAAGCTGACTATCATAATACAAAAACATGCAACTGAGATTATATATTAATTTGGAGGCAATAAGACTTGCAACAATGAGTTTTTTTTTTTTTTTTTTTATCATTTTCAGGCCTCTTTCCCACCTTCATTGAAACTGCACCAGATGAAATCATCTCCTGAACTAAACATGCTCTTACATTCACCACAGAACACAGAGGTAAGATTCAGTGAAGTACCAATTAGTTAAGCCTTTTGAAAAGTTATTTATTTATTTTTTAAACTTCAAATATTTATTTGTTTTCCTTTTGTTTCAATGTATAAAACAAATCATAGTTGGTCAGCCCATATGTAAATAAGAGAAGTGTTACATTAATGATAATGGCTGTAATGATAGAGTTAGCGGTGGTGGAGGTCATTGCAGTGGTAGCAGGATGGTTTGAAAGAGGTTTAAGGTGGAGAACTGTAGAATTATGTGTTTAACAAAAAAAGAAAAGAAAAAGTGTAGACTATATGGCTCAAAAGATTTCATGAATCTCAAGAATAATAATTATGCCAACAAAGAGAACAGTGCTATTTGGGCAAGTATACCGAGAGCTCGTGATTTGGTTGTAAATAGTGGAGTTAAATGTTCATTGGAGGCTTATAATTACTCTTTTGCTGCTTGCCAACTTGGCTTTGTGCAACTGACTCCTCTGCCGCCAATTTTCACTGGCAATGTGCATTGGCATGAGAGAGCAACTGTAAAAATGGATGAGATCAATGTTTTGAACTCCAAAGATGAAGCTCAAACAGAATCTTTTAAATTGAAATTGTTCTGGAGGTGGTCTGAATCCTCTAAACCATTCGAGGAATGGTGGGAATTCACTTGTCCTATTTCAACACCCCTGAAGCACTTCAAGGCTTGTTGGATACCTGGCCCAAGTGTTTAAGGATCATTTCAGGTATATTTTCTTTGATGTTATCAGAAATAATATACCTTTAACAGGGACTGAGTTACATCTCAGGAACCCCCACAATGGATCCTTCCATAGATGTTGAACTTGATACCTTATGTAGTATACCAATTGTTGGTTCCAACTCAGAATGTCTTCTTTCTTTGTCAAGCTATTATTAAATCTTCTCACAAGTTTACATTTTTCTCTAACCAATTTTATCATTTTTCAGGATTTTGCTTCAATGAATTTGACAGAAAAAGATGAAGGAAAAAGAGTGCAAGAAACTGAAGAACAAGGGGATGATGAAGACATATTTGCCAAGGCTCGTGCTGTACTTGATAATCTTGAAACAAGCATACCTTCAGCATCATCAAATATGGATTTCGTCAAGCTGAATGAGACCTTACTGTGCATTCGCTCTTATTTGGTCAATTCTGTAGATGAAGTTCTCCTAGACGATGTTGCTCAAGGTCGATTCTATGAACTCTTTCAATCCATACTTCCCTACATGCATAAAGAAGATAGGATTGAAGGTACAATTCTTTCTATGTTCATGGACCATTATGAGAACTCTGTCAAAGACCTTTCTCAGATCAGAGATAAAAGAGAGAATTGAAGCTCTTAATCATGTCATCTCTCACACCCCAAATCCTAGAGCAGCATTCAAAATTCAAGTAGCTGATGCTTTGCAAGATTTGACCACTGCATCAAATGAATTGATGCAAGCAGAACAAGAATGTTGCAAGGCTCAAGCCAAAGTCAATAGATGTGTTCAGAAAAAGAATGAGGCTAAAGCATTTGTGGATGGACTGCTCCAACAGAATGAAGAAGTATCAAGACAGTCTGAGTCACTTTCTGGATCTGAAGAAGAAATGAAGAACCTGACTATTGAAGCAGTTTTTACTGAAGAGAAAATTAGAAATAACTGGTCACTGATTCGCAGTATGTTAGATAATTTTCAATTCGAGGAATAAACTCTTCTTAGTCTGTATTTCTTTTCTTTGACCTTATTTTGAAAAGCTAGCTTGTATAACTTTTAACTGTTTCGCAGTTTTTGCCTTTATGAATATGTTTTGTAAGGCTTCTGTATGCTCGCACTGCTGAACTTCTCAATCCTATTACAAATGCTAGTTTTGACCATTTATTTGGCCTTTAATATTTCTTATGTGAATAAGCTAATTCATTCGGCGAAATTTCCTTTTAGTATGGGGCTAAGGTTTTTATGTATTTATTTATTTTGTAAGTGTGGAAATAAACAGAAAAAACGGCACAATGATCCCATACATTTTTGCCTGCAGCAAGCTGTGGCTGTTGGTGTTTCTTTCTTCAGGAACCTGTAGATATTACCTACAGTTTGTTATGATATGATCGATTTGTGCCAATTTATTGAAGCTCATGAAAACATACACGATGTACTTTGTGATTCAGAACTTAATTAATAAAAGTTCTTTCAGGTGGATCTTGTCGTGTTCGAGAAGTTCAGAGTTCCTAAATAGGCAATCCAGGTGGATCTTGTCGTGTTCGAGATTAAAACATTAGAGATAGCAGCATAGACTAAATTGACATGGTACTAGAAATGTTCGGACCAACTTGACCCAATCAAAAAGTTAGGAACCAAATTGACATATAGTGTAAAGGATAGAGACCACTTATGTAATTTACCCAAAAATAGTGCCCAAAACTTTACAGCGAAGACAGCCTATAAAATTGCTCTTGGCCTCAAAAATCAATCCCAAGGTGAGCACTCACAAGCACGGCATAATGGCAGACTTTGGAAGAAGGTGTGGAAACTGAATGTGGCCCCTACCCTTTGTGGAGAGCTTGTTCAAATATCTTGCCCACAAAAGACAACTTGCAGCGCCGTAAGGTGAAGGTCGACGCGAGGTGCAAAATCTGCTCCCAAGACTTAGAGACCCCTTGTCATGTGGGAGTGCCCCTTTGCTAGGAATGTCTGGTCCATGGCAAGTAGACGAATTCAGAAGTGTTCAAGCAATGTATCAGACTTCTTGGAATTGTTTCGGACTATGGTAACCAGGCTGAACCAGCAAGACCTTGAGACTTGAACAGTTATTGTGTGGGCTCTATGGAATGCAGGGAACAAATTTTACTTCGAAAAGACTCAACTTCAGCCAAGGCACATCTATGATGGTGCTTTAGGTCTCTTAACAGATTAGCAGCACCTCATGGCAGCACAAACAACTTGAGTATTCTGATAAAGATCCATTGATCTTTAATTTTTCTTTACTTCTACTCTAGTAGTTCTTCGAGGGAACTAGGCCTCCAATAATATCTCAAAGAGAACTAATCACTGTGCTATTCTTCAATGAATTCCATATTACAATCAATTTAGTCTTATACTTTACTCTCTAACTAATAGAGTATAACTATTGCTTAACTATTAACAGAGTACAACACATTACAGCTTATTCACTCAACTAATCAAGTACAAGCTTCTAATAAATGTCTTAACCAACTAACTAACTCTGTACCAGTATTCACTGCATAAGAATATTGTACCAGAGCCTTAACATTGCCCCCCTCTTTAGAGCACCTTGCCCACCTCTTTAGAGCACCTTGCCCACAAGGTGTGGGTACTGGTGTTGCAAAACATGAAGTAGCTCCCAAGTAGCATCATCTAGTGAAAACCCTTCCCAGTGGACAAGAACCTCTGTAGCTGGCTTATGCCTTTCTAGCTGAACTTGCCTTTGTTGTAAGATGGCCTTTGGTTTAGGAGAAAGTTGACCTTGATTATCCACTGATGGCAGGGTAGGAATAGGATACATGTTTTGGCCCAACTTAGCCTTCAAGCAAGACACATGGAACACAGGATGCACACCTGTAGTAGGAGGCAAATCTAGCTTATAAGCAACAACACCAACTTTCTGCAGAATTTGAAAAGGACCAAAGAACTTAGGTGCCAGTTTCCCCACTTTGTTTAATCAAAGGGACTGCTATTTAAAGGGTTGGAGCCTTAGAAAAACCCAATCACCCACCTTAAAATGTCTTTCCAGTCTATGTTTATCTACTTGAAGTTTCATCCTTTCTTGAGCCACCACCAAATTATTCTTGAGAAGGCTTAAAATTTGCTACCTAAACAGCAAGTACTCGTCCACAGCAGCTGCCTTAATGAGTCCAGGAATGTAGTCTAACATCTTTGGGGGTTTAAAACCATATAAAGCTTCAAAGGGAGTCAACTTAGTAGCTGTATGCTAATTAGTATTAAACCAGAACTCAACCAAGGGTAACCACTCCACCCACTGTTTTGGTTTATCCCTTGCAAAGGATTTGAGATATTGCTCAAGACTCCTATTAACCACCTTAGTCTGACCATCAGATTGAGGGTGGTAGGCTAAGGACGTTGCCAATTCCACTCCTTGCAACTTTAACAACTCCTCCCAAAACTTAGATGTAAACACAGGGTCCCTATCACTTACAATAGAAGTAGGCATCCCATGGAGCTTGAAAATTTGATTCATGAACAAAGTGGCCACCTTAGCTGCTATATAAGGATGTGACAATGGAAGAAAATGAACATATTTCATAAGTCTGTCCACCACAACCATCACCACATCTTGCTTGAAGGACTTAGGCAAACCCTCAACAAAATCCATACTTATGGAAGTCTAGGGTGTAGGAGGAATAGCTAAAGGGTGTAGCAATCCAGCTGGCTTACTTGTTTCATGCTTAATTCTTTGACAAAGGTCACACCCTTTGATATAATCCTTCAAGTCTTTCTTCACTCCCTTCCAAAACCAATCTCTTTTAGCCCTATGAAATGTTTTCAAATATTTTAAATGCCTACCTAATGGACTACTATGCACCAAATCCATGATCTTAGCTTTCATACTGCAATTTGAACCCAAAAAAATTCAACCCTTATACAGCAATAAACCATTCTGCAAACTGAACTTACCAGCAGCATTTGGACTATGATGGAGTGTGTGCAGAATCTATTGCGCCTTGTCATCATCTTCATAACGTGCCTTAAGCTCATCAATCTAGCAGGAGTAGGAAAGGAAATAAGAAACAAGCTGCAGTGATTGTCAACTTGAGAATCAATGCAAAATAGGCTGATACCTGAATCATCACACAAGGTAGGTTGTAGAGTATCCTCAACAACCTGCTGTTCATCAATGACTTTTTTCTCACATTTTCTAGATAAGGCATCAGCTACCACATTATCTTTTCCTTGCTTGTAAAAAATGATAAATGAGTAACCCAGTAGCTTTGTAATCCATCTTTGTTGCATAGGAGTGCCAATTCTCTGCTCCAATAGATACTTCAAACTCTTATGATCTGTTTTAATCACAAAAGGCTTCCCTAACAGATATGGTCTCCACTTTTTAACTGTTGTTAACCAAGGCTAGTAACTCCTTTTCATAAGTTGACAAATGGATACTCTTTCCCTTCAAAGCCTGGCTATGAAAAGCAATTGGTCTGCCGTGTTGCATCAACACAGCCCCAATCCCAAAGCCAGAATCATCACATTCCACCAAAAAAGAATGGGAAAAATCAGGTAAGGCCAGTACAGGAGGATAATAGACAACCTCCTTAAGATTATGGAAGGCTTGGTCAACTTGAGCAGTCCACTCAAAGGCATCTTTCTTGGGTAGATCAGTCAGAGGTGAAGCAATTAAACCATAATTCCTGATGAATTTCTTGTAATAACCAATTAATCCCAAAAAAACCCCTCAAAGCTTTCACTTTTGAAGGAATGGGCCACTTTAACATGGCTGCAATCTTCTTAGGATCAATTTTGACACCGTTGCCAGATATAATATGCCCAAAATACTCCACCTCAGAGCAAGCAAAAGTACACTTGCTTCTCTTTGCAAAAAGCTTATGATCAAACAATACTTGTAAAACATATTTGAGATGCAATATATGAGTAGTCATATCTCTACTATAAACAAGAATATCATCAAAAAATACAAGCACAAATTTCCTAAGAAATGGCTTAAACACATCATTCATGAGAGATTGAAATGTGGATGGAGCATCAGTTAGCCCAAATGGCATAACTAAGAACTCATAATAGCCTTCATGGGTTCTAAAAGCTGTTTTCTCAATATCTTCTTCCCTCATTTGAATCTGATGATAACCAGATCTCAAGTCCAACTTAGAGAATACCCAAGCACCACTCAATTCATCTAGAAGCTCATCTACCACAGGAATAGGAAACTTGTCTTTCACAGTATCATTGTTAAGAGCCCTATAATCCACACACATCCTCTAACTACCATTTGCTTTCCTAACTAATAACACAAGAGAAGCAAATGGACTTTGACTATTTCTAATAGAACCTGAATTAAGTAGGTCCTTAACAATGTTTTCAATTTCAGTTTTCTAGTAATAGGGATACCTGTAAGGCCTCTGACAAATTGGTTGGGTTCCTGGCTTGAGAATAATCTAGTGTTCATAACCTCTGCATGGAGGTAAGCCCTTAGGTTCCTCAAAAACTGCAGCAAACTCTTATAACACAGGTTGCACCATTGGATGAACAGGCTGTTGTGCAGGTGAAGAATCTAATTGCAAGGATACAATCTGCAAAAGCAAACCTTTTTGAACTGGTTGTTTAAAGAACTGATCACCATCTTGTATGACTGAACCTGTGGATTTGACACCCTTCAACCACATCTTGTTCCCTTGGTACATGAATCCCATCTCCAAATGTTTGAAATCCCAACTAATGAGACCAAGGCTGCTCAACCATTGCATGCCCAAAACCACATCACAACCCCCTAAATTCAAAACATGCAGATCCACCAAGAAATCCTTACATTGCATCTTGATTAACAAGTCTCTACATTCACCCTTTGTTCTAATCAAATCGCCATTAGCCACCCTCACCTCTAAAAGCCTTGTAGTGTCTACACCCAATTGTAAAGTTCTAACCAAACCGAAATCATGGAAGCTATGAGAACTACTAGTGTCCAACAATATTATAGCCCAATGTCCTTTAATCTGACCCAAGACCCTTATAGTACCTGGAGAAGGATAGCCTATCAAAGCATATAGAGTGATATCAACTTGATCCAACTGAAAATCTACATTATCATCCACTTCTACAGCTTCACCTTGATTGGCCTCTTGCACTTCTTCTATCATGAACAACTTAAGACCCTTACACTTGTGTTTAGGCTGCCATTTCTCATCACAGTAGTAAAAAAGACCTTTTTTTCTTATTTCTTCCATCTGAGTAGAGGTAATCTTTTGTATAAGAACTCTTGCCTCAGACTCACTTTTACTGTCATATTTTTCTATTGGTTGTTCCTGCCAATTGCTTCTGCTAGACTCAGAAAATGGCCTATAGACCTTCTTGCAAGTTGACAGATATTCTTCTTGAATTTTAGCTAACACAAAGGCAGCACTCAGAGTTCTTGGATTTTGCATCCGCACTGCCAATCTAACTTTATCTCTTAAACCACTCAAAAAACAACTGAGCTTGTGAGATTCAGATAAATTTTTGATTCTGTTACTTAGCATCTCAAACTGGCTCTTGTAAACAGCCACAATTGTTGTTTGCTTTAATTTGGTCTAGGCTTCTATGGGATCATCATACAATGAAGGTCCAAATCTAACTTGAATGGCCCTGACAAAAGTCTCCCAAGAATCCAAAGATCTCTCACAATCTTGGAACCAAATTAATGCCTTATCATCAAGATAATAAGAAGCATTCAAGATTTTTTCTTCCTCAGGTATTCCATAGCAACAAAAGAATTGCACAGCTCTAAAAATCCAAGCAAAAGGATCACCTCCACTAAATCTAGGAAATTCTAACCTGATGGGCCTAGGAATTAGAGCACCTACCTCAGGTCTTGGATGGTGCATTAGCTGTTGCAGTACCTCAGTTTCAGGAAGATAATTTTCTTGATGATGAACTAAACCTCCTTACTGATTAACTTGTTGTTGCACTGCTGGCAACCTTTCTTCACACATAGCTTGCATTCCTCTAAAATTGTTATCCAATTGTTCTAATCTTCTTGTAATAATCTCCGTGGCAGAAGCATGATCATCCAATCTGTGTTGTACCAACGAAATAGAGTCACTCAAAAAAGAATATCGAGTTTCTTGCACCATGGCTGAACCAGCTATGATACCAAATGATAAAGATCAATTGATCTTTAATTTTTCTTTACTTTTACTCTAGTAGTTCTTCAAGGGAGCTAGGCCTCCAATAGTATCTCAAAGAGAACTAATCACTGTGTTATTCTTCAATGAATTCCATATTACAATCAATTTAGTCTTATACTCTACTCTCTAACTAACAAAGTACAACTACTGCTTAACTACTAATAGAGTACTACACATTACAGCTTATTCACTCAACTAACCATGTACAAGCTTCTAATACATGTCTTAACGAACTAACTAACCTGTACCAGTATTCACTGCATAAGAATATTGTACCAGAGCCTCAACATATTCTCTGCTCTAGTGTCTTTGCCCTGTTGCATTTTTTTTCCTACCTGTGGCCTCTGTTTTATTGAGAGCTGACATGTGCTTTATTTTTCGTGGTCCACTATGTATGCTATATAGTCCAGCTTGTAATATTTTGCTATCTTAGTAGGGCTTTCTATCTTTGATTTAAAAAAAAAAAAAAAAATTATATACACACACACACACACACACACACAAACCGAGAATAAATCATGTCTAGTCTAGGTTTTTAGGCAATGCTTAAAAGTGTTTGTTTCAAGTTTTAAGTCCAGCTGATTGCAGAAAAAGGGAGTGTGGTTCTACCTTGCTCAAATGATCGAGAATTAGGCTCGACTGATCAAAAATCGCAAGTCCAATTTTTTCTGCAGATTTTTAAACTAGCCCAAGCCCGCTAAAATGTTTAGGGCTTCATCTAAATATCTCCAAATATAAAAGGGAAACCCCAGCTACGTTTTGAAGACTTGTGTGTTACTCTTTGTGAGATTTGAAGGGTTTTGTACCTTCTAACTACAGAAGAATCTACCGGAGCTAAAATTACAATCAAGTATTGGTAGAACATAGTTGCTGCATCAAGATCATGACTGAAGGTGATCTGAAACATTTGAGTGAGATCTCAAAGTTACAAGCAAGGCGGCTTGTGTTGGTGTAAATCCAAGAAGATAATGAGTTCGTGGATTCAGAGCTTGCACGTGGTCGTATCAGTAAATTACTACATGAGGTAGCAATAGATTTATGATTAAATTTTATTGTAAAAACTTCAATTATCTTATAGTGGATTTACTTTACCTTAAGGATAGTTAGGGCAAATCTTCCCCAGGTTTTTACCTTAAAACAGTTAGTTTCATCGGTTTTTCTAGGTCATCATATTGTGGTGTTGTTTACTTTTCCACATCTTTGCATGATATGATTTATTTTGTGTTTAACCTAGATTTGAATAATTAATCTAAGTAATCACTTGGTTAATATATTAGGTTAAACAATCTGTTTTAAGGGGTCTAAACGAAGAACAATAATCCTAAGACAACACAACACAACACAACACATGCACCAACTCCTTAACATTAAGGTGGTTTGGTGGGCAATTTGTTTCCCCAAAGAAAGGGGTGGTTTTGGAGCTTTTGGCATTAGAAATGGAGTTAATTGGAATAGGAAGCAATCTTGAGGCATTTATGGCATCTTTTGCTAAGGTTGGGTCTTTATGGGTGGCTTGGATCAAATTTATAATTGGGTGGAAGTTATTGAATGATTCTTTAATTTCTTATCTATCACTGTAAGAAATTTTGGATTAGAGATTAAAACAACTTAAAGAGTATGTCCACAACGAGTCTGATCCAATCTACACATACATAACTTCTCGTTACTACCAATGTGAAACTGTATAAATAGGGTTTTGAGTGTCCAGTTGGTAGACATGGCAATATGAGTCAGAATTTTCTGACTCGACCTGACTCGAAAAATACTCGACCCGAACCCGATTTTTTTTACTTGAAGCAAAAACAAGTTAACCCGTGACCCAACCCTATTTTTTTGCGGGTCAACCCAACCCTACCCGGATAACCCGTGACTAGACCCGTTAAAAAAATTTGCTAAAAAAATATTTTATTTACGTCCTAATACTAAGTGCATAAGCACAAAGTACCAAAACTAATAATCAATATATTACAAAGAATGACTATTTAATTCATCAAAACTGTTTCTCAAAAAAAAAAAAAAAAAATCATCAAAACCAATAAGAGCTAGCTAGCCAGGCCTAGCTAGCCAGGCCTAGCTTCAGTGCTTGCCAATTGCCTACAACACGTTACACAAGGGCTAAGGCTGTCAAGAGTCATCAGCCAAGATAGCCATTAAAATATATATATATATATATATATATATATCTCATTCAGTTGAGCTGTAGTCCATTGTCCAAACTCCAAAGGGCCAAAGCCAAAGGCACAAACAAATGAACAATGGTAATCAAAAAAAAAAAAATCAACAATGCACAAAGCCACAAATGGCAAACCTAAAAGTTGAGTCAAACCAAACCACAATGCTTCCTTTCCCAGTTAGTTTCTCTACTCTTTTAGTCTTAGATTTTGGCCAACTTGAGCTACAATTTTCAAGTATGAATATTTGAAGATGTAAACTTGTAATTATATGCATTTTGACAGTAAACTATTAACATTGAAGACCTTTTCCAGCATGAATTTATGACTATAAATAATTTTTGTCATGCTCAAAACTATCAGAATTGGAAGGATAATAACAAGTGGAATTAAGTGCAATTCATTTGCTTAATTGATTTTATTCATTCTATCTAAACAGGTTGTCATTGATTTATTTTTGTAATTGAAAAAAAAATAAAAAAATAAAAACAAACTTGTTTGAAAAATACGAGTAAACCCGACCCGACCCGACCCGACCCGATTGACCCATTTAAAAATGACCCGTTTTGACCCACAACCTATTTGACCAGCAAACCTGCTTGACCAAACCCGAACCCAACTTGACCCGACCCAACCCGATCCGCCCATTTTGCCACGTCTACCAATGAGTGGAGAGAGTGCATGTGTATATGAGAGAGAAGAAAAGCTATTTCTCTATCTCTTTCTATATCTACTCTTAGTGAAGGACATTCGTATCAACTAGTGCAAATATTTATGTTTATTTTAGCATAAAAACCTATTTTTTCTATTTTACATACTTTTCAAAATGCCACATATCAGACTATCTATTTTACACTACATTTTCATTAAAATATCAAATTTTCTTGATTTTTTTAGTTGTTTCTTTTTCTTCACACACAAAAAATATATATAAAATAAATAATGTCAATGTAAATTTACACGATTATTATTGCAAACGTATATTTTTACACAAGTTTACATGGCCAAATGTGGATGAATTTCGGGCTTGATTGGTTAAAATGTAGTACTTTTTCTATTATATAAACACTAATTTGAGTGCTCTTAGGCAATAAATTTGTGTATCTTACTCTAGTAGCTAACAACCTAACACCACCATGAGCAAAGACATGAAATGCATTTTTAATGGTATGATATGAGAATTGAATGAAATCCTACCAGTTTAATTGTTTAGAGCATTCCCATCAAGAGAGTCAAAATTTTTAGCATTTAACATCTCAAAACTCTATTTTAATAATTTTAACACCTCATTTTACCATATACCAAACATCAAAGGTTCTATTTATTTATTTTTTTTACAACTTCAACAACACCACTGAAACCCATCAAAACCGTCACCGAGGCTCCACCAATACAAAACAACAAAGACCCACTAGCATCGAGATCCACCAAATCATACCCACATCACCACCATTAGCCCCCACCACCACCATTATGGCAGCCACAACCCACGGCAAAAAAAAAAAAAAAAAAAAAATAATAATAATAATAATAATAATAATAATAATAATAAAAACCCCAAAACAAAACCACCAACCAAAACAACCACCATCAGAATCAAAAGTTACCTCCAAACCAAAAAAAAAAAAAAAAAAAAAACCCAAACAATCCACCAAGACCACCATCACCGAAAAAAAAAAGAAAAAAAAAAAAGTTCAACACCACCACTACCATCGTGATTTTTCAGTTGTTGATGCCGATGAAAGAAGAAAAGAGAGAAGTATGACCGGTGAGAGAAAAAGAAAGAAGAGAATAGTGAGAGAGATCAGAGAAGTAATAAAAAAAGTATTTTTTTTGTTTACAATCCAGCTACAGCGAGTTGTTATCAATAACAGGTCACTGTAGCTGAATGCTAAAATATTTAGTATTTAGCATCTTTATTGTAGGTACGTTTTTATGATTTGAGATGTTACAAATGCTAAAAAATAGCATTTAGTATTTTTAACACCTTTGATAAGAATGCTCTTATACACGTTTATGACACCCGAATCTTATTTTCCCTTATGTGCTTGGAACAAACAAGCCCAATTAATTTTGGCACAAGAGTACTCTTTGATGTGGTAATGCTAGAGGTTAAGAACTTTGCATAATGACTCGTGGAAATTTGCTCTTGCTTGGTCTGATGTGATTACTCACATTCAACAAGTTACTTGTGGTGTAGATAGACTGATTTGAAAAAGTACCCCATTCAGCGTTTTGATTTTTCTTCTAGTACTGCCATGTTATGTTGAGTGTTTTTTCTTAGCATTGTGAGTTGTTTTTATGTTGCTGGTTTGAGTGGGTGCAGCTTGCTGCCTTGTCTCGTGTTCTGTTTGCAGGTCTCATCTGGTTTGAATAAGATTCTAATTCACTAAAAGAAAGGAAAAAAACAAAACAAAACTTATTAGCCATCAGACAGTTTCTCGTCCCCATCAACAATTCTCTCTCACACACATAAGAAAACATTACAAGATTTATGTGGCCTTAACGATGGTTAATCTTCGCCGAAACAGTGGCAAGGTCGTTCATACAAAATGAAGCTGAAAATTTCTAACAATAACAGTCATCCAGGACTCTAAGATAATAACAACACTACATATTACCTGTTGCACTACATATTACCTGTTGCGCTCAGGGAATGCAAAAACTCTCCCATGGGATATTCTACTTGCATAATTGAGGGAAAAAAATATTTCTAGTGAAAATTCTCAAGAGAAACATGTGCGTTCAAATTTCTGCCATAGCCTAGTCTGACAAAGGATTCTCTGGTTAATGGACTTGGCACTGATGTAGACCTCTAACAACTCGGTTCAATTGCAATTTCTCATTTGAGAATCAGCTTCTACCACTAACTTTATATCGTCTCCAAAACAGCTGTATCCCTAGGCTTGATGCAATACACGCGGGATCCAATATGCTCGGCTTCAAGACCAGCATCAGCACAACCAGTGAAGAATAGGGACTCATCTTCCTTCCCAATTCTGCGTCTCCAGCTCATTAAAAATGCTGGGCGGGGCAACCTGACCTCTGCTGCTGCCAGTAAGAGGCATTAAAATATCAGCAAGAATATTAATTACATTCTCTATTACATATAAGCAGAGTTTGTTATTTCTGTACTACCTTTCGGTTCAATATCCATCGGTGGAACTGCTCTGTTATCATTGGGCTTGTAACTTTTGAGAAGAAAGGAAAGAGTCTTGATCAGGTTTGCATACTGTTTCACATCTACAGGCACACAAAAACATATTAAGACCTACTCTCTTTTTTCCTTTTCCTTTTCTAAAGAGGGCTTTTGTCTTTGGGGTTGGGGGATACAAAACTAGGAATATGTAATTTCCGGGCTGGTGAGGACATCAACTTAGCGGCCACGGAGAATACATGTCATTCAGGTGGGATGATAAGACAAACTCCTCTAGAGATGGACATCATTACTTATTTCACCAGACAAACCTCATATGTTTTCATTGCACATAATCTAATACTCACAAAGCCAAAGGTCATATATTGTGCATATATTTAACAACTTACCAAAATTTCACAAGTCCATACAGAACTACCATCATAATTTTTGCTTCTTTTGATGTGAAACTAATTACTTTAAAGGAGAGGATGAGATAGAACTGGAGATCTGTCCTAAAATTATCTATGTGATCATGGGAGAGAGGGAGGAAGGGTTCTCACCAAAAAAGCCATAAAGTATCCAACTATTAACCACTCTAAAACAAAGATTAACAATGCCATGATAAACATGACAAACTGCAAAAGACTTTATCCATTTGGCAACAACTGAGAGTAGTATTGCCATTTTTTGATATCAAGAGTGACTGTGACATTAATACAGACAGTATCTCAAAGAACTCGAATGATTCTGCTTTACCCTTTAGCCCTTTTAGGACATTCCACAGAACTCCTAGCGAAGTAAGATGATTTTTTTGGTCACTTAGCTTGCGATATTTCTTGTACTTTAGACTATTAATGCAAACTCCACCCCCAAAAAAAAGAGTTAAGTCAGACAGAATCTAATAGATCATAAGCTTACACAACAAGATATCACTAGCAATAATCAAGTCCCAGTCTGGGTCAGCAGCTGGAAAGGTGTCTCCCCATGTATCTGAAAACATAAGCATGGTCTGGATTAATGACATTTAATAAAAAACCACATCAATTATTAAAATTAAATAACAGTGAAAGAGAAAATCAATAGAATTATTTTCCTGAGGTAAGCCAAATAAAAAGAACCCAAAGTTATGTTTCTCCAACTAATAACATCTGAATGCCACATTCTATGCAATGATTGCTTTAAGAATTGCTTCTCCTCAGTAGTTAACAACATAAGGATCACACAACTAAGTGAGCATAGAAGAGACTCACGCTTTAGGTGAGGAAGGACAGGAGTAATCCTATTAGCCCTGCAGTTATGAGCTATGTTCTCCTCAATTTCCTGATCATCATAATCTGATGTTGTGATGTCCACACAAAACAACTTTCGGAGATATATGGCCAAAGCACCAGTGCCACTGCCATTGAAAAGAACATATAAAATCAAAAGCCTAAAAATACTAGAAACTAACTTTACACAGTGATACCTAGAACTTACTAAAATTGTGAACTAATTAAGAAAAGTCAAGTTCAAGGCATTTAAGTGGAAGCAATACTTAACAAGTATCAGAAAGCTTAAAACAAGGCATATTAACTCTTGATATGGCATATTAGGTTTACACGTAGAACCACTGCCTCAAAGGATTCAAACCTCAAAAGGAGTCACTAATAAAGCACTAAACTCAAACATAAGCACAAAAGCGTGGGGTCTTGAAATATATTGGTGCAATTGCAAATAAACAACAAAGCAAGATTTTAATGCAAATACAAAAATAAATCACCATCAACAGGAGTACAAAACCACGGTGCTAAAGCGTCACAACCTAAGGAAAGCATTAGTCACATCTACATCATACCTCAAAAGAATTAGTCAAGTTACAATTAGGGATCTTCTCGAGGGCTTATATTCCTAAGATCCATATAGTAAACACACGATGTGAGACACAACAGACGCTCACACAACACATGCTTCTATTATCCAATCCAATCAAAATCTACACAACATCAACATCACAATTTCCCCCCATTGAGATCCTCAACGTCCTCATTACTGTATGTGCTGTGCTACAACACCCCCAAGCCACTCAGCATTACTAGGTTAACTCTATTATCATTTGTCACAACTTGAGTTAAGTGCTAGCCAAACCTATGCTATACCCCAAAAAACTAATTAAGTTACAATCAGGCCTTCACGCAATCTCTTATATATACAATATCCACCTAGTAAATACCCAATATGCGACTTAACACACACCTGCACAACAGACACTCATACAATCCAATCTAATCAAAATCCACCCAATCTAAGGGATCATGTAAAGATTGCTAAGAAGAAATGAATACAGCATGGAATTTTCTGATACTAGTAATGAACAAGTGAACAACTAATAGACGTACCTGCCCAATTCAATGCATCGCCGCCCTTCTATTGATGAACGGTGCTGAACTAACCATTCTGCAAAAGCAAATGTCCCTGGCCAGAGTAAATTGGCATTCAGCTGGTGAAACGAAAATTCCCGGATGAGCAATTCCTACATACAAGGCAACACACCTGGATAAGTGTAAACAACAGGATACCAGACCAAACATTGTTAAAACATAGGCTGAGGAGCCGAGGCCCAAACCACATCCTATCTCGATTCAGTGCAACAGTACAATTTGTTATTAGTCCTTTTTCTGTATGCTATATAAAGGTCTCCAAGGTCCAGTTTTCAACATATACAACACAATAAAGATACTCATTGTTTTCAAACATTAAGGAAACGGAAACGACTATATTGGGATTTGGGAATAATTGAGGCCACCAGTAATAAGTAATCAGCAAATTTTATGAAGTATACTTCAACCTAGCAACAGATACTACAGGTTCTTAAGGAAAAAAACATAACCCATTTCACACTTTTTGTTGTCCAGTTTGTCTTGCAAATTACATAAGTTTAGTTTCGCAGTTCACATATATGTATGTAAAAAATAAAGGGATAAGGAATACCATTCCAGGGAATTCATGACTCCTCTCGACGTAGCTTTGCTGGGTCTTTGTCGTTTCATCAGCTGAAAGGAAAAGGGAACAGTTAGTTTTATATTTGAATATAAATCTGAAAAACCTGCAGAGCTGTAACACTAAATTGTGAGAGAGAGAGAGAGAGAGAGAGAGTACGAGAAGAAGAGTCATCGTCGTCTGGAAAGAGAGAAGATGGTGAGAATAAAGCTATGTCCATTATCTCCCTTTTCCTCTTCTTCTGCTACACAAGATCCAGAGAGGTGTGGTGTTGAACCTAAACGCCTCGGCGTGCGTACAATGTCATTCAACGACGTGCCGTTCACTATTCCTCTAGAAAATCTCTCAGATAACAAAAAAATGTCAAAAAAAAATTTGGTCTACGAAAAATCTTATTAAAATGTAACTTATTTTTTAGAAATTGGTTTTTACTAAAATTTTTTGCAAAACAACCCTATCTTATTTTTAAGAATTCTACTAAATATAAGAGATTGAGATAAATTTTCAAAAAATACCATCAAATATTGGAAAAGGTAATAGTTTTTTTAAAAATACTTTTTGAAAAATAACTCATTTTCTCTTTGCTTCGATATTAACATTTTACCAAAAATGAATTATTTTTCAAAATGTATTTTTTAGAAAATTATTTTATTTTCATATGTTTGGTAAAAACCTTCAAATAAATTGAAAATTTATTTGAGGATTTTTTTTATTTTGTTTCACGTGAGATAAAGTTGTTTTTCAAAATAAAATAGTGGAAGTTAAAAAATAATTCACTTTTTAACTAATTTTTTTTTTTAAAGTACCAAATATAAAAAAAAAAAATGTGAATAACTATTTTCACCAAAAGAAATGGGACGTGAATATCAAAAGTCTATTTGGTTGATTGGTTCTAACCAATATCTTCACATTTTAAATAACTTTACACATATTTTAACATACTTTTTTACCTATTCATATATCAAAAATACTCAAACAATATTATTCAAATTAATCTGCCAAACAGAGTCAAACGGAGCATATATATAATTTGGAGGTAAAAGTAAACTGATACTTATTAAAGAGATCTGTAGCCTTGTAGCTCGTGATGTTTATAGTTGAGAGTCTTGAGACCAATTTGTTAGACTGACCAAACCAGGCAGTTCGACTCGATTAACTAGAAACCATCCCAAAGGACGATTTTTTGGGTTATGTATGGTTCAGCCCATATACCCCTTTTTTAATTGCTGAAATCAGTTAGCACAGGATTCAAACCTTGCTTCTCTGCTGATTTGCATTTCCATGCATGTTAACCATTAAGCTAAGATATGGATAATTATTATATATACACACAACTAATGAATTAAAATTACTAAAAATTTAAATAACACATTATAGTTCAACATTGGTTAAACTCCAATCTAACCTTAAAATCTTTGAACATGTCCCTCTTACGGACCTTTAAACATTCTGGATTCAAAATCATGGTTGAAACCTTATCTCATAATTCTTGAATTATAAAAAAAAAATTAAGGATAAATATGTATTTGGTCCTTATTTTTTACACCATATTTCAATTCGATCCCTAACCTTTCAATTGCATTAATTTAGTCCATAACATTTCAATATTGTGTCAATTTAGTCTCTGCTATTGTCTCTTGGATAGAAATTATTGACGTGGTTAACAACCAAAATAAAAAATTAGAGCATGTTTGATAACTGTTTTTGTTTTTTATTTTCATTTTCTTGTTTTCAAGGGGAAAAAAAAAAATTCTGTTTTCAAAATAAAAAACACGTTTGGTTAGTTGTTTTGAAAAACACATTTTTCAAAAACAAAATTCAAGAAATTTGTTTGGTAGTTGTGTTTTGAAAATGTTGAAATTTTTTTTAAAAAAAATTATATTTATTCTAATTCAAAAACATGTTTGCTCCAAAGTATTTAAAATCCTTACACCGAAAGAAATTATAAATCATAATACTAATTAGTTTCTAGTGTAGAATTATTTTGGGAAATTTAAATAATGGATTTTTAAAAAAAAAATTATTTATTAAAAAAAGAGAAGAAGAAGAACTGGGTTCAGACTTCAGATATTCACATTGTGTGGAAAAAAAAAAGTCATGAGTTAGTACTCTGTCATTCTTTAATGGCGGATAGCTTTCATGGGTCAAATTCAAAGGTTTTTTTTTTTTGTGTTTCTCTTCTCTCTCTTTCTCTGACTAAGTGTTTTTTTTTTGTTTCAAAATTGAATTTGGTCTGGCATTCACATGTTAGATGCTGGTGGAGTAATAAAGGATTGGGTATGGGTATGGGTATGGGTATGGGTTTTGGGTTTTACATGAATGAGTCCACAGTACTGCTTTCTCTGCTACTATTATTGCTTTGCTGCTGCTATGCTATGCTGGCTCGCTGAGCCAATCTGCATGCGCGAAGCTTTTTATCAGTTATGTGAGTCGAATCAGTGCGCTGGTTTATTAATTGACTGTAATTCAGCGTGTGTTTCAGCGTGTTTTTTTAAGATGAGTGAAAACTGAAAAATAAAAATAGTTTGAGACCAATTTTTAATTTCCTTCATAATATGAAAATTAAAAATAGTTTTTTATTTTTGCCTAAAATAAGTTACCAAACAAGTTTTTTGTCTTAGGAAACAGAAAATTGTTTTTGAAAACACATAACTGAGGAAAAAATTTAGTTTTCGTTGATGCGGTAATAAACTAATTTTTTGTTTTGGTCATTTACCACGTCAATAATTTCCATCCAATAAATAACGGCAAATATAAATTGACACAAAATTGAAAGGATAGAGACTAAACTAACACAATTAAAATGTTAGAGATCAAATTGAAATATAGTGTCAAAGATAAAGAGTAAATATATTGTTGGAATAATCATGGATTGAATCTCATCATAGTTTTAAAAACCGATACGGTGAAAGAATCGGAAAAGGAGCTAATTACCAGTTTTAAGGTCGGACCGAGGTCCGACTGATGGTCGAACCAGTGACATCATAAATAATTTAATTATAATTTATTTAAATTATATAAATAATTAATAATTTTTTTAAAGAAGTATATAACATTTTTTTAAAGAATCTAACATAATAACATTACAAAATAATCATCCTTAACATAATAAACTTTCAACAAAACCAAATAAATAAGTTCATTAGTCATTACATTTACATCCAAATGGAAAATAACAAATAAGTTCATTATATCCAAATAGCAAATAAGTTTTAAAATTTCAAACAAACAACTAATAAGTTTTAAGACCCAAGCCTCATTTGTTATGAAGAAAATTGAAATCAATATCATCATGTGAACCAAATGCTCCACCACTAGCATCATTATCATCATCCTCGTCTACTTCATATTCATTAGGAATAAGATGATTTTTATATCTAAATCCGGGAGGAGCATCATCTTCATCACCAAATGATTCCAAATTGATGTCACCATCATCCTCAATCACTTCATTGTCCATATCTATATAAATTCCAAAGCCAAAGAACAATAAATGAAATAACGATTCTAATAATCATTTCTCATAAATCATAAATAGTCTAATTAAAATATACAACTAGCTAGGCAAAGAATTGTTATAAGCTAACCTCTTTGTAAATGGCAAGAAGTCCCTCTTCAATTGGATAGGCTTCCTCTTCATATAATGCATTATCTATCTCCTCATGATCTAGAAATGGAGGTTTCTCATCTTCCACTACCCAAAAATCAGTTTTATCGATACTTGCATAACAATAAGATCAAAATTGAACTTCTTCCTTTTGACTCTATATCATAAGATGAACATAATGAATAATTGATAACCAAATCACTTATTTCACAATCACAAAGAATCCACTTGACCAAATTAGTGAATCACTCATATTTTTCCACAAAAACGTTGAAACAAATAGATTATATAATATATACATTTCTTTCAATCGGTAGTTATAATGAACATACACAAGATCATTAAGTCGTTGATGCTCCAATCTATTTCTTCTTTTGCTATGTATTTGTTCAAAAACACTTCAATTCTGCTCACATCCCGAAAAGGCAACTGTTTGGCTAAGGATCCGAATTGCAAACTTTTGTAAGGTTGGAGCACAAGATCCAAACAACTTTCACTGCTCATCTAAGTTTCATATACAACACAAAACAAAGTTACAATGAATCAATAAACATACTTATCCCAAAAATATGTATAAAAAACAAGTTATGATCTTTAAAACATATTTTCATTTTATTATTAGTTAAAGTAAATAATATCTTACCCAGCTGAGATGTCTCGGCTAATTCTTGAGCAAGTTAGGTTCCAAAAGTTTGTTCACGCTCTTGAAATAGCCTTAATTCCTCCACCAACTTCAATCGGCCAACTGAAACTTTTGATTCAATAACATTTGTCACAGCAGATTGTGTCTCTAGCCTCTTATTAAGAGTATATGAGTCATATTGGAAAGCAGGATTTAACCAATAAGCAGCAGCATGGATATCTCTATAGAATTGATTATCCCAACAATCCTTGATAATATTAACATAAAACTCCCATAGTCTCTTTTTGTCCTTGAAATTTTTTTTGATTCCATCAATTACTCTATACATGCCATCATATACATAACCCATAGCTGGATTTTCATTAAAATCAACAATTCGTAATAGACGAATGAATGGTGACATAATATGCACAATTACATGACAATCATTCCAAAATTGATTGTCATGAATGATTTTCACCACTGCCTTTGCTTTCTTATCTTTTGCATATCTTGATTCAACATAAAATTTGCTAGTCACCAATGCTTGTAAGTCATGCTTATGTTCCTTAAGACTCCCTAAGGCAATAAAAGTAGTAGCAAACCTAGTTGGCATTGTACGCACAATTTCCGTCCAATTTTTTTTAGTCCTCGACCAAGCTTGCAAAACCACATGAATATAGATGAACACTATGATCTTGGATGCACGCTTTGCAAGTTTAGCTACATGATCTATCTTCCCAATCTCCTTAAAATTAGGTTTAGGCAATGTGCTGCACAAGGTGACCAACTAATGTTCTTATATTTTCCACACAAAATTCTTCCAGCAGCTACATAATTTGTAGCATTGTCAGTGACCAAATGTACTATATTTGCAGGACCAACCCAAATAACAATTTCATCAAACAAGTTACTCAAATTAATAGCATCCTTAACCAAGTCAGAAGTATCAACAGAACGTATAAAAACAATTCCTTTAGGACAATAGACAAGGAAATTAATCAATGTTCTATGCCTAGAATCAGTCCACTCATCAGCCATTATTGTACAACCAGTGTCAGCCCAATATAAACGATGAGAATCAACAATCAATTGGACTTCTCTTTTTACTTCTCTCAACAAAGGCACTCAAAGGGCATGATAATTTGGGCCTCTATATCCAGGACCATAAGAAGCTACAGCATTGAGCATAGGTTGATAATAACTAGAATTTATAGCATTAATTGGAATGCAAGCATCATACATCCATCTTGCTACAACCATATCAACCCTCAACTTTTTTTCTTTGCCAGCAAGAACACTTTTAATAAAAGGTTGAGCTCCCGGTGTTGTTCAAGGAGCAAAGTAATTACCAATGTCACCAACTTTTCTCTTACCAAGATTGTATCTTGGTGGAAAATTGCTAGGAGCACCATTTCTATTTTCCCTACCTAACCCCCTACCTCTAGGAGTAATTTCTTAGACACTTTCAAATTCTGGTAAGTCCTCTAATGGCAAATAATTTGATGCTTCTTGATCCTTTTTTGTTTGTTCTTTAGATTTAGCAATTTCCTTTAAATTCTCAACCATTTGAAACCTAACATCATAAGGTACACCCATACATGCAGCCACATCACCTTTAATTCCAGCTAGATGTCTTTTCATCCTATTGATGCCCCATTCTTTATAACTTTTCTCACAATGTATACATCTATAACTACTTTTTCCGTCTTTCAACTCTTCAGTTACATGGTCCTATGCGGGATCACATTTTACTCTCACAGATGAAGAATTAACATTAGACCCAGTTGTAGAAGCATGTTCATTAGATGGTACAAAGGCAGACTCCATTTCACTCAACAATTTCAAACTGGCAGTAACTATTTTATCAACAAATAAATTTATCAACACAACATACACAAACAATAGTCAATCATTTCAGACTAGCAGCAACCATTTTATCAACAAATAAATTCCTCAACACCAACATACACAAACAAAAGTGTAATACTTTGTAAACTATATTTCTCAAACAATAATACTCTGTAAATCAAATCCACAACATACACAAAATCACAAATAAACTAAAAATGCTATTGTAAACTAATAATTGAAGTTACCACTTACCAGTGAAGTCACGGGAGGAGAACCTGAGATGAAGCTAAGAACATGAACTGAGAATCTAAGATGAAAAAAAAAAAAATCAAACTGAGAAAATGATCAAAATGACAAAATCAAAATCAATTAATCAAGTAATCAAAATCATAAAAAAGAAAAGAATATTAATTATTACCTGATGAAGCCGAGAGAAATGGGGGGGAAAAAAAAAGAACCCAAAATAGAAAAAGAAAAGAACATTATAAAGGTGCAGCCGTGCAACAGAGCTCAAAGGGCGAGGGTGTGCTGCTGTGCGTGAGGGCTGAGGCAGAGAGAATAGAGTGAGGTAGAGTTGAGAGAGCAAGGGAGTGAGTGCATGACGAGTGAGGCCGTGAGGGAGTGAGGGCACGAGGGAGTGAGCGAGTGAAGGCGTGAGCCTATGAGGGAGAAAGTGAGGCAGGGAGTATGAGAGCTTGAGGAGGCATGAGGACTAAAGTGAGGAGAGGATTGATCATAGTTTTAGGATTTAGGGTTAATTTTGAGGGGTAAAACGACATAGTTTTGACCGGCTGGTTTTACAGTTCTTAAGGTTGAACCGGCCGATCTGTACTGTTTATCGTTTTTTATATTATTTTCGGTTTTATATCATAACCGGACCAAATTTAAGTCTGGTTCCCTATTGAACCGGTCGGACTAGTCCAGTTTTTAAAACTATGTATCTCATACAAAATATACACAACGGAAAATAAGCAAATTTACTTCATTCGCAATTGATAACAAACATTATGTAAATTTCAGAATTCAAGAACAAGAGAGCGTACCTTAGTGTGGTGAATTTCAAAACCGAAGATCAAAAGCACTTGAGAACACTTTTAATCTTCACTCCAATTCTACTAGCACCCAAGAAGTGTGGTCTTTTAATCAATTTCTAAGGGAGAATGATAAAATATCTCACACTCATATACACTCTATTTCACAATAGTGTTTCTTACACCTCTAAAAATTCTGTATGTTTCTCCCTTAATATCTAACTGATTATCTAATTAGGCTGGCCTTTTGATCCTTTTCAATTGGGCTTAAGTGTGTGGCTTGGAGTGGGACTAAAAGGGACCAATAAGACACTAGCTCCAATGGGCCTTGGGCTTTTTTGTCAACTCTTGAGAAGTCCAAAATTACCATTAACTATATTTAATACCACTATATAAATATAGTTGCACTCTAAGCCTTATTTGTAAATTATATCCCAAAATTTTATTATATATGCAACCCCTTCATAAAATATTCGTAATAATATAAAATCATGAATATAGACTACCACTTTGTAAACTACTACATCTTAATTCCTTGAGTACCCAGTTTAATCCTTTAAGTTATTCAACATATATTTATGAAATCCAATTCCATAAATATATACTTTAGTAAAGAGTTACTAAAGTGGTTAGGCCTAACATTTTGAATAACCAAACCCATTAAATTTATCTCAAAGGAATATTTTATATTTTCGTTAAGAGACTATGAATTCTATCTTGAAAATATATGTTCTATCAACACTAAATGTGGCTGCCCAACATACTGAGATTTATTATTCATTTGACAGTCGTTAAGAGAATAATAAATCTAACAATAGTCCAGTTCAATATCTCTTAACTCTTAAAACATATCAACATACCAACTAGAAATCTTCATTTCCATGATCAAGACAAATCATTTTAGTTGATATGTTATAGTCTTCGCATATGAAATGCCCAATTTTATCACCGACTACGAACTAAAATTTTGAGTTTACAAAGAACTTATGATCTATATCTTCTATGACTAAATCACATAGATCACATACTATGCATCTCATGGACTATATGATAATGACCAAATATTTATGTTACCATTATTTTAGATAATAATAAAATAACTTTATTAATCACAACATTAAGTCATTCATAATGTCATATATAGCATCATACAATAGAATTTAATGGCACACATCCTAACAATATACTCAAAAATTAATAATATTGTTAGGGGTAATTACATTCCCCTCCCTTGAGGTTTAAGAAAATGACACTCCACCCGAAATTTAAAGAGAAAAAACATTTTTTTTCCTTTTTTACAAAACATTATTAATTTAATATTAAAAATCTTGCATACTAACTTGCCTTTTGCTCAAGGGCAAGTTTCCAAAATTATATTATTTCATAATTAAAATTGATTGTTTTAAACTATTATATAAAATGTATTTTAAAATATGAGTTTGAATCTTTCTTTTTCCTTTTTTTTTTGTCTTTTTTCAACAGGTTATGAAGAGATTTGTCATTGCAAGTATTTTGGTAAATGATATATTTTATGTTTTTTCTTTCTAAATTAATCATCTATTTTTTACTAACCATGATTAAACTCATAAAGAGATTCTTATAAAAATTTAGAATATTTTACTACTAATTTAAACATAAGGGGATTCTAAATATATATATATATAAATAAATTGGGCGTGTTAATTTCTTCAAATCTTAAATGAGGGGGTGTGTTTTTTCCCTTCAAGTTTTAAGTGGAGTGTCATTTCCTTAAACCTTAAGGGAGGGAAATATGATAATCTCATATTATTATTATCTTATTAGTTAACAGAGCCAACCGTATTAATATAATTGGGAAGCCTAATTTACTACATCTAGAAATAGAATATTGATTTTTTTTTTTTGCTAATCTAGAATATTGACTTTTTGTAACTATGTGCTGTGTTTAGTCTCAAATTATTTTTAAAAGAGTATTATTTAATTCATTAAAAAAGAGCAAAAATTTAGAATGGAATGCACCTTTGACCCTTTTAATTTGGGTTATTTTTTATGTCCTCTTTTATATTGGTTCACCAATTACTAGTACTTGCTTGCTCGGTTCCTATATTAATATCTAGATGATGTAACTTGTATTCACAAATATATAAATTTATTTGCAAACTTAAGGTATGTTGTGAAAATATGCCCACTAAATGCAAGATTAAAGAAGAGAGAAGAAAAATAGACACAATAAATTTATGTGGTTTGGTAATATGCCTACATCTACAAATGACAATAGAGAAAGTTCTACTATTAAGTAAGAAGATTACAATAGTAGCACAATAGCAATCTCACAAGACCCAAGCCCCCGAATATACCCTTTGGCTCTCTCACACAAAGAATAGAGCACCCTATTGTATTTACACTAGTCTTGATGTAGAACAGACAGTACATGCTTTTTTTGGAGCAACAGGGGCACATGAAGTCAAAATGCAAGAGGGTGCCAATAGAGGCCGTCGGGGTGACAATATCGGAATTACATGAAATTTGGCAAGTTAAAAGGAAGTGACATTCTGATCCAATCTCATGCAAATTGTCATGAGCGTCACCTAAATTTAAGCAAATTCCTTCGTTAAGGCCTTGAAAACAATGTTTTTGCTATTTATAGTAATACTTATTTATCCTTAGTAACTTTTAGTTTAAAAGTCAGAATAAGGTCTCGTCTGTTCTGAGACAACCCGTAAGGTCAGTAGTTTATGATTATGTACTTAACTCAATTGTTCCATTTTTGGTAAATTTCGGTATTTTGTCACCTAATCACATAATTAATGCGAATTAGGATTTTAGACGTTTTTCTTAGTATTTATATATTTTGTAGTCGTTAGAGGCAAAGCAGACTATTATTAATAAACACATACTTTTTGTCAAATTATTTCTTTGGTGGATTCTAGTTTTCTTCTTCTTATGAATTCAGGGAAACCTCTCATGGATTTGAGGTCTACTACCAAAAACTAATAATTTAGTTTCCATTCATCTGAAGAGCATTATGTGTGCTTTCTTTAGACTTTTGTGACATCAAGTCTTGTAGCACTACACGTTCTCACACACAATACAATTCAAACAACAGCGGCATAACCCCCCCCCCCTCTCACCCACACACACACACACTCTAGTCACTAACCCGTACTATGCACGGAACCTTACCTATTTGTGAGGTAGATAAAAATAATTTTATAAAAAATTTAAGAAATTACACCATTATATGATTTACTCTTGTATAACTTCAATTTGTATTACAATTTGATAAAAAAGTCATTGCTTGAACTTACAATAGCTTACAAAAAATTTGTCAGGCAATTTCAGATACAGCAAAAAAATAACTTAAAAATTCAGATATTAAAACTTCTACAAGACCAAAATATATTAAAGAATCAGATGATTCACGACTTAGAAATTATTGAAACAAAACAAAATATATATGACCAAACAATAGAAAAATATAAGAGAAAGATGAGTTACATTCAAAAGAATAATTTCAATTATTGCAAACTTTTTTATCTTGTGAAAAATGGCTAGAAAGAGTTTGGTGGTTCATGTACCAAAATTACTTTTTAAAAAATACAAGAAAAACCATAAGATAATTTTTTTTAACAAAATAGAGGAGAAGGAAATAACATAAGAAGAGTTCATACCTCTACTCAGCTATAAAAAAATATATATATTGGGGTTTGCTTTGCTTTTATAGTATTCATGATTAACCTCACAAATTTGGAAATAAATTATCAATATTTGAGTTTGAGTTAAAGTTTGACTTATTAGAAAGATAAAGTTTCACTCCTTGTTAAGTTTAGATTAAACAAAAATAATTTTGTTTTAAAAAAATGATAATGACGAGTTTGAGTTTTAGTTGGACTTATTACAAAGATAGAGTTTCACTCATTATTATCCTTTTTTATACAATATAGAATTATACTAACTTAATCTAAGTGTAAATGTGTGAGAAACTTCCTCCTAGAGACATAAACCCCGGTCCTTAACCCCCACACCCCACAAGTTTTTATTTTAAAAAATAATTTTATTTAAATACAATAAAATGATAATAATAAGTTTGAGTTTTAGTTGGATTTGTTAGAGAGATAGAATTTCAATCCTTATTAAGTTTGAATTAAACAAAAATAATTTTATTTAAATAAAATGATAATTTTATTTAAATATTAATATTAATGATAATGATGAGTTTGAGTTTGAGATTGAGTTTGAATTTAAGTTTAATTTGAATTTTTAAAAAAAATAGAGTTTTACTCCTTATTAAATTTAACCTAAATAAAAATAATTTTGACTTCGATTATATATATATATATATATATATAGATAGATAGATATAGATTACTAGTTCTTGTTGTTCACGGCAAAACGAGCAACATGCGTGACTTGGTTTCCATTTTCCAATACCAAGTAGGCACAAGTCAAGCCATATTACAACAAGGTACATACTATTTTGCGCTCTATAAGGCATCTTTATGTGCATCTTCCATTCGGCCTGTGCTTGTGCTTGTGCTTGTGCTTGTGTTTGTGTTTGTGTTTGTGTTTGTGTGTCTGACAGAAAAGTGGAAACAGAGATGGTTGGGCCAATTAGACCTCAATTTGTGCTGTTTGGTTCATCCATAGTTCAACTCAGTTACAGTGACGAAGGATGGGGTGCTATTCTTGCTGACGTATATGCACGTAAGGTACTTCTTCAACTTCTCTCCTTTTTCTGTTTCTGGGTCAATCTCTATTGGTATTTGGGCCATACATACCAGTTTATCCAGAACAATAAGAAAGAAGAAAATACATTAGGAATTTACCACTTGTGGGTGATCACTGATGTGATAAATAACTCTCTTCTTTTTTTGGCAATTTGTGGGTGATCGCTGATTAATTAGTATTCTTGTCATTTTGTTGGTGGTGGGATCCACCAACTTTTACCTGCAGAAATAATATCCACAAATAGCAAAACTTTAGTATCCATTTGGATTAGGGCAGCTTTGTGCACTGTTTTTGTGCACTGTTTAGGACGACATTCACAACTACTTTTTTTCTCAGAAAAATAATTTTGAAATCGTCTTGAATATTATTTACATGTTTAAAAATTATTTTGTTAAAGTATTTTTAGTTTTTAACAATAAGCGATATAGATACCCTTAATCTAAGAGACCCCACCCTTAATCTAAGAGACTCCACGTTAGCTTTAGAGTAAAAGAGTATATTCCATTTGAAGAAAGGAATAGTATGAACCAAAATTATTGTGATTATATAATACTTGTGGCAAAGTTATGACCTTTGAATGTTGTCTTTGATAAGACTTCAAATTCTCTATTAGATAGTTGAGGAATTAAGTAAAAGAAAGGGTTACTGGATCATGCATCCAAAAAGCTAATGGAGCTTACTATTGTATCCATTTATAGTCAATTATGGCATTTCTATTGTCCCCTGCACTAAATTTCACTATTATTTGGTCAAATATTCGAATCAGGAGAAAAATTGCTTAGTTGTAAATGACCAGACTATCAACAAAAGAAGGTTCTTGACATTTTCTAGTCCAATACATGATCTGCTATTGCTTATATGTATTATTAGCATAACTGATTTTGGTCTGCAATCGAGAATAGGCAGATGTTTTGTTGCGAGGATACAATGGTTGGACTTCAAGGCATGCTCTACAGGTTTTGGATCAAGTTTTTCCAAAGGTATTGTATAATGTACTGTTAAATTTTAACCATACCTTGACTAATAATTATCTTCCAAGTAAGCTATTCATGAACAGATTTCTTACCTCTAAGGTAGTGGATTAACTGTATAATTTGATCATCTTATGTGAAATGATGTTATAAACAAGTATAATTTGATCATGTTATGTGAAATGATCATCTGTTATTTATCTATTTTAACCATACTGCGTCTAACAAGTAGGCTAATTATGAATCGATTTCTAGTCTCTAAGTTAGGGGATTAACTGTTTAATTTGATCGCCTTATGTGAAATGATGTTATAAACGAGTATAACAGGATCTGTTATTTAACCATTTCATCTTGTTCATGCAGTTACTTAGCATATATTTGCGTTTCCTCCTTATAGTTATACTTTAATGCTTATCTTCTGTAATTCAATTTAGGATGCTGCTGTACAACCTTCTTTGGTGATAGTCTACTTTGGTGGTAATGATTCAATGCGCTCTCACCCATCTGCTGTAAGCCCTCAAGTTCCACTTCCTGAATATGTTGAAAATATGAGGAATATAGCAATCCATCTGAAGGTAATCTTTCGGGCTACATTAATACTTTATTGTTATTTGAATTTGTGTAAGTAAATAATCCAATTTGAAAAAGAGGACCTCTTTCTTTTAAAATTATTTTCCCATTGATTATCAATCAATTTGGTTAAATATGTGGTAGCCTGCACAAGTTAGAATCATTATAAACTTGTATAAAAAAGAATGATATAAACTACCATAATTTTTTGGACAATTATTTGGTGCAGTTTGCCTTAACCACTGTCCTCAATTAGTGCTTGCAACAAATATGATTTGCACTACCTGATTAAAATGTAATTCGGTGCATATTCTAACGAGGGTCTTTTTGTTTGCCAGAGCCTTTCAGAGAAGACTCGCATTATCTTCCTTAGTGCTCCTGCACAAGTTAGAATCATTATAAACTTGTATAAAAAATAATGATTATGAACTACCATAATTTTTTGGACAATTATTTGGTGCAGTTTGCCTTAACCACTGTTCTCAATTAGTGCTTGCAACACATATGATTTGCACTACCTGATTAAAATGTAATTCAGTGCATATTCTAACGAGGGTCTTTTTGTTTGCCAGAGCCTTTCAGAGAAGACTCGCATTATCTTCCTTAGTGCTCCTCCTGTCAATGGGGCAAAAATTCGAGAAATATATAGGTGCTTATAACTACAATCTTGTAATTGTTTCCTAAAGCATTTCTCAGTTCTAAATTTCACGTTCTAAACTAGAATCAGTCAGTTCTAACTGCATATATTTTACTAAAACTAGTGATGCAATGGCAGAGGTGCGAACAAATGAGTCTTGCCAGCAATATTCAGAAGCTTGTTTAGAATTGTGTCGAGAGATGGACATTATGGCCATTGATCTTTGGACTGCAATTCAGAAAAAGGATGGTTGGGCAACTGCTTGCTTCACGTAAGTTTGCTTGCATGTGTTGTTGGTTGGTTTTAAATTGTAGTGTGGCCGACCCAAACTAGTTTATCAAGGATCCATAGTTAACCCCCAAATTTTTTGATTAAAGCTTGGTTGTTGCTTTTGTGTGTGTGTGTGTATAATTTTTTTTTGGGGTTGGGGGGTGGGGGGGAAGAATAAATGTGCTTTCCTCAAATTTACTTTGGCCATTCTTGGATCCTTCTCTAGGGACGGAATTCATTTCTCAGCTGAGGGGAGCAAGATAGTGGTGAAGGAGATAATGAAGGTTCTTAAAGAGGCAGACTGGGAACCAAGTCTACATTGGAAGTCATTGCCAATTGAATTTGAACAGGTTTTTGTACCTGAGGCTGAAATTCGAGAGATTTTGGATGAGAAGACCATATTAAAACTCTCTGAGGCTAACTTTCTAAGACAGATGAAATGGGAATAGGTCCTACCATATAGTATTGGTTTGATTTAAAAATAAATAAAATTCATACCAAATATCTAATTGTTGTTTGAAACTTTAGATCAGTATTGCTAAAATAAAAGACTAATTTGATAGCATATTTGCAATAGTGTTCTTTCTTTCCAATCTGTCTGTATGTTTTTCTTTGTGCTTCTATTTTTTGATGCAAATTTCAAAGGAAAATGTTATTTTCATACCTCTCATACACCCTCTATCCGTACATTAGATTTTGAATTAAAAGTTTTCATATGCTATTATCTAAAAATAATCAAAAGTTATTAATGACCAGAAAAAAATCTAGAAATAGCCCCTCATGTGTGAAATTATAGAAGATCCCACTTAAGATCTTACAATTTCATTGAATTGACTAATTGAGTATGATTATATGTCATAACATCTACCATACATACCAAAAATATTAAAATTAATAGATATGATAATTGGCTGCAATGATAATGTAAGAGTGGTAAGCACAAAAGTATGTAAAAGTTATTATCCCAAATGAAGTACCTACCTGACTCTTTCTTAAAAAAAAAAAAAACTCAACTGCAAGTTTGATAGGTTCAAATTTTCACTAATGAGAGTCATACTCAAAGCTCTCTAATCATTCTAGTAAGTTTCACAAATACTCTTTTGTCAATATATATATATATATCATCAGATATTTTTCTAGCTTACCAAACATGTTTATGATAATAATAATAATAATAATAATAAATAAATAAATAAATAAAGCTGTTTTCTAGATGAAGTGAGATAAAAAATTTGGGTTTCGTGCACTGACTAAAGGGTCCGTTTAGATAGGCTGTTCATAAAGGTGTGTTTTAAAATTGATCGTTTTTAAAACGTACGTTTTGAAAACATCATTTTAAAAACCACAGATAAGCGTTTGATGAAAATGTGAAAATACATGTTTTTTATTTTTAAAGCTACATTAAGCGCTTGGATAAGCTGTTTTAAAAATGGCTGTTTTGAGTGTAAATTCCAAAAAAATGACTTAATTATTTTGTTAAGGTTATTTTGTCATTATAAAGACCTCCTCCCTAAACTCTCTCTACATATTTGAATTTATATGCTCAGGCTTGAGGACTTTAATAGCTACTTCCACACCAAAAAATTATATTAAAACAATACCAAATAACTCAGCTGCTTGCTAAAATATTAATAAGTTGTGCAGCTGAGTTAAAGGGAGCATATCAGAAGAATGAAAAATCCAGCAAACTACCAAGACTCTGTAAACAATACTAACTACAAAGACTCAATTGGAAGTTTAGAAAAAGATCCCCTATTAGAGAAGCCTAAGAGTTAAGAGTTAATACATTGTAATCATTATTGATTAGAATTCTCCAATTTCCTCATCATATAGCCTGACGTAAATTGTCAACACCAAACTGGCAACACGTGATATACAAATGCAGCCAAAGTAAACTAAATAGCTAGAATCCCAAAGATACATGGGTTCGTTTGATTAAGAGAGAAATGGACTAGACATTCAAACACTGTGTATAATCAAAACTCTTCTAGCAAGAAATATAAAAAATAAAATAAAATAAAAAGAAGAAGAAGGCATAATCAGAAACAGCAGCCACACCAAACATCCGACCAAAATTTTATTCTAGTACCATCAACTACCTCAAATTAATCATGATGCATCAACTAAGATAACAAAACTCAATGATTTTTTTTTATTGAAATAGTCTGCATTCATTCAACTAAAAATGGAAGACAACAAAGTCCAAACACAAAGCTAGAACAGAGCTGAAACACAGAATAGCTACCAAGCCGATACAATAAAGCATTAAGTCTCATCCAGATGAATAAGGTGTTGTACCATAGAAACATAAAAATTTGTCCAAAATAGAAATAATGAAAAGACATTGGCTACAACCCACAAATAACCATCATCTCCTTATCATGCATATTCTCAATATTTGCTTGACTGCTACTACCTTCTTCACTACTATTGGTTTCTGGTTTGTCCAAGTTATGCTTATCCAATTTAAATCCCTTATCCTCCCTATCATGTTTTCTAATATAATTATGCAAGGCACAAGTAGCAACTATAATGTTTCTTTGGTCCTTAATGTCGTTGGATGGCATTTGCTTCAAAATTTTCCATCTATTCTTCCACACTCCAAAACTTCGCTCAATCACACTTCTAAGTGATGAGTGAACATAGTTAAACCTCTCTTCTAGGTGATTTCCTCTACCAGCTTGTCGAAAATCTGCACGATGGTATCTCTATCCCTTATAAGGTGGCAAATATCCATTCTCCAAGGGGTATCTAGCATCAACTAAATAATATTTTCCTAACAAAATTAAAACATATGAGATGTGCATAAATAACATCCTTTATACATATTTAATATATAAATATAGTATATACCTAGTGGTGGTTTTGGAAAATTGACAAATTGTCGATGGATAAAATCTAAGAAAATGCGTGTATCATGTGCAGCACCTTCCTCTCCCACCACTCATCAGTTGCAGATATTGTTCCTTTGGTTGCATCCCATCCCAATCTAGTTTCACTTCCTATTAACTTGTTCCAAAGTATCCATTCTTTCTTCAATCCATCCCTCTTATGCTTAAACTTATCCCTAGAATATTTCTTTCTAGTATTCTTCTCAAAAGCTTCTATAATGTTCTTCCAACCCTTTTTATTTAAGTACTAGGTCGATTACCCTTAAATACGTCATCCACACAAGCTTCACAAAAGATTGTCATTTGTCTTGATGTCCAAATAGCTCTAACACTTGAGCTATTTTTGGATGGTTTAGGGTTGGGATTTGAAGTCTCCTTAATATTAACCATCTAAAAAAAACATAGGTTTGTTAATAATGTAACATGCTGATCCATAAACAATTAGGAAAAAAATCTAGGATAAAAAACTTGTGTATGTACTAAACTTGTTGCCTTTCTACTAATAAAGCTAGTAAAAAAGCCTAAAAAAGTTTGTGTCAAGTCTATATAATTATTTAGTGAATCACCACCTCCAAAGAATCAAAAGCTACAGTTCTTCATCAAGCCCCCCCAAAAAAAAAAAAAAAAAAAAATCTTGATAGTATCCATGCAATGCTTTGAGAGAGAAATTGCATTGGTTACATTATGGAATAATGTGAAACAAACAAACTTATTCAACTCATATGATCATCTACAAAGAGGAAAAATATAGTTGCATAGGAATCAAAAGAAAAATAAGCTAAAAATGAACAAAACCCACCTAAACTTGGCCTTTTGCTACTGCTAATGCATTAACTGGTGTGTATCATTAGACATACATGTATTTTGTCAAAGACACAAAACATGACATTTGTATAAACATAAAGTAATAGCAGTGGCAAAGAAATTGGTGTGCTATTTTTCTGAGGTTGCCAAACTAGGTACGGACTTATGGTTCATTTGAATTGTAGATGTGACTTTAGTAAGTGTTTATTAGAGACCAATTTTACAAGTCAGTTGCAAGCTGAATTGCTTCTTAGTTATTCAGCAGCTGTAGCATAGCTTAAAAAGCTATTTGTTTGCTTCAAGAACTATAATTATACTACCACCATATAACAAATATAATCCCTCTACCTAAAAGCCATGAAACTTGAATATTGGGAAAGATGTATGGTTCCAAGGGCAAGTGCAACTCTACAAACTCAGCTAACATATATGGTTCATATATGTGTATTGAAATATATGGTTCATGTAAAAGATGAATCCAATATCTTGTCATATAAAAGCTGACAGACACAATAGCAAACTTCTTGATAAAGACCACAAGTAAAATTCTTTATCATTCCAAATTCTCTCCATAACAGCAAATTGTTTGTTTCAATAAATAGTATTTTTTCTCTTTTCCACTTTGTTATTAGAACTATGCCCACTACAAGCACACAGAGTTAGACATATCTAACCCTCAACTCTCCAGCAGCACACATAAGTAGATACCAAAATCTGTCAAACTCAGGGCACCTCACATATAGAGGATACACAAACACTATACTAGAAGTGCATTTACAATACCCATTAAGCCTTTTATCACTAAAGAATGTTAAAAATTAAATGTTTATCAAAAGCCCATAAACACAAACCTGATTCTTGAATGAGAAACATAATAAAGCAATAATTATAATCAAAACCCAAAATGGGCAGGTCTCAAAAGTAGCCAAAAACCCAAATAAATCCACAACACAGAAATAGAAACAACCATAGCAATAATTATATCAGTAAAAATAAGTTCTAACATTTAGGATTCTAACAATGTGTAACCCACCATGCAAAAAGCGCAAATCTATAACATAAATTTAGCAAAAGAGGAATGGAGAATTGTTACCTGGCAAGCAAGATGAAGAACGAAGACCAAAAACAAAGCAGAAGAGAGCTCGTGGAGACTAAGAGAACAGGTTAGCAGATATACATGGAGAGCCCATGGAGATTAAGAGAACAGGGTAGCAAATATATATGGAGAGCTCGTGGAGACTAACTGAGGAAATAGAGGAAGAGATATACATGGGGAAGGGATAAAGCTGGTATTTTGGTAAAACCGATTATCGTTTTGGCGCTATTTTGATTTCCTGAAGAGAAAAATAGCGGTAATCCAACCTGCGTTTCTGAAAAAGCAGAGCTTTGCAAAACATGTAAACATGAAAAATCTGGATTTTGAAAACATAAACGTGCTAATTTTTGTGGAGCCAAATGGTTTATAAAATCACATTTTTGTCTAAAACGCGATTTAAGGCTCTGTGAACAGCCTATATAAACGGGCTCTAAGGTTATTGACTTATTGGACCATGTAATTACTAAACATAAAAATTAAAATGGTAAAAATGTATTCTAACTTTTTACCTTTTAATTTATCTTTTACTTGTTTACCATTTTAATTTTTACATCTCACAACAAATAATAACTGCATGGTGCAACTTAGTTCAGAAGATTTTGATTCATTTGGATAGTAAGGAAAAAGCTGTTGGGCTTTTGTTGCTACGGGCTTATTTTGCTATTAGCAGTGTGACTTGTACCAGGCCTTGCCCCTTGAGTTGGGCTGGGCCTAAGCCCTAGGACCTTTGTGACAATGCTATCATTATCATTCTGCAACCACGGATGATAAAATAAATTGGGATAAAATTTCCTTTCCTTCCCTTTCCTTTTTCTTTTTGGCTTTAAAAGTTTGAATCATCTTAACGATAACTATAGTTACTAGTGAGGGTTGTGACTTGTGAGGCAGACAATTCATTATTTTTCTGACCTTTTCCTTTCCTTTACATTTTTAGGATTGAAAGATTTCCTCTTTATTTTGAGGTCAAGCACTTGATATTTGTCAGACCCCAATATGCGTGCGTATTGTCTTTCACTTTTTTTTTTTTTTTTTTGAGTGGCTAAAAGTCTATTATATATTTGGCAAAAATGCAAAACTGACCCTCTAACTTTCACCATTTTTCATTTCAGTCCTCTAACTTTCATTTTTGTCAATTCAGTCCTCTAACTTTTAATTTTTTGTCAATTCAAAGCTCTGTTACTGTTCTGTCAATGTTGCTGTTACTACTACCAAAACGACACCGTTTTGGTAGGTTTTTTTTTTTTTTTTTAAGATTCGGAATTAAAATCAGAAAAATCAGAAAAAAAAAAAAAAAACAAACATTAAGGGGAACGACATCGTTGTTCCCCTTCCCCTGAAAATGAAAACATCTAACCCATGTACCCAAATCCCTAACCCGTGAGAAAACCTTGAGAAAGAGAGTGAGTCGATTTGTGAGAGAGAGAGAGACTGAGCCGATTTGTGAGAGAGAGAGAGACTGAGCCGATTTGAGAGAGAGAGAGAGACTGAGTTCACTGCCACCACCCATCGTAAAATTCGCCGTGTACACCACCACCACCACCTTCACTGCTCTGCCTTAACTGAATCGGTGATGGGTGTGCTTTTGGATTCAAGGTCACGGTCACGGCTGAGAGGAAACCCATGTTCAAGTTCACGGTCACAGCTGAGATGCTTTTGGATCATCCCTTTCTCGCCGGCGTGGATGAACCTGAGCTACCTGCTATTCCTAGTTCTTCTTGCATTGTTTTTTCAGTGTAGCAGAACAGCGATTTTGTGCATCTCTCTTTTTTTTTTTTTTTAATTTCTCTGTATCTGTTTCTTTGATGATTGGAATTTGGTTTGAAAAACTTATGATTTCTCTTTTGTTGAATACTGTTATGATATATTTGGCTCAGTCTCTCTCTCTCTTAAATCGGCGCACTCTCTCTCATTCTCAAGGTTTTCTCACGGGTTAGGGATTTGGGTACATGGGTTAGATCTTTTCATTTTCAGGGGAAGGGGAATGACAAAATTTTTTTTTTCTTCTGATTTTTCTGATTTTAATTCTGAATCTAAAAAAAAAAAAAAAAACTACCAAAACGGCGTCGTTTTGGTAGTAGTAACAGCAGCATTGACAGAACAGTAACAGAGCTTTGAATTGACAAAAAATTGAAAGTTAGAGGACTGAATTGACAAAAATGAAAGTTAGAGGACTGAAATGAAAAACAGTAAAAGTTAAAGGGTCAGTTTTGTATTTTTGCCTATATATTTCTAGGTTCATTTTATGATTTTAGTTTTTTATATAAATATAAGAATGTATATGTCTCACACCACCAAATAGCCAAGAGGCTTAGAGCATTACTATCGGTTGTTCTATAAAAAATGTCATTTTAACACACCAAAAACCTACTTTTTCATTTTACCACATCATTTTACAATATCTCATTTATAAGATGTTTTATTCTTCAATTTTATACATTATAATAATATTTACAACATATTAAAATAATATATTTTCCAAAACCCAGCAAATACACAAATACACAACTCAGTGGCAATCGTCATCACCCAAGAACCAACCACCATCACTACAACCATTGTCATAACAACAACCATTGCTACAACCACTGCCACAAACTACAAGCACAATCATCGATTCCTCCAACAAATTCCAAATCCAAAAATCTCAAAAAAAGAGAAAAAAAAAAAAAAAAACTCAAAATCTTCAACAAAACCCCAACCCAATAGATCAATCAACAAAAACCCAAACCAACTATCGGTGGTGAGAGCTGTGGAGGATGACGCAGCTTCAGATCGGCGGCATGGCTGAGATGCGCATCAAAAAGTTGAATAAAACTAGAGGCGAGTTTCAAATCAGCGGCTGCAATGGCGGCTTCAGATCGGCGGCGATGGAGTCTTCAAACCAAAAGCAATGGCAGTGGCTTGATTTGTGAGGGATCGGTGAGGGTGAGTGGATCGGTGAGGGTGAGAGAATTTGATCTGAAGAAGAAAGAGAGAGAGAACATGAGTTGAATCTGCGAGAAGTGAGAGAAAAAGTTGAATAAAATATAAAAAGGAAAGAGAAAAAGTTGAATAAAAAAGTAAATTTTTTTTTACAACATCTGTCTGTACTGTGTTAAATTTATCACAATACTATAGCACGTCTCATATTTTTGACACATTTAACACACCTCATAAATGTGTGTTTTTGGTGTTTGGCGTGTCAAATGCCAAATATTTGGCATTTGGCACACCTAGTGGTAATGCTCTTACAAGCATAGCTTAACTTAATTGATAGCTTGAGATATATAATTTTTTTTTGTATTTTCAATTGAAATATTATGGTTAAAATCCCTCCATTTTCAACTATCCTATTATTAAAAAAAAAAAAAAAAAACCACATCAAACTAACGGAGGAAAGACTTGCTTTATATTGCCAAAGACATCCTGCGTAGCAGTAATGGGCTATATTTCTAGAACCAACGTTGTCATTAAAAAAAGTTTTGATGGGGTGGGCCCGATGCTATAGGCATAGTTAGCCTTTTGACCTCCCAAAAATTCGTAAGTAATAGTACTGAAATTTTATATTTAACAAAGTATTTTGTCCCTGGTTACAAATAACAACTTGCCAGATGCAATAACAACCCTGCCAGACATACGATAAAAGGTTAAAAGTACCACTTTTCGTATAAAACCAAACAAAGGTAAGTGGTGGTTTCACTTTAAATTCATATATTTTATTGAGTAATGTTATTTACGCAACAATTTTTACAAAAATTTTCACAATCATTAAATTGACAGTTTGTATTGGTTCTCAATTGCTTCCGCTGTTCTCATTTGCTTTTGATGGCAACAGCGGAGTGAGACAAAGTCTAAGAGCATCCACAACCGGATCTTATATCCTATCCTATTATACCATTTCAAAAAGTCACTTTACTATTAATACCATACCATTTTACACTATCTTCAACAACCCAACTTCTATTTTTCTATCCTACTCATTAAAATAATATTTCTATACAATAAAATAATATTTCATCAATTACTATCATTTACAATACACCTCACTATTTCCCATGAACATTATCGACGGCCACCAAAAATCACCACCACCACCACCACCAACACCACATCAGTCACAAATCCACCACCACCAGGGAAAAAAAAAAAAAAAAAAAACCAGCACCATACCCATACCCATGGCCAAAACCAGCACCAACCTCTCTTTCTCCCTCAACCTCTAGCACCGGTCTCAGCCTCAGCCTCTAGCACCGGTCTCAGCCTTTACCCAGCAAACCCATACCCAGCAAAAAATCACCCGCCGACCCACCGCCGACCCACCGCGAATCCACGCCGCCGAAATCACAACAAATCCACGCCGCCGAAACCCAACAACACCCGCCAACCCACCGCACCGATGCCACCATGATCCACCATTGAAACGCAGCCCTAAACCCACGGCCAAAACCGATTAGTAAACCCATCACCACCCACAACTCAATCCGATTTGCAAACCCACAACCACCACAAAAAATCCCACCGGAACAAAAACCCATATCAGAAAAAAAAAACCCAGACCTCACCGCGCCTCCACTGCCCAGTCACCACCACCGTGCCTCCACCATGCCCACCAAACCCACAAACCCTTGAGAGACCGACGGCGACGGAGCTTCGTCTGTAGAGAGAGTGATGGAGCGACGGAGCTTCGTCTGAAGAGAGAGTGATGGAGAGACCGACGACGACGGAGCTTCGTCTGGTGAAGAACGGTGACAGAGAGAGAGAGACAATGGAGAGAGGAAACACCGGGAGAAGAGAGAGAGAGAGAGAGAGAGAGCAACTGAATAAAATATATTATTTATATTTGGCATAGTGCTACAGTACCATCTCACCTTTGAGATGGTACTGTAGCATTATGCCAAAAAAATTTGGCAATATGGAGTTTAGCATGTCCAGTTGCTGGGTGTTTATTGGGTTTGAATGCCAAATGGGGCTTGCATTTGGCATATGCAAGCCCCATTGTGGATGCTCTAACAATGCGGAAACCATCACGTATCACTGCCCACCCGCAATAATCTCCTCACACAGTACAATTGATCAACGTTTCCATCAGACCATCCATACCCAGCATAAGCACAACTTCATACTCGTATTATGATACTATATAAAGTTATGGTTTACTTGAGCTACCTTAGCTACAGGGGCGGCTTGTTGTATTTAAGGGCCTAAGACGAAAATTGATTATCTTGTATTATATTCAAAATTACTATTAATTAACATGAACTACGTAGAATTTTTTTTTTTTTTTTTTAGAAATTTTATAGACAAAAAAAATTTTACAAAATTTTTCATACTTGTTAATGTGGCCGGCAGATGGATAATGGTAAGTAAAAAAACAACGTTAGTGATAGACTTAAATGAGAATTAGTAAAAGTTTGCTAACTCAACTTTTAGTGTTATTCTTATTTTTTTAACAATGCAACATTCACAATATTTTTTATAACAAATCTTATGTTTTAAGTTGTTTTTTGTTTTCTATTTGAAAATATCACTATAATTAATTTTTTACCATCGATAACAACCTATTACTTAACATTAGTTGTAAAAGTGTTGTGAGAAATATTATAAACATTTCATTTTTCTCTCTTTTTTATTTGTTTTCCATCTGGTAAAAAAATATTATTTTATTTATTGATTACAAATAACCTTATTGGTTAAAATTTGGGGGCTTTTTTTTTTACTTGGGGCTTTAGGCGACCGCATTTCTTGCTCTAGCATTCAGTCGGCTCTGCTTAGCTATTTGTCTTAATAAGACATGTTTCACTTAATGCCTCATTATCTCTTTTTCTCACATCATTTGAAATTTGGAACAACTCTTCTATCGATGCTCCTTCTAATTGAAACAAACCTTTTACCCTCAACTAGTTCTTAAATTGATGAAAGCCCTGTTAGGCCTAGAACCAAACTCATGTAAGTCCATTGATGTTTGTTTTTATTTTTGAAGGACCCTACTTCACGTGGTACGTAATCATAAGTGGGTGAGGCTGTTGTTTTTGAATAGTTAAAATGTGGATCGACAACTTTTGGGTGTCTCTCATGTTTTTAAAATGTTGTTCTATGATACATGATTATGATCACTTTGAATCATGTGAGTCTTCTAATTCATACACATGGGCGTGCAAAGAATTAGTTTGGGATGAAAATTTTGTTTCTATTTTTGGTAGATAACATCTCTTTCATTCAAATAGAAAATGGAAGAGAACAATCTCCTTGAAAATGTTTGTTTCATTTCGAAGCAACATGATAGTTTCTACAACTTTAAGTGTAAAATTGCTGGACTTAGTCCAACTCAGTGGTGGAGCCCGCTTATTAAATTCATGGTAGAGTCCATCATGAATGCAAAAGAAAAAAACATCATCTTTCTATGCTCTAGAAGTACCTGTGAATTTTCTATTAATCGGGCTTATAATATATTAATGCACTTTCTTATCACGTGTTACTTTAAAAAAAAAAAAAAAAATTAGACAGAGAAATCTCGTGTTACTTTGAGCCTGCTTGAGATTCGTTTTATTTTACTGAAACTTAAAACTTTTTTGCTGAAAATATTGTAAATAAAAGTAAAAATTAACTAAAATAATATGGTGAGACCAATAAATAGTACTAAAAAGTGTAATAAGATTCACATATAGTAGCAAAAATAAGCTAAATAATAAAATAAATTGGTAAAATTAAGTCATTTCAAACACACACTTTATTAGCATGTGAAAGGCCTCCTGTGTCAAGATTACAAAGAGTCTTTTCTTTTTTTATTTGAGAAACCCGATTACAAAGAATCTTTTCTTTTCTTCCCGTCGTATTAGATTCTTATTAGGGCTTAGAACTTCTTTGTTTACTCTTTTTTTTTTTTTGGGATAAGAGACTTTTACCACTTGTTCTAATGGTAAAAAATTACTAACTTGGTTAATGTGTCGGTAGTTAAAAAGTCTTAACCATTTAATAATAAGGTAAATTACCATTTAAAACTATAATTTAAAAGTAACAAATTAAACTCTATAGTTTCAAAAGTAATGAATTAAATTCTAATATTTTAAAAACAAGTTATACTCTCAAAAGTAACAAATTAAATTATGACATTTCTTGGTGTAACTTGTTGCGCGTAATTTGTTTTTCAGTTTCTTTAATAAAGCTAGTTGGCCCTCAGGTCTGGTTTCTTAAAAAAAAAAAATTCTGATATTTTATTTCCTTCTCAAAAAAGATTCCGATAAACAAATTATACCATTTATAAAGTTTTAAAAGTAACAAATTAAATAAACTCTAAAATTTAAAAAAGTAATAAATTTTTGATGAATTATATTGTGTCTAAAATTTTTAAAAATAATAAATTATACCCTTTGTAAATTAATTAAACTCTAAAAATTTCAAAAAGTAATAAATTAAACCTCACCCTCACTCATTTAAATAGAATTATATTGTGTCTAAAATTTAATATGGTTATATGTTTAATTTGTTACTTTTGAAATTATAAAATTCAATTTGTCAATCAACATCATGAGCAATCATCTTCTCTAAAAAAAAAAAAAAAAAAAAACATCATGAGCAATCACAACCTGGTCTATTTGGAATGTTTGCAAAAAATTTTATTTTGAATGCCGTGAGACTCTGGTGGGAGCTGCCTTTTCTTACTAAGTACCTGGCTGGTGTATTTTCTTTTCTTGGCTGGTTGCCTGCGGAGCATGACCTCACTTGTTATACTCACTGTATTTTTCACACTACCAATACACTTTTCTAAACTTTTCTCATTAAAAATTAAAAAAAAAAAAAAGGCATATGCATGCCACACGCCTATGCCACAATTTGGGCCCTGCATCAATAAAACATTCAAACCCATCAACAACACGTCAAAACCCCATCCACGTATCACAAAACTTGATTTTGGTCCGGTACCTCAAATGCTTCATTTGAACTTGTCAAGATGATGATATTGTCCACTTTTAATCATTTTTCCTCGTCCTGATGGTCCAGTACATTAAAAACTCTCCTGAAACTTTTCCATTTGTTACAAATCAAACTAAATATTGTAAGGAAGTTAAGGATTTAAATGAAAAGATCTTTCCTTATCCTCTAAGATTTGTGATTCTGGTCCATTATATTATGAGAATTATGAGACGGACTTATACGAGATTCTTCTCACAACATGTGTGAGTCTCAGATATTGTGAAAGATGTCTCATGAGATGTGTTCTAAGCAAAATGGCTTTTCAAGTTAGATATAATCAAAATTATATCCTGAAAAAGTGAAAAATATTCCATTAACCTTTCTTATGGTAGTACGTGGTCAATGTGACAGCAATGATCAATGTTTTGCTTAATTCACCACCCCCCCCCCCCCCCCCCCCCCCCCCCCCCCCCCCCCCCACACAAAATAGCAAAATGACCGTTTGCCCGTGAGTCCATGACGACACAAGGTCTATAAATTTCACTTGCAACCTGTATTTCTTCAGAGAGAAATGGTTGGACCAGTGAGACCTAAGTTTGTACTGTTTGGTTCTTCCGTAGTTCAGAATAGTTTTAGCAACGAAGGAGGGGTGCAATTCTTGCTACCTTATATGCCCGTAAGGTACTTCATTTTTTCCTTTGTCACTTGAGGGCGTGAGAAACATTTGTTTGTTGTTATCCAAATTGTGGATATTCAAAGTTATAATTGACTTGCACTGCACACTGGATTTGACATTTGCTGTTTATATGCTAAAGATCTACATAGATTATGATAGGATGGGCATTCCTATTTAGCGTAAGGACTAGAGTTTTGAAATCTGTTCCATATTGATCAAAATGGCTGGAATTTTTATGCCAAAACTCAACCCACTTATTCAGTCAAATTCAGGGTTGCACTGGCCAATCCAGTGAAATTCCATACTATATCTTTATGAATAAGGTTTTATGAAATTTGTAATCTTTTTTAATGAAAAAAACCTTTTATAAATTTATGTTACATTTATTTTCATATTCATATTAATTTACTGTAAAGTGAGACATACATATAGAAGCAAATCTTGTAGGTTTTGTACTGAGACGAATAATGGGTAGATCATTATTTAGAAGCATTTTGCAAATAAGTTTTGAACCCTAGGCGTTTTTGATGAAAACATCAGGAACTGTCAGTTAAGCTATAAGGATGTTGTCTTTTGAATATTTAACTGAAAAGCAACTGAGACTAGCAACAAGGAAGGGAAAATGTACTCAAGAACTGGAAAATTTGCAAAAGTAATGGCACAATATTGAGAGTTTTTTGAGCCCTACTGGTGATTCTCGGGAACCTTGCATTAACACCTTGTTAAGGTGTGTGCAAGAGGAAACAGACAGGCCAAAGCAGTGCCATCAAAACTGTGGCTCATTACGTTCTCTGTTAAGACTAAATTTTCATGCTCTATAAGAGTAGAAATAAACTGATTTTAGATTTTTAACTCTTAAAAGGCAGACATTTTTTTGCGAGGATACTCCAGCTGGAATTCCAGGCGTGCTCTGCAGGTTTTGGATCAAATCTTTCCAAAGGTATTGTATGTTTAATCACACACATCACACTTGAAGGTTATAGTTTCTTCCATACCTTTCAGTATCTAAAAGGAAATATATAGTAGCTGTTTATTCCTAGTAAATCCACATAGGAGTAAAAACAAGAAAAAAATATTTTCTCCATTTGAAATAGTTCAATTTCATGGTTAATATAACATAGTTCATGTGCCATAAAACCTGACTCATTACGGGGTTGACGTTATCATAAAGTGAATTGGGATTTATTGAAAACATTCATCTAATACAAAGATTGATTTCTTAGTGAAAAATATAAGATATGGTTGGACCTGTGAAACTTCAGGGGTCTCCTGTCTATCTAGGTTCAGTTTTGTTGCAGTCATGAGGCTGCCAGCATTTTTTTTTTTTTTAGGTATTCTAATTTGCTAAATTTTTTTGTGTTATTATGTTAGGATGCACCAATACAACCTTCATTGGTGATTATCTATTTTGGTAGTAATGATTCAGTGCATCCTCATCCATCTGGCCTAGGCCCTCACGTACCACTTCCTGAGTATATTGAAAATATGACGAAGATAGCCATGCATCTAAAGGTATTGTTGCTATTGAATTGATTCTTCAGCAATGGTGCACAACTTTATTGCTACTTGAACATTAATTTTTTTGGTTGTTAGACCCTTTCAGAGAAGACTCGCCTTATCTTTCTTAGTGCTCCTCCTGTCAACGAGGAACAAATTCGTGCGCGAAACATTAAGGTGCTCATAATGATAACTTTAATTCTAATTGTATTTTTTTTTTTTTTTTTTTTTTTTCTGTGTAGGAGTTAATTATTCTGTTCTAATAGTACATATCTTTATTGAAAAACCAGTGATAAATTGGGAGAGCTGAATCGGACAATGAGTCCTGCAGAATATATTCAGAAGCTTGTTTAGAGCTGTGTAGGGACTTGGATATTAAGGTCATTGATCTATGGTCTACTATACAGAAAAGAGATGATTGGTTGACTGAATGCTTTACGTGAGTTTACTTTCAGATGTGGTGCTCTGTTGTTGTCATTATTATTATTATTTGAAAAAGAAAGAAAAAATGAGTTAACAAAAGGAGGGAATAGAAGCATCAAACCCTTTTGTTAAACATTAAACTCCTATGGAAGAGTGCTAAAGTTACGAACAATTTTATAATAAATGACTTCCAAACTAACATGACAATGAAGTTGATTGATGTCACTCTAACAGCATAAATACATAATAAATAATAAATTAATGTTTGATTAATGTTTTTTTATTGTTAACACATTATTTTGTAAAATTTATGTAGTAAAATTGTAAAATTCCTAGCGTTAGCCTGATTGATATTAGCACATGTTACTACTGTATGATCCTTATTCAGGGATGGAAATCATTTCTCATCTGAGGGGAGCAAGATTGTAGTAAAGGAAATAATGAAGATCCTTAGGGTAGCAGAATGGGAACCTAGTCTACACTGGGCGTCACTGCCTGGTGAATTTGGAGAGGATTCACCCTATGATCCAGTCAGTCCTGATGGCAATTCCACTGTGAATGTCTCTGAGGGCAGCTTCCGCAGAAACATGCAATGGGAATATAAAATTAATAAATAATAAACCTAGCAAATGAATAATAGCCTCTGAGCAAAATTATTAATAGGCATTCATTAAAGTAAATGTACAAGTTTTTTGGTCACAACCTGGCTGTTGCCTGCTTGGTGTGGAATTACTGTGCTTTTCATTTTCTTCAAATAATTCGGTTGTGACAGCCCTGAGATTGAGTTAAAAATAGCAATTAGTGTGGTCATTGTGCTTAAATGGTTCATATGTGGTGTTTTCTTTCTCAATATATGTTTGTTATGTAATTATCTGATTCTTTAGCAGTAAACTTTATTGAGTGAAAAAAAATGTTACTTTGATATTTTAATTAATGAGAATAGTTTAGCAATATTATTCCAATTTTCTTCTTATAGAGTTCGAAGATTAAAGATACAACCAAAGTACCTTGCTTTCATTGACCGTATTATAAATGGATCACTAACGCAATGTTAAATATTTGTTTCCGGAGTAATGCTAAGAATGCAATAAAGTTTAGCAAAATGCAATAAATTTTATTAGATAAGTATTATAATTGGTGTTTACTAATCACATTCATTACCACTTCTGTTGTAAAGTCTCTTTGTTTTAGTATTTTTTCACTTTATAAAATGTCTTGAAATTGGCCTTTAGTGCTCACATTTATTATCACTAGTTGACTGGTTGCGAAGAAGAGAGGAATAAAGTAGACCCAAAAATATAATCCTTTGATTAAAAAAATAATATATGTACTTCAATAAAAACAATCTTTTATAAAAATTTTTTTAAAAAAATCTTATAAGATTAGCCAGTAAATTGTAGTATTGTCCAATTTTCTCGTAAGTGTTTCCAAAAAAAAAAAAAATCTTGTGAAAGAGTGTACTTGGGTTCAAATCTCTTCTTCTCTACTTATTGTAAGGAAAAAAGGGAACTAACACGTGCTATACAAGATCAATAACTAACACTTACACGTGCTATCCTCCAACAGTAACTAAACATTAACTGAACACTAACTACATGTCGTTTTGTTGCTTTAAACTACAAGCTAACAATGAGTCCTAACATGATTCAACTTAATGACATTCCAACACTTTGTCTTTGACTACATGACAATCTATCTCAATATGTTTGGTCATTTCATGAAACACTAGATTTGATCCACTGTGCAAGGCAGGCTCACTATCACAGAACAACAGTGCTTCCCTTTTATGTTCAACACCAGTATCTTTAAGGAAATACAGTAGCCACACTATCTCACAAGTAGCTACTGTCATTGCTCTATACTCTGCTCCTGCCAAGGACCTAGATACTATAGATTGCTTCTCTGATTTCCATGAGACTAAGGAATTCCCAATGAAAATACTATAGCTTGTGATAGACCTTCTAGTGTCAAGACAAGCAGCTTGGTCAGAATCTGTGAAATCCTTAACATGTAAATCTGTCCTAGCTGAAAACAAGATACCCTTCCTTGGTTCATTCTTCAAATACTGTAAAATTCTATGCATTGCATCCAGATGTGGTTTCCTTGGCTTGGCCATGTATTGACTCAACCTATGAACGGCATAAGTGATGTCTGGCCTGGTTAAATACAATAGCCTAAATTAGGGAAGTACCTCAAATCACCTAAATCCTTCAACCTAAATTTCTGATCCAACAACACCTTGAATTGATCCACCTCCCTTTTGTCATTACATGCTATCAAAACATCATCCATATAGATCAATAAAATCATGAAACAATGACCCTTTTGTCTAGTAAAAAGCGAATAATTTGCTTTGGACTGTTTAAAACCCAATTGAACCAAGGTGTTAGAAAATTTGGCAAACCATTGCCTAGATGCTTAAGTCCATAAAGAGACTTATTCAACTTACAAACCATCTCCCCCTAGCTCTGAAACCCTAGTGAAAGAGACATATAAACCTCCTCAGACAAATCCCCATGTAGACAAGCATTATTGACATCAAGCTGACCAAGATACAACCCTTCACAGCAGCCACAGCCAAAAGACACTTAATAGAAACCATTATGGCAACAAGTGAGAAAGTTTCAATATAATCAACCCCCTCCTTCTATGTGAAACTCTTAGCAACCAATTGAGCCTTATACCTTTCAATAGAACCATCAGATTTATACTTGATCTTATAAACCCATTTGCAACCAATGGGCTTCTTATTGGAAGGCAAAGGTGTGAAAGTCCAAGTGTGATTGGCCTCTATAGCTGCTATTTTAGCAGCCATGGCCTCTTGCCATTTAGGATAAAAAACAGCTTGGTAATAGTATGAGGGTTCAAAAACAGAAGAGATGGAACTACAAAAATGCTTATAAGAAGGAGAGAGAGAGTGATAAGAAAGATGAGAAGATAAAGGATGGGAAGTACCTGTCTGGAGAGCAACAGCAGTAGGAATTAAGGATGCCTGATTACAGTGATAGGCTTGGAGGTAGGAAGGTTGTTTATGAACCTTAGCAAATCTTCTAAGAGGAATTGGATCAACCAAAGGTTTAGGTGGTTCAGCATGGACATCTTGTAAGAAGTCATCATCAAGATCAGTGTGAACTTGGAGAATAGGGTCATTAAGAGGATCAGATGATAGATGGGTAGAAGGTAAAGTGGAAGAATGAAGGATAGAATCAAAAGAATTAGAGGAAACAGAAGGAAAACAAGGCAAAGGAATGGACTGAGTAGGGAAAGAAAAACAAGAATCAGACTGATAAGGAAACACAGACTCATAGAATAAAACATCCCTAGAGATGAAGACAGAATGAGAAAGAAGATCAAACAATTTATAACCCTTCGCATTAAAAGGATAACTAAGAAAAACACATCTCTTTGCTCTAGGAGAAAGCTTAGTCCTAGTTTGAGCAATAGTAGAGGCATAGCATTCACGACCAAACACTCTCAAATGATCATAACAAGGAAATTGTTTAAAAAGAAGCTCATAAGGAGTTTTGTTATTCAATAAGGAAGATGGTAATTTGTTAATCAAGTAAGCACCAGTAAGAATGCAATCACACCAAAATTGAATGGGAATATTGGACTGAAAATGGAGAGCTCTAGCTATGGAAAGAAGATGTTGATGTTTTCTCTCCATAACAAAATTTTGTTATGGAGTAGAAACATAACTATGTTGATGCATAATGCCATTAGAACTATAGAAATATGGCATGTTAAATTCCATAGAATTATCAATTTTAACATATTTGATTTTGCATACAAATTGTGTAAGAACCATAGAATAGAAGGAAGAGATGAGGGGTCTAACTTCAAATTTAGATTTCATTAAGTACACCCAAGTTGCTCTAGTTGCATTATCAACCACAGTTAAAAAGTACTTAAAACCATCCAAAGTAGGAGTAGCGTAAGGTCCCCAAACATCTAAATGAATCAAATTAAAAGCATAAGAACTGAGTTTATTATTGAATGGAAAAGACAAACGTTTTTGTTTAGCCAAAGTATAGACCTTACAAAGAACATTACAAGGTTTTTGTAAAGAAGGAAAAACATGACTTAAAACATGAAGCTTAGCATCTGATGGATGACCTAGTCTTTCATGCCAGAGGGAGGAAAGGGAGCCTGATGACACTGTAGCAGGTGAAAGGATGAAAAGCATCACCCAAATTGTGATTGACTAGGAAATCTGAAAGAGTAGTATAAGAAAGTTGTTGAGAAGTGCCACACTATAGCGAGTACACTTCACCAACTGAATGTTCCACTCCAATTGTTCTCCAAGAGGTAAGGGCCTTTATGAAGCAAAAAGTAGACAAAAGTACAAGACAACATGATTGAGATTTAGTAAAAGAACTGACAGAGAAAAGATTAAAGGTAAAGGAAGGCACACATAGGGCATTGTGAAGCGTAAGAGAAGATGATAAAATAACAGTGCCAATGTGTGTTACAGATGTTGTTTCTCTATTAGGCAGTTGAACCATGGACTGAGTAATAGTAGTAACAGTGGTCAACAGATGGACAGAACACACTATATGATTAGTGGCACCAGTGTCAATGGCCCAAGTAGTGGAATCATGTGCCCTTCTATTAACCACTTGTGCAGAAAAAACTAAGTGCCTAAAATCCATACCTGCCATTTTAGGAGCATTAGATGATACCACATTAGCGATGGCATTAGTGTGTGTGTGTCTTTCCCTTGAATAGGTGGACCTAAGGGAGAACTAGGAGTGCCAATGAGAGCAAGTAGCTGTTGATATTGCTCTAGAGTGAAACCAGGTGTCACAAGACCCGAAGAAGCCAGGAAAGAGAGATCTCGGGGCTAGGAAAGAGTCACTTGATGTGCCATTGGAGTTTTGTCTTTGAACTTGTAAACAGGAGGGAATCCATGCAATTTATAGCACTTATCTATGGTGTGACCAGATTTACCACAATGGGTGCAAATTGGCTTATCCTTTTCTTTATTCCCATTGTTACCAACATAATTGACCCCAGAATTGACATTGAAATTCTATGATTTGGCAATCAAGGCAACTGATTTAACCCTTGTATTAGAACAATGAGTAACAGACCTTTGTGTTTCTTCTTGAATCATTAAAGAATACACTTTATTGACAGATGGAAAAGGATCCATAAGAAAAATTTGTGTCCTTACTTGTGAAAAAGAGTCATTTAGCCCCATCAAAAACTTCATAACAAACTCTCTAGATTGCAAATCATTAAGCCTCTTATTCACATTACATGTACATTTTCCATAAGTACAAGAAGGGAAAGGACTATTGTTTTGCAATTGATCCCAAAGAACCTTCAATTGAGTAAAATAATCAGTAATAAAAGTCTCACCTTGATGGTTTCCGAAATCTCCTTCTGAAGGTTGTAAATCTGAGGACCATTCTTTTGAGCAAGACGATCTCTCAAATCATTCCAGATTTCCAAGGCAATGTCTTCATAGATGATACTAGCTTGAAGCTTAGGAGAAACTGAATTTGTCAACCAAGTTCCCACCATATTATCGCACTTGATCCAAGCTTGAACAGCTGAAGGTGTAGACCTCAGTGGAGATGAAAAAGTGAGTGTGCCATTGATGAAGCATAGCTTGTTCTTAGTGAGCAGAGCTTTCCTAACTACTTTTGCCCAAGTTGAGTAATTCTCACTCCCTGTCCAAGGTTGAGTCACAAGCACAGTGCTTGGACTCTCTCTATGGTGCATAAACAAAGGATTGTCCATTGGAGAATCCTGAGAGGACAAATAAGCAGTCTCTATTGTGGGAACAGTTGTAGAAGCAACGGAAGCCATTGATGACAAGTAAAATCTTTGACAAATTGAGAAGAAAAGGAAAATTTGAGAGAAAGAAATGAAGAGAAAATCAAAACCTAAATTGGAATTTGGGAAAATATCTAGAAACTAAGAGAAAATTCTAGAGAGATTGCTCTGATACCATATCAGAAAAGCTTTGGTAAAATGATAATTCTCATTAATTAGAAAACAAGATACAGAGATGAATATATATATATATATATATATATATATATAGAAGAAGAATAAGAAGAATAAAAACTACCAAAGAAACAAACTAACTCTTACACATGTTGTACAAGATCAATAACTAACACTTACAAGTGCTAACCTCTAATAGTAACTAAACATTAACTGAACACTAACTACATGTCGTTTTGTTGCTTTAAGCTACAGTTACTGTCGTTTAGCTTCAACTCTGTTCTACATTTACCCTTGCAAGCTATATCCTCTTCTGATATCTTATGAAACATATCAAAGAATATTTAGAAAATATTTAGAATATAAACCAAAGAAAAGCCGACTGGATAAAAATCAACAACACCAATTTGGTTGGTGCCTTGGTGGGGTTTTAATTATATAATGGGAGCCAAAACAAAAGAGAAAGGGAGAAAGAAAAATTGCACTTGATAAAATGTGAGCCCTTCTGCAGTAGTAACAACCTTTTGGCACGGCCTATCTATCTTGCTGGGTTGTCACAAATAATCCACTACGAAATTATGAAAGAGACAGAGGCAGTAAGGCATTGATATTGACATTAGCAAAGGAAGCCCCATTATTGTGTCTAGGCATAGAAACAGAATCCACTGTTTCTTTTTCCTTTCTTGGATTAGCCATCCCAATGAGAATGCATGCCTTTTTCTTTTTCCAGTTTTGATGCACAAAGTAGTACCAGACTACATCGTTTCAGTAACCCAAAAGAGGGAAGAAAGCCCTTATAAAGTTCAGTACGAATAAGATTTCTATACAACAACTAGAATAACATGCATCTAATCCTCATTGTTAGGACATATGTGGAACTTGTTATGAACATATGTCATTTAGAATTGGTTAATCCTTTGACAAAATGCACTTTACTTTTAATTGGGTAAATCTAAAATAGTTTAAGTCTTCAAGTAACTTTGTGTTCAAGTCAAGAGTTAAAACCATGCAAGTCTATTCAAGAATCAAGTGAAGAATTGTTATATTTTAAAGCTTGACAGATAGCTCGACAAATTGTATCTATCGAGATTTAAAAGGAGCTTTTAGCCCGAAGCTCGACAACAGCTCGACAGATAGCCTATTTATCGAGGTTTACGAAAATCAGATTTCCAGATCTGTTTTTCACGCACATCCAATCTATTTGTGTTTGGTTTCTTTTCTCACAACCCTAGACGTAAATAAGGATTATTTTGAGAGCCATCTAAGGTGATGCAACTTGATGCAAAGTGATTATTCACTCAAATTGTAACCGGAGACAATTTGCCCTAGTTCATCTTTCTCTTGAAGAAGCTTCTGCATTTGTACGTCATAGGGTTTTGTAACCAATGAGCTTCTTGATCTTCATTGTGTGGATGAATTTCAGAACTTTGCAGCCAACATCTTTCTTAAGTTGGTGTGTATGCTGCGTACTAGGATTTGCGCATCGATTGGTTAGTTACGTACTGAGATTCGTGCATTGAAAGAAGAGATTGTCACTACATTACAAGTCCAATTGTGTATTGAGGTAAGGGTTCAACTGTAGGTTGGTATAAGGTACTAGGATTCCTTTATTTGTAACCGTTTGTTTTGATAATAGTAGATTTTCGGGAGTGGTGACATTAAATTCACCCGGTGGGATTTTATCTCGGTTGTTTTCCCGTTTTGTAAATAAATCACCTGTGTCAAATCTATTTTCCTCTGCATTTAACTTAGTTGATGATTTTTTTGTGCTACCATGCATATTGCATGTTAAATTGACTTAATTAATTTTCTTGGCTAATTAATTGGTTAATTTACCCAAGGAGTCAATACATTCTTGGCCTATCAAGTGATATCAGAGTGGGCACACTCTGATTAGGGTTAATCTTTACTGTGTGATCTATTGACCCTTGTTTGTCATGGATAGAGAACAATCTTTAATTATACCTTCTTTATTTGATGGCACTAACTATGCATACTGAAAAGTACGCATGAGAGTTTTCTTGCAATCTTTAGATGAAAAGGTGTGGCAAGCTGTGGAGATTGGCTAGACCAAGCCAAAGGAAGCGCCGGCTGATTGGGATGATGCTAAGATCAAAATGGCAAACTTCAACAGCAAAGTATTGAATGTGTTATTCAGTGCGGTCACAAATGAGGAGTTTAAGAAGATATCCTCTACTAAAACTGCTAAGGAAGTATAAACCATCCTTCAAACAACCTATAAAGGAACTAAGGCAGTCAAGGATTCAAAGCTTCAAAGGCTTACCACAAGCTTTAAAGAGATTAAAATGGAGGGGGATGAGTCATTTAATGAGTTCTATGCCAAGTTGAAAGACATAGTAAACTCTACGTTTAATCTTAGGGAAATCATTCCAGGATCTAAGATTGTTAAGAAAGTGCTTAGATCTCTTCCAAAGAGATTCCATGCCAAGATCACTGTCATTGAGGAATCAAAGAACATTGAACAAATTCCTTTGACAGAGCTGATTGGCAACTTGTAAACCTATGAATTGGGTTTTTCTAGGATTGGGAAATCGAGTAAGAGCATGGCACTGAAGGCCAAAAGCAGTGACATTGATGATTCTTCTGATGATGAAGATTCTAAGATGAAATCTTACATCACGAGGTAGTTCAAAAAGTTTATGAAGAATGCCAACACGAGAGGATTTGACAAGGACCGAAAGCAATCCAGTTCTTCATAGTTCAAGAGCCAAGATAAAAGGAAGAAGGATGTTAGGGATGGCGGTCAGTATACTGTTCCCTTTAGACCAAAGTGTTTTGGTTGTCAAGGTTTTGGACACATGAAACAAAAATGTCCAACTTATCTTAAGACTATTGGGAAAAGCAAAGCTCTTGCTACTACCTTGAGTGACACCGAGCCTGAGAATGATTAGATAATGATGACGACGGAATCTTGAATGCCTTCACTGCCACAATAAATCTTACTGAAGGGATTGTTAAAGAGGTAGATGAAGAAGAGGACTTGGTGAAGTCTGAGTTTGAGAAGATGGATGAGCAAGACGACATCCATACAACCTATGCAAAACTATATAAGGTCTCCAAAAAGTACGAGAAATTGTATAGGTTGGCCACTAAGAAGTTGAGTGATGTGGAACTTGATCGAGAAGAACTCTCCACAAAGGTTGATAAAGCTAATCAGACCATTGGAGCACTACAATTTGAGAATAACTTCTTGGCTGAAAGGACCAAAAAGCTTGAAGAAGAGCTATTCCAAGTTAGAGCTCGATTGGAGAGAACTTCCAGTGCAAAACTTGATTAGATGCTTAGCTTTCAAAAATCTATTTCTGATAGATTTAGTTTGGGGTATGCTTTCTCTTCTCCTAATATTGATTCTTCTAGTACTACTGTGTTTGTTCCATTTGCTAATAATGTTGATTCTAAGAACAATGATGTTAAAACTGTTTTAGCTAGTAAGAACATAGATAATGGCAAATCTATCTTAGGAGCACCCACTAAGCTTGAAAAGAAAAAAACTAAAAACCCTAGGACTAAGAAAGGTTATAACCAAAAGTTTAAACAAAAGAAGCAGCATCTCTATCATCATTGTGGTGCTACAAAATATACTCGACCTAATTGCTACAAGTGGTTAGCCACTCAATAGAGCAACAGTATGATCTCGTCTAGAAACCAGAATTAGTTTCCATCCTCTTTTGCTTCTCTTGGAGATCTTCTAACTTTAATGGTTTCAATTCTTCCCCCTCACCTTCGGTTCAAGGGTTCGCACAAAGGAAAGGTTTTTCCAAGGTGTGGAAGGAAAAATGCTCAAAATGATTAAGTCACTTTCTCTCTCTCCCTCTCTTTTTGTTTATGCATTACTTATGTGTTTTGCCTTCTTATTTTGAGTCAGTCTAGTTTTATGCTATGCTTTGTGTTAACATGTTTTTGTTTGTTTATTTGTTTCAGTTTTGCTTTTTTTTTTTTTTCATAAAAATAAAAAAAAATTGAAAAATCAGAAAAATACAAAAATAGTGTGTGTTTTGTGTACTTTGGTACTTGTTTATCTTGGATGGCCATTGAAACAAAATTTTTTAAATTTTGTATCTTTTGTAGTTTAGATGAGCATCTCAATGCACAACTAAGCAAGTGAGCTTCGTGGCTCATATTTGTGATGAGTAAGATTAAGTAATCCCTTGTACTCAATACTCGTATCACTCTTTTTTATGGGAATGACTAAAAAATCTTAAGAAAAAGGCATAAATAACCATCTCATCACTAAAGCCTGTCAATCATGGATAACATCCATATGCTTCGGTATAACAAAATTTATGATGTTTAAAACTTAACATAATTGGGCATTTCTTTTCTCTCTATATATGCCCATGCATGATATGCTTAAAAGAAAAATATGCAAAAAAAAAAAAAAATCAAAAGCAAAAAGAATCAAAATACTTTTAAATATGGTTGTAAGCGTATTTCTAGGAGATGTGGGGGTTTTAGGATGTACCTCGAAGGTGATAGTCTCCATCAAGCAATTATGATTGTGTGTAAGTTAAATTGATTATCTCATATCTCAAATCATCATAACATGAGAAATTTGTGCAATCTTGTGATGATTTCACACACAACATGCAAAAATTCTTTGCTACTTTCATGCATGTGCAGCACAATGTGATTTGGTAATCACAAGGAATACATGTGTTAATGTATACTGACTAAGTTGTCTCTACTTATTTTTGAAATATAAAATTGGTTGGACTTGTTTAGTGTGTGTGTGTGTGTGTTTGGATCTTAAATGCTTTACATTCTTCTTGTTGAGAGTGTTTTTGAGAGCTTAATATGTTGATTGGATCTTTGGTTAAGTAACTTTCTTGATTGCATTCATTTGTGTGTTTTTCTCCTCTTTGAAAAATCTCTTTTTATCAAGCTCGACAACTTCTCGACACCTCTTGAAAGCTAGCTATCCATCGAGACCCTTGGATTTTTTCTCTTGACAAATCTTATCGCATCTTCGATCCATCGAGCTATTTAGAATTTTTCTCGATAGCTTCTCGATAGATTCTCAATCCATCGAGAAAGTTTCTGTCTGGCCAATGACTTCTCGACAGCTGGTCGATCCATTGAGGTTCTTTGTCATCAATAGATTCTTGACAGCACCTTGATAGATTTATCTATTGAGAATTAGTGCTCGACAGATTCTCGATAGATCTTGATCCATCGAGATGTGATTTCTTTAAATAGATCCAGCGCGAAATTAGATCTCATTTCTCTTGTTCTCTCTCGACAGTTTGTGTCTTTTCACCTCCCAAAAACACTTTTCTCACTCTAAACCTCCTACCCACATGATTTTCAGCCTAATCCTTACTCAAATCACTTGGTAAGTGTCCTCAATCCCTCTTTCTTCATGCATTTATGCATTTTAGACCTAGGTTTTGGGTTTTCTTAAAATTTTGGGGGTTTTTGAAAATTGTTGAGTATTTTGTGAAATTTTTGGGTTGGGTTTTGCTTAAATGATGTTATATGCTTATGCATTGCAATACATTTTCATATTCACAATATTTTCATGCATTTAGATGTGTGTTTTACATGTTGGAAACTTGTGTGCTGTTAGGTTTGGATTAGGCTGAGCCCATGATTTTTTTTTGGTTGCACGCCACATGCTCATACATTGTTCATGCATATGTACCTTTTCTTTTCCATATTCTGGTACTTTTGTTGATTGGTGCTTTTTTGTTTCTCTCTCTCTCTCTCTCTCTCTCTCTCTCTCTCTCTCTCTCTTAAATAGTCTGCACAATGGCACCAAAGCGCAAATCTACTCCGTCTTGGAACCCTTTTCATTCCGGGGCATCACCTTCTAACTCTACTCCTCTCCATGTCAGGTTCCGTGATGAGAAGGCCCATAAGGACTTCTCAAAGAACTTCTCCAAACATGGCATTCATTCAGAACGCCACGTTATCCTATCAGACTTTTCCGATACTACTCTTCCGGCTGTTATACACATATAGGGTTAGGAATCTCTATATGAGATGCCCGTGAGCTATCCCTCCGTGATCATACAGGAGTTTTACTCCAATATACATGGTTTTGATTCGTCTATACCTCAATTTTCTACTTTTAGAGGTACTTGTATAGTAGTGACTCTAGAGCTTATCTTCGAAGTACTACATGTTCCAAGGGAATCACATCCTAATTACCCTAGTTGTCCACATCTGAGGACTGTGTCCAAAGACAAACTTTCGTCTCTCTTCTATGAGACACCTTCTTCATGGGGTGGGCGTTAAAACACCTCATGTTTAGGCTTTGTGAAAGGTCCAAGGTTCTTGAATATGGTGATGACATTTGTTTTACATCCCTTGTCTCACTATAATTCTATCACTGAGCCTCATACTCGCTTTTTGTTGTCCCTCTTAAAGGTTTTTTCCATAGACTTTCTTTCTCATTTCATTTTCTCCCTTATAGATGTCTATAAGGATACGACGACCTATGATATGCTTATCTTTCCTTCTGCTATCATGAGGATCATTCACCACTCCTCAGTCTCTTATCCCAAGTCTGATCATGTCCCTATCATGCGTGCCATTGATGCTAGTACTATTCGACAGAGTGAAGCTCAACTTCGACTAAAGCGGCCATAGACTGAGACGACGACTCCTCTATCCATCTCTGCTCCTTCTTCTTTCGTGGGTGGTATGACTATTGAGGCCATCATGGCTTAGCTTGAGTGCATAGATGCTCACCTTGACACTCTCAGTGATGAGTTGTATCAGGTAAACACTTGTGTGGGCCGTGCTTGACAGTAGGCTCAGATGGGTGGCTTTGTTGCTTCTTCTTCTCCTCTTCCTTCTCCAACGGCATTTGAGGATGAGGATGTTGATGATGGTAATGATGATAATGAGGATGAGGATGCGGATGCGGATGCGGATGCTAGCTCTTCCGGTGATAAGGAGATGACTGCTTCATAGTGACTTACCCTTTGTCATTCGTGACAAAAATGAGGAATAGTTTGGGATATGAGAGTAGTCATGTATCTAGGGGGAGAGTTAGCATAGGACCTTTTTGTTAGGGAGAGTGTGTTTTTTTTAGGGATGTAGTGAGGATTATATGTATTTTTCTTTTCTTTCATTTAGATATATTATCTTTTGTACATCGGTCTTGTGATCACTTAGTGATATCAAACTTTGTATTTATCATTGATATTTATATATATGATGATGTTGTTATCGCTTTCACCTATCTCTTCATGTATTGTTTCTTTTCTATCTTTATACACATGTTTCTTATGTATGCAATCTTTTAAATTCTGTTTCATACTATGATGCCTTGATAAGTTTTGTTTAAAGTGTTTCAAAAATACAGGTTGTCAAAACTATCTTGCCAAGAACTCTCTTCTTGCAAAATTTTTCAAGAGTTTGTATTAGGATTAAATTTTATTGTATTCAACAAGTAAGTATGAGTTAAGTGATTTATGACTTCTCTCATATTTCATTTGTTTGTTGTAGTTTTGTCACTGATTGTCAAATGGAGAGATTGTTAGGACATATATGGAACTTGTTATGAACATATGTCATTTAGAATTGGTTAATCCTTTGACAAAACGCACTTTACTTATAATTGGGTAGATCTAGGATGGTTTAAGTCTTTAAACAACATTGTGTTTAAGTCAAAAGTCGAAGCCATGCAAGTTTGTTTAAGAATCAAGTGAAGAATTGCTATATTTTAAAGATCAACAGATTGTATCTATCGAGGTTTAAAATGAGCTTTTATCCCAAAGCTCGACAGCAGCTTGACATATAGCCTATCTATCGAGGTTTATGGAAATCAGATTTCCAGATCTGTTTTTCACGCATATCCAAGCTATTTGTGTAGGGTTTCTTTTCTCACAATTCTAGACATATATAAGGATTATTTTAAGAGCCGCCTAAGGTGATGCAACTTGATGCAAAGTGATTATTCACTCAAATTGTAACCAGAGACAATTTGCCCTAGTTCATATTTCTCTTAAAGAAGCTGCTGCATTTTACACTATGAGGTTTTGTAACCAAGGAACTTATTGATCTTCATCATGTGGATGAACGTCAGAACTTTGTGGCCAACATCTTTCTCAAGTTGGTGTGTAAGCTGCGTACTGAGATTCGCGCATTGCGCATCAATTGGTTAGTCACGTACTGAGAATCGTGCATTAAAAGGAAAGATTGTCACTACATTATAAGTCTAATTGTGTATTGGGGTAAGGGTTCAACTATAGGTTGGTATAAAGTACTGAAATTCCATTACTTCTAATCGCTTGTTTTGATAATAGTGGATTATCGAGAGTGGTGACCTTAAATTCACCTGAGGTTTTGCCTCGGTAATTTTCCTCATTCGTAAATAAATCACTCGTGTCAAATTTATTTTCCACTGCATTTAACTTAGTTGGTGATTTGTTTTTGCTACCACGCGTATTGCATGTTAAATTGACTTAATTAATTTACTTGGCTAATTAATTGGTTAATTTACCCAAGAATTCAATACATTCTTGGTCTATCACTCATCACTAAAGATTGGGAATTCTCAAGGACCCAAAAATGATAAATGGTGCTTAGTTCATACATATAAACCTTTTTTTTTTTTTTTGCTAAACAGTTCATACATCTAATCCTCATGCTAAGTGTGAAACAAACTTTTATGAAAGTAAAAGATTTAACTATACCTTTTCTACCACCTTTACATTTTTAAGCCACTTTCTACCCTTAGAAACACTTATTTCTTCTTGATGGAGTGTATCTACAGTGTGTTGTATAGCACCATGGCGTGAAAATACATTAAGGCAGAAAGAAAAAAAGAAGAAGAAAATTTGGGCATATTATTTAATCTATACTAGCTACAAACTCACACGATGCATGGAGATAAATAATTATTTTGTATTGTAATATAATGTATAATTCTTATATAAAATTTTTTGAAGATAATTTATTCTACCTAATGAACATTCAGTGCTTGCGGTAAAATATGATTTGCACTACCTGATGAATATTCAATTCGGTGCATATATTCTCAGAGCCTTTTAGAGAAAACTTGCATTATCTTTCTTAGCGTTCCTCCCGTCAATGAGGCAAAAATTCGAGAAATATATAGGTGCTTATAGCAACAATCTTGTTATTATTTCCCAGAGCATTTCTCAGTTCTAAAATATCACATTCTAAACTGAAATCAGTTAGTTCTAACTGCATATATTTTACTGGAATTGCTGATTCAATAGGAGGGTGCTAACAAATGAGTCTTGCCAACAATATTCAGAAGCTTGTTTAGAACTGTGTCGAGAAATAGACATTAAGGCTATTAATCTTTGGACTGCAATTCAGAAAAAGGACGGTTGGGCAACTGCTTGCTTCGCGTAAGTTTGCTTGTATAGTTGTATGTGTTGTAGGTTGGATTAAAATTGTAGTGTGGCCGACTCCAACTAGTTTCTTGAGGATCAATAGTCAACCCCCAAAATTTCGGACTAAATTAAGCTTGGTTGTTGCTTTTGTTGTGTGCTTTCTTCACCAGTGATGGAATTTATGTATCAACTGAGGAGAGCAAGATAGTGGTGGAGATAATGAAGGTTCTTAGAGATGCAGAGTGGGAACCAAGTCTACACTGGATGTCATTGCCAACTAAATTTGAACAGGTTTTGTGCCCAATAATTTCTAGAAATTTTTGGTGAGAAGATCAAATCAAAAATATCTGAAGCTAGCTTACTTAGATGAAATGGGAATAGTTCCTACATTATAGTATTGATTAGAATTTTTTTTTTCATACCGAATACCTGATTGCAGTTTGAAAATTTAAGATTGGTATTGCTAAAATTAGAGATTAAATTGATTGCAAACATGTTCTTTCTTTCCCACGTGTCTGTATGTTTTTCTTTGTACTTCTATTTGTAGCTACATATATAACAAAGGAAAATTTTATTGGCATACCTCCTATACACCATCTATCGTACATTTGATTTTGAATTAAATTAAAGTTTTCATCTACTATTATCTAAAAATAATCAAAAATCAAGAAATAGCCTCTCATGTTTGAAATTATAGATCCCATTTTAGATCTAACAACTTCATTGAATTGACCAATTGATTATGATTATAATTATATATCTAATAGCATCTACCATACATACCAAGAAAATTAAAAGTAATAGATATAATAATTGGCTGCAATAATAATGTACGAGTAGTAAGCACAAAAAATATGCAAAAAGCATTACCCCAATTGAAAGTAATAGATATACTCTTTTAGTTTTTTTTTTTTTTATTACTCTCCTCAGATATAATTTTTTCATCTTACCATTCATGTTTTTTATTTTAAAATATTAATAATAATAAAACTATTTTCTAGAAAGAGTGGGATAGAAAATTTGCATTTTGATCCACTGCAATAGTTAGAATTATTGTCTTATTGCACCATGTAATTACTAAATGTAAAAGTTAAAATGGTAAAAACACATTTTAACATTTTAATCTTTTACTTCGTTTACCATTTTAACTTTTTACATCTCAAAACAAATAGTAATTTGCATGTTGGAACTCAATTTAGAAGATTTTGATTCATTTGGACAGCAAGGAAAAAGCTATTGAGGTTCTGTTGCTATAGGCTCATTTTGTTATCAGAATTTAGAAGTGTGACTTGTACCAGGGCTTGCCCCTTCAGTTGGGCTGGGCCTAAGCCCTGTGACCTTTGTGACAATGCCATCATTATCATTCATTCCACAACCACCATAACGTGTATGCTCCGAAATTCTTTAATTTTTTCGATAAAAGTTAATAATTTAAATTTATTATAATTTGAAATTATTATATTTTTCAATCACAAAATACCCAGGGATGTGATAAAAAAATATTTTATCCACAAATGCATAACACTCATCACACCCTTAGTATTTTGTGATTGGAAAATGTAGTAATCCAAATTTATAATGGATTTAAATTATTAACTTTTATCGAAAAAATAGAATAGCCTTTGAGCACGCACATGCTCAAAGGTTAGTATCTATAGATAAGTATACTCGAGAGTTTTATCAACTTGTAGCTAGAGTTGACCTTGCAGATTTGGAAGATCAATTAGTTTCACGTTATATAGGGGGCATGAGACAACAATTTCAAGATACTTTGAATTTATTTGACCCAATTTCTGTATCCGAAGCCCATCAGAGAGCTTTGCATTTGGAGAAGACAATGAATAGGAGACTGATATGGTTTCAAATAGTAGTAGCAATCGACTACCACCAGTAGCTCCTCCTTATGGTGCAACTACACAATTTACACAAGGAAAATGCCAAGTTAATCAAGCTAATCCACAACCCAACTGCACTGCAGCTTGTAGTTCTGGCCCTCGATGTTTCAAGTGTGGTGAGGCAGGGCATAGAATGGTTGATTGTAAGAAGGGTGGCCGGTATGATAAGGGTTTATTTATTGAAAGTGAAGAATGTATTGATGATCATTTAAATACCTTTGAGCAAGAAGCTGTTCATGATGCTGAAGACAAAGAGGAGTATGTGCAAGGGGATGACGGCCCTTTGTTAGTTACAAGAAGGGCATGTTTCACACCTTGCAAACTTGAAGAGTTCTGGTTTGTCTAAACTTGTTGTGGCTTGGTATCCTTGGTTGGGACTACAAGGTCAGCTTGCCAACCTTGTAGTCTCGGAATTGGGGACCATTTTTGTAAACTAACAAGAAAATTATTTATTACTGACATGATTTCCAACATTTGTATAACTTTTTCTTAATTCAATTTTACTTTGTGCTCTAGTTGGTTGCTAAGAAATTGAGGGAATATGAAAGAATCCAATCCTGTGGCTATTAATGAGGTGTCATTGAATTCCTAGCTATTCGGATATTGGCTTCTATGCCTTGTATGAAGTTCCAGTTATTCTTACCATGAACAAAATCATTAGTGTTATAATTTTATTGCCTGCTTTACTGTTGAGTTTTATAATTTTATTAAATAGAGTTAGATTGACAAGCCTTTATTGTTAGCAAACTTGTGTGCATTTTAATGATGGATACTTGTGTGCAATGATGGGTTCGGGATAGAGGTTACCCTGAAGTTGTTAGACAATAGATTTTAATTGATGAACATTAACATAATGATTTTGTGTTATGATTTAGGCAAACTTGGAAGACGCTTGGAGAGAGGGAATCTCAATATGCCAAGGACGAAGATGAGGATGAGTAAAAGAGCAAGGATGAGGATCAACAAATTGAACTTGAAGGAGCTGTCATTATCGGCTTTGGATGAGATGGATAAGTGATGAAGTTCAAGATTGAAGGCGGCTCAGTCAGTAGGATTTGTTAGTTGGAGATAGAAATTAATAACTTATTTCCTAAACTTTTGGAATTGTAACTAGTTAGTTGTTAGCAAGCTTATGCTATTAGTTGGGTGCTTATCATCAGTTGAATTGTACATTGCCATGCATTGTATGCGATTTGAAGGGAAATGAATTAAAAATGTTTATTTGATGCTGCTTTTTTTCAATTTTGTGAAATCCGATGTAGGAGTTGTCTTTAAAGGTACCCAAACTTGCACTGCAATGGCATTGGCATTGTTGAGTGGTTGCAATTGCAATTTATATGGATATTCATTAGATAGGCTTTTTAAAAATCTAAAATCAGTCCTTATGAAACTGATAGTCAATGCTTGTGATACTTTCTTGGCTTTTTCTTGGTTTAGGAACTCATAAATCATGAATTTTCTTTGAGCAATCTACCATAATGTCAAATACATTCTGCGAGAGAACATACATCTTGTAAATGGCAACTTGACAATATCCAAGAGCAAATAATAAAATATATACAAGAACAAAAATAAACTATAATAACTCAATTTGAAAAAACTACCTAAAAAGGAATTTATTGGATAAATTATAATACCAATAGACTACTAACAACTCTCTTGGATAACTAACACTCATGCTTATTGACCTTGCTAGTCATCTGTCCATTCTGTTGTTACTGCAAGATATTTACACTATTCATACTAAAATTGATGTTGTTTATCCTCATCATTCTTAGCTAGCCTAGAGTCCCTTATTGAATGCCAATTAGGCTTGTTTGAATCATAACAGAAGCGAGCCACTTAGTCCAACAACTTCACTTAATAGATTGAGAGGGTAGAGTGCAGTAGCTGCAGCCATGTTGAAGCCTCCAAATTAATCCTCAATTTGCTTCGGTTGAGGGTTGTCAAGTTGACCTTGTAGTCCCAACCAAGGATACAAAGCCACAACAAGTTTAGTCAAATCAAAACTCTATGAAGCATTTTAACAAACACTTTCTATGCCACCCAAAAAAAAAAAAAAAAAAACTGTGGAAGATTGATGCTTTGCCTAAATCTAGCACTTTTGATCCCAACCACTTCCAAAAGATTTTCGATAAGATCAAATCCAACAAAGACTAAAACTTATATATATATATATATATATATATATATATATGAAGCAAAAGGTAAAACTATTCCTCTGATTTAATAATCGATAAAGTTAAATTTTAAATCAAATATGAAATCCATTTTCATTTACCAAACAAATATAATAAAATGCTCCTGTATCAGTAGAGAGAAAGCCAAATTTTTTATCTATTGAGCTAAAAAAAATTTATTAGCTGCTAAAAAAAATATTTTATTAAAAGATATATTACTTTATGTGTTAGTGGTGGTGGTTGTTGTTTATTGTAGTGAATATATTATTTTATTATATTATTTATATTATTTTCTTTTATTGAATGCTAAAATCAGTTATGCTATGTGTTTTGTAAAGTAGAGCGGCAAAATAGAGAAAATAGTTTTTTATGGTGTCAAATTGCTAAAATTTTGCCACCACCAATACTTTGAAAAGGTGAAACGAAGAAAAAAACTATACATAAGCCAAAAAAAAAAGAGGTTAAATGCTAAAAACATAAATTATACATTCTGGTCTACTTTGGATGGCAACAGGTCAACATTGGAGTGAGACCAAGTGTAGCAATGCAGACAGAAATCGTCATATAATACTACCCACCCTTTAGCAATGATTTCCTCACACTGTACAAATAATTAACGTCAAACCATACCCAACATAATAAGCACCACTTCAGACTTGTACTATGAAACAAACCCTTGCCACTAATTCTCAACACTGATTGATGATAGCCTTGTCAATTTAAGCAATAGCTCTTTGGCCCTTCTTCATAAAAAATAATTTCTTCCCTATCACCAGCTAAAGATTCTCTGGTTCATAAAAAAAAAATAAAAAAGCTAACGATTCTCTGTTATCTTGTCATATTTTTAACTTAGCCAATTCATTTTACAGATATGACAAAATTCATGTGTCAATCTGGTTTGTAGTCTCTATCCCCCTTTTTATCATAAGAACCAACTCTCTTGTCACTTATTAGCTATTAATATTAGTGTTTAGCATAAAAAAAGTTAGTACTATTAGCCTGTGAGGTTCATCAAAAAAAAAAAAAAAAAGCTAAAGATTCTCTGTTATCTTCTCATATTTTTAACTTAGCCAATTCATTTAACAGATATGACAAAATTCATGCGTCAATCTGGTCTGTAGTCTCTATTCCCCCCTTTTTATCATAAGAACCAACTCTCTTGTCACTTATTAGTTATTACTATTAGGGCCAAAATGACCAAATATCACCTTTGTCTGAAATTATTGTCAAGTTAGCACTGTTTCAGAATTAAATGGCAATCTACCACTTTTCTAGTACTCGATTTTCTCAAACTCGAGTACTAAATGGTACTTGAGTTGAGGACTCGAGTACCTAGCAGTTCTGCCATCGTGTCCCAGGTTGATCTAGCACCTATCTTCAAATGAGGACTGTTCTCAAAGTGGTGGACAACTCAGGGACAAAAAATGAAGAAGGCTTAAAGGGCCTACCATACAAATTGATGCTCGAGCTTCACGGACACGAGTACCAATTTGCATGATTTTGCTTTCCACTCAAGAATGGGTTCTTTCATACAGATTGATACTCGAGTTTAATGGACTCGGGTACTGCTAACACAATACTCGAGTTTCATGGACTCAAGTATCAATTGGCATGATTTGCACTGTCATATAGATTAATACTCAAGTTTAATGGACTCGGGTACCAGAGTTGCACAGTACTCGAGTCCAAGAAACTCGAGTACTAAGTGGATTTTTTTAATGCCAAATGTCATACCAGACGGTGCCATGGTGGTAGAACTAGGGGGTACTCGAGTTTACTGTGCTCGAGTACTACTTAAAACTCGAGTTTGTAGAGCTCGAGTACCCAAAAAATGGTAGATCACTAATTGCTTCCGAAACAGTATTTTTTTACTACAAATTTCAGAAAAAGATGGTATTTGGCCATTTTCACCTTACTATTAGTGTTTAGCATAAAAAAAGTTTGTACTATTAGCATGCGAAGGGGATCTTGTTTCGAGCTAATATCAAATCTTTAAAAAAGAGCTTTTAAAAGTTGATATTAATGAGTAAAAAAAAAATTGATATTAATGAGTGCCTTTAGAGCAATTGTTAATAAATTATTTTAGTAATGTTTTGACACCACTTTCATAGAAAAATATAAAAATTCGTCAAAAGAATTAATAGCTTTATCACTTCCCATAAAATATTTCTAAAAATAGTTCCTAAACCAATGTCTTTAGGACATTTGTTAACTTTTCCCTTAAAAATTAAATTGCAGTGTTAAAAAATAACTTTAATTAGCAATAGCTTTTAAAAGTTAAGATGCACTAGTGTTAAAAAACAACTTTAATTAAAGAAAAAAGTTAGAATAAGTCAAAAAAAAAAAGTAAAGAAATAAAAATGGTTGCTGAGAGCAAATGAAGTAATTGAATTTGTGCAATGTCTATAACCTATTTATCTTAGGGTTTTACTAACATATATTTTTAGGGTATACGTCAGTAAATCATTTTAAAAAATTATGAAAAATTAACTAACCACTTTCTAGTCTTTTCAATTTTTTATAAAAAGTTTCATAAAATGAATGATTAGTGTATGCCATTTATCTTAATCCTATTTTAATTTTTCCTTTGCACGTGAAAAATCTACTGACCACAGATGCTTATTTTTTCTTCCCATTGTAGTAATTGACAATTAGCACTTTTTAAAAACTTTTTATTTAAGAAACTCTCAGCACTTTTTTTTTTTTTTTTTTTTTTTGCTGAGAAAGAAGACCCAAGATTTATTAACTGAAAGAAAGCTTGGCAATATCAACCTAAACAATACAAAGTAAATGTAATGGAACATCCTCCATTCACGTTGTATAGTCATCGACATTAATAGAATGTCGAACTAAACTATGGGCAAGTTTATTACCATTTCTCTTAGTGTGAGAATACAGTAATTTAGTAAAACAACTAGACTGACTAAGAGCATCAAGGATAAAGGGCTTCATTGACGCTAAGTTACTCCCCCCTTCCTTCAAGGCATGCATGATAGGGTTGTCCACAAGTCGGTCTAGGTCGGGTTTGTGCCCAACTTTGAACCGACCCGCCGGAATCAGGTGGAGAAAAAACGCACCTGCCGCCGACCTACCGGAGTAATCGGGTCGAGCGGTTCAAATCATCAACGAGTGGCAGGTGGGTCGATCGGACTCAGAGATCTGAGAAGATGGCGAGAAACCCAAATTCTGGCAATATTTCTCTTAGATCCGACAAAGAAACCCAGATTCTGGCAATATTTCTCTTAGATCCGGTGATTTTTCATAAGATCCAGCTAAAATCTCACCAAATTTGATGAGATTTCGCCAAATCCGATCAAAATCTCACCGGATCTAAGGGAAATATCTCCAGAATCTGGGTTTCTTCGCAGGATTCTGGAAAACTATCACCGGATTTTGAAAATTTTTGCCAGGATCTGGGAATCTTTAGGTCGATTCGGATTTTTCGGGTTTTAGGGGAGGAAAATCAAAACCGACTTGCTGGAATCGGTTTCTGGTGGTGAAGACCCACTGTCGACCCGCCAGAGCAGTCGGGTCGGCCGGATTCAGGTCGAATCCGGTCAGTTCTACGAGTGGGTCGGGTTATCGAATCAATCTAGACAACCCTAATGCATAATAGCTTGACAATCATCCTCTAACACAGCTTTGCTTATTCCAACCTCCAATCCAAACTCCAAGGCACGGTGTGCTACTAATGCTTCTATCTCCATAGTATCATACACTTGTGGCAATACCTGGGCTAATGAAGCAATTATATGTCCTCTGCAGTCCCGAATAGCAACACCCAAACCACTTTTATTTTCAGACTTAAAGACAGCACCATTGAAATTCAGTTTGAAGATGCCACTAGGTGGCAGTTATAACACTACCCTAGATTGTGGAGGAGTAGGTAGTGGCTGTGGGAGAACAGAGCGGAACTCATTTAATTTTTCCAAAGCCACTTGAGCAATATGGTCCGTCCTGCAACTTGGGACATGATGTCGAATTTGGATTTGTTGGTTCCATATTGTCTAAACTGTCATGGCAAAGAGTTTGGGCTGAGCATGATTTTCAAGTATCCAAGAGAGCAATTCAAGGAAGTCCACATAGCTTGACGTGTTGGGCTTTGTGGAGCCTAGTTGTGTTTGATCTGGTTGACGACCCGATCCGACCCAAGTAATGTTGCATGGTTTTAATGGGAGATTTTTTTAGGCTTAGTCCATGGAGCGGAGGCTTGGGCTGACAGGCCCAAGCCAAAGCACTCATGGACAAGCCTCCTAGGGGCCCGTTTTGTAGCCCATTATGAATCCTGTGCGCAGGATATACAGGATATAGAAAACGCTGTTTTTTGTGATTAGGGTTTTTGTCGTTGTCGTTGTGAGAGAGAGAAAGAGAAAAAAATAGTTTGTAGCCGCACTTTGTTTTTTTTCCCTAACAATAGTGAAATTCCTACAACTCCATAGATGTATGCAAATTGCCGAACTACATAAATACTGTCTTGTGCGTGTGATTACTTTTTCTTTGGCGTGTGTTTTTCTCTATATTTTGTTTCTCATAGGTTGGGAATTTCGTGATAATTCCCTATAACTGATATCAAAGCCTAGGGTTAGGTTTCAGTGGGGGCAATGGTAGAGGAAGCAGGAAAGACGTTTGGAATAGAAAAGTTCGATGGAACAGACTTCGCGTATTGGAGGATGCAAATTGAAGATTATCTTTATGAAAAGAAATTGCATCTGCCTCTTTTGGGGACAAAACTTGCGACTATGAAGGATAAGGAACGGCCCTTCTTAACAGATAGGTACTGAGAGTTATCAGCTTAACGCTGTCTAGGTCTGTTGTACACAATGTTGTAAAGAAGAAGACCATTGTAGATCTGATGAAGGCTTTGTCTAGTATGTATGAAAAGCGGTCAGCACACAACAAGGTGCATCTGATGAAGACCATTATAGATCTAATGAAGGCTTTATCTGGTATGTATGAACAGCAGTCAGCAAACAATAAGGTGCATCTGATGAAGAAACTGTTCAATTTGAAAATGGCAAAGAACGCATCAGTAGCACAACATCTAAATGAATTCAACACTATCACAAGTCAATTGTCGTCTGTAGAAATTAATTTTGATGATGAGATTCGTGCACTGATTATTTTGGCTTCTTTGCCAAATAGTTGGGAGGCAATGAGGATAGTAGTAAGTAATTCTACAAGAAAGGAAAAGCTAAAGTACAATGACATTTGAGATTTAATTCTAGCTGAGGAGATTCGCAGAAGAGATACATGTGAAACCTCAAGATCTGGTTCAGCCCTAAGCCTTAAGTCAAGAAGCAGAGGTAATGAAAGAAATTCAAATCGGGGCAAATTAAAATCTAGAAATTCTAATCGGAACAGAAGTAAATCTAGATCAGGCCCACAAGTACAATGATAGAACTATGGGAGAGCAGATCACTTTAGGAGGCAATGCAAAAGTCCTAAGAAGAAGAATGAAAATGATTCTGCTAATGCTATAACAGAAGAGATACATGATGCATTACTTCTTACAGTAGACAGTCCATTTGATGATTGAGTTTTCGACTCAGGAGCTTCGTTTCATACCATTCCACATCGAGAAATCATACAGAATTATGTTGCAAGTGATTTTGGTAAGGTGTATTTGGCTGATGGTACAGCCTTGGATGTTGTGGGTATGGGAGATGTCCGGATATTGTTGCCCAATGGGTCTGTTTGGTTACTGGAGAAGGTTCGACATTCCTGACCTGAGGAGGAATTTGATTTCTATTAGACAACTTGATGATAAAGGGCATGCAATACTATTTGCTGGTAGAACTTGGAAAGTTACAAAGGGAGCTAGAGTATTGACTCATGGAAAGAAGATTGGTTCTCTCTATATGACCTCAAGTCCAAGAGACACAGTTGTAGTTGCTGAAGCAAGTACTGGTACAAGCCTATGGCACCGCAGACTTAGTCACATGAGTAAAAAAAGGATGAAGAGGGATGAAGATGCTGTTGTCAAAAGGAAAACTACCAGAATTGAAGACCATTGATTTTGACATGTGTGAAAGTTGCATCTTAGGAAAGCAGAAAAATGTGAGCTTCTTGAAATCTGGCAAGACACTGAAGGCTGAGAAATTAGAGTTAGTACACACTGATTTGTAGGGCCCTTCTCCAGTTGCATCCCTTGGAGGTTCAAGGTACTACATCACTTTCATTGATGACTCAAGCAGAAAGGTATGAGTTTATTTTCAGAAAAATAAATCGGATGTATTTGAAACTTTTAAGAAGTGGAAGGCTATGGTTGAGACAGGTTTGAAAGTAAAATGTTTGAGGTTAGATAATGGAAGAGAGTACATAAATGGAGGGTTCAGTGAATATTGTGCTGCACAAGGAATCAGGATGGAGAAGACCATTCCTAGGACACCACAGCAGAATGGTGTGGCTAGGGCTGTCCACGGGTCGGGCCGGGTCGGTTTTCGACCCAGCCCGGACCCGACCCGCCGGCGTCGGGTGGAAGGCGGAGAGACCCGAAACCGACGACCGACGTCAATCGGTCGAGTCGGTTTTGGGTTCGAGTAGTTTTCGGTCGGTTCGGGCGGGTCAACAGTTCGCCGGATTCTGCAAGTATCTTCAAAAACTCGCCGGAATCTGCAAAGAACTCGCCGGAATCTGCGAAAACCCAACATGTTTGCACCGAAAAGAGCCGAAACAAGCTTGGATCTCCTCGAATGTCGCCGGATCTCACCAAATATGGTCGAGATCTCGCCGAAAACAGCTTGGATCTCCTCGAATCTCGCCGGAAATCAGCTCGGATCTCCTTGAATCTCGTCGGATTTCGCGAAGTATGGTCGAGATCTCTCCGAAATAAGCTTGGATCTCACCAAATATGCTCGGATCTAATTGTTTTGGTTGATGAAATCTGCGAAACCAAGCTAAAATCGCGTCGGAAAGCTGGAAAATTCGCCAAACGTTCATGCTCTTCGGGCGAGTCGGGTTTCACGGGTTTTGAAAGAGGGGACTCGAAACCGACCCGCCGGCATCGGGTTTTGGAGAACGGGACCCGCGTCCGACCACCGGAGCAGTCGGATCGGGTGGATGCGGGTCGGGTACGGGCGGTTTGGGCGGGTTGGGCAGGTTGCCGGGTGGGTTGGACAGCCCTAGGTGTGGCTGACCGCATGAACTGAACTCTCAACGAGCATGCTAGGAGTATGAGGTTACATGCTAGACTATCAAAAACTTTCTGGGCTAATGCTATTAGCACTGCAGCTTACTTGATAAACCGAGGACCATCAGTTCCTATGGAGTTCAGACTTCCTGAGGAGATTTGGAGTAGTAAAGTGGTAAAGTTTTCCCATTTAAAAGTTTTTGGTTGTATTTCTTATATTCATATTGATTCTGATGCAAAGTCTAAAATATGTTTTTTTATTGGCTATGGTGATGAGAAATTTGGCTATAGGTTTTGGGATGAAAAAAACAAGAAAATCATCAAAAGTAGAGATGTGATATTTAATGAACAGATTATGTATAAGAACAGGTCAACTGTAGTGCCAGATGTTACAGAGATAGATCAAAATAAATCTGAGTTTATCAACTTAGATGATTTGACTGAAAATACTATCCAGAGAATGGGTGAAGAAGATAAGGAGAATGTAGATTCACAGGTATATCAGAGTACACCTGTAGCTGAAGTCCGCAGATCTTCCAGGATCATTAGACTTCCACAACATTATTCACCCGCTCTAAATTATCTCCTGTTGACTGATGGTGGTGAGCCAGAATGTTATGATGAAGCCTTGCAAGATGAGAATTCAAGCAAGTGGGAGTTAGCCATGAAGGATGAGATGGATTCCTTATTGGGGAATCAGACATGGGAATTGACTGAATTGCTAGTAGGAAAGAAGGCTTTGCACAACAAGTGGATATACAGAATAAAGAATGAGCATGATGGTAGCAAATATTACAAGGCCAGATTAGTTGTTAAAGGGTTTCGGTAGAAGAAGGGCATTGATTACACATAAATATTTTCTCGAGTTGTGAAGATGTAAACAATTAGACTGGTACTGGGAATAGTGGTTGTAGAAAATTTACATCTTGAGCAATTAAATGTGAAGACAGCATTCCTTCATGGTGACTTGAAGGAAAACATTTACCTTATTCAACCATAAGGGTTCATTATTCAGGGACAAGAGAATCTAGTCTGCAAACTAAGAAAGAGCTTGTATGGCCTAAAACAAGCTCCTAGACAGTAGTACAAGAAGTTTTATAGTTTAATGCATAGAATTGGGTTCAAGAGACGTGAAGTTAATCACTGTTATTATGTTAATTTTTTTTACAATTCTTACATCATTTTATTGTTGTATGTGGATGATACGCTCATTGTAGGGTCTAGCATTAAGGAGATTAATAATCTGAAGAAGCAATTGTCAAAACAGTTTGCAATGAAGGATTTGGGAGCTGTAAAGCAAATCCTTGGTATGAAAATCATTAGAGATAAGGCTAATGGTACATTGAAGCTTTCACAATTAGAGTATGTGAAGAAAGTTCTTAGCAGATTCAACATGAATGAAGCTAAACCAATGAGCACACCCTTGGGTAGTCATTTCAAACTAAGTAAAGAACAGTCACCGAAAACAAAAGAAGAAAGGGACTATATGAGCAAGGTGCCTTATGCCTCAACTATTGGTAGCTTGATGTATGCTATGGTGTGTACAAGACCAAGCATTGAACATGCAGTGGGAGTTGTGAGTAAATTCATGAGTAGGCCAGGAAAGCAACATTGGGAGGCAATCAAGTGGATTCTGAGATATCTGAGGGGTTCATCAAATACATGTCTTTGCTTCACAGATGTAAGTTTGAAACTACAAGGTTATGTAGATGCTGATTTTGCTTGTGATATTGATAGTAGAAAGAGTACTACTGGGTTTGTATTTACTCTGGGTGGTACAACTATATCTTGGGCCTCAAATTTACAGAAGATTGTTACTTTGTCTACTACAGAAGCTGAGTATATTGCAGTAACTGAAGCTAGAAAGGAGATGACTTAGCTACATGGCTTCTTAGATGAACTAGGTAATAAGCAAAAGATGGGCATTCTACAAAGTGACAGTCAGAGTATAATTTTTCTTGCTAAAAACTCAGCATTTCATTTAAAGCTGAAGCATATATAGACAAAATACCATTTTATCTAGTACCTTGTTAAAGATAAGCTGATAATACTTGAGAAGATTTGTGGATTTAAGAACCCGATAGACATGTTGAGTAAGGGTGTCACTATTGAGAAGTTGAAGTTGTGTGCAGCTTCAACTAGCCTTCTAACTTGAGAATATAAGGATGAGTTGCAGGGATGAGGGATTGTTTTTTTTTGAGGATAGCGGCTAATGTTGGTGATTGAACTAGTCTCCAAGTGAGAGATTTGTTGAACTTTGTGGAGCCTAGTTGTGTTTGATCCGGTTGAAGACTCGATCCGACCTGAATAATGTTGCGTGATTTTTAATGGGAGATTTTTTGAGACTTAGTCCATAGAGCAGAGGCTTGGGCCGATAGGGCCAAGCCGGAGCGCTTGTGGACAAGCCTTCTGGGAGCCCGTTTTGTAGCCGATTGTGAATCTTGTGTGCAAGATGTAAAAAATGCTATTTTTTTTTTATTAGGGTTTTTGTCATTGTCGTTGAGAGACCTGATAATAGTGAAATCCCTACAACTTCGTGGATGTAGGCAAATTGTCGAACCACGTAAATACTGTCTTGTGCGTGTAATTACTTTTTCTTTGGCATGTGTTTGTCTCTATATTTTGTTTCTCACAGGTTGGAAATTTCATGATAATTCCCTACATGACATGCTTTGATGACCCCACCCACTCAAACCTGACCAAACCTGATCCAACTCTTTGCACTACCATAGTGCATGCAAACAATTTTCTTCTTCCATAGAACATCGGTCACACAGCGGCAAGATAGCAATGGATTGTCTTCTCAAATTGACCTTTTTTGGAATAAAATCTTTGCAACCTCTCCAAACGAAGTTCTTAATTTTATTTAGGACCTTCAACATCCAAACCTTTCTCCAAAAACTTGTATCAAGTTGTTCTTCACCACTAAGTGGACCATCATATAATTCCTTGAGAAACCTATACTCGGATTTGCAGGTACAGTTCCCATGCTGTGTAAAAGGCTAGAAAATTTCATCTGCGCAAGTCATCCAAGCCAAAGGAATTCTTTTAATCAAATCAGCCTCATTGGGGGCAAATAAACCATTAATGATACCTGAGCTCCAAGACCTTGTTTCAGCATCTATCAACAAATCCACTGTTGCATTTTCCATGGACTCCAGAGGTGAAGAAATTCTGGTTGGATGTTTGATGGGCAACCAATGGTGTTGCCATATCTTCACTGAACAGCCATCACCTATTCTCCACCTTGCACCTTTTTCAATCACATCCCTACCATAGAGGATGTTTTTCCATGCATATGATCCCCCACTTCATTCCATAGCTTCCATGATAAAGCAATTTAGAAAGAACCTGGCCTTGAAAACTTTGTAAAAAAGAGTATATTTTTCGTGTAATAGCCTCCATGCATGCTTGCTTTGCCAAGAGCAAATCATTATAGAGGGCTCGTTCCCTAAATTCCCTAGTTCTCTATTCACACGGTAACAAAATAACTAACTGGGTTAATGTGTTTTTGGTCTAAATCTAAAAGTCTATACTTTTTTTTTTTTTTTTAGAAACAAAAGTCTATACCATTTTTTTTATATATAAGTTAAAAATTTTAATCTAGCATAATTTATGTGTATATGTGTGTAAAACTCCCTCATAGAAACTTGAACCCCGACTCTTACCCTCCACATCCCACAAGCACTTATACCATTTGATAATAAGGGTAAGTGACATTTTAAACCTATAATTTATGAGTAACAAATTAAAATCTATAGTTTCAAAAGTAACAAATTAAGTTTTGATGTTTCAAAAACAAATTATACCCATTATACAGTTTCAAAAGTAAAAAATCAATTAAACTCATCCAAAAAAAAAAAAAAAACAGTTACAAATGAATTAAACCCAATAATTTCAAAAAGTAACAAATTAAACCTCGGCCATTTAAGTAGAATTATATTGTGCCTAAATTTAATATGACTGAATGTTTAATTTTTTTTTTTTTTCTAAACATCGTGGTTTAATTTTTTACTTTTAAAATTATAAGATTCAATCTCAAACAAAAATTGAGTAATTGACCATTTCTTGTTAAGAGCATTATAGCACAATTGAGATCATCATCATTATCTGTATATATTAAGAGGATTCAGAAAGTTAATTATTGCTTTTTTTTTTGTTTGTCAAAAATACTCCTAATTAATTCACCAACAACTTAAAAATGAAATAAAAATAGTAAATTGACAAAAGAAAGTTAGTTATTGTTTTTTTATAGTAAAAAATACCCCTACCTAAAACTTAAAAATGGGGTTAAAATAGTAAATTGACAAAATAATAAATTCCTACTTTTACATTGAAATGTCTTCTGACTTCTAATAAATTCCTACTTCTACACAATAGCTTAAAAAAACTCCCCACATATTTATCTTCTCCACATTTTCTTAATAGAATTTCTCATAAAGAAAAAAAAAAAAGAAACGTGCACAATAAAACTTTCCCACTTTTCTTCTCAAAAAAAGAACTTCCCACTACTCATGTTTGAAAGAAAATAATTACCCCTCCAATACAATAAGGAAAAACTATCCCACGTTTAAAAAAAAAGTGTCAGACTAAACTATCCCATGTTTCTTTTTTAAATTATTATATTATCATTTTTGTTGGATTTATTACATTATCAATTTTTTTTTGGATAACTATTACATCATCAATTGGATTTGGATAAACATGAAAAACCTTCTAATTGAAAAATGAGTCCTATTCTCTTTGAAAAAAAAATCCTATTTATTTTTTCAAATTGTGATGAAAGAAAAATTATTATACTAAATAAAAAAAAAAAAAAGCCTCATCACGCGTGCGATGAGGCTAGTTATTATTATTATTTTGTATTTCCTATTAGAAAATTCAAAATTCAAATATCTCCTCCTCCATTGTAACTATAATATTTTTTCAAAGAGAAATCATAAGATTGGAACTTGGGAACTATCACCTTATATTTAAATCTTTCAATTCTTTCTAAATTTTAGTAAGACGAAAGATATATGATATTTAATAATTTAGTGATCTTAAAAAAAATCCTCATAAACAACAAAAAATCAAATAAAACCACAAAACTTTGTTTGGCCCTACTGCCTCAAATGCATTGAACTTGTCAAGATGTTGACACATGTCCATGTTTAGCAATGTGTCATCATCCTGACGGTCCAGTACATTGAAGACTCTCATGAAGCTTTGCCCTTTGTCACAAATCAAACTAAATTAATATTGCAAGAAAGATGAGGATTTAAATGGAATGGCCTTCCCCCACCCTACAAGATTTATGGTTCTAGGCCACTGGACCAAGAAAAAAATGCCCTTAAAAGATAGATTTATAATACATTCCTCTCATAATATATGTGGATTTTATACATATGAGATTCACATGTTATGAGAGATGTGTCTTATGAAATACCTTCTTATATCATAATCACGCAAATGACATGTCAAGTGAGACATTCTTAAAATTAGATCCGGGCCAAATGGCAAATATTTCATTAACTTTTTTTTACCCACATGGTCGATGTGGGAAATGACAATGATCAATGATTTGTTTAATTCACACCACACCCCCCACAATGACGAGACCGGTCTATAAATTCCCCTCGGAAGTTGAAACGTGTATGTATTTCTTCAGAGAGAAATGGTTGGACCAGTGAGACCTAAGTTTGTATTGTTTGGTTCTTCCATAGTACAGGATAGTTTTAACAACGAAGGATGGGGTGCTATTCTTGCTACCTTATATGCTCGTAAGGTACTTTTTTTTCTTTTCTTTTTTCCTTTGCGCACTTTAGGGTGTCAGTGAGAAACATTTGTATGTTGTCGTCCAAATTATGTGGTTATTGAAATGTTATAATTGTCTTGCACTGCACACATGGATTTGACATTTACTGTTTATTGTCACTTACATTTGTTATCAGAGAAATTATTATGATCCTAATACGATTTGTCATTTCGGATTTTTATCTTGCAATCGGTGCAATTTTATAATGGCGGGTTCCACATGACATAATCTGTTAACTGTGCTTTTATTTTGAGTTTGCTTAATTCGTTGACAGGATCATTGAGTATCCATTTGAAGGGAGAGGTTTATATAATGGAAAAAGTTTACCTACAAACCAATTTAAAGAAAAATTTCTCTAATTTACTACGTGATAATTTGTTTATTAGTTATTACCGCGTAGCGGGTAGAGGAGATTCTTACAAATTGGTTTTAAGGAAAATTTTGTCCAGTAATAGTTCAATGATATTTGAGCATAAATCTGTTATAAGATCATAGGATGGACATTAAAAAATATATAAATATAAATATAAAAAAATATAAAAAATATTTTATAGGATGAACATGTACAACAGAGAGTCAAGGATAAAATAATGTTTGGATTTTTTACTACCAACAATCAACCTATATTTCCTATCAAAAAAAAAAAAACAATCAACCTATATTTGTTCAGTCTAGGTCTAAATTTTGGATTGTACTGGCCATTCCAGAGAAATTCCATATGTATCTGTATCTTTTTGTTTTTGTTTTGATAATCCATACTGTATCTTTATGAACGAGGGTTTTTTTTTTATTTTTTTGCTCATAAACCTTCTATAAATTTGTCACATTTATTTTCATTTTCTTGTTTACTGTAAAGTGAGACAGATACATAGAAGCAAAGTTTGTAGGCTTTGTACTGAGATGAAACATGGATAGGATCATTATTCGGAAGCATTTTGCAAATACCCTTCTGAATATTTAATTGAAAAGTAACTGAGACTGGCATAAAGGAAGCGAAGATTTATTGAAGAACTGAAAAATTTGCAGAGTAATACAATACTATTTGGGCCTTACTGGTGGTTCTGGTTAATTCTGCATTAAACTTTAAAGCTTTGTTAAGGCGTGTGCAAGGGGAAACACACTGGCCACATTACAGTTAATCTGTTCTTGTTCAAAGAGAACTTGTCAAACAACAGTGCTATTAAAACTGTGGCTCATCATGTACTCTGTTAAGTGTACATTTTCATGCCCTATTAAGATTAGAAATAAACTGATTTAAAATTTGGAACTCTTATAGGCAGACATATTTTTGCGAGGATACTGCGGTTGGAATTCCAGGCGTGCACTGCAGGTTTTGGATCAAATTTTTCCAAAGGTAATGTATGTTTGATCACACACATCATACTTGAAGGTTATAGTTTATCACATGGCTTTATCTAAAATGGCATATATAGTAGATGTTTATTGCTAGTAAATCCACATTCCATAAGTAGGTGTAAAAACGAGAAAAAAAAATGATATTCTCCATTTGAAATTGATTAATTTTGTGGTTCAAATTCCATAGTTCATATGCCATAAAACCTGACTCATTACTGGGTTAAAGTTATCTCCAAGTGAATTTGGATTTATTGAAAACATCCATCAAATTCAAAATTGATTTCTTGGTGAGAAACATCTTATATGGTTGGACCTGAGAAACTCCAAGGCTCTCTTGTTTTTCTAGGTTCAGTTGTTGCAGTCATGAGGCTGCCAGCATTTTCCTCTAGGCATATGCACTCTTCCTCATACTCTTGCACTTTTCCTTTCATTTGGTATTCAAATAAGTTAAATTTTTATGTGTTATTATGTTAGGATGCCCCAATACAACCTTCATTGGTGATTGTCTACTTTGGTGGTAATGATTCAGTGCATCCTCATCCATCTGGCTTAGGCCCTCATGTACCACTTCCTGAGTATATTGAAAATATGAGGAAGATTGCCCTGTATCTAAAGGTACTGATGTTATTGAAGTGATTCTTAAGCACTGGTGCACAAGACAACTTTATTGCTATTTGAATATTTTGACATAAATTCTTTTGGTTGTTAGTCTCTTTCAGAGAAGACTCGCCTTATCTTTCTTAGTGCTCCTCCTGTCAATGAGGAACAAATTCGCGAAACATTAAGGTGCTCACAATGATAACTTTAATTCTAATTGTTTCTTTTTTCTGTACTAGCCTTGATTGGCGGATGGAAGTACCAAGGTGCATCTGGTGTATCGTATAGGACTTAATTACTCAGTTCTAATAGCACATGTTTTTATTGAAACCAGTGATAAATTGGGAGAGCTGAGTCGGACAAATGAGTCCTGCAGAATATATTCAGAAGCTTGTTTAGAGCTGTGTAGGGATTTGGATATTAAAGTCATTGATCTATGGACTGCTATTCAGAAAAGGGATGATTGGTTGACTGAATGCTTTACGTGAGTTTGCTTTCAGATGTGATGCTCTTTTATTGTCATTATTATTTTGCTGTGTAATCAATAATCATGAACAGGTCACTGAAAACAGAAGAAACAAAAAACAAGTTAACAAAACGAGGGAATCAAACCTTTTTGTTCCCACTTGAAGTGGATGAAACATAAACATTGAACTGGATAAAAGAGTGATAAAGCTACTACCAATTTTATTTTAAAAGACTTCCAAGCTGATATGACAATGAAGTTGATTGGTGTCACTCCAACAATCTAATAAATAAATGTTTGATTAATTTTTGATAACACATCAGTTTGTAAAATTTATGTAGTAAAACTTGCAGCATTCCTTGCATCACTCTGATATTTAAAAATGTTATTTTCAAAATTACTTTCCTTAACCCTTCATTGGACTATTCTATGATCCTTCTTCAGGGATGGAATTCATTTATCGTCTGAGGGGAGCAAGATTGTAGTAAAGGAAATAATGAAGGTCCTTGGGGAAGCAAAATGGGAACCAAGTCTACACTGGAAATCATTGCCAGCCGAATTTGGAGAGGATTCACCCTATGATCCAGTCAGTCCTGATGGCAAGACCACCATGAATATCTCTGAGGCCAGCTTTGGCGGAACCATGCAATGGGAATAGAGAACTCATAATTAAATAAAGGTAATGAATACTAGCCTATGAGCATGTGCAAAATTATTACTAGTCATTCATTAAAGCATATATGCAAGTTTTTTGGACACAGCCTGGCAGTTGCTTTGTGTGGTTATTGTGCTTTTTATTTTATTCAAACAATTCGGTTATGACAGCCCTTAGATTGAGTTAAAAATAACAATTGGTGTGGTTATTGTGCTTAAATGGTCATATCTCAGTGTCTTCTTTCTCAATGTTTATTATGTAATCATCTGATTCTTTAGCGCCAAACTTTATTAAGTGAAAAAAAAAATGTTACTCCAATAGCCTGGCAATATTCCAATTTTCTTCTTATAGAAGTTCGTTTTTTTTCTTTTTTTTTTTTTTTTGAGAAACTTCTTCATATAGAGTTCAAAGATTAAAGATATAACCAAAGTACCTTGCTTTCATCAACAGTATTATTATTATATATGGAACATGAATGGTATGTTAAGTATTTATTTCTTGAGTAATGCTAGGAATGCTATAAATTTTATTCTAGGGGTAATTGCAGTTAATCCACCTGTGATTTGGTTGATTTTAACTAAGCCACCTGTGGTTTAAAAAATGTTACTTAACCCACCTGAGATACCCTCCGTTAGACATCCGTAACCCATCTTTCCCTCTTTACAATTAAAAATAGGGGTAATTATGTCTTTTCATTATATTTTATGTCTCGCTCTTCTTTTCTCTCCTTCTTCTTCTTCTTCTTCACATGAAACATAAAAGAAAAAAAATCAAAAAGCAAGTCAAGATAAAATTTGTTTCATCATTTTTCATATACATAATTAGCACAAAGTTCTACGAAAGAGGGTAGACAAGGCAATTTTTCAAACCATAAAGTAATTTTACAAATTTGAGTTAATAATCTCCATTACAAAATGGGGTACTCATTTTCTGGGTTGAATAAGCTAAAATCAAAACCCAAAAATGTATATGGAATGATGCATTTATAGTTCTTACCCAATGCCCACTGTAATTGCCAAACATACTTATACAATGACAAGAAAACCAACACAACTTCAGTCACAAACAAAGCCACATATCCATGTAAACATTCACCCACAAATTCCCTAGCCTTCCACTACTAAATCCAAAAATTGACTACTTAATTCTTCATAGAAAAATTGCAAAATAAAATTAATTAAATACAAAAATTAAGGATAAAAGGTGTCCACCAGTTTATTGGATTCTATCTTTACCCTAGGCTTTCTCTCTCTAAAACTCTAACCCTCTCTCTTTTGTTGGGTTCTCTAAAAAAAATCCAGATTTGCAAGTAAAAAAAAAAAAAAAAAAACCAACAATCTAGCAAATCCAACACCACAGCCAACTCACTAAACCATCAAATCATAGCCTTACCAAACTACCACCTCCAACACCACCACCGCTATTAGCCATTGCCCAAAATCCTAAACCGAGAAGTAAAAACAAAGAAACAAGAAAAACGAAATCGTGAGATCGGCTGAGTAGCAGAGTAACCTGATTATCTATATCGGCTGAGATCGAATCAGTGAAGAGCAATAGATCGATGGATTCAAATTTTTTAGGGTTAATGGATTTGTGGGTTCAAATTTTCTAGGTTGGTTTAAATTTCCTTATGGTTTGTGGGTTCAAATTTTTTGGGTTTAATGGATTTGTGGGTTAATGGATTTGCAAGTGTAATGGATTTCTAGTTTGGTTTAGTTTTTCCTACTGTGAGTTTCTAGGATTTGGCAAATTTGTTCTATCTATGGCTTCAAAAGAAGATGGAGAATCTTCTGGGTTCCTTCCAATCAAAAAAAAAAAAAAAAAAAACATGGGTTCCTTTGTGTTTTCCCTTGCTATCTGGGTTTGTAGTCGAAACTGAATTTTTTTTTTTTTTTTTAATGGCAAGATTTGATGTATATTGTTGGTAGTATATACATCAAGAGGGAACCAATTATTGTGTTGATTGAACAAGATTTGGGTCACTAAATGGGATTTGGGTTTGAAGATTTGATTTCTAAGATGGTGAGAGAGAAGTCGTTCTTCAATATGTTGTTTCTAATTTTGTTTCTATTGTGGCTTATATAGGAAAGAGGATTTTTTAATGGAAATGGCAGAAGTGGGTAACAAGTGTCTAATGGAGGTCACCTCAGGTGGGTTAAGTGATAACTTTTAAACAACTTGTGGGCAGTGTTAAAACGGGTCAAATCGCAGGTGGGTAAAGTGCAATTTCCTCTTTATAAGGATTATAATTCATAAAAATGTTGAAACAGTACTAATCACATTTATTATCATTTCTATTGTAAAGTATTTTTGCTTTAGCATTTTTTCACTTTGTAAAATGTCTTGAAATTAGGCTTTAGTGCTTGCATTTATTATCACTAGTCCCAGAATAACATCCTGGGATTAAAAAAAATTATATAAGCAAATACGTCAATAAAAACAATCTTTTAAGATTAGCTAGTGGATTGTAGTATTGTCCAATTTTCCTGTGAAGGAGTGTACATAGGTTTGAATTCCTTTTTCTCCCCTTTTTATAAGGAGGGAAAAAAAAGTGAGTTAATCTATTTGTTTCCCATTGACAAAATCTCCAATTAGATTTAATAATAAGGTAAATTAACATTTAAACCTGTTTGTGACTTGAATTGATCATCAAATAATGAACAATAATTAATTTTAAATGATATGTGCTACAGTGCTACTTCAAATTGACCAATGACTTCCATTCCAAAACTAACGAAGGAAAGACTTGCTTTTTTGTTGTGAATATAAAACATCCTGCGTGGTAGTGGGCTTTACTATAGTCCATCGCATATTTCAAGGCCCAACGTTGTCATTAACTAAGTTTTAATGGGGTGGGTCCGATGCCACATTTCTTGACGAGAATCTTTTATAAACAGTGTTTGCACATGAAAAATTTGCAGATCGTATATATATATAAGCTTGTTTTTTATTCCGTCGTATCAACTCTCAGCAGTGGTCAGCACTTGTTCTTAAATAAATGACTTCCATTATGCTTGTTTTTTATTCTGTCGTATTAGACTCTCAGCACTTGTTTTAGCTGTGCAGACTTACTGGCAAAAGAGGAGTGCTTTTCAATCGAAAAGGGGAGTGTTATGTGATATATGCCTCACCTTTTTGTGGCCATGTCTATATTGGGACTCCATGGATTTTTGTCTCATTCTGGAGTAGTCATAGTTAATAAAGTTCCAGTAGTGTTTTGTTTGGTTTCTGCTATTCCTCTCTTCGGTTTGGCTTTGTTTGGATTGTGTTTATCTTGTTTTAGTTTAGTTTGTGTGTTGATGTGGTTCCTTACTCTGCAGCCCTGCTGTAATATTTCTGTTTGTAAGACTTCTGTTTCTCTAAATTCTAATATATGTCCCGTTTATGCACAAAAAAAAAAAAAAAAAAAAAAAAAGCTTCCATATGCATATGGGTAAAGAAATCACTAAGACTTGTTTGGTAAGATTATCTAAATATAGTTTTTTGTTTTACAATCCATAAAATAGAGAGTTCCACACTTGAATTTATTGTTTACCTAATATTTTTAGGATACAGAAAATATTTTTAATAACATAGTTGTAAATAAATTGAAAACAATGAACTCCACATATTTGTCCAAACTCTTTTATCTCTTAAATTTTTTTTTGAAACTTAAATTTTTTTTTATCTCTTAAATTTAAGAGTTTATCTTTATTACAAAAAGAATTATCGTACTTCAAATTTGAAACTTATCATTAAGAAAAAATGATGAGCTATATACCCTTATCATTATTCAAAAAAAAAGAAGATAATTTACAAATTCTATATGTTACTTTTTGTAAATTTTTTTTTTTTAATCTCAAAAATAGAGATAGTCTCCTAAACAATTATTTTTGTTTTTAGTATTTTGAAAAATGTTCTTAAAAGTGAGAGTCAACCACGTAAAATATAAAAATTATTATTTGAAAACTAGTTTTAAGTTCAATTTTTTGAAAATTATTTTATACTATTTTGAAAACAAAAACAAAAATTCTCCTACCAATAAGACCCTAATATTTTCTAAATACAGTTTTCAAAAAACTATATCCTATTTTCCTTATTTAAAACAGGATTTTGAAAACGGCTTAGGGTGTGTTTTTGGGATACAGAAAATGTTTTTAATGACATAGTTATAAATAAATTGAAAACAGTAAACTCTATATATTTGTCCAAACTCTTTTATCTCTTAAATTTAGCAGTTTACCCTTATCACAAAAAGAATTCTCACACTTTAAATTTGAAACTTATCATTAAAAAAAAAAAAACATGATGAGTTTTGTTCCCTTATCATTATCCACAAAAAAAAAAAAAAAAAAAAAGAGTAATCTACAGATTCTACATGTTACTTTTTGTAAATATATTTTTTTTAAATCTCAAAAATAAAAATGGTCTCCCAAACAATTATTTTTGTTTTTAGTATTTTGAAAATAAATAAATAAATAAATAAATATATATATATATATATATATATAAGCAAAGACCTCATGTGAAAAAGCTTAAGGTTCTGCCAAGTGGTGCATTCTTGACAAAGAGAATCGAAATATTCTCAAGTGCCATCAGAGATAAGATTAAATTAAATATTAAAAAAAAATTATTTGGTTAAATGTTTCAAGACATTTCTAATTAAAAAGTAAATATTCTTTGTATTATTTGGTTCAATATTTCAAGACTTTTCATCTCTCACAGACATACACAACATTCTTTTCATTTCAATTCATCATTTTCACCTCTTGCACTTCTACTCCTTTATATATACCTCCACATAGCTCTTTATGTCATCTCATATCAAATACAATAGTCCAAAAATGATTTCACTTATCTACAATCTTTCAACGACACCCACCTCTAACATTGTTGTCCTATCTAATCATAACCCGTATGAGTTGGCTACAAATAAGGAATGAGGGCTTACATTTTATATTGAGTGACGACAACGGTAATTACGATTTTGATGTTAATTAAGGTCAAATGTTGTAGATTTGTAGGTTTTGTAAATGATGTGATTGATTGTTGGTGCTTGAGATGTGTATTTAATTTTAGAATTAAGGAGAAAGAGAAAGACACATTTTATATTAATTTTTATTCTATAATATTTCTCCAAAATTCTTTTTTTTTCTCATTAGTTGAACTAAATAATTATAACGGATGTTTTCGTGTAATCTATAGTTGTTTCTTCTTATAATGAACTTGATGTGGTATGATAAAATACAACTCCAATTGTCCATGGAGATCGTCCAGAACAGGCAGCCATCTCAAGACGAGGTAAACTGTCTCAGCATGCTCAAGACGAGGTAAGCTGAGTGCTCAAGACGAGGTAAACTGTCTCGGCGTGCTCAAGACGAGGTAAACTGTCTCGGCGTGCTCAAGACGAGGTAAACTGTCTCGGCGTACTCAAGACGAGGTAAGCTGTCTTGGCGTGCTCAAGACGAGGTAAGCTGCCTTGAAGACCTTAGGACGAGAAGTTATGGACGACACGTGAACACTTAGAAATTTATGAAAGTCTGAAACATCTCCTCATTGTACGAGTAACCTCCAGTAACCGTTACGCATAAAAAGGGTAACTTCTAAACGGTTGAGAAAGTTATATTCGAAAAACGAACCTCCTCAAATCAAGGGGAGGTTACAAATCCGATAACCGCTCTTAAGACACTATATAAACGTTGGTTCAGACCAAGAAAATGTATGAAAAAAATCATTCCTAAAAAATTGGAACTTGAAAATACTTGGGAGAAAAACTGACTTTGTCATCGGAGGGTTATTGGCCGGCGACCCCGGTCACCTTTGATCACTTCTCTTTCTTTTTCAGGCTACCAAGGCAATCGTTGGCCCTATCGAACCCGAAGCATCCAGCCTACTGATTTTCTTCGCTTCATCAATTGGCGCCGTCTGTGGGAAATTACTGAAGAAAACAAATTTCGTTTTTGTTTCGTTCTTTTGATCATTCTTTGTTCTTAGACAAAAGGCTAAATGGTTCGGACAAGATCAAGGGCTACCAGCCCAGGCCACCAGGAAAGTAGGGATGCCTCTAGTAATCCCTACCGCGGTCACCAGTCAGCGCCTGCCGCGCAGCTGTCGTCCCTTCAACAAATGCAGTCCATGGCTGCTGCTATGGCGGAACTGACCCGCTAAAACCAGGAGTTGAACCGGGAGATCAACATGAGGAGGCAGCACCGTGAAGGACATACAGAAGGACGACCTCAGAGTCAGGAAGGTAGAGGAGAAAATGCTGAGTCCGAGGATCAGACAAGGGGTACTACTTCAAGAAGGGTGCCACATTTGGAGAAAGAAATGGACCAGATGAGAAAAGCCATGGAAGAAATGAAGGAGAATATGAGGCGGGCGAATCCCGTGGAAGACTTGGTTCACCGAACGGATTCCCCATTTACGGCTTCCATCAACAGTCATCCCCTACCCCCTAAATTCAAGATGCCTTCCTTGGATTCATACGATGGAAACCGTGATCCATGTGACCACATTGCAACCTTTAAGACAACCATGCACCTTCAGGGAGTTCCAGATGAGATTATGTGCAGAGCGTTCCCTACTACGCTGAAGGGGCCAGCGAGGGTGTGGTTCAGCAAAATACCCCCAAACTCTGTTGGATCATTCGAAGAGTTAAGTAAAATGTTCGTTAATAACTTCATTGGAGGACAACGCCACAAGCGTTCTTCTTCCAGTTTATTAACAATTGAGCAAGGGGATAACGAGAGTCTAAGATCCTTCATTACCCGTTTCAACAAGGAAGCCTTGACGATGGATGAAATGGACGATAAGTTGCTGTTGGCCGCTTTCCATAATGGAGTCAATTCTGATTTGTTCATTCATAAGTTGTACAAGCAAGAACCTCAGACTATGGCAGAACTTGTCCATTCAGCCCAGAATTTCATGAACGCTGAGGACGCAATAATAGCCAAGAAGAAGAAAAGGTCAGAACGTTCGGAGGCTGGTCACCAACGACATTCAGACCAAGCTCCTCGTCCAAAGAAGGCTCAAGTAGGTGATAAAAGGGATAGGGAAGGTAAAAAGGCAAGTTCATCCTCAAGAAGTCAGCAGTACACCCCCTTGAATACTCCGCTAGAGCAGGTCCTTATGCAAATCAAGGACGAACCGTCCTTGAAGTGGCCAGAAAAAATGAAGGGAGATCCTAACAAGCGCAACAGGAACAAGTATTGTCGCTTCCACAGGGACCATGGGCATGACACGGACGAGTGTTTTGATCTGAAACAGCAGGTAAAGAACCTCATCAGGCAGGGAAAGTTGAAAAATTTCCTTGGACGAGACCACAAGGACGAGAAGCTGAAGGCCAAGGTGGAAGAGTCTTCACGACCTCCCCTAGGAGAAATAAAGGTAATCATAGGAGGAACCTCAGCAGCGCAGTCACCCAAATCCAGAAAGACGTACTTGAAGGTGGTTCAGAACGTCCAGCTGTCAGGGCGATCTCCACGGACGAGGGAAGCTGACTAGCAAGCCATCACGTTCACGGACGAGGATGTTGGAAGAGTTCATCACCCCCACGATGATGCGATTGTCATTACCTTACTCATTGCCGACTATACGACCAGAAGGGTATTGATAGATAATGGAAGCTCGGCGGACATTCTTTATTACCCTACGTTCCAGCAAATGAGGCTAGGACGAGACCAGCTTCGCCTAGTAAATTCTCCCCTGGTAGGATTTGGGGGAATGAAAGTACAACCAGTGGGCACCGTCACACTGCCCGTAGTGATTGGAACATACCCACAGCAGATAACCAGAGAGGTAAACTTCCTCGTAGTTGATTGTTCATCATCATACAACGCTATTATCGGAAGACCTACTTTGAATGGCTGGAAGGCAGTAACATCTACCTACCATTTGTCCGTCAAGTTCCCAACTGAACATGGCGTGGGTCAAGTGCAAGGAGATCAGTTAGCTGCTAGAGAATGCTACCTAGCTATGTTGGCTATGGACGAGCATCTACAGACGATGAGCATAGACGAGGGCGCTGGAAGAATCACAGCGGAGCCTGTTGAGGTGTTAGAAGATGTCCCCTTAGACGACAGTAGAGCTGAGAAGTTTACTAGGATAGGGGCAAGCATGGAGGAAGAGGCGAAAAATGCGCTGGTCCAGTTTTTGAAGAGAAGCCTTGATGTTTTCGCATGGAATCATGAAGACATGTCTAGGATTGATCCAAGTGTTATTACCCATCATCTGAATGTAAGTCCCTCGTCCAAACCCATACGTCAGAAGAAGAGGGTATTTGCTCCTGAGCGAGACAACGCCATCAAAGAAGAAGTACAGAAGTTGATTGCGGCGGAGTTCATTAGGGAAGTGTACTACCCGGACTGGTTGGCGAATGTAGTCATGGTAAAGAAGGCCAATGGTAAGTGGCGAATGTGTGTAGACTTTACTGACTTAAACAAAGCTTGCCCGAAGGACAGTTATCCGCTCCCACGCATCGATCAGCTGGTAGATTCGACGGCTGGTCACAGGTTGCTAAGCTTCATGGACGCCTTTTCAGGCTACAACCAAATAAAGATGGACGAGGCTGACCAAGAGAAGACTTCATTTGTCACCAGCCAAGGCTTGTTTTGCTACAAGGTAATGCCTTTCGGTCTGAAGAACGCAGGGGCAATTTACCAGAGGTTGGTGAACCAAATGTTTCGTCCTCAAATTGGTAGAAATGTAGAGGTCTATGTTGATGATATGCTGGTGAAAAGTTTGGACGAGGGAAGACACTTGGACGACCTTCAGGAGACCTTCGATACACTACGACGGTACAACATGAAACTTAATCCAAGTAAGTGTGCCTTTGGGGTATCATCAGGGAAGTTTTTGGGTTTCATGGTTTCACATAGAGGCATAGAAGTAAATCCAGATAAGATCCAAGCAATACTCAACATGGAACCGCCGAAAAACATCAAAGAAGTACAGTCCCTGACTGGACGAGTTGCCGCCCTCAACAGATTTGTGTCGAAAGCTACTGATAAGTGTTTACCGTTCTTTAAAGTCCTCAGGAAAGCGTTCGAATGGACGGACGAGTGTCAAAGGGCTTTCCAAGATTTGAAGACTTACCTCACAAAGGCACCGTTGCTGAGTCCATCCGTACCAGGCGAAGAGCTGTATTTGTATTTGGAGGTATCCCCGCATGCCGTAAGTTCCGCACTGGTCAGGGAAGAAGAACGAGTGCAGAAACCGGTATACTATACTAGTCGGGCACTTAGAGGAGCGGAGGGACGGTATCCGATGATGGAAAAGTTAGCCTTTGCCTTGGTTACGGCTTCAAGGAAACTGAGACATTACTTCCAAGCTCATATCATCATCGTCTTGACGGATCATCCCCTGAAGAAAGCAATGAGCAAATTGGAAGCTGCAGGACAGCTAGTCCAATGGGCGGTGGAACTTAGTGAATTTGATGTCAAGTATCAACCAAGAAATGCAGTTAAGGCGCAGGTGCTGGTGGACTTCATTGTGGAGTTTACTCCAAGATAAGACGAGCTGGTCAAGGACGAACGAACAAGAAGGTGGATTATCAACGTGGATGGATCATCTACGATGTATGCAGGAGGGATTGGAGTCATACTTCAGTCCCCTGAGGGTGATAAGTTGGAGTATGCAGCCCGCCTACAGTACCAAACAACCAACAATGAAGCTGAATACGAAGCACTTCTCAAAGGGCTGGAATTGGCTAAGTCCTTAGGAGCGGAGTCAGTAATAGTCAGAGGAGATTCTCAGCTAGTCATCAACCAGGTAAATGGAATGTGTGATGCCAAGGAAGAACGAATGAAGAAATACCTCAGCAAAGTGAGGAGGCTTGTGCAAAAGTTTTTAGAAGTGAGTTTTGTTCAACTCCCGAGGGAAGAAAACATGGAAGCAGATGCACTGGCGCGGGCAGCGTCGGCAGGAGGAGTCATGGACGAGTATGGCCAAGTCCAATACATGCCGAGCATAGACCTCCCGGAAATACAGCAAATTGAAGGAGAAGAAAATTGGATGAGTCCAATTGTACTCTATCTACAAGACGGGAAGCTTCCAGAAGACAAGAACGAAGCTAGGAAACTTAGAGTTAGGGCTGCCAAGTACGTCCTTATAAATGAAGTACTTTACAAGCGAGGCTTATCTCAACCCTACCTGAGGTGCCTAGCTCCAGACGAAGCAAATTATGTTCTGAGGGAAGTTCATGAAGGAGCATGTGGAAATCACTCGGGGGCAAGGTCCCTCGTCCATAAGGTCATTTGCGCCGGCTACTACTGGCCCACGGTTCAGGCAGACGCTAAGGCTTATGTCAAGGTATGCGACCAATGTCAGCGCTACAGCAACGTCCCTAGGCAACCGTCGGAGTACCAGACCCCGATGATGGCCCCCTGGCCCTTTGCGCAATGGGGACTTGATATCCTCGGTCCTTTCCCTCCGGGAACCAGACAAATGAAGTTTTTGGTCGTAGGGATTGACTATTTTACCAAGTGGGTGGAGGCTGAACCTCTTGCAAAAATTACACAGCAAAACGTCAAGAATTTTGTTTGGAAGAATATTCTGTGTAGGTTCGGAGTACCGAGGGTGCTAGTATCGGACAATGGACGACAATTTGACAACGCACCGTTCAGGGACTTCTGTGAGCATTTTGGAATCAGAAATCATTACTCCTCACCCTCCCACCCGCAGGCAAATGGACAAGCAGAGATAGCAAACCGATCCTTGCTGAAAATCATCAAGACTCGGCTAGAGGGGGCAAAGGGGATATGGCCAGACGAGTTACCAGGCGTTCTTTGGGCCTACAGAACCACTGTGAGAACCCCGACAGGAGAAACTCCCTTCAAGTTAGCTTATGGAAGTGAAGCGGTCATACCAGCAGAAGTTCATATGGCTAACCATCGAGTGATGAAGTATCAGGAGAAGGAAAATGAAGAATTGCTTCGTCTTGACCTTGACCTTATTGATGAGGTAAGGATGGATGCGGAGCAAAGGACAGCAAGGTTCAAGAACCTTATGGCCAGACAGCATGATGCTATTGTGAAACCTAGGCGCTTCAGCATAGGGGACCTCGTTCTCAAGAGAGTATCCTTGGCAACTAGGAACCCAGCTCATGGAAAATTGGGACCCAATTGGGAGGGACCATACAGGGTAGTCAACTGCAAGAGACAGGGATCATATTACCTGGAAGCTCTGGACGGACGAAAGCTAGAGCATCCTTGGAACGTGGAGCACCTGAGAAGATACTACCAATGAGCTTGGACGAGGTTGACCAAGGACGAGGTTGCTATCATGGACGACTATACGACTATGTTTAATATCTACTAATATTCTTACTACTGCTATGGTGTGTACTAAGAATAAAGGTGCTTAGTTCGTAAACTTTTGCACCGTCTACAAACAAGTTTGTTAAGAACAAGGTTGTGTATTTTGAGTATTCCCATAATGCACTAGCTTCCAAGCAGGTGCTATGTTTGTGAACAATGCTTATATAATATGGTTTGGATTTTGAATGTATTTTATGCGTAAAATCTAACTCCCGTGGTAAAACCCATGAAGGGGGGAAACCTTAAGACGAATGAAAAATCCTTGGACGCAGGGATTTAACATTCACAAGCTTTCCTCAAGACGAGGATAAAAGCGTAAAATAAGCCAAGGCACAAAAATTACAAGTCCATGGACGAGCATCTGAACAAGGTGCTCTAGGACAGGTCAAACGCTGAAAAACGTCCTTGATAAAAGGCCAAAGAAAGGCTTACGGACGAAGCCAAAAATAAGCTATGGACGAGGCAACTAGGCCGAAACCAATGGACGAATCAAATAGGTCAGACCTATGAACGAAAGGTGGTCACTAAATCGTCTATAGAAGAACAAAAGGATAGAGCAAAAATCCATAAGCAAAATATATGGACGAGCCTTTAATACTTAAGAAAATATGCAAATCTCAAATCGCAAGTCATAAAGGGAAAGCACGTCCATACAAACAAATAATGGATAAGAAGACATTCATTGAATTAAAATAAAAGGGTAGACGTCCATCGTCCAAAAACCCTTATACAAGTTAAGCCTTAAAGACAAATTGTTAATACGCTCGACTATAATACTCTAGACGAGACAATTGTACTCAAATACATTTGAATAAAAAAAAAAAAAAAAAAAAAGGGCAAAGCAAATTACATCAAAAACAACAAAAAACTTAGACGGATGGGGGGTTGGCGTCTGGCTCGTCCTGAGGTGGCAGGGTGGTAGCGTCATCGTCCACATTGATGTCTTCTGAGCTAGTCTGGACGAGAGAACTTGTGGACGCCCCACCAAGGTTGAGCTTTATAGAGCTGAAGTCCATTTTTGGGAATTTTTCTAAGGCGTCCATTCTGAAATCTTCAAAGCCAGCCGCATAGTTGGCGTCCATTGAATCAGTGAATTCTTTGGACGCCTTAAACTCAGCGACGGCGTCCCCCTTAGCCTTCTCCAGAATAATTTCTAACTTGTCATGCCTCCTTTGAAGGAAGGAAAGACGGTCGTCTTTTTGTTGGAGTTCATTCTCCAGCTCGGCAACGCGTTTCTTCAAGTTCTCAGCATCGTCCTTGGACTTAGCTGCCACCTCTGCCCATCTCTTAGTCTCGTCTCTCCCTTTCTGGACAGTTTTCTCTAGCAGCACCCTCGTCTTGTCCAGTTCAGTTGCTTGCCTGGACGCTGCAATGAACTTGGACATTGCCTGCATAACACAACTTCATTAGAATGCATGCATAAGCTAATTACAAAGACGAGACAAAAATATGAAAGTTACATACCTTAAAAAGATCATGAACGCCAGAGCGCTCAAAATCCTTCAACGACATGTTGTAGTACGCCGTTAAGTCCTCGTCCGTCACAGCCTTCTCAAACTTCTCCCAGGCCAAGTTCTCGTCCTCAAGAAGATTGTGAGGAACTTGGAAGGGAGTTTGAGATGAGGTTGGGACTGTAGATGGAATGGGCGGAGAGAGCTCTGGTTCAACGTCCAACACTTGGACAGGAGGGCTAGGAGAGACGAGGGAGCCACGTTCCTTGGCTTGGACGTCTTGAGACTTGGACGGCTTGAGCTTAGCCTTCTTCTCCCTACGCCTACTTGGGAGGTTTCCCAAGTCAACGCCAAGGGAGAGGCTCTTCCTCTTCTCGCCAGAAGCTGGACGAGGGTTGGATTTCACCCCAGGCCTATTCTCCTCGTCCATCGTGTCCTTGCCTTTATTTTGTTTCATTGTAGCCATTCCTGCAGATAAAGACGTCAGCAAAAAAAAAAAAAAAAAAAAAAAAAAAAAAAAAAAAAAAAAAAAAGAAGAAGAAGAGACGAGGGTGAGGACGACTTACGCCTTCTTACAGTAACTTCGTGTGCTATTGCTTCGTCCGAAGGGTCAAGACCTAGACCCCAAGTGGCAAGACGCCTCAGGGTAACCAAAAAGTGGAAGGTCCTGTCACTGTAGAGACGAGCTTTTTGGACACGTTCCAATTGGAGACTATTCAAGTGAGGTCGTCTAACACCTTCAAAACAAAACACACAAAAGCACGTTAGACGACCATTAACAAGGACGAGTACAACAAACAGCGAGAAATGCATACCTTCAGGACGAAGGTTCCCTATGTCTCCTGTATAGGGAGGAAATGGATCTTGGGCTATTTCACTAGGACGACCAGCCCAGCAACCAGAGACGAAGAAAAACTCCGTCTTCCAGTTTCTGTCTGACGTAACTAGTGACTTAATTAATCTACAATCTGTCCCTCTGGCTGTAAATTGATAAAAGCCAAGGGACTGGTTAATTTCGGAGGGTTTATAGCAATAGAGGAACTCGTCCACGGAAAGAGGACGGTTCCCCTCAAACACCTCCCTCCACAAAACTTGCATAGCTACTATTAGACGCCATGCATTGGGGTTAAGTTGGCAAATACCTATACCTAACCTAGTGAGTAACTCCCTAGCGAAGGCATTTAGAGGCAACCTCAAACCTCCTAGGAGGTAAGCCTCATAAATACCCACGCCAAAACGGGGTTGACAACACCATTCCCCACGGACGGGTATCCTAGGGTTTAAACTATCAGGGATTTGGTATCTAGCCATGAGAAGCTCTAATTTTCTCTCGTCTGTCTTAGAACCAACCCCTATAGCACAAGTATAAACGACCTCCTCCTCCTCGTCTTGAGCAGAAGACGAGGGAGCACTTGTGCCAGCCCTAGAACCAGACTTGACCCTCGTCCTATGTTGTTCTCTAAACACCTCAGGAGGAACCCCTGGAACACCAGACGTGTACTCGTCTGTAGTGTTCCCATCGCTACTACTATTACTACTCCTAGAACTATCGCTAGAGCCAGTAAAGCTACTAGGATCTTGGTACTCGTCTATGGCTTTGACTGTACTATCGCTAGACGAGGAAATTACTAACTCGGACATTTTTAATGAAGAAGCTTAAAATCTAAGGACGAGGATTGAAGAAAATACCTGGATCTAGACGAGAAGACTATGGACGTAAGAAGCTTCTAGACGAGGCTCTAAGACGAGGGAGTTCGAAGAAAAAAATTTGAGAAAATGAGGAGGGTAGCGGAGGAATTGTACTATTTATAGGCATTGACCCCAGTACACGAAGTGACGCGGCCAGCCAGAAAACGACAAATGGCACGTCCCTCGAAAAACGAGCTGACATGATTGGTCTCCAATTAAATCATGACACGTGGCACCTACGACAGCTGGCATAGGGACACCTGTCCAAACAACGGCATTAGTAAATATAAGGCCTAGACGACCCATGGACAAGGGGGCAACTGATGTGGTATGATAAAATACAACTCCAATTGTCCATGGAGATCGTCCAAAACGGGCAGCCATCTCAAGACAAGGTAAACTGTCTCAGCGTGCTCAAGACGAGGTAAACTGTCTCAGCGTGCTCAAGACGAGGTAAACTGTCTCAGCATGCTCAAGACGAGGTAAACTGTCTCAGCGTGCTCAAGCTGAGGTAAACTGTCTCAGCGTGCTCAAGATGAGGTAAACTGTCTCAGCATGCTCAAGACGAGGTAAACTGTCTCGGCGTGCTCAAGACGAGGTAAGCTGTCTCGGCGTGCTCAAGACGAGGTAAGCTGTCTCGGCGTGCTCAAGACGAGGTAAGCTGCCTTGAAGACCTTAGGACGAGAAGTTATGGACGACACGTGAACACTTAGAAATTTATGAAAGTCTGAAACATCTCCTCATTGTACGAGTAACCTCCAGTGACCGTTACGCATAAAAAGGGTAACTCCTAAACGGTTGAGAAAGTTATATTCGAAAAACGAACCTCCTCAAATCAAGGGGAGGTTACAAATCCGATAACCGCTCTTAAGACACTATATAAACGTTGGTTCAGACCAAGAAAAGGTACGAAAAAAATCATTCCTAAAAAATTGGAACTTGAAAATACTTGGGAGAAAAACTGACTTTGTCATCGGAGGGTTATTGGCCGGCGACCCCGGTCACCTTTGATCACTTCTCTTTCTTTTTCAGGCTACCAAGGCAATCGTTGGCCCTATCGAACCCGAAGCATCCAGCCTACTGATTTTCTTCGCTTCATCAGAACTCATTACTAACAAAATTCTATAAAAATTATGCTATAATATATGTACAACATTTTCCAAAACTATCTTATATAAAATATTACTACATTATTTGTGCATCGCATGGGCAACCCAATAGTTGTTCTTAAAAGTAGGAGCCAAACCCATAAAATATAAAAATTATTATCAGAAAACTAGTTTCAAGTTCAATTTTTTTAAAATTGTTTTTATACTGTTTTAAAAACAAAAACAAAAATCCTCCTAACAATTAGGCCCTAACTTTTGTTTTTTTTTTTCTAGAAGCAAAATATTACTAACTTGGTTAATGTGCCGGGTGGTTCAATAGTCTGCCATTTTTTTTTTTTTTTTTGGGCATCAAAGTGGACTTTTACTTAGGAGTAACAAGTTAAACTCTATAGTTTCAAGATCAAAAGTAACAACTAACAAATTAAATCCTGATCTTAAACAAAAAAAATTATATCATGATGCTTTAAAAACAAATTATACCCTTTATATAGTCTCAAAAGAACAAATTAATTAAACCCTAAATTTATTTAATTAGAATTGTAGTGTCAAAATTTATACGGTTAGCGTTCATTTTGTTACCTTTCGAAACATCATGGTTCAATTTGTTACTTTTGAAATGATAGGATTCAATTTGTCAGTAACTACTCAAGGCCCAAGTGTGCCACATGTGACATGCCCATGCCACAATTTGGGGATCTCAATAAAACCGCCATCCACACGAGCACGTTTGGAAAAGTTTGTGTTTTCCATTAGAAAAGTTTGAAATTCAAATATTTCCTCCTTCATTGTAACTATAATATATTTTTTAAAAGAAATAACAAGTTTGGATATGGAAAATTATCCCCTTATATAGAAAACCTTTAAATTCTTTCTAATTTTTAGTAAGATAAAAGATATGTGATATTTAAAAATTTAGTGACATAAAAAAAATCCACATAAACAACACAAAATCAAATTAGTGTCACTTATTACAAAATTTGGTTTATGTACATTGCCTCAAATGCGTTGAACTTGTCAAGATGATGACACATGTCCACTTTTGGCCATGTGTCCTCATTTGGATGGTCCAGTACATTAAACAATCTCCTGAAGCTTTGCCCTTTGTTACAAATCAGACTAAGGTTGTGTCTGGCTCGAACTAAAATGTTCTATGAGTGTTGTAAGGGCAAGAAAAATCTTAAGCCCGCGGCCTACTTAGAATAATGGCTGGATCAATTCATCTATGGCCCAAAACAAAGAATTTATGGAGAGGGAACACTACAACAAAGAAATGGATTAGTCTGAGGATCAGACAAGAAAGAAAAAGGCAAGATCCGTATATTAGATGAACCAATTTCCCTCATACAAGTCTCCCCAAGGAGGTTAAAGTTTCGATAAAAAAAAGTACTATTCATTACCCTATTCTCACTATGTTCTTCTTGTCTTCTTTACTCGTCTTTTTTTTTATCCTCCCTTCCCTTCTTCAATCTCTCTTTCTAATATATATACTCCTCTCCACTTCTCATCTCAACCATCCATTTCTCACTTAACTAGTCTCCTCCTTTGACACTTGTCTCTTCCTACAGTTTGAAAAAGGTGGTGGAAAGAACTTGCTTAGCTGTGACCTGCACTGTTTAAGTCACTTCCTCATTAATGCAACTGATAAAACTATTGTTCACCATTCAATACTACTAGGAGGCTAGATGTAAGACATTCAATGCGGGGCCCATAGACTGCCCCAAACTAAAAACCTCCCCCTTTGTCATTTGGCTTCTACTTGGTAGGCTATAGAATGCCCTTGGACTCAACCTTGCATTTCCCCAAGTAACCCTTCTCCTCAGGCCCATGGCCTTATCACCCTAGACTGCGACCCTTAAGTTTCATCCTCAATCCTCGAGCCCCTGCACACATTCCCTCTTAAACCCATCCTTGGTCCTCGGCCCCCCACAAGTGTAAAATTTTTTTCAGAAGAAATTATTTTTTGGAAAGGAATATATTTTTAGGTGTTTGGTTATGTTTTGGAAAATACGCCAAAAAATGGTTTCCAGTATTTGGTTTGCACATAAAATTATTACCAGAAAATATGTATATTCGTTGAAAGATACCAGAAAATATTTGGTTTGCATTGTGTGTGTGTGTGTGTGTGTGTGTGTGTTCGGGTAGAGGCTAGAAATAAAAGTTTAATTCAGTTGAAGGTAGAAGTGCAAAAGATTTTAGACTGAGCGGGTCCTTATTTTACGTTCAAATTGAATTTGATTTCAGTTTGACCTGTGTGTGTTCAGGTAGAGGCTAGAAATAAAAGTTTAATTCAGTTGAAGGTAGAAGTGCAAAAGATTTTAGACTGAGCGGGTCCTTATTTTACGTTCAAACTGAATTTGATTTCAGTTTGACCATATTAGTTAATAGCCATTTTGGTGGCAACATTTAAATCACAGTTTTTAGTAATTAAGTGCTGAAAATGGTGGAGCAAAAAAAAAAACCATGTTTGGTGAAGCATAAGGAGTGTTCAAATATCATTTTCAATATACAAAGTTTAAACATTATATTTTGAGCGTACTTTAAGAGGATTTTTTTAGTTTTAAGTAACAGTTTTAAATGACATTATTGTAATTTGTTTGAAGTCTATGGGACCCAGCATCTAACTTAACGTTATTAAACACAAACGACCTTACTTCCTCTTTTAGAAGAATAATGTTAGTACCACAACTTTTCTCACAACTTGCTCGCATGGCAAGTCATGAGTAGTAGAATTGTGAACTCACCATTTTTACTTTACTACTCATGATTTGAACCGTGAGCAAGTTATGAGCAAGTTATGGAAAAAGTCGCAGTCTAAGCATTTTTCCCTTTTAAGAAAATGCATCTCTCTCTTCACTGGGCTCTCTCTTACCCACAAACACAAACTCAAATCTCTCTCCATGGCCTCCATGTCTTGTCCAATGAATAACTCTCTCTCTCTCTCTCTCCTCCATAGATGTGTCGCATTGGCCTATGGATCTCAAAATGGGACATTTTTTTTTCTATGGCTGAAAAATTTCCCTTTTTATTTGGTTGTATTTTTTGTTGATATGTGGTTATTATGTACAGTTTTTTTTTAGCTACCGTGTGGGTTGAAAAAATTTGATGTGGGTACAGTTTATTGGGTACAATTTTTTTTTGGTAAATGTTGTGGTGTGAGTTGCGAAAATTTGATGTGGGTACAATTTTTTCGTTTCAAATTGCGAAAATTTGATAACCTTGTTTGGGTTTGAAATATGGGGAATTTGGGGTTGTGGTGTGGGTTTTGATTTGTTTTGGGGGGATTGGGATTAGATGCAATACTCTAGGCATTGCACCTAATGCTATTCCTTTGAATGGTTGAGATTGATAGTTGCAAAAACTAACTTTCAATCTCAACCATTTATTCAAAAAAAAATTAAAAAAAAAATTAAAAGTGAAAGTTAAAAAGGTGAAAAGTAAAAAAATAAATAAATAAATAAATAAATAAAATTGTGAGTGAAAATGGTGAATTGCACTCAGTGGGTATTACACCGGATCATAATCCTGCTTTGGGTTAATTCCAAATGGGTTTGCAAGAATATTCCAGGAAGCTTAAAAGTTGTTGGCGATAACACCAACTATGAATACAATCAAGGGACCATGATATGTTTAGTTGGTTTTTTTTTTAGCCACTTGTAAGTTGTAACATGGAGAGAAATAATGCATGGGAGTTTGGATTCTTCAAGTTTGGAAGAGCAGAAAAGGAGACAAGATGAGCACTGTTGTCTTTACGAGGGACTTTTCTCTCTCGTTGAATAAGAATAATAGTTTTTTCAATAACAATAAAAATAATGGTTTTTTTTTATGAGAAAAAAAAATAATAGTTTTTTTTTTGGTGAAAAAATAATAGTTAATTCCTTGTCAGAAAAGTTATAACGTAAAAGGGCAAAAAAAAGGTACACGCAAACACTAAATTATATTTTTTCAATTTTAAAAGAATGTTATAAAAACATGCTAATAAGCACGTTCTTTTGCATCATGAGTATTCAAAAGACATGCCGTTAGCACACTTTTTAAATCACATATTTAACATTATTTAGGTCTTATTTGGTAGATGTGTTTAAACACATTTTTAGTTTTTAAATAATATTATATATATTTTTACATACTTTTTCACACACTTATAGTTTCAAAAAAATTAAAAACTGTTGTTTAAATACATGTAACAGACAAGCTCTTAAAAACCAAAACTACAATACTCCTACGAAATGGGCTTTAAGGATTTAAACAGAAAAATCTCCTCCCACCCTTTAAGATATGTGACTTTGGACCACTGGATAAAAGGAAAATTTTCTTATAAAATATTCCTCTCACAATATTTGTGAGTTTCTCATCTCATATTATGAGTGAGTCTTATAATATATCTTCCAGAACCATAGACGCACAAAGTGGCCCATGAAGCTACTAGATATTCTTAAAATTATATGTGGGCAAAATGCCAAATGCTACATAACTTTTTTTTCCCCGTCAATGTGAGTCATGTGACAATGACTAATGCTATATTTATTCCACACTATGCCCCCACAAAATAGGAAAATGACTGTTTGCCCATGACGAGACGAGGTCTATAAATTCCACTTGGAAGCTGGAACATGTATTTCTTCAGAGAGAAATGGTCGGACCAGAGAGACCTCAATTTGTATTGTTTGGTTCTTCCATAGTTCAGTTTAGTTTTAGCAACGAAGGATGGGGTGCTACTCTTGCTACCTTATATTCTCGTAAGGTACTTCTTTTTTTCCTTTGTACACTTAAGGGTGTGAGAAACATATGTATGAGGTTTTCAGCGCACACGAAAAACAAAAAAGTGTGTAGCTATCCAAACGTAATAATTGTCTCGCACTGTACACTGAATTTAACATTTACTGTTTATTGCCACTTACATTTGTTATAAGACACTATTATGATCCTAATACGATGTGTCATTTCAGATTTTTATCTTGTAATCGGTGGCATTTTATAGTGACGGGTTCCACATAACATAATCTGTTAACTATGCTTTTATCTTGAGTTTGCTTAATTCGTTGACAGGATCATTGAGCATTCATTTGAAGGAAGAGAGGTTTAGAGAAGGGAAATTCCTCCAACCTATTATTGTGGCAGTTGAAAAGCCAATCCATGTTTACTTTTAGTTATTTTTCTTGTTTAATTAATATAGATAAATGGTCTTATGAATTGCCATATAGAGGGTTGGAGGAGATTTCTCCAAACTGATTTGGAGTAAACTTTGTCTGTAATAGCCAATATATATATATATATATATATATATGTTAAAGGTCTACATAGATTATGACATATAATGATAGGATGGGCATGCCTATGAAGTGTCAAGGACTAGAGTTTGAAATCCGTTCCATATGGATCAAAATGTCTGGAATTTTTCATGCCAAAAATCAACCTACTTATTTAGTCAAAATCTGGGTTGCACCGGATTGTACTGGCCAATCCAGTGAAATTCCATACTGTATCTTTATGAATAAGGTTTTATGAACTTTATCATCTTTTTTAATGTCAAAAACCTTTTGCAAATTTTTGTTACATTTTTTTTCATATTCTTGTTTACTGTAAAACGAGACATACATGTAGAAGCAAATTTTGTAGGATTTGTACTGAGATGAATCATGGGTAGGATCATTATTCAAAAGCATTTTGCAAATAGGTTTTGAACCTTGGACGTCCTCGATAGAAACATCCGGAGCTGTCAGTTGAGCTCCAAGGCTCTTGTATTTTGAATATTTAATTGAAAAGCAACTGAGACTATCAACATGGAGGGGAAGATATACTGAAGGACTGGAAAATTTGCATAAGTAATAACACAATATCGAGAGTTTTTTGAGCCCTGCTGGTGATTCCGGTGAACTCTGCATTAACACCTTGTTAAGGTGTGTGCAAGAGGAAACTGACAGGCCAAAGCAGTGCCATCAAAACTGTGGCTCATTATGTTCTCTGTTAAGTCTAAAATTTCATTCCCTTATATGAGTAGAAATAATCTGATTTTATATTTTTAACTCTTAAAAGGCAGACATATTTTTGCGAGGATACTCCGGCTGGAATTCCAGGCGTGCTCTGCAGGTCTTGGATCAAATCTTTCCAAAGGTATTGTATGTTTAATCACACACATCACACTTGAAGGTTATAGTTTCTTCCATACCTTTCAGTATCTAAAATGATATATATACTAGCTGCTTATTGCTAGTAAATCCACATTCCTTAAGTAGGAGTAAAAACAAGAAATAATTTTTTTCTCCATTTGAAATAGATCAATTTCATGGTTCATATTCCATAGTTCATACTCATATCATATGCCATAAAACCTGACTCATTATGGGGCTGAAGTTATCATGAAGTGAATTGGGTTTTACTGAAAACATTCAAAGATTGATTTCTTAGTGAAAAATATCTTATATGGTTGGACCTGTCAAACTCTAGGGGTCATTTGTTTATCTAGGTTCAGTTGTTGCAGTCATGAGGCTGACAGAATTTTTCTTTAGGCATATTCGCTTTTCCTTTCCTTTGGTATTCTAATAAGCTAAATTCTTATGTGTTAATATGTTAGGATGCCCCAATACAACCTTCATTGGTGATTGTCTATTTTGGTGGTAACGATTCAGTGCATCCTCATCCATCTGGCCTAGGCCCTCATATACCACTTCCTGAGTATATTGAAAATATGAGGAAGATTGCCCTGCATCTAAAGGTATTGATTCTATTGAATTGATTCTTCAACACTGGCGCATAACTTTATTGCCACTTGAATACTTTGAAATAAATTCTTTTGGTTGTTAGACCCTTTCAGAGAAGACTCGCCTTATCTTTCTTAGTGCTCCTCCTGTCAACGAGGAACAAATTTGCGAAGCATTAAGGTGCTCATAATGATAACTTTAATTGTAATTTTTTCTCTCTTTCGGTGTAGAGTTAATTATTCAGTTCTAATAGCACATATTTTTATTGAAACCAGTGATAAATTGGAAAAGCCGAATCGGACAAATGAGTCGTGCAGAATATATTCAGAAGCTTGTTTAGAGCTGTGTAGGGACTTGGATATTAAGGCCGTTGATCTATGGACTGCTATTCAGAAAAGGGATGATTGGTTGACAGAATGCTTTACGTGAGTTAGCTTTCAGACGTGGTGCTCTTTCGATGTCGTTGTTATTATTACAGTATAATTTTGCTAAGTAATCATGAATAGGTAATTGAAAAAAGAAGAAACAAAAAACAAGTTAACAAAAGGAGAGCATCAAACCCTTTTGTTCCCACTTGAAGTGGATGAAACATAAACTTTAAACTCTGATGGAAGACTGGAAGAGTGCTAAAGCTACTACCAATTTACAATAAAAGACCTCCAAACTAACATGACAATGAAGTTGATTGGTGTCACTCCAGCAACATAATAAACAATTTTATGTAGTAAAATTTGTAGTATTTGTTGCATCATTCTAAAATTGGTAAATGTTATTTTCGAATTTACTTGCCTTAATTCTTCATTGGACTAATCTATGATCCTTCTTCAGGGATGGAATTCATTTATCGTCTGAGGGGAGCAACATTGTAGTTAAGGAAATAAAAAAGGTCCTAACGGAAGCAGAATGGGAACCAAGTCTACACTGGAAGTCATTGCCTGCTGAATTTGGAGAGGATTCTCCCTATGATCCAGTCAGTCCTGATGGCGAGGCCACTGTGAATGTCTCTGAGCTCTGCTTCGACAGAAACATTCAATGGGAATAGAAAATTAATAAGTAAATAAACTTAATGAATACTAAGCCTCAGAGAATGCGCAAAATTATTAATCGTCTTTCGTTGAAGCAAATACACAAGTTTCACAACCTGGCACTTGCTTGGTGTGGCTATTGTGCTTTTCATTTTCTGCAAACAATTCGGTTGTTTCTTAATGTTTGTTAAAATAACAAACAGCCGTGAGATTGAGTTAAAATAACTAGTAGTGGTTTCTCAAAAAAAAAAAAACTAGTAGTGTGGTTATTGTGCTTAAATGGTTCATATGCAATGTCTTCTTTCTCAATGTTTGTTATGTAATCATCTGATTCCTTAGCATTAAACTTTATTGAGAGCAAAAAAAAAAATGTTACTTTCATATTTTAATTAATGAGAAACAGTTTGGCAATATTACAATTTTATTCTTATATAGTTCAAAGATTAAAGATACAACCAAAAAACCTTACTTTCATCAACGGTATGATAAATGGAACACGAATGGTATGTTATATATTTGTTTCCTGAGTAATGCTGGGGATGTTATAAATTTTTTTACATAAGTATTGCAATTGATGTGTTACTAATCATAAAAAAGTTAAAAGTAGTACTAATCATATTTATTATCATTTTTTTATGAAAAAAAAAAAAGTCTTTTTGCTTTAGCATTTTTTCACTCTATAAAATGTCTTGAAATTACACTTTTAAGTGCTCGCATTGATTGGTTGCGGAGAAGAGGGCAACAAATAAAGGAGACCCTGGGATTAAAAAAGTTATATATAAAAACAATCTTTTATTAAAAAAAGCAATCTTTTAAGATTTCCCAGTGGATTGTAGTATTGTCCAATTTTCTCTTGAAGGATTGTACTTAGGTTCCCTTTTACTCCAATCGTTGTAAGGAAAAAAAAGTCAGTCAACCTTTTTTTTTTTCCCACTAACAAGATCTCCAATTAGATTTCGATGTTCATGATATGGTTGTGGAAAAGAGACTAAAAAGGAGAGTCAGAATCATACTTTGGAAAAGCAAAGGATCATAGTTTTTTTTTTTTTGTCTTGGCTTCATGGCTTGCAATGGGTTAGAAAGGAATATTGATCTGCAAATATAAACTTACACTGAAGTAAAAACAACCTATTGTAACAGTTGTCTTGACACTGTCCAAGTCTCCAAAGTAAAAAACGAGAATATTGAATAGTTGTCTTATGAATCATATCAAAGAAAAATTAGAAAATAGAATAAACCAAAGAAAGGCCGACTGGACAAGAGTCGACAACATCAATTGATTGGTGGGGGCAACAAGAGTGAAAGCAAGCAAGAAAAATTGCACTGGATAAAATATGAGCCCTCCAGTCCTGCACTAGTAACAGCTTTTATGCACGGCCCTATTCATCTTGCTGGATTGTCATAACGGAGAGGGTGTAAAACTTAGCTAAAGTAACTTATTTAGGTGGTGTTGTTGTATCTTAATCTATATATATATATATATAAAACTGAAGCTCTATTTGCTCCAAAATTTTTCACGTCATTAATACTTATATGAATAATCTATATATATATATATATATATATATATAAAACTGAAGTCTCTGAAACTCCCATAATTTTCCATGTCAGCACAATATTAAAAAAAAATTAATTAAAAATATTCCTTCCATCCCCAAAAGTAAATCTGATATTTTATAATTAAAAAAAAGAAAAAGAAAAGCAAACCCAATAAAACTCTTAAACAAAGGATACATTAACCACTTCGAATAGTTGGAGTTTTTAGCTAGGCATTTCAATACCAATTTAATCGGCTTTGACTTAGTCAATTTGTTTTCAACTCCAATTCCTTCTCTGCAAAGGATACGTTACTGATCCAACTTTGATATTTATAATCTTCCAAAATAAAGTATAGTACAGGATTGGAATATTGAGAAGAAGTATAATTCCTTTACACAGGAAATCAAGTAGTTTTTTTTTTTTTTAACTCCAAATTATCAATGAGTGAAATTCTATCTCTTTAATTAATCCAACTTAAACTTAAACTCAAACTCAAATATTGATAATTTATCTCTAAAATTGCAAGGTTAATTATGAACACTATAAAAGCAGTGATATATATATATATATATATATATATTTTAAGCCAAATTGATATGTTGTGGATCTCAATTGCCCCCTTTTTTTCAAGCTAGCATGTTTGCCATCCGAGCACAAAGGAAATCTGTGAGGGAGAAAATTTTCCTTGATGCAGTGGACAAGGTCATCAAGGGATACAAAAAATTCAATGCAACACCCACGTACATGGTTTACAACCGATTAAGCTGTTATGAACCATAAGGTTCTGCTATTTCATTCATCATCAGGCTGCATAGCTTGGAACAATTGTACTTATTAGGGAGCTTTCTCGTGAAAGTGTATCAAGCCATGATTTGCTACAAATTAAAGCCGTGACTTTTGGAATACCCATTAAAATTTAAAACTTATTGCTTTATGGGTTTGTGTACTTTTTTCTACATTTTATATCTCTCTTTTGAATAGTCATATATTTCTTGAATTGTTTCAATTACTTATTCTTTAATTATGTATCTTTTTTGACATTTGAAAATTTTAACATCTGAATTTGTGTTAGTTTTTGCAATATTTGGACATGTTTAGTAGATTTCAATGACTATACTATGTATTATTCTTTTGAGGATAATCAATTTCATTTATATATCTCTATCGTGTAATTATATACATTTTTTTTTTTGTTTCAAAAATTTATCGAAAGTAAATCTTATGATTTTTTAATATTTTTTGGCATTTCAAAAGTTTTAGCATCTGAATTATTATTCTTTTGATTTCTTTCAATAGTTAAAGCCATGGATTATTATTTTGAATGTAACTCATCTTTCTCTTATATTTCTCTATTTTTTAGTCTTCTTTTTTCAATAATTTCTAAACTGTGAATTATCTGATTCTTTAATATATTTTTATCTTTCAGGAGTTCAAGTAATAGTTTCTTCATCAAATTGTAACACAAATTGAAGTTATAAAAGAGCAAATTATGCAATGGTATAGTTTTTTAATCAATTTAGATTTTATACAATTAATTTTAGTTTATTTCACAAATAGGTAGGTTCCCGTGCATAGCACGGGTTAGCGACTAGTTATTCCTAATTTCCAATCAATCAATATCAATTTATATATTACTAAAAGCTGAAGCGTAGAATTTAATGTTGCTATACTTCCGTTGAGCCACATCAGCAGCCATGTCATCATCTTTTTTCTCTTCAATTTTTCCTATAATTGTTTAACATTTAAAGTGAATTAATTACTCCATTATATTAAAATCAAAATATCATATTAATCTTATTTTTCATTATTCTTACTTATTATTATACTTTCTTCAACTTTTCTCATTCCATTTAACTTTTCATATCCCTACTACTCTCTTACTTAATATCACTATTCCCCTACCCCTTTATCTTCTCTTATTTTTAACTTTTCTTATTCTTAACCTCTTCCTATAAATTTGTTGTTCTCTCAATCATTCCATGCATAATTTTTTGTTTTTCCACACACAAACAGCTCTCTCTCTCTCTCTCAGTTTTTGGTGTATTTTTAATTTTGAACTTTTGTATTCTTTACAATTCAACTTTGAATTGATATGATTTAGTTTTGTGTTTTCTATTGTTATCTTTTTAATTCTTATTTGATTGTAAAACAGTATATAATCATCATTGCAAGGAAGACATGCATTTTCAATTATTGGTTCAAAACAGGATAGGTAATTCTTTCATCATTGTCATAAATCAAGTTGACCCCAAACTTCTTCACTTGGAAACCACCGCTTATTATGAATTATTGAATACTCCATTTCTTCTTCGGCTTCCAATAGAGTGCAACCACATATATTCCTAACATGGTATTACACGACAATTATTTTGTCGATATTGCCATGTGATTTTCTTGGTATAATTTTTTAATTCATAGATTATAGTGAATCCATTCATATCATGAAAGCTTCTTGCAAATATCGCACATAAAAACCATCCTAGAATCTTTTGCTTTACTAGCGTGGGCACAACAAAACATAAAATTGATCCCTTACTCTTGTACTCAAGCCAATTTGGAAGCTCACCCAAAGGAAGGAAAACACTAAAACTGTCAGTTGCAATCAATTCCTAATAAATTAAATCATGAGCAACAAATTATTATCTAAATTGAAAGTTTAAAACCCAGTACAATCAAACTAGGAGAGAGAGATAGTAGAGATAGAGAGTCATTATCTCTTTCATTTTATTTTATTCAACATTTAAATTCAGCAACATCTTCCATAATCCATATCATTAAATTATTTATATTTTGTCTCATTTAAAAAAAATTAAACATATAATATTTTGCTTAAATTCAAATAAATAAAAATTGTTCTTATAAAGTTTTCCCATGAAATCTTACAATGGAAAAATGAAATACAAAAAGAGAGAGATTTACAGGTAACAAAGTGTAGAGAGAGAAAGAAAAATAAAAGAAATTAAACGTCAATTTGTAACTGTTATTTAGAAAATAAAGAGGCTAACAAGCACGTGACGAGAGGAGTAAAAAAAAAAAATAGAAATGACCTTATGGAGGACATTAAAAACTGAAGCGTAGAATTTAATGTTGCTACACTCCCATTGAGCCACATCAGCAGCCATGTCATCATCTTTTTTCTCTTCAATTTTTCCTATAATTGTTTAACATTTAAAGTGAATTAATAACTCCATTATATTAAAATCAAAATATCATATTAATCTTATTTTTAATTATTCTTATTTATTATTATACTTTCTTCAACTTTTCTCATTCCATTTAACTTTTCATATCCCCACTACTCTCTTGTTTAATATCACTATTCCCCTACCCCTTTATCTCCTTTTATTTTTGACTCTTCTTATTCTTAACCTCTTGCTATAAATTTGTTGTTCTCTCATTCATTCCATGCATAATTTTTTGTTTTTCCACACACAAAAAGCTCTCTCTCTCTCTCTCTCTCTCTCTCTCTCTCTCTCTCTCTCTCTCAGTTTTTGGTGTATTTTTAATTTTGAACTTTTGTATTCTTTACAATTCTACTTTGAATTGATATGATTTAGTTTTGTGTTTTCTATTGTTATCTTTTTAATTCTTATTTCATTGTAAAATAGTATTGTAGGGCTAAAGGGCCCAAGAGATGTATAGGGCTGGTCCAAGAGTTCTTATGGGGCTGACGTCCCAACCTAACGATATGGGTGGTCCGAGGACATGAATAGGCCCGCCTGTGAAGTAACATGACAAAAGAAAGAAGCTATATTTGGGCAGAACATCCTAAGGCATGAGGTCCAAGGATGGTAACGTCCTCAGCCATAAGTAGCCGAAGACAAGAAGAGTGATTTGACAGTTCAAGGGCATCAATACTAAAGACCTTAAACGCAAAGGCTAAGAAAACAAGGGTAGGAGGAAAGGAGAAACAACAGGAAATGTAAAAAAAAAAAAGCTGCTACCACCGCATTGAAGGCTCTGTACCTACCTCTCTAGCCGCTTTAATGGGGAAGTGACGCCTGAATATTAGAGTTCAACTTTATACTTACCGCCAAAAACTTTGGTAAAAAAGGGTGATGGGACAAGTATCTAAAAGAAGCATCTGACTTATACGTGGAGGAGAGGAGGAGAAAAAGGAAGGCCTAAAAAAGGCAAAGGAAGAAGAAAGAAAAAAGAGGGGAACACACACACAAGAGAGATAATTGTAAGAAAAGTATTAAAGATTGTCCTCGACATCAATACATAAGAGAGTTTTCATTCACGTACAGATATTATGCTTGTGTTTTGTGATCCAGCTTAGTTTTTATGTTATCCAACATCCATAGACCTAGATTCAAAGCCCACTCTCTATAAATTCATTGTTTTGGGCCCTTTGGGCTGGCTCCGAAAGTACAACTTAAGTCCAGCACAATTTGTGTCCTTACAAGTATATAATCATCATTGCAAGGAAGACATGCATTTTCGATTATTGGTTCAAAACAGGATAGGTAATTCTTTCATCATTGTCATAAATCAGGTTGACCCCAAACTTCTTTACTTGGGAACCACCGCTTATTATGAATTATTAAATACTCCATTTCTTCTCTAGCTTCCAATAGAGTGCAATCACATATATTCCTAACATGGTATTACACGACAATTCTTTTGTCGATATTGCCATGTGATTTTCTTGGCATAATTTTTTAATTCATAGATTATAGTGAATCCATTCATATCATGAAAGCTTCTTCCAAATATCGCACATAAAGACCATCCTAGAATCTTTTGCTTTACTAGCGTGGGCACAACAAAATATAAAATTGATCCCTTACTCTTTTATTCAAGCCAGTTTGGAAGCTCACCCAAAGGAAGGAATACACTAAAACTGTCAGTTGCAATCAATTCTTAATAAATTAAATCATGAGCAACAAATTATTATCCAAATTGAAAGTTTAAAACCCAATACAATCCTAGGAGAGAGAGATAGTAGAGATAAAGAGTCATTATCTCTTTCATTTTATTTTATTCAGCATTTAAATTCAGCAACATCCTCCATAATCCATATCATTAAATTATTTATATTTTGTCTCATTTTAAAAAAATTAAACATATGATATTTTGCTTAAATTCAAATAAATAAAAATTGTTCTTATAAAGTCTTCCCATGAAATCTTACAATGGAAAAATGAAATACAAAAAAGAGAGAGATTTATAGGTAACAAATTAAACGTCAATTTGTAACTGTTATTTAGAAAATAAAGAGGCTAACGAGCACGTGACGAGAGGAGTAAAAAAAAAAAAATAGAAATGACCTTATGGAGGACATTAAAAACTTTATAATGTAATAAAATCAATTATAATGTTTATTTTTACTATGCTCCACTGTAGTCACATTAACGACCATGTTATTATCCTTTTTTCTTTCCAAATTTTCCTATAATTTTCTTAATGTTTAAAGTGAATAAAAAAATCTATTATATTACAATCAAAATATCATATTTTTTATTTTCTTAAAACCATTTTTATTATTAAATTCTCAACTTATTTTTACATTTTCTCTAACATTTATCATTCCTTTTACCTTTTCATCTATCTACTGCTCTCTACCTTAATATCATTATTCATCTTTCCATTTATCTACATTTTTTTTCCTTTTTTTTTTATTCCCTCTCCCATTCTATGCATAATTCTCTCTCTCTCCCCCCCCCCCCCCAACCCACCCACCCACACACACACACACACACACATATATATATATATATATATATATTTGGAGTTTTTGTGGATTTTTTTTTTCTTACATCTCTACTTTGGGTAACTGGATTTTTGTATTCTTCAGAATTCTAAGGGGTTGATACAATTTATTTTTGTGTTTCAAGTTGTTATCTTTTTTTGTATTCTTCAGAATAATTTGGTGTTTATTTATATACAAATCATTTTCACTATTTTTCTTTTCATCTTATTTTATTCAAAATTTAAATTCAGCCATATTCTTCATATTGTTAAATTATTTATATTTTCTATCATTTTTTATATTAAAAAAATTAAACATAAAATATTTTACTTAAATTCAAATAAATAAAAATTGTGCTCATAAAGTCTCCCATGAAATGCTACAATGAATCAATAGAAGAATGGAATACAAAACGCATGCTATGTTAGAAACACTAAATTTATAATAATAATGATAATAATAACAACAACAACAACAACAACAACAACAACAACAATAGAATATCATACCAAACATATCATAAACAAACTAATAGTTATGGATACACTAAGTTAATGGCAGTAGCCAAAGGCTTTGTAACTAAATTGACATCTCCCCATGTACGAAGTGTTTAGGGGTCTAAGAGGGAAAGGGTTTGAGCTGCAAGGTTAACAGTATGATGTAATTATTTCTCAAAAAAAAAAAAAAAAAAAGGTTAATGGTAGTAAATTGGAATGAAAAAAATAAAATAAAAATAATTGTTACAATTCAAATTTAGTACATTAGAATTACCATCAAGAAATCAAACGTCAATTAGTAACCGTTACTTGGAAAACAAAGAGCTTGATAGAAGGAGTAAAAAATTAATTAAAGATGATCTTATGAATGTCAATAAAATCAATTGTTACATTCACTTAATTAAATCATATAATTAAATACAATCATACAAAATTTAAATTTAAAACTAATCAAATTCTAATATGGAAAACCATATTTCTTATCAAAACTAAAAAGAAGACATTCTTCAATAATAATAGAAATATATAAGAAATAAAGCTGGAAATTTTCAAATTCCCATTTTTGACATTTCATTTAACATTATTTAGGCAACATTAAGACAAGATATAAGAATTTTAGTTTTTAACTTCCATGGAATCAAATGTTTTAGGCAACATTATTTTGTAATTGACTTAGAGATGTACAAATTAGTCAACCAACTATGGTAGAATTAAGGTTTCAAAATTTAAATAAGACAATTCTATAATAATAAAAAATTATTTCACGATGAATATGATTATGAAATGCATTTCTCTTCATTAATTTAGTTCAAATTACAAAATAATGATAACAATGAGACCTCCTCTAAAAAATATAATCACGCGCAACGCAAGAGTCCGCAACTAGTATATATATAAAAGCAGAGACCTCATATGAGAGTGCATAAAGTTCTGCCACATGGCACTCTAATATTGCATTTAACCTTTTTTACCTTTTTTCATTAAGCTTTTTTTAACCCTTACCCAATAGATCATAGTAACTTATTTATACCATTATGTAAATTTAGCATTTTTTACTTTTTTTATTAAGTTTTCTTTTACTGTTACACAATAGATCATAGTAACTTCTTTTTACTATTAAATAAAATATGGGCTGTTCTTGACAATTAGACCCATTAGACCAAAATTTGTTCACTATAAAATGGACTACATTTTAAAAGTAGACCAAACCTTATGAAAAACTCAAACACAATTCTTACCTTACATATTAGACCCAAGTTTGACTGTTCCCACATGTAAATCAAAGCAAAAACTCTTATCCTCTTACAAACTTTCTTCTTCCTTCCCCACGTATAAATGATACTTCTAGAAAATCTCATTCTCATGAAATCATGTCTTCATTTTTCCCCAATTTCAATACAATATGCTTTTGTCTATTAATAATGTTCTATGCAATTTATGCAGACAAATTTCTGTCATTGACCAATGTAACAAAAATATATATAAATCTTAAAATCCCTGAGGGTGCTGAAATAATTGACAAGTGCATATTTTTAAAATTTATAATAACAAAAAAGTCTAATAAATATCATATATTATCTCACAAAATGCCATTAACTTAATATTTTCTTTAAAAAAATTCAATGATAGGAATGGTAAAAAACATGATCCCATACAAGAAAAACCAAACATACATGCAAAACAATTTTCATAGGAGGATTTATCTTTAAATAATATGAAGACAATAGTAAAGATAAAATGCATTGAATGAGATCCTAAGAAAGAGGTTTGTAAATCATTTCAAATAATACTCATCATTTATGTAAAAAAATAATAATACATCATATTATTTACATTAAAAAAATAATGCATATTAATTTCAAAGTTCTTTGCAAGATGTGAACTGCTAAGGTATTACAATAATAAGTAACATTGATACAATAGTAGGTTGGTATTACATTTTGTGCGTACTTTATGAAAGGAATGTCAAATCACAAGCAAAATCATTTTGGTATGCAAAATGTGAAACAAAAATAAACCTTTCTATCCCAAAGTTAGAGGCACTCACATTAACTACATACTCTCCAAATATTTATAATATATTTATTTCACTATAACTACTATATATATACAATTGCAAACTACTTCAGATACATGATTCAAATTGAAGTTTTTATGCAACTAACAAAACAAATTTTGTGATATTTGATCGAGATGCCGAGAAAATCCTAAATGAATTTACAAGAGATCTTACTGAAAAATAAATTGAGGTATTACTAACAAAGTTTTATAATAAATATGCTATAATATATGTATAATATTTTACAAAAACAAATTTACATAAAACATTATAACAGTATCCATGCATTGCATGGGAAACTTACTAGTTAAATTTAAACACATGACTAGCTTATAACTCTTGATCATTTTTCTTCTCTTTCTTTTTTTTTTTTTTTTTTTTTTTTTTTTTTTTTTTTTTTTGTGTTAACAAAATGTGAGAGATTAACCTTTTGATTGTACCAATATCAATCCATTTTATTATATTTCTTCTAAGGCAAGGATTGAACAATCAGTTAGCCAAATTCAAGTAGCTATTCGGCCTTATAACCGGTAAACGGAGGAAAATTCAAAGGTAGAGTTCAAGACTGTCCTTTTCACTTCTTGCAATTGCAATTCCCTCTCGAGCTTTACTTCCTTTACGAACGCACTGGACTTTGCCTACCACAGATAATCCACTACGAATATATCAAAGAGACAGAGGCAGTAAGGCTCTGATATTGACATTAACAAAGTAAGCCCCATGCTTTTGTCTGGGCATAGAAAGTCCATTGTGTGACCACAGCTATCAATCAGCGCTGCTACCTTTTGCTATCTGGATGAGAATGCGACATTGCGACTGTTTCTTTTTCCTTTTTGGATTAGCCTTCCTAATGAGAATGCGACTCTATGGGCAAAGCTCTTTCCCGAGCTTGCTTCATTAGTCATTTAAGCATCAATTTTTTCATTAGTCATTAAGTACACATTTCTCCCTTAGGGCAGTGTTTATTGCACCCAAAATAACTAAAATTGTGACTTTTAAGTCAAGTTTTCAAGTTTGAAATTGTGATTTTATTGATTTCGGGTGGAGTGTATACACACACTGCGTGCAACACGTATTCCTTATACCTGAATATGGAACATAAGGTAATTTTTAAAGCTCTTATGATAAATGCGACATAGGGGGACAAAAGAAGAAGATAATTATTCAAGCATAAAACATGGCCTGGTAAGCTGGAATTCAGAACCAGTTAAATCAACTCAAATATCTTTCATAATCATCCTTGGTACACATATTCCTTCTGATGAACCTTTCTATTACTTTTCACCAAATAAATTTAAAATACAAGGCAAATGATACACACTAAGTTATGAAAATAAATGGTTGCTCATACAACTTTTTGTGCTCAATGGTTTATATTACATCAAGGATGGTTCTCAAAACCTGGTTGCCACGTGCAGAAGATATCTCAATTACATGCCCAAGCCATCATATAACACAAGTCAAACAAAGGACTAATACATACAAAAGGGTGAAAACAAACAGAAACAACAATGGCACGAGCAGCACTCACCATCCCACTCTCACTGCATTAATCCAGTTGAACTCAGACGATATATGCCTAATTCTCTGAACTTCAAATCTGACCTTCCAGCATAGAACAAAACTAGGCCACACATCTGATATGAAAAATACTTCAAAGAGATGATAAAAATGAGAATTCTGATGCCTCCAAGTGGGTGCACGCTCTTCTAGGCAAAACATACCTCAAGAAGAAAGTTGGAACCTGCCACTGGGTTTTTTTCTTCTCCATCCCTAAATTTTGAAGAAAACAACATAAGACCTTTACTTTCAGGCAAGGCATGACAAGCACCGAAGAAGAACAATGAAGAAAATGTCAGGTCAGGGCAGGGTACTTACAAAGGCAGCATAATACACAAAGGTCAATCCCGCAAGAGCAACGAAAGCAATTTGAAACACATTGTACCTGCAATACAATAATTAATACCCCAAAAAAAAATTAGTAGAATAGACATGACCATTCAGATTTAACCATTGTAACTCACTTGTACAAATATCTAATTCCACGAAGAGATTCCAGCGTGTGGCCAAATATTTCCTGTGCTGCAGTTGCTTGCGCATAGTATGCAAATGCAGTAGAGCAGAACTGAATCACGCTGAAATAGTAAAAACCAAAGTCAAAATGACTTTCCATGTAATAATAGTAAGATGACTGTCTATGGCTACTGGGGGAGAAGTAAGTTAATTAACTATTTCTTTTAAGGTATTTCTCACCATGGCAATTTGACTGATAGGGAAGGAAAAAAAAAGGGTGGGGGTAGAAAAGACCCTTGACATCTTATCTTAAAAGCTATTAATTTAAGAAAATGCTGTTTCAATACTGTTACACCATGAAGAGAGTTAAAAGCAATACATTAAATTGTTTCATGCTACACAAGTTAAACAACAATGGGTCAGGACCGTCAGTTATTGGATCTTCTACAAACTAATCAGGGGTCAAGCACACATGTTCTTCTCTGCTTTTCTTACCTATATACTCTCTATCACCTCTATAATTTATGTCTTTTTTTACATGGTACACAAAATAAAACACTTAAAAGATAAGTGGGGTGACTTGTGGCAGAAAGATTCGTAAGACCAGCTTTCCGTTGAATGACTAGCTCAAAAAAAATCACCTATTTTGATCAAATTCTGCCCTATACTAAATTATGACCCAGGCTATTTGAAATATCAAGAGAATGCAAATGAGAACTACAAAGGATCTAAGATGCTAACCTGATGGAGCAAAGGAGAATAAGACCAACATTAAAGAGAAAAGAGTTCATAAGAGTGGCTCCCCATCTGTGAACAGATTAATTCAATCAATGAGTGATCGCTAAAGTGTCAGCCTACAGCAACAAACAAATAAAACAAAAACAAAATGCCAATTCTACAAAAATCCATTACTTCATGGGGTGAATCGTAACGAAAACTAATCTCAGACCAAGCATCATTGCCCCAGCAATCACCGCAAGCAGAAGGTAAAAGCAGAAGAAAGCAAAAGCTACAGTACCCAGAAGACCTGATCAAGTAGCAGAGCATAAAAATTAAAATAATACTCAGCAAAAAATAGTCATTATGTAAAGGAAAAATAAAATATATAAGTCCAAAGTTACCCCAGACACTGTCCAGCTTGATGAAAACCTCATTCAGAAAAGGAGACAGAGGAGGACTAATCAACAAATAAATGACAATATGTACAACCCAAGCCACTGAAACAATCAACCTGATAAATGAGCAGATAGAATTATTAAGTTGAATAAGACTTCACATGGACCAAATCATAATACTAGATGAACTTCAAAATCATGCATAATAATACCAAAATAAATAATGGGCACCTATATCACATCCAAAAGAAATAAGCCATCATCTAAAATCCACTTCATCTAAATGGTGGTTATAAAACCTATGATCACATGACCATTTTAGGTAAATCCTTACCTACTAAGTAATCCATCAAAGCTATCTCACACTTGAATTCTAGTTACATATTGGTTTCCCCTCAAAACAATCAGCGGTTCATCATGGTATTCATCAAAATAATAAAACGTCTAATATCAGTACTTACCCTAAAATTCCCAACACAAGTTTTGCCAAGTACCCAAGAACAGTCATGGCCCAAGAAGTCTCAGCCTGTAGTCAAGACATAAATTACTAATAGGAGGAGAAAATCAAGTGCAAAAGGTCACATAGTTGACAACCATCACCTTTTCTCCTTGAGGGTACATCTCTTCAAGAAGCTTTACATCTTCTTCTAACTGGAGCACCTCCTGCAAGATTCCCAAGCACAATATAAGTTTCAACAACCCAAAAGAGGGAAGAAAGCCCTTAAAAAGTTCAGTACGAATAAGATTTCTCTACCACTAAAGATTGGGGATTCTCAAGGACCCAAACATGATATGTGGTACTTAGTGCATGCATATAAACCTAACGCTAGGTGTGAAACAAACTTTTATGAAAGTAAAAGATTTAACTACCTTTTCTACTGCCTTTACATTTTTACGCCACTTTCTACCCTTAGAACCACTTCTTTCTTCTTGATGGAGTGAATCGGCTGCCTTCTTCAATTCTTTTGCTTTTTTACCTAGTTCGGTTGCTTCCTACAGTGTGTTGTATAGCAACCATCGCATGAAATTACATTAAGGCAGATGGAAACAAAGAAAAAAAAATGGGCATATTATTAATCTATATGATACAAAATCACGAAGCACCTTGATATACTGTGAGCGAGTGATAACAGCCTTTGGACGCCTGATGAATGAAAATATAAGTCCCAATGGCAGGCAAGCAATACCAACGCCCCCAAATATCTGGATATGTTATGAGGCATAGTAAATTTTTTAATTACGGTAAGTAGAGAAAAAATATAGAAAATGAAATGATCTTTAGATGATTCAATAGTTACAATGGGGGGGAGGGGGATTTGAATCTGGACATCTCCATTGGAAACCCCAGGAGATGCCAATTGAGCTACAAGGCTCTTGGGCTAGAAAATGAATTGATTTTGCTTTAAAAAAATTAAAAAATTTTAAAAAAAGATGGATTTGATCAGATTTGTTTCTGAGAACCATTCATATAGTAACACCACTTGCAGATAAAGCATCAGACCTTTAATGAGACACTTAACATTACAACTCACCTCTCAGCCAATTATAGTTATTAGATACAGAAGTTTTTTTTTTTTCTTTTTTTGGATAAGTAAATTTTGCCAAGAGGAGGGGAAAAGGAAGAATCAGAACTAGTAACCTCACTTCATGAGGCGTGCTCACCAGTTGATTGGGCTACCTCTTGTCTAGTGTCAATTTTTAAGATTAAATCTGTGTAACAACTAAAAAGTAAAAACTTTCACAGTTTTCAACAATGAGCCTACCGCGAACAGTACAGATCCGACAATGGTAGCAAGAGCAACAACATATTCTGGAAAGGTAGTGCGCATAGTCCATGTTTTCTCTGATAAAGCACTTGCAGAATATGCAGAGCACTGTAAGAAGTGGAAGAAAACACAAAAAAAAATTGCACCAGAGTGAGAATGAGAACAACTAACTTCACCGAGCAAGCAATATGCAAAATGATAATGTAAATCTTAGCAAAAATGAACAGAAAGAATTGTTTCTCAAAATAATACAATTATATAGAAGTTGGTTAATTCATAATTGAAACAGAACCTGGCGTGTGCTTCCAATACACGGCTGAGAACTGGAGAAGTCCCACGTATTAGGAAAGGAAGTTGTGGATGAAGAAAGGTGCATAACAGTGAAGTCCACCTTTCCAATTAGCCCTAACATATCATCATGGTGTAAAAATGACAGTTAGTAAGGGATTGGCAGTAATCCACGCACACCTTGAGAGGGTGAAAAACTATATTATGAAAACTAAAAATTTTATCAAAACCAAGAAAACATTGAGGGGAGGGGGCACCCTTTTCTTTTGTGTGTGTGTGTGTGTGTGTGGGGGGGGGGGGGGGTGCTGGGTGGGAGTGCTTTGACTTTAGTGCCAAAAGAAAAACTATGTTTTAACTAACAGATAATTTCCAAGAAACAGTTTATCAATTCCAGCCTTAAACGTCAAATATAACTCTATGGACAAAATCAACTACGCTATATTCTTGAAAAAGAAGATTATCGCATGGGTTTAAGTTCACTGAATCTATTAATGGGATGGTAAATCATTTCAGAATGACACTAAAAGACAGAGGAAAACAAGAAGAAGAGGAAAATCTTCCAATAAATCAGACCTATGAACCTACTGCGTTTAGCATTTTGTTTGTATGCTCAGCATTAGCTAATAGTCAGACATGCCATGAAGACTCACTGGACTGTCATCAAATATGTAAGGGTATTAACCTATGCTAGAAAAAGAACTGTGTTAACATGCTCCTAAATCAGTCAACCTTGATTTAAATCCTTAACCGTAAATAAATTTTGGTTTACTTATTTCACCCAAAAGCTATTCCTTTGATGCTCCACTCTTTAATTATAAAACTTTTCACCATATTTAATGCATAACCTACGACAAAGAAAAATTAACAGTCCCCATCATGTCTTACAGAGAGCATTTTTTCTAAGTTGTCCAAAAAATTCAACCAATAGTTTATATATAGAAGAGGTCGGGCCTTAGTGTTATGGCAAGTGCCTTCCACCCAAAGTGGCATGTCATGGCTTTTGAGTATGAGAATCAGCCTCTCGAAAAAAAGATTGGAGGTAAGGCTTCCTACCAATAACCTCTCCCAAACCCAACAGAAGTAGAAGCTTTGTGCATTGAGTACGCCCATTTTAGATTATAAGAGACTCTCCGTCCTAATTCCTATGACAATTGCATAGCTCTAGACAGACCTCCATAGCCTGACATGTGCACCTCACCCTACATTATTCTATAGTCAAATGAAAATCACAAAGAAGCACATAAACGACTACCATTTAGCAAATGAACGCGTATTTAAATGGTGGAATTTCCTACATTAGAAAGCTAAATTAAGCTGCCACACTCTTTAACTTGACACCAATTCATGACAATTTCAAAACCTAACATTTTTTAAGTGAAACAAAATGCATTGAAACACACACATAAACACACAAAGATAATCCAAAATGAATTGTTCAAATAACAATCTATGGTACTAAAGGCAACAACTTTTAAATTTCCAAAATGCTATCCATATATGATCAATGTAGTTCAGATCAAACACCAGATTTCGCTTTGAACTAACCGTATAGAATTCCGAGTACGAGACCGCACACGATCGCCGTAGTCCCCACCCAAAGCAACGCGCTCATGATCCTCTTACCAACACTCCTAATATTGAAAAACAACAAAATAACAATTATCAACAGAAATTTCTTATGAGAACGAAAATTATTAACAAAATTAGAAACCCTAGAAGTACCTACTTGTCCTGGTCGCCTTCGTAGTAGAACATAGCGAAGGGGATAATGAAGAAAACGAGCACGGCGTCGAGGATATAGATTGCGAGCCAGAGATCCTTCATCGGGAGAGTGAGATTGCACGCGCCATTGTAAATCGAGTGCTGGCAAGCCTGCCGGTTCGCCACGTCGGCCGGTAACATGAGAATGGAGATGGCGGCGACGGAGAGCCCCAAAACGACGACGAATTTGGGAAAGTAAGCTTGGTTCGCATCGTCAGGGTGCTGGTAATTGACGAGAAGGTAGACATTGAAGATGAACACGATTATGCACACAACTACCGCGACGATTACGAGAGCGAGATTAAAATCTCCCATCGAAATCGAAGAGAGAGTGATTGAGATATTAGGGTTTCGTTTTTTTTTTTTTTTTTTTTTTGAATGTCGCTTTTGGTAGATCTGAATTTTTCTGCTCCTTTTTTTTTTCTTTTTCTTTTTTTGAATTTGGAGAAAGAGAAATGGGGAAAGCTCCGGTGAGGTGGTTTGTTGGGGAGGGCGAATAGAGGGAGTTTGACGTGTAAAATTGTGAAATTACTGTTTTGTCCTTTGAAGAATGGTTTGATGGCGTTGTAGTGTGATGGTGATGGCCTGATGGAGGAATTTTGGTTTGGGTATTACTGGAAAAAGGAAAGTTTGTCTGGGACAAACATTGTTAACAGGCTGTCAAAGCGAGACGAGTGGGCTTTTTTGGTTTCAACGTTTGTGTCTTTGAGAGTTTAGAGACATGTAAGAACTAGGAAGGGAGCTCGGCCTAATTAGAAGAAGTTTACCTCCAAATTGGTTTTGAAGGAAATCTTCTAACTAATTAGGTGACAAATAATACTTGACAAAATTGTTTATATATGATTTTAGTTAAGGTTATGTTTGGTTTGGAAAAATATATTTTATAAAAAAAATTATTTTCCAATGTTGCTAAAAATACTTAGAAAAATATTTTTAAGTCTTTAGTTGTATTCTTGAAAATGTTATGAATACATATTTTCCGCTATTTTCTCACATTTTATATCTAATTAGATTAGAGGTATTTTCGACATTGTTTGAAATCATAACTAACTTTATGAATTTTTCTTAATATGTAAAGATAATAATTTAGATAAAAAAAAAAAATCATAATTGAGACCAATAGTGGCGGTGGTTAGCCACTAGAGGCTGGAGAAGTTAGTGGGAAATGGTGGTTGGGTGGCAAATAGTGGGGGGAGGGGGGGGGGGGGCCTGGGGGTTCAATTGATAAGTTTTGCATTAGGTGGAAAATGGTTTTTAGAAAATGAAAGCATAAATCAATTTTCGGTCCAAATATCGTTATATTAGATCTTTGTGCCACATTATCAACTATCGTTACATGAGTTTTAGCTATCATGATAATAGTGGAGACAACAATGATCGGTAGGCGGGAATCAATGGACATAATCATTTACTTGGATATTGCCATTGTTCACATTTACTAGCCTCAGTTGTTGTTGAGTCAAGTATGTTCTTGGTATCCTTGTAATTACTTGAGTTGCTGAATAGTACCATGTGCTAGGTATCATAGGGCATAACTTAATCCAAAGTTTTCAGTCTTGTAATGTCACTAAGCTGCTCACTTAAATATCTATTTAGGAATTACTTATTTTTGGTAACTTATTTGTATAATTTGAGACGAAGTGTGAGTTTGGATAGCAGTATGTCTCTGCTTTTGGGTGTCTGTGTTTTTGTGGTTAGGTCTTGTGCACTGTTTACGGAACCCGCAAGTACAAAATTCAGCAAATATAACTTTAAAAATAGGTCTCATGGCACTATTCACACATTTAAAAATTATTTTGTTATAGTGTTTTCAATTTTCAGTAATAAGCAATATTCAAACAGACCTAAAAAGCTAAAAACTAACTTATTTATAAAAAATTAAAAGCTAAATTATTTGAAATAAAGATGAGATAAAAAGTGTTGTAGGACCACTATAGTAAATAATTTAAACAAAAAGTTAGCTTTTAATTGGTTGCCAAATAGCACAATGTAAGCAATCACAACAACAACAACATACACACAACACTTACAAGTAAACACCCAACCTTATTTTACCATATCTCAAAGTACCAAAAAGAAAAACTTGAGGTCCCGTTTGGATTGGGAGGAGAAAGATGGGGAGTAGAGCGGAGTAGAATAAAGTTAGCTGAAAACAGACTAATTTTGAACCAACTCTACTTTACTCCCCTCAATTCAAACGAATCATAAGTTTTGCCTCACCAAAACCTACTTTAAGCCTAACCCACACATCATACACATAGCTAAAACCCACAGTGGTACAATTTTTCCCTCACAAAGCACCCCATGTTTTTTTAGTCTAACCCTTTGTCTGAGGCATACTTGCTCACACATGTTGTTGACACCTAAAACAACATAGGTTTATACTTGCATGAAATAATAATTGCTAATTGCTATCTTTACCAAAAAATAATAATAACAATAATTGCTATGGCCCTCCTATATTTGCTACCACATCATGAGAAACTACCCGTAGGGTTCGTTCGGTTGGAGGAGTGGAAAAGTGAGAGAATGGAAAATTGTGGGAGGATGGAAAATATTTAGTTTTTCCTCTTGTCTGTTCGATTGGAGGGATGGAAAAGTGGGAGGGTGAAAAACTCTTTTATTCGGTTGAAGAGAAAAATGGAAGGATGAAAAATGTAATTTATACAAATTGACTATTATACCCTTGTTACATAATATGTAAGAAATAGATTTATTTGAACTCATTACATAATATAAAATTTATCACATCATATATATAAATTTTTATTATTATAATGTAAAAAATAGATTAGGTCACGTTGAAAAAAAAAACGTTCAAGTAATGTTGAAAAAAAAAGAAAAAAGAAAGAAAGAAAGAGAGAACGTTTAGTAACGTTGAAGAAGGAAAAAAAAAAAAAAAAAAAGAGATGAGAAGGAGATGAGAAGCATCAAGTGGGATGGGATTTTTTAGTAAAAGTGCAAAAGCCAACACTTTTCTCCCTAACGCTTTCCTCCAAATTTGGAAGCAAAATATATGTGGGCCCGGGAGGAAAATTTTCCTCCCGATTTTCCATCATTTTTATTTTTTTTCTCCAAACGAACAATGAAAAATGCTATTTTTCATCCTATTTTCCTTCCTTTGTTTTCCATCTTCCTATTTTCACTCCAAACGAACAGGGTCTTAGATGCACCACCTCTGTTTGAGTTAATATAGTTTGCAGATTATAAAATAAATAAATAAACTCTTAGATGCACTACCTATTGTCTTGGAGTTTTTTTTGTCTTGCTGCTGGTACTTCCACAACTGTAATTGGCTAATTGCTAACTGCCACCCTTTCTTGCTGCCACCTGTTACATGTGCATAGCCTGCTAAACAGTACTAAAGGGTAAAGGCTCTAGTTTCTAATCTTTAAAAATTAAAAAGGTTAAGGGATCAATTTGTTGTTTATGATTAAATTTACAGTAAGGGTTTTCTCAAAAAAGAAGAAGAGGGAAGTACAATGTGTATTATGTGTTTACATTATTTTGGTTTCTAGCAAGTCAGCATCTGATGCAACAAGGTAGGTGATGCGATAGCAATTTTATAATAAGGTCTAGGAAGTATAAACACTTCATTTAGAGTGTTGTGCCAGTTTTGTATTTGTGTCGTACCTCATGTCATAACGGTGTTGTACTAACTGTTTTATATTATAATTTTTTAGAAATTACTAGTGTCATCGTTTCATACCCATGTTCATGCTTCCTAGCCTTCAGTATGATTACCTTTTCAAAGGGCTTCAAATATTAACGATTGACATAGCTTATTTTCATTGATTTATTTTACTTTAAAATAAATGGGCAAAAATATTGTTATTACATTATAGTTTTATATAAAAAGTTAAGCCTCCTAAACCAAATAGGCAGATGTGGAAAATGTTGCTTGAATCATTGATCCTTATTGGAAATATTATACTATTTCAGATTAAATTCTTTAAGAAGTAGCATAGACTAAGGATGCTTAGTATTTTAAACATAATTATGAATGCCAATGAGTTGTATTGGTGATGTCAATTCGTTTATGAATCAGTTTTATATTCACATTAATTTTCTGTCAGTTTGTTTGTGCAATTTTCTAATACATTCATCGTAAGCGTGATAAAAATATGTATATTTATCGATCATTCTTAGACAAATCGACACGGAATTGTTTATCTTATTAACCGCGAAGTTTGACATCATAATCATATAATTGAATCATATATGCTTTAATTTCTGGCTTTGGGAACTAGGATCGAGTCCACAAGAAATTATTCAATAAATCCAATCATACTCACAATAAGGTGCATCTCATTTTGTCATTGTCTCAAAACCTCAATTGAATGAAGATGACCACACCTATGAGAAAAATGAGACACTTACATATTCAACAATGTCTCAAATCTCTCAACACTAAATATACAAAATACACCCCGATATATAGGCAAACTCAAACATATATGTTTGCCATAAAATTACATTCATTGGTTCATTCATCCATAGTAGCTGCATATTTGAATTCACATAAATCAATTGCCACCCTCTTTCTTTTTCTGGATTGTGCTTCGGACTTTGTCCCATCCTTTCTTGCAAGCTGAAACAACAATCTCTCCCTGTTTGACAATGACTGTCTTCACTTTCTTAGTCTTCTCCTTAACCTTTAGCTCCGTTTCACCCATTGTTTTGCTAAGAATGGAGAAGGAGATGATGATGAAAAATCAGAATTGTCTTTGCTAAGAAAGGAAAATTAATGAGAGGAATTAGATGCCCTTGTGGTACTGTCTAATTCTAAATTTTCATTCTCCTTTTATATTCATCGTATTTTCCATAAACATGGACATTCCAACCTGTAATGTTACCACCTCCATCTAGCTTTCCAACCTGTAATGCCACCAACTTGACCAATTCTTTATTATTAGCAGATTTTTTTTTTTTTGAGAATTATTATTAGCAGATTTAGTTATACATTATTAGTTTGTGATTAATTGGGGGGTTTTGTTTGAGTTGCTGCCAAGGTTCTCTCACAAGTCATAACAAAAAATGTTCTGCGGTGATCTGTGACCAAATTTAGTTTGCTTGTACCAACCCCACATTCTCTTATATTCTGTTGAAAGAATTGGTCTAAAATTGGGGATGGATAGACCTAGATAATAATACAATTTTGTGGTAAATATGATATATGGTAACAAGATTGCTTTTAGCATATCTAGGCCTGGTCATGTAATATGAAAGACCATAATAACAAACTAGCCTCATCACACGCGTTTTTTTTTTTGGGGGGTTTAGTAAAAACGTTGGGTTTAATGGACCTATTTTATAGCCAAAAAAAAAAAAAAGTCTTTATTTTCTATAATTATTTTTTATTTTGAGAATTTAATTTATAAATGGATAAAGCAATTTGAAAATCAACAAGAGAGAGACCCTACTTTGTAGGCAATGTTTTAGTAGGAGTTAGAGTTGTATTTTTATTGAATTTTCCTTTAGTTATATCTCTACATAAACATAGGGGTGTAGGGCATTTTTGAACCTAAAAAATAAGGATCCCAAATTGGAGAAGCCTCTTAAATTATAGTATAGAAAAAAAATCTTTATAAATGGATAAAGCAATTTGAAAATTAACAGGAGAGGGACTACTTTTTAGGTAATGTTTTAGTGGGAGTTAGAGTTGTATTTTTACTAAATTGTCCTTTAGTTATATTTCTGCATAAACATATATAGGGGCGTAGGGGCATTTTTGAACCAAAAAAATTAGGGTCTCAAACAGGAGAAACCCCTTAAATAGTAGTATAGATATTAATATAGATGAAATGGGGGGACAAGGAGCAAATTCTATGTCTAAGATCATGTTTTCCAAAAAAGAAAAGAAAATAAATGCTAAAGATTATTGGACACTCCATGGATAAACATGGCTAGTTTAAAATTTAAATTGTGTTTTATATCTAACAAAAAAACGTAGCCTTTGCGGGTGTGATGAGGCTGTTTTTTTGTCTTGTCATAATTTTTTTAAATTTTGAATAAGTTTGTTTTGAAAACATGGATAAGTTTGCTTTGAAGACATAGATTAGTAGGAAATTGTTATATTTTGTAGGCATTTCAAGTGGAGTTGGAGATATATTTTTACGGAGTTATTCTCAAGTTTTTTTCTTGTTGAATATAAAGTTTAGGGATATTTCTGAATCATTTAAAAATGCAATCTAAAGGGATAATCTTTTTATAAATAGTATAGATAAAGAGAATAAAAGACTAATAATTACGTGACCTATGATTTGTTACACATTTTAGTGGGAAGGGGGACCACATTAGTTAGATGATGTGATTCTCCTAGAGGAGTAAATAACTGTTGACAAATACGCATTTACATTTTAAGATTTAAAAAAATTATACATTCTTTTTTTACATGAAAAAATAATAATAATAAAGTTACACCAAACACGCAAAAAAAGAAAAAAAAAATCAACTCGAGCAATGTTTGCATTGAGCAGAGAATCACCACATGCATGCTCAAACCAACAATATCTTAATCAATTAGCTAAAGAGATTGAAACTTATTTTTTTCTTGGCATAACATTCATAATATTGATAACCACAATATGGCTGAGAACGAATCTGGTCTTGCAAAGCTGGTTTTGGAGCTATATGTTTAGCTTTCTCCGAACCATGTACCATCCTTTTTTGCACATGCCCACAACCTTCCATCCATTTCTGAGGAAAAACCTAAGCTGATCATCACCATCCCTTTTCTTCATCTGCTTCCTTAGCTTCATATATATCTGGAATATTTGAGATTGAATATTGGTATAAAATTTATGTATTCTTGTCTTATATATAACTTTCCTACTACGTAACTTGTGGTTGTCTTTTATATATACCCACTTGCGAAAGTCGTTATAAACACTTATCTGAACTACCAAATTTAGTTACCCTTTATGTATATTCATTGGTTCATCAACTTTGTTTCAACATTCAAACTGTAGAAGGTTCTCTTCAAAAAGAACTGTAAGTAGAAGAATCTGGCTGTTTTCTCTCTGTTTGGGGCCAACTCTAATTAATTATAGTTATTTTAATTGTTTACTAGTATTGCATGTCCTAATCAGGGTTGATTTTGGTTGAATGCAATTTTTTGTGGTATTCTATATCTGTAATTATGTATATATAGGATGAGTTTGCCTCAAATTAGTTCATTGATAATTTGGTAGAGGTTCTCTTTTTGGTTTCTTGCGTGAAAATAGAGTATATTGGTCTAGTGATTTGGGGGTAGGCAAAGAGAATATATATATATATATATATATATATATATATATATCTGCGCGCGCACACACACACATATATATAGGGGCGGAGACAGTAATTTTTGTTTGGGGTCCAAATTGCAGCACTAATATATTTATCAAAAGATTCAAAACAACCCCCCACATACACATATACAAACGCTTTTTTATTATATACACACTTTTTTATTTCATAAGTTATATATATACACACACCCAACCAAAAATAAAAACTTAATATTTTCAATCAAAATTATGTTTGATAACGATTTTTCATAAAATAAAATTCATTTTTACCATTTTTATAGTGAAATTCTTAAAAAATTTCATTTTCGATACAAATTGTCAAATTTTATACTAAAATAAGTAAAAAATCTTTCAATTGAACTAATGAAATTTTAAAAAACGTGAATGATCAAAAACTTGGAGGAATAAGTTAGGCTCCAAACATATTTAAAGTTATCTTGCTCTAACCCATTATGTGGCAACTTAAGAAACATTTCATGTATAGTTTTAGTGACATTATTTTTTTAAAGAATTAATAACTTGTTAATTGTCATATAACTAGTTGAAAAATATATAAATTCAAACATGTTTGGTGCCAAATTTTATCAAATATTTAACATATAAGAGTACATTTTAAAATAAAAAATAGAATTGCAAAAAATTATGTTATTTTTCTATAATTATTAGACCAATTAATTTTTTTAAGAGCATCATTGGATTAAATCAAATATTTGGGAGGGCTAACTCATATTTTTGTAGACTAAATTCTGATAACATTAAAAAAATTATATATATAATTAAAAAAAAATTCAAAATGGGGAGCTATAGCATAGCCCCCTCCCCTTAGAGCAACCGCATCAGCGGTTACAAAATCTTGCATAATACAAGAAGTGCATCATTTTGCACATTTTAACCCAAAAAATGCCCACATCAGTTAGTATAAAAGTGTACAAATATGCACCATTACTACAGTAACTGTGCATATATGCACGGTTACTGTAGCTCTTCTATTTAATATTTTAGTATATGTTTCTCTCTTCTCTCTGTACCTCTGATTCACCTCACTCTCTTTTTCTCATTTCCTCTCTCACCTCACTCTTACCGATCAACTCTCTCATATCTTTATACTCTCTCATTTTATCAGATCAACTCTCTTAGATCACTCTCTCATTGACGACACGGTGGCAGCAGTGGAGTCAAGCGTGTTGAAATTGGAAGCAGTGGTGTCGATGGCAAAGACGAAGTAGGCGGGCAGAGTGAGGGGGAGGGAATCGGAGGCCAGGATGGAGCGCATGGCGGCGACCATCGTGAGGAGGTGGCGGTGTTGCAAGGCATTGATCTTGCTCAGGCTGGAGGCTTCGATCTTACTCCGATTGGTTGGTTGCTGATTTTTTTTTTCTAGGTTTTTGGTTGATTGTGGGTGTGGGTCGGTGGGTCTTTAGGTTGATTGGCTTGTTCTTTAGGTTGTGTGGGTTCCGATTGGTGGGTTTTGATCTTGATTGGCTTGTTTTTTCTGGTTCATATGGCTGGGTTGAATGACAGTGTGTGGGTTGTGTTGGGTTTGTGAGAGAGATGAGTGTTAAAGAAATGAATATTTTATTGAATAAATGTGTAGAATAGATAAACTGATGTGGATGTTTTGTAAAAGTGAGTGTGTAAAATAGAAAAAGTAGGTTGGTGGGTGTAGGTCAGTGGGTCTTTGGGTTGATCGGCTTGTTCTTTGGGTTGTGTGGGTTCTGATTGGTGGGTTTTGATCTTGATCGGCTTGTTTTTTTTGGTTCATATGGCTGGGTTGAATGACAGTGTGTGGGTTGTGTAGGGTTTGTGAAAGAGATGAGTGTTAAAGAAATGAATATTTTATTGAATAAATGTGTAGAATAGATAAACTGATGCGAGTGTTTTGTAAAAGTTAGTGGGTAAAAGAAAAAGTAAGTTTTTTCTTGCAAAATAGATGAAAATTTTGCACTAAGTGATGCTGATGCACACATAGCTATGCTATATATATATATATATATATATATATATATATAAATGTTTGTCGTTTCATGCACAGATAAGATGGCATTGTTAATGCCAACTAACCAGTGCATGGAGAATACTTGTAGAGATGGAGAATACTTGTTATATATATATATATATATATATATATGGAAAAATAATATAAAATACAGAAATATAGAAATAATAGCAATTTATTCAGATAATAAACTATTTTGGAAGTTTTGAGATGAATTTGAGAATGTATTTATTTTTATCATATTTCGTCTTCTTTTTTTTTTTTTTTTTAGAAACATTATATTTTTTCTAATTAATTAACAAAAACAAAGGGAAAAAAAAAAACTAGTATAAGTATGGAGCTTGATACAGATTTACTAACATATATAACTGTGTGCACCCAAATATGGCAATTGGGCCTCAAAGATATTTGGGCTCACAATCTATTTGTATTGTGAGTTTTTGGATTTCTTACGATGGGTGACTCTATGCTCGGCAGCCTAAGTATTCCAATCCTCCTCCTTCCTGATCTCTTTTCTGGAATTGCCAACCCCTTCCCATTGAATCTCTCTTCCCTATTTATAGTCAAAGTCCATGGGATTGCCATGATTATTCTCCAAGTCAGTGGAAAGGGGGGTCCTATGCTGCTTCTCCTAAGTGGATGTTTAATTACAAGTGAAAGAATATGATAGTGGCATTGGAATCAGTTCCACCGTTAGGTTTGCTGCTCGGTGAAGGCATTCCCTAGGTAACAGAAGGGAGGTCCACTACTGTTACTCATAGTTGGAGGTTAGGTGATGGGCAGAAGACAATAGTGGCATTGGAACTAGTTCCGTTGGTAGGCTCGGTGCCTGGCAGAGACATTCCCCGGGCGATGCAGTGCACTCGAGTCTTGACCACCCCGGGAGACGCAATTATTGGGAGTGGTGAGGTTCCACACTTGCCGGTCATGCCATGAATGTTTTCATTCCCAAGTTTCGGACTTTTGGCAAGCATTAAACAAGTCTGGGGTGAGTCAGTCGGTCTGATCAGTGTCAGGTCCTTACACGGGTTATCATCTCCATGGGCCTCCGAGTATATGGGCCTGGAGAAGGTGATGCCCGTACAATAACATATATATGGTTTAAGACAGCAAAGGACTCATATTAGCAAACCCCCCCCCCCCCCCCAACTTATGGGGCACCCTTCCTCAAGAATTGATTTTGCTAGCTTATCGCGATAAAGATCTATTTCATTTTCCGAATTTGCGTTCAAAGTTGAAACTCCAAAAGCAAATTAAAGCAAATCAGTCCTAGTATATAGGCGCAGGAGATCACGCAAACCATGACGGTCTTCTATTTAAGTTTTGCTAACATCTTATTTTTTTATTGATGTTAATAAAACACACCTAATCTTTTTGTGTCATACTTAATCTTAAGTTAGTTAAGTATGACTTTATTAATTTTGATTTTGAATAACTTTTTCTTCTTGTAGATTCAACAGGTAAATGATGTAAGCAATACATACATTTGGAAAAAGAATCCAATCTTTCTAGATAATCAAGATTGCTATAATAAAGTTATCAAGAGATCTTAGTTGAGATTCAATTTTTTTTTTTAATTGTTCACCTTTTTAAAAAATAAAAAAATAAAGTGTTTCATATTCAAATTGAAAATTTCTAGTAATTATATATAATTTAAAAATTAAAAATGAACACTAACTACAATATAAAATTAAAATATGACAATAATAAAATAAGTTTTAAAGTGTAGAATAATCGATATAATTTAGGAAATGTATTAATATTATGGACAAAACTTAAGTATAGTACCCTAGGTGTTGTTCCTTAGGTTTCTTTCTTAAGATTCAGTCATGTGGTTACGTAACTAAAAAATACATTTTTTTTTTATAGTAGAATCTGAAAATAGGAACCTAAGGAACAAAACATAAGTACTGTATTTAAGTCTTGCTCTATTTTTATTACAATTTTGCTTAACATTAAAAATCACCCAATTGCCTTAACATACTCTCAAGCAAGGATGAAATCAACACATAACTCAATAAATTAATACTAACTAAATCAAGATTAATTAGTTTCATATAAAAAATCATATATCATAGTTCAAGACTTCAAGTACAAAATTTAATTATCTCACCTCCTCCCGTACTACTTGGGTGTTTCATGTTTGTGCCACATGACCCATGATGTCATGACTCATGACCCATCCTATAATAAAACATTACCCTTATTCAGCCAAAAAAAATTGACAACGAATTAAATTGTTAGGATGTCATTCTGTGTTAAGCAAAGTCAGACTTTCACTTCTCACAAATCCGGTCAACTAACCAAGATGCTTGACCTTGATCTTTTATTCCATCTAACTTTACTAGTATATCTATATTCTAATCAATAGTGATTTTTTGTCTAATATTCTTAAAGCAAACATGTTGAATTTAATTTTAATTTACTCTTTAATCTGTCCATGATCCAATTTTGCAAAAATACTTATGACATCCCATTTTTGGAAAGAGTAATTGCAGCGGCACACTATTATTTATTTATATCATAAATATTTAGATGGTAAATTACGATTAGTATAAGAGTCCGAAGTTGGTAGAGATGGGGTGTAAAACCCATTTTTACATCATCCAATAAAAGATTGCCACATTAGAATTTTACTTAAAATCCAATACATCATACCACATTTAATAACATCTTAATAAACTCCTAATTTTGTTGGATTTATATATAAGTATTAGAATTGATTGGGTGTGACTGTATTTATTTTTAAATATGTGATAAGATGATGTAGCATGTTGGGATTGGAGGGGTAAAATATGAGTTTTACACCAAATTTTTATAGAATTTAATCTCTTAGTATAATATTATGAGTTCTTCTATGTACATAACAAAATCTCACAATATCTTTACAATAAATTGAGGTGTCAACCTACCATTTTTTCATAATAAAATAAAAAATATTATGCATAGACTCATTACATCTAAAAACAAGCTAGGTATTATAAAAATGTTGCAAGATTTTATTGTACCTAATATTATTTTTTGCAAAGTATTACATGCAATCTTTATATATCAATCATATTATGCTAGGGTTTAGTAAAAAAAAAAAAATATTATGCCATGTAGATTTTGTCTAAAAAATATTTTTAAATTGAGTAATGTTACAGATACAACAATGTTCACTATATTTATAAGAGTCCGGTAACTCAACTAATATTTTCTAGTGTGTTCTCCCATTTTAACTACTAAATTAAAAAAGAAAAATGCAATATACTTTTACATCGGTTGAGTTGGCAACTTCCTACGTAATTTATTAAAACTCTCTCTTTCGATTACCAACCCATGTTAAAAAAAAATGGTAAAATGTAAAATTGGCTCTCTAAGTTTGTTAAGATTTTATTTCAGTTTTCTAATTTTACTTTTGTTCATTTCAATCCTCTAACTTTCATGTTTATTTAATTAAGGTTTTTTTATCAACCTTTGTTATTTGTTGTGGTTAATTTTTCAATTTTAAAAAAAAAATTTCAAATTTTTTAAATTAAAAAAATTCAATTAATAATTAAAAAATATTTTCTAAATTATTATTTTTAAAAATGTTAACAAAAACAAAATTATCTTAATTGAATAGATTTAAAATTTAAAGAACTGAAATAATCAAAAACAAAATTAGAAAACTTAAATAAAATCGGAAGGAAGCTAAAAAGGTCTGATTTACATTTTAACTTTCAAAAAAAAAAATTAATAATAAAGCAACCAACCCCAAGTAACTGTCACTCTTCTCAACGACCATTCCAACAAAGGTAAGAGAAAGACCGACTGGTGAAAGTTGAAACTCAGTCTGTGTCTTTCAGTCTCATCTCAATGGACCTTTCTCTTCAGCGATTTCAACCTGTTCCTTCTTCTTCCTCTTCACTCCCTCCCCCTGGGGTTAGGGTTAGGGTTTCAATTTCCCTCCTCAATTTCTCTCTCACTCTTCCTCCTCCTTTCTCTCTCTAGAATGGCAGACACTACGACGAGCACAACTCCTTCTTCTTTTTCTGCTTCTGCTTCTACTTCTACTTCTTCGTCGGCGGCGGCGATCAATAGGGACACCTCAGGCGATGCGGCGTCGTCTTCGAACTCGTCGCAACATCGCGAAAACGAAGACCAAACTCAAACTCAAACTCAAACTCAAAATTCAAATCAACACCGGTTTCGAGGCCATGAGATAGAGCGCCAACAAGTCGGCCATGTTCCTTATCAGCGTGGAGATCTATCGGGTTTTGATGACTCATCAACTGTCATTAGAGACGACACGTGGTCCTGCGTCATCGTCCTCCTCACCTTCTGGTTCTTCGGTACCCCTCTCTCTCTCTCTCACATTTAATTACACTTCTATCCTCCGTATTTGAGATTTGGAAAATTTGAGAATGTTAATTTGGATAAGTGGAAATACACAAAAAGATTGGATTTGGATTCGAAGTGAGGAAATTCGCTTAAATATTTGTTAGAGTGAGTAATAGAGAATGTAATTTTGGATAGAATAGAATGGTGGAAAAGAATATATGTGGCGGGGGTACATCTTAGTTATTGTGTTCGAGATTTGGGGTAATTAGTCTTAGTTTGATTGTGCTTGTTAGAGTGATTAAGCTGAACCATGTTTTGATTGTTAGAACACAGCATTTCATTTTCAATGTGGTTGTTAATGTTAGCTAAGTTTTGGTGATTTTTGTATTGCTTACAGTATCGATGACTTTGATATTGGGAGTCTATGGCTCGGTGAATTTACAGCTTGGACCTAATTGTTCACTTCTTCTGGAACCTAACCCAATTTTTGTGCAGTATATAAAGGTGATTGCCCCTTCATTCATATTGTCATTTTTTTTTTCAATAGTTTGTGGTGAATGAAAATCCTCTGTCGACTGTCCCACTCTGTGTGTTCCACTTGATTCCCCACAAGCTTGCAATACTTTTTATTCTCCTTTTGAACAAACAAAAGTTTATATGGAAAAATCAAACACATGGCATACTGCAGTTAGTTTGTGAAGAATAAAGTGAAACACTAAGAGTGGGACATGAGATTTTGGTTCGTTTGTGGTGATGTGGTAATCTTAATTGGTTTATTAAAATAGGTGGAAGAGCTAAACGATTCAGGCCCCGGTCCAGTGTTATATGGGTTTTATAAAGCTCCAGTTCTTGATACTGTTGCCACTTGGTCTGAAACACGTAATACCACGGTTCAGGTTGATTCTCGTGAGGCAAGTTTGCTTTGACAGAATATTTAATGCAACTCTGTATTTGTAATATGTTCTTGAACCTTGTGATTGTATTGTTGATGTGGTGGGATTAACTTTTTTATTTCATCCTTATTCAGACGTGGGCATATTTGCTAAATGCGGGGTCTCAGATAAATATTTCATATAGTGTGGTCCCCCAAGGGTCCTCTGTTTTTCTCATAATTGCTGAAGGTAATGTGTCTGTGTAGAAATTTTATGTTTGTGCAGAAATTCTTTTTTGATATATAGGTAGTACTATGTTAAATAAAAAGGAAAGTAACATAAAAAAAAAAACCAAAGCACACAGGCAGTGTGCTAAGGATACAACAAAAAATCTAAAGTACACGTTCGCACAGAAATTCTTATGTATAGAAGTCAGTCACATACTATGAAAATGGAACGTCTCCATTTAGTTTAACAAGTTTGAGTGAAAGCTGGCCGCCCTAACAATTCATAGTAAGCAATTAAAGCAACATTATTTGATTAAGCCCTAAATGAATATTATGCTCTTGTTTTAGTAATGGATACTGTTGCCTAATTTCTCCGACTCTTGACTATAGATTTGCACTGTCAAATATGTTAAAAAAAGAAAAGAAAAGCAATTTGATCTCTCTCTCTCCCTCTCGCTCTCTCCTTTAAGCAAGGTTTGGAGATTGACCTTCACACTGAAGCTAAATTTAACTTATCATAAGGCCCACCATAGTTGCAACATTTCTCTACCCTTTCTTTATAATTATTTTTGAATCTTCTGTGAATGTGTGTGCATAATGTGAAAATTGTTTGTGTTTTTTCTTGTCTTTTAAATAAACTGATTGCAATCGTGCATTCATTGTCCAAATTATTCTGAAGCTGGGCCATTGCAGGGAATGATGGCCTTTCTCAGTGGCTTGAGGATCCTACATACCCTAATACCACCTTATCCTGGAACCTTATTTCTGGTGAGATGGATGTTGGGAAGTACATATGTGACATGTTCTGTTTATTTCAATCATATACTGATGTTGGAAACTTCTGGTTCTCCAGGAAGTGGCATGATTACACAGGACATATATGTGTCTTCTACTTATTATGTTGCAGTAGGAAACCTAAACACAGAAGAAGTGGAGGTAATTTTGCAAATTTTTAACATATTATATTATAATTTACTGGTTTGATATGGCTCCAACTTGATTTATGTCAGAACCTTTATGATGATAAGTACATGAATATACTTCTTTTTCTATTATCAATCTATGAAGAAATTCTGTTTTGTCTATCAGAAGTGATATTGTGTTACAACTGAAAAATGGAATCAACTAACTAATGTTTAATTCTGTTTTGGAACCTTTGGACTCTTGGCTCTCATTCGATGGCATATTAGGATTGCCTTGTAGTTGAATTGATTAAATGTTGAGAATCTTGTAAGGTTTTCTATTCAATGCCACATCTAAGGAATTTAATAATATTTAAGACAATTATTTGCTAAGATTTATTTTCAATCATGATGAATGCCATAGCATCAGAGTGAGATTGTTACTACCCTTTCAGTTATTGTGATGGCTCTACATGACTTCATCCTGATTTTGTAGCCCCTGCTTGATATTCAAATCAATTTATGTACTGAATATATATTGAGCATGGCATTTATTTCTATTCGATTTAGTTGTTAAGGAAAAAAGAAAGCCCCCCCCCCCCCCCCCCTTCTCTCGCAAATACTGTCTATAAAACTCATTGACTAATATACAGTGATCTCAGTGATTCGTTCAATTCAACTTGTTTTCTGTTTTCAGTATGGAAAGTTTGAATACCCTTTATGCTTTTAGCAACTGGATAGAAACTGCAATTTGTAAGGCTTGTATAAATGGTTTAGTCATTCTCATTATGATAGGGTGGATTTGTCTTCACAAAGCCCTTTGTGCCCCCAACCTCCTTTATTTAAGGCACATTCTATGAAACTTGGGGAGCATAGTTCCAGTTCCATCCTGCTAACCTAATGCTCTAGAATTTGTGTCCATTAAATTGATTTAATTCCTTTCCTTTTTAAATCTAGAGATATTACTGAATGAAATTTTGAGTAAACTCACTTCTTAACTTAGGCATGTAAGTTGAATGGTAGACTTTTAGTTAGTCGGTCTGTGCTCATCAAAATAACAAACTATTTTGTGGATGGAATTTATTACTTTCACTGTCATATGATAAGCTAATTGGTTGGTGGGAACCCTAGAATTCCTGTAATCTTGGAGCTGCTAGTTTGTTAAGTTTCAAGTAACCCTTGCATATAATCAAAGTGTTTAGAGCAAGCATCAATTTCAGTGAAATTTGAGGTCCTCAATGAGGGCAAGCCATTTAATTTCAATAAATCTGTTCCTCAATAGAACATGGCTAGTCATTTCTTCTTGCCATTATCTATGATTTAAGATATTTTAAGCAGTTATGATGTTTCTTCCTTGTCAACATTTAAGTTATTAACTTTTGTTGGTTCGAACATTAAACAGGTGCAGTTAAACCTCAGAGTGAAGGCTTATTTGTATAATACTACAGAAGCTTATTACAAGTGTACTTTTGCTGATGGGATGTGTGGTTTAGACGTTTTGTTTCCCAATGGGAATGCTGCTGTCCTAACCTCACCTAGTGCAGAACAGGTAAGACTGTAGTTCTCTTGGCAGTTACTGTCATTATTATCCTTTGCTTAATTGAGTAAACTCTGGAGCAGAATTGAAAAAAACTTTTAATGTAGGAAATTGAACTTTATATATCCGTCTGGATGGTTAATATATTCAAATCATTTGTACCATAGGCACTATGTTCTTGAAATCATTGTTTCACTTGATTTAACAAAATTGTTTAATTACACCCATGATTTTGCACTGGAGACATTGATAAAATACCTTCTTAGCCTCTCTACTGGACTGGATTTTTTTTCAAATCCCTTACGTGTACAACAAATTTTACAGTTATTCAGAATTTTCTTTAATTGCTTCAGGGTAAAACCAGTGATGAGTTGTACGTCAGATTGTCCTATGGACCAAGATGGGCCACATATATTGTTGGCATAGGTATACTTTCATTCTTCTATTGCTTCTCTTAATGGAACCTTAATTTATAAATTGTACCTTAATATTTACACTTGTAGGTGGAATGACTGTGCTCATGTTATTCGCCTTTAACTTCTTAAACAAGTTCCAATGTGTCCGTGAAGAGGGAAGGTATGTTCCTTATGGGGAAATAGGATCTGAGAGAGCCCCTCTGCTTTCATACAAGGATGATGATCTCTCGAGTTGGGGTTCATCTTATGATTCCGTTTCACATGATGAGGATGATATTGAAGACTTTCTAGCATTGGCTTCCCTAGAAGGGAAGTCCCTAGGGGATGGTGAAAACAGTAACAACACCCGGCGTCTTTGTGCAATTTGCTTTGATGCTCCCAGAGACTGCTTTTTCCTTCCATGCGGGCACTGCGTGGCTTGTTTTGAATGTGCAACTAGGTAACTAGTCTCCATCCTCTCCCTTTTCTTTCCTTTTTTTCCCCGTTTTAGATTGGTAAAATTTGAATGTAGAACCCAGCCTAGCCTCACTCAATCCTTCATTGCTTGGTCCAAAGTCCAAGAGCAACAAATCAGTCCAAAGTACATATTATAGAATTTACTAGAACAAATTGAACACCATTTATGATCTTGCAAATGGTAGAGGCACAGGTATTAATAATTTGATATAACATGTAAAAATGTTACTAAGCATGTTTTCTCTTATTTGCTATGCTTAAACAAGATGAAATTTGCCTTCTTTCTTGTCACAAGCATAGGTGTTACAATCTGTATTGTAGTTCTGTGGCACCAGTCTTGACATATTATGAGGGCAATATAGGCTTTCATGACATGATTCAATCTAAACCTTTGCAGGATAGCGGAGGCGGCTGGTACTTGCCCAGTCTGTCGTAGGACCATGAAGAAGGTGAGAAAGATTTTTACAGTTTAAGCGACATAATTTCTTGTTAAAGTGGGCAAAGCCAAGTTGAATAATATGCAACGTGGATTAGTTGTCTACACCATTGCTTTCCTGCCAATCAATAGCATTCATTGAGTAAATTTGTAGCTGGATCATCAGTTATTGTTTGAAAGTGGAATGACCATATCTTGTGTTTTTTTCCAGTGGACTTTCCACTGTATAAAACAATTTCTGGGTATAGGAATGTGAGAATACACACGTAATATTCAATGTAATGGAAATGTTTTTTATTCATTTCTTTGATAAATTAGATTTTTGGATTTTCTTTTTCTTTTTCGTTAATTGCAATTTTCCATTGATGTGCTAATAGCCTAATACAGTAGAATTATATAGTACTGGAAGAGGCGACCTTTCTACTGGGTCTACCATGTAAAAGAAAATTTTATTTACAACAGCTGTGGGTGTCTTGTCTGCCCCTTTTTATTGGAGATCATAAACAACTAAGAAATCTTACAAGCACAAATCGTCCATAAAGGCACATTGAAGCAATTCATTAATAAAAAAACTAAAGGAATAATGTAAAAGGGCACCAATTGACTCGTTGAACATCTAGTTTGAGTTTTTAAACCCTTAAAAATTAGGGAAATCGTGAAATTGATGATCCTATACTCACTGTTGTGGAAAATAATGTTTGCATGCCATGTGATTGATTTCAATATATTAAAAAAAATTTACAGAAAAAATTAATTAAAAAAATTCTTAATTTAATTTGAACTCCCCCTTCTATCTCAATTATTTTCCTCTTTTTTCTAGTCGTCACCAACTATCACAATATATCAACATACAAATCCGGTCGGCCAAATTGGCCCACAAAGTCAAAAAAAATCTTTCACAAAAGAGAGGCATATCATGAGACCACCATTTCATAGCATGCAATACTCACAAGCAAGGTTGTCAAAATTGGGATCCTACATAGGATCGTGAGAGATAAGTAGGATCGTATATCGTAAGATCGTAGATCGTAAGATCCTATATTATTTGAAAAAAAAAACCTAAAAAAATACACATTGATATGTTTTATAATCACATAAATTATACATTCATTGATATAATTACCATATATCACTACATCCATTTGTAAACATCATTTAAAGAGGCCAAAAACTTCAAAATGTGACATTCTATTAGAATATTTTTTATTAGGGTCCAATTGACAATCTCTACATTAGAGTGAAAAAACTTGGTCTATTTGGATTTGATTTTAGGTTCAACTGAACCTTTTGTTAAATTAAAGAAAATTAAAAGAGACCAAGATGGTTTGAAATTGTCAGAATCATATGATCCTACTAATTATGAAAGATTGCAAAGATTCTTTAAAGGTCTGAATCGTTTTGAGTAGGTGGGATCGTAAAATCATAGGATCCAGATCGGAATTTTAACAACCATGCTCACAAGTTTAAGGCTCACATATGTTGTGAGTAACAAATCTTATAAGATCTTCTCGTAAGATGCTCTTACTTAACACATATAAGTTGAAAAACCTACCAAAACCGACCTTGACACTTTTGAATCCATTGCCATTATCGCAGTGATGAACCTTTGCTCAAAAACTCTATGAACCTATACCTCCATCCCAAATCCAAACCAGACACCAAACCCCGTATAACCAACAAGTTTTTGATAGAAAAAAAGAAAAAAAAAGAAAAAATAAAAAATAAAAACAAAAACTGCCAGCCTGGTTTATGTACATGACACGTGGAGCAATTTCACAAAGTACAGATATAAAAAGAAGAATGATAAAGAAAAAGAGATCCTAAAGACGAGACTGATCAGAATTTGTATTTGTTATCCTTAGCTAGTTAGCTTAGTCATAGAGTTAAGGAGTAGTGTAGCAGTTAGATCGACCATTGTACTGAACAATTGAGTGGGATCTCTTGCAGAGCTTGTCAAGTCTGCTTGAGCATCTTTAACGAAATGTAGCTGTAGGGGATATTTAGTAAATCACATAATTGATTGTTGAATAAAAAAGTTAATCGAAATATATTTGAACTGATTTTATTTTGTGTCCCATCTTTTTATATGAAAACTGAATAAATAAATAAATAAATAAAAACACATGCACCATTCACCAAACTCAGTCAGTTGATTGATTTTGTTTAAAGCTGTGTTCATTGTGTGACCTTAAAAATCTAAATCTTATTTGATCCTTAATACATGTGTAGTAAATGAAATTGCAAATAAATAAAAATTTGATCTTGAATTCATGGAACCCTTCAGTCTGATTGCTCAAAGCCAATCATTGCTTGCAGCTAATTTAATATACCAAAAAGTTGAGCCCCAAATCTACAGCAAAATCAAAAGGTCAATTACTCTTACCCACACTCTGTAAGAAAATGAGCAATTGAAGGAAATAGTATGATGCACCCCCTATTGTTGCATACTGCAACTTTTCAGTCCCTTCTACTTCTGGGAAATCTTCATCTCCCGAGCGATTGAATCCCCCAGCCAACCACCCCAAGTTCTTGTATCCTCCTTCATATAACTTTGTAGCTGCCATAATGGACCTGAAATAACAACAACAAAACCAAGAAATTGCTAATTAAATTATCAAGCTAGTGCTTAATTTCTTGGTCTGTTGAATAGAACATTATGGCCTTCATTTTTACTTGAAATGGATAGAGTTTCACAATTGAAATTTTATATTTCTAGATTTGACAATAAAGAAGAATGGACACTTTACAGCTCGGAGCATGATCTTCTTTGTTTCACTTAAAATTGAGAGAACTCATTTCATAGATAAGATTTTATTTTCTAAATCTGACAGTAAACAAAATGTCACGTCATTTAAAATTTGAAAAGATATACTTTTAGATTTGTAATATTTAATCTAAACTATGAAATGAATCCATTTCAATGAAGAGGATCCTAGCACTTAAAATTGTTTTTGTCCCGTACACACCAAAGTACCATATCCTTATGGTATCCCCATTATATTAGAAGAAAAAAAAAATTATTTAAAAAGATATCTTTCATTCTAATTATATTTTCAAAGATTTTGATAATTGCTGTTTATTTTAAAAACTTGAAATAATCATTTTATATATATATATATATATATATATATATATTTAATGCATTCCAATTTTGTTCTGATTTTTCGAAAATTGATGTATACTATTGTGTGACTTGTGTCAATGTTCGTGTCCATGCTTTATTTGTTTGACAATGCATAAGATCTCATGAATGCACCTTAGATTTATAATATTTGATGTAATTATTAATTAACTATGAATTGGATCGATTTTAAATAGAGAGATCATTCAATATATGTGCATGACAATTTATTACAATCCATGCCCAGCTAGCGCCTTTAGCCTTGAATATAAAAATGAAATTCTCACCTTAGCCCTTCACCACAAGCTACAAGAAGTTTAGAGTCCTTATCAGGAACAACCTCCTCTACTCGCAACAAGAAATCAGGATTCATGGTAGTGAAATATTGGCCAGTCCATAACCCAATGTAGCCAAAATGCACCCACTTCTTCAAAAGAGTAAGAGGGCTATTGTCCATGTCCTCAATAAACAGTGGAACATTCAGTGACCCCTTCACACGAGCTTTCTCTGTCTCCCAAACGGGTCTGATGTCCAGGAGTGTGAAGCCATCGGAATTAATGGCTGCCACTGCTTCCTTTGGCTGTATGGCCCTGATGGCCTGGGACTGTATGAGCTGCCGGGCATTATTGCTGCTGGACACTGCATTGACTTGAAGTGTTGGTCTTCTTTTGGTGGTGGGAAGGGGTGGCTTAGGTTGTTTCTCATGCTTTGAATTGAACGTGGATATGTGGTTCAGTTGGATTGCCATCTCTCTCTCTCTCTCTTATCCTGAACTGAAAATCTGTGTTATTGATATTTGTGCAGTGAATTAATCCAATGATCCCTTTATTTTGAGCTATTTCTAAGCAACAAGCATCAAGTCAGGGGTTCGACTCCTGAATAGAGACATGAGAGAGCTTTTTTAATTTTTATTTATTTTTAATAAAATAGATAGGCTAGAATTTAAAACTTGTGATATCCATTTTTATGATGAACTAGTCATAAATTTACGCGATGCAACTTATAAGTATTAGTCCCAAAATCTTTTAAAAATGATAAGATTACTTTCTACTTATAAAAAAACTCATAACAAAGTATAATTGATATAATATGTTAGATTTTTTAAATTAAGTTACCTATATTTTTGATTTGAAAGTGTTTTAAAATTTGTAAGTTTTTTTTTTTTTTTTTTTTCGAGGAAATATAATGCATTTTACATTCAATTATTATATAAGGCGAGATATTTTATAAATAAAGTAATGTGATGTTGGAATTTGTTTCTACTGTTTCTTAGAAAGAGTTCATCCTCTAAAAACAGACTAAATTGGATTGAAGTGGACCAAATGGACTAAACGGATTGACGTGGGCCAAATTGAAGTGGACTGCATTAGATCATATGGACCAAATTAGATTAAGTTGGACTGAATTGCACAGAAGTGGATCAAAATTGACTGGCTTTCAAAAAAAAAAAAAAGAATGAAATGAACCGAATTAGACCGACGTGAACTGAATTGACCTAATTAGACCAAAGTTGACCAAATTAGACCGAATTGGAGCATATAGACCGAATTAGACCAAAGTGGACCGAATTGGAGCAAAAGAGCCAAAATGCTAAACTGTATGACTCAATAGGAGCGTAGCAACAATATATAAATATAGATGATAGGATTTCAAATTTGTAGCATGTGTTCCAAAATTACTACTTTATATCATTAAGTCAATACACATACTTTATGATAATTACTCTTTTTCATTAAGTTAAGAAATCAATTTTTTTGCAGGCAAGTTTTTAATCTAATTTCTTTATATGATGATAAGAAACTTTATTAGTTAAGCTAATTGAAATTCACATGAGAGAGTTATTTCGAAACATGACATTATATAATGTTTAGTAAACAATCTCATAGTGTGAAATGTGAATGTCTAGTTCACCCCTCGCATTAGTTGATGAAATTTTTGGTTCTTGAATAGAGAACTTAGAAGTGAAGATAGAATTTCTGTATCAAAAAAAGAAGTTAAGATAGAATCTCATTAAGAAACTTCTCTTAACTTTTATAAATCTATAATGATTTTATTAATGAGAAATAATAGCAACTGAATCACTCATTTTATATTTGACAATATCATTCCAGAAATGTGTCAGGGCTAGAATCGCTAGATAATAAGAATCCTGTTGTCTCACTAATTGTCTGGCAAATTCAGCCACACATATCTCTATAGATCTAGCAAGTAATGGTAGGAAAAAAAAAATACTCCAAACATAAATAATTGAGAGAGCTAGTGTAAAATATTCCGATAGTGGTTGTTTGATTCACTTATTTATTAGAATATGTATTTGAACATTTTTCTAACATCAACCATGAATATAGTGTTTTTGGGACACTTGTATGGTAGGCAAAATGGAATTGAAAAATGTGTTATAAATTTGGAGATTTCAAGTTCCATATACAACACTATGGTCACATATTTTTTGGGGTGATTATTCATGGGTAAAAGGTGAAATAGTTTGGCCAAATAATGTAATATTCAATCTTAAAAAAAAATCTTTTGGTTTTGGGGACATTTTACACTACAATTTTCTACTACTAAATATAAATGTATCAATAATCATGGTTAGCTTAAAATCCATACGGAATTTCTTTTATTAGATTGCCACCAAACAACTTGACTCAGTTTGTTTCGGTATAAAATGCTTTCTAACATATGATTGTATTAAAAGCGGTGGGGGTACGTACGTAGTGGATGAATTCTTTAGATTTGACTTCTAAGACAAGTTCTTACACAGATGAATTCTTTCAGCACAAACATATAAATACAGGTACAAATATATACGTACCTGTCTAACTGTAATCCTCGAGTTAGCAAATCATAAGCTCATTCTCCTTCTGAGTAGCAACAGAGCTACTTCAAAATCGATAAAATTCAACCCTTTTGCAAAGCAAAAAAACCAAAAAAACAAAAACTTCTCGCATCATTTGATGAGAAAGTTGGAGGCATTTCCTTTCTTTAACAAGTTGAAATTTTATATTCACAATCAAAGAAAAATACATCCAATACACCGCCAAAACTTAATTAGAAAGCAAAATTAACGCAAAATCTCGTGTCTAGTAGACAATGTGATCACAATACTTTTTAAACCCTCATAGAGAAATACAAGATACACTCAATTGTTACAAAATTCATATTGGTAACTAATTTTGCCAAAACGTAATTTCACTACATTAAATCATCGACTATAATTTAAAAGGCAAAAGGGAAGCATTTGAATTGTTGGCCTTCCTAGACTTGTTCTTGCATTCACAATTAATAGACAATGCACTACTTCTAATAAAATGCTCTTCCTTAAAAGATGGGAACTGAAATAAATTATAATTTTCAATCCAAATGTTTTTTTTTTAATTGTTGAGTATTGCAGAAGAATGAAAGATTAACAGCTTATTTAGTTAAAATTGAAATTTTTTTACTTAAAGTACTGTAAATAAAGGTAAAAGTGCTGAAAGTATTATAAATAAAGGTAAAAGTTAACCAAAATAATATATCGAGACTCATAAATAGTATAAAAAAATATAATGACACTCATGAATAGTAGCAAAAATAACTAAATAGACTTTAAAATCACTTTTCAAATGCAACCTAAAAGACTTAAATAAATAACAATGACTAGCAATTCAAATTCACAACTTTCAAACTTCATGTTCAACTTCTTGACACAAACTAGAATGCTATTCAAACTTCAATGGGAGGGGAGGAACTGGTGTTGGCCATGATTGTTGCTGAAGTAGGAAGACAGATTTTGTGTTGTCAATTGGCCATGATTGATGCTGACGTAGGAGGGCAGATTCTGCGTTGTAAACTAAGTTTTCCTTCGTATTTTCTAGTTCGATGGCAACTTTAAATACCATCGTTTGCAAGTCCCACATAAGAATGTAATTGCGGAATTTGAAGAAGAAAATTGTGTCATCATTTGGGTGGAAAGCTGGCAACAACACCATCGGTGATAAAGACGCTAACTTAGCAAGATTGGGATATTTAAAAATTATGCCCTCAATATAAACTTTGTGTTTCAGGCACCATCTACCTCCATTATCATAATCCTCCAGTTCCCAAATAGAAAAAAAGTCAGCAGTTATATTTGGGTACATGTATATCGATGGATAATATTGATGGATTATCCGAAGATGCCCTCGAAACACAGCAAGGGAGACTGACCAGAATTGATTATGAAAAAGGCTGATGGGTGTTTCAATATAACCGCATCGTTCTGCATCGTTGAATGGATCGAACACAAAAATGCCTTGGAGTTGTCCATATGTATAATTCGCCAAATGCATCATCGCATTGCAAACAACAACAGCAGCATTCTTAGATATGAAACTGTTCGGTTTCAATCCCCGTGGTGACAAAGAAACATCTGAGTTGCACCATTCACCAGTGTCGGAAGAAAAAATCTGCATATGTAATTTAGTATTGGGGTGAGTGGGAGGATGAAAGCGTACCACCTTATATCTGTAATGTGCATGGGTTTTACATCCCTGCTCTATATCACAACTATATGGATCGCATATAAAGCCAACCATAAAGTCCTTGTTACTGTAGAAGGGAAGGGGAAGGTGAGGAAGAGTGATCCATTGTTTTGTAAGCGGATTGCAGATGCAATACTCACAAAAACCTGGCTTAAAATTTAAAATAAAGTCTTCCTTAACTTCTCTGTATAGTAACAATAAGTCGTTGAACGATGCTGTGATTATGTAGTGATAATTTTTCCTTACTCCTCGTTTGATACAGGGAAGAAAGTTGAGAAAATCATCACCGACGACACAGTCCCCAGAATTATAGGATGGAAAAACCAAGAGGTCCAGGACATTCATAGTCGAACTAAAACACTTCTGTAACACAAAGAGTAAAAGAGTCTGAGTTCGAGTCTGATGAATTTGACTTACTGAATTGATGGCAGTGGTGAATGAAGCCGCGAACAAAGTAAGGATCGGAAATAAGAGAAAACCAGCGCTTTGAGACGGATTTGAATTGGAAAACAGATCGACAAGGGAGTCGATAAAAAATCTCCGACAACAGAACATCAGGTAGTTTGTTGATCAATTCATATAATGGTTTTGATGATTGGGTCGGATTTTTTTTTCTTCTTTTGCGAAGTGGAAGCAAAGAAAGGTCTGTGCTTGCCTTCAAAAGAGACATGGCTGCGGCAAAAGCAGATAGATTTGTTGGGGAAGAAGAGAAACAGACGTACGTATATCTACTCTCTCTACCTCTAGGGTTTGTGTTTTTGTGAGTGGTATAAGTAGGGGTGTGCAGCCAACCCGCCAAATTCGACCCAACCTAACCTAACCCGCCGGGTTAGGTCATCTTTTAGGACTTGGTGGGTTGGGTTGGGTTACAAATATTTTTTGATAACGGGTTGGGTTGAGTTTGAGTCATAAAATTTCAAACCTGTCAAACCCAACCCGACCCACCCATATATTTAATATATATATATATATATTAAATATATTATATAATTAATAATTTTTTTAAATAACTTACTCTTCGTATCCTATATAAAAATTAATTAGTTCACACAAATTCTTAAAATAATTACTATTTTTATTTAATCATTAGTGTTGTTTGCTTTTAAGGAATTATATTATACTGATCTTTGGATTTTTTTTAATATATTTATATTTTTTCTGCTTAATTTAATAATAAAAAAAACTGTCATACTCATAAGTTCAACCTGACTTAACTCTATTCATGCACACCCCTAGGTATAAGGGACCTTTGCCAAAGTCAACAATATCAAAACATTTCATCCCTTTGCCATAACTGTTTTTCTATGTGACAAGATGTGATTGACGGCTTTATCAATTACATGGACTTTTTTTATTTTTTTTCATTCATTTAAAGTCTATCACATAAATTAAATGTTACAAATTAAAGTGTCTATGAAAGGACACAGTTCAAGAATTTTTTTTTCCCAACCTTAGCTTGATTTCGGCCTTCAAATATTTCTTTGTTTCTTTTTTTTTTTTTCCTTTTTCTTTTTTCCTGCTGAACATTAGAGATAAAAATTTTCAATTCTATTTGTGATGTTCTAAAATTATTGTGAAGAATTGAACATATTCAATTGCAAATTAGAGAAAGTTCGAATAATATGAGAAAATATAATCAGAATAATTAACAGAAAGAGTGAAAACAAGCTGAGTTTGATATTTTTTGCATGAACCCAAGTAATTTCCAATATAAATCATGCAACACAATTGCCAAAAGCTTGAGCACACCATGGAGTAACATAGTTTCAAATTCAACAAGTGTGTTTGATCTAATAAGGAGGAGGAAGAAGAAGATGAAAAAGGGGTTAAACGGTATAGCATCAAGGTATTAGTCGTTATCATTTTTTTTTTCAAAGATAAATGAAATAGTGATCTTAAAATATATGAACTTATATAATTCTATTCCACTATATCTCAATATATACGATGATTTAATTAAGTAAATAGCTCTATTTATTTACTATTTCGTAAGTTTAAATCTTAATTAAAATATATTAATAGATATAAGTGGAACAACAATATTTCAAAAACGTAATGCTTGAAAAGCAAGTTGGTGACACAATAGAAATTGCAAATCATGTAGTGTTTGACAAAAGAGCAGAGGAGTTAATTTTATGCAACTCTCCAATATGGAAGACGAGGTACGAATGGTTGAAACATTTTATTTGTCTAATTAGATGAAACAAATTATGTTAGATTGAAAACTAAGGGTATATTTGGTAACTGTTTTTTCCTTTTATTTTCTGTTTTAAAAAATAATGAATAGAAAATAAAAACTGTTTTCAAAACTCAATTTGTGAAAGAAACTGAAAACATAAACTGAAAACATGCAAGAAGTTGTTTTCAGTTTGTAATTTTCAAAAGTTAATGAAAATACGCATTTAATTTAATGAATCTATCTTATTTAATGAGTTAGTATTAAAGTTCAAACCCTAGTAACAATATATTTTAGTATTTTCTATTTTTTCTTCAAAAAACTTTTTTTTTTTTTTTTTTAATTTCACCTAACCAAACATGTTTTTGATTTAAAAAATACAAGAAAATTGTTTTTTCTTTATATTCCCAAAAACAAGTTTTTAAAAATAGAAAACAAAACTGTTACCAAATGTAAGGTCACAATTTGCACCCGAACCCAACACTGTGAAGGGAACAGGTCCAAAAAGCCCTAAAACAATGAATTTGTAGAGCGTGAGTCTGGAACCTAGGTTATTTTGGACGTTGAAAAACAAAAACGTTGGGCTAGGTCCACGAATCACTAGAAAACAACCTTCAATGTATCATAAGCTCTCCTTGGACGTAAGCCGAGGACTCTCTATATTGATTTTTCCTTTTTCTTAAAGACAATTTACAGTTTATCCCCCCTCTGTCCAAAGTCCTCTCTATTTATATTCTTTTTCTCCCTCGTTCTCCAACTGATCGAATCATCAATGCAGATACATTTCCCATCCACCACCCTCTAGAAATCTTCCCCCAATAGCTATAAGGCTGACCACCATCATCTCAGATGTCACTTCCTCATTAATACGGCCAGAGGGGTAGGTGCGAGGTCTTTAATACGGCGGTAGCAGCTTTCTGCAATATGTTTCCCATTCGTACTCCTTTTCTGCATTCCTCTGGAGTATATCTTCACTTGTTGAGCTTTCTTGATTCCTCCTAAACATCATGGCGTATCTTATGACCTTCACCTCAGTTAGCCGAGGATGTATCCCTCCTCAGACCATTCTAACTAGCCTCTACCCCAACAGTGAGCTTGTGGGCCTTTAAGTTCGGTGCCATTGTTGTCACCAGACCCTCCTCGGATAAGTTAACGTTCTCGGATCATGCCCAAGGCCCAAAGACATGCTTTGATACTTTTGTCCTCACAATAGCCCCTCAAAAATTTATGAAGAAAAATGATTTTTTGACTCAAACCACAGCCTCCACGCGCTTTCCAAACCGCTGCACGTGAGAAGTCCACCTGTACCTTCTGAAACGGCTCCTGACGCCTCGAATCCCGCAACGCCCCCATTAATTGCTCCAAGTAACTCCCTGTCGCCCACGTTCAATAATGAGATGCAAATCCAATGGCCCGGTTTTTTTCCCGTAAATTTGAGCGGGATAGCTCTCATGAACCGCCGCCTCCCAAACATTCAAAACGTCTAGGAAATCGTGAAATCAGTCATTACTCAAAAAAGCAATCGCATCCTGGGAATATCTATCTTCATTTTCTTTCAAGAAGTTCTCAAAAAGTCGTACACCTTTCTTCAGTAAGTTCTTATTCTATTAGACCTTTTCTCATCGGCTGTAGTCCTCGGCTATTAAATTTTACCCCTTTTCTTTCTAAACTTCCCCTCTTACTACGACCAAATGGGTAGGTTCAAGTGTCTAGTGGATACTGACTCTGGCATGGAAGGTTTCCGAGCCAAATACCACATTCCTCCGGAAGTGGGTTTAAAGTACTGCCCCCCAGAAGCTGTAGCCGACTCTAAGAAAGAAGGGCAAGTTGTCATTCCCATAATCGCCTTCTTAGAGGGTGGGATGACACTTCCCATGAAAAACATTACCAATGAATACTTACGCAACCATAGATTGTGCCCCGACCAGTGTACACCCAACATGTTTAGGGTCTTAGGTTGTGTCGACGCTCTAAACGTGTAAATGGGTCTACATCTCACATGGCATGATGTCCTCCATTTGTATGAGTGCCACTGATTGAAAGACGTAGGTTATTACCTCAAGTCGAGGTCTAACGTCGTTAGACTCATATCCTGCCTTTCTAAATCTAACAAAGGCATGAAGGATAACTACCTAATCGCCTTTGGGAGATGGTATGACGATCCTCATTGCCCAGTCAAAGAGGGAAAGCCAGGTGTGAATCCCTAGGATTTAGAATCTCTGGTTTGAATTTTAGTCTTTTTAACTTCATCAAATAGGCTCATCGCACTTTAATACTTTCCTTGGCTAATGTTTGTTTGAATCTAACTATGCTTGGCTTCTTTGATGTCCCTCTTGTAGACAAACAACCTACATCGCCCTGTCTGAGCGAAGCTAATATTTCAGACCTTAACCGAGTTTTGAGATCCGAGGTCTTCGTAAACGAAGACTTACAAGTGAGGGCTGCTCACCTCATATAGGGGTATGATCCTCTGTCAAACGCCTACCAAGAGGTTGGCAACGCTATCATCGCAGGTGATAGGAGGCGTAGAAGGATAGACGTTTCCAAGCCTTACTTCCTCACTCCATTCGACTTGCCGGACGACCCTTCCGTCATCCTATACATACCTCACCTCAAAGCAGTTCCCCTTCCAGTGCAACTTGTGGTACCCGTTACCCGAGAAGAATCCACATCTCCCCGTCTATCTCTTAAGGAGGAAATAGATCAATTTAGGCTCGAGGAAGCTAAGAAGCCTGAAGAGGGTCACATCGTCAACATCTCAAACGGAGAAGACGAACCTACTGAGGGTTCCAGGATAAAGGGTTTAGTAATTTCAAAGATAGACAGCAGCACTGAGGAGGAAGACATGTCTAGTTTAAGGTTACTTATGAATGTGCGAGGTGCACAAGTGGCCAAAAAGGGTACCACTGGATCTCAACCTCCTCCTTAACTACCACCTCCTCCCCCTCCTACTGACCCCAAGGTTCCTATTCCTGACCCTAAAAAGAAAAGGAAGAACGAAAGCGAGGGTGCTGAATTGGCACGACAAAAGAAGCAGAAGCAACTACAACATCAAAAAGTTGCCAAGGGCAGATCACGCACCTCCTCGGTAGAAAGTGGAGAGAGCCATGGGATGGCTGAGGTGCACCGTGCACAGTCTCACTAGTCCCCTGTGTTGGAGTTGGATGGAACTTTCATTCTCATTCATTCTAGCATAAGAGAGTTCTAGAAAGGACACTCCCATTATCTGGCCGAGGCCCTAGAACAACCCCTCCTCCTAGCCAAAGACATGGAAGCCCTTGAACAAATGAAGCAGCAACAACTCTTCCTTTCCCTTAAGAAGGACCTAGGCTTGGTACGTGTTATTCAACTTATCTTTCTTACATAAGCTTGTGAATATGCTCCTTTTTGTGATTCTCGTCATATTGTACATGCTTTCCACATGCGTACAGGCCATCCAAGAGGTCTTCGTGGTTGAAAAATGGGTAGAAGACACTCGGAAGAAAGCCAACGTCGAGCTCAATATTAAGGTTGAGACGGAAAAAGCTCTTGGCTGAGCTGAGATAGAGAAGGAGAAGCTTGCCAAGACACTGACAACAGAGGAGCAGCTGAGGAACAATGCTAAGGCTGGACTTAAAATAGCCGAGGCACAAGCTGAGGAGCAGCGCAAGCAGCTTCGAGGCTATAAAGAGGATCTTGCCACTGCCCAACAGGATATTGCATGCTTGAAGGAGGAGCTAGCAAAGGTAGAAGACAAAGCTCGTTCTATTAAGGAGGCCGCTGACGCTGCATCACTTGCTTCTTTCAACAGGGGGGTTGAAGAAATAGAAACCCGTCTGGTCGAAGACTTAGCTGAACCGTGCAGAGAGTACTGCAAACAGGTGTGGATGGAGGCTTTTAATGTGGTAGGCGCCCCTACCACATCTGAATGAAGAAAGGTTGAGAGTGTGTGGTATCCCCCTGATATACGTGAACATGATGCTCCACCTCTTACAGGACCTTCCACCACCCTTGTGTCTCCTGCTCCTCCTCAAGCCTCTACGGGCTCTAGCCAAGACATTCCCCAAGAGAATTCCGACAAGGATCAGAGCAAACAAGCTAGCCAAGACGATCCTCCTCTTGGGGCAAAGGATAAGGGAAAATAGCCCATGACCCTACCAGAGGCAAAATCTACCATCGCCCCTACAACCATCAAGGAAGTGGCCTCTAAGTCCATTGAGCCAGAACCCAAAGGAGCAGAAGATAAGACCACGTCGGCCAAAACAAAGCTCAAAGAGGATCCCCCACCGAAAGTCAAGACATAAGCTGCTAAGGGCCCCTTTTGAATTTTCCTTTAGTTCAAAAACAGCTTTTTCCCTTTAACCGAAAAATTTATCGTTGTAACCCCTTTTTTTTTATCATCGTTTCCTATGTAACCAAATTGTGTTATAACGACAAATACAAGAACTTTGATCTTTAATTTCTTTACAAGCATTTCTTATTGAGGATGTATAATTTCTATTTCAGTGCCTTTCGCAAACACAATATGAAGGTGTTTAAGTATAAATACATACAATCAGTTTCATCTACGTCCTGAACAACAACGCTAATCCCTAATGAGAATGATTCCACTTTATGAACTTACTCCTCTGATAATTTGCATGCGAGAATTATACTAAGTTTCACGCAACAAAGACCCATTGAATGCATAAGGATGGTTAAGATTCAGTCAAAGATTTAAACTTATGTAATACTCAAACATAAAAATAATTTGCCAATCTCCCTAACATATAGTTTGGGAGCTGTGAAATATACAAGGGCATAGCTAAGATCCCACTCAACATTTAGAGGAATAAACTGAAATGTTAATTTCCCCAAAATAGATGGTCCGAGGACCCGGCATAACTAAGGTTCTGTGTAGCACTTAGAAAAAATGAATTGAATGTTAATTTCCACAAAGTAGATGGTTCGAGGACTCGACATAACTAAGGTTCTGTTTAACACTTAGAAAAAATGAATTAAATGTTAATTTCCCCAAAGTAGATGGTCTGATGACCCGGCATAACTAAGGTTCTGTTTAACACTTAGAAAAAATGAATTAAATGTTAATTTCCCCAAAGTAGATGGTCTGATGACCCGGCATAACTAAGGTTCTGTTTAACACTTAGAAAAAATGAATTAAATGTTAATTTTCCCAAAGTAGATGGTCCGAGGACTCGGTATAACTAAGGTTCTGTTTAACACTTAGAAAAAATGAATTGAATGTTAATTTCCCCAAAGTAGATGCTCCGAGAACCCGACATAACTAAGGTTTTGTTTAATACTTAGAATTACGGAACCAAGAATCAATACAATAGAACATAATGATAACTAAACAAACAACAGATATGCCTTTCATTAATAGTAGTACCTTCGAAGGTTATTTACATTCCAGGGACGTTGTACAGTTTTTTCATCTAGGTCGGCAAGATAATATGCCCCTATTCCAGCTACTGAAGTTATACGGTAGGGCCCTTCCCAGTTAGGTCCCAATTTTCCCCATTTTGGGTTCTTGGTGGTACCCAAAACCTTTCTCAACACCAAATCTCCAAGGGCCAGTGGCCATAACTTCATACAAGAATCATATCCCTGTTTGAGTTTTTGTTGGTAATAAGCTAGTTGAACCATAGCATTATCTCACCTTTCCTCAACTAGGTCTAAGCTTTTTTGCAACAAACTGTCATTATTGCTAGGGATGAAATAACTTGTTCTCATTGTTAGGAATCTGGTTTCTAGAGGAATTACAGCTTCAGCTCCATAAGTTATAGAAAAAGGTGTCTCTCTAGTGGACCTCCGAGGCGTAGTTCAATACGTCCACAAAACATGTGGCAGTTCTTCCATGCACCTCCCTTTAGCATCGTCCAGTCTCTTCTTGAGCCCGCTGACTATGACTTTGTTCACTACCTTGGCCTGCCCATTTCCTTGTGGATAGGCTGGAGTAGAATATTTATTCGTGATGTCGAGGTCACAACAATATCTTCTGAAGGCCTTGCTGTCAAATTGCAAGCCATTATCCGAAATAAGAATGTGAGGGATCCCAAACGTGGTGACAATATTCTTCCAAACAAACTTCTTTGCATCCACGTCTCTAATGTTTGACAATGGCTCAACTTCAACCCACTTAGTGAAATAGTCCATTCTGATAAGCAGCCATCTTCTATTCCCTGCTGCCTTTAGGAAAAATCCCACAATGTCCAACCCCTATTGTGCAAAGGGCCAAGGACTAGACAGGGGGTTAAGAACTCCACCAGGCTGATGAATGTTAGGAGCGAACCTCTAGCATTGGTCACATTTCTTTGCATAGTCTTGTGCTTCTCTTTGCATATTAGACCACCAATATCCCTAGGTAAGAGCTCTGTGGGCTAAAGACCTTCCTCTTGTATGGCTTCCATATATCCCTTCATTTAACTCCTCCAAGAGTAATTCTGTTGCTTCCGGATGTATACACAACAAATATGGCCCTGAAAAGGAGCGTTTATACAACTTTTGATCCCCGGATAACCAAAAGGAGCGTTTATACAACTTTCTGCACTGCTTTTCCACCCATCTTTTGAACCATATCCATCCCTACTAAGAAAGCTTTGTACTCGACTTCATTGTTGGTAGCCGAGAACGCCAATCTCAAAGATTTCTCTAAGACAATTCCTTCTAGGGATACCAGAACTATCCCTACACCAGACCCCTTCTAGTTCGCTGCTCCGTCAACATATACCTTTCACATCGGGGATTCCTTGCGTGAGATCATACCAACTGATTTTTCATCCATGCCCAACCCCTTAGGATTCTCTTCCATTGAAGGCTCAGCGAACTCCGCCACAAGGTCAGCAAGGACTTGCCCTTTGACAGAGGTACGAGGCATATATTTAATGTCAAAGGCTTCCAAGATAGTTCTCCATTTGGCGATTTTGCTGGAGTAATCAGCACTCCGTAGCACAGACTTAAGGGGAAGCTGAGTTAGCACAATTATTGTATGAGATTGGAAATAGTGTGGAAGCCTGCGCGTAGCATGCACCATGGCTAGAATCGCTTTTTCCAACGATAGATATCGCACTTCAGCTTTTTGTAGAGACTTACTCACATAGTAAACTGGTCTCTGTATACCATTGTATCCCGTATCAGAACCAAACTGACGGCATGAACAGCCACAGCAATATACACAAACAAAACTTCAACCGCGTCTGGGCAAGACATAATAGGCGGCCGAGAGAGATACTGCTTTAGCTGTTAAAAAACTAAGGAACACTCCTGAGTCCATTCAAATCCCTTCCACTTATTTAATAGTTGGAAAAAGGGTTGGCACCTATCCGCGAATCAAGAAATGAACCTATTGAGAGCAGCCGTCATCCCGGTGAGCTTTTGAATCTCCTTTGGATTCCGAGAAGGTTGTAAGCTACGGATTGTTGTGATTTGGGCGGGATTGGCTTCAATCACTCTATGAGTGAGCATGTAGCCCAAAAAATTACTAGACCCCACACCAAAAGAGCACTTAGAAGCATTGAGATGTAATTTGTGCCTCCTTAACATTTGAAAAGTATCACTTAAATCGGCCACATGCATAGATATAGCCTTGCTTTTTACAACCATGTCATCCACATATACTTCGACAGTTTCTCCTAATTGAGCCTCGAACATTCTAGTCATCGTCCTTTGATAGGTAGCCCCAGCATTTTTCAAACCAAGAGGCATTACCTTGTAATGATAATTGCCTGTGGGAGTGACAAAAGTTGTTTTCTCCTGGTCCTCCGAAACTAGAGGTATTTGATGGTACCCCTAAAAGGCATCTAGAAAACTCATCCGAGGATGACCAGCAGTAGCGTCCACCAGCTGATCTATGCGAGGCATTGGGAATGAATCCTTGGGACAAGCCTTATTTAGGTCCGTAAAATCCACACATACCCTCTACTGTCCACTTTTTTTCTTCACAACAACTGTGTGTGCCAGCCATTTAGGATAAAACACTTTCTTAATAGCCTCAGCCCTCTTGAGTCTGATAACCTCCTCTTTAACAACCTCGAAATGTTCCTTAGAAGAATGCCGAGGTGGTTGCCTCTTCAACACTGCAATCGGACTGATATTCAGATGATGACAAATGAAACTCGGATTAACCCTAGGGACCTTATAAGCAACCCATACGAATACGTCAAGGTTTCCTTTCAAGAACACAGCTAACTCCTCCCTTTCCTAGGGTGGCAATTGGACCCCTACCTAGAAAAACTTTCCAGGGTCACCATCTATAAGAACTCTATCCAATTCCTCACACACAGACTCTTCTACCACTATCTCCCCAATTGTGGCAGAAGATGTTGATTGCTATGGGATAACCGTAGCCAAGGCTAAGGACTCTGGCTCAAGTTGATATAAAACTGCGGCTGCTATGCACTGTCTAGCCACAAACTGACTCCCGATAGTCTCTTCAACCTAACTGCCAAAAGGGAACTTCACCTTGATGTGGAGAGTTGAGGAGACATCACCTAGGGCATGCAGCCACGGTCTCGCGACAATAGCCGTATAAGGAGAGTAGGCGTCCACCACAATAAAATCCACTTCCACCACTGCCGAGCCTGACTGCACGGGCAGTCTAATCTGCCCTTTCAGCATGATGGCCTTCCCTTCGAAGCTTAGTAAAGGCGAATCATAAGCTGAAAGATCCTCCAGCTTTAAGTTCAACCCCTTGAATAGATTAGGATACATAATGTCTGCGTCACTTCCCTGATTGATCATTACCCTCTTCACATCATAGCCCCTATCCTCAGCGTGATAACCAAGGAATCATCGTGTGGTTGAATGGTCCCTACCTTGTCCTCTTCTGAGAAGCCTAAAATTGGAGGTACGTTACCCTTAATCCTCTTCGGCTCGGAGCTAGAGTTTTCGGTAAGAGCTCGCGACACAGACATCACCCTGGAAGGACAAGAACCAGTCCTCCCAAGAGCAGTGAAAATGACATTAATCGTCCCCAAAGGAGGTCTTGAAGCATTGTTACCCTGATTTGATGGACCAGGATGCTCTCCCTGCCCGTTAGGATGATATAAGAATTGCTTCAACTTTCCCTCCTTCACCAATTGCTCTAAATAATTCCATAAATTCTTGCAATTCTTCGTTGTGTGACCTCTCTCCTGATGATATTGGCAATGAAGGTTCTAGTTATGCTTCATAGGATCCCCTACCATCTTGCTAGGCCACTTAAAATATGGTTTATGACGGATTTTTTCAAACACTTGTTGCACAGGTTTACGAAACACAATATTAACTACCTGAGAAAAGGCTGGGCCAGATTGCCCAACAAAATCTCTCCTCAGCCTATTGTTGTTGTATTTATCCAACTTGAAATCCCTCCTTTCTTGAGGGATAACCTTCGCCTTCCCCTTTCCTTGTTGTTGATCCTCCTCAACTCGTTTGTACTCATTGATGTGATCCATAAGCCGACGTACACTTCTAACAGGCTTTTTGGTCAAGGATTTTCTTAAATCATGCTCATTTGGAAGGCTAACCTTGAAAGTCCTTATGGCAACATTGTCGAAGTCCCTATCAATCTTATTGAACATCTCCTAGTACCTATCGGAGTAGGTCTTGAGAGTCTCCCCCTCTCCCATAGCCATGGATAACAATGAATCTAAAGGCCGAGGAACCCTACTGCAAGTGATGAAACAAGAACCAAACGCCCTCATGAGCTCTATGTAGGAATCAATAGAGCCTGCCTTCAAGCCATTGAACCACCTCATTGCGATAGGTCCCAAGCTAGAGGGGAAGACTTTGCACATCAACGTCTCATTCTTAGAATGTACCGCCATTCTCTGATTGAAATGACTTACATGCTCCACCGGGTTTGTTCGTCCGTTATAAATGGTGAACGTTGGTTTGGTAAACTGCCTTGGAAGCTTTCTCTTCTCAATCCTACGAGTGAAAGGTAACTTGGAGATTTGGTGGAGCGCTTTGCTCAAAGCATCATTTCCCAAGCCCCTGGAAGAAGTCTTTTTACCCTTAGGGCCATAAAAATAATTCCCCTCAAAGGAGGAAGACTCACTAGGGGGAGCTCTTGACCTGGGGCTATAGTTGCTACCACGAGAGTCCTCAGAAGAAGGGTCTGAAAGAGAGGGGGTACGTCTTCGCTTCTCTCGACGCAGCTTCTTCTTCAGATGGTCAATTTCCTTCTGCAAGGCCTTAGCATTTTCTTCGTGGGAGGTCCTGCTTCCAACCCGTGCATGGCTCTTTCCTCACGTATGCTCTATGTGCACACTACCTTCTCGATCTCTTTCCTGCTCCAGCTGCGAGAAGTGATCCTCATGCTGGGACCCCACGGATTCTGTATGGTGTGGATCTAAGCCTTTCATGATGTCTCACGTCCTAAAACTCAAGGTTCTCCATAGACGGTGCCAATTGTAAGGTCACAATTTGCAACTGAACCCAACACTGTGAAAGGAACAGGCCCAAAAAGCCTTAAAACAATGGATTTGTAAAACGTGGGTTTGGAACCTAAGTTATTTTGGACGTTGAAAAACAAAAACGTTGGGCTAGGTCTACGAATCACTAGCAAAGAACCTTCAATGTATCATAAGCTCTCCTCGGATGTAAGTCGAGGACTCTCTGTATTGATTTTTCCTTTTTCTTAAAGACAATTTACAGTTTATCCCCCCTCTGTCTAAAGTCCTCTCTCTATTTATATTCTTCTTCTCCCTTGTTCTCGAACTGATCGAATCATAAATGCAGATACCTTTCCCATCCACCGCCCTCTTGAAATCTTCCCCTAATACCTGTAAGGCTGACCACCATCATCTCATATGTCACTTCCCCATTAATGCAGCCAGAGGGGTAGGTGCGAGGTCTTTAATGCGGCGATAGCAATTTTCTGCAATATGTTTCCCATTTGTACTCCCTTTCTGCATTCCTCTGGAGTATATCTTCACTTGTTGAGCTTTCTTGATTCCTCCTAAACATCATGGCGTATCTTATGACCTTCACCTCAGTTAGCCGAGGATGCATCCCTCCTCGGACCATTCTAACTAGCCTCTACCCCAACAGTGGGCTTGTGGGCCTTTAAGTTCGGTGCCCTTGTTGTTGCCAGACCCTCCTCGGACAAGTTAACGCTCTCAGATCAAGCCCAATGCCAAAGACATGCTTTGATACTTCTGTCCTCACACCAAACATAACCTAATGTTTTGCTCTTTGAGACTATATAAAATAATTAAATGAAATAAGATTTTTCCATGTTTAAATTTATAGATAAACATTTTATTTGTTTAGTAAGTTTGCACATATAAAAATGCAATAATTGCAAATTGTAGCTCTCCAAGAAATATTTTTTATTCAAAACCTCCTCTCTTTTTTCTTTTTCTTTTTCTTTTTCTTTTTTTGAGAAGGCTAAGTATTTATAATACACACATGGACAGAGGGGAGAAGATTCTAAAAAAACTGACAATGATATATATCCGAAAGAGCCTAACTCTTGAATACACAACACAGATTTTAAACCTCTTTAATTCACACTCATTTTCCAATATGGGATTAACCCACTATTTTTTTCTATAAGAATACTAAGTATTTATAACACACACACATACAGGGAGAAGAGAGAGGCTCTTAAAGAAACCAACAATAGTGTATATTCAAAAAAACCTAACTCTTGTATATCTAAAACCTCCTTATTGTAGTTTAGTAAAGCTTGACCTATTTATTGCTAAGTACGGAGTTGGTGCAAAAATTTGTAGCTCTAAGTAAATAAGTACATTATTAACCTATTTTAAATATGTGTTGAAATCTTTATATTTTCACAATAACATTTGGTTGTGTTTCAATTTATTTGTTAAATTGTACTTGGTATCATCTTAGCATTATAGTCATAATTGAGTGTGCGGGTATGTTCATTTTTCTTGTGCTATGTTGCATCTTACCAAAAAACTCATTAGACGCATAAATCTTGAATTGGAATAAATGGAAAATTTTGACATTTAAATATATATATATATATATATATATATATATAAAGCTTCTTAAAAAGCCAATGTTTTAAAACCCGAATAGTCTAAATAATCAGAAAAATGGGATATTTAAGTTTTTTAGGTAGAATCGAGGTCCAAACTGAGATCAAACGTTAATGATGTCGGAGTGATGACCATGAAACACTCTCAAATTAGGGATTTTATTAGTATTCGACATCGGAGTGATGACGATGAAACCGAGAGAAAACCTTACAAGTTTGATAAACCCGAAAAAATCATTATTTGAATATTTTCACTGCGGTTAGTTTATTTAAATTAAAACAAAATACAAGACTATAAGCCATGCTTATTGTTCCTAAGAGTAAGACTTCATTAACTTAGTTTGCATTTTTTGTGTTGTGTAATTATTGGTTTTACTAGTATTGATCAATGTGTTTAAGCTTTATGTGTGTGGTTTTTGTTGTGTTAAAAAATGTAGGATGATTGGTGAAATTGGATTGAAACAATTTGAATTCCTATACCCTGCTAAATCTCTTGTAAGGAATTAACACGAAATTCCCAACCTGTGAGAAACCAAAAAAAAAAAAAGAGAGAAAACAAACGTCAAAGAAAAATAATCACACGCACAAGACTTACGTGGTTCGGCAATTTGCTTACGTCCATAGAGTTGTAGGGATTTCACTATTATTAGGAAAAAAAGTACAAAGTGCGGTTACAGTTTTTCACTCTCTTGAAAACAACTACAGAAAAAACTCGAATCACCAAAACAATGTTTTTCTATATCCTGCACACAGGATTCACAATGGGCTACAAAACGGGCTAAGCCTCCACTCTATGGATTAAGCCTCAGAAAATCTCCCATTAAAAATCATGCAACATTATGCGGGTCGGGTCATCACCCGGATCAAACACAACTAAGCTCCACAAGGCCCAACATCTCTCATTATCACTATCACGCCAATTTGTTGGTCAGTAATCAGTGATACTAGGAAGACCTTGTGGTGGCAAACATTCAATGACAGAGGGCGGGAGACAATGATCGAGCAAAGGGTAGTTTGAGTGGTACTGGTAATTGGTGGCAGTGGGGTTTAGTGATCAAGATAGATGGTAATGACATCATAGAAGAGTTAAAAGGACTATTATCGTGGTGGGATGAAAGCTCATGTTGTGAAGTTGTTTGATTCACTTATTTATTTAGAAAATGTATTTGAACATTTTTCTAACATCAACAATGAGTATAGTGCTTTAGGACACTTGAATTGTAGGCTAGCTCAATGGACTTGAAAAATGTGTTATAAACTTGGAGGTCTCAAGTTCCATTTACAACACTATCGGGACATATTTTTGGGGGTGTTTCATAGGTTAAAAATGGAATAATTTAGACAAAGAATTGTAATATTCAATCATTTTATCTATTTTTTTCCTTTTGGTTTTGAGGCATTTTACACTATCATTTTCTACAACAAAATTTAAATATATAAACAAATAATCATAGTTAGCTCAAAATCCATACCGAATTTCTTTTAGGTTGCCACCTAACAAATTTTGATAATTGTTTTCGCTTATTTTGTTTATTAGTTTGAAACCTTTGTTTTTGTCTAGCTTTGTTAGTATAAAAACTTAAATGTGGTTTATAATTATTTAGATGACTAGATTTGTTATTATAAAAACTTAACTGTGGTTTATAATTATTTAGATGACGACAGAACCTAGACAAAGATTTGTGAGTTTTGTGTTGGTAATGTGGTTGATTTGGGATAGTAAATCTAAACTAATCGTAGAATGACCTGAATTTAGTTTTGGTGACAAGTTTTTCTGTATTTGTTTGACTTCTAAGACGAGTCTCTACATAGATGAATTCAATATTCTGAAACCATGTTCATTGAATTAAATTTTGTGTATCATGAACCATGTACCTACATATTCCCAAATTATAAGCAAATTCAACTCCTGAGTAGGAGCAAAACTACTTTGAAAATGATGAAACTTAACCCTTTGCGATGCAAAAAAAAAAAAAAATCTATGATGCATCATTTGATGACAAAGTTGGAGGCATTTTGTTGCTATAACAAGTTAATATTGTGCATTCACAATCAAAGAAAATACATCCAAGACACACTGCCAAACCTTAATTAGAAAGCAAAATTAATGCAAAAACTTGTGTGCAGTAGACAACTAAAAGGACAATCTGATCACCACACTTTTGAAGGTACACTCAATTGTTACAGAATTCATATTGGAGATAATTGTGCCAAAACATATATAATTTCACTTTATTAAAGCATCAACTGTAATTTAAAAGGAAAAATAAAAGAATTTGAATTTTTGTCCTTTCGTGGCTCTGCACAAATGTTCTTGCATACTAAAAAAGCAATGCCCTACTTCTCACAATCTGAACAAAAAAATTTAAGCTTCTATTTCAATCATATAAATATGATGGCCTTCAACTCCGTGATAACTGCTAAAAACCAAAAATAGTTTGCATGGAGAGGATTAGAATAAGGATATACATTCAAATCCAAATGTTTTTTGTAAGTAAAAGGTTAAATAAATAACAATGGGATGGGACTAACATTCAAATTATTAAAAGCTTTCAAACTTCATGCTTCTTGAGACAAATTTAAATGTTATTCAAAATTTATGCTTGGAATGCTGCTCGAACTTCAATGGGAGGGGAGGAACTGGTGTTGGTCATGGTTGTTGCTTAAGTAGGAAGACAGATTTCGCGTTGTCAACTAAGGGTTCCCTATTTCATAGTTGGATGACAATTTTTAATACCATCATTTGCAAGTTGCACATAACAATGTGATTGTGGAATTTGAAGAAGAGAATTTTGTCATCACCTGGGTGAAAAGCAGGCAAAAACACAAGTGGTGATGAAGACTCCTTCGCTATCTCAACGAGATTGGGATGTTCTGTAACCATGCCCTTATAATAAACTTTGTGTTTCGGGCACTATTTACCTCCATTATCATAATCCTCGAGTTCCCAAATAGAAAAATTGTTAGCTTTGTGCCAAGTGGGATGTTCTTGCCTGAGTAAATGAGGAGTGTAAATTAGACTCCAATTTAAAATTTAATTAATTTTTTTTTCTCACTTTTGGTCCTTAAATTGATTTTGCTATTATTATAGTCCCTAAAAAAAGAAAATTAATTCTATTTTGGTCCCTATCGTCAACCGGCTACTAAAAAATGGTCTTACATGACATATGAAGTGCATAAGTGGCATGTCAGATGCTGACATGGCTAATAAAATAATAATAAAAATACACACAAGAATTTTAATAAATAAATAAAAAAACACCTCAGAAAATTAGAAAACAAATAATGAAATAATTTTTTATACCAAAAAAAAAAACCCTTAGATCTAAGTTTTTTTTTTCATTATTTTTTCGAAAGAACATTGTTCTTCTTCTTCCCCATAACATGAACTTCTTGCTTCATGTTCTTCCCCAAATCAAGACAAACCCAACTGGCCAACCCACTCATAATTGATCTCAGTACTAAAAATTCTAACAACCCCATAAATCAAAGAAATAAACCCATAAACCTAGAAATTTTATTGGGAAACAAACACATAAGAAGCCCAAAAAAACATACAAATTCACATTAAAAAAAAACCACAAACACAAAACCAAATTCACTGAGACCCAAACCTATAAACACGAAATCAAGACTCATAGCCACACCGATCTCCACCTCCATTACCGACCACCCACCACTACGAAAACCTAGAAAAACCCAGCCACCTCTAAGGAAACCTGTAAACTCGAATCCAAGACCCATGGCCACACCAATCTCCACGGCCACAACCCACACCAACGGAAACCTAGAAAGACCCAATCAAATCCACTACCATCATCGCTGATCAAATCCACTAGCACCATCGTCAAAAAAAATCCAGCCCCACGGAAACCTAGAAAATCCCAATCGAACCCACTACCACCATCACCAATCAAACAAGAGAGAAGGAGAGAGAGTAACTAGTTGAGGGCAACAACGATGGTTGAAGATTCGAGCTTTGAGGATGATCAACGACAATGGTTGAAGATTTGAGCTTCGAAGATTTGAGATTCAAGCTTCAAGGATGGCAACATCGATGACATCATTCATGCCTCTCATCTCCTCAACACCGAGATTCGCATCCTCTCTCTCTCTCTCTCTCTCTCTCTCTCTCTCTCTCTCTCTCTCTCTCTCTCTCTCTCTCTCTCTCTCTCTCTCTCTCTCTCTCTCTCTCTCTCTCTCTCTCGAGTTTCTTCAGCAATACCATGAAAACTAAAGTAAGCCTCTATATTCGTTTGTTCTCATATTTTTTAATTTTTAATTTATCAATGCATTATAACCGTTTATTTATTTATATTGGTATGATCGATTTATGAAAAACAAGTTCCAACTTTTATATTTGTTTTAATTTTAATGTAAAGCTCTCTTTTTCAAAAAAAAAAAAAAAAATAATATATATATATATATACACACGCACGCGCACACATACAGACATATAATTTTTTATTTATTTTAGTGCTGAACTGTGTTTTTAATTGATTAATTTTCTCCCCATAAAAAATGATTAATTTTCTAAGGTGGCTTTTTATTATTTATTAAAATGCTGACATGGATGCTGATGTGGTATTATTATTATTATTATTTTATTAGTTATGTCAGCATTTAACGTATCACCTATATGCACTCCACCTTTTATTATTGAGATTGCTAAACACGAATTTGGAAGGCTATTGCAACATGCAATTACCACACTTATGTAAGATGTAAAAACTAATATATGCGTAATTAACAACAAAAAAATCACCATTTCACTTCTTTTTCTTTTTTTTTGTTATATCATATTAACTTTTATATCTCATATAAATATGGTAATCACATGGTGCAATGGCTAGGACTATTGCATAATTTTTTCATCTCATAATTTTTTTTTTACTTAGAGATCAATTGTGGAAAAGATATAAAGGCAAAATATATTAATTTTTTAGTCATGCTAACAGATCATTATTTATTAATCTGAATGAGATGGGGAAGAACAGTGTCAGAATGATGTAGAACACTTAAGTTTATTTTTCCTCAACACAACAATGATAATAAGATTTAATAAATAACAGCACCAAAAATTAATGGACCTGAAGTAACAGCAACAAAACCAAGACATTGCTAATTAAATTATCAAGTTAGTGCTTTCTTGGCTTGTTGAATAGAACGTGATGCCATTTATTTTACATGAAATGGATAGAGTTTCACAATTGAAATTTTTTATTTTCTAGATTTTGACCGTTAAGAAGCATGAGATACTTTAACGCTCATAACATGATCTTTATTCACTTAAAATCAAGAGAATTTATTTTATGGATAAGATTTTATTTCCAATCTAAATGCATACAAAGTGTCACGTTATTTAAAATTAAATTGATCTATTTCAATAGAGAGAATCCTAATACTTGTGAGTTGTGAGTACCATAGAAGAATGAAAGATTAAAAGGTTAAATAAATAACAATGGGACTAACATTCAAATAATTAACAACATTTAAACTTCATTCATGCTTCTTGAGACAAATTGAAACGCTATTTAAACTTCATGCTTGGAATGCTATTTGAACTTCAATGGGAGGGGAGGAACTGGTGCTGGCCATGATTGTTGCTCAAGTAGGAAGACAGATTTCGCGTTGTAAACTAAGTTTTCCATCGTTTTTTCTAGTTCGTCGACAATTTCCAATACCATCGTTTGCAAGTTGCACCTAAGAACTTAATTGCGGAGTTTGAAGAAGAAAATTTTTTCATCATTTGGGTGGAAAGCTGGCAACAACACGATCGGTAATGAAGACTCCTTCACTAACTTAGCAAGAACGGGATGTTCTAAAATCATGTCCTTGAAATAAAATTTGTGTTTCAGGCACCATGTACCTCTATTATCATAATCCTCCAGTTCCCAAATAGAAAAACTTTGAGCATTAATGGGACGGTACCAGTAACTCCATGGAGAAGGATGTTGGATCATCCGAAGATGCCCTCGAAACACACAAAGGGAGGCTGAGCCTTTTATAGACGAAAAGCCAATGGGTGGATCAATATAACGGCATCGTTCTGCATCGTTGAATGGGTCGAAACCAACAATGCCTTGGAGGAGTCCCTCATAGTTATAATCCACCCAATGCCACATCGCATTGCAAACAACAACACCAGCATTCTTAGATATCAAATTGAACGAATTCAGTCCCCGTGGTGACGAAACAACTGAGTTGCACCATTCTCCTGTGTCGGAAGAAAAAATCTTCATACGTAATTGAGTAGTGTTGGGTTGAGTGGGAGAATGAATGCGCACCACCTTATATCTGTAATGTGCATGGGTTTTACATCCTTGCTTTTTATCACAACTATATGGATCGCATGTAAAGCCAGCTATAACGTCGTCCTTGTTACTGTTGAAGGGAAGGTGAGGGAGCGTGATCCATTGTTTTGTACGCGGATTGCAGACGCAGTACTCACAAAAACCTGGCTTACAATTTAAAATAAAGTCTTCCTTAACTTCGCTGTATAGTAACAATAAGTCGTTGAACGATGCTGTGATTATATAGTGATAATCTTTCCTTACTCGTCGTTTGATACCGGAAAGAAAATTGAGAAAAGTATCACCGAAGTCACAGTCCCCAGAATTATTGGATGGAAGAACCAGGATTTTTTTAGTCAATCTAAAACAATACTGTAACCAGGATTTTTATTGGAGATCATAAACAACAAAGAAATCTTACAAGCACTAATCGTCCATAAAGGCACATTGAAGCAATTCATTAATAACAAAACTAAAGGAATAATGTAAAAGGTACCAATTGACTCGTTGAACATCTAGTTTGAATTTTTAAACCATTAAAAATTAGGGAAATCGTGAAATTGATGATCCTATATCTCACTGTTGTGGAAAATAATGTTCGCATGCCATGTGATTGATTTCAATATATTAAAAAAAAAATTACAAAAAAAATTCTAAATTTAATTTGAACTACCCCTCTCTCTCAATTATTTTCCTCTTTTTTCTAATCGTCACCTACTATCACAATATATCACCATACATATCCGGTCTGCCAAATTGGCCCACAAAGTCAAAAAAATCTATCACAAAAGAGAGGGTATATCATGAGACCACCATTTTGTAGTGACGGGACTAACGAAGCAGATGATGACGACAAAAACATCACTGACGGAAATACCCCGGGTGACGAAGACGAGAATAAAGCAGCAGGAACATTCAATACCACCAATAAATGCCCAGGCTGGGTAAGGACAACTGTACAGCCCGTTGGACGAATTAAAGCCTCGCCATAAACCAAAAGGCGTAACTTAAGGCAGCATTAAAATCACCATAACTGTCACAACGGCTAAAGGAGCAGAAGGAACATATAAACCAACCAAAAACCCAGTCAGAGGTACGATTACAAAAAGAGCTTAGCACATTCTTTATTTTCGATTCATTCTTGACTATAAAAAACCAGAAAGCTAACTTAAGCATCGGAGGTGCTTTGGCAGGCACCACACCGGTGGCCACTCTGACAGATAGCGCCGTCGCCTCTTAGATCTCAGGAAGGCGGAGCACAGGTTTGATTCCATCCAGGTTCGATTCTCATTGTTACTGACGAACATTTTTTGCTTCATCAGTTTGGCGCCGTCTGTGGGAACCTCTAGCATCTTTTCGAGTTGATACTTGGAAGGGCAGATCCCACCTATTTTCACAGACAGATGGAATCCAATCAAAATGCTACCTCCTTGACACAGCAAATCCAGGCCCTGGCAGCCACTGTCGAGGAGCTCACCAGGCAGAATCAGGAAATGAAAGTACAACTCCAACAACTTCAGCAAGACGAGAGCCAATCCAGGGGAGGACCGAAAAATGAAAAGAATAGTCACGGGAGGATCAGTATACCCCGGCCCCTCACCCCGGACGAACAAAGCTCTGACGTCATAAGAGAAATGAGGAAAGAGATGGATGAGCTACGGAGTGCCATCAAAGAAAAAACGGACCGGAGCGTGGATAGAATGATTAGGCTACAGACTCACCTTTCACTGCGGCAGTCCTTGGGCATCCAGTACCACCCAAGTTTCGTCTGCCCCAGCTAGAACAGTTCGACGGGTTGAAGGACCCTCAAGATCACCTCAACACATTCAAGACAACCCTAGGCCTCCAACAGCCCCCTGACGAGATCCTGTGTTGTTCGTTCCCGACCACCCTCAAAGGAGGGGCTAGGGAATGGTTTACCAAGTTGCCATCATCGTCAATAGACAGCTTTGAACAGCTGAGTGGCGCCTTCCTGAGGCATTTTATTGGGGGACAACGTCCGAAGAGGCCAGCGGATTATCTGCTCACCGTCAGACAGGGAGAGAAGGAGACGTTAAGGTCGTACGTAAAACGCTTCATGCGAGAAACTTTGGAAGTGGACGAAGCTGACGACAAAGTGCAATTAACGGCCTTCAAGGCAGGACTAAGATCCCGAGACCTTGTGGCATCACTTGCGAAAAATCCCCCAAAGACAATGGCAGAGATGCTTTTAAAAGCACAGAAGTACATGAATGCCGAGGACGCACTCGCGGCTATAGGAGATGCGGTGAGGCCAGGTAATATCGGGATCAGGGATAATGAACGGAGAGGATAGAAGAGAGAACGGCAGGATCGTCATTCTAGAGACAGTCACAGGAATGACGATAAAGGTCCACGAAAGGTAAAGTTTACCCCTTTAATTATGCCCGTTGACAAAATTTTGTCGCAGATCAAAGACGAACACCAACTGAAATGGCCGCGATCGTTGCATTCGTCGCCCAACGTTCGTGACAAAAGCAAGTACTGCCGGTTCCACATGGATCATGGCCATTATACAGAAGATTGCAGAGATCTCAAGGAGCAAATCGAGGAATTGATACGTAAAGGGAAGTTGCAGAAGTATGTGAAGAAGGGAGAGTACAGCAGGTCCAGGGATGGAAGCAAGAACCAACAAGAATCGTCGACTAGAACTGACGACCGTCCAGCCCAACCAGCACAGAATGTGATCGGGGAAATAACGACAATCGCAGGAGGGCTGTTCACTGGAGGGTCTTTTCGGTCCCTCAGGAAGGCATGCCAGAGGCAGGTGAACAGCGTCCACATGATACCTCCGGTCAAGCATAGATGAACATACCAGGATATGACCTTCAACGAAGCAGACGCTAGGGGGGTGAAACAACCTCACAATGATCCTCTTGTTATAATGTTAACTCTGGAGGGATTCAACACCAAGAGGATCCTCGTAGACAACGGCAGCTCCGCGGATATTATCTACCTCCCCGCTTTCCAGCAATTAAAGCTGGATCCAAAAAGACTGCGCCCCTTCGACTCTCCCCTCGTCAGTTTCAACGGGGATCGAGTGTATCCCAAGGGCATTGTGATGCTGACGGTTACGATCGGGGCTTACCCGAGGCAGTTGACCCGTCAGCTAGATTTCTTGGTAGTAGATTGTCCCTCATCCTATAATGCTATCATCGGGAGACCAACGCTCAACAAGTGGAAGGCGGCGACGTCCACCTATTGTTTGAAGGTAAAATTCCCAACAGACATGGGAGTCGGCGAAGTGAAAGGGGATCAGGTTTTAGCTAGGGAATGCTACCAGGCAGTACTGGCTGCACGAGAAAATCATACTTGGACGATAGAAGAAAAAACGAAAAAGAAGGAAGAAAAAGAAGGAGGGAAGGATGAAGCATTGGAGACGGTTGAATTAGCTATCGGCGAGGTATCCAAGACGACGAAGATAGGAGGAATGCTGAGTCCAGAGATGAAGGCGAAGCTCGTCCGATTACTCAGAGAGAACCTGGATATCTTCGCTTGGACTCACGAAGACATGCCAGGCATATCCCCTGAAATCATCCAGCATGAATTGAAGGTGAACCCAGAGAAAAAGCCCGTCCATCAAAGACGGAGAACCTTCGCCCCAGAACGAAACCAGGCGATGACGGACGAAGTCAACAAGCTTTTGGCAGCAGGTTTTATTAGAGAAGTATATTATCCGGAATGGCTCGCCAACGTTGTCTTAGTAAAGAAAGCCAACGGAACGTGGAGAATGTGTGTGGACTTCATGGATCTGAACAAGGCGTGCCCCAAGGATAGCTTTCCTCTACCAAGGATAGATCAACTGGTAGACTTAACGGCTGGAAATAAGCTACTGACGTTTATGGATGCTTTCTCCGGGTACAACCAGATAAAAATGGCTGAGGAGGATCAAGAAAAAACCGCCTTCGTCACGAGCCAAGGACTCTACTGCTACAAAGTAATGCCCTTCGGGCTGAAGAATGCTGGAGCCACTTATCAGAGACTGGTAAACAAGATGTTTAAGAATCAAATCGGCAGAAATATGGAAGTATATGTGGACGACATGCTCGTCAAGAGTAAAGAAGAGTTCGCTCATCTTGAAGATTTGAAGGAAACATTCGCCACCCTCAGGCAATATAAAATGAAGTTGAATCCAGGTAAATGCGCATTTGGAGTAGCCTCGGAAAAATTCTTAGGGTTCATGGTTTCCCAAAGAGGGATAGAAGCTAACTCGGAGAAGGTGCACGCCATTATTAACATGGAGTCACCAAGGATGGTCAAAGAAGTCTAGAAATTGACAGGAAGGATCGCGGCGCTAAACAGGTTCGTCTCCCGAGCAACAGATAAATGTCACCCCTTCTTCCAAACCTTGAAAAAAGCTTTCGTCTGGACTGACGAATGTGAGAAGGTATTTCAAGAACTTAAACGTTATCTGAGTAATCCGCCTCTCCTAAGTCCGGCAAAAGAAGGAGAGCCTTTACAGTTGTACCTGGCTGTATCAGTCACGACCGTGAGCGCAGCCCTAGTTCGTGAAGAGAATAAGAAGCAGCTGCCCGTTTACTACGTCAGTCAGGCCTTCCAGGGAGCCGAGAGTAAATACTCGATGATAGAGAAGATGGTGTTCACACTAATAGTAGCATCACGTAAACTCAGGCAATACTTCCAGGCGAGCCCAATCCTGGTCATGACTGATCAGCCTATAAAAAAATCCATGAACCGACCAGAAGCGGCCAGAAGGATGATCCAGTGGGCCATCGAGCTTAGCCAATTTGACATCGAGTACCATCCTCGGACGGCCATTAAAGCGCAGGTGCTGGCAGACTTTGTGGCCGAATTCACCTTTGCAGACGAAGACAACCAAGGTGCAGACGAAGATATGTGGACGATTCAAACTGACGGGTCTTCAACCCAAAAAAGGGGTGGCGTGGGAGTCGTCATAACCCCTCCTGACGGAGCAGTACTTAAGTACAGGGTCCAACTGCGGTTCCCAGCAACTAACAACGAAGCCAAATATGAAGGAATACTGATGGGACTAAGGCTCGCGAGAGCCCTCGGGGCCAGGAACCTACTAGTCCAAAGTGATTCAAAGCTGGTAACTGAACAAATAAGGGGAGAATACGAGGCAAAGGAGGACAGGATGCAGAAATATCTCAGGCTGACAAGATGTCTTCTCCAAGAATTTGATGCTGTCAAGTTTGAACAGATCCCTCGAGACCAGAACACTATAGCAGATGAGATATCAAAAATATCATCGTCAGAAGAATGGCCGTCGGAAATCGGGCTTACTATTGAAGTCCAAAAGCATCCTAGCATTGAAGAAGTGTCCACGTTCCAAATCCGAGGTACGAACAGCTGGATCACCCCTATTATGTCTTTTTTGCAGGACGAACACCTCCCCCAAGACGCAGACGAGGCAAAGAAAGTCAGGAAAAGAGCGGCCAGATTCACGATCTTAAATGACACCTTATACAAACGGGGCTTTTCCATGCCCTACTTAAGGTGTGTTGACGAAGACGAAGCCAACTACATCCTGAGAGAAGTTCATGAAGGAGTCTGCGGAAGTCATGCCGGCCCAAGATCTCTGGTAAGCAAAATCGTCAGAAGAGGTTATTTCTGGCCAACTATGCAGGCGGACGCGGTTGACCTCGTCAAAAAATGTGACAAATGTCAACGGTTTGGGAATGTCCAGCGACTCCCAGCAGAACAAATGACGACCATATCCTCCCCCTGGCCGTTCGCTCAATGGGGAATTGACATCGTCGGCCCACTACCCTTAGGTAAGAGACAAGTAAAATTCTTATTGGTCGCGATTGACTACTTTACCAAATGGGTGGAAGCAGAAGCAGTGGCAACCATCACCGAAGCACGAATCCAGAACTTCGTATGGAGAAATATAGTTTGCAGGTTTGGAATACCAATGACGATCATATCAGACAATGGACGACAATTCGATAGCCAAACCTTCAAGGATTTCTGCTCAGGATTGGGAATCAGAAACAAATTCTCATCTCCAGGACACCCACAAGCGAATGGACAGAAGGAGGTGACGAACCGTACGTTGCTGAAGATCATAAAAACCAAACTGGACGAAGCCAAGGGTGCCTGGCCGGACGAGCTTCCATACGTGTTGTGGGCTTATAGAACCACAGCAAGAACTCCGACAGGAGAAACCCCCTTTATGCTCACTTATGGCACCGAGGCCGTAATCCCGGTAGAAATAGGAGCCACCAGCATCAGACGAGAACAATACAACCAAGAAGCTAATGACGACAATATGCGAATCAACCTGGACTGCATTGACGAAGTTAGAGACCGAGCTTCCAACAGGATGAGCAGATACCAACAGAAGATGAGAGAATATTACAACAAGAGAGTGAAGCTCCGTCGATTTGAAATAGGTGACCTCGTCTTGCGCAAAGTCAACACAGCCACCAGAGACCCTGTTCAAGGAAAGCTAGGCGCATCCTGGGAAGGACCGTACCGGGTAATTCACTACTCTAGACAGGGAAGCTACCACCTGGCAACCCTGGACGGACAAAAGCTCCCACGACCATGGAATATCGAACACCTAAAGAAGTACCATCAGTCAATGTAAACCAATGAATACGTCACTATTCAAAAGCAATAAAGATATTTTCAGTACCCATGTTTCTATGTCAACAGACTTTTCAGTTGAGGAATGTAAGTTACTAACGATAATAAGAGACATAGAATCTCAAAGCACAACTAAGTAACAAGATTCCGCTTGACGGATGTAAGTTACTGACGTAAATAAGAGACATAGAATCTCAAAACGCAACTAAGTAACAAGATTCCGCTCGACGGATGTAAGTTACTGACGTAAATAAGAGACATAGAATCTCAAAGCGCAACTACGTAACAAGATTCCGCTTGACGGATGTAAGTTACTGACGTAAATAAGAGACATAGAATCTCAAAGCACAACTACGTAACAAGATTCCGCTTGACGGATGTAAGTTACTGACGATAGTAAGAGATATAATCTCAAAAGCAACTAACTCCGCCTTAACGGATGTAAAAAAGAGATATCGTATCTCAAAATGCAAGCCAACAAGTTATTAACCCCTACAAGGGATATTGAAAACTCCGCCTCGACGGGCGTCAGTTGCCGAGACCAAAGGCAAGCAAAGAAGAAAGCACAAAAAATAACTAAGGCACGAATATGCAGAAAAGAAACAGGTATATCTAAATTAGAGCCCAAAAACCAAGGGCAAATTCCATTGTTTTTGGACCTATAAACACTGGGCCAAACCATTCCACAGAAATTGTTCAAAAAAGACAAATTGCTTCAACAGTGGAGCCAAAAAAAAAAAAAAAAAACACAAAAGATTTCTTTTTTTTTAAGCAGCAGGGCAATCTTGATCAGCAGAAGGAGCAGCACCATCAGGAGCAGGTTCGTTTGCTAAGGCATCCCCCGAAGCACCAGGTTGACCAGAAGAAGACTGAGTAGCCTCGTCCACGGCCATCTCCTGGTCAATCTCCTCAAAATCAAGGTTCTCCAAATCCACCCCCGAAGGATGCTTGGCGAGGAACCTCCTTAGCAGCTCGAATCCTTTGAAGTACCAACTAAGCAGGACGGTATTGTACTCGTCGGTGGTTTGGAACGCCGCAACGGACCGAGCTGCTATAGTCTTTAATTTCTCCTTGGACACCAAGAGCTGTTCGTCCTTCTCCATAGTCAATTGACGTTCAACCCTTAGGTTGTCACTCAGAACCTTCATCTGCTCCTTCAGCTCGTTGGCTTCCCCCATTGATTGAATCAATTCCTTCTTCAAACCGGAGTTCTCAACTTCCAGAACCTCAACTTTCGATGCAAGGGAGGCCGCCTTTGCCTCTTGGGTTAGATACTCCGAGGTAATGTGCAAACTCTCCCCCAACACCTGAAACAGAAATTAAGGCTGTCAGCACACAAAGCTTCTATGAAGAATCAAAAAAAATACCCTGCTTTAAGGGATTACCTGAACAATCTTCTGCACATGACGGCTCGCAACACTATTAAAAGGCACTCCCGTAAGAACCTTCAAGTCACTTGCGGCCACTGCCCCGTGCGCCCTCTCCACCGCAGGCCTTCGTCGTCCCAGATGGTAGACGAGGAAGAAGCAACCTTATCTCTTGCCGTCTCCAAGCGTGGTCTCTTGGAAACGAGAGTAGGAAGCTCCTCAATCGACGTGGAAGGAGAGACCATCCTCGTCACCTCCACCCCAGAGGTGACGGAAGTAACCTGGACCGCGGGCGAAGCAAAGGAATCTTTTACTCGAACTACTTTTTTCCCTAAGTTTGACAGGGGTTCATTCTTCTTCGACTTGATCTTGGCGTATAAATCCTTGTTAAACCTCGTCGTCATCTCTAAAAAAAAAAAAAAAAAAAAGAGAAAAGGGAAAGGAAAAATGATGACGATGTAAATGAAGACGAAGAAAGAACAATCTCCACTCCTGAACCAGATACTTACTTTTCTTTTCTTCGATTTCGATGTTGCGGAGCACGAAGGAAGAAGGCTCTGGCCCCAAACAGTAAAAAGCTAGAGTTCTGGGACCCACAAGATCGTCCCAATCCTCGATCGTCTGCGCGTACTCAATGGCTTTTCTTACTCTCTCCTTGTATCGACTCTTCAACTTTGGTCGTTTCGTCACTGCAAAAAAGAAAAGAACAACGATCAACGAAAACGTCGTCAGTAACAACAGAGAGCAAACAAAAAAAAAAAAAAAAAAAAAAAAAAAAAAAAACTCAACGGACAAAAATATACATGGACGCACCTAATGATGGGTTTCCCCACTGACGGCGTAACCTCGGGAGATCACCCCAAATCTCACTCGAGGGGGTCTCAAAATCGTCACCTGACACAAAGAAAAATCGGGACTTCCAATACATGAAAGATGAAGGCAAGCCCTTGATAATCCTGTTTTTCCTCTCCCAAGGCACCAATTCATAGTACCCGTATTCTCTTGACGATTTTAGACGGTACAAATGGACAAGCTCGTCCATTTTGAGCATATCCCCGTCCACGGCCGCCATCCAAATACCCATACAACTCACCACGATCCTCCAGGAGTTAGGCATAAGCTGTCCAGGAGCTATGCCGAAGAAATCCAACATCTCCATCAAGAAAGGATGGACGGGAAACCTCAAACCACACAAAAAGGCCGCCTCATAGAAACAAATCTCCCCCGGGAAGAAGCTACAAGCCCGGTCATCTACTCCCGGTAAACGGACCCTCACCCGTTCTGGAAACTGAAACTTATCTCTAAATCTCCCCAGAGTTTCAGAATCAAGACCGCACTCCTCACCTAGGGCGTGAAAAGCCCTAACTTCTCTAAAACTCGAGATGGCTGTATCTCCTCCCACTGGGTCGTCGCTGGACGAAAGCCCAGTATCTAATTCGCTCGACCTAACGATAAACATAGTCCCTAACGCCCTTTCCTTACCCCTAAACCAATCCACAGACTGACGAAGCAAGGGCAGCAAGTCCGCCAACACAACCTCTAGACCGTTACCTTCGCAAATAAAACTACCTAGGCGCGTAGAACTACCTACAAAACCCCCCAAACGAGCAAACAAGAGGGAAATCGAAGGGCAAGCTGTCCTAACCTCAGAACCACTAACCATCAAAATCTAAAAACAAGATAGGCAGAATACAATCCCCACAAAAAAGGAAAAAGGGGAAAACAGGAACACAAAAATCAGAAAAAATCACGGAAAAGAGAAACAAAACCAAAAATTGAGGAAATACAAGTACCTCGGAAGCACCAACTCCGCCGTACGCAGGTACCCCCACGCCACGTGTCAGTCTGAAGTGAAAGATCGCCGGAGAAGAATTTGCAGAGAGAAGTAGAAGAAACGCAGTGCAACAGAAGTATTTTTGAAAAAACAAACAAAGAACAAAGAAAAGGAAGTTAAATAGCACAAAAATTAAAACAGCGGGAAAAACGAAGAGGCAAATGATGAGAACATTAATCACCACCAACCGAAGCACGACACATGGCCACGATCAGAACAACGCCACCACTGCGCATTTATTGCGGCACGAAATTCCAAGAGTCACCCGCCAACTCTTCACCTTCCTTGATCGCCACGACATGTCATGACGACCAAGGAATCCGGGGGCAACTGACGGGACTGACGAAGCAGATGATGACGACAAAAACATCACTGACGGAAATACCCCGGGTGACGAAGACGAGAATAAAGCAGCAGGAATATTCAATACCACCAATAAATGCCCAGGCTGGGTAAGGACAACTGTACAGCCCGTTGGACGAATTAAAGCCTCGCCATAAACCAAAAGGCGTAACTTAAGGCAGCATTAAAATCACCATAACTGTCACAACGGCTAAAGGAGCAGAAGGAACATATATAAACCAACCAAAAACCCAGTCAGAGGTACGATTACAAAAAGAGCTTAGCACATTCTTTATTTTCGATTCATTCTTGACTATAAAAAACCAGAAAGCTAACTTAAGTATCGGAGGTGCTTTGGCAGGCACCACACCGGTGGCCACTCTGACAGATAGCGACGTCGCCTCTTAGATCTCAGGAAGGCGGAGCACAGGTTTGATTCCATCCAGGTTCGATTCTCATTGTTACTGACGAACATTTTTTGCTTCATTATGTAGCATGCGAGATTCACAAGCAAGGTTATCAAAATCGGAATCCTACATAGAATCATGGGAGATAAGTAGGATCGTAGATAGTGATCGGATCGTGAGTCATAAGATCCTACATTATTTGAAAACAAAAAAAAAAAAAACAAAAAAATACACATTGATATATTAAATAATCACATAAATTATACATTCATTAATATAATTATCATACATCGCTACATTCATTTTTTAACATCATTTAAAGATGCCAAAAATCACAAAATGTGACACTCTATTAAGATATTTTTTATTAGGGTCCAACTGACACTCTCTCTACATTAGAATAGAAAATTTTGGTCTATTGAGATTTTATTTTAGGTCTAATTGAGCCTTCTGTTAAGTTAAAGAAGATCAAAAGAAACCAAGGTCGTTTGGGATTGTCAGAATCATATAATCCTACCGATCATGAATGATTGTAAAGATCCTTGAAAGATCCGAATAATTTTGGGCAGATAAGATCGTAAAATCGTAAAATTCAGATCAAAATTTTGACAATCATGCTCACAAGTGTAAGGCTCACATATGTTATGAGTAACAAATCTTATAAGATTGTTTCATAAGATGCTTTTACTTACCACATATAAGTTGAAAAACCTACCAAAACTGACATTGACCCTTTTGAATCCATTGCCATTATTGCAGTGATGAACCTTTGCTCAAAAACCCTAGGAACCTATACCTCCATCCCAAATCCAAACCAGACACAAAACCCCGTATAATCCAAGCAATTCCTACGTAATCGATGAGCATCTTCAAAATCCCTAGAGAAGTCTGTGACGGGTTGAACTCAGTGTTGGCGAAGTATTGGTGGGGGCAGACCCGGAATGAGCACAAAATCCATTGGAGCAGCCGGAAAAAGCTATGCACTCCTAAAAATAGAGGTGGGGTGGGCTTTCGGGACATTCATACGTTTAATCTTGCGATGTTGGCTAAGCAGGTGTAGAGACTCATACACGAGACACACTCTTTGTTCTACCGAGTGTACAAAGCAAGGTACTTCCCCACACGTTCATTCATGGAGGCTGACCTAGGAAACAACCCATCCGTCGTGTGGCGTAGTCTCCTCAGTGCTAGGGAGTTGATTCGAATGGGGTCCGTTTGGAAAATCGGAGATGGTTGTTCAGTCGGTATTCAAACTCATAAGTGGCTACCTCATCCTCGGATTTCCAAAACAATGTAGACCGGGCACTGCAGGTGGCCGACTTTATAAATCCACAAACCAAGCAATGGGACAGGGGGAAAGTCAATGACTGGTTTCAAACACCGACCAGAGATGAAATTCTACGGATTCCGCTGGGCAGTTTGGAGGGTCGGGATACATTGATATGGAATGAGAATAAGTCCCAAACATTCTCGGTGCGAACAGCTTATCAAGTAGAACTTCGGATGAAGCACACGGGGAGCGCGGAACACTCCAGGGTGCAAGAAGATAAAAGAATTTGGAGCAGGCTGTGGAAGTTATCCAACCCACCTAAAGTGCGGAACTTCGTGTGGTGGGCTAGCTCGGACATCCTACCTACCCGAGCAAATTTGGCCCGTCGGAGAGTATCCATTGATCCCAAGTGTGAGGTTTGTGGTCTGTGCGACGAGACGGTCCTCCACATCTTGTGGCAATGCCCTTTAGCGCGAAATGTGTGGGCACTTGTCAAAGGGAAGCTGCAGAAATGTGACTCCTCCGCAAGGACGTTTTTTAGCCTGGCCCAAACTCTGGATGAAAAGCTGCCCCGGATTGAGCTTGAGAGGTGGGCCATATGGAACGCGAGGAACAGGTTATATTTTGAAGCGGCTCAAACCCCGCCGCACGTAATACTCAAGAGTGTAAATTTGCTTTTAGTAGATTACCAGCGGTATTTACTAGAGTCTGAGCACCTGAGTGTGCTGTCCTCCTTGCGAGGCATTGTATTCTTTTATATTTGTTTTCCGTTTGGCTGTTTGTTTTGATGGGGTGTGGTCAAGTGCGTGCCACCCCCGGACTGTTCTCTTGCTTTATTAATATACTTCTGCCTACTCTGTCAAAAAAAAAAAAAACATGCCCAACAAGTTTATACAAAAAACAAAAAAAAAAAACAAAAACTGCCAGCATGGTTTATGTACATGACACGTGGAGCAATTTCACAAAGTACAGATATGAAAAGAAGAATGATAAAGAAAAAGAGATCCTAGAGACGAGACTGATCAGAATTTGTATTTGTTATCCTTAGCTAGTTAGCTTAGTCATAGCGTTAAGGAGTAGTGTAGCAGTTAGTGAACAATTGAGTGGGATCTCTTGCAGAGTTTGTCAAGTCTGCTTGAGCATCTTTAACGAAATGTAGCTGTAGGGGATATTTAGTAAATCACATAATTGATTGTTGAATAAAAAAGTTAATCGAAATATATTTGAACTGATTTTATTTTGTGTCCCATCTGTGTTTATATGAAAACCGAATAAATAAATAAATAAAAACACATGCACAATTCACCAAACTCAGTCAGTTGATTGATTTTGTTTAAAGCTGTGTTCATTGTGTGACCCTAAAAATCTAAATCTTATTTGATCCTTAATACACGTGTAGTAAATGAAATTGCAAATAAATAAAAATTTGATCTTGAATTCATGGAACCCTTCAGTCTGGTTGCTCAAAGCCAATCATTGCTTGCAGCTAATTTAATATATACCAAAAAGTTGAGCCCCAAATTTACAGCAAAATCAAAAGGTCAATTACTCTTACCCACACTCTGTAAGAAAATGAGCAATTGAAGGAAAGAGTATGATACACCCCCTATTGTTGCATACTGCAACTTTTCAGTCCCTTCTACTTCTGGGAAATCTTCATCTCCCGAGCGATTGAATCCCCCAGCCAACCACCCCAAGTTCTTGTATCCTCCTTCATACAACTTTGTAGCTGCCATAATGGACCTGAAATAACAACAACAAAACCAAGAAATTGCTAATTAAATTATCAAGCTAGTGCTTAATTTCTTGGCCTGTTGAATAGAACATTATGGCCTTTATTTTTACTTGAAATGGATAGAGTTTCACAATTGAAATTTTATTTTTCTAGATTTGACAATAAAGAAGCATGGACACTTTACAGCTCGGAGCATAATCTTCTCTATTTCACTTAAAATGGAGAGAATTCATTTCACGAATAAGATTTTATTTCCTGGATCTAACAATATACAAAATGTCACGTCATTTAAAACTTGAAAAGATATACTTTTAGATTTATAATATTTAATCTAAACTATGAAATGAATCCATTTCAATGAAGAGAATCCTAGCACTTAAAATTGATTTTGTCCCGAACACACCAAAGTACCATATCCTTATAGTATCCCCATTATATTAGAAGAAAACAAAAATTATTTGAAAAGATTTCTTTGATTCTAATTATATTTTCAAAGATTTTGATAGTTGCTGTTTATTTTAAAAAATTAAAATAATCATTATATATATATATATATATTTTAATGTATTCCAATTTTGTTCTGATTTTTCAAAAATTGATGTATACTATTGTGTGACTTGTGTCAATGTTCTTTTCCATGCTTTATTTGTTTGACAATGCATAAGATCTCATGAATGCACCTTAGATTTATAATATTTGATGTAATTATTAATTAACTATGAATTGGATCGATTTTAAATAGAGAGATCATTCGATATATGTGCACGACAATTTATTACAATCCATGCCCAGCTAGCGCCTTCAGCCTTGTGTTAAACTAATGGTTAAGTGATTAAATTCACCATTTCTTAATAGCTTAAACTTTTGGGACAATCGGTAATTTAACATAGTATCAAACTAGGAGATCCTGAGTTCGATCCCTAGTTTTACTCCACCTCCTATTTAAAATGTTAAATTCCCACTTGTTGAGGTCCCACGTATTAAGGGAAAGTTTAGGCCCACAAGTGAGGGGGAGAGTTAAACTAATGGTTAAGTGATTAAATTCACCATTTTCTAATAGCTTAAACTTTTGGGACAATCGGTAATTTAACACCTTGAATATGAAAATGAAATTCTCACCTTAGCCCTTCACCACAAGCTACAAGAAATTCAGAGTCCTTATCAAGAACAACCTCCTCTACTCGCAACAAGAAATCAGGATTCACAGTAGTGAAATATTGGCCAATCCATAGCCCAATGCAGCCAAAATGCACCCACTTCTTCAAAAGAGTAAGAGGGCTATTGTTCTTGTCCTCAATAAACAGTGGAACATTCAGTGACCCCTTCACATGAGCCTTCTCTGTCTCCCAAATGGGTTTGATGTCCAGGAGTGTGAAGCCATCGGAATTAATGGCTGCCATTGCTTCCTTTGGCTTTATGGCCCTGATGGCCTGGGACTGTATGAGCTGCTGGCCATTATTGCTGCTGGACACTGCATTGACTTGAAGTGCTAGTCTTCTTTTGGTGGTGGGAAGGGGTGGCTTAGGTTGTTTCTCATGCTTTGTGTTAAGACATATGTGGTTCACTTATTAAGGACATATGTTACTCTTTTGTGTAAATTGGTTTATTTTTTGACAAAACGCATTTTGTTTGTGATTGGGTAGATTTAGGATGATTTTAATACTTTAAGAAATCTTGGTTCAAGATCAAGTGTTAAATAAGCTATGTAAGTATGTCCAAGAATCAAGCTGAGAATTGTCTGTCAGTAAAGCTCGACAGCTGCATCTATTGAGCTTTAAGAAGCTGTTTCATTCCCATGGCTCGACAGCTGCTCAACAGGACTTCGACACCTCTAGCTGTTGAGATTTAAGGAAAATAGAATTTCAGATCTGTTTTGATTCCAATCCATGGATATGTCTTTGGGACTTCTTTTCTTATAACCTTAGACATATAAAAGGATAATTTTTAAGGGCCGTACTAGAGATACAAGTTGCATAAGTATTGAGCAAAGTCTGTTCAAGCAATTTGTGACCAGAGACAAAGTTTGACCTAGTTCATCTCTTTGTGAAGAAGCTGCAGTGTTTGTGCATCGTAGGGTTTTGTAACAAAGTACCTTCTTGTTTCTTATTGTGAGGATGTACTGAAGAACTTTGCAACCAACATCTTTCTCAAGTTGGTGATTGAAGTCGCGTACTAGGATCCGCGCAATTGGTTAGTCACGTGCTGGGAGCCGTGCATTAAAAATGGGAGATTGTCACTATAGAACAAGTCCAATTGGGTATTGGGGTAAAGGTTCAACTGTAGGTTGGTATAAGGTACTGAGATTTCTTTACTTGTAACCGCTTGTTGTGATAATAGTGGATTCTCAAGAGTGGTGATCTTAAAATCACCCGGTAGGGTTTTTGCCTTTGAGGTTTTCCCCGTTCGTAAACAAATCACCGTGTCAATTTATTTTTCACTGCATTTTAGTTTATTGGTGATTTGTTTGTGCTATCACGCGTTTACATGTTAATTTGGTTAATTAATTAAACTTGGCTAATTAATCAATTAAGTCATCACAATGGGTCAATACGTTTTTGGCCTAACAAGTGGTATCAGAGGAGGCATACTCTGATTAGGGTTTAATCGTTATGTGTGATCTATTGACCCCTATTTGTCATGAATAGAGGACAGTCTCTCATTATTTCTCATTTATTTAATAGAACTAACTGTGCATACTAGTAGGTACGCATGAGAGCTTTTTTGTAGTCTCTAATGAAAAGGTGTGGCAAGCTGTAGAGATTGGCTGAACTAAGCCAGAGGAAGCGTCGGCTGATTGGGATGAGGCTAAGATCAAGGCGGCAAACTTCAACAGTAGGGCATTAAATGCATTGTTCAGTGCAGTCACGAATGAGGAATTTAAAAAGATATCCTTCACCGAAACTGCAAAGGAAGCATGAACCATCCTCCAGATAACCTATAAGGAAACAAAAGCTGTCAAGGATTCGAAGCTACAGAGGCTCACAACAAGCTTTGAAGAGATAAAGATGGAGGATGATGAGTCGTTTGATGAGTTTTATGCTAAACTTAAGGACATAGTGAACTCTGCCTTTAATCTTGGAGAAACTATCCCAGAACCCAAGATTGTGAGAAAAGTGCTCAGATCTCTACCTGAAAGATTCCATGCCAAGATCACTGCGATTGAGGAATCAAAGGATATTAACAAAATTCCTTTAACCGAGCTAGTTGGGAATCTACAGACCTATGAGTTGGGTTTGTCTAGAACTGGAAAGTCTAGCAAGAGCAAGAGTATGGCACTGAAGGCTAAGAGTAGTGAGACGAAGGAGTCTTCAGGCAATGAAGATTCTAAGATGAAGTCCTACATCACCCGACAATTCAAGAAGTTTATGAATGCAAATGGGGAAGGCTTCAATAAGGACTGTAGGCAATCTAGTTCCTTTTAGTTCAAGAGCTAAGATAAAGGGAAGAAGGATACTAGGGATGGCGGTCAGTACACTGTTCCTACTAGACCTAAGTGTTTTGGGTGCCAAGGCTTTGGACATATGAAACAAGAATTCCCAACATATCTTAAGACAATTAGGAAAAGCAAGGCACTTGCTGTTATGCTCAGTGACACTGAACTTGAAGATGATTCATTGCCACTGTTAATCCTACTGAGGAGATTGTTCAAGATGTAGATGAAGAAGAGGAATTGGTGGAATCTAAAATCGAGAAGATGAATAATCAAGATGACATTCACACAGCCTATGCTAAGTTATAGAAGGTCTCAGAATAGCATGAAAAGTTGCATAGGTTGACCACCAAAAAGCTTAGTGATGTGGAGCTTGAATGTAAAGAGCTTTTCACAAAGTTTGATGAAGAAAATCAAACTATTGGAGCATTGAAATTTGAGAATAACTTCTTGGCTGAGAAGACCAAGAAACTTAGGGCATAACTGTTCTAAGTTAAAGCTCATCTGGAAAGGACTTCAAGTGCTAAGCTCGATGAGATGCTCAGTTTTCAAAAATCTGCTTTAGATCGAATAGGTGTAGGGTATGATTTCTTTTCCTCTAATGTTGCTTCTACTAGTACAACTATTTTTATTCCTCCTAGCAATAATGTTGAAATTGAGAACACTAATGTTAAAACTGGTTTAGTTAGTGAGAACATAGACAAGAGTAAATCTATCTTAAAAGCATCCCCTAAGCAGGATAGGAAAGAAGTTAAAAACCCTAGAGCTAAGAAGACAAATTCTCAAAATCCTAAACAAAAGAAGCAGCATCTCTGTTATCATTGTGGAGCAGCTGGTCATACTTGCCCAAATTGCTACAATTGGTTAGCCACTCAAAATAGCAACAACACGGTGGCGTCAGGAAACCAAAATCAGTGTCCGTCTGCGTTTGCTCCTCTCAGAGATCTTCTTAAAGAACTTATGTTCCTTCCAAACTTGAACGGTATCAATTCTTTCCCCTCACCTCCGGTTCGTGGGTTTGCGAAAAAGAAAGGTTCTTCCAAGGTCTGGAAGGAAAAAGGTTCCAAGTGATTTAATCACTTTTTCTCTCTCTTCATCTATTTTTGGTTCTGAATTTCGTGTGTGTTTTGTTTTTAATGCTTTTAAGTTAGTCTAGTTTTATGCTTTGTCTTGTGTTGTTTGTTACATGTTTTTGGTTTTTAGTTTTTTAGTCTTATTTTTTTTGTTTTGTTTTCAAAATAAAATAAAAAATGAAAAATTCAAAAAAATTCAAAAACAGTGTATGTTTATGTACATTGGTTCTTGTGAACCTTAAAATGGCCAATGAAATAAAGTTTTCTAAATTTTGCATCGTTTGTAGCTTAGATGAGCATCCTTATGCACAACTAAGCAAGTGAGCTTTGTGGCTCTTTGTTTGTGATGAGTAAGGTTAAGCGATTTCGTGTACTTAATACTCGTATCACTCTTTTTGACGAGAAGGACTAGAAAATTCTAAGAGAAATGCATAAATAACCATCTCACCATTGTTACCTGCCAATCATGTAAATGACATCTGTATGCTTCGGCATAGCAAAAGTGCAATGTTAATGACATCTGTATGCTTCGGCATAGCAAAAGTGCAATGTCAAAAAGCTTAACATAATTGAGTATTTCTTTTCTCTCTTTTATATACCTATGCATGATATGCTTAATAAAAAGAAAAATATGCACAGAAAATAAAAGTAAAAAGAACAAAATGCTTTAAAATATGATTGCAAGTATGTTTTCTAGGAGATATGGGAGTTATAGGATGTGCCTTGAAGGTGATAGTTCCCATCAAACAGTTATGATTGTGTGTGAGTTAAAGTAATTTTCTCATATCTCAAATCGTCACAACATTGAGACACTTATGCAATCTTGTAATGTGTTTCACACACAACACACAAAATGCTTTGCTATTCTTGATACATGTGTAGGTACAATGTGATTTGGTCATCACAAGGTTTACATGTGTTAATGTATGCTCACTAAACTTTCTTGACTTGTTTTTGAAATATAAAATTGGTTAGACTTGTTTAGTGTGTGTGTGTGTGTGTGTGTGTGTTTTGGATCAAAATGCATGACATTTTTCTTATTGAGAGATGTTTATGAGAGATCAAAATGTTGTTTGAATATTTGGTTGAGTTGCATTCTTGATTGCATTCATATCTGTGTTTTTTCCTTCTTGAAAAACTGATTTTAAGTCATCTTGACACCTTCTTGGCACCTCTCGATACTTGGCGTATCTGTCGAGCTCCTAAGGTGTTTCTTATCGCAATCTCGATAGCTTCTCGATAGCTGGTGGATCGATCGAGAAATCTCCTGGCCTCTCGATAGCTTCTCGACAGCTTGTGGATCGATCGAGAAACCTCAGGGCTTCTCGATGGCTGGTGGATCGATCGAACTTCTTTTTCGTGTCTGATGGTTGTTCCTCGACAGCTACATCTGTCGATGCCTCTTTTTCTCGACACCTACCTCGACACCTCTCGATACCTCTATCTGTCAAGATTTACTAAGGATCTATATATATATATATATATATATATATATGTTTAGTGCGATCGGACTTGATTTCTCTCAACCACTCTCTCAATAGCTTTGACTTCTCACCTCCCTTCTCACTCTCTCTCACTCCAAAAACTCTCTTCAAGGTTTCCTCAAGCTTTTTAAAGTTTTTCCTCACTTGGTAAGCTTTCTATCTCTTATTCTACATGCATTTCATGTTTTGAAACCTAAGTTTTTTTTTTTTTTTTTTTGAAATATATTGGGGTTTTTCAAAATTGTTAAGTTCTTAAGAAATTCTAGAATGGGTTTTTGCCTAGATGAGTTTCAATTTTCATACATTGCATCACATAAGCATAATAACTGTATTATCATGCAATTAGATGTGTGCAAAGCAATTGTGTGTTGGTAGGATTGGATTGGGCTGAGTCCATGATGTCTTTTGTATTGCATGTCACATGTTCATGCATTTTTCATGTATACGTTCTTTCCTTTCAATATACTTGTTATATTTAACTGTGTTGAAACTTTTCTGAGTGTTTCTATCTTCCTCCTCTCTCTCTAGTTTGCGCTAGTGCATCAATGGCACCAAAACGTAAGTTTATTCCGACATAAAACCTTCTTCGTTCTAAGGCCTCTTCATCTTCTGATCCTACTCCCTCTTCTGTTCGGTTTCGTGATGAGAAAGCCCAACAGGACTTCTCGGAGAACTTTTCAAAACGAGGTGTTCATTCGAAATGTCGAGTTATTTTGTCGGATTTCACTAACATTGACCTTCCCGATGTCATTCACAAACGGGAATGGGAGTCACTGTGTAACGTCTCGGTCACTTGTTCTTCCGTGCTTATCCGGGAGTTCTACTCCAACATGCATGGAACTGATACTTCAGTACCTCTCTTTCATACTCACGTTCGAGGTACGCGCATTGTTGTCACACCGAAGTTAGTATCCTTTATGCTTCGAGTTCCGAGGGTTGCACATCCTGACTACCTCGGCTGTGAGTGTCTACGGACTGTGTTCAAAGACGAGATGATCTCTGCTTTCTATGAGCACCCAGCTGATTGGGGTGAACATCAGTTCATATCATGTCGACCTTTTGCTAAAGGTCCTAGATTCTTGAACATGGTGATGACCTTTGTTTTATATCCTCTCTCTCTCACTATAACTCTATCACAGAGCCTCGTGCTCAGTTTTTGTTGTCCCTTCTTGAGGATCTTTCCATAGATTTTCCTTCACACTGCATTATTTCTATCATAGATGTATATAGGGATACGACGACTCGTGATAAGCTCATCTTTCCTTCTGCTATCACGCAAATTTTAAGCCATTTTTCTGTTCCTTTTCCCTCATCCGACCACTTCTCCATTATGTGTCATTGACTACACTACCGTTAAACGGAGTGAGGCGCAATTTGTTCGAGGCGGTCCAGTTCAGTAGCTCCTCCCTCTACCTCAACTCCTTCTACCTCTGCTTCCTCTTCTTCAGCGAGTGTTGTGACTTTGGATGCGATTATGGCGCAGCTTCAGCGCATAGATGCTTACCTTGGTACTCTTTCTACTGAGTTGTATCAGGTGAACACTCATGTTGGCCGCATTGCTAGGCGGTAGGCTCGCCTTGGTGGTTCTGTGGGGTCTCCTTCTCCTCCTCCGGAGGCATTCGAGACATCCGATGATGGTTCCGGCGACGATGATGATGATGAGGATGGAGATGCTAGCTCTTCCAGTTATGACGAGATGTCTACTTAACACTCATACCCTTTGTCACTCGTGACAAAAAGGAGAAGTAGTTTTGGATATGAAAGTAGTCACTCTTAAGGAGAGAGTTAGGATATAGGAGATTTTTGTTAGGGGGAGTGTTATTTGATTTGAGGGATGTAGTGAGGACTGCATGTATTTTTTTCTTTTCTTTTTGTGTTGGAGATACATGTTCTTGTACCTAGGTCTTGTGACCATTTTTACATACATGATGCTTACTATCAGGTGGTATATATGATGATGTATGTTTTATGCACCTATCTTTACATGTGTTGTTTCTTTTCTTTCTTTATACATATATTTCTTATTCTTGTATGCAATCTATTATTTCTACTTCACACAAAGATGCATTGATGTGTTTTATTTAAAAGTATTTCAAAAATACAGGTTGTCAAAGGCTACTTGTCATGAACTCTCTTCTTGCAAAGTTTTTCAAGAGTTTATATTAGGATAGATTTTATTGTACTTAACAAGTGAGAATGAGTTGAGTAATTTATGACTGACTTCTCTCATATGTTTATTTGTTTGTTGTGGTTTTGTCACGGATTGCCAAATGGGGAGATTGTTAGGACATATGTGGTTCACTTATTAAGGACATATATCACTCTTTTATGTAAATTGACTTATCCTTTGACAAAACGTACTTTGTTTGTAATTGGGTAGATCTAGGATGATTTTAATACTTCAAGAAACTTTGGTTCAAGATCAAGTGTTCAAGCCATGTAAGTATGTCCAAGAATCAGGCTGAGAATTTTCTGTCATTAAAGCTCGACAGCTACATCTATCGAGCTTTAATAAGTTGTTTCAATCCCGTGGCTCAACAGCACCTCGACACCTCTAACTCTCGAGATTGAAGGAAAACAAAATTTCAGATTTGTTTTGATTCCAATCCTTGAATATGTCTTTAGGACTTCTTTTCTTACAACCTTAGACATATAAAAGGATAATTTTTAAGGGCCGTACCAGAGATACAAGTTGCACAAGCATTGAGTAAAGTCTGTTAAAGCAATTTGTGACCAAAGACAAAATTTTCCCTAATTCATCTCTTTATGAAAAAGTTGCTGTGTTTGTGCACTGTAGGATTTTGTAACCAAGCATCTTCTTGTTCCTTATTGTAAGGATGAACTGAAGAACTTTGCAACTAACATCTTTCTCAAGTTGGTAATTGAAGTCGCGTATTGGGATCCGTGTAATTGGTTGGTCATGTACTGAGAGCCGTGCATTGAAAAAGAGAGATTGTCACTGTAGAACAAGTCCAATTAGGTATTGGGATAAGGGTTCAACTGTAGGTTGGTATACGGTACTGAGATTCCTTTACTTGTAACCGCTTGTTGTGATAATAGTGGATTCTTAGGAGTAGTGACCTTAAAATCACCTAGTGGAGTTTTTGTCTTGGAGGTTTTCCCCATTCGTAAACAAATCATTGTGTCAATTTATTTTCCGCTGCATTTTAGTTTATTGGTGATTTGTTTGTGCTACCACGCGTTTGCATGTTAATTTGGTTAATTAATTAAACTTGGCTAATTAATCAATTAAGTCATCACAAGGGGTCAATACGTTTTTGGCCTAACACTTTGAATTAAACGTGGATATGTGGTTCAGTTGGATTGCCATCTCTCTCTCTCTCTCTCTCTCTCTCTCTCTCTCTCTCTCATCCTGAACTAAAAATCTGTGTAATTGATATTTGTGCAGTGAATTAATCCAATAAGCCCTTTATTTTGAGCTATTTCTAAGCAAAAAGCATCAAGTCAAGGGTTTGACTCCAGGATAAAGACATAAGAAAGCTTTTTTAATTTTTATTTATTTTTAATAAAATAGATAGGCTAGGATTTAAAACTTATGATATCCATTTTTATGATGAACTAGTCATAAATTTACGCGATGCAACTTATAAGTATTAGTCTCAAAATCTTTTTAAAATGATAAGATTACTTTCTACTTATAAAAAAATGCATAACAAAGTATAATTGATATAATATATTAGATTTTTTAAATTATCTATATTTTTTTATTTGAAAGTGATTTAAAATTTGAAATTTTTTTTTTTTGAGGAAATATAATGCATTTTACATTAAATTATTATATAAGGTGAGATATTTTATAAATAATGTAATGTGAGGTTGGAATTTGTTTCTACTATTTCTTATAAAGAGTTCATCCTCTAAAACAGACTAAATTGGATTGAAGTAGACCAAATGGACTAAAGGATCGACGTGGACCAAATTGAAGTGGCCTACATTAGATCGTATGGACCAAATTAGACTAAATTGGACTAAATTGCACACAAGTGGATCAAAATTAACTAAAATGAACCGAATTAGACTGATGTGGACTGAATTGACCTAATTAGACTAAAGTTGACCAAATTAGACCAAATTGGACCATGTGGACCAAATTAGACCAAATTGGAGCAAAAGAACCAAAATGCTAAACTGACATAACTCAATAGGAGCGTAGTAACAATATATAAATATAGATGATGGGATTTCAAATTTGTGGCATTTGTTCCAAAATTATTGTTTTATACCATTAAGTCAATACACATGCATTATGATAATTACTCTTTTTCATTAGGTCAAGACATCAATTTTTTTGTAGGCAAATTTTTAATCTAATTTCTTTATATGATGATAAGAAACTTTATTAGTTAAGCTAATTGAAATTCACTTGATTGAGCTATTTCTAAACATGGCATTATATAATGTTTAGTAAACAATCACATAGTGTGAAATGTGAGTGTCTAGTTCACCCCTCGCATTAGTTGATGAAATTTTTGGTTCTTGAATAGAGAACTTAGAAGTGAAGATAGAATTTCAGTATAAAAAAAAAAAGAAGTTAAGATAGAATTCCATTAAGAAACTTCTCTTAACTTTTATAAATCAATAATGATTTTATTAATGAGAATTAGAGAGTTACAAAATATCTAAAAAGAAATAATAGTAACTGCATCACTCATTTTATATTTGACAATATCATTCCAGAAATGTGTCAGGGCTAGAATTGCTAGATAATAAGAATCCTGTAGTCTCACTAATTATCTGGCAAATTTAGCCACACATATCTCTATAGATCTAGCAAGTAATGGTAGGAAAAAAAATTGAACTCCAAACATAAATAATTGAGAGAGGTAGTGTAAAATATTCCGATAGTGGTTGTTTGATTCACTTATTTATTAGAATATGTATTTGAACATTTTTCTAACATCAACAATGAATATGGTGTTTTTGGGACACTTGTATGTAGTCAAAATGGAATGGAAAAATGTGTTAAATTTGGAGGTTTCAAGTTCCATTTACAACACTATGTTCACCGGGTAAATGGTGAAATACTTTGGCCATATAATGTACTATTCAACCTTTAAAAAAAAAAAAAAAAAAAAAGCCCTTGGTTTTGGGGTCATTTTACACTACCATTTTCTACTACTAAATTTAAATGTATCAATACTCATGGTTAGCTTAAAATCCATACGGAATTTCTTTTATTAGATTGCCACTAAACAACTTGACTCAGTTTGTTTCGGTATAAAATGCTTTCTAACATCGAAGCATTTGAATTGTTGGCCTTCCTAGACTTGTTCTTGCATTCTCAATAGACAATGCACTACTTCCAATAAAATGCTCGCTTGGATGAAGGGAAGAAGGAGGGAGAATGGAGGGGAGTAGAGTAGAGTTGGCTAAAAATAAATTAATTTTGTGTTAAATTTACTCTACTCTACTCTACTCCCCCTCACTCCCTCACAATCCAAACGGACCATAAAAGATGGGAATTGAAATAAAGATGTAATTTTCAATCCAAATGTTTTTTTTATTGTTGAGTATTGCAGAAAAAAGAAAGATTAACAGCTTATTTAGCTGAAGTTGAAAATTTTTGCTGAAAGTATTATAAATAAAGGTAAAAGTTAACTAAAATAGTACAGTAAAACTCATAAATAGTATCGAAAAATATAATAACATCTATAAAAGTAGCAAAAATAAACTAAATAGTAAAATAAGATGATTTTAAAGTCACTTTTCACATGCAACCTAAAAGACTTAAATAAATAACAATGACTAGCAATTCAAATTAACAACTTTCAAACTTCATGTTCAACTTTTTGAAACAAACTAGAATGCTATTCAAACTTCAATGGGAGGGGAGGAACTGGTGTTGGCCATGATTGTTGCTGAAGTAGGAAGACAGAGTTTGTGTTGTCATCTGCTGTTGGCCATGATTGTTGCTGACGTAGGAAGGCAGATTCTGCGTTGTAAACTAAGTTTTCCTTCGTATTTTCTAGTTCGATGGCAACTTTCAATACCATCGTTTGCGAGTCCCACATAAGAATGTAATTGCGGAATTTGAAGAAGAAAATTGTGTCATCATTTGGGTGGAAAGCTGGCAACAACACCATCGGTGATAAAGACACTAACTTAGCAAGATTGGGATATTCTAAAATCATTTCCTTAATATAAACTTTGTGTTTCAGGCACCATCTACCTCCATTATCATAATCCTCCAGTTCCCAAATAGAAAAAAAGTCAACAGTTAGATTTGGCCCATTTGGGTACATGTATCTCGATGGATAATATTGATGGATTATCCGAAGATGCCCTCGAAACACAGCAAGGGAGACTAACCAGAATTGATTATGAAAAAGGCTGATGGGTGTTTCAATATAACCGCATCGTTCTGCATCGTTGAATGGATCGAACACAAAAATGCCTTGGAGTTGTCCATATGTATAATTCGCCAAATGCATCATCGCATTGCAAACAACAACAGCAGCCTTCTTAGATATGAAACTGTTCGGTTTCAATCCCCGTGGTGACAAAGAAACATCTGAGTTGCACCATTCACCAGTGTCGGAAGAAAAAATCTGCATATGTAATTTAGTATTGGGGTGAGTGGGAGGATGAAAGCGTACCACCTTATATCTGTAATGTGCATGGGTTTTACATCCCTGCTCTATATCACAACTATATGGATCGCATATAAAGCCAACCATAACGTCCTTGTTACTGTAGAAGGAAAGGGGAAGGTGAGGAAGAGTGATCCATTGTTTTGTAAGCGGATTGCAGATGCAATACTCACAAAAACCTGGCTTAAAATTTAAAATAAAGTCTTCCTTAACTTCTCTGTATAGTAACAATAAGTCGTTGAACGATGCTGTGATTATGTAGTGATAATTTTTCCTTACTCCTCGTTTGATACAGGGAAGAAAGTTGAGAAAATCATCACCGACGACACAGTCCCCAGAATTATAGGATGGAAAAACCAAGAGGTCCAGGACATTCATAGTCGAACTAAAACACTTCTGTAACACAAGAGTAAAAGAGTCTGAGTTCGAGTCTGATGAATTTGACTTACTGAATTGATGGCAGTGGTGAATGAAGCCGCGAACAAAGTAAGGATCGGAAATAAGAGAAAACCAGCGCTTTGAGACGGATTTGAATTGGAAAACAGATCGACAAGGGAGTCGATAAAAAATCTCCGACAACAGAGCATCAGGTAGTTTGTTGATCAATTCATATAATGGTTTTGATGATTGGGTCGGATTTTTTTTTCTTCTTTTGCGAAGTGGAAGCAAAGAAAGGTCTGTGCTTGCCTTCAAAAGAGACATGGCTGCGGCAAAAGGAGATAGATTTGTTGGGGAAGAAGAGAAACAGACGTACGTATATCTACTCTCTCTACCTCTAGGGTTTGTGTTTCTGTGAGTGGTATAAGTAGGGGTGTGCAGCCAACCCGCCAAATTCAACTCAACCTAACCTAACTCGTCGGGTTAGGTAATCTTTTAGGACTTTGTGGGTTGGGTTGGGTTACAAATTTTTTTTGATAACGGGTTGGGTTGAGTTTGAGTTATAAAATTTCAAACCTGTCAAACCCAACCCGACCCACCCATATATTTAATATATATATATATATATATATATTAAATATATTATATAATTAATAATTTTTTAAAATAACTTGTTCTTCGTATCCTATATAAAAATCAATTAGTTCACACATATTCTTAAAATAATTACTATTTTTATTTAATCATTAGTGTTGTTTGCTTTTAAGGAATTATATTATACTAATCTTTGGATTTTTTTTAATATATTTATATTTTTTCAGCTTAATTTAATAATAAAAAAAATTGTCCCACTCATAAGTTCAACCTGACTTAACTCTACTCATGCACACCCCTAGGTATAAGGGACCTTTGCCAAAGTCAACAATATCAAAAAATTTCATCCCTTTGCCATAACTGTTTTTCTATGTGACAAGATGTGATTGACGGCTTTATCAATTACATGGACTTTTTTTATTTTTTTTCATTCATTTAAAGTCTATCACATAAATTAAATGTTACAAATTAAAGTGTCTATGAAAGGACACAGTTCAAGAATTTTTTTTTCCCAACCTTAGCTTGATTTCGGCCTTCAAATTTTTCTTTGTTTCTTTTTTTTTTTTTTTTTTCTTTTTTCTTTTTTCCTGCTGAACATTAGAGATAAAAATCTTCAATTCTATTTGTGATGTTCTAAAATTATTGTGAAGAATTGAACATATTCAATTGGGAATTAGAGAAAGTTCGAATAATATGAGAAAATATAATCAGAATAATTAATACAAAGAGTGAAAACAAGCTGAGTTTGATATTTTTTGCATGAACCCAAGTAATTTCCAATATAAATCATGCAACACAATTGCCAAAAGCTTGAGCACACCATGGAGTAACATAGTTTCAAATTCAACAAGTGTGTTTGATCTAATGAGGAGGAGGAAGAAGAAGATGAAAAAGGGGTTAAACGGTATAGCATCAAGGTATTAGTCGTTATCATTTTTTTTTTCAAAGATAAATGAAATAGTGATCTTAAAATATATGAACTTATATAATTCTATTACACTATATCTCAATATATACGATGATTTAATTAAGTAAATAGCTCTATTTATTTACTATTTCATAAGTTTAAATCTTAATTAAAAAATATTAATAGATATAAGTGGAACAACAATATTTCAAAAACGTAATGCTTGAAAAGCAAGTTGGTGACACAATAGAAATTGCAAATCATGTAGTGTTTGACAAAAGAGCAGAGGAGTTAATTTTATGCAACTCTCCAATATGGAAGACGAGGTACGAATGGTTGAAACATTTTATTTGTCTAATATGATGAAACAAATTATGTTAGATTGAAAACTAAGGGTATATTTGGTAACTGTTTTTTCCTTTTATTTTCTGTTTTAAAAAATAATGAATAGAAAACAAAAAATGTTTTCAAAACTCAATTTGTGAAAGAAACTGAAAACATAAACTGAAAACATGCAAAAAGTTGTTTTCAGTTTGTAATTTTCAAAAGTTAATGAAAATACGCATTTAATTTAATGAAGCTATCTTATTTAATGAGTTAGCATTAAAGTTCAAACCCTAGTAACAATATATTTTAGTATTTTCTATTTTTTCTTCAAAAAACTTTTTTTTTTTTTTTTTAATTTCACCTAACCAAACATGTTTTTGATTTTAAAAATACAAGAAAATTGTTTTTTCTTTATATTCCCAAAAACAAGTTTTTAAAAATAGAAAACAAAACTGTTACCAAATGTAAGGTCACAATTTGCACCCGAACTCAACACTGTGAAGGGAACAGGCCCAAAAAGCCCTAAAACAATGAATTTGTAGAGCGTGAGTCTGGAACCTAGGTTATTTTGGATGTTGAAAAACAAAAACGTTGGGCTAGGTCCACGAATCACTAGAAAACAACCTTCAATGTATCATAAGCTCTCCTTGGACGTAAGCCGAGGACTCTCTATATTGATTTTTCCTTTTTCTTAAAGACAATTTACAGTTTATCCCCCCTCTGTCCAAAGTTCTCTCTATTTATATTCTTTTTCTCCCTCGTTCTCCAACTGATCGAATCATCAATGCAGATACATTTCCCATCCACCACCCTCTAGAAATCTTCCCCCAATAGCTATAAGGCTGACCACCATCATCTCAGATGTCACTTCCTTATTAATACGGCCAGAGGGGTAGGTGCGAGGTCTATAATATGGCAGTAGCAGCTTTCTGCAATATGTTTCCCATTCGTACTTCTTTTCTGCATTCCTCTGGAGTATATCTTCACTTGTTGAGCTTTCTTGATTCCTTCTAAACATCATGGCGTATCTTATGACCTTCACCTCAGTTAGCCGAGGATGTATCCCTTCTCAGACCATTCTAACTAGCCTCTACCCCAACAGTGAGCTTGTGGACCTTTAAGTTCGGTGCCATTGTTGTCGCCAGACCCTCCTCGGATAAGTTAACGTTCTCGGATCATGCCCAAGGCCCAAAGACATGCTTTGATACTTCTGTCCTCACAATAGCCCCTCAAAAATTTATGAAGAAAAATGATTTTTTGACTCAAACCACAGCCTCCATGCGCTTTCCAAACCGCTGCACGTGAGAAGTCCACCTGTACCTTCTGAAACGGCTCCTGACGCCTCGAATCCCGCAACGCCCCCATTAATTGCTCCAAGTAACTCCCCGTTGCCCACGTTCAACAATGAGATGCAAATCCAATGGCCCGGTTTTTTTCCCGTAAATTTGAGCGGGATAGCTCTCATGAACCGCCGCCTCCCAAACATTCAAAACGTCTAGGAAATTGTGAAATCAGTCATTACTCAAAAAAGCAATCGCATCCTGGGAATATCTATCTTCATTTTCTTTCAAGAAGTTCTCAAAAAGTCGTACACCTTTCTTCAGTAAGTTCTTATTCTATTAGACCTTTTCTCATCGGCTGTAGTCCTCGGCTATTAAATTTTACCCCTTTTCTTTCTAAACTTCCCCTCTTACTACGACCAAATGGGTAGGTTCAAGTGTCTAGTGGATACTGACTCTGGCATGGAAGGTTTCTGAGCCAAATGCCACATTCCTCCAGAAGTGGGTTTAAAGTACTGCCCCCTAGAAGCTGTAGCCGACTCTAAGAAAGAAGGGCAAGTTGTCATTCCCATAATCGCCTTCTTAGAGGGTGGGATGACACTTCCCATGAAAAACATTACCAATGAATACTTACGCAACCATAAATTGTGCCCCGACCAGTGTACACCCAACATGTTTAGGGTCTTAGGTTGTGTCGACGCTCTAAACGAGTAAATGGGTCTACATCTCACATGGCATGATGTCCTCCATTTGTATGAGTGCCACTGATTGAAAGACGTAGGTTATTACCTCAAGTCAAGGTCTAACGTCGTTAGACTCATATCCTTCCTTTCTAAATCTAACAAAGGCATGAAGGATAACTACCTAATCGCCTTTTGGGAGATGGTATGACGGTCCTCATTGCCCAGTCAAAGAGGGAAAGCCAGGTGTGAATCCCTAGGATTTAGAATCTCCGGTTTGAATTTTAGTCTTTTTAACTTCATCAAATAGGCTCATCGCACTTTAATACTTTCCTTGGCTAATGTTTGTTTGAATCTAACTATGCTTGGCTTCTTTGATGTCCCTCTTGTAGACAAACAACCTACATCGCCCTGTCTGAGCGAAGCTAATATTTCGGACCTTAACCGAGTTTTGAGATCCGAGGTCTTTGTAAACGAAGACTTACAAGTGAGGGCTGCTCACCTCATACAGGGGTATGATCCTCTGTCAAACGCCTACTAAGAGGTTGGCAATGCTATCATCGTAGGTGATAGGAGGCGTAGAAGGATAGACGTTTCCAAGCCTGACTTCCTCACTCCATTCGACTTGCCGGACGACCCTTCCGTCATCCTATACATACCTCACCTCAGAGCAGTTCCCCTTCCAGTGCAACTTGTGGTACCCGTTACCCGAGAAGAATCCACATCTCCCCGTCTATCTCTTGAGGAGGAAATAGATCAATTTAGGCTCGAGGAAGTTGAGAAGCCTGAAGAGGATCACATCGTCAACATCTCAAACGGAGAAGACGAACCTACTGAGGGTTCCAGGATAAAGGGTTTAGTAATTTCAAAGATAGACAGCAGCACTGAGGAGGAAGACATGTCTAGTTTAAGGTCACTTATGAATGTGCGAGGTGCACAAGTGGCCAAAAAGGGTACCACTGGATCTCAACCTCCTCCTTAACTACCACCTCCTCCCCCTCCTACTGACCCCAAGGTTCCTATTCCTGACCCTAAAAAGAAAAGGAAGAACGAAAGCGAGGGCGCTAAATTGGCACAACAAAAGAAGCAGAAGCAACTACAACATCAAAAAGTTGCCAAGGGCAGATCACGCACCTCCTCGGTAGAAAGTGGAGAGAGCCATGGGATGGCTGAGGTGCACCGTGCACAGTCTCACTAGTCCCCTGTGTTGGAGTTGGATGGAACTCTCATTCTCATTCATTCTAGCATAAGAGAGTTCTAGAAAGGACACTCCCATTATCTGGCCGAGGCCCTAGAACAACCCCTCCTCCTAGCCAAAGACATGGAAGCCCTTGAACAAATGAAGCAGCAACAACTCTTCCTTTCCCTTAAAAGGGACCTAGGCTTGGTACGTGTTATTCAACTTATCTTTCTTACATAAGCTTGTGAATATGCTCCTTTTTGTGATTCTCGTCATATTGTATATGCTTTCCACATGCATACAGGCCATCCAAGAGGTCTTCGTGGTTGAAAAATGGGTAGAAGACACTCGGAAGAAAGCCAACACCGAGCTCAATATTAAGGTTGAGATGGAAAAAGCTCTTGGCTGAGCTGAGATGGAGAAGGAGAAGCTTGCCAAGACGCTGACAACAGAGGAGCAGCTGAGGAAGAACACTAAGGCTGGACTTAAAACAGCCGAGGCACAAGCTGAGGAGTAGCGCAAGCAGCTTCGAGGCTATAAAGAGGATCTTGCCACTGCCCAACAGGATATTGCATGCTTGAAGGAGGAGCTAGCAAAGGTAGAAGACAAAGCTCGTTCTATAAAGGAGGCCGCTGACGCTGCATCACTTGCTTCTTTCAACAGGGGGGTTGAAGAAACAGAAATCCGTCTGGTCGAAGAGTTAGCTGAACTGTGCAGAGAGTACTGCAAACAGGTGTGGATGGAGGCTCTTAATGTGGTAGGCGCCCCTACCACATCTGAATGAAGAAAGGTTGAGAGTGTATGGTATCCCCCTGATATACGTGAACATGATGCTCCACCTCCTATAGGACCTTCCACCACCCTTCTGTCTCCTGCTCCTCCTTAAGCCTCTACGGGCTCTAGCCAAGACATTCCCCAAGAGAAGTCCGACAAGGATCAGAGCAAACAAGCTGGCCAAGACGATCCTCCTTTGGGGGCAAAGGATAAGGGAAAATAGCCCATGACCCTACCAGAGGCAGAATCTACCATCGCCCCTACAACCATCAAGGAAGTGGCCTCTAAGTCCATTGAGCCAGAACCCAAAGGAGCAGAAGATAAGACCACGTCGGCCAAAACAAAGCTCAAAGAGGATCCCTCATCGAAAGTCAAGACATAAGCTGCTAAGGGCCCCTTTTGAATTTTCCTTTAGTTCAAAAACAGCTTTTTCCCTTTAACCGAAAAATTTATCGTTGTAACCCCTTTTTTTTTATCATCGTTTCCTATGTAACCAAATTGTGTTATAACGACAAATACAAGAACTTTGATCTTTAATTTCTTTACAAGCATTTCTTATTGAGGATGTATAATTTCTATTTCAGTGCCTTTCGCAAACACAATATGAAGGTGTTTAAGTATAAATACATACAATCAGTTTCATCTACGTACTGAACAACAACGCTAATCCCTAATGAGAATGATTCCACTTTATAAACTTACTCCTCTGATAATTTGCATGCAAGAATTATACTAAGTTTCACGCAACAAAGACCCATTGAATGCATAAGGATGGTTAAGATTCAGTCAAAGATTTGAACTTATGTAATACTCAAACATAAAAATAATTTGCCAATCTCCCTAACATATAGTTTAGGAGCTGTGAAATATACAAGGGCATAGCTAAGATCCCACTCAACATTTAGAGGAATAAACTGAAATGTTAATTTCCCCAAAATAGATGGTCCGAGGACCCGGCATAACTAAGGTTCTGTGTAGCACTTAGAAAAAATGAATTGAATGTTAATTTCCACAAAGTAGATGGTTCGAGGACTCGGCATAACTAAGGTTCTGTTTAACACTTAGAAAAAATGAATTAAATGTTAATTTCCCCAAAGTAGATGGTCTGATGACCCGGCATAACTAAGGTTCTGTTTAACACTTAGAAAAAATGAATTAAATGTTAATTTCCCCAAAGTAGATGGTCTGATGACCCGGCATAACTAAGATTCTGTTTAACACTTAGAAAAAATGAATTAAATGTTAATTTCCCCAAAGTAGATGGTCCGAGGACCCGGTATAACTAAGGTTCTGTTTAACACTTAGAAAAAATGAATTGAATGTTAATTTCCCCAGAGTAGATGGTCCGAAGACCCGACATATCTAAGGTTTTGTTTAATACTTAGAATTACGGAACCAAGAATCAATACAATAGAACATAATGATAACTAAACAAACAACAGATATGCCTTTCATTAATAGTAGTACCTTCAAAGGTTATTTACATTCCAGGGACGTTGTACAGCTTTTTCATCTAGGTCGGCAAGATAATACGCCCCTATTCCAGCTACTGAAGTTATACGGTAGGGCCCTTTCCAGTTAGGTCCCAATTTTCCCCATGCTGGGTTCTTGGTGGTACTCAAAACCTTTCTCAACACCAAATCTCCAGGGGCCAGTGGCCATAACTTCATACAAGAATCATATCCTTGTTTGAGTTTTTGTTGGTAATAAGCTAGTTGAACCATAGCATTATCTCGCCTTTCCTCAACTAGGTCCAAGCTTTTTTGCAACAAACTGTCATTATTGCTAGGGATGAAATAGCTTGTTCTCATTGTTAGGAATCCGGTTTCTAGAGGAATTACAGCTTCAGCTCCATAAGTTATAGAAAAAGGTGTCTCTCTAGTGGACCTCCGAGGCGTAGTTCAATACGTCCACAAAACATGTGGCAGTTCTTCCATGCACCTCCCTTTAGCATCGTCCAGTCTCTTCTTGAGCCCGCTGACTATGACTTTGTTCACTACCTTGGCCTACCCATTTCCTTGTGGATAGGCTGGAGTAGAATATTTATTCGTGATGCTGAGGTCACAACAATATCTTCTGAAGGCCTTGCTGTAAAATTGCAAGCCATTATCCGAAATAAGAGTGTGAGGGATCCCAAACGTGGTGACAATATTCTTCCAAACAAACTTCTTTGCATCCACGTCTCTAATGTTTGACAGTGGCTCAACTTCAACCCACTTAGTGAAATAGTCCATTCTGACAAGCAGCTATCTTCTATTCCCTACTGCCTTTGGGAAAAATCCCACAATGTCCAACCCCTATTGTGCAAAGGGCCAAGGACTAGACAGGGGGTTAAGAACTCCACCAGGCTGATGAATGTTAGGAGCGAACCTCTAGCATTGGTCACATTTCTTTGCATAGTCTTGTGCTTCTCTTTGCATATTAGACCACCAATATCCCTAGGTAAAAGCTCTGTCGGCTAAAGACCTTCCTCTTGTATGGCTTCCATATATCCCTTCATTTAACTCCTCCAAGAGTAATTCTGTTGCTTCCGGATGTATACACAACAAATATGGCCCTGAAAAGGAGCGTTTATACAAATTTTGATCCCCGGATAACCAAAACTGAGGGGCCTTTCTCCGTATTTTGTCGGCTTCAGAGTTTTCTTCCAGTAAAATATCATCTTTAAAGAAGGACACTATCGGATCCATCCAACTGGGACCTACTCTGATCTGGAGACTCTGGATGGTACCACCATCCATCGTAGTGGGTTTAAACAAATCTTCAACGAGTATGACTAGGGGTAGACTCTGCGCCGAGGATGTTGCAAGCGTGGCCAACGAATCGGCATGGGTATTCCCACTCCTTGAGACATGTGACACTGCAAAAGATTCAAACTTAGATTGAAAGAGGCGGGCTAAATACCCTTGCATCCTCGGTTCCCTGGCCTCCAACTTCCCTTCCACTTGGCCGACCACCAGTTGTGAATCCGAGAACATCTGCACTACTTTTCCACCCATCTTTTGAACCATATCCATTCCTACTAAGAAAGCTTCGTACTCGACTTCATTGTTGGTAGCCGAGAACGCCAATCTCAAAGATTTCTCTAAGACAATTCCTTCTAGGGTTACCAGAACTATCCCTACCCCAGACCCCTTCTAGTTCGCTGCTCCGTCAACATATACCTTTCACATCGGGGATTCCTTGCGTGAGATCATACCAACTAATTTTTCATCCATGCCCAACCCTTTAGGATTCTCTTCCATTGAAGGCTCAGCGAACTCCGCCACAAGGTCAGCAAGGACTTGCCCTTTGATAGAGGTACGAGGCATATATTTAATGTCAAAGGCTTCCAAGATAGTTCTCCATTTGGCGATTTTGCTTGAGTAATTAGCACTCCGTAGCACAGACTTAAGGGGAAGCTGAGTTAGCACAATTATTGTATGAGATTGGAAATAGTGTGGAAGCCTGCGCGTAGCATACACCATGGCTAGAATCGCTTTTTCCAACGATAGATACCACACTTCAGCTTTTTGTAGAGACTTACTCACATAGTAAATTGGTCTCTGTATACCATTGTATCCCGTATCAGAACCAAACTGACGACATGAACAGCCACAGCAATATACGCAAACAAAACTTCAACCGCATCTGGGCAAGACATAACGGGCGGCTGAGAGAGATACTCCTTTAGCTGTTAAAAAGCTAAGGAACACTCCTGAGTCCATTCAAATCCCTTCCACTTATTTAATAGTTGGAAAAAGGGTTGGCACCTATCCGCGAATCAAGAAATGAATCTATTGAGAGCAGCCGTCATCCCGGTGAGCTTTTGAATCTCCTTTGGATTCCAAGGAGGTTGTAAGCTACGGATTGCTGTGATTTGGGCGGGATTGGCTTCAATCACTCTATGAGTGAGCATGTAGCCCAAAAACTTACTAGACCCCACACCAAAAGAGCACTTAGAAGCATTGAGATGTAATTTGTGCCTTCTTAATGTTTGAAAAGTATCACTTAAATCGGCCACATGCATAGATATAGCCTTACTTTTTACAACCATGTCATCCATATATACTTCGACAGTTTCTCCTAACTGAGCCTCGAACATTTTAGTCATCGTCCTTTGATAGGTAGCCCCAGCATTTTTCAAACCAAGAGGCATTACCTTGTAATGATAATTGCCTGTGGGAGTGACAAAAGTTGTTTTCTCCTAGTCCTTCGAAACTAGAGGTATTTGATGGTACCCCTAAAAGGCATCTAGAAAACTCATCCGAGGATGACCAGCAGTAGCGTCCACCAGCTGATCTATGCGAGGCATTGGGAAGGAATCCTTGGGACAAGCCTTATTTAGGTCCGTAAAATCCACACATACCCTCCACTGTCCACTTTTTTTCTTCACAACAACTGTGTGTGCCAGCCATTTAGGATAAAACACTTCCTTAATAGCCCCAGCCCTCTTGAGTCTAATAACCTCCTCTTTAACAACCTCGAAATGTTCCTTAGAAGAATGCCGAGGTGGTTGCCTCTTCAGCACTGCAATTGAACTGATATTCAGATGATGACAAATGAAACTCGGATTAACCCTAGGGACCTCATAAGCATCCCATACGAATACGTCAAGGTTTCCTTTTAAGAACACAACTAACTCCTCCCTTTCCTAGGGTGGCAATTGGACCCCTACCTAGAAAAACTTTCCAGGGTCACCATCTATAAGAACTCTATCCAATTCCTCACACACAGACTCTTCTACCACTATCTCCCCAATTGTGGCAGAAGATGTTGATTGCTATGGGATAACCGTAGCCAAGGCTAAGGACTCTGGCTCAGGTTGATATAAAACTGCGGCTGCTATGCACTGTCTAGCCACAGACTGACTCCCGATAGTCTCTTCAACCTAACTGCCAAAAGGGAACTTCACCTTGATGTGGAGAGTTGAGGAGACATCACCCAGGGCATGCAACCATGGTCTCGCGACAATAGCCGTATAAGGAGAGTAGGCGTCCACCACAATAAAATCCACTTCCACCACTGCCGAGCCTGACTGCACGGGCAGTCTAATCTGCCCTTTCAGCATGATGGCCTTCCCTTCAAAGCTTAGTAAAGGCGAATCATAAGCTGAAAGATCCTCCAGCTTTAAGTTCAACCCCTTGAATAGATTAGGATACATAATGTCTGCGTCACTTCCCTGATTGATCATTACCCTCTTCACATCATAGCCCCCTATCCTCAGCGTGATAACCAAGGAATCATCGTGTGGTTAAATGGTCCCTACCTTGTCCTCTTCCGAGAAGCCTAAAATTAGAGGTACGTTACCCTTAATCCTCTTCGGCTCGGAGCTAGAGTTTTCGGTAAGAGCTCGCGCCACAGACATCACCCTGGAAGGACAAGAACCAGTCCTCCCAAGAGCAGTGAAAATGACATTAATCGTCCCCAAAGGAGATCTTAAAGCATTGTTACCCTGATTTGCTGGACCAGGATGCTCTCCCTGCCCGTTAGGACGATATAAGAATTGCTTCAACTTTCCCTCCTTCACCAATTGCTCCAAATAATTCCACAAATTCTTGCAATTCTTCGTTGTGTGACCTCTCTCCTGATGATATTGGTAATGAAGGTTCTAGTTATGCTTCATAGGATCCCCTACCATCTTGCTAGGCCACTTAAAATATGGTTCATGACGAATTTTTTCAAACACTTGTTGCACAGGTTTACGAAACACAATATTAACTACCTGAGAAGAGGCTGGGCCAGATTGCCCAACGAAATCTCTCCTCAGCCTATTGTTGTTGTATTTATCCAACTTGAAATCCCTCCTTTCTTGAGGGATAACCTTCGCCTTCCCCTTTCCTTGTTGTTGATCCTCCTCAACCCGTTTGTACTCATCGATGTGATCCATAAGCCGATGTACACTTCTAACAGGCTTTTTGGTCAAGGATTTTCTCAAATCATGCTCATTTGGAAGGCTAACCTTGAAAGTCCTTATGGCAACATTGTCGAAGTCCCCATCAATCTCATTGAACATCTCCCAGTACCTATCGGAGTAGGTCTTAAGAGTCTCCCCCTCTCCCATAGCCATGGATAACAATGAATCTAAAGGCCGAGGAACCCTACTGCAGGTGATGAAACAAGAACCAAATGCCCTCGTGAGCTCTATGTAGGAATCAATAGAGCCTGCCTTCAAGCCATTGAACCACCTTATTGTGACAGGTCCTAAGCTGGAGGGGAAGACTTGCACATCAACGTCTCATTCTTAGAATGTACCGCCATTCTCTGATTGAAATGACTTACATGCTCCACCGGGTTTGTCCGTCCGTTATAAATGGTGAACGTTGGTTTGGTAAACCGCCTTGGAAGCTTTCCCTTCTTAATCCTACGAGTGAAAGGTGACTTGGAGATTTGGTGAAGCGCTTTGCTCAAAGCATCATTTCCCAAGCCCCTGAAAGAAGTCTTTTTACCCTTAGGGCCATAAAAATAATCCCCCTCAAAGGAGGAAGACTCACTAGGGGAAGCTCTTGACCTGGGGCTATAGTTGCTACCACGAGAGCCCTCAGAAGAAGGGTCTGAAAGAGAGGGGGTACGTCTTCGCTTCTCTCGACGCAGCTTCTTCTTCAGATGGTCAATTTCCTTCTGCAAGGCCTTAGCATTTTCTTCGTGGGAGGTCCTGCTTCCAACCCGTGCATGGCTCCTTCCTCACGTATGCTTTATGTGCACACTACCTTTTCGATCTCTTTCCCGCTCCAGCTGCGAGAAGTGATCCTCATGCTAGGACCCCACGGATTCTGTATGGTGTGGATCTAAGCCTTTCATGATGTCTCACGTCCTAAAACTCAAGGTTCTCCATAGACGGTGCCAATTGTAAGGTCACAATTTGCAACTGAACCCAACACTGTGAAGGGAACAGGCCCAAAAAGCCTTAAAACAATGGATTTGTAAAACGTGGGTTTGGAACCTAAGTTATTTTGGACGTTGAAAAACAAAAACGTTGGGCTAGGTCTACGAATCACTAGCAAAGAACCTTCAATGTATCATAAGCTCTCCTCGGATGTAAGCCGAGGACTCTCTGTATTGATTTTTCCTTTTTCTTAAAGACAATTTACAGTTTATCCCCCCTCTGTCTAAAGTCCTCTCTCTATTTATATTCTTCTTCTCCCTCGTTCTCGAACTGATCGAATCATAAATGCAGATACCTTTCCCATCCACCGCCCTCTTGAAATCTTCCCCTAATAGCTGTAAGGCTGACTACCATCATCTCATATGTCACTTCCCCATTAATGCAGCCAGAGGGGTAGGTGCGAGGTCTTTAATGCGGCGATAGCAACTTTCTGCGATATGTTTCCCATTTGTACTCCCTTTCTGCATTCCTCTGGAGTATATCTTCACTTGTTGAGCTTTCTTGATTCCTCCTAAACATCATGGTGTATCTTATGACCTTCACCTCAGTTAGCCGAAGATGCATCCCTCCTTGGACCATTCTAACTAGCATCTACCCCAACAGTGGGCTTGTGGACCTTTAAGTTCAGTGCCCTTGTTGTTGCCAGACCCTCCTCGGACAAGTTAACGCTCTCAGATCAAGCCCAAAGCCCAAAGACATGCATTGATACTTCTGTCCTCACACCAAACATAACCTAATGTTTTGCTCTTTGAGACTATATAAAATAATTAAATGAAATAAGATTTTTCCATGTTTAAATTTATAGATAAACATTTTATTTGTTTAGTAAGTTTGCACATATAAAAATGCAATAATTGCAAATTGTAGCTCTCCAAGAAATATTTTTTATTCAAAACCTCCTCTCTTTTTTCTTTTTCTTTTTCTTTTTTTGAGAAGGCTAAGTATTTATAATACACACATGGACAGAGGGGAGAAGATTCTAAAAAAACTGACAATGATATATATCCGAAAGAGCCTAACTCTTGAATACACAGCACAGATTTTAAACCTCTTTAATTCACACTCATTTTCCAATATAAGATTAACCCACTATTTTTTTCTATAAGAATACTAAGTATTTATAACACACACACATACAGGGAGAAGAGAGAGGCTCTTAAAGAAACCAACAATAGTGTATATTCAAAAAAACCTAACTCTTGTATATCTAAAACCTCCTTATTGTAGTTTAGTAAAGCTTGACCTATTTATTGCTAAGTACGGAGTTGGTGCAAAAATTTGTAGCTCTAAGTAAATAAGTACATTATTAACCTATTGTTGAAATCTTTATATTTTCACAATAACATTTGGTTGTGTTTCCATTTATTTGTTAAATTGTACTTGGTATCATCTTAGCATTGTAGTCATAATTGAGTGTGCGGGTGTGTTCATTTTTCTTGTGCTATGTTGCATCTTACCAAAAAACTCATTAGACGCATAAATCTTGAATTGGAATAAATGGAAAATTTTGACATTTAAATATATATATATATATATATATATATATAAGCTTCTTAACAAGCCACTGTTTTAAAACCCGAATAGTCTAAATAATCAAAAAAATGGGATATTTAAGTTTTTTAGGTAGAATCGAGGTCCAAACTGAGATCAAACGTTAATGATGTCGGAGTGATGACCATGAAACACTCTCAAATTAGGGATTTTATTAGTATTCGACATCGGAGTGATGACGATGAAACCGAGAGAAAACCTTACAAGTTTGATAAACCCGGAAAAATCATTATTTGAATATTTTCATTGTGGTTAGTTTATTTAAATTAAAAAAAAATACAAGACTATAAGCCATGCTTATTGTTCCTAAGAGTAAGACTTCATTAACTTAGTTTGCATTTTTTGTGTTGTGTAATTATTGGTTTTACTAGTATTGATCAATGTGTTTAAGCTTTATGTGTGTGGTTTTTGTTGTGTTAAAAAATGTAGGATGATTGGTGAAATTGGATTGAAACAATTTGAATTCCTATACCATGCTAAATCTCTTGTAAGGAATTAACACGAAATTCCCAACCTGTGAGAGACCAAAAAAAAAGAGAAAACAAACGTCAAAGAAAAATAATCACACGCACAAGACTTACGTGGTTCGGCAATTTGCCTACGTCCACAGAGTTGTAGGGATTTCACTATTATTAGGAAAAAAAGTACAAAGTGCGGTTACAGTTTTTCACTCTCTTGAAAACAACTACAGAAAAAACCCTAATCACCAAAACAATGTTTTTCTATATCCTGCACACAGGATTCACAATGGGCTACAAAACGGGCTAAGCCTCCACTCTATGGATTAAGCCTCAGAAAATCTCCCATTAAAAATCATGCAACATTATGCGGGTCGGGTCATCACCCGGATCAAACACAACTAAGCTCCACAAGGCCCAACATCTCTCATTATCACTATCACGCCAATTTGTTGGTCAGTAATTAGTGATACTAGGAAGACCTTGTGGTGGCAAACATTCAATGACAGAGGGCGGGAGACAATGATCGAGCAAAGGGTAGTTTGAGTGGTACTGGTAATTGGTGGCAGTGGGGTTTAGTGATCAAGATAGATGGTAATGACATCATAGAAGAGTTAAAAGGACTATTATCGTGGTGGGATGAAAGCTCATGTTGTGAAGTTGTTTGATTCACTTATTTATTTAGAAAATGTATTTGAACATTTTTCTAACATCAACAATGAGTATAGTGCTTTAGGACACTTGAATTGTAGGCTAGCTCAATGGACTTGAAAAATGTATTATAAACTTGGAGGTCTCAAGTTCCATTTACAACACTATCGGGACATATTTTTGGGGGTGTTTCATAGTTAAAAATGGAATAATTTAGACAAAGAATTGTAATATTCAATCATTTTATCTATTTTTTTCCTTTTGGTTTTGAGGCATTTTACACTGTCATTTTCTACAACAAAATTTAAATATATAAACAAATAATCATAGTTAGCTCAAAATCCATACCGAATTTCTTTTAGGTTGCCACCTAACAAATTTTGATAATTGTTTTCGCTTATTTTGTTTATTAGTTTGAAACCTTTGTTTTTGTCTAGCTTTGTTAGTATAAAAACTTAAATGTGGTTTATAATTATTTAGATGACTAGATTTGTTATTATAAAAACTTAACTGTGGTTTATAATTATTTAGATGACGACAGAACCTAGACAAAGATTTGTGAGTTTTGTGTTGGTAATGTGGCTGATTTGGGATAGTAAATCTAAACTAATCGTAGAATGACCTGAATTTAGTTTTGGTGACAAGTTTTTCTGTATTTATTTGACTTCTAAGACGAGTCTCTACATAGATGAATTCAATATTCTGAAACCATGTTCATTGAATTAAATTTTGTGTATCATGAACCATGTACCTACATATTCCCAAATTATAAGCAAATTCAACTCCTGAGTAGGAGCAAAACTACTTTGAAAATGATGAAACTTAACCCTTTGCGATGCAAAAAAAAAAAAAAAAAAAAAAAAAAATCTATGATGCATCATTTGATGACAAAGTTGGAGGCATTTCGTTGCTATAACAAGTTAATATTGTGCATTCACAATCAAAGAAAATACATCCAAGACACACTGCCAAACCTTAATTAGAAAGCAAAATTAATGTAAAAACTTGTGTGCAGTAGACAACTAAAAGGACAATCTGATCACCACACTTTTGAAGGTACACTCAATTGTTACAGAATTCATATTGGAGATAATTGTGCCAAAACATATATAATTTCACTTTATTAAAGCATCAACTGTAATTTAAAAGGAAAAATAAAAGAATTTGAATTTTTGTCCTTTCGTGGCTCTACACAAATGTTCTTGCATACTAAAAAAGCAATGCCCTACTTCTCACAATCTGAACAAAAAAATTTAAGCTCCTATTTCAATCATATAAATATGATGGCCTTCAACTCCGTGATAACTGCTAAAAACCAAAAATAGTTTGCATGGAGAGGATTAGAATAAGGATATACATTCAAATCCAAATGTTTTTTGTGAGTAAAAGGTTAAATAAATAACAATGGGATGGGACTAACATTCAAATTATTAAAAGCTTTCAAACTTCATGCTTCTTGAGACAAATTTAAATGTTACTCAAAATTTATGCTTGGAATGCTGCTCGAACTTCAATGGGAGGGGAGGAACTGGTGTTGGTCATGGTTGTTGCTTAAGTAGGAAGACAGATTTCGCGTTGTCAACTAAGGGTTCCCTATTTCATAGTTGGATGACAATTTTTAATACCATCATTTGCAAGTTGCACATAACAATGTGATTGTGGAATTTGAAGAAGAGAATTTTGTCATCACCTGGGTGAAAAGCAGGCAACAACACGAGTGGTGATGAAGACTCCTTCGCTATCTCAACGAGATTGGGATGTTCTGTAACCATGCCCTTATAATAAACTTTGTGTTTCAGGCACTATTTACCTCCATTATCATAATCCTCGAATTCCCAAATAGAAAAATTGTTAGCTTTGTGCCAAGTGGGATGTTCTTGTCGGAGTAAATGAGGAGTGTAAATTAGACTCCAATTTCAAATTTAATTAATTTTTTTTTCTCACTTTTGGTCCTTAAATTGATTTTGCTATTATTATAGTCCCTAAAAAAAGAAAATTAATTCTATTTTGGTCCCTGTTGTCAACCGGCTACTAAAAAATGGTCTTACATGACATATGAAGTGCATAAGTGGCATGTCAGATGCTGACGTGGCTAATAAAATAATAATAAAAATACACACCAGAATTTTAATAAATAAATAAATAAACACCTCAGAAAATTAGAAAACAAATAATGAAATAATTTTTTATACCAAAAAAAAAAAAACCCTTAGATCTAAGTTTTTTTTTTCATTATTTTTTTGAAAGAACATTGTTCTTCTTCTTCCCTATAACATGAACTTCATGCTTCATGTTCTTCCCCAAATCAAGACAAACCCAACCGGCCAACCCACTCATAATTGATCTCAGTACTAAAAATTCTAACAACCCCATAAATCAAAGAAATAAACCCATAAACCTAGAAATTTTATTGGGAAACAAACACATAAGAAGCCCAAAAAAACATACAAATTCACATTAAAAAAAAAACCACAAACACAAAACCAAATTCACTGAGACCCAAACCTATAAACACGAAATCAAGACTCATAGCCACATCGATCTCCACCTCCATTACCGACCACCCACCCCTACGGAAACCTAGAAAAACCCAGCCACCTCTAAGGAAACCTGTAAACTCGAATCCAAGACCCATGGCCACACCAATCTCCACGGCCACAACCCACACCAACGGAAACCTAGAAAGACCCAATCAAATCCACTACCATCATCGCTGATCAAATCCACTAGCACCATCGTCAAAAAAAATCCAGCCCCACGGAAACCTAGAAAATCCCAATCAAACCCACTACCGCCATCACCAATCAAACAAGAGAGAGGGAGAGAGAGTAACCAGTTGAGGGCAACAACGATGGTTGAAGATTCGAGCTTTGAGGATGATCAACGACGATGGTTGAAGATTTGAGCTTCGAAGATTTGAGATTCAAGCTTCAAGGATGGCAACATCGATGACATCATTCATGCCTCTCATCTCCTCAACACCGAGATTCGCATCCTCTCTCTCTCTCTCTCTCTCTCTCTCTCTCTCTCTCTCTCTCTCTCTCTCTCTCTCTCTCTCTCTCTCTCTCTCTCTCTCTCTCTCTCTCTCTCTCTAGCTAGAGTTTCTTTAGCAATACCATGAAAACTAAAGTAAGCCTCTAGATTCGTTTGTTCTCATATTTTTTAATTTTTAATTTATCAATGCATTATAACCGTTTATTTATTTATATTGGTATGATCGATTTATGAAAAACAAGTTCCAACTTTTATATTTGTTTTAATTTTAATGTAAAGCTCTCTTTTTCAAAAAAAAAAAAAAAATATATATATATATATATACACGCGCGCGCGCACACATACGGACATATAATTTTTTATTTATTTTAGTGCTGAACTGTGTTTTTAATTGATTAATTTTCTCCCCATAAAAAATGATTAATTTTCTAAGGTGGCTTTTTATTATTTATTAAAATGCTGACATGGATGCTGATGTGGTATTATTATTATTATTTTATTAGTCATGTCAGCATTTAACGTATCACCTATATGCACTCCACCTTTTATTATTGAGATTGCTAAACACGAATTTGGAAGGCTATTGCAACATGCAATTACCACACTTATGTAAGATGTAAAAACTAATATATGCGTAGTTAACAACAAAAAAATCACCATTTCACTTCTTTTTTTTTTTTTTGTTATATCATATTAACTTTTTCATCTCATATAAATATGGTAATCACATGGTGCAATGCACCATGGCTAGGACTATTGCATAATTTTTTCATCTCATAATTTTTTTTTACTTAGAGATCAATTGTGGAAAAGATATAAAGGCAAAATATATTAATTTTTTAGTCAAGCTAACAGATCATTATTTATTAATCTGAATGAGATGGGGAAGACCAGTGTCAGAATGATGTAGAACACTTTAGTTTATTTTTCCTCAACACAACAATGATAATAAGATTTAATAAATAACAGCAACAAAAATTAATGGACCTGAAGTAACAGCAACAAAACCAAGACATTGCTAATTAAATTATCAAGTTAGTGCTTTCTTGGCTTGTTGAATAGAACGTGATGCCATTTATTTTACATGAAATGGATAGAGTTTCACAATTGAAATTTTTTATTTTCTAGATTTTGACCGTTAAGAAGCATGAGATACTTTAACGCTCATAACATGATCTTTATTCACTTAAAATCAAGAGAATTTATTTTACGGATAAGATTTTATTTCCAATCTAAATGCATACAAAGTGTCACGTTATTTAAAATTATATTGATCTATATCAATAGAGAGAATCCTAATACTTGCGAGTTGTGAGTACCATAGAAGAATGAAAGATTAAAAGGTTAAATAAATAACAATGGGACTAACATTCAAATAATTAACAACATTTAAACTTCATTCATGCTTCTTGAGACAAATTGAAACGCTATTTAAACTTCATGCTTGGAATGCTATTTGAACTTCAATGGGAGGGGAGGAACTGGTGCTGGCCATGATTGTTGCTCAAGTAGGAAGACAGATTTCGCGTTGTAAACTAAGTTTTCCCTCGTTTTATCTAGTTCGTCGACAATTTCCAACACCATCGTTTGCAAGTTGCACCTAAGAATGTAATTGCGGAGTTTGAAGAAGAAAATTTTTTCATCATTTGGGTGGAAAGCTGGCAACAGCACGATCGGTGATGAAGACTCCTTCACTAACTTAGCAAGAACGGGATGTTCTAAAATCATGTCCTTGAAATAAAATTTGTGTTTCAGGCACCATGTACCTCTATTATCATAATCCTCCAGTTCCCAAATAGAAAAACTTTGAGCATTAATGGGACGGTACCAGTAACTCCATGGAGAAGGATGTTGGATCATCCGAAGATGCCCTCGAAACACACAAAGGGAGACTGAGCCTTTTATAGACGAAAAGCCAATGGGTGGATCAATATAACGGCATCGTTCTGCAACGTTGTATGGGTCGAAAACAACAGTGCCTTGGAGGAGTCCCTCATGGTTATAATCCACCCAATGCAACATCGCATTGCAAACAACAACACCAGCATTCCTAGATATCAAATTGAACGAATTCAGTCCCCGAGGTGATGAAACAACTGAGTTGCACCATTCTCCTGTGTCGGAAGAAAAAATCTTCATACGTAATTGAGTAGTGTTGGGTTGAGGGGGAGAATGAATGCGCACCACCTTATATCTGTAATGAGCATGGGTTTTACATCCCTGCTCTTTATCACAACTATATGGATCGCATGCAAAGCCAACTATAACGTCGTCCTTGTTACTATTGAAGGGAAGGTGAGGGAGCGTGGTCCATTGTATTGTAAGCGGATTGCAGACGCAGTATTCACAAAAACCTGGCTTAAAATTTAAAATAAAGTCTTCCTTAACTTCGCTGTATAGTAACAATAAGTCGTTGAACGATGCTGTGATTATATAGTGATAATCTTTCCTTACTCGTCGTTTGATACAGGGAAGAAAGTTGAGAAAATCATCACCGAAGTCACAGTCCCTAGAATTATTGGATGGAAGAACCAGGATTTTTTTTGTCGATCTAAAACAATACTGTAACATAAGTGTAAAGGGGTTTGAGTTCGAGTCTGATGAATTTGATTTATTGAATTGATGGCGGTGGTGAATGAAGCCGCGAACAAAGTAAGGATCGGAAATAAGAGAAGACCAGTGCTTTGAGACGGATTTGAATCGATGAGCAGATGGATGAGGGAGTCGATAAAGAATCTCCAACAACAGGGCATCAGGAAGTTTGTTGATCAATTCATGCAATGGTTCTGATGATTGGGTCGGATTTTCTTTTCTTCTTTTGCGATGTGGAACCAAAGAAAGGTTTTTTCTTGACTTCAAGAGAGACATGGCAACAGCAATAGCAGGAGCAGAGAACAGACGAACGTGTATGAGTATCTACCGTGCCTCTAGGAATTTGCTTTCTAATTTATAGACTGCCTTTCATGTCCGAGTCCTTGTAGTTTTCTAATTGACGTGGGCGAAATCCAAACCGTTTGTTTTTTTAATTTCACAAGATCGAGTTATTCTTTTTTTTTTTTTTTTTTTTTTTGGTAAGCAGGAAATTTCATTAAAAAGAGCTAAAGATGAACAAAGGGTTCAAAAATGACCCTATTAAAAAACGAACCAGCTTTGTCTGAACTAATAATCTCCACAAGATCCACAGGCGGATCATGGTAAATAATAAACCTACTATCTTGAAAAGTTCCTTTCCTAGCTAAGTAATCCGCACACGAATTTGCTTCGCGATAACAATGTCCAATTTGGACTTGGGCAAGCTGAGAAATAAGCTACCTACAATCATCAATAATTGGCATAACTACTTGATTAGTGTAAGAAGGATTACTCAGCACATCAACAAGTGATTTTGCATCCAGCTGAATGTTGACAGCATTAAAACGAAGGTCATGGCAGAGGATTAGACCATCTCTAAGGGCCCAAAGCTCCGCAACAAAGCTGGTGGTGACGCCGATACTTCTTGAGAATCCGCCCAACCAGTCCCCATGTTCGTTCCTGATCAGCCCGCCACAACCAGCCCTCCCTGGATTACCTAAAGCAGACCCGTCAGTGTTAAGGCACACCCAGCCGGTAAGGGGTTTCTCCCATCTAACATGCACCATCCTCCTGAGACCTGCAACTTTAGGATTTAACACACAATGCTGAAATTCCAAAGCATGAAAAATGGCATCACTATGAGCCTTCAAGTGAGTGAACTGATCCCTGAAAACCACGCTGTTCCTGAACTTCCACAGGTGCCAAACAGCAAAAGGAAACACAATTTTCCAAGGTGGTTGGTTATTTAACTTGCAAGTAGTACCTTTGCAGTTTTTCTCTAGCCAAGTGTGGAGATTTTCATGATAAAAGTCACTGTTTAGGACAATGCCCAATCTGCTCCAAGTGGTTTTAGCAACCTCACAATCTCTAAGCCTATGAAGAATAGTTTCAGCTTCCCTTTGACAAAGAGGGCATTGGTCAGAAACAGTAAGGTGCCTCTTCACAAGACACTCACCAACACCAATACTGTTATGCAAGCATTGTCATAAGAATGTCTTGATCCGAGGCAAAGTATCAACCTTCCACAAGACACTCCACATTTTTTTTTTCTTTTTTCTGCGACCAATATATTCTATTGTAACCTTGTATATATGCACGCATGTTAAAATTTTACCAAATTTATACATAATAATATATATAATGTTTATATATTTGAAAATATGAACTAGTTACGTCTAAAATAAATGGTATAAATTTATTTGAAACAAATGGGAAAAAAAATCATTTAAATTGTTATCCATGAAATTCTAGATTTTAGTTTATCCAACCACTATATTTTTATAATAATAATAATTGTTAGGTTCTAAGACCTTAGGGACTAATGTATTAGAACTTCAATGTGTATTGTGTTAACAAATCATGATTAAAACATTTAGTTTAGGTTTAGACTTGCTCAAAGTTTGGTTTAAATTAAATTTAGAATCAAGTAATTACAGGAAATTACTATTCAATTGCTACAGCATTCGATTAATCGAAAATTAGATTCAATCGATCGAAAGACACAGATCAGCAAAAATCAGCAAACGCAAAAAGCTCATAACATGATCATTTGAAACTCAAATCGCGAACCATTTTTTCCAGTATTTAAAGGACATTATAAACTAACCCTAGAGAGGGTTTTTAGAGCTTTTTAGAGAGATTAGAGTGCATCTTTTGCCTTTTTTGTGGATCTAGGGTTTTGTACCCAAAAGCTTTCTAAGGTTGCTCATATTGCTGTTTGTGTGAATTTGTTATGAGATCTAAGAGATGCTTGCCTTCACACAAGCTTAGGATTATCAAGAAGGAGATTTCTTCAAGAACTTGATGATCATTCAGTTGCTGCCATAAGAGCTTAAAGATACACAAGTGGGAGTGCTTGTACTTGCAGGAGAATCCAAGAAAGAAGGAGTCCGTGGTCTCGAAGCTTGCACGTGATCGTGTCAGTAAGTTTTCTACTGGTGGATAGTAATAGGATATTAGTGGTTTAAGTCTCTATTGTACAAACTTCGATTCTTTCATAGTGAATTCAGTTTTACCTTAAGGATAGCTAGGTTAAATCCTTCCTAGGTTTTTTACCGGTTTGGTTTTCTTGGGTCATCATATCTTTGTGTTTTTATATTCCACACTTTACATTGATATGATTATATGATTGTGTTAACCTAGATCTGAAATTTGGACTAAGTAATAACTTGGCTTGTTAACTAGGTTAATCCAATTTTATTTTAAGGGGTTTAAAAACCATACAAGTGGTATCAGAGCAGGTAGCTCTTTTATTGTAGATCTTTTGATCTCTGAACTAATTCTTGACCCTTGTTATCATGGATAATATTAAGTGTCTTACTGTTTTTTACTGTGATGTTTTAAATAAAAAGGATATTATTGTTTCTGTTGATTTTATTGATACCTGTGAAACTCTCCGTAAGGAATTATTGAAATCTTTGAAAATTGCCAAAAAATTCAAGGAAGAGTTAAAATTGGCTAATCTTGAAAAAAAAGGAATTGGTTGTTAGATTAGATGAATCTAATAAAAAAAATGAATTTTTGAGAAATCAAATTTCCTCTCAAGATGAGAAGATGAAAAATTTGGAACAAGAGTTGGTTGAATCTAAAGCTAAAATTGAAAATTTGACTAGTACCAAGTTTGCTGTTGAGAACAGAAGTATTTTTGTTTCTCTTAAGCCTAAAACTGAGAAAGTTTATATCCCTTCTCTCAAAAGGAATAATAAAGAAGAGACTTATTTTGCTAGGTTAGACAAAGGTAAAAGTTCTGATGTAAACGTTGAAGTTTCTAAACCTATGTCTAAACCTATTACTTGTGTGCATAAGAAATCTGTTTTTATGCCTACCTGTCACATTTGTGGTGTTGTTGGTCATATTAGACCAAATTGTTCTTTGTTGAGGCAAAAACCAAAATCTGAGATTAAATTTGCTGTTAGGAATACTGATATTCCTAAATTTGTTCCTGTTTGTCACTTTTGTGGTGTCTCCGGTCACATTCGTCCTAATTGTCATAAACTGAAATTTAAACATTTTGTATTTCAATCTAAGATATGTGATGATATTTTTCCTGTCATAAGTCCAAATAAATTGTTTCATATGCTTTTGAAAAATTTAAGCTTGTTGGCTTGTGAAAGGAAATTGCAGGATTTTAGTCTTTCTCAAACGATAGGTGTAATCCCTCAAATACACTCTGCTTTTCATGGATTTTCACCTATAAAGCCGAAGACCCGTGCTATATGGGTGAGAAAAGATTTTCTAAGGTGTGTGTTGTTGACTTGTCCCTGATTTAATTCTTTCAATTGTTTTGTGGACATGTTTTGTTTCTGTCTTTGGTTGTTTTGCTTTTTAAGTTGTTTTTGTTTAAAAAAAAATCCAAAAACATTGAAAAATTTCAAAAAGACAAAAATATTTTATTTTGAGTCTTGTTTCATTTTTCTTGAGAATTAAATGAATTATGATATTTCTCTTTTGATTTAGAACATGTTTGACATTGTGGAGAAACCTGAATTGCATGTGTTATATAAGCGCTAAGCTTTTTCTGATTTTGTGTGAGTGTGTACTAGTTTATACATGTACTCAAGGGTTAGTTAAGAAATTGATATTTCTTGTTTGTGTACCCTCTATAGCTTAATTAAGCACTATCATGCATTGCATTTGCATTTACATTTTTATTCATTAAGTATAATGAGTGCTATTAGTTTTGGTCATAAATTTTTTAAACCAAGAAGATTTTTATGTGTTTTGTATTACACATCATGAATATGTAATTGAGGTTGGCCATATTAATCTTTACATAACATGTTTATGTACCTTTTTTAGCTTGGATGAGCATATTTTATTGCAGTTTACTAATTTGAGCTTTGAAGTGCATGTTGTGTAGAAAGATGTTTATAGTTTTTGATCATATAATCTTGATCTTGAAATCACATGTTTTTTATTGTTGGACTTAAACTTAATGAGAAAGGCATAAATAACCATCTCACCACTGTTTATTAGCCAATCATGAACACCTTAGTGCATATCATAAGATTTTATGTTCGAGAAAGTGTAGTACATGCACAAAAAGAACATAAGGTGTAGCCTTGGTTTAATGCTAAAATTGGTATGTACATTATTGGGATATAATAAATTTACAATGAAATAAAATTGGTGTGTACATTATGAAGCAAATCAAAAAACTTACATGATTGCAAACTTGTTTTCTAGGAGATGTGGAAGTTATATGATGTAACTCTGTAAGGGATAGTCTCTTTTAAATTTATATGATGGATTTTGTAGAAATTGTGTTTGATTACTATCTATATATCACCTTACATGTATCTCAAGTTTTTGCTAGTTGCACACACTACACAAGTTACTCTTTGTTAAACTTGGTACATGATATTGTGTGCAAATTTAGTTTGGCCATCCAAGATTATGTTTTCCATGGTGTTTGATGCAAAATATGGTTAAGAGTTTGAAAATCTTTGTTTTAAAGATTTGGGTTAAATTCATGTGTTTTTGAAAAACTTTTAATCTCATACTTATGCATTTCATTTATGAAATATTGTGCTTTAAGGAGTTTCTGCATAAAATTGTTCTGTTTTTCAAAAATTTAAGTTTTCCAAATTTTCGATCGATCAAAGCTGTTTCTCAACCGATCGAAAATGCGTTAAAATTTTTGGTTAGCTTCTATCTAACTCGATTGGTATTCGATCAATGCTCGATCGATCAAAACTGAAAAATTTTCAGTTTTTAAGTTTTTGACCAAATTTTTTTTTCATGCATAATTTATGTTTAGGATTCACATACACTGCACTGTTTTTTTTTTTTTTTTTTTTTTTTTTTTGTATCCATCTTGCAATTTTGCAATCATATCTCTCATTGTTTTCACACATAACATGCATACACTTTGCAAAATCGGGTACTTAACTTGATTTAAAAATTGATTGATTAATTTTTGAGTCCTTTGTACTTTCTAATATATGCTATTTTTATGTGTTAACTATAGAAAATATTTTTTAAGAGATATGATAGATAATCAATGCGCAAATATTTTTTCTACTCATGCAACTGTTTATGGGTCACATAGTGTCAAGTTTGCATTTATTGAAAGAGAAAATATTTTTCTTCATGTGCATCCTCAACTTAGTTTTTAAGTTTGTTTGTTTGTTTTTTGTTTTCCTCGCCTCCTAATTTTTCTCCAAAACTATTTTTCCCAAAACTTATTATGTTTTTCCTATTTTTATAGGAGGAGAAAAGTTTTTTTTTAACCTTTGTTGTTCTTAGGGGAAGTTGTTGCGCTTCATAGGGGGAGCTGCCTCTATTTTTTATAGAACTTGAATTTTGTGTTCCCTTTATTCTCTATTTCCTCTTTTCTTTTGTTGCGTATGTTTTCTGTTTACTCATTGTTTGAGTTGTTTTTGTCAATACGTGACAAAAAGAGGGAGAAAAAGATGAAATGTGAGAATCCTGTTTGTTTTGTTTATGGGGAGTTGAAGTTGTTTTTGAAAGGAGGAGAAAATAAAATATTTGATGTATCTAACTTAGGGGGAAAATTAGTTTATTGATCGAATAGTAAATAACATTTAATTTGAATAAAATTTAATATATATATTAAAAACATAAATAACATGAAATCTAACGATTAGATTTTTAAAATTCATATCTAATAAAAAGATATAGAAAGTATTTCTCTTGACCTAAGAATATTGGCCCAAAATGTTACCAGCTTAGATTGCCAGTTTGGGCCTTAAAGCAGCCCAACAACATTAGTTCAAGCAATTTCCAAATATGAACTAATTTCCAAATAGAGTAACTGCTTCATAAACGCAATGGCCTGACCGAAAGAAAGTTCGGATTCGAATACCACATACAGAGCACAGTTCTGTGAGCCGTAGAGGGAAGAGTGTGAGACTCTCTCACACACAAAACAACCTTCTCGTGCTCTCGTCGTTATGAAAACCTTATTTCAAAATCTCGCTTCTCCCTCTACACCATTCATATCCTTCTAAACACTCTCAAAATTAGGGATTTTGTTGTTGCTCTGAAATCGTAGTTTTGAGTACACGATGATGACCATGAACCCGAGAGAAAACCTCGCGAGTCTAATAAGCTCGGCAAAATCAGCCTCGGATATACCTTCAAAGCTCGAGCCATTGCGTCAATTGAAGCGCGATTTGATTCAACAACACGACCCTGCCTTGGTCTCCGAGTCCCTCTCTCTTCTCTCCGACCGATTCGGTCCGGTTCGCAAGTTCGTCACCGAGTACGCTTTTCCTAAACCCTAGCCTCATTGTTTGAATATTTTCTCTACGAGACTATAACTCACGCTTTTTGTTGCTATTGGATAAGGCTTCGTTACTTTAATTTGTGTTTTTAGTGTTGTGTAATTGTTGTTTTTACTGGTATTTTGAACAATGTGTTGAAGCTTGGTGTGTGTGGTTTTTGTTGTGTTAAAAAAAAATTGTAGGATGATTGGTGAAATTGGATTGAAGCATTTTGAATTCTTACCAAAGATTGTGCCGGTGTTGATTACGGTTTTGAGTGATGCTACTCCGGCTGTTGCTCGACAAGCCATCACTTGTGGTATCGAGTTGTTTCGTTCGATTCTTGAAAAAGTTGCAATTCAGGTTTGTTTTTATTCTTGATGTGTAATTTGAGATGTTTGAATTTATTTATGTTGTTGTTGTTGTTGCAATTAGATATTTGAATTTATTTGATATTACAATGCTATGATTTGTATGACTATTCATTTTTATAATTGATTACTTTTTAGACATAAGAGAGTGACTAAATTTTATGCTTGCTGTCAACATACTGCAACAATCATTCCTTTTCCGGGCTTGGGACTGGCTATTAACTAATATTTGACACTAAGAAAAGACACAGGCGAACTTATGATTGATTACTTACTTGAAATACAAAAAAGTATTTATTACATTTTCAAGGGTTGTTAATACCTCGTGCCAAACTTTTATGTGTTTCCTTATTATTTATGTTGTTTTGTACCTTTTCGCTCTTTTTTTGATTATGTTATGAAATGATAAATTTGAAAGGACTTCAATTCCAATTAAACTTGGACCTCCCAAGTCCGAAACATTTGAAGATGCTAACCCTTCTGATTTCTACCAACAACCAATGAGGAAGGGCTTCTCAAACATTTGGTGGCTTAAAATGCCTCTGTTGCACCAAAATTTCCAAGTAGTAAATCCAGCTCAGCCTGGTTATCTTGAATATTGCGCAAGAGATATATGATAAATTAAAACTCTCTCTTTCTCTCTCTCTCTCTCTCTCTACACACACACATATATTTGGGGACTATATTTAATTATTTAAACTACTTCTGGCTGGTTTTGTGGACTCCTTTCAGCCATTAATATATATCTATCTGTAGCCATTCCTTTGTTAAATTCCCACTTCTATGCATGTATGTCTTCAACTTAAATGACATCTCTTAGTGTTTCCAATGGAGGCGTCCAAGATTTGAACCCCCCTCTCCCACTTAAAATGTATGGCACTTTCTCCTCCCATATTAATGGGATGAAGGGTGAGGTCATGGGTTCAATATCCACTGAGTGCGTGCATACCTTACCAATAATAAAAAAGGGATAACTGTTGCACATGGATGAACCATCTTGTGACTTGATTATGTGCAAAATATTGGTCATAAGAATTGTTGGATATAGTGTATTTTACAGATACATTTTTCTGGAACAACCTTTTACTACTTCGGTGCTTGTGTCTTTGATGTTCAGGGCCTATACTCAAGTGAGTTGGACAGTTCACTGAAGTCATCATGGTCATGGGTGTTAACACTCAAGGAAAATATATACTCAGTAGCTTTTCAGGTAAGCAATGATCTTATGATAACATCAAACTGGATATTGTGCGTGTTTTATTCATTGTAACGCAATGTTTGCCAGACAGGAAGTGGTGGGACAAGGTTGCTGGCACTGAAGTTTGTTGAGGCAGTCATTCTTCTTTACACACCTGATCCTAATGGCTCTTCAGAGCCCCCTCCTCATGATGGTAATAAAATTTTACTTTGCATTTCAGGCTCAGAAGGCTTGAAAAGCAAGGAAATGCCATTTAGATATGTGAATACAATAGAATTCAAACAACTTGCATTTGCTCATACAGCATGCTGACCTACTTTGTAGGAAAGTTTGCAAAATTCAACATTTCTTGGCTTCGTGGTGGTCATCCAATACTTAATGTTGGAGATTTGTCAATTGAGGCCAGTCAACGTTTGGGTTTATTGCTTGATCAACTCAGGTTTCCAACAGTGAAATCTCTTAGCAACTCAATGATCGTAGTGCTTGTCAATAGGTATTTTGCTATTCTTGGTCATATGCTTTTTCATCTTTTATGCAAGAGTTTGCTAAATCAAGTTTGCTGATAACTGAGACAACTGGATTTCTAAGTGCCCACTCTCTCTATAGGTTGATACTTAAAAATGGCATTGATTATTTGAGTTTTCAATTTTATTTTCTAAGAAATGTATACACAATAAAAAAAAATTCAAAGACAGAAAATATCCTTTTTCACTTGTACCTAACTTTAAATTACTATTTTGAATGAAATGTTCAAATAAAATAGCCAAGAGCGTTGTAGCTCAAATGCCGTCTCTTGATATTCCAATGGAAACGTCTAGGGTTCAAATACCCCCTCCCCAATTGTAACTATCAATTTTTTTTTTTTTTTTTTTTAATTTGAAAGTTATATAAATGAAAAATAGTTGTCAAGACATTTGATAATCCACCCTGAAAAGGTTATATTTCTCGTGGAAGACACACAGTGTGTACGTTTTCTGCCTCAAGAGGGGGGGGAGGGGGTGGCTTTTCCTATTCCTTGCCTTGCTTAGTTACTAGGAAGCACGGGTGTGGGTGTGGTGTGGCGACTCGGAAATTTTTGAAAAAGTAGTGTGCGGGTGCGGCGGGATATGTTTATTAAAAAGTTATTTAATATATTTTTATTTATATTTTCTTTATATTGCTAAGCATTTTTTTTTTATATAATGGTAAACATATACCAACTTAAGAGCAATAGTAAATAGGAAACTTTGGGATCAATTTAATATTTATAGCTGATATTTAGGGGGTAAATTTTGCAAAATAATATTATTTTTTAATGATAAGTAATTATTTAAATTGATACAATTACCAAATTATTTGGGAACTGTTAAAAAAAATAAACAAATAAGACGTGTAAAGGGAACAAAAAGGAAAGAAAACACTAGTGTCAAACGGTGCATTTTGCCTTTTTTTTATTATAAAAAAACTCTTATTTTGGCCTGAATTGGACTGATTCGGGGGCTGTTTTGGCCTGTTTCTGACCGAATCGGCCCGTATCGGTCCGAATCAGAAATTGAAAAAAGAAAGGGATTTTCTGCGGATGCGCGTGCAGCCACATTGATGGCCGCACGGCGCATCTTTGCGTGTTGGACGCGGGTGTGGTGCCGCTGGAGCCGCACCCATGCATCCTAGCTTAGTTACCAGGCTCTATTTGGACAGAGAACCATGGATATACCATTATAGGTAGACTTGGGTCTAAATAATTGATGAACATGATTTTCCTATGTTCATGTTCATTTAGAAATGTGTGGTTTATATGGATATTCTTATCCAAGATTTCATAGTTTGTACTTTGCTCTAGATTGCTAGTATCTTTTTGTACACTCAGTTAGGTTATGGTACTGCAGTTTTTGCTTTATCATTCTTGATATTTTCTACATGTTTCTTACCAGTCTTTCAACAATCGCAAAGCAAAGGCCTGCATTTTATGGAAGGATTCTGCCTGTTTTACTTGGTTTGGATCCCTCGAGCTCTGTAGTCAATGGAATGCGTGTTTCCGCAGCAAAGCATGCTCTAAAAAATGCCTTCCTCACCTGCTTGAAATGTACACACTCGGGTGCTGCACCGGTAATCTTTTTAATACTGCACACATACTTGATGATGTTCTTAAGATACTGTACTTACTATCCCCTTCCCTTGTTTTAAAAAACATGCTTGTGGTAGGACTAGGTTTTAAGTTTGCAAGTTTTGCAGCAAATAGGCTTTTAAGTTTTTCCCCTGTTTATGGAGCAGTATGAGATTTACCAAAGTTTTCCAATATATGGTTACCTATTGTCGGATTTATTATAACTTTGAAAAGAACATTAATTGATGTTGATACCCTGAGGTTTGCCTTGAGACAAGGAGAGGTGCTGATAAGGTTTCTAGATTATGCCTTTAGGTTGCCCGTGGCATGCATCACATTTATAAAACTTTTGAACCTATTGGTTTCCTGTAATATAATTTTAATTTTTTTTTTTTCTGTTTTCTTTTCATTTTTGATTGATTGTTAAAATCTTTGATATTTGATATTTATTGATAATTACTTATGTGACTTTTTACGTGCCATCTATATGTATAAATACACATATAAGCATAACCCCAATGCCCATCCAGCCCCTCACTATGTGTGTGTGAATGTATGCATTTATATGTCTGCTAAATGTGTATCAACAAAATCCATCCTATATGTATAAATACACATATAAGCATAACCCCAATCCCCTTTGGACGAAGGATCATTGGTGTGGGGATTCTCCACTTCAATTGACCTTTTCGGTTGTGTATGGGACTGCTTCCAATAAAGAGGCATCAATGGCCTCTTCTCTTGAAGGGTTGGGGATAGAGGAATGGAGAAGCTGGGATGTTCGTTTCATTCGGAGGCCAAATGATTGGGAAATGGGTGGTGTGGATGATTTTCTTCGTACTTTGGGTTCTAATTTACCTCCCACTGAGAATGGAGATCGTATGTGATGAAAGTTGACGAAGAATGGGGATTTTGATATCCAATTGTTTTATAATAATTTAAGAGGTCCTTGTCCATTATTTTTCCTTGGAAAGGTGTTTGGAAGGTTAAGGCTCCTCGGTGTGTTTATTTTTTTTTGTGGATTGTTGTATTAGATAAGATCCTTATAAGTGACAATTTGAGGGGTAGAGGGATAGATTTTGTTGATTGGTGTATTATGTGTTGTAATGGGGAGACAGTGGATCATTTGCTACTTCATTGTGGGAAGGCTTACCGGTTGTGGAGTTTGGTTTTTAGATCTTTTGGGATTTCATGGGTCTTGCCAAGATCAGTTGCGGATACTTTCTTTGGTTGGTGGAATTGGCCTAGAAAACATTCGTCTAGCATTTGGAATTTAGCTCCGTTGTGCTTAATGTGGTGTCTTTGGAAGGAGCAAAATTGGAGGACATTTAAGGACATGGAAAGTTCTAATAACTAGCTATTGACTTCTTTTAGTGGCTCCCTTTTTGGCTGGTCTAGGGCTTGGGGACACCTCTAGTGATTCTCTCCCTATGTTCCTTAGCTCTAATTAGTATATTTTCTTTCTTTCTTTTTTATCTTCTCTTTCTGTAATTTTTTTCTCTGCCTTATGACTTTCTGCATAAGGTAGTGTCCTTGAATATACATCTTTATTACTTATCAAAAAAAAAATTTGGTTGTTGGTCTTGGACCTATTTTCTTTTTTTTCAATATATAACAATATAGTTATAAATGTCAACAAAGATTTAGAAACAAATTTAATCACTATTATCTTTGTAGTCCTCTTGGGATTACACTCCTAAACTGATAATTTTATGCAATGAAGCCTTATCTCCAGCTACTTAATGCCTTATTTGCCAATTGTTTCTTTGTAAGACAATTTATTTTGGGTATATTGTATCTTTCAAATAATCCTTTACCACTATCTATAGGCTTGTTATGTCCTGGATGTAATTGTTTATGTTCCTTAATTAAGCCCTAATCCCAACTAAGTCAGTCAATTGTTTATGTCCCTTGGTTTTCAAAGTTTACTGTTTTTTTTTTTTTTTTTTTTTTATTTTTATTTTTATAAATAATGTAAGAATATTATTAATAATAGAAAAAATGCCAAGCTAAGTACATTGGAGATGTACTATGGGGGCACCAATCAGGAAACAAAAGAACAACGGTCAAGAACAAAAGAAAAGGAAGAACAAGAAAAATGAGAAAAGACCATACTCCATTCAAAGAGAGTGTGTAAGAAAATAGACTTAAGCTCTAGCAAAGAACATTCACAATCCTCAAAGCTTCTAGCATTCCTTTCACGCCAAATGCACCACATCAAGCAATGAGGCACTAATTTCCAAACATCAATGTGACGATGTTGCGCAAACTTTCCTTGCCAAACCTCAAACAACTCAAGAACAGTATGAGGCATAACCCATTGAATCCCAAACAAGCAGAAAACCAACGACCACAACTCCCAAGCTATGGAACAATGAAGTAGAAGATGATCCACCAACTCCCCACAATTTTTACACATATAGCACCAATCAAGCACCAATCAAGCACTATCACTCGTCTTTTACGAAGGTTGTCTGTTGTTAAAATCTTACCTAAGGAAGTAGACCAAGAAAAGAAAGCCACCCTTGGAGGTGCCTTTGATTGCCATATCATTCTCCATGGAAAGGAACCAAGAGTAGGAGGGTAGAAAGAGCTATAGTAACCTCTAACCTCAAAACCTCTATTCCTTCCAGGCTTCCAACAAACCTTATTTGGACCAAACCTCCGCATTGGCGAAGAATAGACCAACCCCATAAACTGATCAAAGGCTTCTTCTTCCCAATCCTGTGGTGGACGACGAAATTGCACATTCTAGTGAAACCTCCCAGCCGACCAACCCATAACTTCAGCTACTGAGGAATCCTTAGACCTACTAAGATAATAAAGCTCCGGAAATGCCTTTTGTAAAGTACAATCCCCACACCACACATGCTTCCAAAATTTCATTCTAGTACCATCCCCCACATCATAAACTAGGAGTTTAGAGAAATTCAACCAGTCACTTCTAATGTATCTCCACAGGCTGACCCCATAAGGACTTGTCACTTCTTTCGTACACCAACCACCCCAAATGTTCCCATATTTTGCCTCTATAACCCATCCTCCATAAAGCATCAGTCTCCATGCCATACCTCCGCAACCATTTTCCTAGCAAGATAGAATTAAAGTTTCCCAACCGTCCTATACCCAACCCCCCAACCTACAACGGCCTACATACCTTGGCCCAATTAACTAAGTGTATTTTAGGTTCACCATCAATCCCATTCCACAAAAAAATTCTCTATATTTTCTCCATACGCTTTGCCACCTTACCTGGTAACGGAAGAAGGGACAAAAAGTATGTAGGTAAAGACAAGAGTGAGCTTTTAATGAGTGTGACATTACCCCCTTTAGACAAATACAATCTCTTCCAACTTGCTAATCTCCTCTCCATTCTCTCTAAATAGGATTCCAGACCAATAAATTCTTAAATTTTGCACCTAATGGAAGGCCCAAATATTTCAAGGGCAGAGAAGACTGCCTACACCCCAACAGCCCCACCAAAGCCTCCAAATTGTGCACCCCACCAACAGGTACCAACTCAGATTTCCCCAAATTAATACGAAGCCCTGGCACCTCCTCAAATCTAGCAAGAATCGCCCTTAAATTAGCAATCTGAGATGGATTAGCATCACAAAAAATTAGAGTGTCATCTTCAAATAAGAGATGAGACACCATCACTAATGGACCAGCCGTACTACCCACAAAAAAGCCTGAGAATTGCCCAGCAGAGGTAGCCACATCCAACATACGACTTAATGCCTCCATCACAATATCAAACAACAATGGAGATAAAGGATCCCCTTGCCGAAGCCTCCTAGAACTTCCAAAGAAATTAGAAGGGCTACCATTTATAAGAATGGAAAACTTTACAGTTGAGATGCAATACCTTATCCATTTTCTCCATTTCTCTGAGAAACCACAACGCTAAAGCATATACATTAAAAAATCCCAGCTCACATGATCATACGCCTTCTCCACATCCAATTTACACAACACACCTGGAACTCCTGACTTCAATCTACTATCAATGCACTCAGAAGCAATCAAGACAGAATCCAAAATCTGTCTGCCCTTAACAAAAGCATTTTGTGAATCTGAAATAAGCCCATGTGCCACCCTACAAAGCCGATTGGCCAACACCTTAGAAATAATCTTATAAATCCCACCAACTAAGCTAATAGGCCGAAAGTCCTTAACTTCCACAACATTCACTTTCTTGGGGATAAGGGCAAGGAAGGAAGCATTAAGACTCTTCTCAAACACCGCCTGATTATGGAAATTATAGAATACAACCATAATTTCTGTTTCCAAAACACCCCAACAAGACTGGAAGAATGCCATGGAAAAGCCATCTGGGCCAAGAGCCTTATCACCATTAAAATCATTAATCACCCAAACACCTCTTCTTCCTCAAAAGGCCTATCTAACCAAGTTGCATCTTCCATCGAGATACTAGAAAAATCCACATTATCTAAGACAGGTCTATGAGCCACATTCTCACAATAAAGCTGCCTATAAAATTGAGATATACAGTCTATTATGGCAGCCGGATCTGAAGATAACACCCCATCCACCATAAGCCTATCAATAGAATTAACCCTCTTATGAGAGTTAGCTATACGGTGGAAAAATTTAGTATTCCTGTCTCCTTCCCTAACACAAAGAACTCTAGATTTTTGCCTCCAACATATTTCTTCCAACAAAGTAGCTTTTTCTAACTCACCACGAATTCTTCCCATTTCTACCCTTTCCTCCGCTGATAATCCCCGACTCTCCTCTATGTTCTCTAGAACACTCAAGTCCTTCCACAATTTTTTAATCCGAAATTCAACATGACCAAACTCCTCCACATTCCATCTTTTCAAATCATTTTTTAAGAGCTTTAATTTATTAGCCAGTATAAAACTCGGTGCACCATGGACTTGATAGGAATCCCACCAAGACCGAACCCTATCCACAAAACCCTCATCCTTAAGCCACATATTCTCAAATCTAAACGGCATACTCCCTCTTTGAAACGATCCACCCTCAAGGACAATTGGAAAATGATTCGGGCACAACCTAGACAACAGTCTTTGAGAAACTGTTGGAAACTTATCCTCCCAATCTGCAGAAAACAAAAATCTGTCCAGCCTAGCCTTCGAAACAACTTCTCTAGAATTTAACCAAGTAAAAGTACCCCCTTGCAATGGCAGATCAATAAGACCCTGTTCCAAAATAAAATTGGAAAACTCTCGCATAGCAACAGTGAGAGAAGTAGATCCCAATCCTTCGGAAGGGAACCTAACCGCATTAAAGTCACCACCCACATACCATGGGACACTCCACCCACTATTTAAGCCACAGAGTTCCTCCCATAAAAACCTCCTATCTCAGTGTAAATTAGGACCATACACACCAGTAAATGCCCAAACAAACTGATCTGACACACTTGTAAACTTACAAGAAACTGAAAATCTCCCCACTGCTTCCTCCATTTTATTCACTACCTGAGTGTCCCACATCACTAACACCCCACCAACAGCCCCACAAGAACCTAAAAATGACCAGTCAACATGTTGGCCACCCCACAAGCTACAAATCACCGCTCTATTAATCAGCCCCATTTTGGTTTCTTGGAGACAAACCACATCTGGCCCCCATTGCCTAATCAGATTTCTAACCTTGAGCCTTTTATCCTGCTCATTCAACCCTCTAACATTCCAAGAAATAATCTTGACACATTGATAAGGCACAACAGCCCGCTCAGAACTTGCACTCCTTACTTTATTTGGATCATACTCAACATTCAAGGATGACAACAAATTCTTCAACTCTCGCTGACCTTTTTGGCCTGACTTGACCAACTTCGTCTGATCACCCACCACAAGTTTCTGTTTATCGTTCTTTCTGGCCTCTATGGCTTCTTCCAGCGAAGTGCCCACAGATTTCTTAAAAGCCTTAATCCTATTGGTTACCCATAGTGATAGTTGACAATTGTCCACCCTCTCCTTACACCCAATCTCCTTCACATGACTAGACACCAACTCCAACGGACCTTCAGTAGCCAAAGGTACCACAACTAATGGCTCATCACCTCTGCCACAATACCTCAACTTTTCATCAAATTCCCACATCTCATTCTCTGACTCGAGAACCACAGACAAAGACTTAACTAGCCCCTCATCCTCATTTGCCCAAGTAACCCTCTGCCTTGCATTAGTAGTAGAAACATTACCTGATACACACTCACCCTCCAAACTTGAGCAGATTGACATGCACTGTGGAGATCGATACAGTGACAATGAGATCACTAATTGCCTGCCATCACGCAATTGTAGCATCCAGTCTTTGGAATTACCCCAAGACTTATCCAAGTCTCCAACCAACTCCCTAATAGTAGGGCCAGATAAATGAACTCCCTCAGAATCGGAGTCATAATTTGTAGTGGCCGAACCTTCTGAACCCACAAAATCCTCTTCCCCATCTTCCTTTGCCACTTGAGAAGTCTCACTGGATGCCTGGACCACCACCACTGGCTTGACTAGCATGGTGGAAGACTGGGTCTGATTTCTTGGACCACGAAAACTATCGGCACCCATCACTTCCGGTACAATAATAGAGGACATCGTGGCCGAGGACACCACCAGCACCAACATCGACCCACTCTGGTCACCGATTGCCGATATCAGGTCGAGGGAGGCATGGGCCACTTCCTCTGGTCCTATCGGCATGGTGGGTGTTGGAGCGCGGTGGGTCGGGCTGTGCTGACCACCCTCACCTGCCACTTCCATCGCGGCTATGGAGGAGCTTGTGTCCAAGAATACCTTCGGTGACATCGCAAGCAGCACTGCTGTAGTGGGCGAGTCCTTGGAGCTCTCAATTTTCTTCGAGGCAATGTTTTCACTCCTACTTAAGCTCGGATTTATGTTTTGGTTATTGTTGTGTGGTAGTGTTATTCTTATTGTCGTTTTTGTTTTCATGGGATATATGGTGCTGTGATCATGCTCCTCACCTCAATTTATCTTCTGTCTTTCTTCCTTAGTTATTCAATAATTGCTGCAGGACTCTCAGCTGATAATGGGTTTATCTTGGAGATTGATGAATAGATCAGCAGAGTCTAATTGTTTAAGATGCGCTATTTCTTTTAGCTTGTATTGTATTAAATGAAGTTTCTGTGGCGTGTCAGTAATTCACTTATACATCCAATTGACAGTGCCTTTAACATAGCATCAACACATTACTCCTCCCTTAAGTAATTGCAGTATTATTGTTATCTGTTGAACTCTCATACTGTGGGTTTGTCATCTGTTTGAAATGTGCAGTTTTTATGTAGAATTTTTGCTTTGTTACACAGAACTGATTACTAAGGGAGTTTTTGGTTTCCGCAGTGGCGGGATCGGTTGATTGGTGCCTTGAGGGATATGGAAGCTGGAGGGTTGAAGGACCAAGCTATTCCGGAAGTGTGCAAGATAAATGGAAGTCTAGGGGAAGGGAAAGAAGATTCACAAGTTATTAAGGTACTTCTCAACTTTCTTTCCCGTTCTATTCAGAGTTATGTATGGATAGATTCACATTCCCCTGGATGTTGTTGATAACGTTTTACACATTTTATAGGAAGAGAAACCCACAATTAAATCATGTGATTTTGTGGACGTTAATTTGGGGAGCAAAAGAGCTGGAGTACCAGTCAGCAGTGATCTGGCTGAAGATGAAAATGTGCCTGGAAAGCGTGTCAGACCAACACCTAGTGCCTCAGAGGAATTGACTAGAGAGTCGGATAAGAATAACACAATGTCTCAGGATGACATTTCTTCAATTGGACCAACCACTTCCAGAGGAGACGTTGATAATGGACCTGTGCAGCAACTCGTAGCTATGTTTGGCGCCTTGGTTGCCCAAGGTGAAAAAGCCATTGGTTCTTTAGAGATTCTTATCTCAAGCATCTCTGCTGACTTGCTAGCAGAGGTAGTGATGGCTAATATGCGACACCTTCCTCCCAATCATTCCAAAGGTGAAGGAGGTGAAGAGTCATTGCTAAACATGACCATAGTTGGTAGTGATTCTAAAGCTAAATATCCTCCATCATTTATAGCAGATGTTCTATCACTTTCTAGTACTTTCCCACCAATAGCTTCACTGTTAAATGCTCACCAGTCAGAGTCCAATGATATAGTGGTATGATTTTTTCTTATAATTTTGATTCTGAGAGCTTCAGGTTCTTTCTTTTTTGTCTCCAATAATGTCAAAGACTAATGATTTCACGTGCTTCATTGTATTTCTTTTTACTCTGCTTCGTTATTAAGTTTTGTTTGGTTTTCACTCTTGCCATGCTAAAACTTTTATATTGATGAAACAGCAGAAACCTTGTGATGAGAAAGAAGATGTTGTGGCTGAAGCTGATAGTGCTCTTGCATGTGATGTCTTGGACCATGGATCTGAAAATGCATTGTTGCCCACTGATTTACCAGCTTCCTCTGTTGTTTCATCTGGAATGGAGAAAGGCTGCTTTCCTATTGCATCTGATATCCATGATGTGGGGGATCTAGAGAGCGAGATACCTGGCCTGGATTCTTCTGCTCATACTGATGTATTGTCAGAGACGCTTGTTACATCCTCCATGGCCTCCACTGACTTAGAAGAAGCCGGTCAAGAGCAAGTTACAAGTTTGGGTCAGTCAACACTGAAGTTACTTCCATCTATGTCAACAGACAAGTCTGAGGAGCTCAGCCCAAAAGCAGCAGTTACAGATGTCAGCAGCCTGGTCACATCAACAGCAACTTCTGTTGGATTGTCTTGTAATTTTGTCTTGCCCAAGATGTCAGCGCCTGTTGTTTACCTTGATGATGAACAGAAGGATTATTTGCAAAAAATGGCTTTCATTCGTATTGTTGAGGCATATAGGCAAGTTGCAGTTGCTGGAGGTTCACAAGTTCGCTTTTCACTGCTTGCATATTTAGGGGTTGAGGTAAAATTTCTAGTTTCTGAAATATGTTAATATCATTTGTACTGAGGGGCTGTTTTATTATGTAATATATGTATACATAAAAAGTTCTATGATACAAAATTGTCGTATGGCCTCATACCATTCCATTTTATATGCACTCAACATTTCTTTATTAGTTTGGTTATGTATTTGAATTTCTTTTGCAGTTTCCCTCGGAGTTAGACCCATGGAAACTTTTACAAAAGCATATCTTGGAAGATTATATGGGTCATGAGGTATGCAAATTTTTTGAGTTTTGTTTACTACTTGTCTATAAGAAAGGACATGTCAATTAGGGAATTAACAAAAAGTATGACTTCAGATAGAATAAAATAGAGGAAAAGAATACATGTGGCCCCTTAACTAATCGACAATATGTTGAGGATCCATAGCCGATCTCTAAAAAAATTTGGGACTAAGGCTTTGTTGTTGTTGTTGTTGTTCTTTTCTACTTGTTTATAGCTTCTTACGCACATGTGCTGCTGGGAACTTTAAGATAATTTTTATGTTTGAAAAGCAGACAAATTTGACATCTGGAGTCTGGACACGTCTGTGTGTGTATGTGAGCTTCAGGATTTAAACTTTTCCATGTTGTACTACTTGGTGGCCATCACCATGTCTTGTCTTTTAGGTTTGTGTTGGAATTTATTAGTTAATAAAAAAGATCATTGTGGTATTTTGGGTGCTCATAGCAGCACACTTGTTGGCTAAGGCATGCTCAATACTGGTTTTGAGGTGTGGCTAGAAGTATAAGGTGGACCACTGTTTCTGCAAACCAACTTATGTCTAATGCAATATGTTTCTATGAATGAAAAGCACTTATTATCTTTTTGATAAAATCCAAAATCAAATACATTCCAACTGACAGTCACTACTGGATGTCTTCAGGGACACGAGTTGACCTTGCGTGTCCTCTACAGGTTATATGGCGAGCAAGCAGAAGATCGCGACTTCTTTTCTTCTACAACTGCAGCTTCTGAATATGAAAACTTCCTTCTTACTGTGGTGTGTGTCCTGTTGCGATATTAACTTCACTTGTCCTTCTCTAAGGCAAACATTCAGCAATGTTTTTCATAGTGCAGGTGGAAACGCTTAGAGATTCTTTTCCTCCTTCAGACAAATCATTAAGTAGATTGCTTGATGAAGCTCCTGATCTGCCCAAGTCAGTTTTAAAATTGTTAGAGGACATGTGTTCTCCTGGAAACTGTGATAAAGCTGAGGAGTTACAGAGTGGGGATCGAGTAACTCAAGGTCTAAGTGCTGTGTGGAGATTGATTATGCTGAGGCCTTCTATTCGAGATGTCTGCTTGAAAGTTGCCTTACAGGTATTCTTCTCTTAACCACAAACTTCATGATATCTGTTTGTGTTGTTTCCCTACAGTGTAGTGTCTACCTTTTGTTATTTCTACCTTTGTTCTGTTTGTTTTTGAAAATTGCATGTTTTCTTCTTATATTTGTCAGCCCTATCTCCAGGCACACCAAGTAAATAAACAAACATCCTTATTGACCTATGCTTGACTTTTATCTGATTTGTGGTTGAAATATGAGTTTGTTGATTAATCTATCTTGTAAAATTCTCCATAAATATTTTGAAGATTTAACAATAATAAATTGTGACAAAATAAGCTAGTTGATCTTCTTCTTCTTTTGGCATGGTCCACATTTTCTGATATGAAGTTATTAGCAGTGAGCTTATAATTTCCAATCTTTGGATTCAATAATTCTTTAGCTTCATTCATTTTATCCTGTTTATAAATTCCTTATTCACTGTCTCTTCTTATTATTTTTGGTTAGTAGGAGTGCATTATTAATTAAGGAAATGAACTGAAATTTTCTCTCTTCCTTACTCTTAATTGACTTTGATTACTTTTTACCTTTGAAAGAGTGCGGTTCATCATTTGGAGGAAGTGCGTATGAAGGCAATACGACTGGTAATTAAAACATAACTTCTTATTGAAGTAACAAGTCAGTCTTTTTAATTGTGTCTTACCTTTCTGGGTCTATTTCATTTTTCAGGTGGCAAACAAGCTTTATCCAATATCATCCATTGCTAAACAAATTGAAGATTTTGCAAAAGAAACATTGCTCTCTGTAATAAGTGGTGATGCAACAGAAAGAATGGATACTGAAGGATCAGTCACTGAAATGCAGAAGGTATTGGTTTTTTGCTGACATGGAGTTCCACATGAGGCCAATCCAAATATACATTTTTTATAACTGCATAGCTATAATTTAATTACATTTGTTTTGCAGGATTCTCATCTAGAAAAACCTGCGGATGAACATCCCTCATTGAGTGTGAACAGTAAAGATATTTCTTCTGATACTCATCAATCGAGCACATGTCAGAGTGTATCCTCCCTTTCAGTCTCCGAGGTCCAGCAGTGCATGTCACTGTATTTTGCCTTATGTACCAAGGTGTTACTTTATTTTATTTAGACCCTTCTTTATTCCCAGTGTTTACCCTTTCTAAGTATATTAACATTTTAATTGTATCTCATTGACAGAAGCACTCCCTTTTCCGCCAAATATTTATTATCTATAAAAGCACATCAAAGACAGTTAAGCAGGTTTGATTAGGAACCTAATTAAACTTGTTTGTCAATTCTTGTTGTTCCGGCTATAAGCTTTTGCTTCTTATGCTGTATGATGCAGGCAGTTCATCGCCAGATCCCAATACTTGTCCGTACTATGGGCTCGTCATCAGATCTTCTTGAAATCATTTCAGATCCTCCAAGTGGAAGCAAGAATCTCCTAATGCAGGTTTTGCTAATCAACTATATTACTTGACTGTCACCATGCAAAAGATGAAAAGTAACAATTCCTCCTTTTTAATAATTAATTTTCTGCATCAGGTTTTGCATACACTGACGGATGGGACGATTCCCTCTTCAGAACTACTTTTTACTATTAGGAAGTTATATGATTCCAAACTAAAGGTATATCTATTGTTTCCTTAAATGTGCAACAGAGGTGAAGCTCTTAGCTAATATATGTTCACTTGTGGTTGATTGCAGGATATAGAGATTCTTATTCCAGTATTACCATTCCTACCAAAGGATGAGGTTCTTTCCTTTTCTATTGTCTTGATATAATTGTGTCATCTGCTGTTAGAATCTAGCAAATAGCTGCTAATGTTCTTTTTCAAGCTATCATGGGTTTTTTTTCACTTTAATGTCTATAAATCCTGTCTTTCATCTTTCATCTAACATATGCCTAGCTTATTCTGGATTACTATTAAGTTTCTTCTAACTATCTTATCTTTGACTTTTATTTTTTATGCTTATATTGGTTTTAGATTTTTGGTTGGTCCATTACTTTTTTTCACTGAAAAATAAATGAGCGTCTTTTGTTAGGTTAAGCTGATATTTCCCAATGTTGTGAATCTTCCACTGGATAAGTTCCAAGCTGCACTTGCTCGCTTACTACAGGTATATACATACATACATACATATATATATATATATATATATTTTGCATCATTCTACTTTGTGCCATGTTCTCTGGTTTTTTTATTGGTTATTACATGCGCACCCCATGGGTCTTGAGCCTAAAAGCTCTCTCCTCCTTACTCGTAGGAGGGAAGGAGCTGTTGTTTGAGCTAGAGCTCATTGGCAAGGTATTTTTTATTTGTAGTTATACATCGGCAAGGTATTTTTTATTTGTAGTTACACATGCACCTTCATGAGTCTTGAAATCATAACCTTGCATAGTAGGGTGTGCATGGGTCAGGGGATTTTTCGACTCAACCCACCATGGTGGGGTAAAAAAAAAAACCCAACCCAACCCAACCCAACCCATCACAGGGGTCTAACCCACATGAATTGGGTTGGGTTGGGTTGAACCCATAGGTTGGACTATTTTTTTTTATTGCTAATATTATCGAATTGAGCAGAAAAAAATATATCCCATGTGCCACTTGAGTTAATAAATAAAATATATATGAACTAGTATTCCAACTCAGATATAAACAAAATATATCCAATTGAGTTAAACAAAATATACATGAACTAGTATCCCAACTCAGTTATAAATGAATAGGAGAGAAGTGGGATAGTGGGAGTGGGAGGCGGCAGAGAGAAATAAGATTATTAGGGTTTGTGAGGTAATTGGGTTTTATGTAGGAAAAGCCGAAAAAGGGGAAAAAATTAAATAAAAATATTATTAATTATATTATATTTTTAAATATATATAATTTAAATTTTAAATATATATGTGGGTTGGGTTGGGTCGGGTTAGTCGAGTTTGTGATTGTTGTGACCCAAACCCATCCTGATCAACTATTAAAAAAAATTCATAACCCAACCCACCAACCCCTAAAACTGACCCAACCCGGCGGGTTGGGTTGGGTTGGGTTGGGTTAGTTTTGGTAGGTTGGCTGCACACCCACTTATCTCATTATTAAGGAGGAAGTGTTTAGCTAGAGCTCATTGGTAGGGTATTTGAAGTGCTGTGCTTTTCTAATTGCCATATTCTACAAGGCTTTTATAGATAATATGTGCAGATTACTTCCAAGAAAGCACGGGTGCAGCTTCGGGGTCGCTGCACCCGCACCGGACTCGTCTTGATGCGGCGTCCGATGCACCAATTCACCCCCCCCCCCTTCTTCTTTTTTTTGGATTCGTGCTGATTCGGGCCGAAACCGGCCAATTCGGCCCGATTCCAGTGAAAACAGGAGCCGAAACGGCTGAATCAGTTCGATTCCGGTCCACTGTTGTTAAAAGCGCGCTTAAGCGCAAAGTGCAGAGCCCTTGGGGCTTTTTCCCTCTAAAGCGAAGCGCCCTCACAAAAGCGCGCTTTTTTGAGCTTTTTGTAAATTTTTTTTTTTTATAAAAAAAATCCTATTTTGATTTTAGTCATTAGATCTAAATATGTTTGATATAAGCCATTAATTTAATATATAAAAACGAATAGTGTGGTGTGCTACCATACACCTAAGCCTATCTCTTTAGATATTTTTGAACTTTTAACCACAACCGTACTAACAAACACTAAATCAGATACTTACAAAGATAACATTATTTAACATTCTAGTACTTTTTAGCCTTTGCCTTCTTGGTTCTATACTTCTATTTTGATTCAACCATGTTTTGTAATCATGATCATCAAATATCATGGTTGCATATGTTTTGTAAAGCATAATAGAATTATATAAATGTTATATAAATTATATAAAATGTTTTATTGTAATTTATATGATTAATTGATCACTTGATTGTTGTATTGATCATTAATAATTTTTATTTATTTATTATTATTATTTTTTTAAAATGTGTGTTTCACATCGATTAGGCGCGTGCTTGCGCTTTGCGCTTCGTGCCTAGGCTCCAAAAGGCCTTTGCGCTTAAGTGTGCTTAGCGCTTTTAACAACACTGTTCCGGCCTAAATGGGCTTCTGGCTGCCATTCTTCTGCTTCATGTGGCCTTGTGAGAAAAAAAAAAAAAAAAAAAAAAAAAAAAAAAAAAAAAAAAAAGAGAAAGGAAAAGAGAGGAAGAAGAAGATGAGAAGACACAAAGAAATGTTCTAGAACAAGTGAGGAAGAAGAATAAGAGTATATAACAAATGAATATAAATTAAGTAGTTAGGAAAGTCAATTGTTTCACATGGGTGGGCTTGGAAATTGGAAAAGGAGTAAAGGAAACTTCTTGAAAGGTGGTTTTTTGTTTACAATTACTAAAAATATTGATTTTATTAGAAACAAATCATAATAATTGTTTTTTAATAATAAACTCTACCCTTTATTTGAATTTTTTTATATAAAAAATATTAAATTCACTATATAAAAATATTTTTAATAATATTTTAATCGCCGCACCCGCACCCGCACCCGCACCCGCACCCACACCCTACTTTTTCAAAAATTGTCGAGTCCTGCACCTGCACCCGAATCTAGAAACGCACCCATGCTTCATAGATTGCTTCATGGCCTTACAATTGCCCAAGTCATTTTGTGATGGGAAACTTCCTTTATGGCCTGCCATTTGATCAGCTTATGAAAATGCAACCTAGCAATTGTTGATCACATATGATCCTTTTTGCATTTGGAGTTGAAGAGCGGGTGTTTGTGTACTAATTCATCAGAGATAATCAAAGCATATTTTATATATATATATATATATATATATATACACATACACACATTTTCTATATCACCTGTTTGTTTTTATTTTTGGGAGGGGGGGGGGGGGGGGGGGGCAGGGGAGGGAGGTAAGCTTATCTTCTTTAGAGAATTATTTGCCCTGGTTCAAATTTCCTTGTAACCATTGTTTTTACTTCAGACATAACTGTTGAGTGATTTGTAACGAAAGAAGGCAGATTTATAGTTGGCTTCTTAAATGCATACCCCTACTGATGCAAGGAGCTCTAAATTCATTTAAGATTTTATTTTTCAATTTGAAACTTTTTGTTTTTGAATTTGGGTTTTTATTTTTATTTTTTTTTTATGAGTGAATTTGGGGTTTTTAATGTTGAGGGTTTCATGGAATGTAATTGGATACATCCGTATGTGTGTAATCCTTGAAACCCTATTTAACTAATGCTCTTGTAAATTGTAAGCTTGAAGGGCTTTAGAAATTGAATAAGAATTTTATGAGTTGAGAATGTGTTTCTTCTTTGTTTGGTGTTGATGCCAAACACACTTAGGTGCTGATGCGAAAGTTTCCTTTTCTTGGTGCTGATTCCAGGCAAGCCCCTAGGTGTTGGTTCTTAGGGTTTAGCTTTTCCTTTTGCTGCATTTTCCCCTTTATTCCCCCGGATATTGTCTGGTTATATTTTTTTAAATCATTGATTGATAATTTAATAAAACATACACAGGGTTCATCTCATTCTGGTCCAGTGCTCACTCCAGCTGAAGTTTTGATTGGTATCCATGGGATTGATCCTGACAAAGATGAAATCCCCTTGAAGAAGGTATTCCTTCTTATTTGTTTTTTTATCCATTTGAAACCTTACCAAAAAGCACTAGTCCATAACTGATTATAAATATTAAATGAGCAGGTCACAGACGCATGCAATGCATGTTTTGAGCAGAGGCAAATATTCACCCAACAAGTACTTGCGAAGGTTTTGAATCAATTGGTCTGTATCATCAAGAACTCTACTTTTTTATCACCTAGATTCCAATTATACCTATCTGAGCTCACAGATGGCCAAGGGTTGCCTTTGCAGGTTGAGCAGATTCCTCTCCCTTTATTGTTCATGCGTACAGTATTACAAGCTATAGGTGCTTTCCCAGCGCTGGTGAGAAATTAAGCAGCATGTTCCTCTTCTTTTTCCAAAGAGGAGCCATATTATCTTTTGTGCTCCTCATGGTGTTTAGATTCATTATATAACCTCATATAGTGTGTATATATGTATTTATTTCTCTTAAACTTATGTTTATGTACTGCATTAATGCATGATTAAAAGTTTAGAATTCTCTGAGTCCACTCAATAGTTGTGTTTAGCTGATTGAATTGGCTGCTTTCCATTTGATATAAGAGGAGAAAAAAGCTAATGAGCTCTAGCTCAATTGGCACCTCCTTCCCTTGCAGGTGCTAGGTAGAGGGTGAGGTATTGGGCTCCTGACCCAATGGATGCATGTGTAACTTACAAATTAAAAAATAATAAAAATCTGAGGGGAAAAAGGACAAGTGAGGGAGGGGGATTCCGTGTTTTCTTTTTAAATAACTTTTGTACCTTTGGCTAACATGTTCATGACTTATCTGTCATTTGCATAATGACTTAAAATGATGCAGGTGGAATTTATAATGGAGATCCTATCTCGTCTTGTCAGCAAGGAGGTAACTATTTTCATAGTAAACTGATTGCTAGTCATTTAGTAATTCATACTTTGTCACTGATTAATGAGGCATTTCAGATTTGGAAATATCCAAAGTTGTGGGTAGGATTCTTGAAGTGTGTGCTCTTGACAAAGCCTCAGTCATTTGGTGTTTTGCTTAAGGTGCGGGTGTTCTGATTCTTCTTTTGTTTTCAGTAATATTTGTTGGTAACATTTTACCATGTTGGAAGTGCATGCTGCAGAAACTTACTCCGCCAGATCATAGGCCTTTTGAACTGTATCACTTTCCTGTTCTGCTCATTCCTTTTCCCAAATCATGTTACAGTTATTAATTACATAAAGATTCTGTCCCTCTTGCTACTGAATTGCTGTGTCCTTTGTTTTAGTGATTGGAACACCAAACTACTTTCCACACTGAAAATGAAAATAAATACTAAGTTAGATGGTGTTTATCCATTGTAGTGAGATAATACATTAAAGGTGCATGGGGGATGGGGGATGGATGGACAATGCCATTGCATGGGAATTATACTTGAGAAAAACATCTGCAGGATACCCACACCAAGATACGGTCCCCTCCCATTGAATCCTCCAATTCCCTCTTAATTTATATTTTGATGTAAGACACGTGGCATTTGAAAATCAAACAAATGCCACATGTCACACATCTGTCTAAAAATGGGAGGGAATTGGAGAGGATCCTTTCCCAACCTAGATATTATCAACTCCTACCATTCAAGACAGTATTAATTCTAAGTAAGGTGAAATCATATACAAGAGCCACAAGAATGAAGATAAAAGAAAAACATGCTTAAGTTAATAAAGTGGAAACTCCCTCGGAGGTTAACTTTTCCTCATTCCATAAGTACTGTGGTTCAGGAGAGGGAAATACTTTTAAAGCCAGAACCGCCCTAAACATATGACAGGTTTTAGGATGGGATCCCAACATCATATCATGGAACAAATTAATAGCCTCCAAACCTGCTGAATCCCATCCTAATAATGTTGTGAGATTTCTTTTAACTAAGTAAAATAACTTAAATTAATAAAGGAAGAAGCTCAAATATAACTTATCAAAAAAAAAGAAAAAGGAAGAAGCTCAAATATATATGGAGTATAAAAAAGAACTATAATGTTTATGTGGTGAGCTTTAGAAGCCAGATTTGTTGTTATCTTCTGTTGATCCTGTAAAGTGTCTTTTAGTTACCTCCAGCACAGCTAGAAAGCGCATTGACCAGAACTGCAGCTCTGAAAGCACCTCTCATTGCTCATGCTAGCCAACCAAACATCCGATCTTCACTTCCAAGGTTCATAAAAAGATTACATTTTCTTTTAGCTGTGTTCTTTTGCATGTGAAAATTTTAGTTTGCAACTGGGGCAAGGTAGAGGTGGGGGAAAGAGGCCAACTTTCTTCTTCATAGATTAGCTTCTTCTGCTGTGCTCATTACAGGACTTGCTTTGGATGTATGTGTTTCAGGTCTGTGTTGGTGGTTTTGGGACTTGCACCTGAATCTCAGACTTCAAACCCGGCACAAACTGGAGTAGCCCTGGATTCTCAGAATTCAAGTCAGGTTCAAACAAGTCAGGCCCAAACAAGTCAGGCTCAGACTGGAGATACAGGCAACTCAGATAAGGAGATGGTGACAGAGAAATCTAAAGAATCATCTGGTGCTAGCTGACTTGATTAGAAAGTTGATTTTGACAAAGTTTGACCCTACATTTCTACCCTCTGGTATCCCTAGATTAGCAATTGGATCACCAGGCTCCCAAAGGCAGGGCTTCTAGGCTATCTCACTCTAGCTTAGTGGATTGGGAAGATGAGGCATTGGTATGTTGTATTGTTACCCTGGCACCAACATACAAGTGACAAAGGAATTACTACGTCCTCTTTGAAAACATCAGTTTTATGATTATTACTTTTATGTGTATTAAAATGGATCTACTACCGTACTGAAAAGCTGTATTTTTGGGGATGAACTCACTGGTGCAAGTATTAGTCAATGTATGTCATCTTATTAAGCTGTCAATTTGTTTTATACCATCTCTCTTTACATTGGTCATACCAAAATTAAATGCCTGCCAATTATTCTTAATAGGTTGCAGCTTGTGTCCAATGGCAGTTATCATTGGACACGTTGGATTTTGGACACTTGTCTGTATCCAGTTGCCACTGGACACAAGCCAGCCACTCCATTTTCATTGGCAATGCCCAAGATATAGGACGGGACTTTTCTGCTTTAAAGGATCTGAAAAAAACTGTCAGAAGGCCAACTTTTTGCCCAAATTTGGGCTCTCTGATTTTAGTGAAAACAGAAGACAACATTAAACTTAAAATACTGAATAATTACTTTTAAGGCGTGTTTGGTTGGAGTGAAAACAGAGAGAATAAAAAATAGGGTGGAAAATGTCATTTTTTGTTGTTTGGTGGAGAAAAGAAAATAGGAGAGATAAAAATAAAAAAGAAAGTTTTCTCTCCGGGCCTAATTTTTATTATACTCCCAATTTGAGAGGAAAATGAGGAGAGAGAAGTACTTAGAAATATATTTTACACAAATATCTTCTCACCTACTCACTTTATTCATGAAATGATGACTTTTGCCTCTTCTCAATTGCTTTGGCCTATGTTTTTTTTTTTTTTTTTTTGGCAACATTGCCTCTCCTTTTCTCCTTAAGATTTTCTAGGCTGCCTTTTTTCTTCTTCTGGGCATGCCTTTCGTTCTTCTTCTTCTTTTCTTCTAGCAGTAAAGTTGCCTTTTTTTTCTTTTCTTTTCTTTTTTTCTTTTGATTTTCTATGGGCTGGGCGTGAGAGTTTTTTTTTTTTTTTAACTAGAGGGTTCTTTTTGGGACATCATTTTTATTTTTTTTAATAAATTTGAGAGATTGTTCTTTTTTTGTGGTTATTTGTCACTTTTTTGTTTTAATGGAAGCATCATTCTTTAACAAAGGTATATAAGTAAATTTATTCAAACCTATTTTTTCTATCCCTCCAATTTTTCACTCTCAACCAAACAAATAAGATAGAAAATAAAATCTTTTCTATTCTCCTATTTTTTCATCCTCCTATTATTTTCTATCCTCCCACTTTTCCACTCTTCCAACCAAACGGACCCTTAAGATGTAAACTTGTTTTGTTGCTTTACAGTTTCAAATGGACCCAAAATGATTGATTTGTAAAAGGTGATCCTAATAGCATGTTAGTAACAAGTTCCATTGCCCTTTGAATATTCTACAAGGGCTAGGAGAAAAATGACATCTGAGGGCGTTTTCATTATATAGCTATGACATATACTTCCATCAATGAAAATAGCTCTGAGAGTACGACAGTCTGGGAGATTACTCAGACGTGTCATATTTCAAATGACAACAACTCACTGCTTAATCCATTTACATTTCTAAGACCATATAGATGTGCAAAGTAAACTAATCTTAAAAAATAATCATACTTGAAAGTTGAAACCTTGCAAATTCAGGTGATACCCTGTGATATTACACAACTATAAAGAATTGGACTCTACTTAATCACGATAAACCTGCTCTGCAGGTATATCTCCAATTAGTCATTCCAGGTTATCCCAATAGTTTTAAATTCTTTGGTTGGCAGCAGCTAATACAATGACAATATACAAGGCATCATGACATCAGGTCGAAAAGTGCTCCCACAAAATACCTATGCCCGCTGGTGCCAGAAATACCAAAGTTATCCTATCTGACTTTATTAATCTCATTCTGTCAATCCACAAGCAGGAATCCCTTGCATTTGAAACCATTCAGGCATGTGAAACCGCTCATAGAGTACAGGCCTCACATCCTTTTGCATTGAGAGGTGTCGGAGAAGTGGAAGCAGGACTTCCAAAAGCTATACAAGCCACATGAAAGAAACAAAAATTGGAAGATGTGTAGTCAGAACGTATGATGCAATTCTTACTTTGAATTGACAAAATCTAAGTACCTCATCATCATATGGTTGTCCAGCAGAGAATGGAAGGCACGGTATTCCATTCAGCGGTTGCTTCAAGAAACTAAATGGGTTGTTATCAACAATAACTATTCGAGATAGATCTTTGGATAAACATGACAGGTCCTTCACATGTTCTCGATATTCCCTGTCAGTACACAAATGCCAGATAACTTCAATGAAAATCTCATAATTAATTTCCAAAAGTTTTAGTCTCCTCTATTAATATGGTACATGGTATATCAACTCATGTGAAACATCGAACTTGGATTTTTGTAATTTCATTAGGACAGAAAAAGCTTGAATTGTATCATTGTATATGTTAAAGCTATACGTTTCAGCTTGGCTTTCTGTTCTCCCATATATAATAGACTAGTTTCAAGACCACTGACAATAAAAAAGGCATCATGATGCACCTTCTAGATGGAAATAACTGATAAATTACATTGCTAAGTAACAAGAGGGCGCTTCATTAATTGAACAGCTTTTTAGTTATGTTTTTGTGGAGGAAGTCATCTAAGCAATTGCATCAGCATCAAGACACAACTTAGCTCAGCATTTGTAACATAAATAACAATATATCATTCACTTCTGGCGGGGTATAAGCACAAAAGAGAGCATGCATAGTAAAAACAAGAAATAATGTAGATGCCTATGTCATTCCAAGCCCCGATCCTGCCTCATAGCAATTAGGCAAATAATAATCCGCAAAATTGATATTTGTCACCGGTTCATCATCAGTATGGTTTGAAAGTGTCCTAGCACCACCTGGATCAATCAACTATAGATTTTTTATTTACCAATATTATTCTTTTTTCCCAGAAGCAGAAAAATTTATCTTATCACTTTATCAATCACAATTTTGTGCATTTTCAATTTAACTAGAGCACTATATCTATTTTTATAAGCATGTTTCTTGGTTTCATGCATTCTGAACAATAAATCATATCCTGATAGTCGTCTTATTACTTCTAAAAGTACAGACACTTGATGAGTCCAGTGCGAAAACTTCTATGCATTCTGAACAAAAGCGCGTAACAGGCGAACTCTGGTCACATAAAATCTGTGTTTCAATATGATCAGAAGATTACACCAGACAACGCTATATATATATATATATATATATATATATTCAATATGACGAGAAAATGGCACTTGGAATACTTCAAGACCACAGCAAAATGGCAGGTATATGCCTAAAAGAAAGCTTAAACACATAAGTGAAAATTACAACAGTAAACTGAATACCAAGCAAGCTATGACCAAGAGTGCACTGCATGCCAAAAACTGAGCCTTGCCCAAAAAGTTTCAAAAAAAAAAAACACAAACAGGCTTGGTTCAATGCATCTCGCCGTCAACCCTTGCTATTTATTAAATTGCGTCATCCTACCTATGAGTCAAATGGTTTACTTATTCAATCCGAGCAGTCTCTAAAATATATCAAACCAAGCATGGCAGCATTTTCTTGTCTTGAATCCAACTACTATTCACAGAGTAAGTACTAATAGGCAAAAATGCTTACGTGCTAACTGTCGAAGGCCGATACAGACGAAGGCTAAATCGGTTCTCCACATCTATTTTGTCAACAAGTGGTCTTGCATAACCTGCAAGGTGCTCAGAGACAATTTAACGAACAAACGAAAAACAGAAGGAAAATTATTCAACAAGAAAGAAATGAAGCAACATCGAACCTTCAAGACCGGCAGTGAAAAGAACAAGATCCGCAAATTTACTAATCTGATCTAAGAACTCTTGCAAACCGGGACGTTCAAACACTGTCACATAATTGATCTTTTGTTTCCCTTCAGAACTCTTCCACCCAGAGATATCATATCAATATTACAGTTACACATGAAAAAGAAACCGAAATAACATGTTCGGAGAGAGATCAAGACCTTGTCTGAGGATACACATTGAATCTCAAACCACTTCAATCCAGCTTCCATTGCTTGAGCATGAATACTGGCAGGCAAACTAGATTTTTCATATGCACACACTAGCGTCTCATCCATGTCAAGAACAACCTACACGCCGAAACTCCATTTCTTAAACACAATAATCTTGCCAAAAAAAAGAACCTCAATACTACAAAATCAAGTGGAATGCCACAAAATTGAAAAATTGTGTACATTAAATGTAAAGAATTGAAAATTTGTGTATATAGTTTTTGAAAAATTATGTAAATTAAGTAGACAAAATTGTGTATATTTTTTGAAAAATTATATACATTGAATATACAAAAATTGTGTATATTATTCCAAAATTTGTTACCACTAGTTCTAAGCTCTCGCTTTTAACGACCATAACCATAACCAAATCCAAATCATATACTATAATAATAAAAATTAGATCACATACTCTAAATAAAAATTGTATTACCTAAATTTTAAGAGATTTAAAAATAAAATTTATTCTTCATCTTAATTATTTTGACCACCTATTTAATATAATTTAAAGTGAATTTACTTTTAAGTAAGTTAATCACAAATTAATTAATTATTAAGCTAGTTTTGATTACAACAGTAAAATTCTCCGATCACAAAAAAATAAAGCAAGGACTGTAATTATCATCATAAAAAAATATATATATAAAAATACAATACCGTACCGTGAGCTTTTCGATGCGGTGATCATCGTCGACGGCGTCGTTTTGAGTGTCGTGGACGCTAACAGAAGATTCTTCCTCCTGAGAAGAGACTTCGAGTTCGACGAGAGGCAAAGGAGTGAAAGAAGAATTTGAATTTGAATTGGAATTGGAATCGAGAAAATGAGAGGAGATTGGAAGTCTAAGATACGAAAGAAGGAAGTGAGCGAAGGAAGGTGTGCCTCTTAAGATCTGTGTGATTAACTGTAACAGAAACGCTAACCAATCCACCACTGCTCTCCACACTTGCAATCTACTCCAACTCCAACTCCTCGTGTACACTTCTGCTTGTGCCATAGCTAAAACCGAGAGAAGAAGACTGTGTGGCGGTTCTCTCTATTTTTTGAATTTTTTTTTTTGAAATTTTTTGGAAGATTACTATATATATATATGATCTGGTTGTTTGTGTTTGTGTTTGGGTTTGGGAAGGATTTATAATCTGGTGCTTCTTATTTTGAAAAAGCGTGGATTAGCAGCGAATGGTTGCGTGGCTGTGAATTATTGGATCTTTGATACACACACTCTTAATCACCGTTAATTATTGGGTTTCGCTTTTTAATGGAAATCACATGAATCAAGAAAAGTACTTTCTACTACTTACGCACAACAAGCGAGGAATGACTTACAATGATCACGCGAAAGCTAAAGCCAAGCCAACACAAGTGGGCCTTTTATCATGTAACAGCCCCATTTGGACCACGCTTATATTTGTGACTGACACAGTGACACTTAACTACATTTTTTTTTTTCTTTTTCTTTTTCTTTTTTCCTCCATGGACCATGGCATATGCATTTATAGCTGATGATGAGCTTGGGCACACTGCAAATTTGATAGCTATTGAGGTCACACAGACTGCCATTGATGTATAGTAAAGATTATATAATGTCGATGATAATGATTTATAATAAAAATTTATATCCTCCGATAAAAGAGTAATGTCAGATACATGTCATTTGTCACAATTTGGTATACTATCTATTACGTAGTGAGTTGTGACTGATAAATTTATGTCTTTACATGACTTACCATCATATATTTATCAAACACAAATTCACAACTAATTACGTGGTAAGTTATGACATAAAATTATGGCAAATTATACATTCTTAACACTGCCCCAAATAAAATGTTGGGATGATTTTGTGAAATATGTTAGGTTGGCAATATTGTTATTTGGGTAACAATAATTCTAAGTATACTTCCAATTTGGACAGCGCATCTGTGATTGTGAGTGACATTTGCATTTAACTACTTTTTTTTTTTTCCTTCATGACATTTGCAATTAATTACTACTAGCTACTCTCAAAAAAAAAAAAAAACTACTGCTAGTTTATATATATATGGGACTACCTTAAGCTTTTTGTGTTACTATTATGCATGGGAAATTGCAAATTCTATAGCCATTGATGTGATGGACTATAATTGATGTATAGCAAAAAATGACATGATAATGATAATGTTGTACAATAATAATTTATATTCTCAGTAAAAACCTTGTTTTAATTTTGTGAAATTTATTAGAGCATCTGCATCAGTTTGGTTAAATTTTTTCATATATTTTACACTAAAAATTTACTTTTTTTTATTTTACACTACCATTTTTTCAAAACATACACATCAGTTTATCTATTTTACCATCAACTTTATTTAAATAGTATTATTATTCTTTTTTTTATTATTTATTAATATCTCTATTTCATTTTTATTCTCTCTTTCATACCATATCACTCACAAACACTCACATGCATCACTCCCTTTCTTAATCATCCCTCAACTATCTTCCTCTCTTAAACACTCACAAACGACGGCAGATCTGGCGATAGAGTAGCAGTAGATCGACGGCAATAGATCGGTGGCATCAACAACAATAGATCGGCAGACCGGTGGGTTTTGATTGATTTTGAGTTGAGTTTTCCGGTGGGTTTCGCTTGATTTTGGTTTGGATTGATTTGAGTTGGGTTTTCTAATTATTTGTGTTGATTTTGGTTTAATTTACCGTTGATTTTGGGTCAACTTTGTTGTGTATTTCAACTGTCTTCAAACTAAGATACGCTAACTTGTTCTTAAATTTTGAAATTTACATAGTGCATGTTGTCAATTATGAATGAAATAGATCCTTGTTTGTTGCTTCCGCTGTGTGTTTTGTATGACATACAAAACCAGATTTTTCCCAAAAATTGGTATCAGAGCCAGGTTTTCATCTCATAATTGTATAGCGTGTGATTGGATTTTAGAATTTAAGAAAAACCGTTATCTTTGTGTTTCAATTTTCTGCATCATTTGAATATAATGTAGAGAATTGCATCACTTGTATATATATATATATCCGTGTTGTGGTGGTGGTGGTGGACCAGTGGTGCTACATTTGTGGTTGGTGGTTATACTCGGCTTCTTCCTTCTTCTTATGTTCTGCTGGGATGTTGTGAATGATGGGGAAGAGTAGTCTAATAGTGGAGAGAGAAAAAAAAATGAATTATTATACACTGCTATAGTAATTGTGCATATTTGCACGATTATTGTAGCTAATGTGCAAATATGCACATTTTTACACTCACTGATGTGGGTAGTTTTTAAGAAAAATTGTGTAAATTTTGTCACTTTTTGTATTTTGGAAGGACTGGTGTGGATGCTCTAGGTTGGTAAGTAACACTGTTATTTGGTTAATAATAAATCTAGGTGCATTTAATTTCACAACCTTCTTCATAACTTTTTTTTTTTTATATATAAGATAGAATTCTACTCTAACCTAATCTAAGTGTATATGTGTATGAAGCTCCCTCCTGAAGACTTGAACCCCGGCCCTTGCCCTCCACACCCCACAAGCACTTATACTTATGGAGTGACCATCGCATCAAGAGTATGTGGTGGTAACCTTCTTCGTAACTATTGAGATGATAAATTGTGGTTAGTGTATATTTCCAACTATGTTGGTTTTATTTTAATTTTTAATTTTTTCCCCCTTTTTGACACTTAATTTTGATCCAAAACCAATTATTTTCATCCAACTCGTTATTAAAGTTACCAAAATAATTAGATAGAATATGATTTGAAACTTTGACCTTTGCTTCTTTCTTTCTTTTTTAAGTAGAACGATAACAGATTTTATTTATTAAGACTCTGTACATTGGAAAAGATAAAAGAATGGCATTGTTATAATCAAACAATAATCTTCCTATTATCTTTTGTAACACTAGCAAGAGCTAGAGCATCACAAGCACAACATAAAATTACTCTAATATAGGATTGTTGATGCTCACTTTGGCAAGGAGACCTAATAGCAGGAAGAAGCCCAAATATGGGGAGAAAAGAATTAGTAAATTGAGAAGAAAATCATTAAGCCCGAATGACAAGAATAATGGATCATAGGTCTATAAAATAGCAAATAAGCCTCAAAGAAAGCAAGCGGGCCTAAAGGAGTCCAGAGAAAAAAGTAGTAAACCCATGAGTATTATGAGAGATAAAAAGCAAGTAAGAATGGGCCAAAGAGGCCTGAAGTATTGAAATAAGTGAGTAAGGGGTTGATGGAAAACCTATAAACCCCAAAAGTGAAGGATATGGCAATTTAGGCTAGGGAAGCCCAAAAAACTTAGCAAAGGCCTATGAGAGTAAAGAATTGGAATGGGCCGAGAATGCCCAAGGAAAAAAAATGGGCAAAGGATGCCCAAAAGGATGAGATGGGCAGCCCGGAAGCAATGAAAGGGCTAAGGAGGCCCGAAATAACATGAATACTAGCCTAATGATAATACTGGGCCACTGGAATTAAGCAAAGAGAAAACAAACAGTAGGCCCAAAAGAGGCCCAACAAGCACAGGTCAAACAATAGCACAGCAAGAATGACAGAATGACATGGCAAAAGTGCTAGCGGATCCGCAAAAGGGGCAAAGAATGGATTAGAGAAGGAATAGTACATAATCAAGCAAGAACCAGCCTAGGAAGGAAGTAAGGCATAAAGAACGAAGGCTCAGGGAACCATTCACGCCACAAGAGTTCAAGAACGAGCAACAGAATGTATAGATGAGCCTTCAATTCATGGAAAACGAATGAGTATCAAACAAGCCATGGACACACATGGAAGTGGAGCACGCACAAGGCTCAGGCACCACCAACCTGTACCCAGCCAATGCAGGAGTAGTGGGCCATGGGTCAGAGGTAAGAGAGGGTATGGTCTGGCGGTGGGGAGAAAGAAAGAGCCTATTTTGGTGTTCCCGCTCAAACTCTTTTGGGGAAAATATCTTACTGGGATGACATACTACCCAAAAGAGGGAAAGATGAATTGGAATCACTAGGTGCATGCCATAAGGAATAGTGAGAGAAAATGTCCACCCTTATCCAGATGGGAATGCCACCGTGAGCAAGTAAACAAAATAAGACTTTTTGTCTAGTAATAAAATATGACACGGCTAGCATAGGTAAGTGATGGTGGCTGGGTAGCTGACAGACCAGTAGGTGGTCTAAAAGGACACCCACACCCAGACAAAAGTGGTTAATGGATAAAATAGTAAAAACCTATCACGGTAAGAAGTATAAAAGGGTCCTCCGCCATGCACAAGAGGGAACAACAGAACAAGAACAACAGGAAGGCAAGAGAGAACATAACAACCCCACAAGAGAACAATAAAAAGAGAGAAAATAGAGGAGAAAACTTAGAAAGAAAAAGAAGGAGTTAGAAAGAAAAATAGATAGTAGGCAAGAGTGTGATAGCAGACATGCATCGATAGACTAATCCCTTTTCTTCCTCTAAAAGCCTACCCTCTAGTAAGGAATAAGGAATTTGAGCATAAGTCATTTAGGCTCATTCTCTCAAAATGGGTAATTTCTGTGACAGGATCTCCCTGTGAGGTTACCCACATTGAATAAGTGGTTCCCTTCTTGGACTTAACTTTGTAAGACAACCAAGCGGTAAACTGACCATTCCTTCTTTAATTTTATTAATTAACCATTGGTGTTATTTCCCTTTTATTATTATCAATTTATTTACACTGCATTTATATTGCTGTATCGCCTTTTCATTTATTTCATCTAGTGTTCCCTGCTTTTCTGGCTAACAGTAAGCATATTTCTTTTTATTATTGTTATATTATATCTACCTACCATAACTCTTGTGTAACAGTTTCCTCTGCCATGGGCACATTACCAAAGTTTTAGCAAAGGGGCTTTAGTTTGCGCACAAGTTAGTTTGGGGTATGTTGCAGTCAAGCTGGTCTTGACTCTCCTACCCAGAACCATTGGGCCATAGCGTGACAAGAGGAAGCCCAGACCAAAGTTGCAAAAAGGCCCACCACAAGGATAAAATATCAAAATTATCACAGATAAACTTAATATCCCAAGAATCCAAACTACTTCTAATGCAATGTTAGTTTAAAAGATCAACAAGCTCATCAAAATTACATTCGATGGTGATTTTAGAGAAGAATGTGTTTTGAAAAAGGAAAACAAGAAAAAGAAAAGCCAAATACACCACTGAAGCAACAGTCCAAAGAGAATCCATATCCTTTTTCACTCGTTCACAAGAGGCAGTCAAAACTTCCTCTAAGCAGTGGGTTTCAATTAGCTCAACTATAAGGTCTTTAATGGTTGAATAAAAGATCTAGAATTCAATCTCCGTCTATACAAAAAACCGATTGTTGTTTTGGTCTATTAATAAAGACTAAAAATTATAGAAACGGATGCTATAGGTTAAAACTCTATAAATAATTTTTATTTTTTTATTTTTTCTTTTATAAAAAACTTCCTCAAAGCAAACCCACTAACTAAATTTTTATTTTTATTTTTATTTTTTTGAGAAGACACTTAACTAAAATAGATGTTTGACCTAAGTCCCTTATTCAACAATTCAACGACACTGACTAAAATTCATTAGTAAACATAGGGGCGTTCACCAAACCATACAAACCACGCAAACTGTAAAAACTGCACCAAAATCGCCCGTAAAATAGTATAACCACACCGCAAGTAACAGTGCACCGCATTGCGGCTTGCGGTTTTATAATAAGAAAACCATACAAACCGCACCACTCCCTTTCTATACATTAATTTATTTATTTATTTTTAATATTAAATATATTATTAATAGTTCAACAACCCTAGGTTTTTGGTTGAAGTAGATATGCTTTAGCTAACTTTTCTTTTCCTTGAGGTTTCTCTGGTGAGTTAGGGTTAGGTCTCTTACCCACGCCGCCAGCAGAATTTCGTCCCTTCCTTAGTGTAGGTCTTTGTTCCCTTCATCCTTTCAACGGTTGATAGGACGGATTCGTGTTTTGTTTCTCTTGTTAGTTTACACTTCCACGATTTGGCGATCTCATGGCGGGACTAGACAGTCTATGGTCTCGCTTCTCACTGACTGAAGAGGAAGAACAAGGGGTTGAAGTGGATCGACAAGCTGAAGTGCAGATCCACCGTTTGGCAGGCCTTTTTTTCACAAAGAGGGCTCTGAATGTTGAATCAGTGGGTCGCACTTTCAAACCTCTGTGGAAACCGATCGGTGAACTGAAGATTAGAACTGCGGGTGATAACGTTCTGCTGTTTGAGTTTGAGGATAGTCTCGATCTTGAGAGGGTTTTGGAGTTTGAGCCGTGGACTTTTGATAAAAGTATAGTGGTGTTTCAGAGGGTCACGACAATTGAAGAAGTGCCTCAACTAGAATTCTCCAGGGCAACATTTTGGGTCCAAATTCACAATGTGCCAGAAAATTGCTTGTCTTAGGCTACTAGTGAATCGATTGGCGGTACCATAGGCTCGGTAGTCCAGGTGGCAGACCCAGAGGATGACGGAGCAGGGAATGAGTTCCTGAGGGTCCGTGTATCTATTGATATTGAAAAACCCCTGCCGCGGTGTCGTAAGCTTTGGGTGAAAGGTAAACAAGCAGGATTGGTAGGCCTAAAGTACGAACGCCTCCCCAATTTTTGCTACTGGTGTGGACGGCTTACCCATGGCGAGCGAGATTGTGAGTTGTGGCTCCGTGGCAAGGGAACTATGAAGAAGGCCGATCAGAATTTTGGGGAATGGATGCGAGCAGATTCGTTTAGATCTTATAGAAAGACAGTCTCAGTAGTGCCGGGCAGTGGCCGTAGTCAGGCACCTTGGTGGAGAAAGTCCAGCAACTGTTCAAAGGAGGGGTCTGGTATGGCTAAATCAGCAAGGCATAGTGGTAACAGAGATTTAGGTGAGAACTCAGAGCCTTCCCAAGAAGACACGATGGAGGATATCACCATTGAAAAGTTGTTCCCGACGGTATCGATTAAAAAACCCTCAGGAGGTGTGCTTGATGGTCAAAATTGTGGGATGGAAATGACAAATGAAGGTGAGATGAGGGACAATACAGGGCGGGACACATGTAGGGAGGGGAAATCATTGCCAGCGGATCAGGTACCGATTTCTAGCTCTTGCTTGGGTATAAATAATAGTGTTGAATCATCCTATCGGGCAACCAGGGCCCCTTTTAGTAATATTACCAATCAACTAATACCATCCCCCCTCATCCCGAGCTTGAAAACATGGAAGAAACTAGAAAGGGAAGTTACTAAGAATGAGTCTGGGAATATTATACTGGAGAGAAAGGGTAGACGCCCAGAGCGGGACATAGCAGTTGATCAGGGGCTTAAGAGACAGTGTATGGAGATTTGTGAAGAGGATGATAGTACCAATAATCAGGTGGTGTCTGGGAGCCAGCACCACCGGGGCCTATGAGTTGCCTAAGCTGGAACTGTCGTGGGCTTGGGAACCCACAGACAGAAAATGAATTAGTTGCTTTGGTAAGCAGCAAAGATCCCAAAATGGTTTTTCTAATGGAAACAAAGGTGGAAAAACCTACTATGGAGAGAATTGGCAGGAAAATGTTTTTTAACAACATCTTTGTGGTACCACGGTTAAAGAGAATAGGAGGTCTGGCTTTGTTATGGAGAGATGACCTATCTGTGGATGTGCAGACATACTCTGACCGCCACATTGATGCTATTGTTGACCATGGAGTTTATGACGCCTGGAGGTTTACGGGTTTCTATGGAGACCTAGACACCGCCAGTCGGGAAAACTCCTGGTCATTACTTAGAACGTTAAGCCAACAATTCAATTTGCCTTGGGTTTGTATGGGGGACTTTAACGAAATCCTGTTAGCTGAAGAAAAACAGGGCTGGCTTGATCGTCCGGAAAGACAAATGCAGGGATTTAGGGATGCTTTAGACTGTTGTCGCCTAAAAGACCTGGGATTTAATGGTTTCCCATTTACTTGGTGTAACATAAGACCTGGAAATCAGAATGTTTGGGTTCGCCTAGATAGGGGTGTTGCCACTGTGGAGTGGATTTTACGTTTTCCTACTTCACGGATTCATCATCTTGATGCTTTCCACTCGGATCACAAACCAATTTTACTATGCCCGGATTCAGAGTTTAAGCGTTTTTATAGGAAAGGGAGGCCATTCCGCTTTGAAGCGATGTGGCTAAAAGACTCAACATGTGAAGATGTAATCCAGGAATCATGGGATGGTCAGTTGGGAGCAAACCCGGTGTGGGGGTTAAATCATAAGATTAATTTGTGTCAGGAAAATTTGAGGAATTGGAATCGGAACTCGTTTGGGCATGTCCGAAACCTTCTGGCCAAAAAACTCAAAGAATTGAAGTGGGCAGAGGAATCAGATGAGTATAGAACAAACCCTTCCCATATCTACCAACTTCGGGCTGAGATTGAAGCTCTCAAGACAAAAGAGGAATGTATGTGGAAGCAAAGGTCTCGAAATAGTTGGCTTAAGGAGGGAGATCGTAACACCAGGTTCTTTCATTGCAAGGCTAATCAAAGGAATAAAAGAAATTACATCCAGGGGTTAACAAATGAGGCCGGAGAATGGGTGGAGGAGGAAGATCAAATGGGAAGCTTGGTAGAGAAGTATTTCAAGGATATGTTCACCACTTCAAACCCATCAGATTTTGATGCTATATTTGATGGGATCCAACCTACTGTCACAGCTGAAATGAATGAGGCACTAACCTGTGAGTTTAGAGTTGAGGAAGTGCAGCAAGCTTTGAAACAAATGGCCCCCCTCACTGCCCCAGGCCCTGATGGGATGTCGCCGATTTTCTATAAGTCCTTCTGGCACATAGTGGGCAATGATGTTACCTCTACTGTTCTAAATGCCCTCAACTCAGGTACTGTTCATGACTCCCTCAATTCTACTTTCATTGCCCTTATTCCCAAGATAAAAAACCCCAAAAGGGTGGCTGATTTCCGGCCAATTAGCTTATGTAATGTAATCTACAAACTCATAGCTAAAGTGTTGGTTAATCGGATGAAAATGGTGCTTTCACATGTAGTTTCTGATTCTCAAAGTGCTTTTCTGTCTGGAAGACTTATATCTGACAATGTACTTGTGGCTTTTGAGACCTTGCATTACCTTAAAAGGAAAACTCAAGGAAAACTAGGCTTTATGGCCCTTAAGCTTGACATGAGTAAAGCATATGACCGGGTCGAATGGGTATTTTTGGAAAAAATCATGAAACATTTAGGCTTTACAGATGTATTTGTCAGCCTCATTATGTCTTGTCTCTCTTCCGTGTCCTATTCTGTTTTGCTCAATGGTCAACCCGTAGGAAATATAAAGCCTAGTAGGGGACTTAGACAAGGCGACCCTTTGTCTCCTTATTTGTTCCTTTTGTGAGCGATGGGGCTGCAAGGCTTATTGCAAAAAGCTGAGGTGAATGATGATATTAGGGGAGTTGCTATTAGTCGCAATGGTCCTTGTGTTTCACACTTATTTTTTGCAGATGACAGTGTCTTATTTTGCCGAGCAAATGAAAGGGAGTGTCAGAAAATTCTTGAGTTATTGGCTGTTTATGAAAGAGGTTCAGGGCAGAAAATAAACAGAGACAAGACCAGCATTTTCTTCAGTTCTAACACTCAGGAAGGTGTGCAAGCCAGAATCCAACAACTCCTTGGTGTCCCAGCTATTCGCCAGTATGAAAAATACTTGGGGCTTCCTGCTTTGGTGGGCCGGGCAAAGAAGCAGAGTTTCATTTACCTCAAGGAGCGGGTTTGGAGGAAACTTCAAGGATGGAAGGAAAAGCATTTGTCCCAGGCAGGTCGGGAAGTCCTTATAAAGTCAGTTATACAAGCCATACCGACATACACCATGAGCTGTTTCAAACTACCTAAGGGTCTAGTAAAGGAATTGGAAATTTTAATTCGAAAGTTTTGGTGGGGATATAATGGAACAAATAGAAAGGTTCATTGGGTGAGTTGGGAAAGGATGTGTGAAGCAAAGGAAGTGGGTGGTATGGGTTTCAAAGAGATAGAAAAATTTAATGATGTGTTGCTTGCCAAACAAGTGTGGCGCATGATCAATAATCCTGAATCCCTATGCTCTCGTGTGTTTAAAGCACGATTTTTTCCGGGAGAGTCTATTCTTGATGCAAAAGAGTCTACTATTGGGTCTTATGCCTGGAAGAGTATCCTTAGCGCTCGGGATGTTATTCGCAAGGGTATGGTGTGGCGAATAGGTAATGGCCAATCAGTCCGTTTGAAAGAAGATAGATGGCTTCCAAAACAGTGCAATAGACTGATCACTCCTCAGCTGCCTTCAATCCAAAATGAAACCAAGGTGAGTTCCCTCATAAATCAAGACCTTGGTATCTGGAAAACTGATGCTGTAGAACAACTATTTCCACCTCATGAAGCTTCAATTATTATGAGTATCCCTCTGAGCCCAAGATTGCCTCCGGATCGAATCATTTGGGGTCATACTCCTAATGGCTGCTTCACAACTAGTAGTGCATTCAAAATATTAGTTTCTTGTGTTCCCACTAACTCTGCAAGTACCTCTGATCTGATTCCCCAGAAGCAGTTTTGGAGAGGCGTGTGGAACCTGCAAGTCTCAAATAAGATAAAGCATTTTGCTTGGCGTGCGTGCAACAATGCCTTGCCAACAAAGGTCAACCTTCATTGTCGACACATCATCCCAGCTGATATCTATGAGGTTTGTTCCGAACAGCCTGAAGACCAAATCCATGCTCTATGGTCATGCAAAGGAGTTGAAACGGTCTGGAGGTCATTCCATTGGGCTAACTACTCTGACATCCCACCTCCATCAAGCTTCTTAGAGTTGTTAGCTAATTTTCTGCAATTTCATGAGGACTACAGGAGAGAAATATTCATCCTCTGTTCATGGTGTTTGTGGAACCGTCGGAACTCTACTCGGCTTGGTCTACCGGTGCAACCTGTGACCACCGTGATCTCAACTGCAGGTAGAATGCTCCAGGACTTCCTTGCTGCCCAGGATTCAGCGCCATCTGCCCCCACACATATGTTTCAGCGTCAATGGAAACCTCCTGACCCACAGCTTTATAAAGCCAACTTTGATGCAGCAATTTTTAAAGCGACAAACACAGCGGGTATTGGCGTGATCATCAGAGATTGTGATGGAGAAGTCATCGGTGCTCTAGCCCTTCAAATACCACTCTTACAAATTGTTGTTGAATTGGAAGCTCTAGCCTGTCGAAGGGCTGTCCAATTCGCTTGGGAAATTGGTTTAAGAAGGGTAATCTTTGAAGGTGATTCAGCAGCAGTCATTCAAGCCATCACCCAGGGAAACTCAGACTTTTTACCTTATGGAAACATCATTGATGACATTCGGACACAAGCAGCTGGTTTTCAATTTTCTGAATTTTGTCATTCTCCTCGTATCTGTAACACTGTGGCTGATGCTTTAGCAAAAAAGGCCAATCTTTGTATGGGACTGCAAGTGTGGCTGGAGGACATCCCAGCTGACATTGCTCCTCTTGTCTATTTTGATGCTCATTGAGGATTATTAATAAAAGTCCAGGCTGCTCCCAGTCTAGTTTCTCAAAAAAAAAAAAAAAAAAAAAACCCTAGGTTTTTTATTTTTTTAAAAAGTTTGATAATCGTAGTAAGTGTTGACTGAAAAAGCCAACTCAAAATAAAGAAAAATTAGCTTAACAGTTTAAAACTTGGCCTAAAACGAAGTGAAAAATTAGTTTTGAGCTGGATAGGAAAACTCAAAATTTGAAAAATATATCAATTTTAAACTGTTTAAATAGCATCTTATACACCGCACTGCATATATGACTGCAAAAATAAAGTTTGGTACTAAAACCGACTCAAGACCGCACCGCGAATGTCCCTGTAAACATATCATTCGAATGCGTTTTGAGAGTGAATGGGGGGTATCAAAATATCAATTGTTTTGATTGGGCCTAAAATGAAAGCTATCATTGCCCAATACAAATCCATCAACTTTTACCGGTTATTGAGGCCCGATACATAAGGGTTTAATCACAGTCCAAGCCCATTACAGATCTAGTTGGATAACACACGGAACCTCGCCACTCATACCAGTCGTAAAGAAACTCCGGCCGAAACTGCAGGTTTCAGCCAAAGAAACGCCGATCCATCTAGAAACCCCAAGAAAAAAGAATCAGATAAAAAAGAACAACAACAACAAACAAAGAAATCAGAGCCAGAGAAAAAAGAAAGAAGCCGAAGGAAGAAAAGAAAGCCAAAAAGGCATGGGCGTCGATTACTACAAGATTCTCCAAGTAGACCGAAACGCCAAAGACGATGACCTCAAAAAAGCGTATCGAAAGCTCGCTATGAAGTGGCACCCCGATAAAAACCCTAACAACAAGAAAGAAGCCGAAGCCAAATTCAAACAAATCTCCGAAGCCTACGATGTAAAATCCCAAAAACCCTTGCTTTCTTTCTCACTCTCTCAACTTTATTTATTTATTTTTATTTTTGTCAAATTTCAATTATGAATTTTTTTTTTTTGGGATAGGTTTTGAGTGATCCGCAAAAGCGAGCAGTGTACGATCAGTACGGAGAGGAAGGGTTGAAGGGGCAAGTGCCGCCGCCGGGTGCCGGTGGCTTTTCCGGCGGGCCGGAGGGCGGTGGGCCGACGTCGTTTCGGTTTTCGACTCGTAGTCCTGACGATATTTTCTCAGAGTTTTTCGGGTTCTCGGGTTTCGGAGGCATGGGCGATTTCGGTCACGGAGCTTCGCGTGCGGGCGGGTCCGGGTTTCCGAGGGGTATGTTTGGGGATGATATATTTGCTTCGTTTAGAGGCGGAGCCGGTGAGGGCTCTGTTGCCGCGCCGCGAAAAGGCGCCGCAATAGAGCGCACATTGCCGTGTAGTTTGGAGGATTTGTATAAAGGAACTACAAAGAAGATGAAGATTTCTAGGGATGTCACTGATTCCAGTGGGTAAGTTTTGGTTTTATTGAGCACCTTCTAATCAATCACACTGTTTTTGATTTCATTGGTTTCAATTTTTTAGTTCAATTTAGATTCTAGATCTACATGTTTTTATTATGCCTTTTGTTTTGTTAATTTTGTCGATTAAGACTTTGTATAGAAAAGATTAGCAGACTGACTCTCACTAGATCAGAGCTGACCCAAAAAAATTTGGACCCCAAAATTTGTTATTTTATTTATTTATTTATTTTGTCAATCAACACTTCAGATTGAATTGATTGGCATACTTCATATAGGGTATGACTTTGGATAAAATTGAATGACAGAAGAGAATACTGTTTTTGTTGTAACAAAGGGTGTGGCTTTGGATAGAATATGATGGTGGAGAAGATTTTGTAACCCCAACTTGTTTTTTGAGGATTCATAGCTGATTCCAAAATTTTGAAACTAAGGCTTGGTTGTTGTTTTTCTGTCTATGCCCAAATTTGATCTGAATAATGATTTTGTGCTGGTGTGTAATTTGTACCTACTTGACTGTAAAGCTCGCTGAGTTATTATAGTTTTACTAATGTGAGGTTTTGGGTGCCAACCGATATTTTCTGCTATGCTTATGTAATGTGTTTTGAGGATCCCGGTGTTTAGGCTTGCTGGTGTGCTATTCATCTATTTTTACTTTAAAAATTTGTATTTTGAGTTAAAAAGAAGGGTTGTTTCTATATAACTCTGGAACTTGCCACTTGTGATTGAAGCGGACTGCATCTGAGTGCTTGTAGGTTTGGCGTGTTTATGGTATTTTGCAACTGATATCTAATAACTTTGCTTTGGTAAGAGCGATATTTTGACACTGTCTGGTGGAAGAGGCGTGTTTATGTATGAATACATTGTTATGTCACATTAAATCGGGATTGTTGTGATGCCATAAGTGAACATTTAAATTTGTTACATTTTAAGTTGTGTCTTATTTTTAATCCAGTTCTCTTAGAGATGCATATAGTTAGAAATTTGTTCTGGCAGGCAGGGGGACATACGATGTCATTACATGTCAAAAGTTCCTTGTTTGTGATGGTGTGCAGGACGATACATGGTAGATATTTCGGTAAATTGTGTTGACAAATACATGTTTCTGTAGAATTTGCTGTTTCTATATTGAAAGATCCAGTAGTTGAGGTCTTGTTTAGATTTCTGAGCCAGTGAAAAGTCCATAATTAAAGCAAGATGCCTTGCTGTCTATAGTTTTTCAAGATATGACCACAGAATGAAGAAGCTTACATGGCCCATAGCTTGTATTTTCTGAATTTTGGCACTTTGAGATCAATAATTGCTGTAAAACTACTAGAACCTTTTGACACTTGGTAACCTTACGTTCTTAACTTTATTGGTGGTACTGTTAGGAGTTTGGGATATTGTCATGATTATGTGACTTTATTGTGTCTGCTGGGTGAGAGAATAGTTTGCATGAAACTTTGTAATTACTTAATAAACTAAAGTTATCAAATATATATGTGCAATGAAATGAAATTTTCTTTCTTTTGTTTTTTAACTTGCTAGGAATCAAAATCATTCCTTTCTTACTGTGTTGTTGTTGTAAGTTTGTTTCATCCATGTTATAAATCTACTGGGTATGCAAGAAACAGCATCATACACTAGAAAATTAAAAGAATTGGACAAGAGATCCCTTGTATATGAAATTTCTTTTGATAGTTTGTCTTGACTGGTCTTGCTTATGTTATTTTGTTGTACAGGAGACCGACTACAGTGGAGGAAATTCTTACAATTGAGATCAAGCCAGGTTGGAAGAAGGGGACAAAGATCACTTTCCCGGAGAAGGGAAATGAACAGCGAGGTGTTATACCCTCAGACCTAATCTTTATTATTGATGAGAAGCCTCATGGTCTCTTTAAGAGGGATGGAAATGATCTAATTGTCACCCAGAAGATATCTCTTGTGGAAGCTTTGACAGGTTACACGGCACAGTTGACCACACTTGATGGGCGGAACCTGACAGTTCCCATCAACTCCATCATCAGTCCCACCTATGAAGAAGTTGTTAAGGGAGAAGGAATGCCTATCCCCAAAGAACCTTCCAAAAAAGGAAACTTGAGAATCAAATTCAATATCAAGTTCCCCACCAGGCTTACATCAGAGCAGAAAACTGGCATTAAGCGACTATTAACTTCTTCATAAACGCTGGTGGTATCTCTCCTTACCATCTTCCAAACTTGTGTAAGCTTGCTTTTATTTTCTTTGTTGGTTCTCATTCCTGGAAAGAAAGAAAATTCATGCTTTGTGAGCTGAGGATTCTATTAAAACAGTTATTTAGGCTTTTAATATTATTTGTGTTATTTTGTCTTTTTTCTTTTTCCAATCTTCTTTAAGTGCACAGGTTTTGCCCGACCACTCATGGTTGTAAAATGTTCACAGAACAAAATTTATGTACCCTCGCTTACTATGGGCTTGAGTTTCCACTGGTCTCCCTTCCCCTTAGTTTTTTCCCCCCCTGTGCTGTGCACCACCCAATTCTGAAGAACAAAAATGATTGAATTGCTCTAACATGCCTACCAGTTTGTGAGATGTAAGCTTTGCTATGATGCAGATTTGGTGACTGGACAAAATTCAACCTTAGAATTAGTTCTTTTCTTGTCCAGTTATTTCCAGGCATTTGAAGGGCGCATCTTTAATTTTTGGGGGACTTAAAAAGTGCCCTGTTCGTAATAGCTGAAGTGAGTCAGAACCGTTTTCAGTAGAAATTTAAAACTGCCACTGCCTGGTTTGTGTTGAAAGAAACCCAGCTATGGTTGGTGTCTCCTGGGTATATAGTAGCTAGAGGATGTTAATTGATTCTTCAGTGGTCATTTGAAGTGAACTGTGAATTGCTTTATACGTACTTTATATTTGGAGTAATCAATATATGTAGCAAATACCTCATGCAGAGAGCCTGAGGTTCTGTGGCACATTCTTGAGATTTTTTTTTTTTTTTTTTATAGATAATTTGAGATATTTTTATTTAGGCTTTCACCCCCAACAAATATTACATTTATAAGAAGTTTAGTTTATTGAATTAGCCAATGAAGAATCACCTTTCAGCAAAATAATTGTACTTTGTTGACAAGAATATTGAAATTTAGCCAAATTGATTTTTTTTTTTTGGGGGTATAAGAATAGGAGGGGATACATATTTATACTTTAATTATAAAAATATGTATTCTTTAGAATATTTTTGTTTCGTACAAATGCAAATATGTACGGAAGTGAAACTCATGCTATGGTACCTTTTACTAACTATGGCGTGAAGTAATTGCCTTCTATTTGCACCAAAATTTGACATTTTCCCTTTTATAATATTAATTAATATTTTTGAGCTTCTATTTTTCTATAGAGTTTATTTATTTATTTTGAAAATACTAAGTATTTTTAATACACATACGGAAAGAGGAGGATGTTTTAAAAAAACTGACAGTTGTGTTTATTTTTCTATAGAGCGTAATTGCCCATTTGGAATAAGCTTATTTTGGACAATTTATTTTCAAAAGTGATGCATGTTTTAACGGGTGAAATTTTAATGAGCATCTAAAAAAGTAGAGCTTCAAAGTTGTAGAAAGCTATATCTAGGTAAGTTAACAAACGACGGTAGTTAATAGGTTAATAATTAGGGAACTAAATCCCATTACAAAATCAGTTATTCATATATATATATATATATCATAAAATAATAAAATTATACTAACGATCTCAAGATTGAATTATATAAACTAATTAACTATAGCTACTTTAAATTACAACTTGTTACCACATACTGGTGCATAACTAGATACAACAATAATGTCTCAGTTGATTTTGGGTTCTAGTGAAATCTCCCCCCCTCCTCCTCCGCCCCTCTCTCTCCCTACAATGGAAAATGTTGAAAGTGAGACAACAATCATGACTATTATACTTAGGTGTGATCATAATAATTATTTTATTATCAAGAAATTAATACTTGAGGAGCTTAGACAAAGATAAAGAAATTGTAATCTAACAGGAGAGTTAAGCCAATTAGATTATGAGATTAATAGTTTTAAAACTAAATTAATCTTATACTATTGTTTTAAATGTTCAAACTCAAGACCTATCTTATTTCAAGACTTTAAGTACTGGTCTACGACTCTCGAGAATATAGTAATTAGCATAGATCTACCACTTCTATCATTTTTACTAATACTAAAATCAATCTCCAGTGAAAGATTAGGAATTTTTTTACCAAACTAAACCCATTGAAATCGAATTGAACATAGACATGCAGTTGGTTGACTAAGCCAAGAAAAGCATAGAGACTAGAGACACATACATGTGGGTTCAATATTGAAATCACAAAACTAAGGAGTCACCAATGCTAATACAGATTAGTCAAAAGTGAAAAAAGCAAAAAAAGTACCACATCATATCCTATCATACACTCCCAATCTTTACTATATACACTCCAAGTCTCCCAAATCGTACGGCCATAAACCCATCAATCTCATTTAAAAAAAAAAAAAAAAGAGTGGAGATAGTAATTACCCAATATAGCGTTAATTTACACACGCTCACAAAGACCCACCTCTCGCTCTGTTTCGCTCCTCACGTTTTTACATGCTTTCTCTCTTCTCTGTTTTTCTAAAATCTCTCTCGCTCTCTCTCTTCGATCCCTCTCCGTACTCTTTCTCTGCAATTCCAATTCATCAAGTAAATACTTTTCCTACCTTTAAAATTTAGGAAATAAAAAATAAAAAAATCCAATACGCACCGTTTTAGATCTCTGAATTCTGATTGGTCATGGAAATGGCTGCCAGTCCTCGAACCGTAGAGGAGATCTTCAAAGATTACAGTGGCCGCCGAGCTGGTGTCGTTCGTGCTTTAACTTACGGTACTTTACTTTCTCTCTCTACAATTACTCTCTCTCTCTCTCTCTAAAAAAATGTTAGTCTGACCGTTACTTTTTTTGTTTTATGATTCAGATGTTGATGAATTTTATGGACTCTGTGATCCAGGTATTGTGTAATTAGACTTTATTTATTTATTTATTAAAAATTTCGGTTTTTTTTTTTTTTTTGTTTGGTTTCCGAGAAACTGAGGGAAAGTTTTGTTTGCATGGTGTGGTTATGGTAATCAGAGTCGTAGGGATTGAAATGGGAGGTCAAAATTATTATAAAATTAAAAACTTGTTCGTTTCTTTTTATGTGGAAATGTATTTTTTTCCTGTTCAATTTAAAATTTTTTAGATCTCTGGTCTATGAAAACATTTTGATAGTGAAAGTAATAGTAATGCAATTCAAATGAAATGATTGGAATTTCAAATAAAAAATTCTAGGTCAAATAAACTGTAGAAAACTCAATTTGAGTTTTACTGTTTTGTTATGATCCAAACAGAGCTTTTAAGTGCATAGTTAGTTAGTTATTTTTTTTAATTTAAAATTTTGTCCCTTTTGTTTTGTTATAGATAAGGAAAACTTGTGTTTGTATGGGCATCCGAATGAAAGTTGGGAAGTAACTTTGCCGGCTGAGGAAGTTCCACCCGAGCTTCCTGAGCCAGCACTTGGGATCAATTTTGCAAGAGATGGCATGCACCGGAAAGATTGGCTTTCGTTGGTTGCAGTGCACAGCGATTCTTGGTTGCTTTCTGTGGCTTTCTATCTTGGAGCTCGTCTTAACCGCAATGAAAGGTAAAATCTTTCACTCATTTTATTGTTTCTGCCACATTCATGTGCTTCATATGATATTGGAGTTCATTTGGGAAATCTGATATTGATGTATTTGTTGAGCAGATCTTTGGGCGCTTCTGAAAAGTTGAATTCCTTGTTCTCTTATATTTATTTTTAATCTGAAAATCCATATACAACAAATGGGTCAGCGTCATCACGAAAATCAGTGCAATTTTAATGCATCTCTCAGATGGAGTTCATGGATTTACAATATAAGTTGTGGTGATGACTTTAATTAGTTTTGTTGGCTCTGGGGTTCAAAATGATAGCTTAGTGGCTGTGGCATCCTTTGTGGTGTCCCATGTTTGTAGTTCTAACCCCACCTCCCTCTCCCCCTCACTCACCATCTATCTATCAAAAAAATTATCTTTTTTGGCTCTGTTGTACTTGTTGGAGTTGGATTTAAAACTTCAAATGCTAGAAGATAGAGCTTAATGGGTTGGGATTCTATATGCTTGATCTGAAATATTGTTTCTTCTTTTCTAGACTTTTTTGAGGCATTGTATTGTGGTCTTAATATTTGGGAGAACTTCTATACACACTCAGTCTACTTAAGAACTCTCCTTGTTTAATAAAGCTCTTATTATTTTTCAAGAAGAAATATGTGTTGAAAATAGAGCCATTCTAACTTTGACATGGTATCCCAAGTACTTCCTAATTTGTTTGTTTTTTGAAGTTAGGTCTGTTCCTTCTTTTCTCAATTTTCTTTTACTGAAAGGTTGTCTTTCTGCCTCATGCTATCATTCTGTTGGCTTACAGGCAGCAGCATCAGAATATGTTCCTTTATTCTTTCTCTCAGTCTACCTAATTTCTTACAAATGGATCTCGGTTGTCTGCCATGTTTTTTTCTGTGTTAGTTTAAAAGTTCTAGTATATCAATTTTCTTTCCCCACTGCTCTTTGCATTTGATGCAATAGTGATTTAAATGGTTTAGTTCGAAGCTCCCCTTCCCCCTCCCCTTGGAGCCAACAGTTAACAAAAAAAAAGTTTTACTGATCCAAGAAGCTTTTTTGTCATTCTGTTGTTTGGAGATTCATGAACATGGTCTGTGTATTCTGGAAGAATTTCAGTCCTAGAATTGAGGGTAAAAACTATGAGCTTAAAAAGATGACAGGAGTTATCACTAGCTGATTTATTTAAAGAACGATCAAGTAAACATTTTTTAATGGAAAGGAAGGCAGATGAAGCTGTCAACTCTCCAACTGCAATGTTGTTTTAAGTTATCAGTACTTCTTATTCTATGCTGAAACAAATTTTTTTTTTGGTCACATCTTATAAGTAGTTCAATGATTCAAGCCGAGGGAATGAAAAAAGGTAGATGAGCATGTAATAACATTAGCAGAATTAGTAAAAAGGACTTGTCAATCAAATTGGTGACAGAGTGATTCTAGATAGGATAAAATGGCAAAAAGGATCACATGTGGCTGATCTTGATTACCTGCTTGAGGATCCATGGTTGATTCCAGAGTTTTGGGCCTAAGGTGTAGTTGTTGTTGTCGCTTGAAACATTTTGTATGTAATAATGATATCATATGCCTTTAAAGTAATCATGGCACTGATGGCTAATTGCTGGCAGATACATGAATATGATTTTAAATCCCATGCTATGTCATGGCATTCTAGGATCTCTCTTGATTCAGTAGCTTTACTTTGCTTATATTGAACTGCTGGGGCTGGTACAAGAATCATGGTGAGATACTGCGTTCTAAGGCCATACCTGTTTATGTTCAAAGCCATCTTTCCACCGTTTATCTAGAAAAAAAAGCCATCTTATTCTGTGAGGTTGGCAGTTTTGGGTCAGAGCTTTTATGTTAGTGGCACAATGACATTTATTTTACAGTAGCTGAGAAATCTGAGCGGGGCTTGGCTGAGCGAGTTATTATTTGTAACTACACAGAGAATTTCAGACTCCTTTTTCTCTCTTAAAGTTCTCTTTTATTTAATTTTTTTTTAACGTCCGCTATTGTTGTGATCTAAAAGGAGGTTTTTCATGTATGCAAAATTGCATGCCATTTTCCCTTGTTTTAATTGTCTATTTAACATAAATTGAGTTGATTTTTTTGACAGGAAACGTCTATTTAGCTTGATCAATGAACTGCCAACCGTTTTTGAAGTTGTTACGGAGAGGAAGCCTATAAAAGACAAGCCCAGTGTGGATAGCGGAAGCAAGTCTCGGGGCAGCACAAAGGTTAGAAAGATGGAACTTAAGCTTTTTTTAATTTCTTGATTCTCATATATCATTGAATTTATCATACTTAAGTTAGGGTCTATGAACCTCTGGCTCCATCTAAGGTTATGTTTGTTAAAATGATAATCAAAATCAGAAAAATAAATCTATAAAAATATGCTGTGTGATGAATGATTATGCGTATTCTAAAATGTCGGTGTGCATTTGTCAAAACACTATTCAAGAAATTTATATGATTTAGGCTTGCAAAGCCACCTAATTACCAAATATTGACCTTCTGCAAGAAGAAATGTTATTGGCATTTGGCATACTGGTTCTACCGTTTCATAGTACTTATGCATGCTCATACCTTTAATCATTACTGGGTGCACTGTACTGTAGAGATCAAACGACGGACAAGTTAAGATTAATACTAAGTTTGCTGATGAGAATTTTGAGGAGGAAGAAGATGAGCATAGTGAAACCCTTTGTGGGAGCTGCGGTGGAAATTACAACGCAGATGAATTTTGGATTGGCTGTGATGTCTGTGAGAGGTGGTACCATGGAAAGTGTGTGAAGATAACACCTGCTAAGGCGGAAAGCATCAAGCAATACAAATGCCCATCTTGTATGAAGAGGGGCAGGCAGTAGTAGTCACTAAAGCCAATGTTGGGAGATGAATAGCATTGTTCCAGTGGCTGACAAAAAAAATGGTATAGCAGTGTTACTTTTTTAAGAGTTATGTATTGAGTTTGCTCTGTAATATTTATTTCTAACAGATTGTTTCAAAGTGGTTTAAGCCATCTTCCCCTGTGAATCCTTGTTCAAATATTTTCTTATATAATTAGAATCTGTTAATTTGTGTCAGATTCACCAATAACATACATATAGTTGGTGAAGTGCTTTTTTTTTTTTTTTTTACATGTACATGCACGTCTATGCATTGTGATTGTAAAGGAATGTGTTCCTTCTGAGTACACATTAGTTGTCTATATTTCTAATTATTTTCTGAATCCCCATTAGGATTTGTACAGAGACCGTTGAATGTGCCCCTATTGGGCCTAAAACTTGACTTTGAAGATTAGACTGCTGCAAAAGATCCAATGCATCTAGGTTAAAATTCTTTAAAACAAGCTTTGAGATTGGTGATTCAATTGAATTGTTAATTAATATATACTTTACAAGTTACACCCAATGCCAGCAAAGCCCCAACATATGAAGTAATCCAGCCATTTTTAATATTTATGAACCTTTGAAATTAATCAAAAGGTCAAACCTGAAGCATGGAGACAATTGTGGAGAGCATCAAGGCCCCTTACTATAGAACAAAGCAACGGATTGGTCCGCGGCCCAAGGTGGAAGGTTTGGTGTAGCTGGGCCTCAATTGCCTAGTAAGAATTAGGCTTCCTTCTAAATCCTATCTTTAGACTTAAATCAAATGGATCATAAAAACGTTACATGGGTGTAGGTGACGAATATTCAAGCTTTGTTTGGTTGAGATGATGGACGTGCAATGATTGAAAAGATTTGTGTTTTCTACCGTGTTTATTTGGTATAGAGACCGGAAGAGTGGAAATATGGAGATTATATTATCATCATGTCATTATATAAAAGTGAAAGGATAGAAAAGTGAAGGAGTAATGTTATAATTTTCTTCTTAATGGTATTTCCATTCTGTTTTCTTCACAATTTGGAAGTGGACTCAGGTGAAAACTCCAATTATCCCTATTTTCTTTCCTCTTCATTTTCACTCCAACCAAACCATGAAAAATTACATTTTCCTCTTCGTGCTCCTTCCATCTTATTTCATTCTTTCCCTTTTCACCCCAACTACACATTGCATTAGACCCGTGAAGAAATGGGACGATTCGTACGTGGCTACGCAAAGTGACTGAATGAGTTGGATCGAGTTGATCCATAGGGTCACATGAGTCAGCCTTTTTTTTCCCCCTCTTTTGTCAAAAACCATTTTCGTTTTATTTTGTTTTTGGTAACATTTAATCTATTTATACAACAATCATAGTTACACAATCAAAAGCCTTGTGGCTCGGTAATGTTATCTAATTCTCCCAACGAGGAGAACTTGAATTGGAATCTCCTTTGTCCACTTTATTGTAAGCAAAAAAATCGTAGTTATAAAATCTATTTTTCTTTTCTTTGATAAGAGTATTATATTAAATTTTTTATATTGCACATGAAAATATTGATGATATCACCCACAGATCTGAGGTGCAATTTGAAACCAAAAATACTTTAAATCCAAAATTTACTGGTAACATTAATTATTTTTTCATAAGTATATTATATATTTTCTTACTAAATATTTAAACTTATTTTTCTTTACCCAACATGTTCTATTTTAATCTTAAAACTCTATATATTTAGATATTTTTATAGGTGATTTAATTTTATTTCATGTTTTACATACTAACTAGTGTTCGGGGGCCTTTTTCGGTTGCTCGGCCACGTATGTTCCTTTGGAGGGGTGACCTTACTAGGCTCGGGTTATTTGTGGGGAGTTGCGTCCCGGAACTCAACATTGGGCCACATGGTCTAACGGCTACCAGTGTACTTTTAAGCCTACCAAACCATTAAAGCTAAAGTCTAAGAATCACGGTAATAGTCGAATGAATATGTAATATGTGTTTGATATGATAGCTTTGATTAGTAGTTGTATTAACAATTGAGATAAAGTAGTATTTATTTAGAGGTAAAGTAATCATGTACTTAATGATGTAAATTTAAAGATAAGGAAGCAAAGTCACTTATCTTTGTGTGATTTGCAACCCAGCTGTATAGCATCAGTGAGGCTAGTTAAGCTTGCCAGCGGTAGAGACAGCAGAATGCCAGCGGTAGAGGCTAGTTAAGCTTGCTAGCGGTAGAGGCTAGTTAAGCTTGCTAGCGGTAGAGGCAGCAAAATGCCAGCGGTAGAGGCTAGTTAAGCTTGCCAGCGGTAGAGGCAGAAGAATGTCAGCGGTAGAGGCTAGTTAAGCTTGCCCCTTTTATCATACATTTAAATGAGTTTAAGCCTTGGTCAATAGTTGAAAAAAGGTAATATGTATTCAAATGTGAAGTAATCATGTATTCAATGATGTCAATTTAAAGATAAGGAGGCAGAACCACTTATCTTTGTATGGTTTATAGCCTAGCTGTACAGCTTCTGTGAGTTGCTAATATCCCAGCAGAGTGATCCCAGCGGTAGAGAGGCAGTTTGCCATGATAGCTTCAAGATTGAGGGGAAAAATGGGTGCAACTTGGAGGGAGAGAGAGTATGCCCAGCTGTGTGTAAGGGCTGGTTATGCTTGCCCTTCTTATCATGCACTTAAATGAATTTTCCCCTTGACAATGCTCTTTTAGTTGTTGTGAAATTATGAATAGTAATGCCTTCCATGAGAAGGGTTTTTGTATGAAGTATTTGTGCCTTCTAAGAGAAGGACTTTATAGAAAATGGATTTGTGCCTTCCATGAGAAGGGCTTTGATGTGAGATTTTGATGCCTTCTAGGAGAAGGGCTTTAGTAGTAGAGGTTCATACTTTTCATGAGAAGGGCTTTTATAAGAGAGATAGAGAAGAGTATTGATATGTGTTTATGAGCAGCAAAACAGTAGAAATTTCAGAGTGAGAGAGTATGAGAGTGGAGTTTAGATGAATGTAGTGAGTCATATGTAATGTTGTAGCAAATGTGTATGAGATTATGCAAGAAAAGTGGAGAAAGAGATGTTTTGTGGGATGTAGTATGATATATGGAAGTATGAAAGATATGATGATTAAAGATAGTAAAAATATGAGATTATAATCATTGGAGAAGTTGTAGAGATTGCTTTCCAAGAGGAAAGATTTTGTAAGAGAAGAGTATAGAGATATGTTTAGGTATTTAGAGATAAGAGCAGTAAGATATGCGTATTTTCTGAGTATGAAGAGTGAGAGAATGAGTATAAGAGGTGTAGTAGGGCTGTAGAATGTTTTGCAAAGCTGCTGGGATTTGCTGCTGGAATGTACTGCTGGGATTTTCTGCTGTAGGGTGTACAAAGGTTTATGAAAGACATTTATGAGGTAAGAGGTGAAGAGTTTAGTTCCTGATTTTGGAAACTAAAAACCCAGAACTTCTTTGAGAGCTTCAGAAGGTCATTAGAGGGAGTGAGAAGTTTTTTGAGAGAGTTCCCACTTCTCCTTGGTTGTCCCCCGCCTTTAGGTGTTGATGGAGGGTTTATTTAACTGAGTTTAAAGGGGTATTTCAACAAAAAATATCAGCCAAAATCTGTCCCAAATAGCAATGAATCTTCAGAAAATTCATCTTAAGATTTGGACAAAAACGGTATTTTTAGGTTTAAGGTATACTTGCTATTTCGGGTAAGAGCTGCTGGGGAAAAAGCAGCAAAAAAGGAAGGTATTTTGGCAAGGAAAAGATGGTTAGTTCAGCTGGTTTTGGTTTTAGCCAAATGAGGAAAAAAAAGTAATGCCCAGGCTGCTGAGTCAACTGTGACAGCTATTCTGAAAAGGCTATCCCAGCTGTTAGGAAAAGCCGTCTCAGCTGTTAGGAAAAGCTGTTACAGCTATGATGGGACAGTTCACTTTGGGCAGAAGCAAAAGAGGCCAGCATGGTGATTTCAAAGTATTGGAGAGATCATTCAGCATTTATTTTATGAACTTAGCTGAAAATGGTAAGGTCTCTTTTTAGGGTATCTTACTATTTTGAGCATAGCAGCTGGCAGCTGGGATTTTAGCATTAAATGGCTGATGACATTACTCCCAGCCAGGTGTCAAGTGCTGAATGCATTGCTAGGGTTCAGCTGAAAATGTTTCCCTTTTGGGTGTTTGTGTTTTTGGTACAAGGTTCCATTACAACACATTTCTAGTAAGCAATAGAAGGATTGGTTGAAAGTTAAGGAAGCTTTAGAGATTTAGTCAAGGCTTCATTTTGTTGTGACTGAATCTTGGTGAGCAAGAAGAGTATTTAATGCTCAGTTCTGGCAGCTGGCAGAGAAATATATGGTCTGATTGTGCCAGACAACAGTTGGGTATGAGTGATATCATGAATATTGTGTATATAGTTGGAGATAAAAGATAGCCAATCAGATTAGGCCATGTGTTTGAGTTGAATTTTAGCTGAAAGTAGTAATAAGATTTATGTAGAGGAATATAATGAAGTTTCCAAAACTGTATAGCAACAGCTGGGGATTGAATGAGTAATTATTTTCCCAGCAGTTAGATGGCTGGAGATGTTGAGTATGAGTCATATGATTAAGTTTTAGGAAAAGAGCAATGAAGAATTTTATCATCTAAAGTGCTATGTGATAAGAGATGCTTACCATATGTTACCCGTTACACACGGACTTGTTAGAGTTTAGGGAGTTAGAGAAGACATGCCAAGCAACATGTTTCTTTTATCAACTTTAAACCACTGGAGCTTTACTAAATATATTTCTTGGCCCTCCAAACCACGACTCCCAAAGTTTCCCCAAGGAGACTTATGAGCTTGGATCATAAGCCGAAGATGAGATGACGTACCTCGGGTTTTGTTGTCATTTTGTGTGAATATGGGCTCTTGTTGAAGAGGCCGCTTGCCATGAGTGTAAGAGAGGTAATATGGGCTGAGCTTTGATTCATTGCTTAAGCCCGATCCATATGTTGATGTTGATGATGTTATGAGTTATGATTCCAATTGATGAAACGGAAATGTGGACCATGAATTCGCCTCTTGAAGTAAGGATCTTGTGGGCCATGTGAGCCCAATCCATGAGATATAAACTTATTTTGGGCTTTATAGAGATTTACCCAAAATATCAATAATGCGTTGATATGGCATGAGTTGCCAATGAAGTGATGCCATGTGAGCCGAAAAAAGAGTCCTTAACAACTAGTATACAAGCAGATATTTTGATCGTGGCATCTAGTTTTTATCTTTTTTTCTTCTTGTGAAAATTATTAGATTGCTCATAATTATTGATTCATAAATTTAAGAATTTTTGTATTTTCTAAATTTTATTTTTTAGTGGTTATGCTCTTTTACCCTCTTATTTGTATTGGAAAAAACACCAAATGAATATGTCCAAATCTCTTATTTATTTATTAAATGTTAAAATAAAAATCATGATGTGACCTTCAGATAAAATTAGGCAAAATTTGCCAAATAGTATAATAGTGGGAAAATTTTTGGCGGATGGCATACGTTCAAAGTTTATTAGTTAGTTGGATTCTTTTTTGGAAATCGAGTATAGCAAAATCGACTTCCAGCCAAAATCCCAGCCAAAATCGAGTTTACTATACTCGATTTCCTTTTTTATTCACCTCAGAATTAATTTTCAGTAGGAAGTCGAGTACATTAGACTTGATTTTGGCTGGAAGTTGATTTTGCTATACTCGATTTCCAAAAACGAGTCCAATTAACTAATAAACTTTGGACCCATGCCATTCGCCTAAAATTTTTCCATAATTATATGTTTGGCAAATTATGCCGATAAAATTAGCTCTAGTATGAACCACAGTACCATATAGTATAATTAAACTTCATCGGTCCAACCCAACTAATTTGTCAGTACTACACGCTCCTATGATATTGGGTTGACTTACACCTACACATGAAGAGGAGTTTTCACTTAGAACTTTCAAACTCTTTCCTTTGCACCTTCAGTCCCAACCTTAGATTTGGTCTCCAAAAAATAAGCATAGCTTGAGACAGAACTGAGTCAACTGACAGACCGTCTTTTGGACATAAGATAGGAAAACGATAACTAAGAGTTTGAAAGTCTTGAAATGCTACCTGGTTTGTTCCGACAACAAAGACATTTCCTGGCATCTAAATCTCTAGTGTGCATCGCCACCTTAGTTTTTTTCGTTTTCACACCTGCTTTTGTCTTCATATCTCTCTCTATAATCCTCCTTTTTTTCCTGGCCATCGCTCATGTAGTTCTTGGGTTGCTGATCTGCTGCCTAATTCCGATATGGGTTCGAGTCGCTCAGATGGCTCTGCTGGGAAAGAACGCATGCGATGGACAGATGAGCTACACCAACAGTTCGAACAGGCAGTTAATAAGCTTGGTGGCCCTGATAGTAAGTCTCGAGAGCACTGATTACTACACACTCGTTAGTGAACGTTGTCTGTACACATCACGTATTTCATGTGTTAAAAGTTTTGCATGATTTGTTCATGGTTTTTTAGTTTTTACACTTTAGTGATGGTTTATCAAGGCCTGCATGCATGTTTACTTGTTTCTGCTTGGCAGGGGCTACTCCAAAGGGTATCTTGAAGAATATGGGCAATCCTGGGCTAAACATTTATCATGTCAAAAGCGACTTACAGGTTCTCTACTCTCTCTCTCTCATCAATGCTAAAACTACAACCAATTTCTGTCGTAAACTTTCACCTCATTTACAATGTCTTCTCTAAACTCTCAATTTGCTTTATTGACACTCTAATTTATGAGAACTGTATATTAATACCTTTTACTCTCTAAATTGAGAGTTAAATTAAATGAAAATTGTGGTTTTTCTATTGCACTTAACGAGGATAATTTTGTAATTGAACCAATTTACTCTCATTTAACGTCGGATTTAGACGGTGGGGGCACATTGATAAGATATTCTTTCAAATTGGTATGTGAATTAGGCAAATCAATAATTTGGGGGAACTTTGTTAATATATTGAAAGTTTAGAGTGAAAAAGTACAGTTTTTCTAGATATAAACGACTTACAAATTGATATGTGGTTGATGCTGCTACACTACAAGAAATCCGGGTATAGGCGACGTTTTTTTTAGCGGCGTTTTTTAAAACGCCGCTATAAATGGTCTATTGCGACGTTTCAAGCTAGCGCCGCTAAATAGTGGTTCTATAGCGACGTTTTTTACAAAACGTCGCTATATCATAAATCAATAGTGGCGTTTTATATAACGTCGCAGAAAATGTGGTTTTAGCGGCATTTATTTGGCTTATAGCGACGTTTTTTTTGAAGCGTCGCTATATGTTTTCTCCAAAATTTAGTTTCCCGCACAAGTTTCCTAGTTTTTTTACTTTGCCAAGACATCCTCTATAGCGACGTTTTAAAAAATGTCGCTATAGTCATGGGAGAAAATGTCTTCACATGTGACACAGGGTTAAGCAGCGTGTGGGGTGTATTGAAGTAAAACAAATACTCTATAGCGACGTTTCTGAAACATCGCTATATATTTTCCCCAAAATTTAGTTTCCCGCACTAGTTTCCCAAACGTCGCTATCTGTTTTCCCCAAAATTTAGTTTCCCGCACTAGTTTCCCAGGTTTTTTAACTTTGCCCAGTCATACTCTATAGCGACGTTTTAAAACGAAAACGTCGCTATAGTCATGGAAGAAAATGTTTTGACATGGGGCACAGGGTCAAACAGCGTGTGCAGTGCATTTATTTAACAACAAATACTCTATAGCGACGTTTCTAAAACGTCGCTATATGGTCTAAACTTTTACCTTTTCGTTTCCCACACTTTTTTCCCTCTTTTTATTTTTTTATTTTTTCCCTACACTTTAGTCTTTTCTTTCTTTCTTTCATCCGTGTCCCACTTTTTGTTCTTTTCTTTTCCACTATTCATTGTCCCTTTCTTCTTGTCTTTGTTCATCCTCTTTTCTTTGTGACCCACTTCAACCCCACCACAAATCTCTTCCCTTCCACCCACTGCCACCACCATAGCCACCACGGCCGTCATCGACCTCCACTAAGACCCACTGCCACCACCATACTCTTTTCCCTCTTTTTGGTTGTTCAAATTTCTTTAGAGTGTAAGTCTTTATTCTTGACTTATGGGTTTGGTTTTGTATGGTTTTTCTTAAATGGGTCATGAAGCTTTTGTGCTAATTTTTGTTATTTTTCAATTTTGGTTGGAAAGTTTTTGTTGTTCAAGTTTCTTTGGAGTGTAAGTATTTATTTTTGGCTTATGGGTTTGTTTTGATTTGGTTTTCCTGTAATGGGTCATGGAGTTTTATACTAATTTTTCCTCTTATTCAGATTTGGCTTATTGGGCAAAGGACTTGAGGATTTAGGGCTGAATCATTGTAAGTATTTGTTTAGCTAACTTGAGATTAATTTTTAAGTATTTAAATCATTGTAAGTATTTGCTTATCATTGTCTTTGCTCTCATCCATGTTCTCTCCTAAAAAAGTTTGAACACCTAAGCTAATAATATTGCTCATCCAAACCACTATAATATAAGGTAAAAATTATTAAATAAACCAAGTGACATGGACTCATTGTGATTATAGCTTTTTTTTTTTTTTTTAATATGTTGTGATTTCCACTATCAAAATTTGTGTCAAATTTGTTTGTTTGATTGTTGGATGTTCTCTTAATTATATATTGACTCATTGTTTTTTTTAATGTATATTGACTCATTATATATATTGACTCATTTTATATATATATATATATATATTTTTTTTTTTTTTTACACCAACTCATTAAAGAGACAAGCAAGCATTTAATGTGCATATATATATATATATATATATATATTGACTCATTATATTGACTATTGGCTCATTATATATATATATATATATATATATATATTTTTTTTTGTTACAAGACAAGCAAGCATATATATTGACTATGGACTCATATTATATATATATATTGTTGACTCATTATATATATATATATATATATATATATATTTTGGTTACACTAACTCATTAAAGAGACAAGCAAGCATTTAATGTGTTGGAACTATTGACTCATATTATATATATATATATATATATATTGTTACTAAATTTTCATGCACCATGACTCATTAAAATTTTCTGCAATAGCATTCTCATATGCAAAATTTGGATGATTTGGAGTATCTTTTTTAGTTGAGACATTTAGGCATAATGGGTAAGTTTCCTTATGTGTACCAAATGACAAAATTTGGATACAATTAAACTTCAAATATTTTCTACAAGTGATCCTTAATTTCTTTGCCTAATTGTTCCAAGTCCTAACTCATAAAAATTTTCTATAATGACACTTTTATTTGCCTTCCACATCATTTAATTGTCCTCTTTTATTTTGTAGGTTAAGTACTCATTTATTGTGATAAGCTTGGATTTTTTTAGAAAGGTGATTGCTTGGCTTGAGCATAGTAAGTAATTTTTGCTTAAAACTTTGTACTTGAAATGTTAATAATTGTGTTGGGGTGGATTGTTGTGTTGGAGCAAGCGGGTGGCTTGCATGGTGTTATAAGGCGGTTTATATTCATATTGGGAGTGCTTATTACATTTGGAAATATGGATGGATATGGTTGAGCTATGGTTGTTGATTACTTTTTAGACTTCAATAATTGTAAGCATTCTATATTGTTATATTGATAATTGTTTTGTGGTGGATTGTTTAGTTGGACCAAGTGGGTGGCTTGGATTGATAATTGTTTTGTGATAGATTATAGTTTGATTATTTCATTTCTTTTACATGTCGAACATGCAAACTAAATGGCAATTTTCAAGAGATATTGATTAGTTACCAATATATTAATAAATTACTTATGAATTTTGACTCCTTATGCCTACACTTAGGACCTTGGTGTGACTTACAAGTCATTTTCTCAAATTTGAAAATTTAGCCTTGTTTTCTTAGAAGCATAGGTTTGTTTTGTTAGAGTAATTGAAATATGGACTAATGGTTGGTTTATTCTTTCATGATATCGTGCTATAGGTATTTATTGTGTAAATTTGTTCTATAGCTATGGACAAGAGTTGGATGGACATTTGTTCTATAGCTATGGACAAGAGTTGGTTGCTTTATTCTTTCATTGATAGACTTGATATGGCTTATTTAGTATATTTAAGATTATGGGTATTCCTATTTGCATGTTTATGAAACTATGTGATTTTGAATATGTTGTGCACTATATTCTAAGTGTAAGCTTAATTCTACTTCCATGGTTTTTACTTAAGTTTGTAGAGATTCAAGACTTAGTCCATTTGTGTGAATAAGAATTTTGATAGACTTGATATGGCTTGTTTAGTATATGTAAGATTATGTGTATTTCTATTTGCATGTTTATGAAACTATGTGGTTTTGAATATGTTATGCACTATATTTAAGTGTATGTTTAATTCTACTTCCATGGTTTTTGCTTAATTTTGTAGCGATTCAAGACTTAGTCCATTTGTGTGAATGAAGATATTGATAGACTTGATATGGCTTGTTTAGTATATTTAAGATTATGTGCAATCTTATTTGCATGTTTATGAAACTAAGTGATTTTGAATTTGTTGTGTAAATGAAGATATGGATAGAAATGGATATAAATCTTCTTTGCTTATTTTAGTTCTTGAAGGTATAAATGAAAATGAGAGGTATAGTTATACGTGACGTTTCGGTAAGGTCGTCACAACAAGCCTCTAATGAAGATGTGGATCATGAGACACAACAAGAAATTGGCCAATCATCCACAGTTAATCCATCAATTACAGTTGTGCCACTACCAGTACGTGTTACTCGCGGTCCTAGCAAGTACTCATTCATTTGGAATCTTCCTGAAAATCATAAGATTGAATTGCCATTAACTAGTTCAAATCAGCCAATTAAGAAGGTAGGGAGGCACTTCTCAGGTTGGTTGGGTACAATTGCACGAAAACCTCATTTGTGCCCAATTAAGTATAAGAATTGGACAGAAATGCCAGATGAACTGAAGGAAGAAATATGGGATATTGTTCAGGTATTCAGGAAGTTTTAGACTATATGTGTATTATTCTATCTTGTACTTAGTTTTACACAAGTGTTTAGCTTGATATGAATTTTGCTAACTAAGCTATTGCATGTAGTCAAAATGGATTTTGCCCGAAGAACTTGCTAGGTTGGAGGCAATGAAGAATAGGACATTGTCCTCAATTGCAACATATTGGAGGAACCACAAGTCAACTTTGAAGAAGAAGTATTTCCTAGGAAGTGGAAATAGAGCACAAGCACCGCCAAATGTAATTTCGGAAGATTATGAAGCCATTGTTCGGCATTGGAGTTTACCAAAAACGAAGGTATTATTCTATATTGATATGCTTTAATTGTTCTACATCATCATTAGAACAAGAACATTCACATGGATATCCTTATTCTACATTGAATATCTACCATGAAAAATATATTCAAATAATACTTTGTTTAAATATGTAAATTTTTTGAACGTAGGATCTTGCTTTGAAAAACAAGAACAGTCGGTCCAAGCAAAAAAATGTACATACTGGTGGTTCAAAAAGCTTTGCTTCGCACGCAAAAGAAATGGTATTGACTCAATAATTATCTTGTAAATGACTTATTAGATTGTTCTTAAGTTTGTATGAAACCATTATTCCTAATTGAATAAATGTAATGACCATAATCTAGGTAACAACACTTGGGAAACCTGTAGAGCGTGCAGATGTATATGTAAAACTCCATCTTCGTAAAGATGGTACTCTTGTTAATGCCGAAGCAGCAAGCAACATTGTAAGTAATATCATGATTTGCTAAGTGTAATATTGAATCTATTAACATTGTTAATTTCTAATGTGTTATTGTGTTCAAATTTTGAATATTAGGAAAAAATCAACGAACTATTGAGTGAGTCCTCAAATCGGGTGCAGTCATCCGACCTTAGTGGTAGTATTTCATGGGCGCCAGATGATGTATATGCTCAAGTGTTTGGTAATGAGCGCAATGGTCGTGTTCAAGGTGTGGGATTTGGCCCAACTCCAAGTATGCATCCTGCCAAGAGCACTCCTGCAATTGCTCAAGTAAGAAGCCAAGAAAGGGATGCTGAAGTGACTCAGTTGAAGAATCAAGTGGTTTTTTTGACGGAGAAAATGAATGACTATGAAAACTTGAAGGAGCAAGTGGCCCAATTGATGCAACTAGTGCAAAATCAACAAAATCATTCTTCAGAAGCTAGTCGGGTATTAAATTTTAATGTTTTAAGAATGTATTTGGTGTTTAAATTTTTTAAGTGTAGCAACTATTATTTTGTTACTCGAAATGATTTCTTTATGAACTTATTAGATACTTTAATTTGTATTCAGGGTGGTTTCGGTTTAGATCATCAATCTCCAACTCCTTATAGGTCACAAGCTTCATCCCATCAAGAAGCTAGCGGATAGCGGTACATGCAATGTTTTAAGGACTTCATGGGCCATTACATAGTTGAACAACCACAATTATTTTGGAACTACTATACTTTGTTTATAATATTGCCATAGTTTGGGTGGTTGTTTTTTTTTGTATAGGTAGAAAAGTGTTTTGTTACAACCACATTTATTTTGGAAGTATTGGATTTTGTTTAATATTGTCATAGTTTAGGTGGTTGTCCACATTTTTTTTTGTGTAGGTAGACAAGTTTTTGTTCAATTCAAGGTGATACATGTATTGGTATTAAACAAATATATAAATATATATATATATATATATATATTGAATCTATGGTTAATGTGTTATTGTGGAATATTGATGATCAATAGGTATATTTGATTTATTACAAGTTTATGTTAGTTATTGTTGAATTTTTAGCAGGTTTATATAACATTTTTAATATTAAAAAAAAAAGAGCAGGTTTTTGCGACGTTTTAAAAATGTTGCTAAAAACTAAGAGAAATCCTTATTAGCGACACATTTTAGAATGCTGCAAATAATCGCACCTATAGCGACGTTTTAAAAACGTCACTAAAAAACAAAAGGATAAATGCTTTTGCGACGTTTTTTGAAACGTCGCTATAGGTGCGATAATTTGCGGCGTTTTAAAAACGTCGCTAAATGTATTTTCCTACATTATATACGAAAATGTTATAATATTTAGTGACCTTTTTGAAAATGTCACTAAAAGTTTTTGAGCGCCACTAAAGATAAACATATAGCGACGTTTTTCAAAACGTCGCAATAGACCTATAGTGACTGCTCTATTGCGACGTTTTTAAATGTCGCAAAAAAAAACGTCGCTATAGATCATTTGTGTCTATAGTGACGTTTTTTGGGGTTTTAGTGACGTTTTAAAAACGTCGCCTAAACCCAGATTTCTTGTAGTGCTACTTCATCAATATAATAAATGTCTGAATTATTTTTTTGTGACGAAGATAAATCAATTGGTAAGATTATATTGTAAAATTTGTAATATTTTTAATATCACTTACTTAAAATTTTATGTCAGTGCATGTTGTAGCTTAAAAAACTTTCAGTTTTGGATCTTGGAACACGTTAGTGTATAGTGCAACTACGGATCCTTAGGTTAGTCAAAAAAGGGACTTTGGATAATCAGAAGAAGCAGTCGTGTTTTCTCTAAACTGCTGTGTTCCTCGTTGCAATCATGCTGTGATTATATAAAATATAATACTAACACATGGATTTCTTTGTTTTGAAAGTTTTGAGGAATTTCATTTAGGTACACTGATAAGTTTTTGGATTATTCCTTTTGTTCCAGAAATACAGGATCTCAAAATTTATCCTAGAGTCGACCAGTAGTAAGTGTTAAAAAATCCAATTTATTTCTTGATTAGAAATTCTGAAATTGAAAACTTATTCTTCTTATGTTTCACTTCTTTTAATTTTATTTCATAATATATTTTTTTTTTTGTATAGGAGGCAAGTTTGAGAGGAGAAACATATCAGAATTACTGCCCAATTTCAGTACAACATGGTGAGATTTTTACTTTATTTTATTTATTTATTTATTTTTGAAGAGTGAGTTTTAGCCCTGGGGGAGTAGTAATTATTCTCCAGCTAGAGACTCAAATTAGTCTCTACTTCATGAGGAGTGGTTCCAAGCAAACTGTGCAACCATTGCAAGTCCTTCATGTGTTTGAGGACTTTCTTTTGCTTTTCTATTAATGAATTTTCTCTCATACAAGTCATGTTGTGATTCTAAATATTTGCAGTGCTGCTCAACTTAATGAAGCGCCACAAATGCAAAAGGAAGTACAAATGCGAATGAGTGATCAACTTAAGGTATTCAAGAAATCCCAACTTTGCTCAATAAGTACTAGTAAGCAAGAGCTAATAAAAATTAAAGAAAAAGGGATGGGGTGGGTAAATAAACCATTTGTATCAATGCATGTTAATTGATAAATTACCAATTGTTCTAAAAAATAAAAATGATTAGAAAAATTACTGAATTTAATTATTTAAGTATTTTTGAGTTTTAACTCTTAAAACTTTTAGAAAAATTGTGAATTCAATCATTTAACTATTAATTTGTCATTAGAAATAACCTCTTTTGTTTGTATATATGGAAGGTTCAAATGAGATTGAAGCTTAAACTTCTTGAAGCCTAAGGAAGGTTCCTTGACCAAATTACGGAGTAACATTGAAACCAGGCAACCAATACAAAACCTCACAAGCCTATTTCTCCCATATCATTACTGTATGGGTGTCGCCCCCCGTTGAAACCATTCGTCCACAAAAGCCCATTGCTATGACGCCACGTGTGGAACCTTACGCTGCCCGGACGCGTTGGCCCATTCCGTGTAATCTTCGGTACTCGGTATGCCTGACATCACTCAAGAGAAAGCCTTTGCCGAGCAAAGGACCTAGCGGTGGACCTGGTCCCAATGCCACTATTACCTTTTACCCAACACCAAACACCCACTCAAGAGCAATGGTATTGGACCTCTTCTCCATTCTCTAGGAAACGCCTCTGCCGATCGACAGACCCAACGGTGGACTTGGTCCCAATGCCACTATTACCACCTATCCACCACCTAACACCCACTCAGGGGCAATGGTATTAGACCTCCCCTCCACTACCTAGGGAACGCCTCTGCCGAGCAACAGACCTCGCGGTGGAATTAGTTCCAAGGCCACTGTCATTTTCTCCCACTCGCATTTAAAGCACCCACTTAGAAGAGGAAACATTAGACCTCTCCCTCCACTGACCAAGAAAATTATCATGGCAGTCACACTAACTTGGTCTATAAATCGGCAAGAGAGATTCAAGGGAAGGGGTTGGCAATTCTAGAGGAAAAAGAGAAGAAGGAAAAAGCAATCTCCTTGAAGAAAAAAGGGAGGAAGGCGTTAGATAGAGAGAGAGAGAGTATGGGAAATTTGGGAGTTGAGTTTGCCAAGTATAGTACCACACATTGTAGGAAACTCGAAAGCCTACCGTACAAATAGATTGTGAGCCCAAATACCCTTTAGGCCCAACAGATGTATCTGGGTGCACACAATTGGCACCGTCTGTGGGAATCTCTTACGAAACTGTGGTTCTGTCTAGGAACGCACGGGAGAATGTCTGGGAGTAGGCAAGGAAGCCATACAGAGAGTGACTCTAGAAGGTCGTCGCGAGGGTCTACATGGTGAGAAATGAGGCAAAAGAGACTGGAGGACAGAAGAAATGAGGGAGCAGAGGAGTCTGGGCTCAAAGAAAGATCGTACCAAACCCTCTGGACAATGTCTGACGCCTTGGGCCGTAATCGCCCCGACAGAAGAGACCGGGAGCTTGAGTAGAGGAATCAGGAACTTGAGCGCCTGCGTTGGGCGGTGAGAGATTTAGAGTTGCAGGCACGGGGAAGACGAAGGAGAAGAGACCACGAGGAGTAGAGGGAAAGGTCGGCCTGTGTGGGGAATCACCATGTGGTAGGATCCCATCAATTCGGGTCTTGTTGACGCCGTGAGCATTCGCGTGAGTATGCGGACCGTGAATTGATTTCCTCGGATGAGGGGCGACCTCGAAATATGGCCATGAATGCCATGAGCTGGGCATTACGCCAAGCTGCCCGGTCTCCATTCACAAGAGACATTGAGGACGCGCCTATGCTGAACAGGTTCACACGCCCTCCGTTCAACTCCTACATTGGAAAGACAGACTCGATGGAACATGTAAGTCACTATATTCAGATGATGTCTTTACATTCCCATAACGATGCATTGATGTGTAGGGTTTTCCCCTCGAGTCTCGGCCCCATTGCTTTGAGGTGGTTTAATGGATTGAAGAAAGGCTCGATCCACAGTTTCTCAAAACTGATCCAGGAGTTCAGAGTGTGGTTCATGACCTATAGCCGGGTTTCGTAGCCCATAGACGTGTTACTATCAATGAAAATGGGGATTGGGGAAACCCTTTGCAACTATGCTAATCGGTACTGGGAGTTGTACAACAAGATCGGTGAGGGCAATGAAAAGATCGCGGCGAGCACTTTTCGGTTGGGGTTACCAGAAGAATCCAGGCTGAGAGAATCATTGAGCTTGAGACCTCTCGAGGATATAAGGCAGTTGATGAGGCGTATCGAGGAGTACAAGCACTTGGAAAACGATAGGCTGCAGACCAAGGGGAAGGCCCCGATCATCAATTATCCTCAGAATACTAGCTTCATCCCCAGACACAGGAAGGATTTGAGAATTCAGGAGCCCAGCCAGGCGATTGGGGGAGTCAACACGGTGTTTAAGGAGCCCGTGCACAGGATAATTGACAGGATAAAAAATGAGTTGTATTTTAAGAGGCCGAATAAGATGGCGGGTGACCTATCAAGAAGAAACCAGAATTTGTATTGCACCTACCACAGAGATAAAGGGCACACCACAAAGCAGTGCAGAGTATTGAAAGATCACCTGGAGCAGTTAGTAAAGGCAGGACATTTGAAGGAATTTCTGGCGGAGACCGAGAATCAAGAGACAGGACAAATAGAGGTCATTTATGCGGCACCGAGGGGCACTAAAGCGCCGACCACAAGAGGGGTATTGGCCATGGTATCAACAGAAGGTTGCGCAGGTGAGCAACCTTCGGGGAAGAAGCTGAGGTATACTAGACAACCTATAGCGTTTGACGACGACGACCTGGAAGGCACCACCTAGTCACACCATGATACTTTAGTAGTCACGGCCCATGTAAGGGGCTTCATAGTGAAAAGAATAATGATAGACTAGGGGAGTGGCATAGACGTAATGTACCCAAACCTATACAGGGGGCTCGACCTAAATAAGGAGGATTTATCCAAGTATGATACGCCATTGATGGGATTCGATGGGCATATGGTGACACCAGAAGGGCAGATTTCACTCCCGGTTAACATGGGAGGTAAGAAGGTAATCGTGACATTCATAGTGGTCGCTTCTTTCTCACCGTATACAATAATCCTCGGAAGGCCATGGATTCATGACATGGGAGCTGTGCCATCCACGTTGCACGTCAAAGTCAAATTTTGGACCAAAGACGGGATTACAGTGATACAGGGTGATCAGCAGGCGGCCAGACAGTGCGTGGTAGCTGCAGCTCACAAACAAGCCGAGCAAAAGATTTCAACCGAGGGGGATTCCTTATAGCAATTACAGCAGCCTTAATTGGAAGGGTCTGCTGTTGTCGAGGGTTTGATGAGAGCGAAAATCCTGCCAGGAGGTGAAAGGAGTTTCCAGATAGGGGCAAACCTGGATGACAGGGAAAAGGTGGAGTTACTGCTTTTTCTTATACAAAACATGGATGTGTTTGCTTGGAACCTATATGAGGTACCTGGGGTCGACCCCGAATTTATAGTTCACAAGCTGAAGGTAGATCCTCTGTGCCCCCCTAAGAAGCAGAGACCGAGAAGGTTCGCAAAGGAGCATGTGGAAGCCGTTAGACAGGAGGTTAAGAAGCTGAGAGAGGCGGGGGCTATAAAAGAAACGTTTTTTCCAGAATGGCTCGCAAACACTGTGGTCGTGAAGAAGAAGAACGGTAAGTGGAGGGTTTGTGTTGACTTCACTGACTTGAACCGAGCATGCCCAAAAGATCCTTTCCTGATGTCAAAAATTGATCAATTGGTAGACGCTACATATGGGCACCCAAGAATGAGCTTTCTTGATACTTTCCAGGGTTATCACCAGATTGCCTTAGTTGCCGAGGATCAGGAGAAAACAACATTCATAGCTCCCGATGCCAATTATCACTATACCGTAATGCCGTTCGGATTGAAGAACGCGGGAGCCACTTATCAACGAATGATGACGAGGATGTTTAGGGATAAGATTGGGCGTAAGGTTGAGGTATACATTGATGACATGGTGGTAAAAAGCAGGTAGGAAGGGCAGCACATTGACGACCTTAAAGAGGTGTTCAAGATACTCCGGCAACACCAGCTGCACCTTAACGCCGATAAGTGCGCTTTCAGAGTAGGGTCTGGCAGATTCTTGGGTTACCTAATTACCAAATGGGGAATCGAAGTTAACCCCGATCAGATCAAATCCATGAGGCATCTCAAAACACCAAGCAATCCAAAAGAGGTTCAGAAGTTGACCGGTATGCTGGCTGCTCTCAACTAATTTATTTCCAAGTTTGCTGATTGGTACCGACCATTTTACCAGCTTTTGAAGAAATGGAGGGGGTTTCAGTGGGACAAGGAGTGTGATAGAGCCTTCCAAGATCTTAAGGACTAGGGCGGGCACCAACGTTGACAGCCTCGGAACCAGGAGAAGACTTGTATATGTACCTCTCGGTATCCGAGCATGCAGCCAACGCCGTGCTATTAAGAGATAGTGGTGTGCAGCTCTCGGTTTATTACATTAGCAAGACGTTAGTTGATGCCGAGACCAGGTACCTACCACTAGAGAAACTGGTGCTGGCGCTCGTGCATTCCACCCGAAAGTTGCCTCATTACTTTCAGGCCCACACCATTTACGTCTTTATCGAATACCCACTTCAGTCATTATTGAGAAGATCTGACTTCACGGGGAGGATAGCTAAGTAGGGGACTTGGCTGGGCTCTTTCGACATCAGATACAGGTCGAGGAACTCGGTGAAGGGTACTTGCAGACTTTATTACCGAGTTCACGCCAAAAAGTACGGATATATACTGCCTCATAGAAGTCAGGCCATGGAAAGTATTTGTAGATGGCGCATCCAATGCGGCGGGAGCGAGGTTGGAATTGTGGTCATCACCTTGGAAGGGCTAAAACTAGAGCACTCGTTTAGGTTAGGCTTCAGGCCTTTTAATAATGAGGTCGAGTATGAGGCCCTGCTCGCCGGACTAAGAGTCGTCACGGATCTGGGAGCCAAAGAAGTGGAAGTTTACTTGGATTCTCTCCTAATAGTTAATCAGGTTCAAGGGAATTTTGAGGCCAAAGATACCCGGATGATTGAATATCTACGGCTGGTAAAGCAGACCTTAGGTAATTTTTCAAATGTCAAGATTGAATGGGTAGCCTGGGGACAGAATTGGCACGCTGATTCCTTAGCAATGCTGGCATCATCAATAGCTGACATGGTACCTCGGCTGATTAGGGTGGAGTTAGTAGCCGAACCAAGTATTGTTGCTAAAGCGCCAGTTGCCCAAGTGACCGTAGCCGAGAAGTGCTGGATGGACCCCATCATTGACTTCCTTGCAGAGGACCGAGCTTCGGAAGACGAGAAAGAGGTGGCCAGAGTATGACGCAACGCTACTTGGTACTAGTTATCTCCCAACTGGAAGTTATATCGGAGGCCATTCGAAGGACCGTACCTTCAGTGCCTTCGTCCTAATCAGGCTGAAGAGCTGTTGGCTAAGCTACACGAGGGTGTGTGTGAAAGCCACGTGGGGGGACGATCGTTGGCGCATCGGGCAATGACTCAAGGGTTTTGGTGGCCGCAGATGAGGAAAGATGCAACTGAGCATTCTCGGAGATGTAAACAATGTCAGATACATGCGCCAATGATTTAACAACCCACCGGGAACTTGAACCCAGTAAGCGGCCCTTGGCCGTTCGCTCGCTGGGGGCTAGACATAGTCGGGCCATTTCCCTGGGCTACGGGTAACTGGAGATTTGCGCTGGTGGCAGTAGACTACTTCACCAAGTGGGCAGAGGCGAAAGCACTGGCAAATATTCGAGATGTTGACGTCAAGAAATTCGTGTGGAGAAACATTATAATGAGATTTGGCATTTCGGAGTCTCTTGTGTCGGACAATGGTCTAAAGTTCAACAGCAAGGCCTTCCGAGAGTTCTGCAACAACCTCGAAATTCGGAACCAGTATTCCACGCCAGCATACCTGTAGAGTAATGGTTAGGCAGAAACGACTAATAAGGCCATCATGAACGGATTGAAGAAAAGGTTGGAGGGCGCCAAAGGCAGATGGGCCGAGGAGTTGCCAAGCGTCCTGTGGGCATACTGAACAACTCCTAGGAGATCCACGGGAGAAATACCATTCTCTCTAACTTTCGGGGCAGAGGCTGTCATCCCCACTGAAGTGAACTTGTGTAGCGCATGAGTCGCGGGATTCACTCTGGACGAGAACGAGAAGCTAATGGCAAAGGATCTGAACTTGCTAGAGGAACACTGAAGAACGGCCACCATTCGACTGGTAGAGTATCAGTAAATTCTCGCTCGGAGGTACAATAGAACAATGAGAAAAAGGGAGTTTGTTGCTGGGGATTTGGTACTTCATAAGGTCGTGGGGAACACGCGAGAAACTAATGTAGGAAAGCTAGCTCCGTTGTGGGAAGGGCCCTACCGAGTGACCGCCATCGCCGGGCCAGGGGTGTACTACTTAGAAAATTTGAAGGAAAAACCACTTCGTTGGCCGTGGAATGTTCATAACTTAAAAAATTTTTACTATTGACCAGCTATCCTCCAAAGATGTGAACTTGATGTAATTTCGCGTTATTACACGCTTAATATGAAGGCCTTTATTCATTAAGATGCATGTAACCCTAGTAATCTTAAGCTATTATCACCGGGCAAGAAATATACGGAGAATCTCGAGGGGTAAAATCAAGACTTAATTTTCTAAGGACAGAAACCTGTCTTCGATTTGATTAGTATCACCGAGCAGGTGGAAGCCTTAACCTAATTCTCTAAAGACAGAAACCAGTCCTTGGTTAGATTACTATCACTGAGCAGGTGGAAACCTTAAAACTTCATTTTCTAAGGACGAAAACCAGTCCTCGGTTAGATTACTATCACTGAGCAGGTGGAAACCTTAAAATTTAATTTTCTAAGGACGCAAACCTGTTTTCGGTTCGACTATTATCACCGAGCAGGTGGAAACCTTAACCTAATTTTCTAAGGACAGAAACTAGTCCTCGGTTAGATTACTATCACCGAGTAGGTGGAAACCTTAAAACTTAATTTTCTAAGGACAGAAACCTGTCTTCGGTTTGACTACTATTACCGAGTAGGTGGAAACCTTAACCTAATTCTCTAAGGACAGAAACCAGTCCTCGGTTAGATTACTATCATCGAGCAGGTGGAAATCTTAAAACTTAATTCTCTAAGGACAGAAACCTGTCCTCGGTTAGATGCCTACCACCGAACAAGTGGAAACCTTAAAACTAAATTCTTTAAGGACGAAAACCTGCCCTTGATTCGACCCTCTGAGACGGACAATGTAAACCTACGCCAAAAATCCTAAGGGCAGAAAAGTTACTCCCAGCCACCGTAAGTGAGAAAGCAAGGTATGACGATCAAATAAAACCCTAATTATATAAACAGTCGGCAGTTACCAAGCAAACATAAATGAATCTGTAAATAAGAAACGAAACACACAGACTTGTATTCCAACAATATCGGTTAAATCCGCCCGAACAACAAAAGAAATTGTTCTGTCACCACATCCCGGCGATCTAGGCTTACCGAATGTAGAGCTGATAAAAAAAAAAAAAAATAGAGATGGTAAATGGAAAGATCATTTCATCATACGACAGGGTCGGAGGGATTTGAAGAAGGGACAGGTTGCTCGGGTCCATCTCCTGTCAGTTGAACTTTTGGAAAAGCCTGATCTCGAGCTGCTACATCTTCGGTACGGATGTTGGTCATAACCTCCGGGTTAACTGTCTTCGCATGAGCGTCAATCTCCCGCACAAGATCAATCATGCTTGGAGTGTCTTCTTCACCCGTGCTCTCAACTTGGCCCTAGACGGGGGGAGGAGGGGCCAGATAGGGGATCTGCGTTGGATTCCATAGCAGGGAATCTTCAGCCAACCCCACGGCTTGAAGAGCATCTAACCATCCCTCTCCGAACCCATGGTGCCACGTTTGGTAGATGATCGGTTCCGCGGAGTTCTCGGCATCCGAGAAGCCCTTGTCATACCACTCATTCTCATAGGCCACAAGAGATCTTTTCAGTTCGCCGATTTGATCAGCTTGGGCTAGACTCAAGCTATCCACCATCGCCAACTTTAGCTCTGTCTCGCCCAGCTTTATCTCCGTGACAATTAGCTTATTCTCAGCTGTCTGTCGGGCTCTCTCGGCGTCTATCGCTTTCCTTTCAGATGCCATGGTGGCCTCCTCTTTCTCCTTGGTAGTAATTTCGACAACCGCCTTCTCTCGCTCAATAGCCTTGTCTGCTTCCTTCAACCTCCCGTCCATGACGCTGGTCAACTGTGCGGCTTGCAATTAAAATAGCAACGGGATGGTGAAGTTTGGAAGAAAGCTACCTGCTACAAACATACGTGATAGAGGGAATGGGGATTTATCGCAATGGTGTGCCATTGAAGTCGCCTAGCGAGCGTCTCGTCATCGCCACTTAAATAATATTGGACGTCCTCGGGCAGCAAGAGGCCTTGCACCAGACTTTGAGCCACCAGTCTCCCTTCACCCTTGTCCCATAGCCAAAGGCTGGCGGTTTCTGGTAAAGGCATGTCACCCAAGAAGAAAGTGTGCTGCTAGCCAACCTCGGGCCGAGAAGAAGATGCCACGTTGGTCCTAATCTTAGCAGCAGGAGAAGTAACGACCGGCGTCTCCTGGATCTGAGGCCCGCCCCTGGGGCGAGGTGGAGTCTTTGGTAGAGCATCGCCAGGAACATGAGTGTTCTTCTCAGCGGCTCGTTTCCTCTTCTTGGTTTCAGCAACAGGAGGAACTTGACCTGATTCTTGGGGGGATCGAGGTTGGGTCTTAGGTCCGGCACCAGGGATGAACTGAGTAAGAGTCATCTCCCTACGCTTCACCATTTTTCTTACGTGGTCAGATTTAGTGCCCGAAGTACCTGTTGGTTCGGCCGCTCCTCCCTCAGCTATTGGGGCTGCATTGTCTGGCTGTTCGATTGCTTCGTGTCTCCTAAAATCTTAAGACACATGCTCGGTAGACTTATCTCTTATCGGTGCTATATCGTTTGCGATTGTATAACGGGGATCGAGTTCTCGGGCTTTGCCAGTGGTAAGCGCGGGAGGAAGGAATTTTTTGTGCCGGACGTCTATGTACGACAGGAGCGGACTGTCCACCAAAAGTGCATGGCTGAAATTTTGCCAAGTGTTATACACTGGGTTGACTTCGAGGATTAAATGAGATGCCTTGAGTTGCCCATCACTATGCACGAAGATCTCCGACCGGAGAATGAAATTGAGATCGCGCACGTGTGTGACTCGGGAATCTGGCAAAAATCTTTTTGAGTCTGCAACAAACCCAAAAACCTATCAGTTAAACAAAAAAAAAAAAAAGGGAATGTGAGAGAAAGAGAAAAACAGATGAATTTTCTCAGGACCAACCAACTTCACATGGTGAAAACGGGCAAAGTAGCTCACTGTCGAGCCAGTTTCTGCGCAGTCGGATGAACTCTCCAGCTGAGTTTTTGTTGGAGTCGGGGAGACAAGAGATAAGACGGACTCACATATCTCTAGTGACAGGCTACAAACGCGTTGACCCCTTGTGATAACTTAGATTAATTAATTAGCCCAGTTATTAATTAATCAAATTAACATGCAATATCACGTGGTAGCACAAACAAATCACCGAAACTAAGATATGCAGCGGAAAATAAATAACACGGTGATTTGTTCACGAATGGGGAAAACCTTACGGCAAAGACTCCACCGGGTGATTTAAGGTCACCACTCCCGAAACTCCACTATTATCAAAACAAGCAGTTACAAGCAAGGAATCTCAAGTACCTAACCAACTTACAGTTGAACTCTTACCCCAATACCCAATTGGACTTGTTCTGTAGTGACAGTTTCTCCTTTCAATGCACGGCTCCCAAGTACGTGACTAACCAATTTAATGCGCGGATCCCAGTACGCGGCTTACTCCTTTGCACGAATCCCAGTACGTGACTAACTCTACAGCAACCCTTTGATTGTTGTAGTTGATTTGCAGCAGCTTCACATAGAAACACCAATAAGATCTTCAATGTTGGTGCAAGAGACTTTGCTTGGTTACAAAACCCTAAGGCGTACAAGAAACGCAGCAAGAACTCTTTCTTCTGTAGGAGGAGGCTAGGGTTTCAAAAAGAAAACCTTATGAAGCTCTCTAGGGTTTTTGGTTTTTCTTTTTCCACCTCCTTTAAATAGGAGCTTAATGGGCTCTCCTATTCCAAATAGGTTTACATAAACCTTGGGTTTTTCTAGTCCAATAAGAATTATACAAACCCATAGACAATTAGCCTTTTAGAATAAAAATGTTGCTGGTTATAATCTGAAACCCGTAAGCTCGATCGATCCAGGCATCTGTCGAGCTTTAATGAATCTCGACAGATCGAGATTCTGTCGAGGAGGTATCGAGACCTGCAGTTTGCACTTTTCTTGAGCAGTTCTTGAGTAATCTTCATGTCTTCAATTTAACCACTTGTAATGATCATCTTGAACCTACTTAGATTTACCCAAATACAAGTAAAGTGCGTTTTGTCAAAGGATATGCCAATTACAAAATATGTCCCCAACATCTAGTCTTTAAATAATAGTCACTATCAAAATTACTGCATACTTTGTACATGAAATTGATGTCATGATGGTTCAGTTGCAGCTCGAACATCTGATTTAGTCGGTTAACACAGCTAACAACTCTATAAAAATTGGGGAGAAATTGGTCAGGGCAAAGACCATAAAAACCTAAGGTACCTATGATAAGAGGATCTACAAGGAACCTGACCCCACCCTCGAGTATAGACATTAACAGAAAAAACACAGTGTTCGAATCATTAGCCCTCTTAAATGCAATATCGCCCACATTGCAATACGCAACATCGACGTCCCCTAGGACCCCAAAGGTCTTTCTAAAGCTGGCCAAGGCAGCCGTAGGGGTAAGAAGGTGAGAGTACCCCATCCCTAAGGTACGACACAAGGAAGAATCGGAAAAGGAGAGAAGGTGAAGAAGACTTACTTTGGGCTCTAGGGAGTGAGAAGCAGGAGGAATGTTCTTACGCAGAGGGGTGCTCGGTAGAGAAGAATTTGTTAGTGAAGAAGACGCGAAAAGTAAAACGAGGACCTAACAAGAGCTATATATATAGGAATCCAAGCATTCAATGAAGCAAGGGGCGGGAAGAAACCCTCTCAACCCCTTTTTTGGGTAAACTCCCTACACGCGTGGGCATAGTTTACGAATCGTCAGATGTTTTCACCCACCAACCAGCCTTTATTGCGGACGTGACAGCCTGACACGGCACTACTCTTAAAGGAAACCTCAATAATTACCCTAGTTGCACGCGAAGGGCGCTCGGTATCTTCAGGAAATCATCATGAGCTCGCTAGGATCCTTGATTCATTACCGAGAGCCGAACATGAATCAAGGAGGGGGGGCTAATGTACGGGCATCGCCCCCCGTTGAAACCATTCGTCCACAAAAGCCCATTGCTATGACACCACGTGTGGAACCTTACGTTACCGGGACACGTTGGCCCATTTCGTGTAATCTTCGGTACTTGGTATGCCCGGCATCACTCAAGGGAAAGCCTCTGCCGAGTAAAGGACCTAGCGGTGGACCTGGTCCCAATGCCACTATTATCTTCTACCCAACACCAAACACCTACTCAGGAGCAATGGTATTGGACATCCTCTCCATTGTCTAGGGAATGTTTCTGCTGAGCGACAGACCCAGCGATGGACCGGGTCCTAATGCCACTATTACCACCTATCCACCACCTAACACCCACTCAGGAGCAATGTTATTGGACCTCCCCTCCACTACCTAGGGAACGCCTCTGCCGAGCAATAGACCTTGTGGTGGAATTAGTTCCAAGGCCACTATCATTTTCCCTTACTCGCATTTAAAGCACCCACTTAGAAGAGGAAACATTGGACCCCTCCCTCCACTGACCAAGAAAATTATCGTGGCAGTCACACTAACTTGGTCTATAAATAGGCAAGAGAGATTCAGGGGAAGGGGTGGGCAATTCTAGAGGAAAAAGAGAAGAAGGAAAAAGCAGTCTTCTTGAAGAAAAAAGGGAGGAAGGTGTTAGAGAGAGAGAGAGTAAGGGAAATTTGGGAGTTGAGTTTGCCAAGTATAGTACCACACATTGTAGGAAACTCGAAAGCCCACCGCACAAATAAATTGTGAGCCCAAATACCCCTTAGGCCCAATAGACGTATCTGGGTGCACATAATTACCTTCCCTTTGTGAGGAGTTAAGAGTCAAATGCAAAAGAATTAGAATCTGAATTAGAAGCTGGCAGAAATGAAATACAATTTGAGGAAGGGTTTCGAGCTCCAAAGAGGCTTAGGGTTGATGAGGATGTTTTATCACCAAGTTCCGTAAATGCTTCAGTCAATTTAAAATCTTATAGCCAAGCCATGTTTCTTCAGAAAGAAATGCAAATCTCATATCGGGACCATGGTCTTAGCTTTCCTTGGAGTTTTGCAGCCTGCCCATCACCTTTAGTGCCCAACTTTTTCTAGATTTTGCATCCAAATAGAGTATATAACTATGTGTGGAAGGCAATTATATTGTCAAAGATATTTGGTTTCTGGCAAGGTAGATAAATTTTTTATGTCTCATTCTGAGTGTTTTATTTTATATTCCATCAATTAAACATATGACATACTATTTTATATTCCATCAATTAAAGATATGACATACGCACGATGCAGTTAATGGAATATAAAATGGAACATTAAGAGTGAGATAGAAAATTTTTATTCATGCCAATGCCACTGTAGGGGTATTGGAGCGGAGAGTTCTATCTAGAAGACAAGGGAAGTAAATAAAAATGTCTTTAGTAATAAAGCTTTCCTAATAAAGTTGTAGCATCATGGCAGCACACACAATATAGTTGGACCATGATATATTTGGTTGTTACTTTTTCTTTTTGGGGTTTATTCAGAATGCATTGCTCGACATGTATTTGAAAGTAAATAAAATCATAGTTATGTTCTTGATCCCACGGAAATGAAAGTCCCACAAAGAAGCTTCTTTAAGAATGAGAGGGTGACAAGCATGAAATGGCCAAAACTTGTGGGTCTATCTATCATGGACACCCTTATACATTTCATGAGGAGTTATGCCCTATTGAAAAGTTGCAATTTTAGGAGCAAAAATAGCTAAGATCGTGCATGAGTCATCTTTTGGGTTGGGTTGGAGGGTTTTATAACCCAACTCGAGCTTGTAGGGTTGAGAAACTATCAACCCAAACCATTGACGGAGGGAGACTTTGACCATGGGGGTAATGGCTCCCCTAATTTTTTTGTAAAAAAATATTAGTATATATATAGGTATAAATTTTAGTAATTTTGTTCTATAAAATTACACTTTGCTCCTTTCTTAAAAAAAAAAAAATCATTAATTCTTTTGAAAGTTCAGTTGGTGTGTAAAACACTAGTGAATGTTTAGACCCTAATTTCAAAATACCAACACAAGCTTATATTCAAACAATGCATGTGTGGAATAATAAATATAAGCCAAACCTAAACAAGTAAACTATTCTAAGCTATAATTTAATCACAACACAACAGTAATTAAAAACAAAGAGTAAGGGTTAGAGAGATGCAAATACAAGATAACACCGGCATGTGTTATCGAAGAGAAAATTGAAGAATTCGGTGAAAAACCTCTCCGTCGCCCTCCAAGGGATAAATGATCCACTAGAAAATTAGTTGGGATACATGAATAGCAATAGACCTTCCAAGCCTAATTTACTCGATGCACCTAAGTCCTCCAAGCTTCTTGCTCCAACAGGGTTAAGCCTAACCTTGTTTTCTCTAGCTTATTGGATCCCGCAATAAGCCCATTGCATCAACCAAATGAATTGGTCCACTCTGAACTGCTTCTTAAGTACCAAATAACCTTTTCACTGATATGCATATGGTGAGATAAAGATTTGGCTAAAGGTCCTCTCAGGGGTATTTCAATGGAGAGGTTGAGAGTAGAGGAATTTGGAGAATCAAATGTGTAAGATTGTGGATGAGTCAATCTTGTTTTTCTCTAGAGTTTCTCTCTCAAAATTCTCTTTAGAAGCTCTCTACATTTTGCGGGTATAAGGGTATTTATAGTAGGGTATGTGAGGAATGTGAAAAATCATTTTTCTGCAAAATAGGGGGTTCTGGCAAATCACTCTTGACTTGGACAAGTTGCGAGTTCTAGTCGCCAAATAATAGAATGGCCAGACTGTTGTGACCCTTCAACTTCCTGCATACTTCACACGTGTGGCACTTCTGGCTAGTCACCAGTCACGAGTCACTCGCTTGAATCCTCTTGATTGTACACACACTTAAATTCTTCATACTCTCTCACACACAACCCTTACATGATTCTCACCTAAATACAAGGTATTTAATTGCTGAGTTACAAGAAAATTTGGCATGGAATAAAGTTAACTCATGGTTGAATAAATTCAACCTTACAATCTCCCACTTTGGCTATTTCGTGACAAAACCCTAAAACAGACTCTAGAGTTAAAATGTGAGTTGGGAATAGTTGCCAAAACTCACTCACCTAATTCTAGATTTTGTGAAGCTTTTGAACCATAGAGACAAGTTTTCTTGAAAACAATATCACAAAAAGTTCATTGCAAGCAGAAATCTTAAAATGCATATGGAGCAAGCACAATATGATCAAGCAAGTAAGAATATGACAATTTAATATGGCTTGACCAAACAAGAACAATCACTATAAATAGTGACCACAATGATCATTCACACGGTGAATGAACATTTGGACATGCAAACTAATAAGCTCAATGTAAAGCATCATTTGCATGTCCAATACTCAATCAATATAAGAACTCAAAGGCAATTGTATCAAGGATACAAGATTCAACAAGGGCACAAGAGTAAGGTACTAAAGAAAATACATAACATTAACTAAAAGTATTAAGCTACATAAGCAAAGGTACAAACTAAATATTGTCAAGTACACAACATAAGCCATAAAATATGAACATAGACTAAAATTAGCATCAGAATGTAAAGGCTTAAGAAAATGTAAAAGCTTGTTGTAGGTTGCTTTTCTTGCTCTTCATTGCATTGCATTACTCCCCCTTTGATCTGGCTCTTTCTTCCCCTATCATTGCTCTCCCCCTATCATGAACCATCTCCCCCTTTTTGTCATGGAATAGCTAGTCATCATCTTCTTCTAATTTCCCTTTGGACTTGATCTAAATGAGTTTGGAGAGAGATGAATTTTGTGTCAAACTGGGTGTGTTGAGAGTGAATGATAGATGCGAGGTTGGACAACATGGTGCTGATATCTTGCACGGATGCCATTATGTTGTCCAACTTCTCATCATAGGGATGTGAGCTAGAGCTTGAACTTGCATGAGGAGCATTACTCTTTTGCTTGACATTCTTTCGGCAGTGGCCTATGATAGCATTGAGAGTGCGAATGTTGATTGGGCTTTGCATAGGATGAGGGTACTCATCTTCCAATGTGTGTACTCCTTTTAGCTTCAATATCTTCAAAATTAGGCAATAAAAAGGAAGGCAGTTCCTTAAGGCCATCCTCTCAGCAGTCTTGCTCAAAATGTGGAAGATATGTGAACATATATCAATTTCTTTATCAGTGATCAAGTCATGAAGGAAGAAAGCCCGTCTAAGATTCATGTGCCCGGTGCTTGAGAGAGGATAGAGATTATGAAACATTATAGTAGTGAGCAACCTCAATTTAGGAGATAACGATGACACACCAATTGCTTTCCCATTTGAGGATATCTCCAAGTTCTCTCCGAGAGCGTCCTGAAGCATGTCAAGATTCGGTTCTAACTCATCATATACTGGTGGTTTGATAAACACTGATCGGTTGATGTTCAGAATGATAGCAAGATAAGAAGGTGTGACAGTGAAGTCTTTTCCTTTTACCCAACATCTTAACTCGTACCCATCGAAGATGGCATTTGCATAAAATTCCTTCACTAGCTCTTCATAAGTAACTTCAAGATTGGACAGAAGATAGTTCCAATCTTTAGAGGCAAACCATTTTGGAATGTTCGTATCGAGAAGAGACGCTTGCTCAACAACCCTTTCAATCAACATGGGGGCATCCTTGAAGTGATTCAGATATGCTTGATATGCGACATATGATCTGAAGCGAGTGTCGACATAAACTCCAGTTAAAGATCGAGTCTTCTTTGACTTAGGGGAGTAGCAATTGAGATCAATTACCGGTTCTTTTCCCTTGCTACTACCTCCTTTAATAGCTGACTTTAGGGAGACATCTTTAAGCAAAGATCATGTAATAACAAAGAGTAAGATGAAAAACAAATGGCAACAAACTTGATTAGCAACAAGTTTGTATCAAAACACTAACTTTGAACTAAAAACCTAAAAATTGAAATTTAAAGAGTAATTAAAAAAAAAAACACATTGACATGATATAAACATTGACATTATTCACTCATCATGTCAAAGGATGTGTGTGTGCATCATATGCAAAACTGTGCATCTAGGGCATGAAAACATGCAAGGGGCAATGTGTGAAAACACATAATCAATTGATGTTTCAAACACAAAGATTCATGATTATCCCCACAATCTTTGTACTCAATGGAGCCCAAAAATACACACAAAAACATCTAAGAGATATTTTATCATGAACATAGTATGCACACCACAACACAAATCATAGCATAATGCATGAATATGAAGAACAAACATGTAAAACAAGCATTATATTATGAAACCCAACAAAACCCATATATCAAACTCACCAAAAACATAAAAAACCCATATTCAACAATCATATCTCAACATAAACACCAAATCTAAGAAAACTAGGGCTAGAAACTTGAAATAGAGTGAAAATAAGAGAAAACCCATACATTTTCTTAAAGATTGATGGAGGATTAAAGAAGAAAATGAAGGTTTTGTGAGTAAAAATGGCAGTTTTGGGAGAGGGAGAGGTGGAGAAGACAAAGGGTTATGCACGTGATGCGAGGAAAATTGAAATTTTTTAAAAACCGTCTGAGATTTAACCTTATTTGTGCAAAACACGCTTTTTTTGCGACTCATATGACTTGTGAGCAAGTCGCCAAAACGAGTCACCAAAAAACCTTGTATAAAATTTTGAAAATTTTGTCTAAGTCTTTTTCGTGACTGGGACTTCCACTTGCCAGTGAGTCGCGAACCCTTTTGAGTAACCTCGTGACTGGACTTCCACTCGTGAAGTAGTTGCGAAAATGACAAAAACCTAGAATTTTTGAAAATTTTTCCAAGTGTTTTTTGTGACTGGAGATCTCATTCGCCAGGGAGTCGCGAGACCTTTTGAGTAAACTCGTGACTGGGGCCTCGCGACTGGCATGACTAGCGAGTGAGTCGCCAAAAAGCAGAGTTGAAATTTTTTTGGATTTTCTGAAATTTTTCAAAACAAAAACACTTTCCAAAAACAACTAAAATATTAAAAAATCTTTTTGTGTTTGATCAACATATGATTGAGTATGTGCAATACATTTAATCATGTACAATCACACAAATGAATAGGGCATTCATTGAACATAGACATGTGTGATGCGTGTGGGTACCAAAAATGAGATAGTCCTTAGTCTAACATGAAGCTTCAATGATCAATTCAACCAATCTCAATTATTGAAATGAGTGTATATGACCTCTCACATAAACTTGATTACATAACTTTGAAACTTTTCATTTGGCTTCTTACAATACATTACATCTCATTTTGAGATTGATGCTTGAAATTTTTGATATTTCAATTTGATGAAAAAGCCTTTGGCTTTTTGGGCATCATACATTTCAATACAAGTCGCTTTCTCTTTTTTCTAGTCATATACTAGCATGTGCGACGGCTTTTGCAGCTCATTATCTCTTTTCGAGATTTGACATCTTTTGAGTTATAAAGTAAAAACATAAAATAGTGGGAAGATATATAAGCATAAGTCTATGCATGTCTCAAGATCAACAAATCCATTGGCTAATCATTCATGACAAGTGTGAAGATCTATTTACAACAGTCACATAGATGTCAAGATTTTTCCCATAATGATATAAGTGCATAAAAAATAAGCTAAGCTTGTAAATGCACAAAACCATTTGTACGGAGATACAAGGCTAAACATGCGTGTGACAATACACAATAATGCCGATCAAACATTTCGGATTTTCTACTTTTTATGTGTTTTGGATTTTTGACACAAAGCAAGTAAAGATTGATAAAAAAGAAACAAACATTCAACTCTTTTAAATAACAAAAAAATAAAAACATGAAAACATGTTACCATCAAAGTAGTTTGTGCTTTACTCAAGTGAGACCAAATCAAGATAGATATGTAAAACACACAACACACATGAGATTCAAGGAATGATACTGACACTGATGGTCATACGAAGCAATTCGAACCGTGGACCATTGAGAGGTTTGGTGAAGATGTCAGCTTTTTGGTTGTCTGTGGGGATGAATTTAAGACAAACAATTTTATCTTCCACCAAATCACGAATGAAGTGATAGCGAATCATTATATGCTTGGACTTTGAATGCTGAACTGGATTCTTAGAAAGATTTATGGCACTAGTATTGTCACAAAACACACTCATTGTTTCTTGAGGAATCCCATAGTCGCAAAGAAGTTTCTTCATCCAAAGAAGTTGAGTATAACAACTTCCAGCTATTATATACTCAGTTTCAGTTGTAGATAGAGACACTGAGTTTTGCTTCTTACTCATCCATGATACAAGATTGTTTCTGAGATAGAAACATTCGCCCGAAGTGCTCTTTCGGTCATCAACACTTCTTGCCCAATCCGCATCCGAGTAATCGGCTAGATAATCATTGGAGTCTTTTGAGTACCATAAACCATACTTGGGAGTGCTATTAATATAGCGTATGATTCTCTTCACAGCTGTCAAGTGAGACTCATTTGGGGTTGCTTGATAACAAGCACAAACTCCCACTCTAAATGCAATGTCTTGCCTGCTTGCCGTGAGATATAGGAGACTTCAAATGATGCTCCTATACAAAGTTAGACTCACTTCTACCCCGGAATAATCAAGACTAAGCTTAGTGGATGAGCTCATGGGAGTGGAGGCATGCCTTTTGGAATCTAGTCCAAACTTCTTGACAAGATTTCGAGCATATTTTTCTTGAGAGATGAATATACCATCCTTCCTTTGTTTCACTTGAAGACCCAAGAAATATGTAAGTTCCCCCACCATACTTATTTCAAATTCTTTCTTCATTTCTTCAGAAAACTCTATAGCAATGGTGTCTATGGTGGCTCAAAATATTATGTCACCAACATACACTTGAGTTATAAGAAGATCTCATCCTTCTTTACAAATAAGGTTCAGTCGGCATACCCTTTCTTAAATCCTCTATCCAAAAGATAATTTGTGAGCCGATCGTACCATGCTCTAGGTGCTTGTTTCAAACTATAGAGTACCTTCTTCAATCTTAAGATATGATATGAGAAGTGAGGATCTTGGAAGCCTTTGAGTTGTTCAACAAAGAATTTTTCATTAAGGTACCCATTGAAAAAGACACATTTTACATCCATTTGGTAGAGTTTGAAATCCATACTGATGGTGAGCTGGGAATTGAACTCCAAACTTGTCCATAAGAGTTGTCCAGGTCAAGGAGAAGAATGAACACCCTTTACAAGATGGTCGTCTATGGGCATAAGGGTCATCCATGAGGAAAGCTCTTAGATGACCCCGACACTCGAAAAATTCCATAGAGATTTGTCTACAAGAACCAGTAAATTGAGCCACATGTTATTATTTTAAGGCATGAATAAGATCTTGGCTCATGGCTATAACTTCCTATGTAACTTCCAGCGACAGTTATGGAAAAAAAAAAGATGAAATATTCTAATTCCCATAGTAGTTGTGGAAGTTAACCTTGAACCCTCTGACCTCCTCAAATATAGGGGAAGTTACAAGACAAGTAGCCGCTTCAAGAGCACACTATATAAACACTTATTCACATAAAATGAAAGGTAAGTTTTAGACAACTCCCAAAAAGTTAGAACTCTAGAATTTGAGAGAAACTAATTTAAGCATCAGAGGGTTCTTGGTCGGTTAGCCCTGGTTTCCTTTGATCATTTGTTTTTCTTTTCAGGCCTTTCAAGCAGTTGTTAGATCATTAAAGCCCAAAGCATTCAGCCTACTAATTTTCTGTGCATCATCACATAGTACATGCGATTGAAAAAAGGATGCGAATAGACTCAAGTCTAGCTATGGGAGTAAAGGATTCTTCAAATTCTACTCCTTCCACTTGAGTGTAACCTTGAGCCACCAACGGAGACTTATTTCTTATTATCTCACCGTCCTCATCGGTCTTATTTTTTAAATCCATTTAGTACTGATGACATGAGCATCTTTGGGCCTTGGATCAAGTTCCCATACGTCATTCCTCATGAATTGATTCAGCTTTTCATGCATTAAATCCACCTAATTCTCATCTTGAAGAGCTTCTTCCACCCTTTTTGGCTCAAATTGAGCAAGGTAGCAATTAGAAGTTACATGGTTTGCAATAAGTGTGCTTCCCTTCCTAAGACGAAGACCTTCATCTAGAGACCAGATAATGTTACTTTCCAGATGATTTTTAACCATTCTTAAAGATGGCTTCTTTGAGGTGGACACTTCATCATTTTGGGCGATAGGAGGATGAGCTTCCAAAGGGGTGAGAGGAATTGAGGATCTAGAAATTGATCTTGTCTCCATTCTAGAATTCAGAGAGTAGATTCTTTTTCCGGTGAACATTCTTCCATTTCAACATCTTGGGCTTCAACCTCAATGGTGCTTTCTTTGGAGCTTGGTCCTTCTCCACTATCATCAATAGCTACTTTTGTTATGGCATCATCAATCACCACATTGATAGACTCCATCATCGTCTTCGTTCTCTTATTGAAGACTCTATATGCCCGGCTAGTGGTTGAGTATTCGAGAAGAATACCTTCATCACTTTTTGCATCAAATTTTCCAAATTTCTCCCAATCATTTAGAATGTAACACTTACTCCCAAAGACTTAAAAGTATTTCACCTTTGGCTTCTTCCCATTCCAAATTTCATATGTAGTCTTATTTGTTCTCTCTCGGAAGAATATTCTATTGCCAATGTGACACGAGGTGTTCACGGCTTCTCCCCAAAATTTTTGAAGAATTTGCTTGTTGAGTAACATAACTTTTGCCATTTCTTGAATCATTCAATTCTTCCTTTCCACCACCCTATTTTGTTAAGGAGTTTTAGGAGCTGAAAATTCTTTTTTAATCCTATTCTTTTCACAAAAAGACTCAAATCTAGCATTCTCAAACTCTTTGCCATGGTCACTTCTTATCTTCTCAATTGGTACACCTTTCTCATTTTGAAGCCTCTTGCATAGATTTTCCATCTTCTCACGTGCTTCTGATTTTTCTCTAAGGAATTCCACCCAAGTATATCTTGAGAAATCATCGACAATGACCATATATACCGTTTTCCTCTTAGGCTTTCAGTTCTTGTGGGCCCCATTAAATCAACATGGAGAAGCTCTAAGCAACGTGATGTAAAGATCACATTCACCTTTTGATGATTCGATTTTGTTTGTTTCCCCATTTGACAAGTGCCACAAAAGGTCTTCTCCACTTTTCTAAATTTTGGGAGCCCTACAACGGCTTCAAGTTTGGACATTTTTGCCACTTGCTTGAAGTTTGCATCGCCAAATATTTGATGCCAAAGTTCCAACATGTCAACTCGGGAACTCCTACAAGAGATATTTGGTGTAGGAACTACTCCGTAGCAATTACCAGTAATCCTATATCCCTCTAAGACTTGAATCCCTACTTCATTGATGATTACACACCTCTTCTTTGAGAATTGAACAAAAAAGTCTTCATCACATATTTGAGTGATGCTCAAGAGATTCGCCTTAAGCCCTTTGATATATAGAACATCTTTCAATAGAGGTAGCCAGGGTATTCCAATAGTCCCTTTGCTAAGAACTTAAGCATGACTTCTATCCCCAAATGTCACATAGTCACCAACCTTCTCTTTGAGAGACTTAAACAGTGATTTATCTCCTGTCATATGGCGAGAACATCCACTATCAAGATACCATAAACAAAAGTTGAATACTTTCAAAGAGGTGTGCACAAGTAAGCAAGCATGGGATAAGCACTCTTGACCTTTGAAAAGAAAATCATCTTCATTTTCTATTCTTTACGAGATTGAATTCTCTTTTTAAGGTGATCAACCTTGTCACACAATATTCTATTTCTTCTTTTACATTTCTCAATCAATGAATTTGACTCACATAGATTATTGTGTAAGACATGGTTCTTGTGTTCAAACTTCAAAGTACTTTAGCATGTGGACAAACATTTTAGCATGTTTCTTTGTTTTTAATAACTCTAGGAGTTCATTGTTAGGACAATCTTTAAAGAAACTCATAGAGTCATTATCACAAACATTTGACCCGCAATTCAACATAGCCTTTTCCATAGCTTCATCCATAGCTACAAGGGGTCTAGGATCACACTAAGAATATAGAAATCTGACAATGTGTACCCTCTTTGATACCAATTGAAAGTTCACTTGGTGTGTAAAACACTAGTGAATGTTTAGATCCAATTTCAAAATACCAACACAAGCTTATATTTAAACAATGTATGTGCGGAATAATAAATATAAGCCATACCCAAACAAGTAAACTACTGTAAGCCATAATTTAATCACAACACAGTAGCAATTAAAAGTAAAGAGTAAGGGTTAGAGAGATGTAAATACAAGATAACACCAACACGTGTTATCGTAGAGAAAACTGAAGAACTCAGCGCAAAACCTCTCCGCCGCCTTCTAAGCGGTAAAATGATCCACTAGAAAATCAATTGGTATACATGAATAGCAATAGACCCTTCAAGCCTAATCTACCCGATGCATCTAAGCCTTTCAAGCTTCTTGCTCCAACAGGATTAAGCCTAATCTTGTCTTCTCTAACTTACTAGATCCCGTAATAAGCCCATTGCATCAACCAAATGATTTGGTTCTCTCTGAACTGCTTCCCAAGCACTAAATAACTTTCTCATTGATATGAGAATGGTAAGATAAGGATTTTGTCTTTACCCACTAGCAAACACACACATAAAAAAAAAAAAAAAAAATTAATTATAAAAAAACCCTTAGCAGTTAAGCAACTAAGCTAAAGGCTGGAGCAGCTGTACGCAACTAGTAGCAAAGCTGCCTTTCCTAACTTCAAGTTCTGGTTCCATCCTTGACCTAATCCATGGTTGGTTGTGTTTACATATATCATACTTTGTAAAAAATTGAACTTTCATTAATCATTTAATTATTTTTTTAATCAATTGTTACAATTCATGCCTAAATTATATTTTAAATTTCCAAACTCATCAAAACTACTTAAACCAAAATAAATCAGACTAAAATAAACTTAAAATAAGGGTGATAAAATAAACTTATATAAAAGAACCTATAATTTTTTCTTTATCACTCATATCAGAGTTATAGCACAAAAAAGTTATGGTTCTACTACATCCACAGAGATTTGCATAATTTTTTATATTCAGACTTGCATGATAATTAATTAGCTAATATATATCTTGATAGTTCTTTATGGAAAATTGGTGCGAGGTCATTATTGGTAGGTTAACGAGAGAGAGAGAGTGTGTGTGTGTGTGTGTTTTCTGGCTCTTCATTACAATTCAATCTTCTGATTACTACTAAAACTTTGAATTTGTTGGTTACTAAATAAATTTTCAGTAACTTCAAGAAGCTTATCAAGAAGTGTCAAGGACTAAGTATGTGTTACTAATTAGCTTAGTGGGCATTGGCACTTTGCCCTATCCGGATTCCACATAGAAGAAAAAAAAAGTCGTAGAATTATATTTTTATTACTTATGGATAAAAACAATCAGTCTACCAAGATAGTTGTGTGGAATTTTCTTCTATTGGTTGGTAGAGTTTTCTCATTAGGCAACAAAAATTGGATTGGAAATTTGCAATACTTGCCATAACGTACCTTCACTTATTGGTTGGCTTTTCCATAATAATTAATGCAAGCATTTATAGATTTGCATGCACCATAATAACTAGCGAAAATGGACAAATGCCCATTTCGTGCAAAAATAATGGGCAAATGCCTCATTTCCTAAACTAATTAGGAAAATGTCCCTCTTTTGAAACTCGATTTCTCAAAATCGAGTTTCAATAAAAAAAAAAAAAAAAATTTTGGAGCCCTATAGCTACGTTTTAAGGAGCCTATAGTGACATTTTAAGGACCTATAGCGGTGTTTTGTAATTCGAGCTCCATGAACTCGAGTTCCATGCTTTTTTTTTTTTAACTATAACCACTACAAAAAAGATGGCTTTAGCTGTGTTTCAAAAATGCAGCTATAGATCCTAAAAACGCAGCTATAGGACAATAGTTGCGTTTCTATGGCCGCGTTTTTAAACGTGGCTTTAGCCACGCAACAATAGCTCCCTGCGAGGACCTATAGCTGCGTTTTTTTGCCCCTATAGCTACTTTTTTCAACCCCCTGAAGGCTGAGATCTATAGCTGCGTTTTGTAAAAAACGCGGCTATAGACTCTCTTTGGGCTGCGTTTAAAACGCGGCTATAGGTACAATTTTGGCTGCATTTTAAAAAAAAAATTCAAAATTCAAACCCAAAAAATTCAAAATCAAACACAACATGCTCATAATACAAACACACCCAGAAAATTCAAAATCAAATACAACATACTCATGTTACAAACACACCAAGAAAATTCAAAATCAAACACAACATACTAATAATACAAACACAACTTGCTCCAAGATATAAGAACACAAACCCATGAATCTCCTCTCATTCAACAAAACCAACCCAAATTTAACACTAAATCCATTCAAGGAACACAAAAGTACAAGCTCAAAAACACAAAAGATCAAGCTCAAGAACACAAACCCATTTAAACATAAGCACAATATCAGCAACACAATAGCACAAATTCAAAATTTTCAGCATTTCCTCCATTTTCTTAATAACTAAACATAAAATAACAAAAAAAAAAAAAAAAAAAACTAGATCTATAGACAAATCAATGTGCTTGAGATGAAGAAAAAAAGAAAGAAAGAAAAAAAGAAGAAGAAGTAGCTACAAAGAAACAAAGAAAAAAAAAAAAAAGAGTTGTGCTGGAGTGAAGAAGGAAGAAAAAAAAAAAAAAAACTGTCGCGACTTGCAGAAGAAAGGAGCAAAAAAAGAAAGAAAGAAAAAAGAATCAGGAACTCCATAGAAACAAGGAAAAAAAATAAAAGAAGAGTTATGTTGGAGTGAAAAAGAAAGAAAGAAAAAGTAAAAAAAAAAAAAAGAAAGAAGAACCTAAAGAGTTAGTGAAGAAGGAAGAGAGAAAAGGAAAAAAAAAAAAAAAAAAAAGGAAAGAAAGAAGAATCTATCAGTTGCGTTGAGTGAAGAATGAAGAAAAAAAAAAAAAAAAAAGAGAGAGAAAAGGAAGATAAGATGAAAGTGGGGGTAGGTGGGAAGGTGGGAGGCACGTGGAAAGTTAAAGAATATATATATATATATATATATATATATATATATTTTTGGCGTTACATAAAAAACGCAGTGAAAGGGGGACTTGTAGCCGTGTTTTTTAAAAACGCAGCTATAGGTCCCCCTTTAAAAAAATTTATTTGGTTGGAGGTCCCATAACTGCATTTTTGAAAAACGCAGCTTTAGATAGTCTATAGTTGCGTTTTAAAACGCAACTGTATAACTGTAGGTCCCACTTTAAAAAAAGTTTATTTGGTTGGAGGACTTATAGATGCGTTTCAAAACGCAGCCAAAGGGGGGACCTATAGTTGTGTTTTTTAAAAACGCAGCTATAGGTCCCGCTTAAAAAAAAATTTATTCAGTTGGAGGACCCATAGCTGCGGTTTAAAATGCAGCTATAGGTCCAACTTTAAAAAAAAAAATTTATTTGATTGGAGGACGTATAGCTGTGTTTTTAAAAAATGCGGCTATAGATAAGCTATAGTCACATTTTTTGTAAACGAGGAAAAAAAAAAAAAAAAAATGCGGCTATAGCCAGCGTTTTTTGTAGTGAACTTGAGTTCATGGAGCTCTAGTTACAAAACGTTACTATAAATCCTTAAAACGTTACTATAGGCTCTTTAAAACATTGCTATAGGGCTTAACTTGATTTTGAGAAAATTGAATTGCAAAAAAGGGAAATTTCTCTAATTAGTTTTGGAAAATGAGGCATAATGCTCTTTTTTTTTTTTTTTTTTTTTTTCCTGCAAAAAGGGCATTTGCCCATTTTGGTCATAATAACCAAATCATGTTGAAATGCCAAACTTTGTCCTAGTGTGCGTGGGTCATTACTCATTAGTTTGTAGTCTCCATCTCCATGTTAATCAAATTTGGACCTGGCAATCTTGGATTGCGTTATGATGGGCTCGATCTATTAGAACCTGGCCCTATGGATGAACTTCTTCCATATGGGAAACTAGGAGAGCAATCCTGCTTGCTTGTCCTAACTAATTAACGTGATCATTATACGGGCCTGGGTCCTAATGATTTAAAATAGCTTTCATGTTTATTATTCAAACCCAAAACAAACTACCAACCCCAACCCTTGAAAAAAATTAATAAAATAAAACAAAACAATGAGACTCACTTGGGTTTTATGCAATTCTATAGTGGCTAACCTGTGCCATGTGCAGGAATAATACATATGTGCTATAATTAAATGACATTTCTCAATTATCCAAAAGAACATAAATCAATAAAATTAAATAACATTTCTCAATTATCGAAAAGAACATAAATCAATAAAATGTTATGAATGAATACAAATGTTATGACCAAATATACCGAAGTTGATTGAAATGGACCAAAGTGGACTTAATTGGACTATAATGGACCAAAATAGATTAGAGTAGACCGAATAGACCAAAGTAGAAAAGATTGAATCAAATTGTTAAGCTGACGTGACTCAATAAGAGGCAACAATAAATATTATACTTCAACTTTTAGATAGATATAAATATATAATATAAATGTGGCTTAATAAGTGCTTAGCAACAAAAAATACTAAACTTCAACTTTTAGATATTATATATTAAGACAAAGGTATAGATAATATGTTATTTATGTGATTTTTTTTAACTGGTTGCTTGGTTGGCGGTCGGAGTTTTAATAGGCAACAAAAATTGAATTGAAAATTTGCAAAACTTGCCATTACTTACCATCTCACATATTGGCTGGCTTTTCCATTATAATTCATGCAAGCATTTGTGGATCTTGTCCTGTATTGAGATAGTTATTTAATCTTATCTTTTGTAATTTAGTTCGGTTGGCAATTTTGAATTTTGTCATTTTTATCTGTTTTATATTTCAACTTGTATTCTCAATTATAAATCTAATGCATACAACATTCAACATATATGTGTGAATGATAATTCATTCAAACTACGTACATTGTGTTTAAATTTGGTGTAAGGGCCACTCCTTATGGCTTCCAACAGAACTAAATCACAACAGATAAGATTAAGTAAGTAACTATCTCAATATATCGCATGCGTGCCTGCACCAAGCATTACAACCAGAATTAGCTGAAATACCAAATCTTGTCCTCGAGTGGACGGGTCATTAGTTATTAGCCTCGATCTCCATGTCAATCAAATTTGTACGAGCCCAAAGGACCTGATGCTCCTGGCTTGCATTGCGATGAGCTGACTCAAGACGCAAAGGATTGATGAGTCTATGCGAGTACAAAAAGGGCATGTGAGATCGAGGACTTAAATCAAAAGTTAGTTAAATATATTATGGATGGCTCTATAAATATGGTAATTTTTAGGTGATTAAAAAGCTATATTACGATGGAAAGCAAATTAAGAAAAACAATCCAGAAAAGAAAATGACACAAAAATAGGTCCCATGAACTGTGATTACCTGCTAACCTGCCCTCAAACATTTCCAAGTTAAGAACAGTAAGGAATAGTGTATGAAACACATATTACAATTAAAGGAGCAATCGTACAATCCATGATAAAAAAAATAAATATAGTAATATGGTTTAAGAAATGCCATTGACAAATAACAGGGAGCCATTGATCTAAATAACCTTGTAAATGGAAAGCAATGACAATGGCTGAGGCAGCATATATATGTGTACACTAAAGAACACAGCAGAATTATTACTCAACCAAGGGGGTTCATTACTTCAATTCCATCCAATCCGGCCATGCTACAAAACAAACAATCACATGAATGAATTAATAACGGAACAGCTACGTCACTGAGAGAAATAGTGAAGAATGAAATAACCATAATTACTTTCTTGCAAACACATGAACAAACAGTAAATCTATTCCTTTTATTCCATTGGCGTTAAATAACAGTATAGAAAAGTTTAGGAACTAGAGAGACAATAAAATCTCACAACATTTTCACAATATCTTTGTTTTGAATTGTGGTAGATCCTTCTAAAATCTTATTTTTTTTCAATTTATTTTGAATTATGATGGAATGATATCTCACTTGTTATGAAAATATTGTGACATTTTGTTGTAGTCTTAGAAGAACTCATAACAATCACATGCAGACTTAACAATCCTAAAAGAGAGATTGATATTCTTTTCAATTTTTCATTTTTTTTTTCTCATTTTCTCATTTATGATTCATTTTATATTATTATTATTGTTCTATTACAAACAAGTGAAAAATATGTACGTCCATTAATCAAATCAAATGAGTTTTTGCTGAGATGAAAATAAAATGGGTTAGCATACCTAGTCATTCTTCTTCTGTTTCCCTTCTTAAATTTAAGATACGTGTCTCTAATTGCATTCATTTCATTGACAACAACATTTGTTGGCATCCGCTCATCATGTGACGTTGTAGAACACGACAATCCAATTTCAAACACTGATATCAAGCAATCTTTTATTCTGCTACTAACATTGAGATGGGGCACTTCTTTAATTATTGCTTTGTCTTCAATGTCATCTTCGTTTCTCTCATCACCAACATCTTCTCCATCCTCCTCAAAGAACATTGATGGGTCAACTATATCCATTACATGTTCAGGCAAAGCCATTGAAGTGAACCTGTGAATGCTCAATCCATCTTTGAACATTTCATCGATAGGTTGTTTCCCAGTGAACATCTCTAACAAGAGTATCCCATAACTGAAAATGTCTCCCAATGTTGAAATTTGGCTACCCATCCCATACTCTGATTCATTAATACAATTTTAGTAACAAACAATAATCTTATGACCTTAGAAAGTTAGAATTTAACCACTAGCGCATTATGCATTGTTTGCACATATATCCCAACATTAAACTTTGTGAAACATTTCAACATTTTTTCAATTGGCCAATTGTGTGAAACATTTTTCCCTAATAAAAAACGTGGACCCAAACATGTGTGTATAGTTACTTATTGAAAGAATCTCTACTTTTGTTTAATATGAAAAAAAGATACTATTAAACAAGAAATGAGTTGTGCCTCGTCTGGTTGAAAAATTACCTGGAGGAATGTACCCAATGGAACCCTTTAGTCCAACTGACAGGGTTTGAGTTTTGGAGGGATTGTTAGATGCTTCAAAGAGGAACCTCACCAATCCGAAATCACCAACATGGGCTACCATATCTTCATCAAGGAGTATATTGCTCGGTTTAATATCACAGTGAACAATTGGCATTTGGCAATGTTGATGAAGATATTCCAATGCATAAGCAACGTCAATGGCTATATTTAGTCTCTGAATAAAGCTTAATTTGTTTCTTTGATGTCGCTCATCATTTTTTGGATGCAACCACTGGTTTAGACTTCCATTGCACATGAACTCAAAAATTAGGCTCTTAAAGTCATTCCCTTTATGATCAATGCTAGAGCAAGCAGAGAAAATCTTGAGGAGATTGCGATGGCGTATACTTCTCAAAGCATTGCATTCATTAATGAAACTTGTGGAAGCTTCTTGTTGTTGAAGGTTCAATACTTTGATTGCAACAATTGCTCCATTTCTAGAAAGAATTCCTTTGTATACAGAGCCAAAGCTACCCGAACCAATCAAGTTGTTCTCAGAAAATCCGTTGGTTGATTCTAAGAGTTCAGCATAAGAGATAGGAAATTGCCAATCTTCAAAAGAAGACTTATTTAACACTCCCTCCCTTAAATTTTTCATAATAGAACATGTTGGAAAAAAATACATCAAAAGAAGTACAAATATGATTATACAAGTGACTGGAATTATTATTTTGAGTACAAGGAGCTTCTCATACAATTTAGGATGTTTGCTTGAGCATGAAGATAAATGTAATTCTTGGACACCACCACATAACTTATCATTTCCAAAGACTGAAATTGCACTTGCATTTGCAAAAATTCCTTCACTTGGCACTTCACCCTCAAAATCATTATAAGAAAGATTAAGATGCTTAAGTGACACAAGCTTGCTAAGATATCCAGGAATATTCCCAAATAATTTATTACAAGAAAGATCTATATCTTCTAAACCTCTTAAGTTCTTCAAGGATTGAGGAATTGCTCCCTCAAATGAATTACTGTCTAAATACAAGTGCTCCAAACCAACACAAGTCTCAAGAGTGGGAGGAATTTTTCCTGATAATCTATTTTTCGAGAGATCTAACTTGACAAGATGTATCAAGTTGCCCACTTCAAAAGGTAGTGCTCCTGTTAAAAAATTATATGACAAGTCCAAAAAAATTGAAAGGGATGAAAGACCTATAACTTTTTTTGGTATGGTGCCAGAGAGATTGTTATGAGAAAGGTCCAGTAAAAGCAAATTTTGGCAGTTTCCTAGGCTTGGGGGTATCCTTCCCTCAAATCTATTCACCTCCATATAGAGTTTTGTCAATTTTTTTAAGTTACCCAAGGATGAAGGGATTGGCCCAAAAATGTTATTACTACCCAAATATAATTCAGTTAAGTTTTGAAGCTTCCCAATAACATGAGGGAGAGTACCTCCCAAATAGTTATCTTCTAATACTAGAACTTCTAAGTTAACGAGGTTCCCAATCCCAATAGGGATGTCACCACGGATCATATTCCCACCCAAAGTAAGAAGTTGTAGTTGGGTTGAAAGGTTGGCTACAGAGCTGGGCAATACTCCTCCAAAATAATTATTATTGAGAGCCAAGTCCTCCAAACTAGTACAATTAGCCAAGAAATTGAGAAAATTCAGGCCATCATCTTTCCCATATCCAAGTTTATTATCAAAAAAATAAAGTCCAACCAAGCTTTGCAAGCTTGCTAGACTTTGAGGCACTGTCCCAGTTAGAAAATTTTCACCAAAGGAAAGACGCATCAGTTGAGAAGCATTAGACAACGACGCGGGAATAGGTCCCGTGAAATTGTTATAAGTGCAATACAATATTTGAAGATTAGGAAGAGTAAGACCAAGATCTGGTGGAAGGCTTCCATGCAGTTGGTTTTTAGCAACAGAGAAATAGGATATGGAAGAAATATTATAGATCAGAGGAGGGATGGTACCGGACAAATAATTCTCAGCAAGCTGAAAAAATCTCAAGCGTGGTAGACGGCCAAGTTCACTAGGTATGCTTCCTTGAAAATTGTTCCTGGAAAGACCAAGGCGGTACAAAGAAGAAAAGTTTCCAATCCAAGCTGGGATATTTTCCGCAAGGTTGTTTACTCCAAGATATAGATACACCAACTTTGACAATGAGCTAAGGTGGTCTGGAATTTGCCCAATTAGATTGTTGTAAGTAGCATCAAGCACCCTAAGTTGTGTACAATAGCTTAGATTAGTCGGGATTTTACCACCAATGGAATTCGAAATCAAACTGAGATGCTGCAGATGATGTAGACGTCCCACTTCTTGAGGAATTTCACCATAGAAGTTGTTGTTGCCTAGGCTGATTCTAGTGAGGTAAGTAAGATTTCCAATAGAGGGTGGTATGGAGCCAGTCAATTTTTTAGCTGTCAAGTTCAAAACCATGACTCGTTTACTGGAGGGGCTGCATGTAACACCTAACCAGTTGCAGAAATGTGTGGAGCCATTCCAGGAGCTCATGATTTGAAGCGGGTCTTTAGTGATCCGATTCTTGAAGTCAAGTAAAGCTAGGTGATCTGTCTCATTTGCAAAAGCCGGAATTGTTGCAGATTTCAAACATGAGCTCATACACAAGAAAAGAATCCCACGAAAGAATATTAACAAAACCCACTGGTAACTCAGACTAGATAGCATCATTCTGTTGGGGTTGCAAGTTTGAAGTGAAGGATAGACTCTGAGAACAGCGTTTGCTTTCTATGCAATACAAAAAAAAAATACAATTAGAATTAACAGAATTATATGTTAGTCGGACAAAACTTTATGCGGAAATTCAAAACTTTAGCCCCACCTATAGAAATATACGTTAGTTGGGGGACAGCTTTCGGTGGAAATTCAAAACTTTAGCCCCACCTATAGAAATATACGTTAGTTGGGGGACAGCTTTCGGTGGAAATTATAGAAATATACGTTAGTGGGGGACAGCTTTCGGTGGAAATGCCAAACTTTAGCCCCACCTACAGGTAAGTGTAACTCTATAACTGTGGTAAAGAGTCTAGAGCCTGTAAAATATCGACCAATTAAATCGGAAGATAGTTATTATCGAATGCTCTAGAAATACATATTTTAGACATTAGCTACGTTAAGTGGGAAAGCAAATCAAGAAGGATGACCAAGCAAGGAAAGAAAACGACACAATAATAGGTCATGTGAAACTTTTAATTCTACCCTCAATCATTTCAAGGTTAACATAATCAATTTTGATAGTTCTTTGGGGCACCAATGGCAACTAGATGAACCCGTTAATTAATGCTTCAAGATAGGAACAGAGTTCCCATCGAAATTTACTAGCTAATCTATGATTGTAAGCTTTTAGGTAGTCAATTTTGACTGGGGCAGAAATAGTGGATGTTATATAAATATTAAATGGAAGCATATCATTTGCAATTTGTGCAAATTTTATATAGTTGGCCCAGTTGTAGCTTGCTGTTGAGAAATTAGGATAAAATTGTTGAAAATAAAATAAAATTTGAAGTAGGCTCAAAGACACGAAATGATTATGGCAGATTTCAAACACGAGCTCATACACAATAGAAGAATCCCCGTGAAAGAATTTTGGCAAAAACCACTCGTATAACTCAGACAAGAGTGTGTCATCCTGTTGGAATTGCAAGTTTCAAGTCAAAGAATGTATTAATGGTCTGTTTGGATAACATGGATTTAAATTTGAGATGGCCCAAATCCAAATCCTTTGTTTGGATAAGTTAAAAGAATTGGATTTGGATTTGACCTAAATCCATCTTGGATTTCAGGGGTCCAAATTCATGGATTTGAAATACTCTCACTAACCTAAGAATTTAGAAATCTCTCACTCTCACGCACACTATTTCTCTTTGGGTTCTCTGTGTCTCTCTTCCTAGCCATAACTCACAAGCTCTTCTTCCCCCTCTTTCTCAGCAACTTCAGGTTTGTTCTCTCAACTCTTATGTTCCTCTCTAACCTCTCTAATTCTCTCTTTCTACTAAATCTAAATCCACAATGGACGTGGGTTTTATTTGATTTATTTGTGGGTTTGTTTGGGTTTAATTTGATTGTTTGTGGGTTTTGTTTGATTTGTTTGTGCATCTTGTTTCATGGTATTTTCAATGATATGTTTTGAGTTTGTTTTTATTTTTTATTTTTATTTTCATTTATGGGTTTGTAATGCAAATTATGTGTTTGATGAAATGCTTCAATAAATTGTTTATGAGTTGCGAAGTAATAAGTGAGAGAATATTCATTTGAAACAATGATGTTTTTTTTAGTTGTTTATGACTAAAGATATTTAGTTATTATTTTGTCAATTGAATTATTAATATTACCTCATGTATTTATTAAAAATGTTACTAAAATTAAAATGTAGAACGATTAAGAAAAATAATAATAAAAAAAATATATTTTATTGATCTTAAATCCAAATCCAAATCCAAATTTAGGTATCCAAATAATGGAATTTGAAATGATGAGTTTTAAATTCTAGCTTTGCTTCGTAATCCATGTTTGCACACCAAACCGTTAGTGAACTTCTATCCTCAAAAACCCACAATCTCAAACTACAATTCCCAATCTGCCAAAAAATTCTTGGTAAAAGAGACAACAATAAAAATCATTTAATACTACAATATATTAAACATAAAATTGATATCAATAGAAAATGAGGATAAAGAGAGAGAGAAAAATGTGTTTTAGAAAACCCAAACAAACTCATGAAAACAATTCAGACACAAATCCACTAAAGCCAGTTATATTGAGGAGTATATATATTTGGAGATAGGAAGAGCCTAGAAAATAGAAGAGAGAGAATTGGAGGCTTGGCAATGAAGGCAACTTTTAGGGTTAAGATTTGATAAAGTTAATCCTAAACCTAAAGATGGGTTAGGGTTGGTAGAAAGCAAAAATTTGTGAGCCTACAAAATAAAAACAAAGCTAGTTATTCCAACTCCTAACCAAGAAAAGTTAATTAAAATAATAGCAAAAAGAAACACAATCACCATTAAATAAAATAAAAAAACAATTGGAGAAAAAAAGTGAGGAGGACCTGTTAAATAAAATCGGAGATCTATGGGCTGAAACGTTGCTTGAGAAGATGGTGATCTAGAATCTTTATCAATATTTGCATGATCCAATCTATTCCAAACCTATTGTGTTTGAAATTTCAACTAAAATTTTTCTCAAATTTGAATCACATAAACCCAAATATTCTTTCAAAGGCAAAGTTGGGCTCAATGTCTAGTTATAATAGATCCGTAACGAAAAATTAGCTAGATACATACGAATCAAAAGAATTCAAAAATCTATGCCTGAATTTGGGATACCATTAAAAAATGTCAAAAATTATTTATTTATTATTCTCAAAATTTTATATATTTATTTTTCAGTAAAATACAAACCTAAATTATGACATTAGAGACAGAAATTTGAACACAACAAAAGTTGCAATATAATTTTTTTCCTTATAACGATGCAATACAAATATACATGTGTGATATGCATAAGGGCCACTTAGTGGGAGAAAAGAAAGAAATAGAGCCCCCAAACAACAATGAAAAAAATAATCTCTATTTGACTTTGTCTGATATGCATAAGGGCTTTGTACTAGATGAAACTAAGCCAACAGTTTCTTTAGTTCTCGTGATTAGTCATGAACGTGTTCAAAGCAATATTTTTTTATTGGGCGGCTCAAAATCTGTTGGGTTGGCTTCATTGGCTTGGTGGGTATGCTATTGATGGTGTAGTTTCTACGTGTTTTTTTTATAGATGTAATTTTATAGTCGGATTTTCAAAACTTGCTCCTAGGGTTTAGTTAAAATTTTAAATAAATAAAAAATAATGTGTAAAATTGTGAGAGCAACAAAGCTTATGTGTCAATATATTACGAAGTTAACAAAAAATCATAGGTTTCGATTTTATAGTGTGTGTATATATATATATGTATATATATATATATATATATATATATATAAATTACAAGGATATTAAGTATTTTTTTTTAATAAAATGTAGGATGTATTGTTGTGGCAAGGGAGAAGAATTCAAAGTAAGTTTTGTGAATACTAAATATTGGTGAAAAGTGAAAATTAAGATAGAGTTGGTTGAGAGAGAGAGAGAGATTGGTGTGTCAGGGAGTCTTTTCCTTGTTATTTCGATAGTAGAATATAGTTTGTTACTCTCTAGAGAGAAAAATTAGGGAAATGCAATACAAGGAAAACGGGCTATTGTGGCGGGCCAGAAGCGCTGCTAAAGCCCAAAAAAGAGCCGCTAAAGATACATATGACCAATAGCGGCAGGTGGTCCTGTTAGTGTTCCAGTGCTGCTGTAGGTATATTGCGACGGTCACTAAAAGCGCCGCTATATATATACCTTTTAGCGGCGGGTGAAGGTTTATTGCGACAAGCAAAAAACCGCCATCGTACGAGTTTAGAATTCGTGTCAATTGACTTTTAACGCTTCGTTTTTTTGAAATTTGGCTATAGCTGCATTTTTATAAATGCAGCTATAGTTCTTTTTTATTTTTTATTTTCCTGGCTAGATGGTAATGAAGAATCCCTAATACTAATTACCATTAGATTAGCATATTCAAAGAAGATATTTTCTTTCTAAGACTATGTATCACATAGACTAACTACAACAACAATGTACCACAATTTCTTATACACTACTTTGTGTCAAAGGCACATAACGTAATCCATTCATGTCTTCCCTACTGTGGCTGCTGGTATGCATATCCGTAATTCCTAATCAGGTTAACTAGTGGCATCAAAAAGTGTATCCAGATGCGAGAATGCTATATTGATTTCATTATTTTCGTAACACCAACAAGAAGTAAACTAAACATAACTTAGTAGTGATTTCTTCTTAATTCTATATATTATATATATCTTTTTCTTTTTTCTTTTTTCTTGCATGAAACAATGTTAAGTTTTTGTAAATTAAAGTCAAAGTGATTGAAAGATGAAACTCAAGTTCAACATTGACCATGAATGAAAGAGGAAAAGCCACACATATAATAAGAAACTTCCTATTTTTATTTCTTAAGAGTTTCAGACATACTAATATATTAGCACCATATTCTCTGGACTAGCCAAAATAAATTTATAATCTGCTCATGTTTGGGAAACAAATACATCTACCACATACCCATCTCTTGGCTTGAGAAAATCAAGTGTAAAATTTTCAATACCTTTGTATGATGGACCTCCCCATGGTGGTGCTAAAAACACTATGTCCCCCTAAAAAAAAGAAGAAGAAATAATTAGAATATTAAACTAAACAATATTAAAAGAAGAATATTTTCCATCTCAAGTTAAATTATTAACTTTAATGCAACATTATCAAACATGTAATTATAGTTTAATTTACTACCTCAACTTGATAACTAAATCAGGTTCTAATATCATATTATGTAGATTTTGTTAGATTCTAAAATGCTTCCAAGAATATTAGTGTGTTTAAATTAGGGTAAAAAAAGGAGAAAGTTTAGAGACACAAAAAATTTAACATCTGATAATGAGGTAAATTTGAGAAATAAGAAATAATTGACAAATCAGCACCTATGCCTATTTTTAATCAACACCAAGCAAGAAAGCCCTATTTTTAATCAACAAAAATAAAAACCAAACCACTGGGAAAATTTTTATGGAAATTTTATTAATCAAGCAAACTTCTATTATCTCCATTGGAGTACAGCAGTGTGCTTATATTGACTACTATGACTTAACCCAATATTTAATTGACTTAAGAAAGCCCAATTATTGTATCACAAAAATAACCTTGACTCTTGAAAATTGAATAAAAAAAATACTAATAACCTAATTAACTAATATGACCTAAAATAAAATCAAGTGGAACAATAAAAAATATATAATTAACTTCTTAAACTATATAATATAAATTAAAATAAAATTGGCAGATGGACATGCTTAATATATAGTATATAATATATAATCAAGTGGACAAAATGCTGTGTACCTACAAAGTTTACCAAAAGCAAAAAATACTATGTACCTACAAAATTTCCCAAAAGCAAAATAAATATTCTAGTACTAGCAAATAAATAACCATTGACCTCAAGAGAAGATAGCCCACCCAAGGATCCATGGCAAGTAAATCCAAACCCTTTTTTAACTTTATGAGCAATTTGGCATCATATATCTCACGTACAAATGATCTACATTTATCAAAGTCAAATTTCTATGAGTCATAAATGGCCCATTTTATATTTGCTCATGACTAAACCCAAATTACTATATGGAAAAATTTATAAGCATACCTCAACAAAAGTAAAGAAAAACTATTTATGGTCAATTAATCAAAGCTATTATGAACTTAAGTCAAAATAGTGAGATAAGAGATGAGTGCACTTTGTTACCTCCATTGCTTGCAAGCCAAACTCCACCAACCGTCAACCTCTTTACCTTTTTTGCCCGTCTCGTGTCCTACCCTCTGTAGTGGCTCTAGGAATTTTTTTCAATGAGTCATTAAAAAAATTAAATTGAACACAATTTAATAAAAAGAAAACTTAAATATATCAAGATATCGACAAAAAAAAAAAAAAAAAAATCACACAAAAATGCATGAAGCTTTAGAATTCCTTCTACAAGTTTTGATATTTTGAAATCATTACAAAATATGTCATTATCAATTGTCATTATTTTTTGTTAATACGGAAAGGTATAAACATTTTATATACACACACATATCTTCTTCTTCTTTTTTGAAAAATCCCAAACTCCACCCTAATTTTTTTTGGTTGTTGTTTGAAGGTAACTGATCAAGTGTATCGGAATATAATAGGGTATACCCTAAATAGAATCATTTAAAGCCCAATTAGCCTAAAATGAATTGAAATGGACTGAAAAGGACCAAATAGAGCAAACTACACCGGATGGACCGAAGTGAAACTAAGAGACCAAAATGGACCAAAAGTACCTAATAGACCAAAGTGGACTGAATAGGCCAAAATGGACCAAATATTCTAAATTGGACCGAAGTGGCTGAATTGGTCCGAATAGACAAAATGAACCCAATGGACCAAATAGAGTGTAAAATCAAGTGTAACATTTTCAATAACTAATAGTTCGTGTATGCTTTCAAGTATATTAATATGAGAGTCAAAGAGTCAACCCTAGGAAATCTCATTTATATTTATTGGTATACTAGTGTTAATAAGGTTAATGGTATTTTCTAAGTACTTAGAAAATAAGAATATAATTTCCAAAGTTGTTATTCCAGTGATATTAAGTCTGGTTCCAAATTTCTTGTAGAAGGCTAAGGCTTGGTTTTGATTACTTAATGTTGTCTAGGCTATCAAGAGTTCAATGCTAGTTTCATTGTTCTCTCAATGAAAAAGCAATGAAAAAAGACAATGAAAAGGCAGCTTCTCATTGTAATTTGAAAACAAAACGAACTAACTATGCCTAACAATAATCAAACCAACTAACTACTTTCCAGCCCTTATCTAATCCCTCCAACAATTTCCATTGTTGGTTGAGCTCCAACAACACTATACTAAACAAACCAAACGACATGACTCTCTAGTTTGAGTCCCAATGGACCGACTTTAGTGAATTGGGTTGGCCCAATTTAGACCTAATGGGCTCGAGTTTAAATATCTCATACTTGGGCCCAATTTTTTTTCATTTATTGCCTTAGTGTCCACTGTATGGTAAGGCAACATTCTCAAACTACAAACCCTCTTAATCAATAACAAATTCTATTTTTGATGACGTGAAACCTCATCAAGGTAATAACAAAATTGCAAAACAAACATGACTTCAACTAACCGTCTTTAGAACAACTTAAACCATTCTTAACATTGGCTCGAACTAATCCGTAGACAGTATACTCAGTATACTAATTCATTATCCAGTAAATCCCAACTCGAGCATTCATTGTATACCCAATTCTAGTTGCAAACTAGCATGCCCCAAACATTCAATGTTGCGTACTAGAGACACAGGCTAAGCCAAAAAAAAAAAAAAAAACACTATGTATTGGAATAAAGCAATTAAAGTTTACATAAAAAAAAAAAAAAAAAATTCACCTAGCACAATTTTGGTGGCGAGGCTACTTTGGCTAGGTCATTTTTGTCGCCCAAGTGCACGTATAGAGTTCTCTAGGTTCTTGCAAATGACAACATCTATCTAAATGGCTAAAACCCTTTGTGACACCAATTGCATATAGAAACAAAAGCTTTGCAAGTTGAGATTCCAAAAGCCCAAAAAGGAGATATAAATTTGCATGTAATGACTGATAGATTATATATATATATATATATATATATAAGAAAATATAATAACTTCTTGGAGAGATTTCAAAAGACAATAAAAGGCAATAACTTTATTTTTCGTAAAGTCAAAAGACTCAAAAAAACATATGGAGAGATTTCGAACGGAAAAAGAAAAGAGATGTTCATAAAAAAGAAAAAAGAAAAAAGAAAAAGAAAAGAGACTTGGCCCAAATCAAGAACTCAGTGTGCTAATACCATATTCGCAACCTCTTTTTTAATACCATATGTCCCACCACAAATTCAAAAGGCTAATCAGTAATTACCCCAACAAAAAAAAAAGTTTTGAAAAACACTTTCCAATTAATGCTTTCATTTTCAGTTTTTAGTCTTACAAATTTTAAAAACGCAAGAAAACAAAAACAAATTCAAAGCTAAAGTTTCACTAGATTTTACTAAGGTTTCTCTCACAATTCAAATCCAATTGGCAATTTTCATTGCGATGAAACAAATATTAATATTGGTAACACTTTCACATAGCTAAACGAGTATCCAATTTGTTGAGAGAAGAGGTGCAAGCTGTCAATGTATACCAATACAACGCCTTGTTCTACACTATTAATCCAATAAACATTTTCGTTCCACAATATTTCAGAACTACTAGTATCATTTTTGATTGACACTGACACCCAAAAAACAGCATCCAAACATTTTTAACTTTAATTTAGCATCATAGAAAATATGCTATTCCCAAAATGGATTTAAAATATTATAACTTTAAAATTTCCTAAACGTCCAAGAATCAATCATGCCCCTTTGGAATACCCCAAAGGCTGAACCAGCAAAACCATCTTAATCAGCTAAAATTGATAAATATTAGTATTACCCAAATATCATCTAGAGTAAATAGTGGAATCATAAACAGCTTACGAAATGAATCAAAAGTCAGATATAAATATAAATATTTTCTTTTTTTGCAATTGGGTACCTGGCAAATTGCTCGTTTCGTGTAAAGAATAAAGGCTAATGAACATAGAGTATTACCTAAACCTCATTCGTGCTTGTCATGCAAGCCATTGATAGTGCGGGATTCGATTACACCTAGACAAAGAGGCCGACCTTTCAAACATCCACTTTCTAGTTCATATCATCTGTGCTCAAGAACCAACAACATACAAAAGACAAAGAAAAAAGAATATCAACAACAAGAGCTAATACGAAATTGAAAAAAAAAAAAAAGAATTAAACTATCATAATTGTATGTAATACTAAAATAAAGTAATACCTGAAATCTGCCACCTCCTACCCTTTACAATCTCCACACTTGATAGTCCTCAAGTTTCTGGAGAAAAAAAAAAGGGTATGATTATTGCTAAAAAGTGCAATTAAGAACTTTAAATAAACAAATACTAATAATGGTATTTTAGGAACAGAACCAAAGAAGAGAACCCATATTACGTCTAGGTGCAATTGCAAATCCATTATTTGCATCTACATTCTTTTAATTGCTTTAACAGGTACAATCACACTTAAAAAAAAAAAAAAAGTCATCGCAATTTTCGCAGACCTTGGTAAATAACAAATACAACTAAATTGTCTGTACGATGCATAAAAAAAACCCTAGAAACCAAATTGATCACAAAAATTCGTACCTCATCGGCTTCTCAATCACATCATCAGGGAGGGGGTCGGCGCTGAGAAGAAGAGAAAGGAATAAGATGCCCAGTGAGAGAGAGACAAAATGGTGAAAAAAAAGAGAGTAGAAGGTGATAAGGGCAGCTGGAAAGAAAATGAAAGGGGGGCGGATGGAGAATTCCTTGATTAAGAGATTCAGCCACTGTGAGGGAATAGTGACAACCACTAAGCTACGGACTCTAACAAGGTTTTGAATTACATAAATATATAAATATATCCGTTGATTACATTAATTACAATAGTCTTATCCAAAAAATTAAAACTGTTGATTAAACAAACAAAAGCCATTGTAATCAAACAACCTCCACCAATCATTTTTAATACTGAAAAAAAAAAAAATCAAACTATGATTAAGTTACATCTGATGTAACTCTAAAAAATATTATACTAACTAATCACTTATTATTGAATTCATATTTTGAAAATCCAACCATTGGATTACATGTTCTATATGTTCTTAATGTGTATGCCAATTTTCATGCTAGTCGGCTGTAATTTACAATTTAATCTTTAAACTCATCTTTTATGCATTATTTTTATTTTAAAGAAAGAAAATAATTCTTTGAAATCACAACCAAGAACACTCATATTACCTTCTCTGCAAACCGCACCCAGCCAAAACCTAGAAATTCAACTCATACATTGAAGCTCTCTTCACCAAAAATTTCATTTGCAAACCCACATCAAAGAAATAAGAAAACCCATCGAAATAGTCATTCAAACAAAAAACCCAAACCATCCATATGCTCAAAGAATACCAAGTGGCACTAAGAGCTCAACGTCTCCAACAACATAGAAGGTAGGACAAAGAAGGAGAGGAAGAAGCAAACTCAAATACTAACCAGCCTAAAATGTAAGGATGAAAATGATGTTTTCGTTTATATTTTATTAGATTTTGTATATAATTAGGTTTCTTACTGACCAGCCTAGAAAAAATTATTAGTAAAAGGTATATGCTTGTGTTATTATACGGTAATGGAAAGGAATCATAATGAAAAGAGTAGCGAAAAATATTTCGAAAAGCTAATCCAATCTAGTTCTATATTATTCTATACAGATATATGTCAAGAAATTTATTAAAAAAAAGTTTAAGAATATATTCTTAAACTTTTTTTATAGCCATATAAGTACACAGCACATGCCAATCACGTGCCATTATTAGATTTGAAATTTAATTGTTGGATTTGAAGAGTGTAATGAAAGGTTCATTCTAGTAAATTATAGTCACAATCAAAAGGTTGGATTTAGAGAAAGGCATGGTCAATAAGTTATTAGAGAATGTTACACCAACCAATAACTTATTCTTGAATTCATATTTTGAAAATCCAACCGTTAGATTACATGTTCTATATGTTTTTAATAGACATGCCAATTTTCATGCCAATCAGATATAATTTATGATTTGATCTTTAAACTCATCTTTTATGTGTTCTTTAAACTACAAAAACTTGAATTTAAACAATTGATTGATGACACGGCTATTAATATTTGATCACCTTGAAATTTTGTAACCATGAAAAATATATGAAGATAATGTAATCTAACGGTAGATTTATCAAAATTCACATTGAATTAAGAAATATAGGGCTGAGTTCAAGTTACATTTTATGTAACTCTAAAAAATGTTACACCACCTAATAACTTATTATTTAATTCATATTTTAAAAATCCAACCGTTGGATCACATTTTCTATATGTTCTTAACATAGATGTCAATTTTCATGCCAATCGGATGTAATTTACTATTTGATCATTAAACTCATCTTTTATGCATTACTTTAAACTACAAAAACTTGAAAAAAAAAATTTAAACAATTGATTGATGGCATGGTTATTAATTTTTGATCACCTTGAAATTTTGTAAACATGAAAAATATATGAAGATAATGTAATCTAACGGTAGATTTATCAAAATTCACTTCGAATTAAGAAATATAGGGTTGGGTTCAAGTTACACTTAATGTAACTTTAGAAAATGTTATACCAACCAATAAGTTATTTTTGAATTCATATTTTGAAAATATAACCATTGGATCACATTTTCTATATATTCTTAACATGCATACCAATTTTCATGCCAATCAGATATAATTTACCATTTGATCTTTAAACTCATCTTTTATGCGTTACTTTAAACTACAAAAACTTGAATTTAAACAATTGATTGATGACATGACTATTAATATTTGATCACCTTAAAATTTTGTAAGTATGAAAAATATATGAAAATAATGTAATCTAACGGTAGATTTGTGTGAATTCACATTGAATTAAAAAATATAGGGTTGGGTTCAAGTTACACTTGATGTAACTTTAAAAAATGTTACAAGAAACCAATAAGTTCTTGTTGAATTCATATTTTAAAATCCAGCCGTTGGATCACATTTTCTATATGTTCTTAACATGCATGCCAATTTTTTGGCCAATCGGATGTAATTTACCATTTGATCTTTAAACTCATCTTTTATGCGTTACTTTAAACTACAAAAACTTGAATTTAAACAATTGATTGATGACATGGCTATTAATTTTTGATCACCTTGAAATTTTTTAAGCATGAAAAATATATGAAGATAATGTAATCTAACAGTAGATTTGTCAAAATTCACATCGAAGTAAGAAATATAGAGTTGGGTTCAAGTTACATTTGATATAACTCTAAAAAATGTTACACCAACTAATAACTTATTATTGAATTCATATTTTTGAAAATCCAACCGTTGGATTACATGTTCTATATGTTCTTAATGTGCATGCAAATTTTCATGCCAATCGGGTATAATTTACAATTTGATCTTTAAACTCATCTTTTATGCGTTATTGCAAACTACAAAAACTTGATTTTATACAAAAATCTTACCTATAGCAGCGGTCACAAAAAGCACCACAATAGATCTCATGTATAGTGGCGGGCCAAAAACGCCCCGCAATAGGTGACATATAGCGGCAGTTTTCACACTCGCCGCAATAGGCCCGCTGCAATTTCAAGGTTTATTGCGGCGGGTCAATGACCCGCCGCTATATCTAAGCTGAAGGCCGTTAAAGCAGGTTTATTACGGTGGGTCACTAACCCGCCGCAATAGTACTCCGCAATAGATCTCATGTACAGTGGCGGGCCAAAAAAGCGCCGCAATAGACGACCTATAGCGGCAGTTTTCGTACCCGCTGCAATAGACTAGTTTTTTTTTTTTAGTGATAACAAAATGTCACAATATTTTACAAATTTCTTATCATTAGTTGTGGTAGGTCCTATTCTAATATTTTATTATTTTATTTTATTTTGACCTAGAGAGATTGAAGTCTCAATTGTTATGAAAATTTCGTGACAATTTATTGGCGCATAAAATAACTCCCAATTAAAATAGATGGGTTTTGCTTACCTCTAGTATGTTTTTAATTAGACATCTCTTTTAGTTTTAAATATACAATGACCAGTGATAGTAAGTTTTAATCTCCACATTTTATTTATATATTTATTTTTAATATGATTCACATTTTATTTAGTTAGGGGATGATATGGTAGTTACTCATCTATATATCTAATAATAATAATAATAATAATAATAATAATAATAATAATAATAGTAATATATATATATATATATATATAATAGGTGAAGCAGAGAGAAACTCCAATTGCAATTTTAAATTAGAATTCTAATTTATATTGTGCCATGTGTCAATGTAAATATGAAATTGGAGTCTAATTTCCCTCTATCTGTTGTAATTTCGATGTGCTTTTTTTCTCTTTTATTTTTTCTTTTTTTCTATACCCACGTATTTTCAGGTTCACCTCCTTTTTTCACACTCATGTATTTTTAGGTTCACCTTCTTTTTCCACACTAATTCAGGCACCTTAATATACAACTCTCCTCTTCTTCAATTAATACTATGGAATTTTAAAAGAATCTCTTGGTATTAATGATGCATGTATTTGAGTATTTCTGTATCTTATATAAGAAAAGGTTCTCCAGATATTCTGATTGTACTTGTCTTTATAATTTTCATGGTCCTAGTTTATGCTCTACAAAACGAATTCCAACCATTCCTAAGATTTGATTACTCTTTTTTTTCACCTGCCTATACTATCATTCATTTTTGTGTAAATTTTTTATTGTTTAATTATATAATTTTGTAATTTTCCTATGATTAATGTTGCATGTTTATTTTCTTTCATCTGCCTATACTTTCTTTCCTTTTTGTCAATAATTTTTATTGTTTAATTATAAAATTATTTTGTTTTCTTATCATTGATGTTGCATGTTTATTTTCTTTTTCATAACAAGTTATCAGCACGAGTTTCTACCCAATTTCGAAAGGAAGTTGTAATCCCATTATTCTTCAAATATCAAAGATTATTTGTGTAGTTTTCTCAACTCATTGTAAGTTTTCTTTTAAGAAATTAACACTTATCTTATTTGTTTGTCTTTATGTTTTATGCTCATAATTTTAGCGATTTTTAATTGGTTAAATTTTGTTTATGAGATTCACGTTATTCTATTGTTATATATTGTTATGAAATGCACGTTATGAGATTCACATTTAATTGATTAAAATATTTTGCTAAAAATGATTTGTGATAAAGCAACTTAATCATAGCTATATGTACCGTGTATGGATCAACCTTGAATATATATGTTTATGTAGCATTCTTTCATTAAAATTTTGTATGATAAAAATATTTATTAAAAAATTACATAATGCTAAGTTTTATTAAACATGAATAAACTAAGTTTTTTAAACATGACTAAACTCGTGATTAATAAATAAATAAATAAAAACAATAGTATCACTTAAATAATAAAATGCAATATATTTATTTCAATTTTTTTATTAAATTATATTCATTCTCGTGTGGTAGCATGAGTTACATACTAGTAATAATAATAGGTAAAACTGAGAGAAAATCCAATTAAATTTCAAATTGGAATTCAATTAGAGTCTAATTTTGTGTCATATGTCCATCTAATCTAAGTTTTTAAATTTTTGTACCAAGTGAGTTAATTTAATGTAAAAATTGGATTTCAATTAAAGTTTAGTTTTGCAACATGTGTCCCATTTAATCTAAATTATTTAATTTTTGAACCAAATGAGTTAATTTACTGTAAAAAATTAGGAGTCCAATATAAGTAAACCATAAAAAACATAATTTTTGAATGATTTATATTTATGTGTCTTATTTTTTTTTTTGTAGAACTAAAAACAATTCAAGTTTATAAGTCGTCTATATATATATAAGTAAAAATGAGAGAAAATCCAATTAGATTTTAAATTAGAATTCAATTAGAGTCTATTTTTACACCATGTGTCCCATCTAATCAAAATTTCTAAAATTTTGAATCAAGTTAATTAGTTCATTGTAAAAATTAGATTTCAATTAGAGTTTAATTTTACGGCATGTGTTCCATCTAATCGAAATTTTTTAATTTTTGTGCTAAATGAGTTAATTTAGAGTAGAAAATGACGAGTCTAATATAAATAAATCATAAAAAACATAATCATATATCTAACACTATATATAAGATTAGAGGAAGAGAGAGTTTGATTGATTTTATATTTATAAGCCTTTTTTTTATAACTAAAAATGATTCATTTGGCACAAATATATATATATATATATATATATATATTAATAGGTAAAATTTAGAGAAAATCCAATTATATTCTACAATTGAAGTCTAATTTTGTGCCATATATTCTAAATTATTTATTTTTAGAGAGAGTTTTATTTATTAACTAGTTTGTAATCTCATGCATATGCATAAATATATTTAAAAATATACAATAAGATGCATAATATAATTCATATATATATATATAATTGAAATACTATTGATAGTCATTTTTATATTTTGTTAACTCTTTAAAAAAATTTTGTAAAGATTTTATTAGGTATAAAATATAAATTGTCCATGTTTTATTATTATTATTATTGTGAAACACATTTTTTTTTTTTTACAATTCATTTATTCTAGACTATTTGGTTTTTGTACTTAATAACTCATTTGGATGAATATTTATGATGCGGTTTTACATTTGATTTTAAAATTAAGAAATAAAACTCTTTGAGAATAAATAATTTGGGACACATGACGCAAAATTGGAATTCTAATTTAGAATTCTAATTTGAGTTTCTCTTAATTTTACCTATTATATATATATATATATATATATATAGATTCTGAAATCAAATGTGGGAACATATCATAAATATCCATTCACGTGAGTTATTGTATACAAAAACCAAAGAGTTTAGAATTAATGAATATAAAAATACTTAAAAATGGACAATTTACATTTTCTACCTAATAACATTCTTACAAGACTTTTTAAAGAGTTAAAAAAAAAAATATATACATATATATATATATATATATATATAAGAATGATTATCAATAATATTTAAATTATATATGTAAGATTATTATATTATGCATCTTAATGTATATCTTTTAAGTATATTCATGCCTATGCATAGGGTTACAAGTTAGTTAAAATAAAAAGAGATTTAAGTGTGCGTTTGAGTGTCGATGAAAAATGAAAATTATTTCACTATTCAGTTTATTTTTGTTACTATTTATATGCTCTACTACACTTTTTAGCACTATTCGTGGGCTCTACTGTACTATTTCAACTAATTTTTACCTTTATTTACAGTACTTTCAGCAATAATTTTTTAGTTTTAGCAAAATAAACGGTATCCAAACACACTTGTTAAAAAACCACTAAACGCAAGTCAAAACTAAAATAAATACGCTTTTTGGTTTTTTACACGATGTCAGTGGCTGGTTAGTCTAAATTGGTAAATGGGACTTGTCTTTGTGTTTATTTTCCATGTCAGGACTCAGGAGGGGCAACTCATATATTGCCTCTAGAATACAGTTAAGCCATAATTTTACAAGTAACAAATTTTAAAAAATCGTATAAATTTATTTATATATGTAGTACCCTATTTTTTAACTGTCATTTAATTTCGCCTTAAAATTTTAATGTAAAAAGATAGTTTTATAATTTAAGGAAAAAAATCATCATTTTGATTTTTGACTAAGATAATTTTAGTAAAATATAGACGTTAAATGCAGTATGTTGCTAACCCGTGGAATATGAGAAAATTTATCATGTATTTGATATTCATATTATGTATGGAAAATATAATGATATATGCATTATAAAGCAAAGGAGAGATCATGTGTACCAGATAGACAGTATTGGCTTAGACTAGTTGAAGAAGTTACTGATGATGGCCATGTTTGCTAACTAGGACTAGGAGAGATTCCTTGTGAATTGTCCAGGAGAAGCTAAAGAACATTACAATTTATAAAGAAGAAAAGTGCACTATTGATTTGGTGAGGAATTGAGAGTAAAATGAGAATTGATAGAAAGAAATTGGAGGACTGGAGGAGAGATCCCTTGTAAATTGTCCAGGAGAAGCCAAAGAACATTACACTTCATACAGAAGAAAAGGGTACCATCAAAGCTGGGATAGTTGCCGTAAGGTTGTCTCTATCAAGACCCAGGTCCACCAACTGAGTTAGTGTGGAATTGAAAGTCAAATTAGAATTAATAGAAAGGAATTGGAAGTAAAATTTCTAGATGCTGTAATTAAGTGCGGCAGGCGATGACCCATTTCTTGAGCCTTGAGGAATAATTTCCATCAGGAAATATGTTTTATTTATTTATATATTTTAAAAAATTATAAAAGAGGCTACTTCACAGGTTTATTTACAGTGACCGATTGAGTTAAGGCAACAAAGGACTTTTTTTTTTTTTTTTTTTTTTTTTTCTGAGGGGGAAGGCGACAAAGCACTAGAAAAAAATAGAGAAGAATTGCTATAAATGAATGGATGAGATAAAATTTAGTCACTATATTACAAATGAAGTATTTAGAAATACAAGTTGGGGCGTTGTAGACACTCTATAGTCTCTATTTTTGATTTCACAACTATGAAATTAAAATCTCATATTCTTGAACAAAATCGTACCCGAGGACAAAATTATCATTTTAGAAGTTCCAGGATGCTTCCTAGCTTACTAGGTGAGCTTCCTTATAAATTGTCCTGGAGAAACTAAATTGAGAACATTACAATTTTTTAAGAAGAAAAAAAAAAGAACATTTACAATTTAGAGAAAAGAAATGTTTGGTATCAAAGCTGGGATAGTTCCTGTAACTTCAAGACCCAATTACACAGTACACCAACTAAGTTGAATTGGAATTGTATATCAAATTAGAATTGTTAATTTTTGAGAAAGGACTTGGAAGTCAAATTCAGGTGCTGTGAAAGTACGGTAGGAGATAACCCATTTCTTGAGGAATAATGTTCCTGGGAAGAGTTTTATTATTTTGAACCACGAAAGAGACTAGTTGTATAAACAAACAGCTACATATATATATATATATATATATATATTTATATTAGTTTGAGGGATTAAATTTGGGGCCACCTGTATTGGTTCGATACTAGTATACTTCTGTTGCTTTATTAACTTTTTTTTTTCCCATCCTCCACTGAAGTCGCTTTGCATTTTTTTTTTAAGGAATTTTACTGCCGTATAGTCATATACTTTTTTTTGGAGTATATGTTAATAGATTATTTTAAGAAAATTTTTATCAAAAATTGAAAAAATTGTCAAATCTTTTTACAGCTCTTTCAATCCCTAACATATATATTTTAGTTTGAGGGAAGAATAATTACAACAAAAGCGTACAATGAAAAACTACAAATACATTAATTTATAACTAAAATTAAAAAGGGAACTTTATTTATTTATTTATTGATATATGATAACTGGTATTTTTTTATGTTTCCAACAAAGATGTTTAAGGTTTGAATTCATTACCATCCTCCGTTGTTAAAACTATAAATTTATATAATATATAGATATATATATATACACACACACTTTATTTGTTAAAATATCTATTCCTTTTGAGAATAAATATATTATATTTCATATCATCATCAAAGTGTGGAGTAGCCTAGTGTAGGACTGAGCAAGGGACCCGACCCACTCGAAAACCTGACCGACCCGACAGGCTTTGGGCGGGTTTGAAAAAATTTGGGTTGGGTTTCAGGCCTTATTTTCGGGTTCGGGTCGGTGTCGGGTCGGCATCGGGTCATATATATTAGTCATTTCTAAACCTGATTTTTTTTTTTTTTTTTTTGATGAAAAAAACCCTACTCTCCAGCTCCCTCAGCTCTCTGCCTCCCTCAGCTACTCTCCCAAGTCCCAAGTCTCAATCTCAACTCTTTGTTGTTCTATCTCTACGACTCTACGTGTGTAAGTCCTTTTTGTTTCTTCCTCTCCATCACAGTCAACTCTTTCACATTCATTTGTTTGATTTTTCTTGTTAATGGGTTTGTGGGTTTGTTTAGTTTAATGGGTATTTTTTGCTTATTGTTAAGTATTGCTAGTGATAGTGTTCTATTGATTATGTGCTTGTGTTGTATGTGTGGCCCTTTTGAATGAATCCCCAAAAAATACAACTTTCTAGAGTTTCTGTTTAGCCTTTTGCATATGGGTAGGAGTGATATTGGGTCAGGTCGGGTCGGGTTTGCTGTGACCCGAAACCTGACCCGATAAAAATCGGGTTTGTCTACCTGAAACCCGACTCGACTTGAAAAATCGGGTCTACAATTGGGTCGGTTTTTCGGGTTGGAATTTTTTTTTTAAAATTTTTTTTTATTTTTTTAAACATTTTTTTAATGTGAAAATTTATTAGTGAAACAAGGGATGTGATGCTGAACAAGAACAACTTTAAGGAATTCTCCAATAATATTTTTAAGCTTAAAAGCCTCTTGGGCTCATTGAATGCCAAGAAAGTTGTTGAAGCAAGAGGTTTAGAATTAACAAGAGTTGCATTGGAGAACTTGAATTTCCAGCTGAGTAAAGCCTGCAAGATCCTTCAAGATTGCAAATCTGGTAGTCACATCCATCTCTTATTTAAGTCAAACTCAATACTCTTGCAGATGCAGGATATGGCCAAAGATATTGCCAAGACTATTTCCTTGTTTCAGCTAATCAATCTTGATATAACCTTGGACTTAAAGACTATGACTAACCAGATCGTTGACAACTTGAGCTCAACTTGAGCTTGACCATTTGTCCTACCAATAGTCGAGCTCTACATTTTCCATGTGAGAGGCAAACTGGATGGCAATAATTACTGCAAACCCCATTTACTTAGATTTTCTTTGTTTTTCATGTGTGTATTGAACTCTTGCTATTCCTATTTTTTTGCTGCCTCTAAGTTTATCCTGTTTTAACACCACTTTGATGATCACCTAGAACAACGCAATGCTTTTGTTATTGAAGATGTCCCGAGTTAGAGCATCTTTACATTAAAGTGTATGTATCTTGATTAATTGTGGCTCTTCCAAAAATCTTTCTTGACTGACAGCACATGCTTCAGGCAAACATTTTGTTTTTCCTTCCCAGGTTTTGTAATTATGCTTCAATATATCTTCCTAAAGGATGTCCAATTTTTGCTTATATCAGCACCTAATTGATTTCAAAAGAACGGATTAGCATTAATATTAGATGGTTAAGCTTCATCATTTAGTATAATTGAGAGCAATGAACTTGTAATTTATGAATACTTATCACTAACAATAACATCTGTTCATGGCCCATATATGGACAAGCTCCACAAGTCACCAAGCAATAAAACAAAGAATAGAAGCTAACCAATCAGCCAAACAAGAGTAATGCAGGCTACAACAATCACAGAACTCACAAAAATAAAAGTAAAGTTGTACTTACATCTACTGACAGTAATGTGAATCAAAATTCCCATGTCCCAAAGAGACATGTATCCATAAGGTCACAAAAGCTAACAGGTGAGAGTTCCAAGATTTAAATCTTTGTAATGAAAATGCAAAATTCATTGAACATATTAAAATAGCTAAGATGAATGAAATCCTTTAGAGGAAACAAATGAGTATTCGCGTATTTGAGCTCTTGCTATGTGTTAATTAGAGATGTTACACTTCTCACTTCTTAGATTTTTTTGTTCCCATGCAAGGAAGAAAAACATAAAATAGAACACTGTCAAATATCAGTTATAGTGATGTCCTTCCCCTACTCATCTTAAAGATTGGCTTTATCATTGCATTGCATAGAAAAAACAGGGCTACATTCACTGTTATTGTCTCTCCATCTACTGTTAGAAAAAACATGACATTACAGAAAGGAAAGAACAGCTAAGCAAGATCACCAAATGTCATTGTTAATTTTATTCCATGTGTTGAGACAGAGTTGGAAACTGAAAAAAGAACATGAATAAATTTGAGTCTCACATTTGTCTCAGGACAAGAACTTTCAAATAACTTCCCATCAATAGCTGTGAAAAACACTAAAGCATCCACATCTGAGCAATTTCTAGATGCCTGTCACAGACAACAGAACTACTGAATTCAAAGTTACTCATTATAAAATTTTTTTTCAAAAAAAAAAGAACACTTTTCAAAAGTATCAAATGCAAGGAATTGAATTAGTTAGGTAACACCATTCTCATTTCCTTTTTCCCCATAGAAAATACCCAATTGGATAGGGGGAATATCTTTTAAAAGATTATGTGAAATGATATGGTGGGTGGGCACCTTAATTGACAACTACCTGCAGAGAAGTTGTAGTACAAGATGACAGGCTTGAGAGAGAGAGAGAGAGACAGAGAGGGAGAGAGAACGCATTCTTTTCTTAATGGCTTCCACGAACTACCCAAATAAAACAATGCTTTAATGAGTGTAATGATTCATTAGTGTGGACTTTGGATCATTCAGTTAAATGTGCACAAAACACATGTTTGTGTGCCTCCATGCACTTGAACGTGCCAGTCCAGCAACAATTTATAGAGCATACAATATAGAGGGTGGAACACCCTAAATTCATATCTTCAACACATTGGTTAATTCAAAAGATTGAGAAGATAAACCACAATTCAAAAGATTTAGGCAGAAGCAAAACTCACCAACGTATGTAGGCAGATCAGTCAAGATTTGTAACAGTGCTTGATGGTGAAGGTGATGCTGCTAAAGGTGAAGCTAATTTCGCTTCCAAAAAAGCTTCAAAACATTTTAGAACAATAATATATATTAAATTCCATTTAATGCACTTACAAGATATATTAAATACACAAGATATATTAAATTTCAATTAAAGCACAAGTTAATCAATTTTAAGAACATTACATTTTCCATAATCTTCAAATAGCTCAACATCATCCATGGCTTGTTGAAGCGAAATTTGCACTGAAGATTGAAGCCAATTTTGAGTACATATGAGAGATTGTACCATCTCAGGGGCAAGTGAACTACGGAATGGGTCTAGTATACGTCCTCCCATACTGAATGCCAACTCAGAAGCCACAGTAGAAATAGGTACAGCCAACACATCTCGTGCCAATCGAGATAGTATACTATACTTATTAGTATTATACTTCCACCAAGTCAGTATATTAAAGGTTTTGTCATTTTCCCTTTCACTATTCTCCATCAAGTATTTTGCAACCTCATCTACACACCCAACAGATTGTTTTCTTTGCCTAAAAGCCTTGTATTGAGAGGCAATAAATCTGTCTGGATCATCATCATCAACATCAACACTTTCCATTCTTGATATCTCACTCGCACTTTGTATAGACACATATGATGAATGAGTTGAATTATAATGCTCATACAAGCGTTCCAATACGCCTTTCACAAGGTCAGTGATATCCTTAGCAACAATCTCCCCATACAAATTTGATAAACAATAATTCAAATAATCCAACTTCTTTTGGGGATCAAGCACCACAGCAACATACAAAAGCACATTTCCCTTCTTTGATGAATCCTCCCCGCCCCTCCAATACTTGTCAAACTTCTCTTTCATTATTTTTGCCATTGAGTACAAAAAATGGTCCTCACTCCTAGAAAATAGATTTATCTTTCTTTTAATCGTATATATCTCAGCAAAGAAAGCATTTGATGTCACATACAAGGAACCCAAAAACCTCTTTGTGGCATTATAAAAAAGTTTCAAAACTTAACAAGTTTTCTACAAGTCTCCCAATCATCCTCATCTGGAGGTCTCCTATCATAGTCCCCATCCCGAAAGTGTAGAATATAATCAAGATCTTCATATTCCATCCGCTTGAATGCATGTTCAAACCTCTTTGACTCTATTTTCACTTTCTCCACACACCTCTTGAAGGTTTGTAACCTATTTGGAGAAGTTTTCACATATCTAACCGCATGACGTACCCTATGACTTATTATGATGTTTTAAGCCATCGGTCACAATAAGATTCAGGATGTGAGCACAAAACCTCATATGAACAAATTCATTCCCCAAAATAGTACATTTCCACATATTAGTAGCTTATTTCAAGTAACTAATGGCTACGTCATTTAAGGAAGCATTATTCACCATCAAGGTGAAAATCCCCTCAATATTCCACTCTTCTAAACAAAATTCAACCATTTTGCCAATGGTTTTCCCCTTATGGTTATCAAGAATACAAAAATTCAAAATTCTTTTATGTAGCTTCCAATCATCATCTATAAAATGACAAGTAAGACACATGTAATTAAAATTTTGTATTGAAGTCCATGTGTCAGTGGTAAGGCAAAGCCTACGGCCTCTCAAGGCATTTCTCAACTTATCCTTCTCTTCAAAATAAATCTGACTCACATCTTTAGCTACTGTGAAGCAAGATGGGATATTAAAATTAGGTTGGAAGACATTACAAAACGTTCTTTATCCTTGATTCTCTACAAACCTAAATGGAAGCTCATCCAATATGATCATATCAGCAAGAACTTTTCTACCTATAACATTTGTAAAAGTCCTAGGCACTAGATTTCCCTCCTCTACATTCTTGGACAATGGATCTTGTCCATCATGCAATTCATTAAAAAGATATTCAGGACAATTGGGAGTATGGTTTTTTTAAATTAGATGTCCCATAAATTTTGCTATCAGCCATGTACTCCTTGCTAAAATATATACATCTAGCCTTAGGTCTACCTTCCTCATCTACAAACTTCTCAAAGTGGTCCCAAACCGTTGATGGTGATTTTCTCTTATTAGGATTAGAAGAAGATATCACCTGCGGTGGACGAGGAGGTTTCATAGTTGGTCTTACAGTGGCAACATCAGGTTGTGTAGGCTCCATTGAATCCATGACCTAGCACTACACAAAACAAATCAATCATTAAATACCATGAACTCACAAAAGAAAAACATAGAGATATGACATAATGCTCCAAACTGAAGATTAAATGGGCTTTGGGCTACTAAACTACAACTATTAAGCATTCTTTTAAGTTCTCAAACAAAGTCCAAATAGTCAACTCAACATTACCCTTATTTATTGATTACACAGAGAAAGACAAAGATACAGAGCTGCAACTGTATTAACTTCTTGCCTTAAATACTAAAAACCACCAAAATAAAGTAAATAAATAACACCAATCTACCCAGAGCCCCACATATAAGTCAAAAAATGAAAGTCCAACTTAAAACTCAACCACTAAATATAAAACCATTAACCACATTCCTAGTATCCAATCAATAACTTTAAAACTAGATCTATCTCATACCATCTCTCACAACACAAAATGCCCAAAAATAAATAACTAAAACCAATATAGAAACTCCAATTTCCAAAAAAAAAAAAACCATAAACCATTAAATCTAAATCTGAAATCCACCCCAAGAAAAACCCAGAAAGGAAAGGTTGTGCAATATGGATTGGGAAGTATAGTTACCAAAGTTTTTGCGAAGATACAATGCCAAGTGGAGCCAACTTGCCAAGCTTTTTATCAAACTCTTTCTTTATATGCTCTGCAACGTCTTTCTCCACATTGTGCTTCTCAAATGCCTAATCCAAAACCAAAAACAAAATACATTTTCACATACCAAAACCCAGAAAGAGTTTTACAACAACCTTCAAAACAACACAAAACTAGTACTCTAAATCTCATAAAAAACGTGAAACAACATAAAACCTAGTACTCAAAATCCAATCATCTTTGTTTTTGACCAATTGTCTTAGCTAACCAAGAAAGAAAAAAGAGACCCATATGCAAAAGGCTAAACAGAAACTCTAGAAAGTTGTATTTTTTGGGGATTCTATTCTTTGTTTTATTGCTTGGTGACTTGTGGAGCTTGTCCATATATGGGCCACAAATAGATGTTATTGTTAGTGATAAGTATTCATAAATTACAAGTTCATTGCTCTCAGTTATACTAAATGATGAAGCTTAACCATCTAATATTAATGCTAATCCGTTCTTTTAAAATCAATTAGGTGCTGATATAAGCAGAAATTGGACATCCTTTAGGAAGATATATTGAAGCATAATAACAAAACTTGGGAAGGAAAAACAAAATGTTTGCCTGAAGCATATGCTGTCAGTCAAGAAAGATTTTTGGAAGAGCAACAATTAATCAAGATACATACACTTTAATGTAAAGATGCTCTAACTCGGGACATCTTCAATAACAAAAGCATTGCGTTGTTCTAGGTAATCATCAAAGTGGTGTTAAAACAGGATAAACTTAGAGGCAGCAAAAAAATAGGAATAGCAAGAGTTCAATACACACATGAAAAACAAAGAAAATATAAGTCAATGGAGTTTGTAGTAATTATTGCCATCCAGTTTGCCTCTCACATGGAAAATGTAGAGCTTGACTATTGGTAGGACAAATGGTCAAGCTCAAGTTGAGCTCAATAATGGAATGGCTCCATTTCATCTAACATTTTGTCCAGAGTTTTAATTTGATTATGATAGAAGGTAGGTCAATTTGATTATGCCCACAAACATTTCTAAGGAAGAGTAAGGCCAAGCCCAAGTGGCTAACTTCTTGATGAAACAACATGACTAGACGACAATTGTAATCTGTATTCATTTTATCCCATTAGTCTTAAAAAACAGTTACAAGCAGACAATTCGGTCATGCTACAAAAAAGTAAATCACATGAATTAATTAATGCAACAAGTGCATGACTAACGTCAACAAACAGCAATTGTAATCCATGAATTCCATTAGCGTTAATAAACAGTAACATTCGGACTTGACAATCCTAATAGAAGCTATTGATATTCTTTTCTTTTTACTTCTACATTTTTTTCCTTAATTTTATATGCTTATGTTTTTTTTTTCCCCAATACAGGGAAGTATGTATGTCCATTAACCAAAGGAATTAAAAGACAAATTGAGATGCCGCAGGCGCTGTAGACATCCTACTTCTTGAGGAATTTCACCATAGAAGCTGTTGTCTTCTAGGTTGATTCTTGTGAGGTAAGTAAGATTTCCTATAGAGGGTGGTTCAAAAACATGACTTGTTTATTGGAGAGGCTACATGTAACACCTAACCAGTTCCTGAAATGTATGGAGTCATTCTATGAGCTCATGATTTGAAGTGGGTCTTTAGTGATCCATTTCTTAAAGTCAAGTAAAGGCCAGACGATCAGTCTCCCATGCAAAAGTCGGAGTTGTTGCAAATTTCAAACATGAGTTCATACACATTAGAAGAATCCAATGAAAGAATATTAATAAAACCCACTCGTAATTCACACAAGAGTGCATCATTCTGTTAGGGTTCTAAGTTTGAAGAGAGAAATATAATTTGATAACAGCGTTTGCTATCCCAACGTTTTTTTTTAGGTTTGATTGCATGCGTGGCCCATGCAATAACTGGCCTTTCAAAATTATGCCACGCATGCAATTAAAAAAGCATAAATTAAATAACCGGTTAAAAAAAACTCCGTTAAAAACAAGTTGCAATTAAAAAAACCCTATTGATTTCCTTTCATCAGACTGCTTAACATTTTCTCTCTCTACACAAAAAAATAAGTGATACTACGTTACAGACAAAGGGAAGGATTAAAAAAAAAGCTTGCAATCTAGTGGAGAATCATGCAATCAATCATTCGTCATACAGGTATTGAGATACAAAGATAGGGATTGGACGTTAGGGACGCCGGGAACACCCTTTCCAAATAACAATAAGATACTAATAATTTAGTTAGTTGGCCGGATTTGAAATAAAATAGGAAACTAGCATCTCGAGTTTCTAAAACTCGAGATACCCCAGAAATCGAGTTTTTAATGCTCGATTTTAGACGGGTTCATACGCTGACGTGGTTTAAATATATCCACGTGTAAATCGAGTTTATAAAACTCGATTTGTAAATCGAGTTTCATAAACTCGATTTGTAAATCGAGTTTCATAAACTCGATTTGTAAATCGAGTTTCATAAACTCGATTTTTAATGCAGTTTTAACCCAGTTTTAACTCACAGCCACCGTCACTCTCACTCACTCTCACTGACTCTCTCTTTCACTCACTCTCACTCTCACTCACTCTCTCTTTCACGCACCGACGATCGCACCGCCGATCGCACTCTCACACTCACGATCGCACCGACGATCACTCTCACTCTCTGCGCAATACTCTCTAGTCCGCCGCCGCCGCCGCCGATCACACCGACGATCACTCTCACTCTCACTCTCAACGCAATACTCTGTAGTCCGCCGCCGCCGCCGCCGCCGCCGATCACATCGACGATCACTCTCACTCTCACTCTCTACTCAATACTCTCTAGTTCGCCGCCGCCGCCGCCGCCGATTCTAACCCGCTGCTCCCATCTTTCTCTCTCAGAGGTAAACTCTGTTTTTCTTTGTGTTTCATGGGTGTGTTTTGAGTTGGTTGTAAATTGTAATGACTATGTTGTTATAATTGTGATTTTATTGGGTAATTTCATATTAATTGTGATTTTATGGGGTGGTTTCGGAGGTGAGGGTTGCTGACAAGGTGTTGGATAATTTTTATTTATATTTATCACAACTGTGCATTTGGATTGTATGAAAGCATTTGATTTTATGGGTTTTGGGAAATTTGGTTTTGATTTGTTTCTTACTATTCCTGTTTGATGGTGTTTTCTGGGCTTTGGCTGTGGGTGCGAAGTGGTTAAGAGGAGGGTTGCTATGATTATGATTTGGTAGTGGGTTGAGCTTTAAATAGCCGTGAGAGAGGAAGAGAGAGAGAACTTGTTTTGGGTGCCATGGCACAACGTCATCAAAATATAATGAGGGTGATTTCTATTTGCCACATCAATAGATTCTGTTTAGGAGTTTGTGGCAAGGGTAACATTTAAATCAAATAGAAATTAGGACTACAGTAGTGCGCGCACAAAAACAAAAAAGAAGAAAAAAAAATGCAAAAGGATGTCTTCTATTGTCACCTTTGTTGCTTAGAGATTCTTACTTGCAAGTTGCAACTGCCAGAGAGATACTTTAGAACATTGTCAAAATGAAGTAGTTCTCATGCAATATCTAGACATGCATGTACAGGAGATAATGCATACTGTGAATACTGTGACATCTTTGAAAAATAACAATAATGCATACATAAGCACTTTTTATGAAAACAGCTAATAAAAGTAAAATAAGTTTTCCGTCAAAGTAGTCTGCCTTCTCAGCTTTTGAAGTAAACATTGTTGGATATTTTTGCCAAGTGATCATGCACCTCATGTATGTTCCTATTGCATATTGTTTCATTTTAGTTACTTTGAAGAATAATGCATGTTAACAGATTCCCCTTATGAGTAATATGTTGTTCATTAATGGTGGAAATTGTCTACCTAACTTTTGAGCAAGGACCCCCCCAGCATTCATTTTCTTATGCACACAAGGTGTACACATATACTCCAAAAAATTAAAAACAAAAGTTGAAGCTGTCATGACCAAAGGATATTTAAAAGTTAAGTAGTTTAATTAGATTCACTGGCTCAAATCTAAAAGCTCCTTGAGCTAAATAGTTTTGAGACTGTGTGATGAAGAGCCTCATTTTCAGCAAAGCTCTAATCATTAACACTCAAGTTTAGAAACTATGATAAGCCATCTAGCTTTTACTAAATAGAAACAATAACATGTAGCATATCACTTTGTTCCTATCTAGCACCATACTAGATAACAAGCCGGAGAAGACTTTCAGCAATATAGGGATTTTTTTTTCCTTAAGCAATAATACTGGGTCAAACAAAAAGGTATAATTTTAGGAAAAACAAATTCTGAATTTGTTAAACATATATCGTGGGTACTCCTGTAAATTCCAATAATCAATTTAGTTAGTGTAAATTCGAATAAGCCAAGTTTTGTTTCTTTTTTTATTTATTTTTCAGTCTATGACTGAGTTATTTGTCCCCACACTATTAATGTGAAATATTGTTGCACTATTTGCAGTATGGAGCCAGAGATTGTGCGCCCTGGTCCAGAAGATCCTTCATTGTTGACGCGACAACCGCATCATCGATCCGAGGACATTTGGAATGGCGAGGTGAAATATCTAGTTCTAACAACCGATTTAATTTTTTGTTGTCTTTGACTTTTACCAACTTCTTTCAAAGTTGTATATCTAGTTCTAACAACTGCTATAATTTTGATCCATGTTGCAGGACCCAGGCCCACTTACGTGCCGTGGTCGCGCTAAGGAGATGGCAAACGTAATGATGCAAGATAATCGAGTAATTGACATTATCAAGTTGGTGGGGCTAGAAGGATTGTTTAGGGCCCCTTCTAGAGAGATAGATCACTGTCTAATATCGGCCCTAGTTGAGCGATGGCGGCTGGAGACACATACCTTCCACCTTCCACATGGTGAGATGTCAATCACCCTAGAAGATGTGGAGGTCATTTTGGGACTTCCTATAGACGGTGAGGTCTTGATTGGGCCGACTGCTGCAGAGGATGGGGATTGGAAGTGACTGTGCGGGGAGTTGCTTGGTTTTGAAGTTCCGTAGGCTGACAACAAAACTTTGGTGGGACAACGAATTCTCATCAGCCGCCTTGTTCAGCGCATTGAAGAGCCATTGCCTAATGATGCAACGGAGATGCAAATACATCAGTATGCTCGATGCTATATATTAGCACTACTAGGGGATAAGATTTTTATGGACAAGTCGGGAGATAGGGTGCATCTGATGTTTTTGGAGTTCCTGCGGAACTTTCGTGATCCGCGACAGTATAGTTGGGGTAGTGGTTGCTTGGCATGGTTGTATAGAGAGTTGTGTCAGGCAAGCCATAAAGAGTCATCACAGATTGGTGGGGCATTGCAATTGGTCCAGTATTGGGCATGGGCGAGGTTGCCATTCTTGTGCCCGAGGATAGAGCCCCCACCTGGATGTGATTATGGTCCATGGCCATATGCTCCACTTGCATTTAAGTAAGTATTTTCATGAAATTTACTCTTCTTAGTTATGGAATTTACTTCTCTTAGTATCTAAGTGGTATTATCTGATGTTATGTTATTCGCTCGTAACTGTAGGTGGGTGCGAGTGCCAAGCTCGAAGAGTAGGCCATCCAGCATGGCGTTGATCCACTATCGCGAGCAATTAGTTAGAATGCAGCCGGACCAGGTAATAATATACAAAAATTACGTTTGGTTATGCTGATGATTTATGTCTTCGTTTTTTTCTTGCGTAAAGATTAGATCCGTCTTTATAATTTTCCTTAAGAATATGTTCAAATCATTTTCCCTTGTTGCACATTTTAAGATGTTATGATAATTATTTTTTGTTTCTATTGTAGATTATGTGGCAGCCATATCAGGCAGACTTAGGCCACCTTCCTGCCTTTTGCGTTGCAGGGAGGGATATATGGACGGCAAGGGTGCCACTTGTTTGTTTTTGCATAGTAGAGACACACCACCCAGATCGTGTCGTTCGACAGTTTGGGTTGGCGCAGGAGCGGCCCGACCATGTTCAGTACGATCATAGACTGCATGGAATAGACTTGCGTGGAAAGGTGGAAAAAAATTGGAGGGAGGAGCATGCACCGTACATCCTGTCATGGGGTATGAGACATCAACGACTTTGCGATGCACCTCCTCAGATGGGTGAGATGCCCCATGATCATGCGTATTACCTCTGGTACCGTTCGGTCACTCGAAAGTATGTCGACCAAAACAGCGCTAAATTACATATGATGGTAATGTGTTCTACTTATATTTTATTGCCTGCTTTGTTTTTTCTTCACTATATGTATGAACGAAGAATGAATTGATTTCTTTCTTGAGCAATTCTGGTTTGATCTGACTGACATCTAATTAAAAAGACTGTCTATTACATATAGCAATCTAATAAAACTTTTGTTCTTAGTTCGGCTATTCGCGTAGATATTCATCTCAAACTTGTAATTTTCAGTTGAGTATTTGAATATGGAATTCATAAGTACTATATTATCCATTATGTAATTGTTACATAAATGTCTCAAATCTCAATTTTACTGGTCGTTTCTCTGTTTCATGTTGAAAGCCATAAAGCGCTGTTGGTGTTGCTTCCTGAAGGAAGCCCAGGACACGACCATGTGCGGTGCATCCTAAATGCTATTGTTGGGCTTCATGTTGGTCTTGCAGCAAATGGGCAGGCAAACAATAGGCATGGGACTGAATCAACAGCTGCTGCAAGCCCAAGCACAAGTGCAGCACCCCTAAGTACACCGAGCTGTGGTGGGCTTGCTAGTGCAAGTCCAAGCACAAGCGCAACTAGGGGCCGTGGTCGGCGTGCTACAGCAAGCCCAAGCACAAGTGTAGGTAGGGGCCGTGGTCGGCGTGCAACAACCCCTCGGGTTGTAACTAGTCCTGAGGTACCTGCACCCATCCCGCACGCATCTCCTCCGCTTGAGGTCCCTCCACCCATCCCAGATGCATCTCCACAGCCTGAGGTCCCTTCACCCACCCCACCTTCGCAGCCTAGTTTTGATCTTGGTATTGATTTCCATATGACCCCTCCTACGCACCCTCAGACACTCTCACACTCCCCCACCAGCTCCAGTGCACCCACTTTGCCCATGACAATGATCCTCACTCCTAGCTATACAGAGCATCATTACCCACCTACCTCATCTTCATCCGACCCCTTAGGGCCGTCGGTTCGGATTGACACTGATGTACCGGACGAGCATCCCCCTCATCCGCCCTCACCCCCATGAGGTAGACCACAACGTAGTAGAAGAGCACCCACTTGTGGGACAGGTGGACACAAAATAGGACACAAAGGCTCTATGGTATGATAACATTAATTACAATGTAATGATATATTTTGTAGTTCACTTTATTCTTATCATTACACCAAATATTGTTTGTAGTTCACTTTATTCTTATCATTACACCAAATATTGATTGTATGCATCTAATGTCTTTGCAGCACGATGATGAGCCTAAGGATGATGCCCCGCAGCCTCCTCCCCCGCCCAAACATTACACGAGGGTTAAAAAACGAAAAATTGGTGAACCTTGAGAAAGAGGTTTGTTAATGTGTTTATATGTATTTTGTTAATTTGGGAATTTTGATCTATGCGATTTCTATTTTGAGAATAGCCTAGGGATAAGGATATAGAGAAACATGGTCTTGTTTAGTTTAATTACAGTTTTCTTATGCTTTAATTGGAGATATCGAATTTCTTTGTTTTGTTGAAAATGTGTTAAGTATGTGAATTATAAAGAGCAAAGATGATAAATAGTAGCAGCGTTTTTTTTGTTGAATTAGATTAGGTTTTGGAACCATTTCATAGTATGTTTATGTTATGATATGTGGCTTTCCCTTTTGATTTTCTTTTGGTTATATTTTAGTTTGTTAAATTTGCTTTTTTTTTTTTTACTACATTGATGATCAAAATTAACTGAGATCATCTCAATGGGCCACGATTATTGAAGTGAAGGTTACTAGCTCGAATTTTCCCTCAAAAGAGAAAAAACTGAAAGAAAACTTAGCTTTAAAGAAAAATATATATAATTCAATAGTTATAATGGGTGTGGGGGGAGTTTGATGTCTGGATGTTTTCGTTGGTAACAACAAGAGGTGCTAGTTAAGCTATAAAGCTCTTGGCAAAGAAAACTAAGCTTAATAAAGGCTTAAGGTTGGCTTGACAGAAGTTCTTTAAGACCAATTAGCTCAGGTGTAGGCCATAATTTCTTTTATGAATGGCTTGACCAATTCTTTTGGGCCTTCTTTTTGTATTTGTAATGTCTTTTGACTTGTTTTGCATCACCCCTTCTTACCAAAGACTGGTATTGACTATTGCATTTGATGAACAAGTCAATCTAAATACCTTCTATCATCTTGTTCTCCATTAGTGTTATCCCTAATCCTTCACAATCACAAGATCATTGGCTTCTTATCCTAGTAGTGGTTGTATCTTTTTTCTTCGATTTAAGTATTTTTTGCTGTTTATAGTTATATGCTAGCCTTTCCCATTGGAAATTTTATATTCCTTGTGATTTTTCCTCATATTTTGTAATAAATTTTCTCCAAATTATTGCAATTTCTTCATTGAGATTACTGTGATTTTAACAATTATCTATCATAAAAAAAAAATGTAAATTGAAGGACTTGAGTGACATGCAGCCAGCTTTTATGGAAACAGAGTGGCAATCAAGGTTGGCCTATGACCAGTGGACAGCGGTCCCTGTATCTGGTTCACGGCCACCGGCTCGCTACAAGGTGAATGAACTGAATTTATTGTTGGTTCTAGCTTAGGAAGAGATAGTGAGGTTGTGGGTTTAAACCTATTTTGTTCATTTGTAACCTACCAATAAAAAAAATATGTTGGTTTTAGTACCTTTTGAAGCAGTAAGGTTAAGCCTGTTTTCATTTGACTATTATAAGAATATGGAATTCAGTGGAATATTTTTATGAAGCGTTTTACTCTTCATTATGGACCATACACTTATCATACTGTCTTATCTTTTAACTATAGCATGCTGCAGTGGCAGTTGACGAGAAACTATACGTTGTTGGTGGGAGTTGTAATGGCCGGTACCTATCTGATGTGAAGGTATTGGATCTGCCCAATTGCCCATCCAGTTTTTCATATTAAAATTCAAGTCCCTTCTTGCGGGTCATTTGGTTAAGGTATAATTCTGCAGGTATTTGACCTTAAAAGTTTAGTGTGGTCTAATCTAAAACTGAAACCAAATGCTGATAAATTTGAAGAGACAGACTCGCTGGATATTCTTCCAGCCATTTCGGGTCACAATGTGGTAAGAAGTTAGAGCACATTGTCCACATGCTTGTGTGTATTTCCCTTTTGTCTGACTTCCATCTTTTAGTCTAGCAATTCAACTTTTTTTTAAGTAATTACTTATTTTAAGTATACATTGTTTTGATAGGTTAACTGGGGAAATAAACTATTTCTTATTGGTGGGCATTCAAAGAAAGTAGCTAAAAGGATAGGATAGGCTCAATTTTTTTCCATATCTGCTTGTTCTCAAATTGAAATATCTTCTATCATGTGTTGTTAGGAGAATTCCACTGAGGTTCCTCCTAGTCCCGCATCAATATGTAGCAATGGTGAAGAAGAGTTCTGGAGGTCTGCTGATCATATCAGCCCAGTGTCAACACCAGATTTAACTTCAAGAGAAGATAATGTTGTACCACATCTTTTTAGTGAAATCAGCTTCAATCTGAGTGGTATGGAAACAACTGATTTCTAGCTTTGACATATAAAACCCTGCACTGATGTTCTAAATGTGGTGTATGTATGAGTGCACAGTGTAGAGAACTTGTGCTTTATGTGCCTCATTGAATGTTTAGGTCTCAAGAAGATTGGAAACACCAAACTCATAACTCAACAAAATGTGTGTGGACTGTGTTGCAGTAATAATTAATAAACTGTATCAAGCAATTTGTTGATTTTTGGTATATAATTGTGACTGACTTTAATGGTTCACTGATTTACTCTCTATTTGACCTTCCAATTTGGCTGTCTGCACTTCTGTTTCTGAACATGAAAAAAGAGCAGTAGAAAGGAGAATTGTGAAGATCAGTGTACTTATCTGATGTCTTTCAGCTATTTAATATATGGAATAAAAAATGATCATGTCTTTATGTAATGTGTGTGTGTGTGTGTGTTATTAAGAAATGTCTGGGTTATGGGCATTAGTCTCTACCCCCGGGACTAGCTGATAAACCATGCATTCCTTTCATTGTAAAAATTTAATTGTCAACAACAATTGATAGACAATTCTGAAATTTAATTGTCAACAACCTCTGTCTTTCCCATTCAAAACCAATGCAGAGAACCACTCCTCTCAACTGCCTCTCTCTTCAACTGACCACCCATTTGGGATTACAGTAGAGAATGTTGATTTAGGGTTTGGGTTTGTTTGAAACTTTGGACGGTGAAAAGAAAACCAGAGGAAGTGAAGAAGAAGAAGAAGAAAGAGAAAAAAAGGAGGAGTGAACTACAAATGACAAGTAAGGTCTTTTTAGTTATGAGATAGTGGTTGTTTATCTGTTTTTTATTTTGTTATTTTTTTTACTTATTCTTTTTTTTTTCCTTAGAGTTTGTTTGTTTTTGTTTTGGGTTTTTGATTTTTTGAAATTTTGAAAGAGGAAAGTGACTACAGGGGGTGGGGAGGACAGGTTTATTAAACTGCGCACTAGTTGCGCACTAGAGAAGTGGGTATTGTGGAAATTGTAGAGAGAGAGAGAGAGAGAGAGAGAGAGAGAGAGAGAGAGAGAGGATAAGTTCTATTGACACGACAAATTTGATAAAAATTTTGACATTTGTTAGTCGTCGTGGTAGACTGTTAATAGTTGGTAAAAATATAGTATTTATAGTAACTTCAGATGAAAATCAGTAAAAATTTACGAACTCAGTAAGTGTGAAAAATAAAAAAATGTTCCTAAATTCTTTGTGTACGTAGCATTACTTAGGAGAGAGATGGTGTGTAGTAATAATAGTTTCGTTTAGTCTAATGGAGAAGTGGAAAAGAGTAGGAAAAGAGTGAGACTGCACATGTGGTATTTGGGTGAGATTGGTTTTGACTCGGTGTGCGGAGGAGCTTGTGAGGTAGGAAATGTGTAGTGAAAGACAAATACAGTTTTTGCTTTGCTTTTTGCGTGGGCAAAGTGTAATGGGTTTGATGCAATGTTGTCTAATTGACCCCTTTATAAACTCTTTTGAACATGCTTTTGACTCTATGATTATTATTACTTGTCTTTTGTATATTTTGTCAAATATGATTAGATATTGTGATGTAATAACATTATTGTTTTGCTCGATGAATTTGAATTTGAATTTTAGATCTTTTCACTTCAATTTCTTTAAAGATAATTAGGGAATAACTTATTATTTTGCAGACATTTTGTTAGAGGCTTAATTGGTGCAATTTGTGGTGGATTGGTAACAATTCTTTTCAATTTTAGATGCATTTGTTTTATCTCGACATGGTATGTGTCTAAGTTTTAGTGATAATCTTTGTCGTTCGGGATAGATGAATGCATTTGTATATTGACATATGAATTCTATAGGATTCCTCGAATTCAAATGCGGAGAAAGCAATAGTGCCAAAGGAAGAGATCTTGGACTTTGAGTTACCACCTGAACCCCTGTACTCAAGGATGAACATATTGGGGTATGGCCATTTCTTTTTAAATTGTTGATGAATTTCTACACCTTTTATTTGATTCAATGGTAGCAAATTTTTTCGAGATTTGTTTTTGTTGTATGTCCAATTATTTTTTAATAAGTCCAACTATCCTTTTCTTGAGCAAGTTTTTCAGTCTTCTGAAATGAATTAATTGTCACATCCTTGGTTTTTTAACCTCTTCAAAATCAGGTTAGTGAGATACTGCACAATGCAGGTTAGTGAGATACTGCACATTGCATACTATGTGTTCAAACTCTGTATCTTAGAACATGCTTCTATCAATCCCTTGTTATGGTTTCAATGGGCAAAACTAGTGATTGCAATGTTTCTATCAAACGCTTTTGTTGGATTGCCTTATTCTTGTGAATTTTGACTCCATGCATCATAATTTGTTTCAGTCATTTCTAATTCTTGTTTGAATAAATTCATTCAAGTCATGGACTTTCTGGAATTTAAAATGATCTAGATTTTTATGTCTCCTTCATATATAATTCAATGGCTATGAGCTGCAAGGAGGGTTGCTATTTCATGATGTGGTACACTTTCTTTAAAGCAATAATATACTTTTGTTTATTTTTTTCAGTTTTGATTGGATTTATGTCATTTGCTTCTGATTAGTGTTTCTTTTCAAGCCCAGAAACTGAAGGTGATATTGTATTCTAGGAAAAATAACCAATCTGAAGTATTGTTGTTGTGCTGATCTATTTCTAGGAATTGAGCTGTAAAAACTTGGTGAAAGAATGTCTCTTTCTGGGGCTGATAATAATAGAGGGGAGGTGAAGGTTCGTGATAGTCGCCTTTGATCTTAGCACTGAGTTGGCAGACTATATTGCTGAATTATCAGAGGCATCAGTGAAGGAGAGGGGTGTCTTTGCCATTGCTTTGTCTGGTGGTTCTCTTGTTAGTTTAATGGGGTATTAGTTTCTTCCTTTTGTTGCCTGGTTTTGTTGCTTTTATGATTTTGGGGTTTTGTCGAAATGTATGATGGAAAATAGGAAACTCTGTGATGCTCCTTACAAAAAGACTGTAGACTGGTCTAAATGGTATATATTTAGATAGGTTGAATCAGATGATGACTGTAGCTTGGTGTTAGCAACAACTGTAGGGCTTGAAACTTTGGGTGGTGTAATGACAAAGATTGGATATAGAATGAATTGGAAACACAAACTTCAAGGATATCAGGGCTCACTGCTGTAGGACTTGAAACTTTGGGTGGTGTAATGACAAAGATTATCCCAAGGAACACAACTTCACAAACTTCCAAATCAGAGTTCTTCTCCACCGCAGCAGATGGGCAGACCAGTGAAGAGGTTAATGTCTGTTAGGGTGAGAAACTTGTTCTTGGGTCAGCAACCAAAAGCGAAATGGAGTAGTTGTACTAGTAGAAAGAGGAGGAGAAATGGGAACAACAATGTGGTGGTGTGTGAGAAAGTGGTTGGTATTGATGGTTGGAACAAATAACAGTGCAGTGGCATCCATGGAAGGTGGGAAGCCAACGATTATGACTAATCCGATACCGTAAAAATTCAACTGTTTGAACTCACAGAAAAAACTGACACCATGGGAATCATTGGAAACCTCAGTTCCGACCAGCTCGACTCCTTCAACTCACAAGGTAAACCAAAACCCATTTCCCCAATCCTTAAAACTGGTTTCTTAAAACCAAAAAAAAAATATAAAAAACCCTTTAATATTTGTTTTATTGTTTTGTTTTCATTTTGTTCTAAAACTTGGTTTTTTAATATATTAATTTCGTGCAGGTTTTTTTGTGCTTGAATCGTTTGCAAGCCCTGAAGAAATCGATGCCATGATGAAGAGAATGGAGCAGTTGTTACATGAGTTTGATTGCTCCTCCACCACCTCATTCTTCTCCACCAAAAACCAGGTTATTTATTCAATTTTGATAAATCAATTTGATAACTTTGAATTCTTTTTTTGATTATATGAACTCAATAATTCAAAACCCTTTTTTTTTTTTTTTGGGTTCTTTTATTTCAGCAACAGTTAACCGACAATTACTTCTTTGAAAGTGCTGAGAATGTTTCTTTTTTCTTCGAGGGTATGTATGTTATTGGCTTGTTAATCTTTAGCTTTTGTGTGTATGGATTGGTTGCCTTTTGTGGCGGAAAAGAATACATGTGACTGACTCTTATTAGTCTGTTAAGAATATATAGCCGGCTGAAATTTTGAGACTAAGACTTGGAAATGCACCATTGCTTCAGAACTTGCTGGAGGGCAGTGCCAAGAACCCTGTATTACTATGCTTGAAACTTTAGCATTCAAAACACATGCAGCTACAATATTAACCTGGGACCAAACTTGGGAAAAAGTGCACTTTCAGGCTGTTGTTTGGTTTCATTGGCCACTTTTTTTCTATGTGACAATATTGCAAAGGAAGTTGAGTAGTTTGGTGTTTTCTATTTTGTAACAATTAGAGCCCTTAGTACTCCGTTTTGTGGAATTTGTTAATAGTGTTCATCAAGAAAAGAGTTTGCTACTTTATGTCCAAATTTTTGGGTCCGCTATGGATCCTTACTTTTAAGTCCCAAATAGTAGGTCCTGATCTTTTATTGGCAAAGCTAGGAAGGTTTTGTTATGTTATGTGCTGAATTGCTTTTTCTTGGTGAGCATTGGCTATTCGTGGTTGTCCTTGCCTCCTTGGGTAGATATGACCTTAAGGCATGCACCATGGCTTTGTTCCTTACCATACCTGAATCACCTCTCCTCATTGTTCATCTCTATTATGAAATTTGTTTTTTTGGTAGAATTTGATTGGTAGCGGGGTTTGTTGAGAAAATTGGCTGATGAGTTCACAAAGTTATAATACTTGAATGCCTTTACTTAGTTGTTAGCTTGTAATGCCTATTTGAAGTCTTTTTAATTTAAAATAATAAATCAATAAAAAGGGTTCAGCCACGAAATTTTTGAATACTTGAAATCATAATGTTGATCTGCACCATTCTAATTCTACAGTCTTTTTGTAAGGAGCATCACAGAGTTTCCTATTTTGACACGAAATAATTCCTGCATTTGGAGTCTCCACTGAACTGTAGTCCATGTTCATTGTATTTTATCCTACTTGAAGTGCAAGCAAAGTAATCTTAAGCCTACTAGTGGTGCAAGCATTGTAATCTTAACCCTACTACTTGAAATGCTTTTTCTTTCTCTTCAGTTAGATGTTTGGGTCCCTATTCTAATAGTATCAAGAAAGTAGAGAAGGAAATTAAGGAAATGGCTAAGAAGGTCAATGATTTCTGTGGTATGCATTCCTTTCTTTTATTTGTGAAACCTTACCTTCTTCTCAAATGCTTTCTCTTAACTTATAGCTTCTAAAGAATTTTCTGTTTAAGATTTAAGGCGGCATTCACATTGGCATCGGCATCATTCTAATTACACATTTCTAATAAAGAGTTCGATTTTGATAACACTCCGATAACTCTATATGTTAACGAATTTATATGTTTTCTTTGTTTCCTGGTTTAATTGTTAATTTGTTCCATAACATTGAATTCTTGTCAATTTCATGATTGTGTTACTAATTCTGTTTTTCATGTATTGTTTGTGTTACAACTTGGTCCATTTGTTTCTTCTTTGTTGTAGGGTTGTTTCAGTTCAATGTCTTTACTGCATGGCTTGGCTGTTCTGTGTTAAAATTTTTGAATACTTGAAATCATAATGTTGATATGCACCATTCTAATTCTATAGGCATTGAGGAGTCTGACACTGGCTTAGCTGCACCAAGCCAGTGGGATCTGGTATCCGATAAGCAAATGATGCAGGAGGAGCAGCCTCTGCAGGTCTGTATTTTGCTTAATGTTTTGTTCGGCAATAAAGTTTTGTATTTGTAATTCTGTTTTGAGAAGCCTTCGCTGCCTTCTCAAATCAGGTGGCAAGATGTACAAAGATCATTAATCCAAACACTGAAGATGCCAAATATATAATAAATGTTAAGCAAATTGCAAAGGTATACATCTTTTTGGCCTTTCACTTTATGTGTGGTACATATTTTTGCGTTTGAAATATGAAATTTTTCTTCACACACAATAAATAAATCTGTCATTTCCAGTTCTTTACTTTTATTTTCATTAGTTGAATTCTTTTATAAGCTTAAGTTTACCAAGATTTTGTATTGGTGACTTCTCTTTTTTTAGTTGAAATATGAGAAATTCTTTAAAAAACTTGAGTGTGACAGTATTTGAGAACTATTCTCCTGAGATGTTAAAAAACTTCTACATGGACAATGATTATAGAAAGCAGTAGTGGGACAAGATCGTGGTTCAGCATGAGCAGCTGCAGGTGGATAAAATTAATGGAGTTCAAATTGGTCGTACAATAAAAAAGTTTTCCCTCTTGACACCAAGAGAATATGTGTTAGCTTGGAGATTGTGGGAAGGGAAGGATAAAACATTCTACTGTTTTCTTAAGGTAAATGTAACCTAAATGCTGTCTTATATGCAAGTTATTATTTAAAAGCATTGCTTAGTTTCTTCTGAGCCCATCCATAACCAATGGAAGAATACACAAACCTATAATAATAGCAACCCATGCCTCTACTTGTTTTCACACTAAGTTACATATCCTTAATCAACTTAATACTTCTTCTCTTATAGTAAAATATAGCTTCTCTTTTTCTCTAGGTACCCTATCATACGTTTTCTCTAGCACAACAATGTGGTGGTGTGTGAGAAAGTGGTTGGTATTGATGGTTGGAACAACTACCAGTGCAGTGGCAGCCATGGAAGGTGGGAAGCCAACGATTATGACTAATGCTGAGGGGCAGAGAATGACACCATCTATTGTGGCGTACATAAGAATGGTGATAAGCTTGTGGGGCAAATTGCTAAGAGACAAGCTGTGGTGAATCCTGAGAACACCACAGCTTCCCAAAGGTAAGCATTAACATCTCTGCTTCAGTTAGAGGAAAAGGTATATGACTGTTCAATACACCTTATTGTTTTCAGCTTTTTTGGATTAAATTTCTTCTTATAGTGTTGCAATTCAATAAATTGAAAATAAGGACATGAGGACATATTAGATTTCATTAAAGTCGCATGAAATGCAGATGGTCCTTGCTGCATGTAGACTGCAAAGATCTTTGTTTATAGTGAGGTTTCCTGAAAATTACGCCACTAACTGATAGTAATACTTACATGTATATATATTTTCTTGCTGACAGGGGGAAAGCTTCTACAATCCATTTATTCCTGCGGTTTTGGAGGAATTGAGTAGTAAAAATTTAGTTGAGGACAGTCAGAGGGCTCGTGTGATCTTTCTTGAAGGGTTTAATATACCCCTTATTGTTGTGAAGAGTGATGGTGGTTACAATTATGCTTCGACTGATGTAGCAGCTATTTGGTTAGTAGTTTTTGCTACTATTATCCTAGTTTTAATATACTTTGAAGTTGATGATTCCTTAGTTGGTAGTTTTATGATCATTTAGCTGTTCTCATATTTGCATTTCTTTTGCCTGTTTCCTGTACACCTTGATTGCATAATTTACCGAGGCTTTTTAAATATTAGTACTGCAGATGGTCCTAACTAAATTATTAGTATCTTATTCTTATTGGTAGTTTTATGACCATTGTAAAAAAAGTTTATACCTAGACTTATTGTATGCAATATGAGAATATATACTCGAACTTTTATTAAATATAAACTTAGCCATAAATAATTGGAAGAAGAATATCACGAAGGCATGGAGGAACATAACATTACATAATGGATCTAGCTTGATTGATGGAAAATTCGAGATCAAATGGGTCAGGCCCACTTGGAAGAGGCCCAGTAGGAGGGGTAGTAGAATTAACATAGTGTAGCACACCAATGCCCACAAGCCCACTTATTTCAGTGGCATTAGACATTTTAGGACTTGCCACAATGAGATAATCTGCAGTGATCTGATCAGCTGTGACAAGAACAGAGTAGGACTGGCCAACATGCACATCTAGTGAGTCCAAAGTTATCTGATTTGTGTAAGATCCTTCTGTTTCAACCACCACCATTCGATGATTCTGAATTCTGAAATTGAAACTCCACGCAATACCCACATTTGATATCCTAAATATGTATGTCTTCCCTATATCAAAACCATAATATTGTCAAAAATATTTATAACTATGTTGAATAGCCCAATGGGCTCAAAAAGTTTGGCTCAATGACCCCTTGGACAGTCAGAAATTTTGTCTTTGTACCTTGTGTGACACTAAAGGACTCATAGGTTTTTGATAGAGGGTTCAAAAATGGGCCTTTGCCGTTCATAAGCATCATTTCTGGGAGGCTGCTATTGGCTACAACCGTGGTGTTCATTGTGGACCTGATATCCTGTAACATTTTTTTACCACTTGTATTTGACATTAGTAGTATGAGCTTGCAATGCACGTATTAATTAAAAATTATCAAATATTTAGTGAGTCATTTGAAATTTTAATAGAGTTTCATCTAATTAACTTATTGAAATGCAAACATACATTGGGCTACTTGGCTTAAGGATCGTATGTAATGTGTAAATTCTATTATATTAAAATAAAAAAAATTATGATAGATGATAAAAAAATAATTTAATTAAAATTTTTAAATTCTTGAAATTTCTGTTAATATAATTTTAGTGGGAGAATTTTATATTTCTTAATATTTAGCTAATAGAGTTTTGCCTAAGCTGAACTATGGTTGGAGTAGAATTTTAAATTTCTCGAAACTAAGTTTTTAAAACCAATTATTGTAAGAAGGAGATAACCATTTGGCACAATCATAGTTTTAGACCCAATTTTTATTAGATAGTATATGATATGAGATTGCAATTATTATCAATTTTACTATAAAATAAAAAATAAAAAATTAAACTTTTAATGTGACGTGTCAATAAATGTGATTAGTCTCAAAAAATGGTGAAGTGGAAACATACCTTGAAACTTTTTTGATACCAATCACCAATAAGAAGATCAAATTCAGCTTCTGGTTTTGGAAAGGGTACTTTGATGACTTCCCGATTGTTAACTCGAATTGGCCCAAACCCACCAGCAGCTTTATGGAAGTTGATAGAGGGAAAATAAAAGAAGCTCCCAATTTGGTCCTTGGTCTGGAACACATAAGTCCAGTTCTTACTGGGCTGGATTGGGCAATTTGTGCCAGACCCTCCATCTTGCCATGAGTTCAATCTTTGTTGCATGCCATTCCTGCACCACCATTATGGTATTTTTCTATATCTAAATTTTCTCTTCTCATCTCGTATTTTTTATATGATTTGAATAAACATTATCCAGTTGTGGTAGATAAGAAATAAGAATGTGTTTCATTTTGAGGATGAATGTTATGTTTATCACGTTAAAATTGTGACAAAAATTATTATGAAATAATGTGATCCTAAAACTACTTGTTTCATATTGAATAAAAAGTAGTTGAAAATATTATTATTCTTTTGAAATTTCATTTTCAAGGTTTGTTTCCCCTAAAAGACGGGCTTTTTTTTTATTTATTTATTGCTGAATTCAAAGAAAACCAATTATGTAAGAGAGTGGGAGAGCGAGCTCTATACCATGTTATCAGTAGGGACTCATCCATATCATTGAACACGTTTACATGAATATTATCATTGGTCGTTGCATTGATAAGGGGTCCAGGAAACATTCCATTGATGGTAATGATCTGCATGAACAAAAAAAAAAAAAAAAAAAAAAAAAAAAAAACTAAGATTCAAAGAAGCGAAACAAAGCCACCACCAATTCCAGCTATCCCTTTTCATGGGGTTTTGAAAAAGATGTTACTGTGTCATTTATTACCGGTTGGTCCATGGACACTGGCTTGATTGTTGTGTCAACTGCGATGTGCCATTCCAGAAAAATATCAACACCATTGGCTGCTTTCAGGAGAGAAAGAACAGTTGCACACACAATTAGCCATGAACAATCATAAGGCCAAGCCATGGCATAGGCTTCATCTGATTGCCTTGCCCTCCTGTTGGCTCATATATAGCTATTTATTTGAACTTCAAATAGATTTGTCTCCTATTTGGTTTTGATGTAGTCAACCAAAAAATAAATAAAAATGGAAGTGTTGGAACTTCAAGGGAACACAAAGAGTCAAGCATAAAAATTAAAGATAAAGAATAAAAAAAAAAAAAATGAGGAAGAGAACACCAAATGAGTAAATGTCAAAGATTTGAAATAACATTCAAATGGTGTTTGCTTCTACTGCAGGCCTTGTTTATTCAGCACAATGTTTTAGCTGGCACCAATGAAGAAATCAAAGGGGGTTTTTTTGTTTTTGTTACCCATGAATATTGTTTTGGAAGATGTTTACCCATGATGTGATTTAATAATATTCTTTATAAGAGTAACGTTTATTCTACGAATTTTTGGATAACAGGTTTCGTGAACACCCTTTCCAAATAACAATAAGATACTAATAATTGAGTTAGATGGCCGGATTTGAAATAAAATAATTTAGTTTGTTTGGGGTGCAATGGGTGATGCCTGGTAGGATGATTGAGCTGTTGGAGTGTTTGGGGTGCAATTAGATTTGGACACTTGATAGATCTAATGAAAACTCCTGGATTGCTGCTGAACATACATGACCAATTCAATGATTCATTCTAGTGAATGATCAATTAGTGTTGGACACTCAATACATTTTGAATAGCTGAAAAAAAAAATTAAGACACAACAACTATCAATGAATATGAAAATTAAGAACATTTTCATTTCTGGGTTTGCTTTAAAAATTAAAAATTAAGAACATTTTCATTTCTTGGCCTTTTATGCTTAATCTCAGGCTAGTCATACTTGTTGGCTGTGTTCTGTGCCTTTAGGAATGTCCATACAATTTGTTAGAGATATTAGGGCCCAACTCTAGTTCATGTTCATTGTATTTTATCCTACTTCAAGTGCAAGCAAAGTAATCTTAAGCCTACTAGTGGTGCAAGCATTGTAATCTTAAGCCTACTACTTGAATTGCTTTTTCTTTCTTTTTGCAGGGTTTGGGTCCCTATTCTATTAGTATGAAGAAAGTAGAGAAGGAAATTAAGGAAATGGCTAAGAAGGTCAATGATTTGTGTGGTATGCATTCCTTTCTTTTATTTGTGAAACCTTACCTTCTTCTCAAATGCTTTCTCTTAACTTATAGCTTCTAAAGAAATTTCTGTTTAAGCTTTAAGGCGCCATTCACATTGTTCATCAAGGACATCTTTTATCATGTCTGGTTTCATAGGTACCACAGGCAGTGTAAGAGCTTGATTGTTTTCATTCAGTGCTTCATGGTGCTCAGAATAAGGGTTGAGATTCTCCACATTGAAATATAGCTGATGGTAAGATCTTTTGGGAGCTCAAGTAGATATGCATTTGGCCCAAGCCTTTTCAGTAGGTAATAAGGTCCATGTGTACAATTTTAAATGCTCCTTTGACAAATTGTTTACGTTGTTACCATAACTTTGTCGTCAATTGTTTTTTTTTTTTTGGCTTTTGTTTTGTTTTATGATAAGTAATAAACTTCATTGGAATTGAAAAAGGACAACAGGATATAACAAGGCGCACAGGCAATGTGCTAAGAGGCAATGCAGTGGATTGTTCTAATGCAGTTCATGTTGGTTTAGGGAAGTGGATGTTAGTTAGGCATTACTAGAGACATCTTTTTGTTGGTTCAATATGCCAACTTCATAGCTCCATTTTATTTCCCATAGCATGGTAATGGTTGCAGCATAATGGCTCATTAATTTTTGGATATATAATCTTGCAGCTTGCATATCTATGTACTATGCAGCTTTTAGTTGATTTACTTATAAAAAAAATTATTAAATTCTTTGAAACAAGATGATTTTTTTTATATGGATAGAAATTGTACCAATTTTCTCGTGCATTGTGTCTTTTGAATTAACTGTTATTCCAACTAGTAAAGTAGTTTTTATCATTTCACAGGTACCAAAGCAAGTTGAGTTTGCCGACTGGATTGGGCGGACAAAGCAAAAGGAAAAGGAAAAAGATAAGAAAAGAAAAGGAAAAAGAAACTCAAACGACTAGATTGAAAAAAGGTTGAAGTAGAGGTTGTAATTTGTAATATAACCTTATTACTACATGAATGTAGCTTTCCCAGCTTCTTAGTTCATAAGTGTGTTAGTGCTTCACTGTTTGACGTAGTTCAAAAAATTATGAAGTGGTAATCATCGTCCAAAGCATTTCCCATGAAATGACGCTTTTGTTCCATGCACCAAATCCTGCTCTTTGTTGCTACTGATCCACCTATAGCAAGGTCTACGTGGAGAGGCTGGGAGAGTATCCACCCGCTGTGGGGTGTGCAAACCATGAGGAGGGCAAGTAAGACTATTCCTAAGGTGTTTACCAGCACCGGAGTCCCTTATTTCTCCCTCCAGTACTGGGGATTGTTCCAATGCAGTGGATCAAAATATTGTTCCACTGTATTGGAACAATCCTCAGTACTGGAGGGAGAAATAAGGGACTCCGGTGCTGGTAAACACCTTGGGAATAGTCTTACTTGCCCTCCTCCTGGTTTGCACACCCTACAGCGGGTGGATACTCTCCCAGCCTCTCCACGTAGACCTTGCTATGGGTGGATCAGCAGCAACGAAGAGCAGGGTCCGATGCAAGGAACAAAAGCGCCATTTTCAAAAGACATATGAAGAAAGCGCAAGACCAAGTGGGATGTTAGGCCTTAAGATATGTAATGTAGCTGCCTCTTTTGTACTCCATCGACTACGTTTTGTAGAAACCACAAAACCACTTCTATGCATTTTTGAATCTTAAATTGTAGTTTATAGTAGATAACAATAGGATTCGCAATTGGTATATGGCACAATAACAATTTTATTTTTTTTCATTGATTTAGTTCCTACTTTTGATAGTGTTTTCTTCCGACCAATGCGAAATGAACAAAGTTGAACGACATTAGTCCATAATCTAAGCAATAAAGGCCCTTCAGAAACCACTTGTTCACCTCCCTGAATGAAGTGCTGGGTTAAATTTAAAGTCAATGCAACTACCCACGAAGTCAAAAAAAAAAAAAAAAAAAAGCAAAGAAAGCGAAGTACACATTTAACAAGTTTAAAAAAGTTGTATATAAAAGTTCAAAGTTAAAAACTAAAACTTAAAACTGATGTGAAACTGATGTACACAAACCAAGCCATGTTTGCAACAAAGAACATCAAGGAAAAAAAGAGCAACTAATTTCATATAAACTTAGGCATAAGTTGTGTGCAATTCATCTTTGGATTTGCAACAAGTGAACGTCAAGTGACATGATTTGTCAGGCATTAAGAACAACATTTTAAAATTCCACAGAAAGTGTGGACTTCAACAACAACGTCGAATGTTGGTAGGTAGAAATTTTTGAAAATCATCATTGCTTGAATCTGAGAAGTCTGAAATATCACGTTCATCATCTAACGTACTAATTTCATTAATAGACTTCATGGCTCGCTCTTGCGCCTTCCCTTTCAGATGCTTTCTAGCCTTTTGGATTGCATGAAAACGGTCTAGTCGCCTTTGCATTTGATTGTTATCTCGTTCAAGGCGAGCAAGTATGTCGGCCGGTTCATCTCTAGGTAACTCAGCTGAGCGTGCCTTAGGAACTCGTAACCCGTGCTATCGACAATACACCTTCAACTCACACCTCTTCTCGTATAAGGTTGACCATGGTGCTTCTACTACGATGAACTCCATTGTGGTGGTATCTGAACTTAGTTTTGTAGGTTTGCCGAGTATGATGTGTCCGACGCTTCCAAGACTTTCGTACGTATATATTGGCATATTAACGAAATCTCTTTTCTTTCCAACCCATTTCCCTCCATAGTGGTCTGTGTATGTTTGTAGTTGATGATTTGCTGGAACTTGTGCTAATTCATTTGTTGAAGTAGATTGAAACTTGTTTCTATGTGTGCGAGATGATGTTAAGGCGTTGCGACTCATAACTTAGTCAACATACGAAGTTAGTGTTGTAGGAATAAGATCATTATTGTGGTGCATTTATAACCTGATTCCATACACCATTGAAGCATACAAAATTTCCTCGGGCTTGTCATCTCAACACAGGCTGGAAAACCATGATATCAATTTGTTGTTCAACTGTTCCCAATGTCACAGTGAGATTCTCTGCATCAGGGCAGAAGTTGCAGTGTACTGCCATGACTATTCAGCTGCATAAGATTCACGTGAAGAGTATTCAAGTGAAGAGTTTTCAGCATGCTTGTGCTTCATCTGACATGAGGCACATCTGACAATGAGATTCTCTGCTTCAGACATTGGGACATTGGGAAGTACTGCTTCATCTGACAAACATTATTAAGAGAATCTCACTGTGACATTGGGAACTACTGCTTCATCTGACATGCAGTAGTTCCCAATGTCATAGTGAGATTCTCTTAAAAATGTTTGTACCTCATTTGGATACCTTCTTTTTGTATACAACTCATATTTCTGTAGATTTTTATTTCTATTTTTTATAGTAATTGTTTGTGAGTAAATAGTGGGACCTCTAATTTTGAGTTCAATTTTAAGGAAAAAAAAGGGTCACATGTCCCAAAAAAAAAACAAAAGGGACAGTTAAAAAAAAAAAAAGTGAAAGGAACTCAACCTTTTGAAACTCAAGTATATTTTTAATAAACTTAGATTTAGAACAAGGGCTCTCAACCTAAATGGATTGAAATTTACCAAAATGGACCAAAGTGGTCTGAATGGACCAAAGTGGACTAAACTAGATTTAATAGACTGAATAGGACCAAATGAAACTGAATGGCCGAAAATTGACCAAATTAAATTTAAAAGACTGAACTGGACCAAAGTAGACTAAATTATATTTAAAAGTCCGAAATGGACCAAAGTAGACCAAATTATGTTTAAAAGTCTGAACTAGACCAAAGTAGACCAAAGTTGAGTGAATTAGAACAACTCGAGTCTTAGAAACTCGACTTCTGATAGGCTACTTCCACAAAAATGCTCTGTTTCAGGCAGAGAGTTACTATCTATTGCAGCGTTTTCTATGGCTGCGTTTCCCACTAAAACTCGAGTTTTATAAACTCGAGTTTTTTTTTGTGTTAAACTCGAGTTTTAGAAACTCGAGTTCTAAGAAGGAACTCGAGTCTCTGAAACTCGAGTTCCACTGAGGAAAAAATGTCCAGCTCCTCTGTTTCAGGCAGAGAGGTAGGGGACGAATGCTCTGTTTTTAGTGGAATGACCATAGAAGAACTCGAGTCTATAAAACTCGAGTTCCACTGGGAAATTTTTTGTTTTCCCCTCAAAAAATGCAGCAAACCAAAAACACAGATGTGTGCACAAATTGACTAAGAAACTGAGATAGAGAAGTTTCAAATGTAATCCTTAACATACTCGTTCAGAGGTAGAGAAGTTGAGAATGTAAATGTATTTAAATTACATCAACATGCACTCTCAATAGGCACCAAAGTATGGGAATGGTTACAGTCTTTGCATATCTATAGTTTTACAATGTAAATTAGTTTATATCACAACAAAAGTCATTCTCATTGTATCAACATTCTCAACATGTCCAACCACCCTTAATTACCAATTCTAACCATACTACTCAAATCACAATCTTCATAGAGGTACATTAGATAGAGAATTACAATTACATTGAACAAAAACCAAAACATGAATTGTGCTTGTTAAACGTAGTCACTTTTCCTAAGATCGGCGGTCCGCATGAGAAAAACGTCGTCCATGGAAGCATGCCTGAAATACGTAGAATACTCATGTTAGGAGATAAGATAGTAAACATTATGTAAACATCAAATGAACAATTATTTAACCAATGCATAGCTTTTTGCCATCTACCTACCTAGTGTGGAACATGACCGCTTGTGGAAGCGCCACGGGACTGCGGACATTTTCTGCGGTTATGGCCGGAAGCATGACACAGTCCACATGTGTGCTTGGGTTGACTCTCTATCAAATCTGCGTCCTCCCTCCGCCATCCCGGTTCTCGATCCTTATTCCTCACTCCATCCATCTCATTCCTTATTCTTGACTTCACTGGTCGACCTTTGGCTCGCAACAATGCTGGATTAGGCAACCACTTTGGCCCCATCGGATCCCTCCATAACGACCGTGACTTCGGAACCACAAATGCATGCTCATAAGTGTTAAGGGCATGCTTCAAACCATAACTTGGGTGAATATATGCGGTCGAATCAACCTGTAAATAGTCACATACTCTAATTGCATGTGAACACGGGATCCCTATGTTTTGCCATTTCCCACAACTGCATGTTGTTTCCCGTAATCGAACTTCATAACTGTGGTTTCCCCCTCCTGCGCTACACGGGTTGAGTTGGGTAACTACTTGAAATATTAGCTCTTCATTGCTAAATGGCTTGAGATAGTGTTTCTTAGATTTACGCTTATTTCCATCCCATGTGCACCAGGCATATTCACTCCATTTCTTACCCTCTGACAACTCATAATGGTATTCTTTGTGCCGGTCGTGGAATTATTGAACAAGTTTGTTCCAAGTGAACTCAACCAACGTCGCAATAGGAAGGGCCCTTGCACCTTTCAGTACACCATTAAAACACTCTGATATATTGGTTGTCATTGCCCCAAAACGTCTCCCACCATCATGTGACTGGGTCCACATATCCACAGGCTCCCTCATTAGGTATGTGTATGGAAGATAATCTTGATTCTTTTCCTTACCATCCTTCCCCGTCACCTTTTTCTTATTCCTAATGGCTTCAATTTCCACCTGCTTAATGGAGTCCATTATGGCATCAAATTTAACTTGTTGAGTAGCATATCTCGCTTTCAATGCCGCTGACTTCAGAGTCGAGTTCTGAAAATGGCTATTGAAGTTGCTAGCGACATGTCGCAGGCAATATCTATGAAATACCCGTTTTTTTCCATCATCCTTTCTAGGCCAGTTTGCAATAGCGTTTTTGATACCGAGATGTCGGTCAGAAATTATGCAAATGCCTTCGTCAGGTATCACATGGTCAATCGTATCTCTAAGGCATTCTAAAAACCACCTCCAACTGGACCTTGACTCACAATCCACAACAGCAAAGGCGAGAGGGAATACCTTGTTGTTTGCGTCCGTTGCCATTGCGACCAACAATTTTCCCTGATATTTACCATACAAATGGGTCCCATCAATACTGATAACCGGCTTGCAGTATTTGAATCCTGATATGCATGGACCGAAAGACCAAAACACATAATGTAACAATACGCCGTCAGTATCATCAGCGCGTGTGGTACGATAGGATACCTGAGTAGTCGGGTCCTGATCAATATACGCCATTAGCAACTTTTGCAGCCTTTGGTAAGACTCTTCCCAATTCCCAAACATATTTGCAATTGCCTTTTGTTTTGCATCCCACACGTTGTAGTAAGAAGGCTTCTGGCCTGTATATTTCTCCTCTATCATAGATCTGAGATACTTAATTGGGGTAGTGTGATCCTCACATAACTGCTTATGGATGTTTGCTGCAATAAAATTACAACTCATCATTCTAGCATCATTTCGCACCCCAGTCGATATACATGTGTGAGGACCCTCTTACACGGTAACCATCCATAGTTTGTGGAGATTGGGCTTCATAATTGCGCAGACATACCACTTGCATGACTCATCCACGCAATTCGCACAGAGTTTTTTGGTCGTCGACCTAGTGATCCTAAAGTGTCTATTTTCCTTGAGGGCACAAATTGTTAATACGCGCTTCACCTCCACTTTATTGGCAATAGTCAACCCTTTGCACAAATTCATCCCCTCTCTCCAAGTAGACACGAATGGCATGTTAATATGTGAAGGATCAACCATGTTTTCCCAAATATTTGCAGAGAATGACAACGCAGGAGGTGCGTAGACAGGGATTGTGTTCTCTATGTTTTGGACACTAATAACATTGTCTGCGTTAGGTTCACTACCATCCAAAGGCTCATCGTCATCAATGTCCCTCTCAAAGTCCTCAAAGTCCCGAAAGTCCCCTCTGTCAATCATGTCTTCATACTCATCTCTATCAGCAAAATCTTCACCATTAATGGTAATATTCTCATCAACATAGTCGTCATCATCATCGTCATCATCACTGTTAGCGACAGTAGTCTCAGCAACATAGTCGTCATCATCATCATCATCATCATCATCGTCATCACCGTCACCATCGGCATGAACATTATCATCCTCTGCATGTGTAAAATACCCATATTGAGCATCCGGAACCGTAACCTGTAAGCTTATGCTTGTTTGTTGGATATCCTCTTGCCAGACTGCACGCGGCTCCAACTGTATGTACAACTCAAGGTTAATTACTTCATCAATTCTCTCCAACTTGTCAAACATGATCTTTACATGTTTGTCTGTTTCTATCGCCATATACTTGTAATTCATTTGGTACTTCATGCGTTCATTTGGCATACGATAAGTAATTTGTATGTTGTGTACAGCAGGATTCACATGCAACTCTTCCATCACAAACATCTTCAATTCGTCAAGGGTCTTCAACCTACGATCAATTTGGGTATAATAGGCCTTTATACCCGGCCCTTCAAATGGCAATCCCTTGTTCATATTGGTATTCTTAAGCGGACCACCGTAATATAAGATTATATCAATTTCAGGCATTGTGAACCTGTTCAAGTTAACTTACTATATTAGTTAAATCACATAGTCGTAAAGTGGGGGAAAAAAAGTAATATCATCTTAAGGCTGAACATATTCAAGCTAGATTATAGAGTACCCCATTGCCCATTAATATCTAAAGGCCAAGATGTAAACCTTCTAATCTTAGTGGATGGAGAGATAGAATTATCTATTACTCCATTGTATGGTGACCTATAATGCCTAATAGGGTTCTAAAAGAACTAGGTGGGTAGAGGAGCATGATTACATACCTATTTCATACCCATTCATTACATTTATTCACCACCCATTTCATACCCATTCATTACATTCATTTCATACCCATTTCATACCCATTTCATACATTCATTCACTACCCATTTCATACCCAAAACAATGATGAATAGAGTCAAAAAAACTTGTAAGATCATGATAAAAATATAGCCTACAAATGATGAATAAAATTTTGATAACAAAAACCATGCAAATAAATAATCAAAAAATTCACACTAACAAAACAAAGTTCTTTAATTCACAATATTGGCAAATTAACTAAGTTATGTTAACTATCTACAAAAAAAAAAAGTCAAACCCTTTAACCCACACCCATAGACAACTAATACCCAACTACAATCACAATCAAATTATGCAAACCCTTACCTAAGATATGAATTTCTTGAGAGGGAAGAGCAGTGACAGAGGCAGTGTGTTGAGTGAGAGAGGCAATGTGTTGAGTGAGAGAGGCAATGTGGTGTGAGAGTTATGGGTGAGTGAGAGAGGCAATGTGGTGTGAGAGTTATGGGTGAGTGAGAGTTAGTGAGGCTGAGAAAGATGCTCTGTTTTTGGGTGAGAATGGCTGTGTTATTTGGGTGAGACATTCGGCTGAGTTAGTGATGTAATGCGTATTTTACAAATTTTTTCCCAGTGGAACTCGAGTCTTTAAGACTCGAGTTCCACTTAAACTTCGTTTAGCTTACTTTTCCTTAAAAATCGAGTCTTTAAGACTCTATGTGTATATCAAGAATCTCGAGTCTTAGAGACTCGAGATCCAGGTGGCTTACTACATTTTAATTGGTTTTCCTTCAAAAACTCGAGTCTTTAAGACTCTATTTGTATATATTAAAATCTCGAGTTTCTAAGACTCGAGATCCAGGTGGCTTTAACTTGTCCACGTGAGCTAGCAAGAAGCGCCATGAAAGCGAGTCTCTTACACTCGATTGTTGATTGAATCTCGAGTCTTATAGACTCGAGATGCTAGTTTCCCAAATAATTTAACAGGTTGCCTAACTTACTATATAATTGGTTTTCCCACTGCTACTCTGCACATTCCCTCGGTCGCTGGCCATATGTTTTGTTTTGTTTTTTTTTTTTGTTTTGTTTTGTTTTGTTTTTGTTTTGTTTTGTTTTATTTTTTATTTTTTGTTTTGTTTTGTTTTGTTTTTTTTTTTTTTGTTGTTGTTGTTGTTTTTTTTTTTTTTTTTTTTTTAGAAAGTGGGGTTTTTGTTGGGAGATTCATTTAGGTATTATTTATGATTCAGGTTTTTTTTTGATTGATTATGATTCAGGTTTTTTTTTGATTGATTATGATTCAGGTTTTTTGGTTAGGAGTAGTTTCGTTTAATTTATGTAAATAGACTGGTTAGCTTTAGTTTAATCTCTTACCCTATTGTCTTCTTTAGGGTTGCTGTCAATTTAGGGATTTGAGATACGGAGATAGAGATCGGCGCATCTCTATGGCCAACATAATGAGAACTAAACATAGACCGACAAAAGGTACGTATCAATTCTCTGAGTTCGAATTTGAATTGAAATTTGAATGTTCATTCTCCTTCTTTAGATGCTTTGTTGTGAATATTAATTTTTACGACATGGACAAGAATGGCAGAATCTTAGAATTGTGAATTGTATTCTTTCATTATTTATTGCCTTCTTTGAAATAGAAATTTAGAAATAATACTAAACAAATGTGCACAAAGTCATCAGGGACAACCTAAGCCATTAGATGACTTTTCAAGTCCTTTGAATTGCTGCCTCTCCTCTCTCTTTACTGTTTTCTCTCCACTAACAAAAAATGAAAACCCATTTGTTCTTTGATATCTAAAATTTCAAATGAATTAAAAATCATTTTGGAAAGTATTAATAATTTTTTTGAACAACTTAAACCATTTCACACCACTTAATAATAGCCCTAAATTGTTACATCCTAAAACGAACGGCACCACTTTGTTTTGCTTCTTTTTCTGCTGCACCTATACTCTAGGTCAGCATTTCGCTCCTTGATGTGTTATATTCTTTACTTTGAATCCAATTTTATTTAGGGTGGCATCAAGAGGTTTAGCCCTTGAAAATTTGTAGGAAAAAACATGTTTGCTGTTCAATAATGGTTGATTGCTCAATGTTGCTGCTTTGCGCATCTATTACTTGAAACTAAAAAGTGTAAAACCTTTTTAATGTGTGTGCTAAAATATCATGTTCCCCGTTTGATTGTTTATTTGTTTAAAGGAATGTATATTTGTTTTAAAGAATCAATGAATTTTTTTTACAGTAAATTATGTTTTTTCCCCCTTATTGACTTTGATAAAATAGCCAACATATTACTTAAAATTATGTTGTTGAATATATAGGGATTAACTCCTACTATTCTTCTGTTTTGAACAAAATTTTAGTAACTGTTACATTCAACTCTATTCTTCACTTCCCACCTAATCATTTTGACCATAGCCTCTTCAGAAGGTAGTCTTCCTTGATTAATACTAGCATTCCTCTGAAACCAAATATGACACATAGTAGAGCAGAATGCCAATCTAGACACAATTCTTATCCTTGATCATAATCTCTTGCCAACAGAACTTTGGGATTTTTTTTAAGGCACCAGCTTATTATGATTCACCATATATTTATCGAGAATGAACAATCACAAAACAAGTGATGCCTACTTTCAATTATCTTTTTACAAAGAACACACTGAGTATCAAGATTAGCACTCCATCACTACACATTTAATCTGTTGTGGACATTTTGTTGTGAAATGTTAGCCTTAACCAGCCTATAAACACATGCTTTGGATTTACTTTGGGAAACCAGATGATGATCTTCACGATTTAAACTTGGGGAATTTCTTCCTAATACAGTTTCATGCACCCGCACAAGAATATGTCATTGTTTTCTCAGTAATCCAAATTAGCATACTTTCCCTTCCATATTAGTTTGTAGTTTATATACCATAGCTGTCCAATAAAAACTTCAAGTACCATCTAAATGCTTCAGATTTTGTGGCATTTAGAAACTACTATAACATACAAAATTATTGTGAAAGCCTCAAGAACCCTTTAATATGCATGAACCTGCCATCATCTAAATGAGAGTTTCTAATTTTTTTTTTTTTTGTATTTATCTGTTTAATGATTCGTTATAGTAAATATATATAAAATGAAGTGGGGCAGTTATACATTCAGATTAAAACTGTAGCAAGCTCAATTTTTTTAGGCAATATAGCATTTGTTTTTGCATTTGTCCAAGATTCCAACTAGCCTAAATTAAGTCAAGTGCTTAAATAATTAGACAAATTAAATGGAATCTAGCAAAACCTGAAGGATATAAAGATGAAAAAAAAAAAAAAAATCCACGTACTTCTATTGATCCACTAATTCACTAATTGTCTTTGATTAATGTTTTCTATTTGTCCATGGATCTTTATTATTATAGTTTGCTTGAATGTTGATTTTCTTTTTACTTATCTCATACTTCGTTCACTCAGAGTAAGACGAGTCATTGAAGTAGGATGATGTAAACTGAATAATGAATTAAGCAATTATGTTAGTGTAAAATACTTTCTTTGTTTAATTAAAGCGCTTCACATGCAATTTTGTTTTGTTTGTTCAACTGCCTTTTGTTTATTTATTGTTAAAATACTTTCTTTGTTTTCATAATTATAATTGTTTGTTCAATGTTGTTCAAGATCATCTTTTGTAAGAGTTGAATCTATCTTCACCAAAATGTATAAATATTGTCTAAATTTGTTGGATTCTTCTTCATATGCAAAGTTCATGGTTCTTTGTTTTGATGTTTTGGTGTATTTCTTTCCTAATTGTTGAATTGCTCATTTGTTAGTAGAATAGTGACTACATTTATCTGTAAGTTCATGGAATTAAGTTAAAGCACTAAACTCTCAAAAATGGAATAGACATGGTCAAATCATATTTTATGTAATTGCATGTGTTATGATACTGGATTTAAAACTTAGAAGTTGGCATATACAATTTACCTTTGGCAATTGGTTGTTGATGTGATTTAGAATGAGTGAAAATATTACTAAGTTTTCTTATTCATAAAAGTCACTGATCATATGACATTGAACTATTATGTTTTATTTACAAAATATTTGAAGGTAAAGCCATTATCATACAAAATTGGTTGAGAACTTATTAGCACTTTTGAGTTTGTACTGCTTGGTTGTGGCCAAAGATAATCAGATTTATGCCTAGGCTTAATGATTGACATTGGAAAGAAAGAAGGGAAAATTGATGGTTTTTGTGATTGTAATCTTTTTTGGTAATGAGATTAACCCCCTTTGAGAGAGTTAGAAAGATAAGAAAAAAAGAACACCGTTAGAGAACTCTGAGACACTAGAGAGGAAATGATAGGCAATGGGTTTTTTGCCTGCTACCTATTGATCTTCCTTAGCCCATGCCAAAAAGCCGTATGTTTAGCCCCTTTCTTCATTTCAATCAATTTGCTTTCCTTCTCTTTATGTTTACATTTCTGTTCCTTTTCACTTTTAAATTTTATTTTCCTATGCTAGAAATTTGCATATTTATTTAATATATTTTCTGAATAACTTTTTGTTATTCAAGTTTAATCTTCTCTACTCATGCAACACATTAAATTCTCTGTATCCTCCACTACCAATTGAATTTGGTACTGTTCTATATTATTGCTTTAGTTAATGTTTCCATTGCTGCATTGGAATTTGGAACATGATCTAATCAAGGCAAATAAAAGTGTAATGGGGTTGAAATAAGTTGTATATACTTAATATGTACATACATGGCATTTGGTGATTGAGTTGCACTGCTTTATTGTGTGTTTTCTCTTATTGCATATATGGCAGTTGGGAACGAATTTGTAATGAAGTCTTTGATCATTTGTCCTCTGGTTCATACAAAACATTTTTATATTCTAGAAGTGACATAACTTTTGTTTTCATGGATTTATAAAATATAAGATTTAGTTATATTTGCATTATGGTACAAAGTAACATATGGCAACAATATAGCAAGTGAGTTTCATCAATTAGATTCTCTTGTTGCTATTTAAATGATTCCTTAGCCTATAAATTATTATAATTCAATTAGTAGTGGTGCCATAAAAGTTTTGTCATGAAAAAGTGCTAAGCTTAATTGCTATATTCTCAGAGCTGGGACTCAAGTAAATTTCTCTACAGGTATGTTGTTTGTTTCAATACTTCAATTTCAAGTAGCTTCTTCGATACTTCAAAAAAAGATGCTTAGTTTCAATGATAAATTATAATTTGTTATGGTTGTTTCTAATTCCGTGAATAAACTTTATTTGTGTTAAGAAGCAACATAAGCACAAAGTTTATTTGAAGAAATTGTTAATGTTACAATATCATTAGTTGCTTGAAAAAAAGGTCCCTCTTTCCCCATAACTTATAACATTCTAGTGTAGTTATGGCTATCACAATTAGATTGCAAAACTAATTTATTACCAGTGCTACGTAGGAGTAGATGGAATCCACCACCTGCTATATGATTTAAAGTATATTGGGCTATTCATTTTTTGCAAAATACTGATGTTGCTGGTTTAGAAATTGTTATAAAGGGTAGCTTTGTGCAAATAATTACAGGTCCTTCTAAAAAAATTAGGGTTGTTTGTTGTGTCTTGATTTGATCTTAATGTTGGTATTTTTTATGTTATTATTGAAATAGCTAGAGGTTTAGCAAGTGATCTTTGCTATGTAATCATCTAATTCCAAAATTCAAAGCTTAGTTGCTGCTATTTTAATATTTTATACTATGTTGCCAGGATTTCGTTAGGGGAAATTCAATTTCATTCCAGCCAAGCTAAATAGGGTTGTAATTTTAGCTAATTATGTAGGGTGAGGCTATCTTCATTCTCATAATTCCTCTTTTCTGTACATTGTTACAACATTATCTTCAAAATCCTAAATTCCTTGATGTGAGACTAGTAACTTTTCATATGAAATTCAAGGAATCTTGGAATTTTAAATTAACATAAAACATGCAGGCCAAACAAGATGTTTAAATTTACATTCCATCCCATCTCTCTCTTTTTGTGTCATTGCTTTGGTTTTTTGATTATTTTTATATAATAATAATGATTTTATTTTCCCTTCCATATTAGTTTGTAGTTTATATACCATAGCTGTCCAGTAAAAGCTGCAAGTACCATCTAAATGCTTTAGATTTTGTGGCAATTAGAAGCCACTATAACATACAAAATTATTGTTTAAGCCTCAAGAACCCTTTAAAATGCATGAACCTGCCATCATCTGAATGAGAGTTTCTGACTTTTTTATTTTTGTATTTATCTGTTTAATGATTCATTATAGTAAATATATATAAAATGAAGTGGGGCTGTAATACATTCAAATTAAAATTGTAGCAGGCCCAATTTTTTTAGGCAATATAGCATTTGTTTTTGCATTTGTCCAAGATTCCAAACTAACTTAAATTAAGTCAAGTGCTAAAATAATTAGACAAATTAAATGGAATCTAGCAAAACCTGAAGGATATAAAAATGAAAAAAAAAAAATACACATACCTCTATTGATCCACTAATTCACTAATTTTCTTCGATTAATATTTTCTATTTGTCCATGGATCTTTATTATTATAGTTTGCTTGAATGCTGATTTTCTTTTTACTTATCTCATACTTTGTCTTACATTTTGTTCATTTATTCTATTTCTGTTTCAATTGGCTTTGATTTGCATGTTTTAGCTAGCTTCTATCTTTACAAATTGATTTCTTAAGCCAATTCTCCCTTTTACTTATTTCACATCCTTACCGCTACTTTTTGTTATTTGAATTTGAATTAAAATCCGGATGATTCTCTCTCTCTTTCAATGTTTTGGCGTCAGATTATAATCTTTATTTTTCCTACTTTACTAACATTATAATCTTTGTAAATGGCAACGAATATTTGTTCCAACTGCATCTTGATGAATATAATTTGAAGTATGGAAAAGAAAATTACACGGTTTGAAGATTTTGGAGATGGAAATTTTACATAAGCAAGATGACTCACGTAAAGTTGAAGAACATTAGGCAATTGAAGCATACTTACCTCACCTTGATACACATAATTTACTATACATATCTAACTGATACATAAGAATCAAAATTATTGTAGGACACAATGGAGGAAATTGTAAGAAAATCAAGGAAGGACAAGTACATAGCCAGTCAAAATATAGAAATAGGAGAAACATTTGTTCAAAAACCTGAAATAACTGCTCCTACAACTACTGAAGATGGAAGAACTGGTCATAAAAGAATGTCACTCCAAATGCTTCGAAAACGTCAAAAGGGTACTAACCAAATTGCATCAAAGAAGAAAAAAAATATGAACTTTAATGTATATACTACCTTACTCTATTAGTCTTTATGTATTTCATTGTATTGTTAATTTTTTTTTTTATTATTTCTTTAGAAGAGTAAACTGAATGTGCTGTTAAGTTACTGCGACTGCCATATTTCCTTTACGAATTATCATATTAAATCTCCAATATACATATGTTTTTGTTTTAATCTGTTTAAAATCTGAAAATTTGGTAATTTTGACAATCTTTCTTATCCTGTTATTTCATTAAAATTCAAATGTGTAACATTCACCAGGTGTTCTCAAGAAACATTGCTGGATATAGCTAATAGGTTAGGATAGCTTTACTATCATTCTTATCCTTTTGACTTCTACTTTTTCAATTCCACATTAAAATGATAAGATTTTTTAATGTTCCAAAACCATAAACTTAGATTGAGAAGCACTTGGTAGAGTTATATGAAGCTCTCTATGTTGTTGGTAAATACTTTAATAAAGAAAGGAGGAGGGTAGAACATACCATCCATCCTGGCTTCTCTCACATTTGCTTTAGTCCTATGTAAGGTAGTACACTTCCAAAGTTTCTTATTGAGTTAAAATAAAGGAAAGCATTATGAAATTGATATTTCATTATATTTTCTCTTTGACACTTTATTTGCTGTCATCTTCAACAGCATGATCAAATGATTAAAATAAATACATTTTGCCCTTTTGTTCTGTTGCAGTAAAGTGAGAAGTATGATGAGTTGAGGTTTGAGTACAAAGTAGATTTACTTGCTAGGTTGACCATTATTTTAAGTTATGTGTATTTGGCTATCTGTCCTGTAGTAAAACCAAAATGTCTTCAAGGAAGTAATTTCATTAAATTATTAGTAGGTTATTCTACTAGAGTTCTAATTTTGCGGATGTTATTAGTAGGTAATTCTATTAGTATGTTCCTGCTACAGGTGTACAAGTCTATCATATTGGATTGTTGCATTGTTCAAGAGCTACTATTGCATTAAGGTTGCATCAATCAAGTATTACTGTTGTATTTAGTGATGAAATACTCATTGACTTACTGTAATAATTAATCAGTAGTTGAAATTTACAAGAGATGTGAAATGATTCCTATTTTTTTTCTCTCTTTTTTCTTTCTACACATTTTATAATACATTTGATTAATTAAATTTATAATTATTCTCTTTTTTTCTATTTTTTTTTTCTTATTATTTCTTCCTTCTCTCCAGTTAAGTTTCTTTCTTAGGAAAACATTTAAAGAATATAAGTTGCTTTGTAAGGAGTACTATTAAATGAACTAAGAAATATGAGTTAGTTTTGATATAAGCTTTTCAGTTGGGTTAGTGATATAGTGAAAAGGTAGAAGCATGAGCACAATGTAATTTGTCTAGCTCCTCTGTAAATACCACCAAAGTTCAAAATGTGAAGTTGTATTTCTATTGTAAAAATATACAATATTTTTTCTTTGATACTTAATTTGTTGTCATTTTTAACAACATGATCAAATGACTAAAATAAATACATTTTCCCATTGTGATGTTGTTGAAATGTGAGAAGTATGATGTGTTGAGCTTTGTGAAAAAGAAAAAGAAAGATCATCTATCTTAGCATTTATCTAGTGATTGTGTTTGTGTAATGTGTAATGAGCATTGACTTTACTGTGTTTGTTGAGTTTGCATCATTTTTACATATTTGATAAAATATGTTTGGTCTTGCATTTTATTATTGTCATTTTTTTCCCCTCCCAAATGAAAGGCTTTGGAGTGCTATCTGTTGAGTCTAAATTGCTGAATTATTTGATTGGTTGCACTGGATGTCATATGAGCTTGCTATATTTTTTTGTAGAATATTTGTGTGGACCGCGTAACAATAGATTGTATAGATTAGGGGTAGCTATTCGTGATAGTGCAAGCCAATGTATATGAGCAATGTGTGTAAAATTAGAAGTAGGGAATGACCGTATTGAAGTGTAGGCTATAAGATTACAAAGTGTAGTGCTTTGTGAATTTAGGGCTTCAAGAAGTTGAAGTATAGTGCGTAGTAAAAAATTTGATAGATGAACTAAAGTCAGTTGGTCCACTAATTTGCAAATTGCCTAGATCCTTAATAATAGTAGTGGGCTTGACTCTTCTATCAGGAATATATGTTTCTCTTATCATCTTCCTCGAAGCAACATATGAAGCAAAGAACTATATTGATGTAATATATTGGCTAGAGGAGTCCCTTCCATGTATTATGAGTCTAATAGACAGTGATGTACCTGTTACTTAATGATAATATTAATATTAAAGTATACACCATAGTTTTATTCACACACACACACACACACACAAAGGTGTCTCTATTAAGGAAATCCAAAATATTGTTATTTTTCCAACAATCTAGAAACATTTTTAGGCATGTATGATTAGAGATTCCAAACATGTAGATATCTTCATACAAATGTATTTTTAGTGTAGTTACTCCTTTGTTTGATATTCTGTGTGTACTTAGATACATTTTAGTAGAGATTATTATTTTTAAAATAAAAAAATAATAATAAAAAAAAAAGAAAGTCATTTTATCCATTTCAAAACCATATTACCTTCAAGCAAAGTAAATATCTGAACAACTAAGCATCCACCCCCTTCCATAGTTTACCATCACATTAAGTATAATATATTAAGTTGATTGTTTTTTAATTCATAAAATGATCCAGCACAATGCGCGGGTTAAATGCTTGTGTATATAAAAGCAGAGACTTCATGTGGGAGTGCATGAGGTAATGCCATATGGCACTCTAATATTGCATTTAGCCTCTTTAACCTTCTCTCATTTAACTTTTTTTTACTATTACTCAAAAATCATGTTAAATTTTTTTATTGTTATCTAAAAGATGGGTTGCTGAAAATTAGACCAAATCAGACTGAACCTTATGAAAAACCCAATTCCACTTATTCCCCTATATATTATGACCCAGGCATGATCCTTTCCCATGTGTAGATGAAAGCGAAGACTCTAACCCACTTACAAACTCTCTTTCTCCTCCCCCATGTGTAAATGAAACTTGAAAGCCAAGATTATGACTTACGTAGAAGCTCTTTTCCTCCGTACAAAATTTCCTTTAGACTACACATACTCTTCAGCTTTTTTAAAAATAATGGCTTGTAGTCCAAATTCATTGATCCCATCTAACAAAACCAACATTCCTACTTATTTTTCAAGTATTAATTCAATCTTCTTGTGACCAACATGCGTCCTTGGTGTAGTGCTTACTCCACAAGTATAAGTGCTTGTGGGGTGTGGTGGGCAAGGGCCGGGGTTCAAGTCTCTAGAAGGGAGCTTCACACGCATATACACTTAAATTAGGCTAAAGTAGAAATTCTATCTTGTATATAAAAAAAAAAGTAAATTAGGCTAAAGTAGAAATTCTATCTTGTATGTATAAAAAAAAGAAATCAATCTTCTTGTGTAAACCAATGGAGATGTACAGTCAAGGAAAATATACAATCACTCTAAAAAAAAAAATGAAACGTACAATCTAACCTTAACAGTCTCACTACTCTATTTTCTCTTCTTCTTCCAAAACCTCTCTCTCTCTCTCTCTCTCTCTCTCTCTCTCTCTCTCTCTCTCTCTCATTTTGAGTGGTACATTAGGATTCCCCAAATCTATATATTACTAAAAATTAAAGCGTAGCATTTAATATTGTTATGCTCATGTTGAGCCACATCAGCAGTCACGTCATCATTTTTTATTCCCAATTTTTCTTATATATATTTTTAAACATTTTCACATTTAAGGTGACTTAAAAACTCCATTATTTAAAAATTAAAATATCTTTTAATCATTATTTTTATTATTAATTTTTCAAAGCTCTCCCTCCCTTTTACGGTTTTACCTCTTCATCTTTCCACTACTTTCTACGTTAATATCATTCTTTCTCTACGTTTATATCTTCCTTTATTTTGACTCTTCTTATTCTCAATATCTTACAATAAATTTGACATTTTCTTTTTCACTCTATGCATAGTTTTCTCACACAAAAAAGGTTACTTCTCTCTCTCTCTCTCTCTCTCTCAATTTTTTTTTCATTTTTTGTTTGAATTTTTTATTGCATCAATTTTTTAGGTTGATGAATTTTTGTGTTAACTAGAATTCTACTTTGGGTTGATGCAATTTAGTTTTGTATTTTGAGTTGTTATCTTTTATGTTCTATTTGATTAAATATTATCCTACAACATTATACATATAGTATATAATATAATGTTATTATATTACATGGAATGACTTGGATAATTTGATGTTTATTGCTATATATTTTATTTTTACTCTTTTTTCCTCTCATCTTATTTTATTCAACATTTAAATTTAGTCACATCCTCCATACTATTAAATTATGTAGCACAAATCAAGAAGATGGCTAGACACAAACATGCCTTCCTTTACCATACGTTGGGGGAATCAAAATATTTGTGTGATAAAGGGTCATACAATTTATAATTTAGATAGCACCCTTTGAATGTGTCTGGGCCCATAGATTGATCAATTTGTAGACTTAAAAGGCTATTGAGAATGAAATTTTGAATCAAGTCTAAAAAAATATGAACTATTATATATCATTTAGATAAAAACTTTAATCATAAATACATTAATATTTTTTTTGCCACAAATTTAAATCATGCAAACATAATAATTTTATATTACATGTTAGCCATCATCTCCACTTCTTCTTCTTCTTCTCAAAAATATTATGTATCATCTTTAAAGGATGCCAACAATATTGATCTTATGAGAAAAGTTACATAAAATATTGAGAAAAAAATGTTTTATACTACAATCTACTAAAAATGTTTTTTAAATATTTAAACCTTTCTACCTTTTATATTACTAACGTGTTTTACAACTACCACATGTGTTAACTTAAGTCTTTATACTCTTAAGTTGTTTCGGTAAAAAGAAAAAAAAAATAAAAAAAAGGTTGTCACAAAAGAGTTCATCTAAAGTTTTTTGTAAGATAAAATATCTGTTTTTAAGGCCACCAAACTTGATAATTTTCAAATGATGGAACCACTCGCAACAATATTTGCATAGTTATATAGTTCCAGCTAAAGCAATCCCTGTACTTTTAGTCTTTAGAAAACACACATCTACTAGTCGTTAAACATTTATCTTGGGTAGTCTTAACGTTTCATATAATTTTACCTTTACATATTCATCTATTCTAATTTAGATTTAAAAAAAAAAAAAAAAACTTCGATTTAGATATTTATTAGTAAACAATGAAATAATGATTCATGAATAATAAAAATAATAATAAATTATCTATTCATATTTATCTTGTGCGGTTGTAGCTTTACATATAATTTTGCATTTATATATTCATCTACTTTAATTTAGATGTTTATAACTTAATAATGAAATCTGTAAACAAGGTAATTAAAACAATCATATTTCTACAATTCAAAAAGTCGCAATTTCTTTTTTCAGAAAAAGGCCTTTTACATTTTCTTGGAATTATTTTTAAATTTTTTTTTATAAGACCTTTGACATACCACTAACCTAACCACTTCATCAATTTAAAAAAATTTAAGGCTCATTATTACCTTGTTAATATATTATGGATATCTTAATTGATTGAGACCAAACTAGAGAAATGCCTTTCATTTTTCCTTGAAAATTCAAAAGGGGGAAAAAAACGTTTGATATACCACTAACGTAACTACATCTATAAATATTTAAGCCATCTGTGATATCTATTTCTTATTGATAACCATAAAATTTACAACTAGCAAGGGAGCATACTAAGTAATAAAGAATAAATGAAGGAAAAAAAAAATGAAATCAAATGTCAATTAATAACCGCTATTTGGAAAATAAAAAAGGTGGTCAAGAGGAGTAAGAAATAATAAAAAAGATATGGCTATATAGAGGACATTGAAAAATTTATAGTGCAATAAAATCAACTAATACATTCACTTAATTAAATCAATAATCAACAATTAAATATAATAATACAAAATTTAAGCTTAAAACTAATCAAACTCTAACTAGGAAAATTATATATATATATATATATATATATATATATACTAGTCGCTAATCCTTGCAATGCATAGGAATAGCTACTGAATGAGTTTCAAGAATGCAAAAAAAAAAAAAAAAAAAAAAAAATGTAATTTTAATTATTAGTTTTTTTTTAGAAGGAATAAGAGACATAATATTGTGTCTAGTTTAGTTCGTGTTGTATATATAAGTATATACAGGATATGTTGTAATATATATAACAAAAGGTGCTTCTTGAAAGGTCATAACTATTCAAATTGATGCAAATTGGATATACCAAAAAGTGGCTATTAAAAAAAAATATGCCTATTGACCAAAAAGGTGTTTGTTAAACAAAATGGTGTCTATTGAACAAAAACGTACCTATTGAATGAAAATGTGTCTATTGACTAAAAATGTGTTTGTTGAACGAAAATGTGTTTATTGACTGAAAGGGTACCTATTGAATGAAGATGTGCATATTGAATAAGAACGTGTCTATTAATGTCAATATTGAATAAAAATGTGCCTGTTGAAAGGGTCATAATCTTTTAGATATAAATAGTGGTTCATATTCATTTGGTAACTTTTTCTCAACTTCTTCTCTTTCATATTTCTTAGAAATACACAAAACATGTGAATCTTTTTCAAAATTGCTATTTGTAGAACCCACTAAACTTAGTTATATCTTGGGAACAAATTTGTAGTAACCCTTTAGTAACTCGTGTGGGGGCAAATATTGTCTAGGGATAACATTCAATTATGTCTCCAAGTCAATCATTATTATTCACTTTTATATTATTAAGATTTTGTCTATTTGATTTTGCTTTTAAACACTCAACTGCGTTATGTATCTTTTTTTTTTTTTTTTTCTTCAGAAAAGCATTAAGTATCCTTTAATTTCATTTCCTAGTTTATATTCAGGAAGACATGGTAGAGACTAAAACCCTTTGAAATTGATGGTCATGATCATAGTGAGAATTGTACCATAAAAAAATGTAGAAGTATTATAAGATTCTCTATATATGTGTTCGCGTGAAAGCAAGGATGAAATTTATGGAATTGTGAAAATGAGTTTATAAAATCCTTTTTTTTTTCATGATAATTACTTAGAATTTTGAATGTGAATTGTAGAACATATAAAATATTTAGTTCGGAATAGTTTGAATTGCTTATTACTTTTTCTTGCTATCTTCTTGGGTTGTTACTTTGCTTGCATGAATACAGAGGGAATTGGCAATATAATAAAAAAGAATATAAATTAAAAACTGAAAATTAAAAATTATAATAGTTTATTCTTTTTTCTTTTTACATTGATAATCAGTCTGGAGCGTATTCAATTCAATATAACTTTGAATATTGAGTTGCAAATTTTTAGATATATAAAAATACCTCCGGCTTGCACTTTTAGCACTTCACACTTGAATAGTTTGAATTGTCTTGCGTGGTTAATTGATAAGTGCTGCAAATACTAATAAATACCCAACGGAATGGTGCAACTGTACACCAACAGTAGGAAAAATAGGACTGACACGGTTTGGAAAAGATATATCTTTCTGTGTTTTTAATCACAAACGTGACAGCAATTTATGTAGCCACGTGGCGCAATGAAAAACGGTCAACAAAAAGTTAAACGCTTCGGTTATTAATTATTACTAGTCGTTAACCCGTGCGATGCACGGGAATAACTATTGGATGATTTCAGGGAAAAAAAAAAGTCATGACCTTTCTTATTAGATATACCGAAATGTGTCTATTAAAATGTCATAACTCTTTATATTTGATAGATATTAAAGGTGTCTATTAAAAGAAAATGAATCTATTGACCGAAAAGTTGCCTATTGAATAAAAATGTGTCTATTGATTGAAAATGTACATACTGAATGAAAATGTGAATATTGAAGAGTCATAATCATTTGGGTATGAATAGTGTTTCATATTCATTTGGTAACTTCTTCTCTTTCATCTTTCTTAGAAACACAAGCAACTTGTGGATTTTCTCCAAAATTACTATTTGTAGAACCCAATAAACTTGGTTGTGTCATGGGAAAAATTTTGTGCCCATACACTATTGCATATAAAAAGCCAAAAAATATAATTAGACTAAGAACCAGTTATATATAAAACCGTAAATTTATATGGTGCGAAAATCTCATTCAAACTCAAAATAAATTTCAACTAATACATAAATTTTTTTATTACAACAGTCAACGATGAAACAATAAGAATATAAATTGTGAAGTGCAAATATGCCATAATGCACATTAAGTACCACATGTTTGATTTTAATTACCATTATACTTTGATTTTACCACCAAAGTCTGGCCATTCCAAGCATGATAATACAATCTTATACAAATTAGAACAAAAGTAATAAATATGCCAACAAAACAGAATAGTTAACAGGGTATATTATAATATTGAAGATAACGTTTCAACCAATAATAATACACAATACCATTCTTAGAGGAAAATATTAACATAAAGCAATTGCGTAGGATTCAATTTTTTACAATGGCCAACAATTAATGTATTTGTCTAAAAAGGTATCTACTTCTTGATTATGTTGAAGACATGGCCATTTCATAAATTATAATACAATATTGCTCTATATTATGGCCATAAGAAAATATTAAAACAACCTGTAATATTGTCTTAAACCAAATCTCCATTTTAACTACTTGATTCAAACCCAAATGTTAAAATTTGAATGGAGATGAGGAAATACAAACAATAACTCCAATAACCAAATATGCTTAAACAAATAATCAAATCCATTAAGCCAGAAAAAAATGCAAATTTAAACTCATTTTACAAAGTCAAACGATGCACAAATAACAATATGTTACGTAACTTTGGCACACAAAGTTTAAGGCAAAAAGTATGTAACCGAATGGTATAACACCATCTTCTGAAAAAAAAAAAAAAAAAAAAAAATAGTATAACACCATGACCAATATTTTGAGCAATTTCTCAATCTTGATTGATCGAATTATTTTCTAACCTGTTCATCAAGGGTATATAGCACCAATAATGTTGTTTTCTGATTTCTGTACTCCTCTAGCATAAAAGAAATTGGGAGAAATTGGAAGTGAATGTAAATACACAAAGAGATAGTTAAAAGATATAGTATTGGTAGTAAATTTGTATTGAAATGGTTTGTTTAATCCATCAAATGAAAAGACACAACTTTTCGGTGTTTTAAAATGTAAACATGTCACAAATTTGTATAGCCACATGGCATAATAAGAAATGGTTAACAAAAAGTCAAACTTTTCGACTATTAGTTATTACTAGCCTCATCCCACGCGCTTCGCGCGTGATGAGGCTTTTTTTTAAGTGGTAGTAGCAAAAAAAAAAAAAAATCTATGTTTTTTATTATATATATAATTTTTATTTTGAGAATCTAATTTATAAGTGGATAAATAAATTTGAAAATCAATAGGAAAGAGTTTTTTAGGCAATGTTTTAGTGGAAGATAAGGTTGTATTTTTACTAGATTGTCCTTTAGTTTTATCTCTACTTAAACATAGGAATGTAAGGGTATTTTAGAAAAAAAAAATCCGTATTGTCCTTTAGTTTTTTTTTTTTTATATATATATTTAATTTTTTTTGATAGGATATTTAGATTTGTGTTTGAATAAATGTGGAGTGTTTAACTTATTTTTCTATTTAAAAAAAAATAAACATATAGTTATTTTGAAAAAGTGGGTTAGTGGAAGAGTGTTCTTATTTTATAGGCAATATTTTAGTGCAAGTTAGACATGTATTTTTACCAAACTATCCTTTAGTTTTACCTCTACTTAAATCTAGGGGTGTAGGAGTATTTTGGAACAAAAAAAATCCGATTCAAACAGGGGTAATTGCTTAAATAATAGTATAGATATATATATATATATATATATATATATAATCATAATGTTCATACACCATGAATTAAAAAAAAATTAATGAATAGTTCTACCTCTTATTTAATGTCTATATTATGCAAATCATCAATCAATAAATATATGATAATCGCAAAAAACATTATAGACAAGATTATGAAAAATATGATAAAGCTATTTAAAAAAAAAAAAAAAACTCTTTATAAAGTCTAGGGACTAAAATAGTATTTTTTTCATGTGTGTATATATAATAAAAAAGCATGCGTGTGTGTATATATGTGTGTGGAAGTTGTCTTGATAAATATATTAGCATCGCAATTTGGCTCTCCCAAACAAAAATTCTTGGCTCCGCCCTTGGCTACAAATCTCTTATTTCACCCCATATATGTTTCATGCTCGTTTCACCTTATCAACGCTAATGACACTAACATAATTCCCTAAATTCAACGGCATCATTAGGCAAAAAAACCTTAGAGAAAGGTGGCCAAATAATCTGATTACCTAAAATCAACACTAAGCCAAACCAACTTCACTGCACCATGAAACTCAGGGCTTAAAATTACCAAAAATCAAAAGAGCCACTACTTAAAGAGCGGTAACTAGGGATTTTAGACATCCTTAGATGCCTCTATAAATGCCAAGTGGGTGGAAACATTAAAATAATAATAATAATAATAATAATAATAATAATAATAATAAAATAAAGCTCCACCAACCTTAAACCCCTTTATTTACTATTGCTCCACGAAAAAACACAACGTCCTCATGCCACATACAGCATAGGCCAAAATTTTTTGGATTCTTGACCACATGTGAAAATCCTCTCTCTGCCCTACCAAATCACTCTAAATTCTCTCTTTTGTCATATTTTAAAACCAATCACTATTGCCTTTTGTATTTATCCTTTAACTCCTTTGTGTGTGTGTGTGTAAGTTAGCGCTTTTTGTGTGCAGTTCTTGTGACAACGTCGCTTGCCTTTACCACAATACATGCTGTCGAGAGTTGTAGACTTAACTCCCTGTAGAAGACTAAATTTCTTAATTCGAAATAAATCAAACAAGTAAAACAGTTTCACAAATGTGAATTTGTATTGATAAATGTGTGGTACAATTCTCTGTGTTTACAAAAGAATGATCCTCTGATTCGATCTCCTTGAAAAATTTGTGATGTGATTTTGATTCGAACACAAGATATCCTTCAATTTGGCTGAAGGATGGATCGAAGATCTTTGAAACGGAATTACAATGAATCTCTTGCTATGAGCTTGTTAGAAATTCTTTGTTCTTCACGTTCTTTGTGTGTTCTTCATCTTCAAAGGTTTGTAGTGGAAGTTCTTCGGGGCTTTAGAGGCTTGAATCCATAGAGCTTCGCTGTTTTGTGGTTTAGATAGCTTGGTGTCCCCAAATGCCTTAGGAAGGCTTCTATTTATATGAGTTTGGGGATGGGTGAGCGACATATGGCGGAGTCTGATTAGTGACACATGTCACAGCCTGATTGGTCTGCTTATGTCATCACTTACACACGCCAGATTGCTTGGGTCATCGCTTACACACACTGACGTGCTTGCATCATTGCTTACACGCGCCTACATGTGATTAGCTTTTTGCATGCTTTTCATGTTTTTACCTTAATGGAATTTGGCAAATTTTTAGTAGTAGTATATGATACTTTGTAATTAGCCATACTTTGTGGACTTGGTGGCATGACATGTCAGCTTGTGATAGGCCGAGAATTTTCCCCCTCTACAAATGCCCCCTCGAGACTCGTTCACATAAATAGCTTCAGAGTGTGGTGAGGGAATGAGTTCTCGAAAAGAATGAACTTAGTACTTGACTCTTCAAATGTAGTGGTTGAAGGTGGTGGAGCCTTTAGCAGGATGAAGTAATTTCAAAAGAGTAGACCCACCCATACGACTTGCTTGCATCATTGCTTACACGCGCCTACATGTGATTAGCTTTTTTCATGCTTTTCATGTTTTTACCTTAATGGAATTTGGCAAATTTTTAGTAGTAGGATATGATACTTTGTAATTAGCCATACTTTGTGGACTTGGTGGCATGACGTGTCAGCTTGTGATAGGTTGGGAATTTTCCCCCTTTACAAATGCCCCCTCAAGACTCGTTCACGTAAACAGCTTCAGAGTGTGGTGAGGAAATGAGTTCTCGAAAAGAATGAACTTGGTACTTGACTCTTCAAATGTAGTGGTTGAAGGTGGTGGAGCCTTTAGCAAGATGAAGTAATTTCAGAAGAGTAGACCCTCCCATATGAAAGGCTTTGATGAGACTGAAAATTTGTCTACGAGTATTTGAATGTACTTGCATGACTGAGCCTTCTTAGTAGAGGTTAAGTCGAAGTAATTTCAAAAGAGTGTTTCATGGTACTTGAAGTGGGTTAGTGAAGCTGAAAGTTATTTACAAGAAGTTGGATGTACTTGCAAGATTGAATCATATTGGCAAAGATTAAGCTGAAGCAATTTCAGAGGAGTATTTTGGATCGTTGGCGGTGATCACAAGGTGTTAAAGATGGAGAAGAAGTGAGGATGTTGGCTGGGTACAGCATGCAGAGCTGTGGAGTTGGCCTCCCATTTTTAAGAACTTCTGGTGAAGTTATATCCGAAGGATATACTTCGGATCACAGAGAGATCATGTGGGAAAGTGATTGAATGTGCATGTGTTATGATATCACTTGGGTTAGGTTGAGGTAATTTCAGAAGCTTATGGATTTTGGGTCTGGTGGTGGTGATGATGAAGCGGATGGAGATGAAGCAAAGTGAATGGGTGAAACACAGACACTATGGCCCTGGCCCTGTACGTTGGGATCCCTCTGGTGTAGATGTTTTTGGGAAGTACACCTTGGGATACGGGATTGATTGCATGCTAAATGAGGTCCAATAGTAAGTCGTTGAATGTGCATGTGTGATGGGACCATGCTAACGGACATTAAGTTGAAGTAATTTCAGAAGCTTATTTTTTGAAATTCTTCAAGCCAGTTTTAAGCTGGAGTAATTCTAGATTGTGTGTTTTAAGGTACCAGCAACGATGACCTTTGGGCCACATGTTGGTGAGAACATGGAATAAGGCTTTAGCGACCATTTATCAGCACCAAAGGTTGATTTCTAATGAGCTGGTACCTTGGAGGTCATCGTAAATGTTGGATGGGAGACAATTTGTAGATTCCCCCAACACCTTTTACCAACTTCACCTAATGCCACTTGTTGGGAAAGCACAACAAAATGAAAGGTGGAGCTAACTTGCAATCCTGGTTTTAGAAATCGGCCGAGTTGCTATTCGCTTCGAATCGCTACTTCTAATAGGAGAGGAAGCAGTTGGAGAGAGACTACGGGAGCCCTAATCTTAGGATCAGGTGTCTCTGCTGGACTTAGATTTCCTGGGCAACAAAGTCCAAGGAAGCACGGAACGAAAATGTAGACCTTGTTATGAATAACTTTATGGACAAATGTGGTCGTTAAGTGAGGAAACAAAATTTGTTTGGACCTTAAAACAATGATGATGTTGCGAGAAGGGTTTCTACTGAACCATGAGAGGGTTGATTTCAAACCGACTATGAAGTAATTTCGGTTGCTAGGTGTTGAGAATGATGAGGCCACAGTGAGAAATGGTTGTGAGAAGGAGGATTTGAGAATTTGAAAGAAGCAAATCTTCATTTCGTGATTTAGTGTGTTTTTTTTTTTTTTTTTTTTTTTTGAGTTTTTGATGAATTCGGCCCTTCTATTTATAGCGGAGAGATGAAGAACGGTAGTTGGGTAGTTGAGAATGACGGATGAAATTTTTTGGTGAGAATGGTGGATTTGAACAGTAGGCACCAAAATGGAGTGGTAGGTTGAAGACTGGTAGGCACTGAATGGAAATGGTAGGCTAAAGTAGTGACCCAATGTAATTTCAAGTTTAAGACATATTTGTGAGAGTTTATCTGTTCTTTGAAAGGGGAACCTTAATGAAGTCTGGAGGATAATCTTGGGGGAATCCAGACTAAATGGATGATCTCAAATTCTGACCTTGAGAGCTTAAATTTTGGACACTGCTAGTACTTTGGAGAAGTGGGTCAGATTGGTGGTTTCCAAGTCCAAACAAATAAGCTAATTTCAAAAATAGAGTCTTTGTGAAAATCTGAGTAGGACAAATTTTGCTCAAGCATCTCGATTTTTGGTCAAAGTTCACATCAAAGCCAACAGCTATAGAATCACACAACTTGAGCAATTTTGGATTCTCAAATGAATAAATAGACCTCAAAATCGAAACGTATGCAAAAAATTGGGCGAGATAGGTCGTTAAAAATTTTGACTTATGGTCAAGATTTGTGCAAAAGTCAACTTTCTAGAAATTGGATTGTTATGCAATTTGCGAGTTTTAGATGCAGAAACAGATCCCAAAATCGGAATGTACTCGAAAAATCGAGTGGGATAGGTCTGTCTTGAAATTTTTTTGACTTTTTGTCAAGATTTATGCAATAGTCAACTTTTTGGAAATTGGACTGTTTGCATAATTTTCGAGTTTCAAATGAAGAAATTGATTCCAAAATCGGAATGTACTCGAAAAATCGAGTGGGATAGGTCCGTCTTGAAATTTTTGACTTTTGTTCAAAGTCAACCATGGTCAAGGCTTTTTTTTTTTTTTTTTTTTTGTGGCAGGTGTTCGGACCGGGTCAAGTCGAATGGGTCAAACTGGGTCGGTCCGAGTCAAATTGGTCCATGGAGGATGACTTCATCCATGACGTCATAGAGTTGGAAATGCACGCATGAGGCGCATGAACTGTCTGCTGGAGGTGCGTGAGAGCGCGTGCAATGGAGGCTGCGATTACCGGACTTGCTGGTGGCACACGGAGGCGCGTGGCTCATCGTTGGGCTTGAAATTTTCAGGTTTGGTAGATCAAATGCCGTAGAAGACCCTGTATGGTCAGTTTTGTGAAATTATGCACAGATTTGCACAGTTTTGAGGGACTAAGCCATTGGTCATCTTGAACTTGTGGTGGCGCGTGGCAGCGCGTGGTAACTCCGTTGTTGATGATCTTTCTGGGTTTTGTACATCGAGGGCCGTAGAAGACTACTGTGGTGTCAGTTTTGTGAAATAAGGTTTGCATTTTCACAAATTTGGATGAGAAATTCGCTGGTCTTTGTTGGATTTTACAGCCTTCTTGGTCTATTTTGGCGCTGGCTCTGACAGGATGATATCTGAGGCGGGACGTAGGTTCAGGGTAACTATTGAGTGTTTTTACTGTTCTCTAGAGTTGGCAGCACAATTTTTTGAACAATATGGTACTCTTTGATGGCCTAGACCTTCTTTCAAAGCCTAGTGCAACAGCTCTACATGACATGCCCCTTCTATAGGATCCTACGCTTTTCTTTTTTCAAGGTTTGGCGTAGTATTTTTTTGAAAGTGTGAATTCCCACTCTTTTTCCCTTTGTTCGCATATTTTTCCTTCTGTCCATTAGCTTCCAAAGACCCTATATAAGGGCACCTAGAGTATGGCTTAAATTGCACAAGTCTATCCTCTAGGCAACATAACACGTAGAGAAATCATGCTCCCTCTCCTTTTTCCTTTTTATTTTTTTATGCTTTGTTTGTACTAACCTTTTTTTTTTTTTTTTTTTTTTTTTTTTTTTTTAAGGCTATCATGATGCTCTTTTTCAAGGATTCGAAGATTGGTCAAGAACCAGCCTTGTTCATTTGTAAGGAGAAAGATGACAAGGATGCAAAGGCTACGACTTTGATTGTTCGTCCGCCCATAATTGGAAGATTTTCAGAGCGATGGGGCCATAACTCTTATCCTCTCAATTTGCCGAAATGGTCACAGGTTGTTGCCCCTGGAGACAATTATCCTTCTTGCTTAGCATCACAAAAATGTTGCCAAATCCAAGCCGTACAACACTTTGGGACAAGAGATAATTGCAAAATGTGCCAATTGGGATTTTTCTTTTAGCGTGAATGGAGGGTTTTCCTATTTCTCCCTTTATTGGGATTGGCTAGAAGATGTGCTTGGCCGGTGTAACCACCTCCTTGATGCGTCTCACCTTTACAATGCTATCCTTGCCTCCTTGTTCACATATGATTATGATGAGAATCTCATGAAGGCATTTTGTGAGTGTTGGAGTCCTTTGACCAATTCCCTCCATACCTCAGTTGGGGAGATTTCCATCATACCGTGGGATCTTTCCATTCTTGGTGGACTTCCTTGCACAGGTGCTTTTTATGACGAAGTGGTACCCATTGTGCAAGAGCTAGAGGGAACCAACGACCAAGGACGGCCTTATCTGCCGTACAGTTGTTGTTACCTTTTTATGGCGTACCATCACCTCCAAAATTGGCTAAAGAGATAAGGGAAGGTAAGTGTTCGTGACTGGATTACTTTTTGGTATAGAGGAAATGAGAGGTACTCAGCTCCTAGGAAACTAGCAAGGTGGACGACCATCCCCAAGTGTAGTCAGAATCCCTTTGGCGTGATAAACAAGCATGGACCATGGTCTGATAAAGAGCACAGGGTCTTTGCGGATCTTCAAGTCGAGGGTGACTTAAGGGAAGAGACTTATTTATCGGCACTTCTTTCCTGTTGGCTGTGCATATTTGTCTTTCCTATCAAGGATCTGAACAGCATCCGTCCAGGCACTTTCAAGATTGCTAGCTCCATGGCCAATGGTCGTCCATTTGGCCTTGCTGCTCCAGTATTGGCTAGTATTTATCGCAGCCTTAACACTATTTCTTCCTCTCCTACTCTGAGCAAGTCTGGAGCTAGTTTTGCTGTCCATTATGTTTATGCATGGGTAGCTCATTTTTTCAAGAGCAATCGTATCACCAATGACAAACTGTCAGATCCTTTGTTGACCAAATATTCTGGTGTAGGTTATGCCTCTCTGTTTAGTGAATTCTCCACCCGAAAGCATATAGAACTGCTACTGACTTCCTTTGGCACGGGCTGCTTTCAAGAAAAGCTACGACCAGACATTCATTGACAACAATCATTTATCAATCCAGAAGTCTGACTACTTTATGAGTCTTCGTTCGGGCTATTTGTCACTTCGATGTGAAGACCAACACGTTGTAGAAGCATATAGTCCTCACAGATTTGGTCGACACTTTAGGTTTCACCAAGACATTCCAGGTGATTTGAAGGAGGAAATCCATACAAGCTCTTTGAAAGATCTGTACCAATTCTACCAATACTCGTTGCAACACAGATTCTAAGGTACTTATTCCAACTTTTGCCATAGACTTTGGAAGCCAGGTCAGACATAGCTATAAACAATGGGGGAAAGGAGTTTGCAGAAATGATTTTACTAAAGAAACAAGTCTCATGGCTGACATCGCCTCCTTCCATGTTAAATCAATAACATCCAACAAGTCTCAAAAGGGAAAGATGGAACTGCAAGACCCATACATTCCACAGCCTCTGTCAAAGTTTACACGGCATCCTCTTGAAGATGACTGTCATTCACAAGAATCATCTGGAAATATTGAAGTTACTCGCAATCAAGGCCCTAAAGGTTCACTTATTGTGCCAGTTAAAGACGCCATTAAAATTTCTGAAGAGGCAATGCATAACGATTTTAACCACAATTGGAGAAATTTGAAGAGTCGAATGAAGGGTGTTAACGTAGGGACTTCCATTGATTGTGCACATCTCCTTTCAAATAGTGAGTCTTCTACTTTGAAGCCATCTACAAAGAGTTTGGATCTCAAAAGACGTAAATTTTCTGATGCTAGTATATCGTCTAAATTTCTGATTGAGACAGAAAGGACTCCTCTCTCATCCTTGCATCTGACCAACCCTCCGGAAGTTTCTACATTTCAAGCCATGGCACACATTTCTTCCGTCCGTAGGAAAGGGGCTTCTATTTTAGGAAATTTCCTTTTAAACAAGCTTTCAAATCTTTCTGTGGACAACATTCCCTCGCAATCTGAAGTAAATGAAATCTACAATGGGATTGAAAGTCTCGGAGTGGAACCTCAACAATTGTGTGAGCATGTTGACAAGCATTGTGAAGGGGTTGCAGATTATTTGAAGATGAAGGAGTTTTTGGATAAACGACCAAGTCCTGCCAACTTAATTCAACGTGAGGTTGAAATTGGACTTCTCCTTTCTGAAGCATCGCACAAGAAAGCATCTTTGAAGACCGAGCTTGATACCATTAGATCGAGGATGGTTAACCTGCGAACTGAGCTCGTCCAATTAGAACAATCATTGTCTCAAATGGAAGCCCTCCAAGTTGAATAGGACAACATTGTGCAAGCCTTAGAAGAACAGCTTGAAGAAGTTAAATCTACTCCCACTGTTGAAGACCAGGATATGGAGGCCTTAGAAAAGATACGAGCCCTGTTGGAAGATAATTGTTCTAGTTTGAAAGACTTAAAATGGATGTCGTAATCTTTTTATTTAGTTTCCTTCATATGTGCCCCCAGACTTTCCCCCTGTACTATTTTCCTTTTGTCAATCAATAAAGAAGACTTCATTCTCTGCTTTTTTTTTTTTTTCACAATTTGATAAACCCCCCCCCCCCTTTTTTAGGGCGTTACTGAACTTAGCAAAAGATGCTAAGTTGCCTACGTACCCTCAGGATGGATCAAGTCATCACGTAGTTCAAAAGATTTTTTTTTTAATAATAATAATTTTTGTTGTTTTTTTTTTTTTTTTAATTTTTGTTTTACAAAAAAGGAGGGCTTACGTGTGTAATCCTCGTCCTACACCCCACGTCATTTGATGGGTACCAATTACGCAATAGTGGGCATCACCACTAATCGAACCCAAGACCTCGGCCTCAAGGGCGACATGGGCATCCAACCACTACGCCACACTCACAAATGGTGGCATAGAGTGGGATAAATTTTTCTTTATTTGTACGTTTTTAAAGGTAATGGGAAGACATCATGTACCCTTGTAGTGCTGTAGTGGGCAGTTTAAACTTTTACTGAGGAGCAGTCCTCGATTTTCAAGCATAGAAGCATTTGAGGAACTTCCCATTGATGGGGCCGATCCTTACACCTTCCTGATCAATCAATTTGTATGCTCCATTGGTGTAGACTTCTTGCACAACATAAGACCCATCCCATTTTGAAGTGAACTTATTGCCTGTACGATGAGTTGTGATGATAGGTCTTCGAACGGCGAGTACTAAGTCATCAACTTGGAATGATTGTGGTTTAACTCTTTTATTGAATGCACTCGAAAGACGATCTTGATAGCACTCAAGGCGTTGTTGAGCCTTGAGCCTTTTTCCATTAAGTGCCTCCAATTCTTGCAACCTAAACTTGGCATTTTCTTCCTTGGTCAACCATTCTTGAATGGAAATTCGTAATGATGGGATTTGGCATTCAAGGGGAAGGATGGCTTCCACTCCATAGATAAGAGAATATGGCGTTGCTTGAGTAGGCGTTGCTTGAGTAGGCGTTCGAAATGTTGTTCGATATGCCCATAATGCTTCTCCGATTCTTTCATGCCAATCTCGCTTAGTCTTGGATACCACCTTCTTTAACAAATTGCTGAGCGTCTTGTTAAAGGCTTCAGCTAATCCATTCTCTGGGGAATTGTACATGGAGGAGTTGTATTGTTTAAATGCAAACTTCTCGCATAGCTCCGTCATTAGCTTATTGTAGAACGGTTTGCCATTATCAGTTATGATATACCGAGGGACACAATACCGATAGATCAAGTGAGTTCGAATGAAATTGACCACCGTTTCTTTCTTTACTTCCCTAAGGGGCACAGCTTCTGCCCATTTTGAAAAGTAATCAGTTGCAGCCAAGATGTACAAATGGCCACCGGATGATTTTGATAATAGTCCTATTGCGTTAAGCCCCCATGCATCAAAAGGCCAAGAAGCTACAGTTGAGAGGTTCTAGCGGCTGGTGGATGAAGTTTGCATGATACTGACAAGCTTTGCACTTTTTAGCATACTCCATGGAATCTTGCACCATCATAGGCCAATAGTAACCCATTTGCTTGATTCTGTAGTGTAACTTGGGACCTGATTGGTGTGCACCGCATATTCCAGAATGAGCCTCCTCTAAGGCTTGTTTAGCCTCTTTTTCTCCTAAGCAACGGAGGAATAAACCATCAAACGAATGATGGAAGAGAGTTTCTTTATAGTAAATGAATCGAGCAGCCCTTCACTGAACTTTGGTCTTGTGGTGTATATCATCCGGGAGTCTTCCATGTTGAAGGTACTCAATGATCGCTTGTTGCCAATCTTCTTTTTCGACAAGGCATACAGAGATGATGTTGGCTTGTTCTTTTTCTTCTTCTTCTTCTTCTTATTCAACCATGAGAGGTACTACCCAGCTTTGAGAAATAGCAACTTTGACAGTCTCTTCCTGGGATAATGCTAAGGCGGTAGCCAAATTAGCTAAAGCATCAACCTGTCTATTCTCCTTTCTTGGTATATGCTCTAATGTAATTGCCTCAAAATTTGCTAGCAACTTCTTCGCATATTTGCAATAGGGGATAAGGTCTTCTTTCTAGACATCATATTGCTTCAAGATTTGGCTGATAATTAATTTGGAATCCCCAAAGATCCCAAGTTGCGATATGCCTATCTCAATAGCCATTTGTAGTCCAATAATTAATGCTTGATATTCGGCCACGTTGTTGGAGCAAAGTTCGCTTAATAAGAACGAGTATAGAAGTATTTGTTGTTGTGAAGAAACAAACACTACAGTTGCCCCTGCTCCTTCTCGACGCGCAACCCCATCAAAAAACATCGTCCACGGTGGCATTACTTCAATATAAAACACGTCTTCATCCGGGAAATCATCGGAGAATTCCCAATCAGAGGGAACCGGGTGATCAGCTAAGAAATTTGCCAATGCTTATCCTTTGACGGCTTTTTGTGGAACATATGCAAGGTCATACTGTTGTAGCAGGACTGCCCATCAAGCTATGGGACCTGAAACCACTGGCCTGGAGAGGACATATTTGATCGGGTCTGCCCTTGCTATCAAATGGACCGTATATGCTTGCATGTAGTGCTTCAACTTGTCTATAACAAAGAAAAGAGCAAGACATGTCTTTTCAATAGGAGACAAATTTAATTCAGCCCTATTGAGAGTTCGGCTCAAATAATAAAGGGCTCTTTCCTTCCCCTCCTCATTTTGCACCATAAGAGCACCTAGAGACTTTTCTTGTGCCGCAATGTACAACACTAAAGGCTTTCCTGGGATAGGAGCACCTAAAACAGGAGGATTAAGCAAATATCTTTTGATGCTTGTAAAAGCGTTGCTACAAGCCTTATCCCATTTGAAGTGCACATCCTTCTTCATCAGTCTATTGAAAGGTTGACATCGACCAGCCAAGTTTGAGATAAATTGCCGTATGTAGGCAAGTCTTCCCTGCAAGCCTCTAAGTTCTCGCAGATTCTTGGGCTTTGGTATTTTCTGGATCGCTTCAATTTTGGATTGGTCAATTTCAATGCCGCGATGCCTCACAATGAAACCAAGGAACTTCCCTGATGTTACGCCAAAAGCGCATTTGAGGGGGTTCATTTTAAGCTAATACTTCCTTAGGCGGCTAAATACGGATCGTAAGTTTGCCAGATGGTCTTCCCTCCTTTTTGTTTTAACCACTAGATCATTGACATTACACTCCACATATTTATGAAGTAGATTATCAAAGATCTTTTGCATGGCCTGTTGATAAGTAGCACCAGCGTTCTTTAGTCCAAAAGGCATTACTTTGTAACAGTAAATGCCCTTATGAGTACGAAAAGCTGTAAGCTCTTCATCCTTGGAATTCATTCGAATTTGATTGTAACTTGAAGAACCGTCCATAAAAGATAAAGCTTCATGACCGGTAGTGGCGTCAACCACGACCTCAGTGATGGGCAATGGAAAATCATCCTTGGGACACCCATTGTTCAAATCATGGAAGTCAACGCACACCCGAATTTGTCCATTCTTCTTTTTGACCTCGGTTTCTATTTGAGGTATAAGCTCTAGCAGAAAGCGTCTTTGAGATTGTTTGACTGGGCGTACACCTTTCTTTATTGCCAAATGGTGTAGAGCAGTACTTGGATCGAGTCCAGGCATTTATTTGTAAGTCCAAGCAAACACATCTTTATATTTTACTAGGAGCTTAAAGTATCCTTCTTCTTCTTTAGGGGTAAGAAGCGCACTAATGAAAGTTGGCCGGGGCTCTTCAGTAGTTCCTAAATTGATCTCTTTAAGTTCATCAACTGTAGCTTGTCCTCTATCTACCAAAGCTGGAGGAGTTTCGTCGACTTCTTCATTGGTTGCTTCAACATCTGAGAGCGTATCTTCTTCTACTATAATATGAAATGAGGACAATAATTCTTCAATTTGCTCATTGCGGACAATTGATTATCCTGTGTGTACAACCGTTCACCTTTTGACTTTAAGAGATCCTTCGGTGTTGATGTCTAGGGTAGAGCTACGTTTCATGCGTGAAGGAATGCTATTGCGGATCCCGTCATTAGCTTTCTCCTCCCCTTAAACCTCAAAGTTTATGGAATTTTGAGGATGGCTATTGACAAGCCCTTTCATTGCCCCCAATCGATCAAAAACTGATCTACGAGCAAGAGTGTCCCGATTTTGTGTTAAGCAAGTTGTATTTAACCTGTCGAACATTGTGATTCGTGACAATAGGGCATTGATGCGATCAAACACTGAGACATGCGATGCAAAGTGATATTTTCTTTGATTTGAACTTTCGTTGACTTCCATTGTTATGTATTGAGAACTTGTAGCATTGCTTCTTTTCTTGATCCATATCTAAGCCGGTTGTTCTGGAGTATAACCTAATCCGATCTTTGGGATAGGAATTTCATATCCTTCAAGCCGTATTTTCCTTTGTGTTTTGCTGAGGCCATGCACCTTCTCTCCAGTGACTTTTTTTCCCTAGGTTGCCTTGTTTTGAGAAATCGTAGCCTGCTTTGGTTAAAAGCCTATATGCCTTTGGGTCGAACCATCCTTTCACCCGTTCACTTGGTAGAACACCACGTTTCGTCAAACTTTACGAAGACCTTACGAATCCATTCAATGGCTTCAAAGGCAAAGGATTTGTGAATGAAGTTAAAGGTATGGCATGATTTTCCTTCAATATGGCTACATCCTCCATCGTGAGCTTTGTAGGAGGCCTTCCCTTGTTTACTACTGATTGAAGGCATTCCATGAACGGTGACTGTCCTTTCTTGTGGCGTGATAACGGTACATAACGAAGAAATGGAGGATCGTCAGAAGGTGTTGAGATCTTTGCTCCCACTAAATTACTGGTAGATCCACTAGAATGATTATCTCCACATTCTGGACCTTCTTTTGGGGAAGGAGCATCTTTTCTAATCACAAATCTAACATGCTTCTTTTTATTCTGCTTGCTTTCTGTGAGTGGAATCTCAACTGGGAGAACTTCATTAGGAACGTCATCTTCCACTAGAATTTTGCGTCAGCAAAGTGAGCTTTAGTCTCAGTAAAAGGTTTTAAGTCGGCATTGACCTTTTTTACTCCACCTTGAATGTACTTGAAACATTGATGAAAAGTTGACGACACTACTCCGTTCTCGTGGATCCATGGACGTCCCAACAACACGTTGTAGGTTGTCTTGCAATCAATAACTTGGAACAACACATTGCTTGTCAATTCTCCAATGATTAGTTCCAGGTGTATCATACCGATCGCGCGTTGTCCTCCTTGGTTAAAACCTTGAATGACCAAACGACTATGCGATAACTCCTCCATAGTAAGACCAAGTCGTCTCATCGTCATTTTTGGTAGTATATTAACAGTTGAACCTCTATCGATGAGAATACAATCTATCTTTTGTTCACGTGCATAACCAGAGACATAAATTGGACGATTGTGGGGCTTAGAGCCTAACAACAGATCCTCATCAGTGAAAGTCATGTTTGGGGAGCATGCACAACATTCTTGAGTTTGTTGAAGCACGTTGGTATAAGGAATGCTCATCTCCGGTTTTTCAAGAGCTTAGGTGATCACCTCTTTTGGTGAGGTAGGGGACTGTAAGGGTTCAACTTCATCATCTTGAGATTGGAGTTTTTCCAAAGTCTCACCTGGCCCACCATGATTGATATCCTTCTCTTCATCATGAATTTCATAACAAGAGCTTGTGTGAATGGCTTCTGCTGAGTCATTTTGAAAGAATCCTTTGGGGAAGAATTCTTCTAATGTGATGCGATTTCGAAGGTTTTGGGTTTTCGAAGCCTATATGTCGAATCGTTATTCCTCTTAATCGAAGTTGAATTAGGCTTTGTGCTTTCTTGGGCTCTTGGGTGACCAAATGAAGAGGGAATTCTCATCTTTTCTTCCATCTCTTACGAGTAACCATCGTCCAACCTTTCTCTTCATCCATTGTCGATCTTCTATCATCATTTGAGTTATAGTCAAATGCTTCTTATGAAAGCTGAACTTGAACCGGCTCCAGAGAACCAAACTGGACTAGTGTGGTATTTGCCCCTAGCTTAATAGTTGGAGATATGCAACTATGTGACCCGCAAGCGAATGTTGCAAGGTTTGACTCGACCACATCATCAAAATCCAAGTCAATTTTCCTATCCTTAGCTAACTTCATGATGAGTTCTTTGAGAACAAACTAATTCTGGATTGGATGACTTATGATGCGATGATACTTACAATAGTTTGAGTCATTAACTTTCCCTATCTCTTCCGGTCGTTTGCATTCTGGCAATTCAATTAATTTAAGTTTGAGGAGTTGTTCTAGCATTTTGGGCATATCAGCATCTGGGAAAGGATACGCCTTTTGTTCCTGTTCCTTGAGTGGTGAGCGTGTCTCCCGTCGTTGGCCTCCTTCAGGCCTCTTTTCATTAGCCTTCATTTTTTCCGTTGAAATTTTGACTGGGGCAGAGTTGATATTCATTGAGTCTTTGATGTTACTTTTCGCATTCCTATCACTCTTCCTTATTTTCCTTCTTTCTTTCCTTTCCTCAGGCACGGGAGGCTTCGTATTTCCATGGGTAGCAATGCTTAGCTCCATGTCATGCGCATGAGTCGCTAACTCTTCAAATGTTTGGGGCTTTATCCCTTGTAAGATGTAAAGAAGTTCCCAATGTATGCCTTGGATGCACATTTCTACAGCAGATATTTCAGAAAGTCTATCTTTACAATCTAGACTCAAAGAACGCCACTGATTGATATAGTCGACAACGGGCTCGTCTTTCCACTGCTTAGTATTGGTAAGTTCCATCATGCTTACCGTACGACGTGTGCTGTAGAACCGGTTGAGGAACTCCCTTTCAAGTTGTTCCCAACTATTGATTGACTCGGGTTCTAAATCTGTATACCAATCAAAGGCATTTCTTTTTAGTGAACGGACAAATTGTTTTACCAGGAGACTTCCTTGAGTTCCTGCATTCTCACAAGTTTCCACGAAGTAAGCAATATGTTGTTTTGGGTTGCCTTTCCCATCAAATTGTAGGAACTTAAGAGGCTGATACCCATTTGGCATTCTTATGTCGTCGATGCGTTTTGTATAGGGTTTTGAATATATGAGGGAACTAGTGGAAGAACCCTCATATTGTGCTTGAATGGTATTCGTTATCATGTCTTGTAGTTGTTGCATAGATAGTGAGGCTATTGAGGTGGAATTTCCATGTTGAGAAGTTTCTCCAACTCCTTTTTCCTTGTCAACCCTAGTGTTTTCTCCTTTCAAGATGAAGCCAGGCGGGTACTCAGGGCCAAGACTTGATTCACCCAAATCTTGTACCTCTAGTTTGTTCATCAGGGTTGCAATTTTGACATCCTTATCTTCCAATGCTTTTGTAAGAAGGATAACCCTTTGTTCCATTTCAGCCATCTTTTCTTCCATGGTAGAGGTGTTAATCATTATCACTAGCATAACCTCCATATATGATGGGGTAAATGATGGACCAAGAGGAGTCAAAGGCACTTCATTCCTTAAGTTTCTCATTACGGGTGAAGAGTTGATGTAAAAGGTCCTTGTTGTGGATGATTCATTATCAATCTCCAAATGAAGTGAATCCTTAGCGACAGCTTTCATATTTGCAAGAAAGTCTAGGGAGATGACATTATGAAGTTTGCTTTCTTTGGTTGGTTGGGGTTGAAGTCGATCAAGAGCCTTGGATCGACTACGAGTGATTGGGCCGACATAATCATCGGCAATGGAAGCATCAACCACTGATTTTCGGGCATTCTTGTTAGAGGCCATTGAAGCTAGTAGCAAATCAAATTTCTTCTCTTTAGGAGGAGAAAGAGATGGGAGGCAGAGATGTCCCACTGGGCGTGCCAGAATTTGTAGAAGACTAAATTTCTTAGTTCGAAATAAATCAAACAAGAAAAATAGTTTTAGAAATATGAATTTGTATTGATAAATGTGTGGTACAATTCTCTGTGGTTACAAAAGAATGATCCTCTGATTCGATTTCCTTGAAAGATTTGTGATGTGATTTTGATTCCAACACAAGATATCCTTCAATTTGGCTGAAGGATGGATCGAAGATCTTTGAAACGGAATTACAATGAATCTCTTGCTATGAGCTTGTTAGAAATTCTTTGTTCTTCATGTTCTTCGTGTTCTTCATGTGTTCTTCATCTTTGAAGGTTTGTAGTGGAAATTCTTTGGGGCTTTAGAGGCTTGAATCCGTAAAGCTTCGTTGTTTTGTGGTTTAGATAGCTTGGTGTCTCCAAATGCCTTAGGAAGGCTTCTATTTATAGGAGTTTGGGGGTGGGTGAGTGACACATGGCGGAGTCTGATTGGTGACACATGTCACAGCCTGATTGGTCTGCGTGTGTCATCGCTTACACACGCCGGATTGCTTGGGTCATCGCTTACACACGCCGACTTGCTTGCATCATCGCTTACACGCGTTGACATGTGATTAGCTTTTTGCATGCTTTTCATGTTTTTACCTTAATGGAATTTGGCAAATTTCTAGTAGCAGTATATGATGCTTTGTAATTAGCCATACTTTGTGGACTTGGTGGCATGATGTGTTAGCTTGTGATAGGCCGGGAATTTTTCCCCCCTACACCCCCATCTTAAATCCGAGTTCAAAACCAAAAGGGAAGCCAATCTAGATTTGACACGCCGTGACATAAAGAAAAAGACCCCAACAACAATTATGTTTTATTCATCGTGAATAAAACCAATTACCATAGCCTTCTGTTTTAAAAACTAATTTTGATAATCATCAGACAGGGATTGGATGATTGTTATTGATGAGCAATTAAATTGGATGATAAGTTTATTGGAAATTCCTGTGGAAAGAATTGAAAGTAGAATTCAGATGCTGCTATCCACATAAAAAGGATTTTGGTAACTCTATCTCTGTGGTAGTCTAGAGGCTGTAAAATATCAACCAATTAAATTGGAAGATAGTTATTATCGAATGCTCTAGAACTGCATATTTTAGAGATTATTAGCTCCGTTAAGTGGGAAAGCAAATCAAGAAAGATGACCATGCAAGGAAAGAAAATGACAGAAGAATAGGAAATTAATGTGAAACTTTTAATTTTGCCCACATTCATTTCAAGGTTAGGATACTACTGCTCCTCCTTGGTGTGGTGGTTACTCTACAAGTATAAATACTTGTGGGGTGTGGAGGGTAAGAGCCGGGATTCAAGTCTTCAGAATAGAGTTTCACATACATATACACTTAGATTACGTTAGAATAGAAATTTTATTTTGTATATTAAAAAAAAAAGTTAAGATAATCAATTTTGATAGTTCTTTGGGGCTCCAACGGCAACTAGACGAACCCTTTAATGCTTCAAGAGAGGAACAAAGTTCCCGTCGAGGTTTACTAGCTAATCTATGATTGTAGGCTTTTAGGTAGTCAATTTTGACTGGGGGGAGAAATAGTGTCTGAAAGATGTTATATAAATGGGAGCATATTATTTGCAGTTTGTGTAAATATTATATTATCTAGAATACAGTTAAGCTAGAATTTTACAAGTACCAAATTTTAAAAATAGAATAAATTTCTTTATAAATGTAGTATGCACTGCCCTATTTTATTTTTCAACTGCGGTTAAACCTAACGTTAAAATTCAAAGGAAAAATAAAAAAAAAAATTTATAATTAAGAATAAAAAACATCATTTTTTTTTTTTTGCTGAATGAATAAAAAGCATCATTTTGACCGATGAACACAAGTTTAATTTCAAACAAAATCCTAATTCATTAGAATAGAATGATATATTGAGTGAAAAAATCAAACCATTGGTGCCAAATAAAATCAAATTTCAAAAAGACAAAATTGAAGTGAAAATTTGTAAAACATTTTGGCACATAAGAAACGGTCATTTTCACAATGACCTGACTGTCAATTATGCTAAAACATGTCTCACACGTGTCTTGTAGAATTCAGATGCTGTTGTCCAACCAGTTATGAGTCCAGCCCACATAATAAGATACGTTTGAAATGTTGTGGGTATCCGTATTATAGACCACACGAACTTGAGAAAAGTCTCCTAAATCATTCATGTCATTGACCATGAACTGAGTCTGCTTTCCGTGGAAATACAAAAATTTTCAATTACGGTTGATAGAAATAAGTAGTACCTATTGCGAAAGAGTATATTAATGGAATGGCTCCATTTCATCTAACTTTTTGTCCATTTCATCTAACATTTTGTCCAGAGTTTTAATTTGGAATGGCTCCATTTCATCTAAATTTTTGTTGAGTTAGCGGAAGCTTTGACACTAAATTGTTGAACAAATGACTGTACAAAGAGTTTTTATTAAAACTTAACTCTTTGAATTACAATACTTTACAAGCACTAATGCTTTTACAAAATACACACCAACACTTTAGACACCTACACACATTTCACCTTACATACTGATGATGCAATGAAAATCAGTAGGCTGGATGCTTCGGATTCGAAAGGTCTACTGATCGTCCCGACGGCCTGAAAAAGAAAGAACAATTATCAAAGGTGACCGGGGTTGCCGGCCAATAACCCTTTTATGACAAAGTCAGTTTTCTCTCTATTATTTTCAAGTTCCAACTTTTTGGGAATCATTCAACGTACCTTTTCTTGGTTTGAATCAGCGTTTATATAGTGTCTTAAGAGCAGTTATTGGGTTTGTAACCTCTCCTTGACTTGAGGAGATGTGTGTGTTCGAATATAATTTTCTTAACTGTTTAGGAGTTACATTCTTTATGCGTAACGGTCATTGGAAGTTACTCGTATGATACGGAGTTATTTTATACACTCATAAATTTTTCCAAGTGTCAATGTGTCGTCCAGAATTCCTCGTCCTGAGGCCCTCAAGTCATCTTACCTCGTCCTGAGGCCCTTGCTTGAGTGTGCAACGCCCCATCCTTTCACCTTGCTCGTCCTGGACTATCCCTATGGACTAGATTAGAGTTGTATTTTATCATACCCCATCACATACAATTTTCACACCTCTCACTTGGTGCTTTATGACACTCTCACTTCACACCTCTAGGAGTCTCTCACTCTACTTCATTCTTACCCTCTACTTCATCTTACACTCTACTTCACTTTTCACTCTACTTCACTTCATCACATCTATTTATACTAGGTCTATGTTGGTTAGGGAATCAACTTGAAGCTTCTAGATCTTCCTTTTTATTGGCATTAAATTAATGCCATTCTCCAACCTTCTTGACTATTCTATACTAATGCAAGGAAGCTTCTAAAGAAAATATGAGAACTATCTTGAAGAGAATTCCGGAAAGAGAGCAAGAGAGAAATTTCCGGAATTAGAGAGAAGTTTCTAGAAAGAGAGATTGTGTGAGAAGTTCTAGAAATTTCTAGAGACTTCCGAAGAGAAGTAAATTGAGTGAAACTCTCGAAATTTCTAGAGACAAGAGAGTTAGTGTTGATTTTTAACATTTTTGTCGAGAGTTTTAATTTGATTATGCTATAAGGTAGGTGCAATTAAAACTTTAGAAGTCAAATTTTAGCCCCACCTATTGAAGTATTGATAATGAATAATACCACGGATTTTCTTTCATGGATAGAAATTTTACTTGGACTAATAAATCAGTTGTTTAGTTTTCTTAAGATCGGTATCGAATGTATTTCTTTGAAGAACATGGACGGCATATATAGAGAATGTACTAGGCTCTATACCACAAGTTGTAAATTACTCCTCATAAGAGTCAACATCACAGGAGCGCAAACAAGAATGACCCAGAAGAGAAGACTTTTGGCTTATACGAACGAAATGGTCATATTTCACAATGAACTGAATTTTCATTTAGTTCAGTTAAAAGTAAAACGAGTAATGTTGAAGATTTTGACATTTAACACTAATGCATGAATTGAGTTTGCCTGGAATCTGCCCAATAAGCTGGTAATTACTTGTAAGTTCTGTACGTACTGTGACTTTGGTAAGTTAATTGGAAAATTTAAGTCGAAGCAAATGAAAATGGAATGCAGATGCTGCTGTCCAGATAGTTTGAGCCTGACAAAAGTTCATTTAATTTTTTTTGTCTTTTAAGTAAAGCAATTAATAATTGTTGAAGACCAATTCTTTCAAAGGCTCACTTAGAAGCCAGTCAGCAAAATAGTCGAAGCAAGATCAGGCCCATGAATGTCTTTTTTATTTTATCTCACTCGTATTGCACGTAGCCAAGTCCACTTGAAGGGATTTCCTTTGGAGAAATTTTATGAAGACGTGGTTTGGAGGACTCAAGAGAGGATTTGTACACTCTTGGGCTTAAGGGTCCATTTGGTTAGAAGGATGGAAAAGTGAGAGAATAGAAAATAGAGAGTTGACGGAAAAGTAGGAGGATAGAAAAGTTTTTAGTTTTCCTTAATTATGTTTGGTTGAGAGGATGGAAAAGTAGAGTGGTGGAATAGTTTTTGGTTTAGTTGAAAATAAAGTTTGTATAAATTTATCACCATGTTCTTCTTAAATAAAAGAGAAAGTAATACATTATACTTTTTTTTTTTAAAAAAAATTGTGTATAGATGAAAGTGAATATTTCAAAAAAATAGCATAAGAAATCATCCAAAAGTGTTTTCTTAAAAAATAATAAAAATAAAAATTAAGAAAAAAAAAGAAAGAAAAGAAGAACCCACTGACCAAACAAAAGAAAGAAAAAAGAAAAAAAAAAAAAGAAAACCAAAGTGGAAAGTCAAAAGAGAAAAAAAGAAGAAGTCAAAAGAAGAAAACCAACGTTAACGTAGAGAGAAAAAAAAAAAGGACCAGAAAGTGGGGGCAATTTTGTCAAAAAAAAATTCTCACTTTTCATTCTAATTTTCTCTCAAATTTGGAGAGATTGTATTTTGTAGGGAGAGGAGAGAAAACTTGTGAGCTCCGCCACTTTTCTCTCCCCCTCCCCCTCAACTAAACAATAAAAAATGTTATTTTTTACCCTATTTTCTTTTTTCTATTTTTCATCCTCCCTATTTTCACCCCAACCAAACCCACCCTAAGGAAAAAGAAGCATACGGGTTTGGAGTACATAGATTTCCATGTGCCCACAAGTGTATCACATGTGAGTCAAAAAGCCAATAGAAGCTCTCCTGCGCTTCACATCTCTTATTTCACCTCATGTTTCAAGCTCGTTTCAACTTATCTACGTTAATCACACTAACATAATCCCCTAAATTCAACAGTATCATTAGGCAAAATCCTTGAAGAAAGCTGGTCAAATAATCAAATTATTTAAAATCAATACTAAGCCAAACCAACTTCACTGTCCCATGAAAACTCCGCTTAAAATTACCAAAACTCAAAGAGAGTCATTACTTAAAGAGCAGTTCCTAGGGATTTTAGACATCCTTAGATCATGGTTTTGAAACCCGGACCGTTCATTGAACCGTAAAAAAAAGAGGTTCAAGGTTTTTAAGGTCGAACCGAGGTCGAACCGGGGTCGAACCGTGATGACGTCATAATTAATTTAATAATTATTTTAAATATATATAAATATTAAATTAGTAAAAAATAGAAAAATTAACTAAAATAGTCCAATTAAAACTATAAATCCATATATTAACTATGTCTAATATATCCATCTCAAGCCCAAATATGAATTGTTATACTATATTTACAATATTTTCACAAGAATCACATCAAAATCTTATGTGAAAAGTTGTTACTAGTTTTAATTTGAACTCACTACTAAAATTATTTTTTTACTTACCAATATTAACTAATAATAATCTATTACTTAAAATTTATTGTGAAAACATTATGGTATCATTTCTTAATTGTCATTTTTTAATATTAAACACCACACATTTGAATCCAAAAAATATAAAAAATACCACACGGTTACATTAAATAAAAAAAAAAAAAAAAAAACTAAAGGATAAAGATTAAAGACCACACACGGTGACACGAATCCAATTTATTGCTCATTGACTATTTGACTCAACTCTCACCTACCTCACATTTACTTCATAATTATCTCTTACCACAATATCACGTTCACACTTCATATCAAAGAAAAGAGAGAGAGAGAGAGAGAGAGAGAGAGAGAGAGAGAGGGGAAAGGGGAAAGGAGCTCAACAGTCAGGCCGTTGGAGATCTGCGTTGGAGATCGACGTCGCCAAAAGGACAAGCCGTTGGAGATCTACGTTCACGATGAAGCACTACCTCGTCGTCGCCCCACCGCCGTCATCCTCCTCCCCACCACCGGACTGGGTCAGATCGGCTGTTCTTTTTTTTTTTTTTTTTTTTTCATATTTGCTTGTTCTGATTCAACTTTATTGTAAGAATCGGATTTTGTTTTGTGTTTTGTGTTTGGATTATATGAGACGTTTTTTGAGAGTGAAGCAAAGATTGAAACAAAGATCTAAGGTTTTTTGGGTCAGATCAAACGTTTTATGATTTCTTTTTACGTTTTCTATTTGGGTATTATTTTTCCAACCAAAAATAGTAAATATTCCAGTATGATCCGTTTAAGGCTTAAATTTTTTTTTTTTTAAAAGGGACCTATGAGAACCGCGAGAACCGTGAACGGTTCTCAAAACCGTGAGGTCTGACCGCGGTTCGCACGGGTCCCTGTTTTTTTCCCCATGAACGGTTCTTAAAGCTAAAAGAACCGCAAAAATGAGCAGTTCGAGGTTTTTCGGTCAGACCGTTCGGTCCGGTCCGGGTTTCACAACTATGCCTTAGATGCCTCTATAAATGCCAAGTGGGTGGAAACATTAAAATTTTTAAAAAATATAAAATAAAGCTCCACTAACCTTAAACCTCCTTCATTTACTATTGCTCCACGAAAAAGCACAGCAAAACACAACGTCCTTGCGCTCCACAAACAGCATAGGCCAAAACAAATTTTTTGGGTTCTTGACCACATGTGAAAATCCTCTCTCTCCCCTGCCAAATCACTCTAAATTCTCACTTTTGTCATATTTCAAAACCAATCACTATTGCCGGTTGTATGGTTTCCTTTAACCCCTTTTTGTTTGTTAGTTAACACTTTTATGTGCAATTCCTGTGACGACGCCGCTTGGCTTCACCACAATACATGTTGACGAGAGTAGCAAACTTAACCCCCATCTTAAATCTTAGTCCAAAATCAAAAGAGAAGCCAATCTAGATCTGACACGTTATGACACAAAGGAAAAAACCCCGATAACAATTATGTTTAATTCATCGTGTATAAAATCAACTGCCTTAGCCTTATGTTTTAAAACTAAAATTGATAATCATGACACAAGAATTGGATGATAGTTATCAAGCAATTAAATTGGATGATAGTTAATTATCGAATAATGCTCTAGAAATACAGTAGTAATTTAGTGATTAGCTCTATTAGGTGGGAAAGCAAACCAAGAAAGACAACTCGAGAAGAAAATGACACAACAATAGGTTTGTGAAACTTTCAATCCTGCCGACAATCATTTCAAGGTTATCGAGTAATCAACTTAAAATCTTAGATACGTTTGTGACTCCAACGGTAACTAGACCAACACGTTATTGCTCCAACATAGGAACGGAGTTCCCATCGACTTTAAAGTAGTCGATTTTGACTAAGGGAGAAATAGTGCGTGAAAGACCAATCAAATTTGAGTAATCCCACAAGAAGTGATGGTTACTGATGGGACTGACGAACTTAACTTCCATGGACGATGTCATCATTACCAACGAGGTTATTCCCTAAGACGAGCCAATCAGATGTCCACATCATTGACGAAAGTATCCAAGCCATTCAATATGGGCAATAATATTTCGGGCGGTTACAAAGACAGTTATATGGACCGTTAGAAGCCCATTGAAGTTCACATTATTGAGCATAAGGTGTTGCTAAAAGAGGTATTAAAGCCGCAATAACTACCACAACGGCTAGGGGCTGTAGAAACATATATAAGACCCTTACAAGCACCAGCACAAGGTATATAGACACACCTAGAAATACTTATTGTTGTTCTACTACATTACTTTATATTTATAAAGAACTTTCTTATACTGACTTTGGCATCGGAGGCGTTATGGCAAGCACCACACCGGTGACCACTCTGAGGGAGCTACCTTACCATTTCCATAGCCATAGAGACGAGGGCTTGGCTCCATCTAGACGCATTCACTTCGATTGAAGAATTTGCACTTCATCAGTTTGGCACTGTCTGTGGGGACGATATTTTCGTACTCAAATTCGAAAGCATAATTTCCAGTCAACCTCCATGTTCAGATGGAGTCCAACCAGGATTCTGCTACCTTAGCTTTGCAAGCCTAGGCTTTTGCAGCCATTGTTGAAAAGCTCACCAGACATCATTAGGAAATGAGGCTACGGCTTCAACAGGAGGAGAATTGGTCTAGAGCCAATTAAGAGGATGAGGGAAATAGTCATAGAAGAAGTGACTGTCGAGGGCCGACTACTCCAGACGAACCAAACTCAGATATTCTCCGGGAGATAAGAAAAGAGATGGACGAGCTAAAGAATGCCATTAGAGGACAACAGACTCACCTTTTACCACGGCGGTCTTGGAATGCCCTGTACTGTCAAAATTTCGACTACATCAACTTGAGTTGTTTGACAGACTTAAGAACCCCTTGGACCACCTCAACACCTTCAAGATGACTCTGGGCCTCCAACAGCCACCGGACGAAATAATGTGTAGTTCCTTCCCGACCACTCTCAAAGGAGCTACCAGGGAGTGATTCACGAAGCTATCAACATCGTCCATCAATAGCTTCGAGCAGTTAAGTAATGCCTTTCTGTGCCATTTCGTCGGAGGACAGCGCACAAAGAGGCCAGCAGACCACTTACTCACTATCAAGCAAGGGGAGAAAGAAACCCTAATTTCATATGTGAAACGCTTTACTCGAGAGACCTTGGAGGTAGACGAAGCTGATGACAAGGTGCAATTGACGACCTTTAAAGCGGGATTGAAATCTCGGGAATTTATGATCTCACTTGCAAAAAACCCTCCCAAGACGATGGCAAAGATGCTCTTGAAGGCACAAAAGTATATGAACGTCGAAGATGCTTTAGCTGCCATAAAGGATGTGGAAAATCCAGGGGACAAGGGAAGAAAGGAAGATATCGAAGATGACGAAAAAGGGAGCGTTCAGACCTTCAGACTAATGACAAGGGTAAAAGAAAGGACAAAAAGACTCCCCGAACGGTAAAATTCACTCCTCTAGTTATGCATGTTAACAAAATTTTGGTGCAGATTAAGGACAAGCATTATCTCAAATGGCCAAGGCCATTGCATTTGTCACCAACGTGTGTGACAAAAAGAAGTACTGGCGGTTTCACAAGGATCATGGCCACTACACAGAAGATTGCCGGGACCTAAAGGAGCAGATAAAGGAGTTGATACAGAAAGGAAAACTGCAAAAATATGTGAAGAAGGGGGAGTCTAGCAAGTTCAGAGACGGTAACAAAAGCCAACATGAGTCCTCGCCTAGAGACGAAGATCACGCATCCTAGCCTCCATAGAATGTGATTGGGGAAATAAAGATGATCGCAGGAGGCCATTCACAAGCGGGTCATTTAGATCCCTTAGGAAAGCATATCAGAGGTAGGTGAACAGCGTCCACATGATACCCCCGTTTAAGTAGAGACAGACGAACTAGGACATATCTTTCAACGAGGAAAATGCTAGGGGAGTGAAGCAGCCTTATAACGACCCCTTTGTCATAATGTTCACGATAGAAGGATTCAATACCAAAAGGATCCTCGTAGACAATGGTAGCTCTGCAGAGATCATCTACCTTCCCGCTTTTAGCAGCTGAAGCTAGATTTAGGAAGACTACGCCCATTTGACTCCCTTCTCATCAGTTTCAATGGAGACAGAGTATATCCCAAGGGCATAATGACATTGACAATAATAGTGGAGACCTAACCGAGGCAGTTGACCCGTCAGTTATATGGGCCTGGGCCAAAATGATTTGAAATAGCTTTCATGTTTATTTCTCAAACCCAAAACAACCAACCAACCTCCACCTTAAAAAAAAAAAAAAAAAAAAAAAAAAAAAAAAACAAAAAAAAAAAAAAAAAAAAAAAAAAAAAAAAAAAAAAACAAAAAAACAAAAACAAAAAACAAAAAACAAAAAACAAAACAAAACAAAACAGTAAGACTCACTTGAGTTTTATACAATACTAGTCGCTAATCAACGAGATGTGCCAAATTTTATATTAATGTGATAATACATATGCATTATAATTAAATAACATTTATCCACTATCCAAAATATTAGAAATCCAAAAAAATGTTATGAATGAATGCAAAAAAGATCTCTTATTACAAGGTAAATGAATACAAATGTCATGACCAAAGTGGATTGAAATAGACCAAAAGGACTAAAGTGGAGTAAAGTGGACTGAACTGGATCGAAATGGACCAGATTGAACTGAAATGGATCAAAGTAGATTGGACTGGACCAAAATGGATTGGATTCGACTGAAATCGGCAAAATGGATAGAAGTGGACCAAAAGAACTGACATGGATTGAAGAGGACTGAATTGGTGCGTATGGATTGAAGTGCAAAGAAATGAACCAAATAGACCGTCATAGACCAAACTAGACCGAGTGGACTGAACAGGACCGAAGTGGACCTAAGTAGACCGATTGGACTAAATTGGATCTAGGTGGACCAAAATAGACCAAAAGACGAAAATGCTACACTGATGTGGCTCAACAGAAGTATAACAATAATAAATGTTATGCTTAAGCTTTTAAATATTAATAAATATAGAAATATATATATATTTGATATTTATGTGAAATTTTCTTTTATTGGTTGATAGTCAGGATTTTAATATAGGCAACAAAAATTGAATTGAAAATTAACAAAACTTGCCATTACTTACCATCTCACATATCGGCTGGCTTTTCCATAATATAATTCATGCAAGCATTTGCGGATCTTATCCTGTATTGAGATAGTTACTTTATCTTATCTTTTGTAATTTTAAATAAGTAAACACATGACTGCACCATGCATAATAACCAGATTTAGCTGAAATACCAAATCATATCCTCGAGTGCCCACAGGACCGTATGATCCTGGCTTGCATTGCAATGGGCTGGCTCGAGACGCAAAGGACTGGATTGGTAAGTCTATACGATTACTATGGGCATGATAGATCAAGGAATTAAATTAAAAGATAGATATATATTATCGATAGCTCTATAAAAATGGTAACTTTTTAGTGATTAGTTAGCTATATAAAGAGGGAAATCTGTTTGTTTGTTTAGACCCCCTTAAATCATATTGCTTAACCTAATATATTAGCTAAGTGATTACTTAGGTTAATTATTCAAATTTAGATTAAATAATAATAAATCATATCATGCAAAGTAATGGAAAATAAATAACATCATGATATGATGACCTAGGAAAACCAATGAAACGAACTGTTTCAAGGTAAAAACTTAGGGAGGATTTGACCTAGCAAGGCAAAGAGAATCGAAGAGAATCGAAGTTTTTATAATCAGATTTAACCCTAAATCTATTAATACCTCCAGTAGTAACTTACTGACACGTCTATGTGCAAGCTCCGAATTCACAGATTCCTTCTGGTCTTGGACTTACTGCAACACAAGCACTCACGCTTGTGACTTTGATATCCTACTCAAAGGTTTCAGATCACCTTCACTTGTTGATCTTTGTAGCAGCAACTAGGTTCTACCAATGCTTGATTGTAGATCTTGCTTCGGTAGATGCTTGTGTAGTTAGAAGGTACAATACCTCTCAGATCTCATAAAGAGTAGCATACAAGTCTTCCAAAGGTCTCCAAAACGTAACTAGGGTTTCTCCTTTATATGTGGATAAGTTAGATTGAAACCCTAAATGTTTTTGCGAGCTTAGACCTTGTTTACCAATTTTGCAAAATCTAGTTTTTGCGATTTTCGATCAGTCGAACCTAATTTTCGATCGATTGAGCTTAGCAAATTTTGACTCTTCTTTTCTACGGTCAGCTCGAACTTGAAGCTTGAAACATACACCTTTGAGCAATGGCTAACACATAGACTAGACATATTTTGTTCTCGATTTACCAACATATACAAAATAGAATTCTAAACATTTAATCCTAAATCTTTAGAACCTAACAATAGCAAATTAAGAAATGTCAATGACAAATAACAAGAAGCCATTGATTTAAATTACCTTTGACATGGAAAGCAGCGACAATGGCTGATGCAGCATATGTAAAGAACACAGTAGAATGTCACAAGTCTATAATTTATAGCCATCACGAGCCTCAGGAATTTTACGCAATCAAGGGAGTTCATTACTTCAATTCCATCCAATTCGATCAAGCTACAAAACAATTACATAAATTAATTGATAATGGAACAGCTACGTCACTATTAGAAATAGTGAAGAATGAAAGAACTGTAATTACTTTCTTGCGAAAACAGGAACAAATAGTATTCTATTCCTTTTATTCCATTGGTGTTAAATAATAGTACATAAAAGTTTAGGAACTAGGGAGACAACAAAATCTCAAAACATTTTCACAATATCTTTGTTTTGATTCTGGTAGGTCCCACTAAAATCTTATTTTATTTCAATTTATTTTGAATTATGGTGAAATGATATCTCACTTGTTATAAAAATGTTGTGACATTTTGTTGTAGTCCTAGAAGAACTCATAACAAACACATGCAGACTTAACAATCCTAACGGAGAGATTGATATTCTTCTCAATTTTTCATTTTTTTTTCCTCACTTTCTCATTTATGTTTTTATTTTATATTATTATTGTTCTTTTACAAACAAGTGAAAATATATATTTCCATTGATCAAATCAAATGAGTTTCTGTTGTGATGAAAATAAAATGAGTTAACATACCTAGGTCATTCTTCTTTTGTTTCCCTTCTTAAATTAAGATATGTATCTCTAATTGCATTCATTTCTTTGACAACAACATTTGTTGGCATCCGCTCATCAGGTGATGTTGTAGAACACGACAATCCAATTTCGAACACTGATATCAAGCAATCTTTTATTTTGCTACTAGCATTGAGATGGGGCACTTCTTCAATTATTGCTTTGCCTTCAATGTCTTCTTCATTTCTCTCATCACCCACATCTTCTCCATCCTCCTTAAAGGACATTGATGGGTCAACTATATCCATTGCATGTTCAGGCAAAGCCATTGAAGTGAACTTGTGAATGCTCAAACCATCTATGAACATTTCATTGATAGGTTTTTTCCCAGTGAACATCTCTAGCAAAAGTATCCCATAACTGAAAATGTCTCCCAATGTTGAAATTTGGCCACCCATCCCATACTCTGTAATTCATTAATGCATTTTCAGTAACAAACAATAATCTTATGACCTTAGAATTTAACCACTAGTGCATTATGCATTGTTTGCACATATATCGCAACATACAGTTTTGTGGATATGTGTGTGTGTGTTTTTTTTTTTTTTTTTTTTTTTTTTAAGTGGCCAATGGTGTGAAACATTTTTCCCTACTAAAAAAATGGTGTCAAACTTAAGCATATAGTTACATTTTGAAAGAAATTATACATTCATTTAATATGAAAAAAAAAAATACTATTAAACAAGAAATGAGTTGTACTTCATCTGGTTGAAAAATTACCTGGAGGAATGTACCCAATAGAACCTTTTAGTCCCATTGACAGGGTTTGAGTTTTGGAGGGATTGTTAGATGCTTCAAAGAGGAACTTCACCAATCCAAAATCACCAACGTGAGCTACCATATCTTCATCAAGGAGTATATTGCTTGGTTTAATATCACAATGAACAATTGGTGTTTGACAATGTTGATGAAGATATTCTAATGCATAAGCAACATCAATGGCTATATTTAGTCTCTGAATAAAGCTTAATTTGTTTCTTTGATGTTGCTCATCGTTTTTTGGATGCAACCACCGGTCTAGACTTCCATTGCACATGAACTCAAAAATTAGACTCTTAAAGTCATTCCCTTTATGATCAATGCTAGAGCAAGCAGAGAAAATCTTGAGGAGATTGCGATGGCGTATACTTCTCAAAGCATTGCATTCATTGATGAAACTTGTAGAAGCTTCTTGTTGTTGAAGGTCCAATACTTTGATCGCAACAATTTTTCCATTTCTAGAAAGAACTCCTTTGTATACATAGCCAAAGCTACCTGAACCAATCAAGTTGTTCTCAGAAAACCCATTTGTTGATTCTAAGAGTTCTGCATAAGAGAAAGGTAATTTCCAATCTTCAATTGAAGAAGTAGTTAATGCTCCATCTCTTAAATTTTTCACAATAGAACATGTTGGGAAAAAATACAATAGAAGAAGTATAAATATGGTTACACAAGTGACAGGAATTATTATTCCAAGTGCAAGAAGCTTCCCATACAATTTAGGATGTTTGCTTGAGCATGGAGATAATTTTAGTTCTGCAACACCACCGCATAACTTTACATTTCCAAAGATTGAAATTGCACTTGCATTTGCAAAAATTCCCTCACTTGGCACTTCACCCTCAAAATCATTATAAGAAATATTGAGATGTTTGAGTGCCAAAAGCTTGCTAAGAAATTCAGGAATATGCCCAGCCAATTTATTTTGAGAAAGATCTATATCTTCTAAACCTCTTAAGTTCTTCAAGGATTGAGGAATTACTCCCTCAAATGAATTACCATCCAAATACAAGTACTCCAAACTAATACAAGTCCCAAGGGTGGTGGGAATTTCACCTGATAATCTATTCATTGAGAGATCTAACTCACCAAGAAGTCTTAAGTTGCCCACTTCATACGGTAATGCACCTATCAAAAAATTATGAGACATGACCAAAGAAATTGAAAGGGAAGAAAGACCAATAACTTGTTTTGGTATCGTGCCATTGAGATTGTTGCTAGAAAGGTTTAGTATAAGCAATCTTTTGCAATTTCCAAGGTTTGGGGGTATATTACCCTCAAATTTGTTTTCTTGCAAATAGAGAATTGTTAATGCAGTTAAGTTACCCAAGGAGGAAGGGATTAGCCCTGAAAATTCGTTATCATTCAAGTTTAATCCTTCTAAGTTTTGAAGCTTCCCAAGACTATCTGGTAGAGGACCTCCCAAATGGTTACCTTCTAATCCTAGTTTGTTTAATTTAACAAGGTTCCCGATTCCAAAAGGGACGCCACCCCAGATCATATTCTGACTCATAGCAAAAATTTGGAGCTGGGTGGAAAGGTTGGATATGGAGCTAGGCAATACCCCTCCAAACTGATTTTGAGCAAAACTCAAGACCTCCATACTAGTACAATTAGCAAAGATACTAAGAAAATTCAAGTCACCATCTTTCCTCTTTCCAAGTCCATTGACTTCAAAATTAAGTCTGACCAAGCCTTGCAAGCTTCCTAGATTTTGAGGCACAGTCCCGCTCAAATTATTTTGGGAAAAGTCAAGTACCTGAAGTTGAGAAGCATTTGACAATGATGCAGGAATAGTTCCTGTGAAAGTATTAACAGCGCCAGCAAATACTTGAAGCTTAGGAAGAGTAAGTCCAACATCTGGGGGAATGATTCCATGTAGCTGGTTTTGAGAACCGAGAAATAGTATATGGAAGAAATATTATAGATCCGAGAAGGAATGGTACCAAACAGATGATTCCCATAAAGTTGAAACACTCCCAAGCTTGATAGATGGCCAAGTTCACTGGGTATGGTTCCTTGTAAATTGTTCACGGCAAGAACAAGACGATGCAAAGAAGAAAAGTTTCCAATATAAGCAGGGATATTTCCTGTAAGGTTGTTGCCACCCAGTTGTAGACTCTCCAACTTTGACAATGAGCTGAGTTGGTCTGGAATCTCACCAAAAAGATCATTGTGAGAAGCATGAAGCAAATTAAGTTGGGTACAATAACTAAGATTAGTTGGAATTTTGCCACCAAAGGAATTCCAAGTCAAATTGAGATGCTGTAGGCGCTGTAGACGTCCCACTTCTTGAGGAATTTCACCGTAGAAGTTGTTGTTTTCTAAGTTGATTCGAGTGAGGTAAGTAAGATTTCCTATAGAGGGTGGTATGGAGCCAGACAATTTCTTAGCTATCAAATTCAAAACCTTGACTCGTTTACTGGAGGGGCTACATGTAACACCTATCCAGTTGCAGAAATGTATGGAGTCATTCCATGTGCTCATGACTTGAAGTGGGTCTTGAATTATCCATTTCTTGAAGTCAAGTAAAGCCAAATGATCCGTCTCATTTGCAAAATCTGTAACTGTGGCAGATTTCACACACGAGCTCATACACATTAGAAGAATCCCATGAAAGAATATTAACAAAAACCACTCATAACTCAGCCAAGTGTGTGTCATCCTGTTGGAAATATAAGTTTCAATTGAAGGATCAGATCTGATACCAGAGTTTGGTTTCTATGGATCTAATCTAATACCAGAGTTGATAGAAATAAATGTTAATAGTACCTATTGCGAAAGAGTTTATTAATGGAATGGCATTCATCTGACTTTTTGTCCAGAGCTTTATTTTGATTGTGATTGGAAGGTAGATGCAAGTAGAAGTCAAACTTTAGCTCCACGATAAGAAGAGTACGGCCACACGCTGGTGATGGTTCCTCTTAAGGTTGTCAGCTCCTCCTTTGAAATTAACTATGATTTGAGTTTATCTAGAATCTGCCCATTAAGCTCGTTGTAAACAACCTTAAGCACTTGTAAGTTCTGTACAGTGACTTTGATAAGTTAATTGGAAATTTCAGTGGAAGGAATTGAAAGTAGAATTAAGGTACTGCTGTCCAACTATTTATGAGTCTTATAAAAGTTAATTTCTTAATTTTTTTTTCTTGGGGTTGTATACATTGGCAAATTTGAGTAAAAACGCATTTTTAACATAATTGAGTCATTATTTTTAAGTGTCTAGAATCTGGGGTGGAACTAGAATTTTAAGAATGAAGGGCCATATATATATAACTGAACCAGTTTAGTAGTGTCATACAAAAAAAAAAAAAATGATGAGTTTGGGGGCTAATTATATTTCTTTTGAAAATTTTATATAATTTAGGGGGTAAAAATCTAATAATTGAGAAGTTTGTGGGGCCAAACATTTTAATTTTTTTGAAAATTTTATGAAATTTTTCGGGTACTTTTGTAGTATCAGAAACGTTTGGGAGGCCATGGCCCCCACCCTTCTAAATGGGCCCACCCCTGTCTAGAATAGTGTGGAAGAACTATATTGAAGGCACAAAAAAAATTTTCAAGATAGTGGAGGATTTGCGGCCTCGATTCCACTCGATTTATTGAGGTTCATTAAACCTCAACATCTCACAATCAATTGAACTTTGAGTCTGCTGAATTTTCTGTTGCAGCCCATGATGACTTGGTTGACTTGGGATTGGTGCACTAGGGTTCCCAAATGTATAAAACCATATCGTAAGGTGAAGAACATGTACATTTGGAGAAGTTGATCAACATCGTGCGCCTAAGGTTTTGTACCAAACAACTTCCGTGATTCACCGTTGGCCGAGTGTTTGTTGTGAAGACATCTTTACCAACAACTTCTACAATCAAGAATAGTTGATTGTATGAAGTCAATCACAGATTGGAGATCCATGCATGCACATTGAAGAGATCCATTTGGAAGAGTAGTCCAACTAGGTTGGAGTCATGCTCTTAAATAGTTCAAGTTCTATCATAGGTAGGTACTTCGGGATCTAGTAATATTTCTTGTACTTATAGCTTCAATATCTCATAATGAATTATTCAAGTTGTTGGTGACCTTCAAACTATTCATTTGGGTTTTTTCTATTTGAGTTTTCTCCATCGTCACCATATCACCGTTTACTTAAAATTTATTTTCAATGACATAAAATTTAGTTTTAGTGATATAATTGTGCCTATCATGTAATTAACTAGTCCATTACATAAATTAGACAAATTAATCAACTTAGGTAATTTATTGATTCAACCAGGGTCAATTTCAATCCCATGTCTTTTTCTTTTCTTTTTTTCCCTTTGACTTAAGCAATTGAAAATCAATATATATATATATATATATATATATATATATATATATATAAGCAGAGACCTTATGCGGGAGAGCATGAGGTCCTTCCATGTGGCACTCTATTAGAGCTCCATTAAAGCAATTACTGTATTTGACCTTCCAAACCACCTTCACTTAAAAAATAAATTCCAACATACTTTTAGAAATTGAAAAGATGCACATGACTTATTTCTTCAGAAAAATTCAATTAATCTCTTTCTCTTTCTTAACTCTTCAGTTGCCCTATAAATTAAATGCAAACTAATGTATTTCTTTTGAAATCAATATCTATATATATATATATATATATATATATATAGCCCTTAGAGCTTGCTCGAAAATAAATCAATATAATAGTTCTTTGGAGAATAGCTTAACTTTTTGCTATAGGCAACAATTAATGCAACAGCAGCAAATTATTTTTTATGTGCTCATATTGTAAATTGTAGCAATACACAATAAATATGGTCTATGCTAGAGATAGCGCTGTAAATTACTTAAAATAAACACTATTTTGGTTTTGCTTTCTTTTCTATAATGTGTATAGTTTGCTTAGCTTGATAATTTTATTACTAAACCAAGAACAAAATAAAAACAAGACAAAAGAATTCTGCAACTATGAAATTTATGTTAAATGATGTCCATTTTGCAACATTTTTTATTGTGTATGTGTGAGTGATATTAGAATAATTCAAGACATTTAAGAGTAAATTGGTTGGTGGTAGACTAGAAAAAGGAAAGGAGAGATCAATCATGGCATAAAGGGTCTTGAGTTAATTATTGATCCTATGTGCCACATGGCTTTGATGGTCTTGATTGCTGTTGAACTTCCTGTAGATCTCAATAGGAAAAGGTAAAGATTCCACTTTAATCTTTGAATTAATATTTTGATTTATTCTCATCACATTTATTTCTTTCCTTTCCTTTTTCAATTTTATTATAATTTATGATTATGTGTAGGTAAGACAAGTGGACGATGTTGGGAAATAGATAATGTATGTTTGTTGCCTAGATATGTGTTATGATAGATGAAAACAACACCATATGTATGAAATCTTTTACAATGGATTGCATTTGAGCAAAGTGCATTGCTCCCTATTTTGTTGATAACATTAACCCAAATAATTGTATCTCTATGTTTTCATGTTTGATGGAAGCACCCATGAATAAGGTTGACAAGAAAAAAGATGGTCATGTTTGTTGAATACTTCTTATTACTTTGTAATACTTCTTATCACTTACCGTGCTGGGAGAGCTCATTACAGATAATGGGGCCAACCTAAATGGGAAAATGATCCAGCAAATTTGCCAATAGTTCAAGATCGAGCACAGAAATTTGGTTCCTTATTGCCCCTAGATGAATGGTGCAATGGAAGCCGCTAACAAGAACATAAATAAAATCTTGGTGAAGATGATAAACACATTCAAGGATTGGCACAAGTACTTACCATTTGCCTTGTGCGCATAGCGCACTTCTGTTCGTACGTCCACGGGTGCGACCCTGTATTTATTAGTATATGGCATGGAGGCCGTCATCCCCACAGAGGTAGAGATCCCATCTCTCAGAATTTTGTCTCAGAAAAAGCTATTAGAAGCTTAATGGACTTGTTCCTGATATGAACAACTGAACATGATAGATGAAAAGTGCATGACCACAATGTGCCATGGACAGTTGTACCAACACCACATCAAGCGAGCATTTAACAAGAAAGTTAGACCCAGGGTCTTCGAAGAAGGCAATCTAGTCTTGAAGAAGTGCAACCAGACCATGCCTGATCATAGAGGAAAGTTTGCCCCAACTTACGAGGGCCCATATGTGGTAAAGAAGGCCTTTTTCGAAGGAGCCTTGATTCTAGCCGACATGGATAGGCATGACTTCAATATGCCCACCAATTCTGACGCCGTCATATGGTACTTTGCATGAAGGAGCCTTTCAGCGCACCTCATTTTTATGTCTTTATGTCAACAAAGAAAAAAAAAACCAAAAAAAGAAGAAGAAGAACAAAAGCAAAAGAAATATGTAAAAAGGTAGATTGAAAACCCGAAAGGGTGGTCTACATAAAAGGAGAGCCAAAAGAAAGAGAGCGTGAGAAAATACAAAAGGTAGATTGAAAACCTGAAAGGGTGGTTTATGCAAAAGGAGAGCAAAAGAAAAAAAAGTGAGAGAGCCTGCTAGATTGAAAACCCAAAAGGGCAATCTAGGCAAAAATTAAGGCAATCAAAAGTTAGTTTAACTACGTGATAACTTGGTCCTTCCTTGCGGAGGTACGTAGGCAGCCATCTTATTTCGGTCACATCTTAAAAGAAAAATTAGTCAGTTTGGCCTGCTTGAATTTCTGCTCAAGATTATAAAATTAGATGGATCTAGCATCCAAGACAAGATATGAAGACACCTCCGAGATTGCTCTCTATCTACAATACTGCCACGACCCAGTGGTCTGCTCAAGATGTTCTGGCTCATGCCAATGGGAAATGTACCTCAATGGGAAAAGGAAAAGATACATCTAGAACGGGATGTATCCTTGGAAAAATAAGATATTGATATGCATGGATTTTACATTTTTCACTTATTTGTATAATCTTGCATCTTTGAAGCATTTTCCTGCATATTCATTAACATGCCTGTATTGTGTCATTCTATTTCTTTGATACATTCTGGTACCAAAACATGAAATCTCGTCTCATAAATATATCTTGAATATCATTATAAACATCTCTCTACACTATCTCCTAGTTTCTAAGCATGCCTAACAGACTAGACTATGCTTTAAGGAAAACAAAAAGAGGAAGGCCTTATGCAATTGCCTAGCAATTTATGAAAGACCTTTCCATACATGGTGGGATACTAACTACATAGCTCATGTGCAAAAACAGATTAAGCAAAAAAGAACACCAGCAAGTCAAACATGGCCTAAGCAATCAGACACAACCTGGCACAATCTCCCAAAATCGGTACGGAGAATCGGGTCATCATGAGCATAAGCGCGAAGCAGCCCGACTGCATCAAAGCCCAGGTCTCTGGCAATTTTTCAAAGTCTGTCATGTGAATGTCGAAGACGGACCAGCTCCCTCTCCATCATTGAATCAGAAGTAGAGCCCTATTTTTCAGTCTATAGCAAAGCCCTAAAGGCGACGGAAGGCGAATAGCGGCTCGCTAGGCTCATCGCCCTCTCGCCCATACTCCATGCTCAAAGTGGAATGAATGTAGGCCCTCCCTGTACTAGCTCCAAAGCTAAATCATTGGCCCTGCTACTAGCTTCGGAATTGTCAGTCTTCATTGCAGCCCTCTCCTCATCCCAAGTATGATCCATAGCAACAAACCTCCGAGTAAGATCCGCATGCTCATCCTCCAAACCCACAACCCGGGATCTCAACCGAGCACACTCTGCCTTAGTGCTCAGAGGAGCTGGCCCCCTCTGATCAAGTTCTGCCCTCAGAGTAGCAAGCTCACTCTCACGTGCACTGCTCCTCTCCTTAATATCCTCCATAAAGGCATCAGTCAGCTCCCTGCAGCAGTCTCTATCCCTGACAACCTCACTCCCTCAGATCTATAAGGGCCTTCTCAACCCTGATCTCAAACTCTAGAGTATAGTCTCTTAAAATGTTAGCCGGAAGTGGCAACTCGGCCGAAACTGGTGATGATAAGTCAAACACAAAGCTAGGATCTCTAGTGTCTTGCCACACTTTAAACTCAGCAGAGAATCACTCCTAGTCATCCCTAGAACAAAGGGAGAAGTCAATGCTCGACTGGCGCACCTCCCAAAACTCAGAGGCACACCCTATCACTGCTACATTAATATCTATAAGCCCGTACTCGCCAGTGACAACAAAGAGATCACTAAGTCAAGGGATATGCTGGATACCTCCAAACTGCCACATGGCCATACCTGGAAAGTGCCCTATGCACCCCTAGATACCCACCAAGGGAATGCCAAGTAAACCGACGCAACGGGTCCATCCCCGCCATCTAGTGATACCCCATTTGATTCTCCAAGTCCAGTCAGTGGGACTTAGGCTACACAAGTATCTCAATCAACCCTCAGTATCCCTAGAAAAAGGAAGATTAAGAGCAATTGTAGCTCAAACTCTATTCCTACTCACAAAGCCAACACGCTGATCCCTAACAATGACACTTAGGTGGCTATAGAACCACAACTCTAACATATGAACATAACAATCTAGCCTACCCTTACCAGTCTCTTGACACAAAGACAAGGACCTAATGGTCTTAGAAAGGAGAGTAGGAATGAAAGAGGTACCATGAGGAAGGGAACTTACCAAAGGGAGAATGGAAAAACTAACAGCTCCTGATGGTGAAGGAAACAACACCACACCAAAAAAGGCCACCAGGAAGGCCTAACACTGGTAGGATGTCCACCGCTCCTCTAAGTCCACAAAGTCATCTCGGTAACCAACAAGAGACTCCAATGAGTGGAACCGATCATATAGGAAATTAAAGGACATGCTCCCTCCTATCCCGCTGCAATACCAAGTCAACACCTCTATAATGGGCCTCTTGAAGCCTAACAGATCAATGAGTCTCTTGTGGTAGCGTGGCTGCACTGGTGGAACAAAAATAACACTCAGAGGGGTAGAAAAAGAAAGAAAATGATCATACTCCTCCTAGGTAGGCACCAAATCAACATCTCCAATGGTGACACATCTCAAGACGAGATCCCAACAAGAGGTGATGTCCTCCAACAAATGCCAATCTAGTGTGGTGTGAAGAAGAGCAGTAGCATCTCCAAGAAGTCGACGGATGAATGCCTGGTCACTACAAGAAAAGGAGCTCTACCACCTCTTAAGCTTCTTCTTATAGTAAGACTCCCTTTCAAGCTTGACCAAATTGTCGTAAGAGTGAGCACCAAGAGCATCCATGAACGGATCCTACTAAATCTGATGATCTGATGAGAATCTACGCGAAAAATGAAGAAAAATAGTGTTTTCTACATGTTTTTGGTAATAAAAAAAGTTAAAAGAAGACCCTAAATAATGAGCTGGGGTTGGGCTGAACCTAGCTTTTATGTACACAAACTGAGGCAGCGTCCCTTCAAGGGCTGCCAACCCTCGGGATACGTGCCAAGGCTTTTTAGCCCCCTAGGCACAAACCCCTATGTATCTTGGGCACTATCCTCCCGTTTAGGACATTTTGACAGCATTGTAGCAAAGATTCCTCTGTTTTGGCACCTATCGTAGTGCGCAGTCGGCCCAACAGTGAATCAGATTGCCAGAAACTCTCTCTCGTGCATCCGAGACCTCACAAATCCTACAATGGGGCAGTTTATCTTTGTGTTCTCGTTCAGAACTTCTAGATATCTTGAACCTCATTTTCTAAAGCCTAGTTCACCTGGTTCAGGGGTTGGTTCAACCATGGTAATTAGAGCTCACAACAGAAAGACACTACAGCCCATTCTCAGCAATGCGATAGCTTTTTTAGCTTATTTTAAGGACGAAGGGAGTCATTTCCCATAAGGTCACCCCAAGAAGCCTATCTTTGAATCATTAAGCTGGCTCGGGTAATAACAGGAGCAATTAGTGCATACCGCCTCATGGTGTGTCTAAGGAGATTTCGTTCAGAATGTTCACGTTCATTATCAGCATTTGGTATGGTCTACGAAGTCAAGGACATTTTCAACCCGACTACAGGTTTGGAACCTTGCAAAACCCTAAATTGGGGTAGTTTATTTTGTGTTGTTCCCTCCCCCTTGTCCAATATACAAGAATGGGTCCATCTCGCTGAGGACGTGTCGCTCATGTCGAGAATCGTACAAAACCCTAAATTGGGGCAGTTTATTTCACGCGATCTCTCCATTCTCTCTCCCCCTAGTGTGATGATCATTGTCAAAATCCACCAATAAACTCGTGAAACTATGGTACAAAACAAGTGGGTGTGACACAAGCTGGTTCAAGACCACCATTCACGATGAAAATACGTTAGTGCATGCATACATCGGCAGCCCTTTCAAAGGCAATTTTCTAGAGTTATACATGTAAGTCCTAACTAGAGGCATTGTCTTTCATAGACATCAGCAGCCCTCTCAAAGGCATTTTTCTAGAGTCATGCATGGAAGCCCTACCAAAAGGCATTGCTTGTTATAAATGTCTACAACCCTCTCAAAGGAGATTTCTCTATGGTGATACGGCAGCCCTCTCAAAGGCGATTTCCTAGAGTTATGCATGTAAATCCTAATTAGAGCCATTGTCTTTCGTATACATCAGCGGTCCTCTTAAAGGCCCTTTTCCTAAAATCATACATCAACAACCCTCTTAAAGGCCCTTTTCCTAAATTCATACATCGACAGCCCTCTCAAAAGGTAATTTTCTCTATGATTATACATGTAAGTCTTAATCAGAGGCATTGTTTTACACACATATCGGCATCCCTCTCAAAGGCATTTTTTAGAATCATACACGTAAGTCCTAACAAGAGGCATTGTTTCATACATACACCAAGAAGCTACAAAGAGATAATATCATACATCAAGGCTCACTATGGGGCAAAATAATACACACATGTCCAGGCCTATCAAGAGGCAGTGAATAATATACATACATAATCGGCCCACCATTATGCAATGTCTACAATATGCATGAAAAATACATATATGCCCACACAAAGACTACATCATGATGCAACAAAGGTTAGCCCTACTGAGAATCATCATCCCTGATATACTGGCTAGTATCGTCGTCATCATCATCATCATTGTCACTGGTAAAAGGCCAGTAGAGGGACCCACACCGCTTGAAGTGCTTGGAATGTACCCTGGGTCCTGAGGAGGCCTCTGAGTCTGAACAAAAGAGTCCTAGCTGCCCGGTGAAATTGGAGGAGTTGGCACATACTTGGACTCATATGAAGGAACGATGGGCCCACAACTTGAAATATAAGGCGAAGCAGAACAAGAATACGAGCCACTCGTAACTCTCCCATCAAAATCATGGTGTAGCCATGAAGCATGGCTAGCTCACTCTAAAGCTGGCTCCGCTCTCTCTCTCTGCCATGGTAGCTTGAGCCTCCCTATCTTTCTGCCAGAGCTCCCTCTCTAGAGCTAATGCTCGATCAGTCTCCTTCTATATGTGCACCTCCCTAGTAGCTGCAGTAGTCTCAAGCTCTGTCACTCTAGCCTATAGAGCCTTTACACGCACTCTCCACTCTGCTTCTAAGCACAAACAATGCCTCCTACCACTCTACCCCCACTCACAAGGACATCTCCAATTATAGGCCCCGTAGAGGACTATGCGAACCAAGTGGTATAATCCCTGCTAGTATCCACATAGGCATCAAAAGAACCTGTCGCATAAGCTTGGTCATCTAGGACAATGGACTTAAATGACAAGCCAAGAGGAGGCGGATCTCTAGGTACCCTAAAAACCATCATGACTTGGTGGAAGGTCCTCTCAGCCAGAAAAAACTCCTAACTTGACAGGGCCCAAAACCAGCATCATATCCTTGACTGACCCATAGCAATAGTAAGTTCCGACCTCCTTAGCAGTGAGCCGTCATAAGGGTGAACTACCATTTCACCCCAGGTGGCGCAGTCTAAAGCCGCAGAGATAGTGACCGGCTGCACCAGGACAACCTTGGTGATTGTACAGAGAGCCTAATCATATGCTCAAGGATACACTGTCTCTAACAAACCCATGAACCGTTGTCGCAAAATTGGGATGTACTCGTATGCCCACCACGTCAAAATCTGCCAACACGCCTCCATACTCCAAAAATTGCACTGGAAAGCTTGCCTCAGGAAAGCAATGAAAAAGCCGTAAGTAACCGATCCCTAGTAATATCTCTCGATGTCAGATACTACTCTTATGGCCCACAGTAGCTGGCAGGATAATACCGATTGGTTATTGCCAAAGAAGCAACTACCAAGAAAACACAAGAAGAACCGCCGAAGATGAATATCAGTAGGTGCCACACTCTAGGGAATGCTACCCTGCAGCCATTTAGTAGGGATCTATGGCGACACGGCAGGCCTAAAATATCCTCTCGTGTCTGTAGTCAATGGGAGAGGGATGCCCAAAAGCTCACAGGCCATCTCAAAGCTCATGTCATCGATCGAAATTGGGTATCTGCCAAATCTGATACCTAGGATGGCCGTCCAATCCAGAGGGAGGATTGCATACTCCCCACAGCTTAAGTGAAATGTGCTTGTCTCGGCATGAAACCGCTACACCAAAGCCTCTTCGATCCCGTGCCTCATGGTGTATGGAGGGATCCCTAGGAAATCTTCAAATCCTTGCTTTCTCAGAACTCTGTATAGCGCCAGTGGGTCTTAGGAGTAAACAGCAGCCAACGAAAAGTGGACCAAGCACCCCGACCCCAGATCTTGTCAGGCCCTGACATTCGGAATCAGAGAGCTATCTGTTAGCAGATGCATATAACATAAATCTAAATGACAAAGGAAGAAATATAGCATACCTCTCCCTTTCACACCTGAGCGGAAGGATGATCCTTCAGCCCGCAGTGAAGATGAGTGTCTCTTATGCCGCAGTCTACAACTCTAGTATGAGCATCGGCCCCGACCTGATGTGGTGGGAACCTCATACTCAAACTGCGCCTCCAAGCGCCCAAGTTTAGCAAAACCTCATCCCTAAAAAAAATCAACCTCTATATCAATAAGGAGATCTTCGACTCACGTCACTCCTTTAGAGGCCCCTCTCCCTATAGCCGACCTGCGCCATGAAGAAGCCCTACTATAAATAGTAAGGACTCAGAGGAGACATTGGGCGTCTCGATTGAACGCCGCCTCCTAGATTGGGTCTCCATAGGTATACCGCCGGTAGGCCTACTATCATCACCCCCGTAGTCGAAATGGCTCTGCAGAACTCGAGCCACCTGCTTGCCAGCTAAAGTGGTCTCACCATCAGAAGAATCATCCTCATAGGACGTGGTGTAAACTGGGGCCTTCCCCAAATCTCCCTTGGAACTCACCCTTCGAGACATAATCTACAAAATAGCAAGAAATTTAGACACAAGTGGTAAGCCCATAAGTTAAATGGAAATACAAATGAACTAACACTTTTTCCTAAACATGTTGTGCATGTCTATGTCAAGCATATGATCTCACAAGAAAGCAAATTCTTACAAACATCCTACAGTGGGTAAACCAGCAACTGTGCTCTGGGCTCATATTCTACAAAGGGTAAACTAGCAACCGCGTCCTAGGCTCACATTCTACATCAAGTAAACCAGTGGCAGCATTCTAGGCTCACATTATACAGCTCGTAAACCAACGACCGTGTCCTGGGCTCACATTCTACAATGGGTAAACTGGCAACTACGCTTTGGGCTCACATTCAACGCTGGGTAAACTAGCGACCACGTCCTAGGCTCATATTCTACAGCAAGTAAACCAATTACCACGTCCTGGGCTCACATTCTACAGTGGGTAAACTGGTAGCTGGGCTCCAGGTTCACATTCTACAGTGGGTAAACTAGCAGCCGCGCCCCAGACTCACAATCACTAAAAAGTTTTCAAGTTCCTAATCTATAGTGGGTAAGCCAACAACTGCATCCTGGGCTCACATTCTACAGTGGGTAAACTGGCGGCCACACTCCAAACTCACATTCACTCAAAAATAGACTTCCTGATCTACGGTGGGTAAACTAGCGACCACGACCTAGGCTCACCTTATACAGTGGGTAAACTGGTGGCCGCACCCCAGGCTTACATTTGCTCAAAAGTCAACTTCTTGATCTACAATAGGTAAACTAGCGGCCGTGCCCTAGGCTCACATTCCATCTTGAGGTTAAGAAAGGGGTAGCGTCGTATGCCTTGTCATCACACAGTTATCAAGTCATCAAAAATTTCCAAATTCCATCCTACAATGGGTAAACTAGCGTCCGCGTCCTACGCTCACATTTCCACTATTCCCGACTACCAAGTAAGTCCACTTACCCATATCCAGCATTTTATTGTCAGCATTTAAATACCCCATATTTACGCACTCATATAACAAAAACAAAAAATAATAATAATAAAAAATATGTTCATTTTCCTAAGATAGCATGGCATAAATCATGGCAAAAAATATATGCTTATGAAAATTCCAAAAATAAAATAAGCACTAGAATGCATCCCTAGTGGTATTGCTACTAACATGTTGCAGGGAAAAAAAAAAAAAAAAACCTTTTCCTTTCTTAGAGTTTAAAGACGTGTCCGGAAATATTTCAGAAGCAGCTACAACAAATCGGTCCAGTCAGGTAAAATTCGGTCTTGATCTGTGAATAGTCTCTACATGCAAATTTGGGGGCAACAAAATTCGAAATCATGTTCTTTATCCGACACCTCTCAATGCACTTGAGATATCAGATAAAGAAGGGGGCAACTGTTGATACTGTATTTTGTCCACCCTCAATTTTCGTGCCGGACTCCAAAAAATCTAAAAATATTATTTTCTCTCCATGGTGCCGCAAGAACATCTAGAATGATGTGGCCCAACTTGTTCGGACACTGGAGCACCCAAAGTGCTTTTTTAAGCTAAAATGACCAAAATGCCCCTAGTCAATCCTAGGTTTGACTGAAAGTCAAATGAGGTCAAAACTCTCACAAAATAATACTTTTCATAGTTTTACATCAAGCTCGAGATTCTTAGGGATTTTTAGCCACTTTGACTAAGTTTGACTTGAAGTTGATCTTGGGTGGGCCCAAAAACCCTAATTTTGATCTGGCCATCAGAACGGGTTGAAACCAATGCCATTGTGAAGATTATCAAATTCTTCCAATGACCATTCATGGGTTGAAATAAGAGTTAAAACAGCCAAGATATCACGAGAACTGAGATAACACATCTATCGATGCACCACTAACTTCTGAAAGCCATATCTTTCGATTTAACTATTGGATTTTCAAGATCCATACCTTTTCAGAAACAGGAAGTCAAAATCTTTCCATGGGTATCAAGATCAACCCAATCCATGGCCTTTTGGAGGTGGCGACCCTACAAGGGCCGCCGCCTTAAAAAGAGTGTCAGGTCTATAAAAAGCCCTAAGCACCTTCCAGACCAAAAAAAAAAAAAAAAAAAAAAGGAGGTCTCCTTGGTTATTCTCTCTGCCTAAATGTCTTCTACATGTTTTTCCTCTCTTCCAAACACAAAAAAACACATCAAAGCCTCTTGATTCTTCTCTTCACCAAAAACACAAGGTATTGTTCTTATACCCAATCTTCTTTCCCTTGGTTCTACACTTTGGGATTAGGGATTTAGGGGTGTGGATGTAGCTTTTTAGCTATTATCCACACCCCTAACCTTCTAAATCTTTTTTCTAGTATTTATTTTGCTTTTATGTCTTAATAACAAGATTTATTGCTTTCCTAGCATATTGCTTGCTTTATTTATGTTTCTAGCCTATATCTCCATGCTTTTTATGCTCTTTGCCATGTTTCTTGCTTAGATTTACATCCTTACCTGCTTATATGATTAGATCTACATGATTTGTACCCTATGCCATGTTTTCCTATGCTTTGTTCCTCTTTTTGTTCTAGGTTGATGTTAGGGTTACATGCTCACATGCTTGTATGATGTTGTTGACTATGCCTTGCTTGGATCTATGTGCTTTATATGTTTATTTCCATGTTATATGGTTAGATCCTTGTCTTCACATGCTTATATGGTTGGATTCATGTTCTTCCTTGTCTATGTGCTAGGCATCTGCATGTTTACATGCACGTTTCTATACCTACATGTCTAGATCTATGTTTTCACATGCTTATTTGCTTGGATCTATGTTCTCTACATGCTTTATGTTGTATTCCATATGCTTATGCGCTCCATGACATGTTTGTGTGCCTAGATCTAGGCTATGTGTGTCATGCCATGTGCTATTGTAGCTATTTTGTCGCTTTGTTTTTCTTTCTTGTGTTTTGGCCTAATGGTTAAGACCCGAATTAGACCCACATAAAAGGGTCTAGTCATCGTCTATACACCAAGGCCCACATAAAAGGGTTTGGATCACCCCAATTTTCATGCCTACGCTTGCTTGCTTCTATGTTTTATGCTTGTGTTAGCCTCTCTAGTTCTAGGCTTTGCCATGCTTGATGCCCTCAACGGGTTTGTGGTTGTGTGGCTACATCTGACACTTATGAGGCCTTGTTTGGATGTAACCATTTGGGACGCATCGCCATGATGCTGGCTGCTTTGTGCATACCTTTCCCCATTTTCGCTCCGTGCGATGATGTGCTTGCCATGCATGTTTGTGCCACCCGTTGGCTTTCTATGCATCTTCACTTGCTTTCTTACATGTTCATGCATGAGCCTTGCTTGCTAGTGTGTCGTCCATACTTCAACACAATGAAGTTATGGACATTCGATCCAAATCTACATTTGTCCCTCGTGGATATCACCATTTGTTTGTTTGCTTACTTGTTTGCTTGCTTTCTTGCCTTGTCAGCTTTCTTGTTTGTTTTTTTATCTTGTTGCTTGTCATGTCTCTTGCCACCTACTCTACTTGCCATGTCTATCATGCTTATCTGCTTTATGCATCTTTTATATACTTTTTGCATTTTTTCCTTGCATTGCTTGTCTGCTAGTTTCTTGTCTTTGCCTTTGCAAGTACATATATGGAGTGAGGATGCATGGATCTAGGGCATGGTCTCATAGGTGCAAGCAACAAGGGCTAGAATGCAAGCATGTGGATATAAGCCAAGTAGCTATGTTCAGTAGATTTAGGGGTCTAGCTTCTCCCATTTGGTTATGTACTCTTTCAACCCCCTTCCTTCCTTCCTCCCTCCTTTCTCTTAGATGGGTTGTATTAGGTATATCATGCCATGTACCATTCATCCTCATCTTTAGAGTATGTCGACCCCTGTTTACTTTCCTACACCTATATTTTGGGCCATGCTCTACGGATGTAGGCATTTGCTTTTCTTCTCTGTGTGCTTGCATTGTGCATGATGTATGTATATATATACCTTCTGCTGTGATTGTCATAGTCCATGTCACCTAAGGCAAAGCGATGCCTAATTCTGCCGCGAAAGTAAGGTGACATGTCGCCGGATGTTCGCCGTGGAAATCTGGTATTTTTCCCGAATGCCTTAGGAAAGCATAGATTGGGACCACACCCATTTAAAAGCCAAACCTCAAAGCCCCCATGCATGCAAAGCTCCGAAAGCCAATGCCAAAATCATGTTTTTCACTGCTAATCTCCAAAAATTAAGGTTTTATCAAAACAAAGAACTGTCATTAAACAGGCGTTGTGGAGTGCCTAATACATTCCCTACACATAACCAAACTTCCGGAATTAAGAATCAAGATTTTTTGCCATCCACATTAGATTAGGAAATATGCCCTTTTTCTTAACCTAAGGTTGACAATAAAATCAACTAGAAACAGGTGACCAATCACACCTTAAAAAAATCAAATGATTGGTGAGGACTACACTTACCTTTGATAATCACCTAAAATTTGGCCAAGATTCCTGCCACACCGCCAAAGGTAGACAAATACCTTCCTCCACTAAGAGAGAGAGCACCTGAACCTCCGCGGAAAACCGCACATGATCATTGAAAAGGGCCTCCAACAGGCCCCGCGCATGTGGGAGCGTTGCCAAATTGGGTGGTTGAATGAAGGCTTGATGATTCTCCGTTTTGGGTCGGGTGTCGACACCATCAACTACTCAGTTGGCTAGACTTTTATTAGAAAAGGTGATTGAATCCTTTGCTTCTTGATATGCCACATGCATCAAACTTCCTTCAACCACTCCCACTTCATGATTCCTTTCCATCACCCTGGTTAGAGCTTGGGCTTCCTCTCTCCTAACAAATGGCCTAAAACCTATTCCTTCAAGAAAGGAATGTATCTTATCTTCTTGCTAAATTCTTGTGACCATTTCTACACCTAGAAAAGGTGGAGGTGTTGAGCTACTACTAGCCATGTTCTCAGCTTCTTCTTCCATAGGATCCTCACGACCTATGAAGAAAGTCATTGCCACCTCTGGTTTACACATCCTTGGGTCAGGCCTCTTCCCAGCTTTGATAACCAAATCACCCTTGGCTACCCTATCATGGAAAATGTTCCTCAAAGCATAAAAATCCATGATATGGTGGTCACATCTCCTGTGGTATCTACAGTAAAGTAGACCTCGCTTTTCTTCCTTTGCGGGTTCACATTTGAATTTAGGTAATACCACCACACCATCTTTCAGCCAAGCTTCTAAGATGTTATACAATTCCTCAGTAGAAACTATAAAAGGAGGGGAAATACTACCTCTCTCCCTCTTCTTATTCTTGGCTACTTTATTGGGCTCCTCTACCGTAGCAACTTCTACTTTCTTGCCTTCTCTCCTCCAAGACTGTCTGGGTGTACTCACAGCCTGTGAATTCAAGCCATTTGAAGGTTCCCTTATAGACATACTTGTTCTTCTCAAAACTTCTATAAGCCTTGTAAAGCTAAAAATTTGCAGATTCTCAAGATGAGGTCGATATTCATACAGCATACTAGCAATACAAACATCCTCCAGCTTTTCCTCCTCCATAGGGTCAGAGCACAGCAAAGAAAGGTCTCTAAACCTACAAATATACTCAAGCAACCCTTTAGACACCCTTTGCTTTTCATGTTGCAGATCTAACAATGTGAGCTTTTCTTCCAAAGCAAAAACTTTTTCATGAACTGTGTTGTCTAATCATTCCAACTTAGGTCCGACCCTGGTGCAGGACTAGTGTACCAAGTAAAGGCACGACCTTCTAACAACTTAGAGAACTCCCTAAGTCTTAACTCATGGTCATGAAAGTGAGCCGTTAGTGCATCTATGTTAGGACATATGTAGTTCAAGTTGTTAACATATGTCACTATTTTATGTAATTGGCTTATCCTTTGACAAAACACACTTTACTTGTATTTGGGTAGATTTAGGATGTGTTTAACGCTTCAAGAAATAGTGTTTCAAGATTAAGTGTTGAAGTCATCAAGTCTGTCCAAGAAACAAGCTGGAAAGTGCAAGTTACTAAAGCTCGACACTTAGTCTCGACATATGCATCTATCGAGCTTTAGAAGCTGTTTCAGCCCCGAGGCTCGACAGCTTCTCAACAAATCCTTGACACCTTTATCTGTCAAGATTTAAAGAAAACAGATTCTAAGTTCTGTTTTAATTCCAATCCGTAAATGTGTCTTTGGGACTTCCTTTCTCCTAACCCTAGACATATAAAAGGATTGTTTTAAGGGCCGTCAAAGTGATGCAAGTTGCACAAACATTGAGTAATTCTTGTTCATGCAATTTGTGATTAAAGACAAAGTTCATGCCCTAGTTCATCTCTTGTGAAGAAGTTGCTGTGTAATGTGCACCGTAGGGTTTTGTAACCAAGCATCTTCTTGATCTTCATCGTATGGATGATTTGAAGAACTTTGTAGCCAACAACTCTCTCTCTAGTTGGTAAATTGAAGTCGCGTACTAGGATCCGCGCAATTGGTTAGTCATGTACTCGGAGCCGTGCATCAAGAGGAGAAACTGTCACTACAGAACAAGTCCAATTGGGTAGTGGGGTAAGGGTTCAACTGTAGGTTGGTAAGGTACTCAGATTCTTTACTTGTAACCACTTGTTGTGATAATAGTGGAGTTTCGGGAGTGGTGACCTTAAATCACCCGGTGGGGTTTTTGCCGTCAAGTTTTCCCCATTCGTAAACAAATCACCATGTCTTTTATTTTTCCGCTACATACTTTAGTTCTGGTGATTTGTTTGTGCTGCCACATGAATTTTCATGTTAATTTGATTAATTAATAACTTGGCTAATTAATCAATTTAATTAATCACAAGGGGTCAACGCGTTTGTGGCCTACCAAGTGATATCAGAGCAGGCACACTCTAATTAGAGTTTAATCCTTGTGTGTGATCCATTGACCCCTGTTAGTCATGGATAGAGGTCAATCTCTTATTATACCTCCATTGTTTGATGGTACTAACTATGCATACTGGAAAGTACGCATGAGAGCTTTTTTTACAGTCATTAGATGAGAAAGTGTGGCAAGCTGTGGAGATAGGCTGGACTAAGCCTACAGAAGCGCCGGCCGATTGGAATGATGTCAAGATCAAGGCGGCAAATTTCAACAGCAGAACATTGAATGCCCTATTCAGTGCGGTCACCAATAAGAAGTTCAAGAAAATCACCTCCACAAAAACTGCTAAGGAAGAATGGACCATTCTCTAGACAACCTACGTGAGAACCAAGGCTGTCAAGTATTCAAAGCTATAGAGGCTCATTACAAGCTTTGAAGAAATTAAGATGGAGGAGGATGAGTCATTTGATGAGTTTTATGCAAAGCTCAAAGATATAGTGAACTCAGCTTTCAATCTTAGAAAAACCATTCTTGAACCCAAGATAGTAAGAAAAGTGCTCAGATCTTTGCCCGAGAGATTCCATGCTAAGATCACGACGATAGAGGAATCGAAGGATATTGAGACAATTCCTTTGACTGAGCTGATTGGAAACTTCCAAACCTACGAGTTAGGGCTAACTAGGATGGGCAAGTCAAGCAAGGGCAAGAGCATGGCACTAAAAGCCAAGAGTAGTGATATAGATGATTCTTCAGATGATGAAGATTCTAAAATAAAGTCCTATATTACCAAGCAATTCAAGAAATTCATGAAGAATGCCAATGAAAAAGGCTTCAACAAGGACCATAGGCAATCCAGTTCTTCTCAGTTCAAGAACTCAAATAAAGGGAAGAAGGATGTCAAGGATGGTGGTCAGTACACTATTCCCACTGGACCAAAATGCTTTGGGTGTCAAGGCTTTGGACACATGAAACAAGAGTGTCCAACGTACCTTAGGAGCATTGGGAAGAGCAAGGCACTTGCTGCTACCTTAAGCGACACGGAGCCCGAGGATGATTCCGAAAATGAAGATGACGGAATCTTGAATGCCTTTACTGCTACTGTTAGTCATACTGATGGGGTTACTGAAGAAGTAGATGAAGAAAAGGAATTGGTGGATGCCAAGTTTGAGACTATGGATGATCAAGATGATATCCACACCGCCTATAAGAAACTATACAAGCTTTTTGAGAAGCATGAGAAACTCTATAGGCTGGCCACCAAGAAGCTCAGTGATGTGGAACCTGACCGTGAGGAGCTTTTCACTAAGGTTGATGAAGCAAATCAGACCATTAGGGCACTAAGGTTCGAGAACAATTTCTTGGCTGAGAAGACCAAGAAGCTTGAAGCGGAGCTGTTTCAAGTTAGAGCACAATTGGAGAGAACATCGAGTGCAAAGCTGGACGAGATGCTGAGTGTTCAGAAATCTTCTTCGGATCGTACTATATTAGGGTATGAATTCTCTCTCTCTAATACTCCTTTTGCTAGTACTACTATTTTCGTTCCTCTTGCTAATAACATTAAAATTGAGGATAAAAATGTTAAAACTGAATTAGCAAGTGAGAACGTAGACAAGAGCAAGTCTATCCTAGGAGCACCTCCTACAATTGAGAAAAGGGAAACTAGAAACCCTAGGACTAAGAAGGCTATCTCTCAAAAGCCCAAACAGAAGAAGTAGCATCTCTGTTATCATTGTGGTGTTGCCGGTCATATTCGACCAAATTGCTACAAGTGGCTAGCCACTCAACAAAGCAATGGCATGATAGCATCTGGGAACCAGAATCAGCTTCAGACCTCTCTTGCTCCTCTAGGAGACATTCTCAAAGCCCTCATGTTCCTTTCAAACTTGAACGGTTTAAACTCTTCCCCCTCATCACCTATTCAAGGGTTGGCAAATAGGAAAGGTTCTTCCAAGGTGTGGAAGGAAAAAGGCTCTAAGTGATTTTGTTCACTTCTTCTTTTCTCTCCCTGTTTTACTGTTTTGCATTACTTGAGTGTTGCATTACTTGAGCGTTGCTTTACTGTTTTAAGTCAGTCTAGTTTTATGCATTGTTTTGCTTTCTTTAACTTGTTTTTGTTTGTGTGTTTTCAGTTTTGTGTTTTATTTTTGCTTTTCTAATAAAAAAAAATTGAAAATTTGAAAAAAAAAAAAAAAAAAAACAAAAACAGTGTGTGTTTATGTACATTGGTTCTTGTGAACCTTAAAATGGCCATTGAAACAGAGTTTTCTAAACTTTTTATCACCTGTAGCGTAGATGAGCATTATTATACACAACTAAGCAAGTGAGCTTTGTAGCTCTTTGTTTGTGATGAGTAAGGTTAAGTGATCTCTTGTACTTAACACTCGTATCACTCTTTTTGACGGGTAGGACTAGAAAATCCTAAGAGAAAGGCATAAATAACCATCTCACCATCGTTATTCGCCAATCATGATATGACATCCGTATGCTTTGGCATAGCAAAAGTGCAATGTCAATGACATCCGTATGCTTCGGCATTACAAAAGTGCAATGTCAAAAGCTTAACATAATTGGGTATTTCTTTTCTCTCTCTTGTATACCTATGCATGATATGCTTCATAAAAAAAATATGCAAAGAAATAAAAGCAAAAAGATTAAAAATGCTTTAGAATATGATTGCAAGCGTGTTTTCTATGAGATGTGGGAGTTATAGGATGTACCTCGAAGGTGATAGTCCCCATCAAACAGTTATGATTATGTGTGAGTTAAAGTGATTTTCTCATATCTTAAATCATCATAACTTTGAGACACTTATGCAATCTTGCGATGTTTTCACACACAACACGCAATATTCTTTGTTATTCTTGATATATGTGCAGGTACAATGTGATTTGGCCATCACAAGGTTTACATGTGTTAATGTATGCTCACTAAATTGTCTTAACTCATTTTTGAAATATAAAATTGGTTAGACTTGTTTAGTGTGTGTGTGTGTGTGTTTTGAGATACATGTGCATTAAATTTTTGTTGAGAGATGATTTTGAGAGCTTAATGTGTTGTTTGGATCTTTGGTTGATTTGCATGCATGATTGCATTCATGTCTGTGTTTTTCCTCTCTTGAAAAACTGTTTTTAAGGCAATCCCGACACCTCTTCGACACCTTCTCGACACCTAGCTATCTATCAAGCTTCTTAGTCTTTTTTTAATCGTAGTCTCGACACATTCTCGACACCTGGTGGATCGATCGAGAAACTTTCTGTCTGCTCCATAGCTTCTCGACAGCTTCTAAATCGATCGAGATTCTTTAGTGGTTGATCTTTCTTTCTCGACACATGTTCTCGATAGTTGTATCTGTCAAAGTTCATTTTCTCGATACCTACCTCGATAGCTGTCTCGACAACTCTCGATACCTGCATCTGTCGAGAATTACTGAAGGGCTATAAAAGGATTCCTCACGATTTTTCTCTTATTTCGCTTAATCTCTCTCTCGATACTTCACTGTTTTCTCTCCCAAAACTTCTCTCAATCACTCCAAACCCCTTCCTAAGGATTCTTCAAGTGTTTCTCAAGATTTTCCTCTCTTGGTAAGTTTCAATACTCTCATTCTTCATGCATTTCATGTTTAAAAACCTAGGTTTTGAGGTTTTTGAAAATTTTTGGGGTTTTTCAAAATTGTTGAGAGTTTCATGAAATTTTTGGGTTGGTTTTATAGATTTGATCTTTAAAACTATATGCATTGCATCACATTAGCATTCTAATTGTATTTTCATGCATTTAGATGTGTGCAAACTTGTTGTGTGCTGTTAGGATTGGATTGGGCTGAGCCCATGATGTTTTTACATTGCATGTCACATGTTCATGCATTTCTCATGCATACGTTCTATCTTTTCAATATTTCTCTTCCTATATTGAACTGTTTGGGACTTTTCTGTGTGTTTCTTTTTTTCTCTCTCTCTCTTTATGTTTTGCGTTAAGTAGTGTCTATGGCACCTAAGCGTAAATTCACTCCATCCTAGAACTCTCTGCGTTCTAATGGATCTTCTTCTTCTGATTCCACTCCTTTGTCTATCCGGTTCCGTGATGAGAAAGCCCAAAAGGACTTCTCCAAGAACTTCTCTAAACGAGGTGTTCATTTGGAAAGCCACATTGTCCTGGCAGACTTTGCTAACATTAACCTACCCGATGTCATTCACAGTCGGGCTTGGAAGTTACTGTGTGACATCCCGGTCACTTGTCCTCTCATGTTGATACAGGAGTTTTACTCCAACATCCACGGGATTGATTCTTCAGTACCTCTCTTCTATTCTAGCTTTCGAGGTATGCGCTTTGCTGTCACTCCGAAGTTAGTCTCCGAGGTTCTTCATGTCCCGAGGGTGGATTATCCTGATTACCCTGAATGTGAGCGTCTATGGACTGTGTCCAATGACGAGATGATCTCTGCATTCTGTGAGCACCCTTCTACTTGGGGAGATCATCAGTACACACCATGTAGGCCTTTTGCTAAAGGTCCTTGTTTCCTTAACATGGTGATGACTTTTGTTTTGCACCCACTATCTCACTACAACTTTATCACAGAGCCTCGTGCTCTATTTTTGTTGTCCCTTCTTGAGCATCTCATTATAGACTTCCCTTCATACTTTATCTTCTCTATCGTAGATGTCTATAGAGATACGGCCACCCGTAATAAGCTCATTTTCCCTTCTGCTATCACGAGGATTCTTCGCTGTTTTTCCATCCCCTTTCCTTCGTCCGATCCATTTCATGTCATGTTTGCCATAGACGCCGCTACCGTAAAACGTAGTGAGGCACAGTTCAGATCGAGACAGTCGGATACTACTGCTCCTTCCTCCCGTCCGACTACATCCAGATCTACTCAAACGACATCTGCTCCTTCTTCTTCTTCAAGCAACGTCACTCTTGGAGACATCATGGCGTAGCTTCAGCGCATGGATGCTCGCCTCGATACACTCTCCACAGAGTTATATCAGGTGAACATTCGTGTTGGTCGTATCACTAGGCGACAGGCGACTTTGGGCGGCTTTGCTTCTGAAGCTTCTCCTCTGCCACCTCATGTTACTTCTAAGACTGAGGATGATGATGACGGTGATGACGATGATGCTTTTGATGATGATGATGAAGATGCGAGCTCTTCTGATGAGATATCTACTTGACACTCTACCCTTTGTCACTTGTGACAAAAAGGAAGAGTAGTTTTGGTGTATGAGAGTAGTCATACTTAGGGGGAGAGCTAGTATAGGACATTTTTGATAGGGAGAGTGTTGATATGAGGGACGTAGTAAGGATTATATGTATTTCTTTTCTTTTCTATCTTTTTAGAGATACATTGATCATGTACCCCGGTCTTGTGACCATTTATTGACATACATTGTGCTTATTTCTTGATATATATGTTGATGTATGGTTCTTTCATCTATCACTCCATGTATTGTTTCTTTCCTGCCTTTATACACATGTTTCTTTTACTTGTATGTAATCTATTATTTCTGCTTTACACAAAGATGCCTTGATGTGTTTCGTTTAAAAGTGTTTCAGAAATACAGGCTATCAAAGTCTACTTGCCATAAGCTCTCTTCTTGCAAAGTTTTTTAAGAGTTTGTGTTAAGATAGATTTTATTGTATTCAACAAGTGAATATGAGTTAAAATGTTTTATGACTTCTCTCATATCTTCATTTGTTTGTTGTGGTTTTGTCATGGATTTCCAAAGGGGGAGATTGTTATGAAATATGTAGTTCAAATTGTTGACATATGTCACTATTTTATGTAATTAGCTTATCCTTTGACAAAACACACTTTACTTGTATTTGGGTAGATTTAGGATGTATTTAACGCTTCAAGAAACAGTGTTTCAAGATTAAGTGTTGAAGTCATCAAGTCTATCCAAAAAACAAGCTGGAAAGTGCAAGTTACTAAAACTCGACACCTAGTCTTGACACATGCATCTATCGAGCTTTAGAAGCTGTTTCAGCCCCGAGGCTCGACAGCTTCTCGACAGATCCTTGACACCTTTATTTGTCGAGATTTAAAGAAAATAGATTCCAAGTTTTGTTTTAATTCCAATCCGTGAATGTGTCTTTGGGACTTCTTTTCTCCTAACCCTAGACATATAAAAGGATTGTTTTAAGGGCCATCAAAGTGATGCAAGTTGCACAAGCATTAAGTAATTCTTGTTCATGCAATTTGTGATCAAAGACAAAGTTCATACCCTAATTCATCTCTTATGAAGAAGTTGCTGTGTAATGTACACCGTAGGGTTTTGTAACCAAGCATCTTCTTGATCTTCATCGTGTGGATGATTTGAAGAGCTTTGCAGCCAACAACTCTCTCTCTAGTTGGTGAATTGAAGTCGCGTACTAGGATCCGCGCAATTGGTTAGTCATGTACTCGGAGCCGTGCATCAAGAGGAGAAACTGTCATTACAGAACAAGTCCAATTGGGTATTGGGGTAAAAGTTCAACTGTAGGTTGGTAAGGTACTCGAATTCCTTGCTTGTAACCGCTTATTGTGATAATAGTGGAGTTTCGGGAGTGGTGACCTTAAATCACCCGATGGGGTTTTTGCCGTCAGGTTTTCCCCATTCGTAAACAAATCACCATGTCTTTTATTTTTTTTCGCTACATACTTTAGTTCTGGTGATTTGTTTGTGCTGCCACGTGAATTTGCATGTTAATTTGATTAATTAATAACTTGGCTAATTAATCAATTTAATTAATCACAAGGGGTCAACGCGTTGTGGCCTATCAATCTACATACCGCTTGATGTGCTCTCTAACATTCCCCGTTATGCCTTCATACTTAGGAAAGATGAGAGGAGTGTAATGAACAGGATAAGACATTCCAACTACCTCTTCAAAATAAGGAGGTCTGGTATCAACATAAACAGTACTCTCCATTTTCTTGGCTTCAAACAAAATAGCAGAAATATCCTCCTTGGTTAGGTAAGGAGATCCCTGAGGACCTTGACCACCTTGGAGAGCTTGAGGTATGGATGCCTCTTGATGTAAAGACTAGAACTTTTCCCACATGGCAGCCTAAGAACGCTGAAGGTCTTCAATGGCAGCCATGATATTCCTGTTCTCAGGCTGACCAGCCACACCAAAGGACTCTGTGCCTTCAAAGTGCATGGATATGTGATTTGCACTTGGTTTTGGTCGTTGGTTTTCACCTAAACCAGTTAGTATCCCTGTAACTTTCTTCTTTGGAAGGATGGAGAAAGTAGTAGCAAACAGAGACAGACCAACACAACTCACTTAAAAAAGGAAATAACTAGAGATCCCTAAAGAATTCGCCAAAAATGTAGGTGCAAGTTAGATTTGAGCTTATATAAAGAAATGAAATAAGTTATCTAACAGTACATCTACATGAAAAAGACTTTAAGTGACAAAGGTACAAGCTTTGGCATGACAAAAGTCAAAGAAGAAAAAAGTGATAGCAAGAATGTAAAAAGGACACATGATGTACATGGAAAACCCTAAGAAAGGGATGAAAAACCACGATCTGAGCAAGAATGGAATATTATTTCTCTATTCATCTTTGTGTTATGTGGGAAGAAGAGGTAACTCTTATAAAATAAGGGTGTTCTTCCTTAAAGAGAGACCTTGTTTTCTACCTTCCTATCCTATCAACTTTTTACCCTCTTCTCAAAAGATCTACTTGGGTTCTTACCCTTAAAAATACAGTTACATGTTCCTATTATAATCTGAGGAATATGGTTGAGTACAAAAACAGGTGTTAAGTCATCATTTCCTTATTTTGGACATTTTCACAACTATGGTATTATCTGGTGACTGGAGGAGAGAGAACAGCCTAACGTGGCACTGTGGCCTGTGGGTAGGTGACTTTGCCACTATTTAGGAAACAAGCCTTGAACAATGAAAGGGACGTTAGGAGTACTGTGAATGATACACGTGTCTTTGAAGTGGTCTACCATGCATTCAACCAATAAGGGGTGTTCTCATAGTTGCTAACCTTAAAAAGTCACTATCTCCCTTTTTGTGAGTGCTTGAGTACCATGTTAAATGCATATCTTACTTCCTTCCCAAGGTAGTCACACCTTTGGCATTAGACAAGAAGAGGATCTTTTAGCTAACGCTTCCTCTTACTTTACTCATAGCCGCTCTACGTGTAGAGTCCAGATCCAACCACATATGCATTATCCCATGCCTTAGTGGTGTAATGTACGGTCTTCTATCTAGATCTACACTTTACCACTTCTTTTTAACATAAATCAAACATTGACTTTCTAAATATTGTATCTGTGCTGTTGCTTTCCTATAAAGTGCTTTCAAATTTAAGTAATTGGTTGAGTGCCTATACTTACTAATTAATCTATTATAGTACATGTATTGAAGATGGAATGTGGGTTAAGAACAAGTTTCAGACCAGGTTTTAGGATAATTATATCTAATTATATTCATTTAAAAAAGGTGGAATTATATTTATGCAAATTAGAATTGCTGATACCAAAAGCATCCTAAATTAACATTACAAGGCTAATATAAGGAAGCTCAATTCCATGTTTCAATGACTACTATGAGAGAGAGTGTCGATGCTCATGTTAATGAAGGACAAAGTCCTTACATCTTTCGATCAAATGTCCAAAACCACCACAAAATTGGATCGTTACTTTTGATAGTTGGAGAAAAACCCCATTTTGCTCAGCCAATGAGATTGATAACGGGCTAAGTGCTTTGCTTAGACATGACTCACCATGCGACCTTGACACTACTATACATAGTTAAAATATTATTGAGAATGCTTGATGAGATCAATGCCTTGGTTAGAAATTTCATATGAAAATTGATAGGTTCAACGAGTCTGATATGTACAACATACGCTTGCAGGTAATTGGGTTCGTGATCAACTGATGGCAGGGAACAAAATATTCCTACTTGCTTTGAAGCTTCAGCTATAATTATAAGTGGTTTTAGCAATGAAAATATCCACTGTTTGTGCTATAATATATGTACAACATTTTTCAAAACAATCATACATAAAAGCTTATAGCATTATTTGCGCATTGCGTGGGCAACCTGCTAGTTATGTTTAATTGGAGTAGCTACACGTAACACTTATCCAGTTGCAGAAATGAACAGAGTCATTCCATGAGCTCATGATTTGAAGTGGGTATTCATTTTTTTTAACCCCCAAAAAAAAAAAAAAAAAAAGTGGGTCTTGAGTTATCCTATTCTTGAAGTCAAGTAAAGCCAAGCGATTAGTCTCATTTGCAAGAGCAGGAATTGTTTTAGATTTCAAACATGAGCTCATAGACATCAGAAGAATCTTCTGAAAGAATATTAACAAAACCCACTTGTAACTCAGACAAGAGTGCATCATCCTCTTGGAGGTTGCAATTTTGTGAATGATAAAATCTGATACCGGAGTTTGCTTTATGTGGAATACAAAAAAAAATAATAATAATAATAGATAAATAAAATAATAATAATAATAATAATTTCAATTAGAGTAAATAGAAACTTTAGCCCCACCTATGGATAATGAAATAATAGCATGGATTTCTTTTGCTCACGAGAGTGAACATCACAGAATGACCCAGAAGAGAAGACTTTTAATACATAAGAAACGGCCACTTTAACAATGACTTGACTGTCAATTCATAAGCAGGTATCGTCTTGGGTGGAGGGGATTTTGTCAATATGGCAATTGAATTTGCAGAGGGAAAACAACACAATCCGATTTCTTTAGACTCCAAGCTTCTCTAACTAGCCCCCCCCCCCCCCTATGGATGATGAAATAATAGCATGGATTTCTTTTTCCCACGAGAGTGAACATTACTGACCGAGAAGAGAAGACTTTTGGCACATAAGAAATGGTCCTGATTGTCAATTCTGCTAAAACGTAGAATTCAGATGCTGCTATCCACACGAAAAGGATTGGTAACTCTTATCTCTATGGTAGTCTAGAGTCTGTAAAATATCGACCAATTAAATCGGAAGATAGTTATCGAATGATCTAGAAATATATATTTTAGAGATTAGCTCTGTAAAGTGGGAAAGCAAATCAAGAAAGATGACCCGTGCAAGGAAAGAAAATGACACAAGAATGGGTCATGTGAAACTTCTGATTCTGCCCACAATCATTTCAAGGTTAAGAATCTTAAGATAATCAATTTTGATAGTTTTTTTGGGGCTCCAATGGCAACTAGAAGAACCCGTTACTGCTTCAAGATAGGAACAGAGTTCCTATCAAAGTTTACTAGCTAATCTATGATTGTATACTTTTAGGGTTCATTTGGTTAGATGAATGAAAAAGTGGGAAGATAGAGAAAAGACCTAAGCTGCGCCATTTATTTTCCTTCCTCTCCATCAACCAAACACATTTAAAAAAATGTTTTCTTCTATTTTTCCTCTAAAGTTTTCCATCCACTCTAATTCATCTGCAAACAAACACACTCTTATGTAGTCAATTTTGACTAGAAGACAACTAGTAGATGTTATATAAACGGGAGCCATATCATTTGCAATTTGTGCAAATATTACATGGTTGGCCCAGTTGTAGCTTCTGGTTGACAAATTTGGACAAAATTATTGAAAAAAAGAGTAGGCTTAAAAACACGAAATGATTATGGCACATTTCAACATGAGCGCATACACATTAGAAGAATCCCGTGAAAGAATATTAGCAAAAACCACTCATAACTCAGACAACAGTGTGTCATCCTGTTGGAAGTACAAGTTTCTAGTGAAGGATCAAACTTGATACCAGAGTTTTTTTTTTTTTATACATGATACCAGAGTTTGTTTTCTTTGGAAATACAAAAATTTTCAATTAGAGTTGATAGAAGTAAATAGCACCTATTGCGAAAGAGTATATTAATGGAATGGCTCCATTTCTTCTAACGTTTTGTCCAGAGTTTTATTTTGATTATGATAAAAGGTAGATGCAATTAGAAGTCAAACTTCAGCCCCACCTATAGATAATGAAATAATACCACGGATTTTCTTTTGTGGATAAGAAATTTTACTTGGACGAATAAATCAGCTGTTTAGTTTTCTTAAGATCTATATCGAACATATTTCTTTGAAGAACATGGACGACATTGAAAATGTACTACGCTCTAGACCACATGTTGTGTATTACACATCATAAGAGTTAACATCACATTAGCGTAAATAAGAAGGACCCAGAAGAGAAGACTTTGGCTTATACGAACGAAACAGTCATTTTCACAATGAACTGACAGTTCATATAGTTCAGTTAAAACAAGCAATGTTGAAGATTAGAACATTTAACAATACCGGCAAATATTTCAAAATTAGGAAGAGTAAATCTACATACTGGTGACAGTTCCTCTAAGTTTGCACCACAACCCAAATAACTTATTAACTTCGACCATGAAATGAGTTTGTCTGGAATCTGCCCAATATTGTAAACAACCTTAATCACTTGTAAGTTCTGTACTGTGACTTCGATAAGTTAATTGGAAAATTTAAGTGCAAGGAAATGAAAATAGAATTCAGATGCCGTTGTCCAAGAGAGAATTTTTTATGATTCGAGCTCAAAGGAAAAATAAGCATGTGTGCTTGGAGCACATACACTTCCATGAGCCCACAAGTGTCTCACATGTGAGACAAAAAGCCAATAAAAGATTTTCTGCTACACATCTCTTATTTCACCCCATGTTTCATGCTCGTTTCACCTTATCAACGTTAATGACACTAACATAATCGCCTAAATTCAACAGTATCATTAGGCAAAAAATACTTAAAGAAAGCTGGCAAAATAATTAAATTACCTAAAATCAACACTAAGCCAAACCAATTTTACTGCCCTGTGAAACTCACTGCTTAAAATTACCAAAACTCAAAAGAGCCATTACATAAGGAGCAGTGCCTAGGGATTTTAGACATCCTTAGATGCCTCTATAAATGCCAAGTGAGTGGAAACATTAAAAATAAATAAAACTCCATCAACCTTAGGCTCCCTTCATTTACTATTGCTCCACGAAAAAAGACAACGTTCTTGTGTCACATACAGCATAGGCCAAAACAAATTTTTTGGGTTCTTGACCACGTGTGAAAATCCTCCCTCTCCCCTGCCAAATCACTCTAAATTCTCTCTTTTGTCATATTTTAGAGCCAATCGCTATTGTTTGTTTTATTGTTTCCTATAACCCCTTTTGTTTATTAGTCAGGGCCTACTCAAGGCATAGGCAACTTAGGCCTAGGCCTAAGGCCCTACAACCAAAAAAAAAAAAATTCTACTAAAAAAATGCCCCATTTTTATTTGTAAAGGTCCAAAATTTTATAAAAATATAACATTTTTTAAATAATTGGTACTTTTTTTATTATTATTTATTAAAAAAATGTCTTATCTCCATTTGTAAAGGCCCAAAATTATTATTATTCATCAATTTCTATATTTACATCAAATTAGTCTTAATTTGATTAGTATTATATAAATTTATTTAATTAATGTTTACATATAAAAAGGCCTCATATAAAATTTCTGCCTTAGGCCCCAAATTTTGTTGAGCTGACCCTGTTATTAGTTAACGCTTTTATGTGCAATTCTTATGACAATGCCGCTTGCCTTTACCACAATACATGTTGACGAGAGAAGCAGACTTAATCCCTATCTTAAATCTTATTCCAAAATCAAAAAAGAAGCCAATCTAGATTTGACACGTTATGACACAAAGAAAAAACCCCAACGACAATTATGTTTAATTCACCGTGTATAAAATCAACTACCATAGCCTCATGTTTTTAAAACTAAAATTGATAATCATGACACAAGGATTGGATGATAGTTATCGAGCAATTAAATTGGATGATAGTTATTATCGAATAATGCTCTAGAAATAAAGTAGTAATTTAGTGATTAGCTCTATTAGGTGGGAAAGCAAACGAAGAAAGACATCCCAAGAGAAGAAAATGACACAACAATAGGTCATGTGAAACTTTCAATTCTGCCGACAATCATTTCAAGGTTATCGAGTAATCAACTTAAAATCTTAGATACATTTGCGACTCCAATGGTAACTACACCAACACGTTATTGCTTCAAGATAGGAACAAAGTTCTTATCGATTTTAAAGTAGTCGATTTTGACTAAGGGAGATATTTTCTGAGAAAGACCAATCAAATTTGGGCGATCCCAAAGGAAATGATGATCTCAATCCCTATATGTATGCACTTCTTTTATGTGGGAGAGCAATCTTGCTTATGTGCCCCAAGTCCCAATGTGATCACTAGATGGGCCTGGGCCCCGAAATGATTTAAAATATTTTTCATGCTGAAAAGCTTGAAATACCAAATCCTATGAATTTCTCTCTACATATCTGTAACACACCATTTTTCAAGGTTACTTTAACAAAAAATTAAGGGTAAAAAGATAATTTTACAATATAAGGGTAAAAACATCATTGATTGTTAAATGGACAAAATTTTAATTTACAAAACAATATTTAATCACAAGCAAAATCATAATTCTTAACCATTGAAGTGATATATTGATGGCTGAAATCGGATCATCAGATCGTGAGATAAGCCAAATCAAGTTTCGAAGGACAAAATTGAAGTGAAAATTTGCAAAACTTGGCCATGCTCCTATCTACCATCACTTATTGGCTGGATTTTCCATAATAACCATAATAAATAATGCAAGCATTTGCACATTTGCATGTACCATAATAACCAAATCATGCTGAAATACCAAATTTTGTCCTAGTGTGCATGGGTCACAAATTTATAGTCTCCACATCTCCAAGTTAATCAAATTTGGACCTGAAGATCCTGTCTTGCATTATAATGAGCTCGATCTATCCGAACCTGGCACTATGTATGCAATTCTTTTATGTGGGAGACAGGGAAAGCAACCTTGCTTGCATGTCCTAACTAACTTGATCACTATATGGGCTTGGGCCGAAATGATTTGAAATAGCCTTCATGTTTATTTCTCAAACCCAAAACAAACAATCAACCTTCACCTCATAAAAATAAAAATAAAAATAAAAAAACACAAAACAAAAACAAAACAATGTGACTCACTTGTGTTTTATGCAATACTAGTCACCAACCAACAAGATGCGTTAAATTTTTTTTATTAATATGATAATACATATGCATTATAATTAAATAACATTTCTCCACTATCCAAAAAATTAGAAATCCAAAAAATGTTATGAATGAATATAAAACAGATCTCTTATCACAAGGTAAATAAATACAAATGTCATGACCGAAGTGAATTGAAATGGACCAAAAGAATCGAAGTGAATTGAAATGGACCGTAGTGAACCAGTGTCGACCAAAGTCGAACAAAGTGGACCAAAAGGACCAAAATAGACTGAAGAAGACCTGAGTGTACCGAATGGAACAAAGTGCACAGAAAGGAACGAATTGGACCGAATTAGACCTTATGGATTAAAGTGGGCAAAATGGATAGAAATTGACCGAACGAACTAAAGTGGACCGAAGTAGACTGAATTGCATCTAAATAGACAAAATGGACTGAATTGGATCTAAGTGGACCGAAATAAATCGAAGTAAACTGAAACGCTACATCGATGTGACTTAAAACGCGTAGAAATAATAAATACTATGCTAAAGATTTTAGATATTTTATATATATATATATATATATATAAATGATATTTATGTGAAATCTTCTCTTACTGTCGGAGTTTTAATTCGCAACACAAATTGAATTGAAAATTAGCAAAACATGCCATTACTTACCATTTCACATATTGGAGGGCTTTTCCATAATAATTCTTGCAAGCATATATACGTGGATCTTGTTCTGTATTAAGATAATTACTTCATCTTATCCTTTGTAATTTAGTTCTGTTGACAATTTTGAATGATTGTCATCTTTAACTGTTTTATATTTCACCTTATATCCTCAATTATAAATCCAATACATACAACATTTAGCAGATTAGTGTGAATGCTAATTCATTCAAACTACCTTGTGTTTAACTTTGGTATAAGGGCCACTCTTTATGGCTTCCAACATAACTAAATTACAACAGATAAGATTAATTAACTATCTCAATATATCGAGTGAACAGGTCATCAATTGTGCGAGGCCACAGGACCTGATGATCCTTGCTTGCATTGCAATGGGCTGACTCGTGATGCATAGGTATTGATGCGAGTACAAAGGGCGTGAGAGATCAAGGAATTAAACCAAAAGATATAGTTATTATGGATGGCTCCATAAAAACGATATTTTTTTAGTGATGACTGATTAATTAGCTATATTACGAGACCAGGGAAAGCAAATCTCTTCTTAAAATAATAAAATAAATAAATAATAAAAAAGAGGGAAAGCAAATTAAGAAAAACAATCCAGAAAAAAATGACAAAAATAGCTCCCATGAATAGTAAGACACAAGACCTAGTAGCCAATATATCTGGTGGTAGGAATAGTGTATGAAACACATTAGATATTACAATTGCAGAAGCGATAGTACAATCCATGATAAAAAGAATATAGTAATATGGTTATAGAAAATGGCATTGACAAATAACTATGAGCAGTGAGCCATTGATCTAAATTACCTTTGATCTGGAAAACAATGGCACAAATGGTTGAATGTCACAAGCCTTATAATATATGGTCATCACTAGCTAGCCTCGGAGATAAATCTCAATCAAGGGTCATTACATAGAGATTCCATCTTATCTGGTCATTCTGCAAAACAGACAATCAAATGAATAAATTCATAATGCTACAAGGGTGTGATTGATAAGGAAAATGCAACTATTGTAATTACAATTTCTTGCAACATAATCAAATTATCATACCTAGCTCTTCTCCTCCCCTTCTTTAATTTATGAACAATTTCTCTAATTTCATTCATTTCATTGACAACAACATTTATAGGAATCCGCTCATTTGGTGAACTTGCAGAACATGACAATCCAATTTGGAAGACTGACATCAAACAATCTATCATTCTGCTACTAACATTGACATGCAGATTCTCTTCTTCAATTATTGCTCTTCCTTTTACGTCTTCTTCATTTCTTGTACCATCAACTTTTTCTTCATCCTCTTCAAAGAACATTAATGGGTCAATTATATCGATGACATGTTCAGGCAAAGCCATTGCAATGGACGTGTGAATGTTCTGACCATCTTTAAACACTTCATTGGTAGGTCTTTTCCCAATGAGCATCTCCAACAAGAGTATCCCATAGCTATAAATGTCTCCAAGTGTAGAAACTTGGCCACCCATCCCATATTCTACAATTCATTGACACATTTTTAGTAACAAATGGAAGTATTATGAGCTTAGAACATAGCCACTAATGCATCATGCACAGGTTGCACATATGGCCCTTCATAACAGATTTATTTCAAGTTCATTGGTGTCAAATATATTTTTCCCTGGTCAGGAAGTGGTGTCAAACAGCAACATAATTATTTTTTAAAATAGATCCATATTTTAGTCTAATATTAATTTTAAGTGTAATGCAAGAAATGAGGTGAGCTTTCATTGGTAGAAAAATTACCTGGAGGAATGTACCCAATGGAACCCTTTAATCCACACGATAAGGTTTGAGTATTAGAGAGATTTTTTGATGCTTCAAAAATATATTTCACTAATCCAAAATCACCAACATGGGCTACCATATCTTCATCAAGGAGTATATTGCTTGGCTTTAGATCACAATGAACAATTGGCATTTGGGAATGGTGATGGAGATATTCTAATGCATAAGCAACATCGATAGCTATGCTTAGTCTTTGAAGGAAGCTCAAATTTTTCCTTTGATGTTGCTCATCACTTTTAGGATGCAACCATTGCTCTAGACTTCCATTGCACATGAACTCAAAAATTAAGCTCTTAAAATCATTCCCTTCATGATCCACGCTCGAGCAAACAGAGATAATTTTAAGGAGATTACGATGACGTATATCTCTCAAAGCATTGCATTCATTAATAAAACTCTTCAAAGCTCCTTGTTGTTGAAGGTTTAATACTTTAACTACAACAACTGCTCCATTTCTAGAAAGAACTCCTCTGTATACAGAGCCAAAGCTACCCGAACCAATCAAGTTGTTCTCAGAAAACCCGTTTGTTGATTCCAAGAGTTCAGCATACGAGATAGGTAATTGCCAGACTTTAAAAGAAGATGCAGTTAAAGCTCCCTCCCTTGAATTTTTCACAATAGAACATGTAGAGAAAAAATACAACAGAAGAAGTACAAATATGATTATACTAGTGACAGGAATTATTATTCCGAGTACAAGAAGCTTCCAAGAAAAATTAGGATTTTTACTTGAGCATGTAGATAAATGTAATCCTTGGACATCACCGCATAACTTATCATTTCCAAGTATCGCAATTGCACTTGCATTTGCAAAAATTCTATCACTTGGCACTTCACCCTCAAAATCATTATAAGAAATATTGAGATGCTTAAGTGCCAAAAGCTTGCTAAGAAATTCTGGAATATGCCTAAACAATTTATTATGAGAAAGATCTATATCTTCTAAACCTCTTAAGTTCTTCAAAAATTGAGGAAATTCTCCCTCAAATGAATTACCATCCAAATACAGGTGCTCCAAACTAATACAAGCCTCAAGGGCGGTGGGAATTTTGCCTGATAATCTATTGTTTGAAAGATCTAACTTGGCAAGATGTGTTAAGTTGCCCACTTCCAAAGGTAGTGCTCCTGTTCAAAAATTATAAGACAAATCCAAAAATATTGTGAGGGATGAAAGACTCATAACCTGTTTTGGTATGGTGCCAAAGAGATTGTTATGAGAAAGGTTCAATAAAAGCAAATTTTGGCAGTTTCCTAGACTTGGGGGTATCCTTCCCTCAAATCTATTCCTCTCCATAAAGTGTTTTGTCAGTGTAGTTAAGTTACCCAAGGAGGAAGGGATTGGCCCAAAAAAAATTGTTATTACTCAAATATAATCCCTCTAACTTTAGAAGCTTCCCAATTACATGAGGGAGAGTACCTCCCAAATAGGTATATTCTAATGCCAGAACGGTTAAGTTAACGAGGTCCCCAATCACAACAGGGATGTCACCATGGATCATATTATCACTCAAAGTAAGAATTTGTAGTTGGGTGGAAAAGTTGGCTATGGAGCTGGGCAATAGTCCTCCAAAATAATTAGTAGCAAGACCCAAGATATTTAAACTAGTACAATTAGCCAAGAAAATGAGGAATTTCAGGTCACCATCTTTCCCATATTCAAGACTATTGGTTTCTAAATAAAGTGTAACCAATCCTTGCAAGCTTCCTAGATTTTTAGGCACTGTCCCGGTTAGACGATTTTCAAGAAGGTCAAGGATTTGAAGTTGAGAAGCATTTGACAGTGACACAGGAATATGTCCTATGAAATTGTTCGAACCGCCTTAAATTATGTGAAGGTTAGGAAAGTATGACCAACATCTGTTGGAAGGCTTCCATGTAGCTGGTTTTGAGAGACAGAAAAATAATATGGATGAAATGTTAAAGATCAGAGGAGGGATGGTACCAGACAGATAATTTTGAGAAAGCTGAATAAGTCCCAAGGCTGGTAGACGGCCAAGTTCCCTAGGTATGCTTCCTTGAAAATTGTTCCTGGAAAGACCAAGTCCATACAAAGAAGAAAAGTTACCAATCCAAACTGGGATATTTCCTGTAAGGTTGTTCACACCAAGAGATAGATACATCAACTTTGACAATGACCTGAGGTGGTGTGGAATCTGCCCAATAAGATTGTTGTAAGTAACATTAAGCACTCTAAGTTGTGTACAATAGCTCAGATTAGGTGGAAGTTTACCACCAAAGGAATTCCCAATTAAATCGAGATGTTGCAGGTGTTGTAGATGTCCCACTTCTTGAGGAATTTCTCCTTAAAATCTGTTGTTTCGTAGGTTGATTCTTTTGAGGTGTGTAAGGTTTCCCAAAGAAGGTGGTATGGGGCCAACCAATCTCTTAGTTTCCAAGTCCAAAACTAGGACTTGCTTACTGGAGGGGCTACATGTAACACCTAACCAATTGCAGAAATGCGTGGAGTCATTCCATGAGCTCACGATTTGAAGTGGGTCTTGAGTTATCCGATTCTTGAAGTCAAGTAAAGCCAGGTAATCAGTCTCATTTGCAAAAGTTGGAACTGTTGCCGATATCAAACATTAGCTCATACACGTAAGAAGAATCCCATGAAAGAATATTAAGAAAACCACTCGTAGCTGAGACAAGACTGTCATTTTGTTGGGGTAGCAAGTTTGAAGTGAAAGATAGAATCTAATAACAATGTTTCGTTTCTGTGGAATACAAAAAATTCGGTTAGAATTAACAAATTTATATGTTAGTAGAACACAACTTTCTGTGGAAATTCAAAAGAGTGAACATCATGTAGATAAGAATGACCCAGAAAAGAATACTTTTTGGTTTATACGAAACGGCCATTTTAACAATGACTTGATTGTCAATTCTGTTAAAATGTGTCTGGTACTGTGACTTTGATAAGTTAATTGGAAATTTCTTTGGAAAGAATTAAAAGTAGAATTTAGATGCTGCTATCCAGCTAGTTATGAGTCTGATAAAATTTCTTTCTTTATTTTTTTTTTCTTCTTTGACTGAAGCAGTTAGCTTGTACTGAGTCTCCAGCACACATTAATTAGATTAGTTTGAAAAGTTGTAGTATTGTAAACCACATGAACTTGAGGACTCCTAATTAACATGTCATTGACCAAAAAGCTATCCTAGATCGACAGGAATTGTGAGGACGTGAAGTTCAAGAAATAGACAGAAATAGCTATGGATTTTTGGCTAAATAGATAGTCGATTCTTAACACTAAATTTGATAATCAAGACAAAGGATTAGTAACTCTATCTCTATGGTAGTCTAGATTCTAGAGGCAGTAAAATATAGACCAATTAAATCGGAAGACAGTTATTATCGAATGCACTAGAAATGTTGGGGGTGCACAACACCTAAGAAGTCCAGCCCACATGGAATTCTATTTCAAGTTGGAGTAGGAGTTTGTTGCCTACTGTTATTGATACTCATATTGGAATAGGGTGAGGCTGCAGGAGCTTTATATATATAAGCATTGTGAGCGTATAGATAAAAGATAGACTGAGAGAGAAATACACAGATTTGAAGGTGACTGAAAGGAAAAAAGAATAGTGCTTTGTGCGGCCTAGGGGAAAAAAGAAAATGTGAGTTTTTTTTTTTTTTTCCTCTTCACTCAAGACACAGAAGAGAGATAACTTGGGGTTTTCTCTAGAAGGATTCTTTTTGTGCTACAACCACAGAGATGCTAATGGATTTTGCGGTGGTTTTCTCTAGGAGATATTCTTTTGTGCTACAACCACAAAGAGTTGAAGTGCTACTGAATTTTGTGATGAGGTTGTATTTGTTACTAGAGGTATTATTGTATTTTCCCAATTTATTGTGAACTAATGTTTTGGGTATAACTTGAGTGATGTGATCTCTATTTTATTATAATGGATTAATCTGTAATATTTGTTAAGAGGGCAAGCAAATCAAGAAAGATGAACATTCAAGAAAGAAAATGACACAAGAATAGGTCATGTGAAACTTTTGATTCTGCCCACATTCATTTCAAGGTTAAGATAATCAATTCTGATAGTTCTTTGAGGCTCCAATGCAACTTGGTGAACCCGTTAATGGGCAAAAATGGGCAAATTCTCATTTCGCGCAAAACAAAAAGGGCAAATGCCCCCTTTTCCAAACTAATTAGAGAAATGTCAATCTTTTGTAACCCGATTTTCTAAAAATCGAGTTTCAATGTAAAACTCGATTTGTGGACAATCGAGTTATAAGGCGATCAAACTTAAAAAAAAAAATATATATATATATATATATATTTGCATGGAACTCAAGTTCCATAAAAAACGCCACTATTGGCCTTCATGAAAAGTAGTTATAGGTAAAACTTAAAAAAATAAAAAAATAAATAAAAAATAAAAATAAAAATATTGCATGGAACTCGAGTTCCATAAAAAACGACACTATAAGTGTTAAAACGCCACTATAGAGCTCTCTATAGAGTGATCAGACTTAAGAAAAAACTTGCATATTCTAAAACGCCACTATAGGGCTTTAAAATGCCACTATAGAGCTCCCTAATGGAGCAATCAGATTTAAGAAAAAAACTTGCATGTTTTAAAACACCACTATAGGGCTTTAAAAAATTGTATGGAACTCGAGTTTATGGAGCTCGAGTTCTAGCAATTTTTTTTTTTTAATTTTCAGTTTGTTATAACTCGATTGTCCAAAAATCGAGTTTTAAGTTGAAACTCGACTTTTAGAAAATCGAGTTTCAAAAGAATGGCATTTCCCTAATTAATTTAGGAAAGGAGCATTTGCCCATTTTTTTTGCGTGAAATGGGCATTTGCCCATTTTCGCCCACGTTAATGCTTCAAGATAGGAACAGTGTTCCAATCGAAGTTTACTAGCTAATCTATGATTGTAGGCTTTTAAATAGTCAATTTTGATTGAGGGAGAAATAGCATCTTAAAGATGTTATATAAATGAGAGTATATCATTTCCAATTTGGACAAAATTTGACTACAAAATTTCTTATAGCTTATTGCTACAATTTTCATTAAAAAAATTAACATGACTACATATTTTTAAAATCTAACCGTTGGTTGCATATTTTTATGTTCTTAAAAGTTAATACATATGTCAAATTTTGTATCAATGGGAATATAAACTTATTTTATATGCATAATTTTAGACTACATAAACTTACAATTTAAACAATTGATGACATAGCTATTGATCTTCAATCTTCTGAAAATTTTGCAAGCATAAAGAATATAAGAAGAAATCTAATCCGATGGTGTATTTTTCAAAATTCATATCCACTAAAAAGATATTGAGTGAAGTTGTAGCCTTAAGCTACAATCAAGTTTGTAGTTAAATTTTGTTCTTGCAATATTTGCAAACATTATATAGTTGGCCCATTTCTAGCTTGTTTTTGATAAATTAGGACAAAATCGTAGAAAAGCAGAGAATTGGAGTAGGCTTAAAGACATGATATGGTTGTTTTTATTAACACATTATTTGCTGGTACATGGTTGAATTTGATATAGGGTTGAAGGTAAATATTGCCTCTAGAATACAGTCAAGCTAGAATTTTACAAGTAGCAAATTTTAAATATCGATCATATGAATTTCTTTATACATGTAGTGCCCTATTTTTCAACTGCCATTTAACTAAACATTAAAATTTAAAGGTAAAAAGATAATTTTAGAATTTAAGGGTAAAAACATCATTTGACTGTTAGATGCAGAAAAGTTTAATTTCTAACAAAATTATTATTCCTGACTATTAGAATAATATATTGTCAATTAATGTAATTCCAAATCTTGTCCTCATGTCATGGGACGTCAATTTATAGTCTTCATCTCCAAGTCAATTGTCAATCAAATTTGGGCGAGCCCACAGGACCTGAAGATCCTGGCTTGGGTTGCGATGGGCTCGCTATTTATATCTTGGGATGATTGGTTGAATGTACAATGGGAAAAAGAATCTGGGTTTAGGATGACATTGACATCAATAACATTATTGATATCTTGGATGATTGATTTAATCCTTCCATAGGAGGAAGAGTCTGGGTTTAGGATGACAGACATTCTTGCAGTCTCCTTCAAACATTTAATAATGTCATTGATCAATAAGCTAACCAGATGATCAAGGAATAGGGCCAGTGAAACTTTTAATATTGCCATTAAACAGTTCAATTATAGGAAGAGTACTATGGCCAAGATCTGATTGTAGGCTTCCATGCAGCCAATTCTAGACTGACGGAGAAATAGAGTATTTATGGAAGATATGTGTATTATAAATCAAAGGAGGAATCGTACTTACCAGACACAAAATATTGCCATAGACAAGTTGAAGAAGTTACAAGTCCCAACACTGATGCAGACCGTGCTTGCTAACTAGAACTAGGAGAGTTTCCTTGTGAATTGTCCAGGAGTAGCCAAAAGAACATTACACTTTATAAAGAAAAGAAGAGAAGTGTACTATCAAATCTAGGATAGTTTCCGTAAGGTCCAACAACTGAGTTGGTGTGGAATTGAAAGTCAGATTTAAATTGATAGAAAGGAATTGGAAGTAAAATTTAGATGTTAAGTGCAGTATGCTGCTAACCCGTGGAATGCAAGAAAATTTATCATGTATCTTATATATATATATATATATATATATATATATATATACTATGTATGGAAGATATGAATTATAAAAGCAAATGAAGGATCATACGTACCGGACAGACAGTATTGGCTTAGACTAGTTGAAGAAGTTACAAATCCCGACACTGATGATGGCTATGTTTGCTAACTAGGACTAGGTCTAGGAGAGCTTCCTTGTGAATTGTCTAGGAGAAGTTAAACAACATTACAATTTATACGGAAGAAAAAGGATACTATTGAGTTGGGGCGGAATTGAAAGTCAAATTAGAATTGATAGAGAGAGGAATTGGAACTAGAATTTCTATTGAGGAATAATTTCCATCAAGAAAGATGTTTTATTTATTTATTTTTGAAAATAATAAAAGAGGTTAGTTCATAGATTTATTTACATCAACCTATTGCGTTAAGGCGACAAAGGTTGGTGTACTGTTGGTCCAAAGTCCAGAAAAAAAGAGAAGAATTGCTATGAATTAATAGATGAGATAAAATTTAGTCACTGTATTACAAATGAATTATTTAGAAATACAAGTTGGGGCGTTGTAGGCACTCTATTTCGGATTTCACAACTATGAAATTAAAATCTCATTCTTGAACAAAATTGTTCCCGAGGAAAAAATTATCATTTTAGATGTTCCAGGACTGATGATAGCCATGCATGCTTCCTAACTAGGTGAGCTTCCTTATGAATTTTCCAGGAGAAACTAAATTTAGAACATTACAATTTTTTTAAAAGAAAAAAAAAAAGAAAAAAAGGTTGCTATCAAAGTTGGAATGGTTCCTGTAAGGGTGTCAACTTCAAGACCCAAGTACACGGTACACCGACTAAGTTGGATTGGAATTGAAATTTGAAAATCAAATTAGAATTGTTAATTTTTTAGAAAGGAATTAAAAGTCAAATTCAGGTGCTGTGAAAGTGCGGTAGGTGATAACCCATTTCTTGAGAAATAATTTGCCAATTGAGCTAACTGAAACCCACTATTTAAGAGAAGACTAATTACAATAAAAGCATACAATGAAAAACTACAAATATTTTTTATTTATAATTAAAAATTAAAAACGTAACTTTATTTATTTATTGATATATGATGACTGGTATTTTGAGTTCCCAACAAAGATGTTTAAGGTTTGAATTTATCACCGTCCTCCATTGTTAAAACTATCAATTTATTTAATACACACACTTTATTTGTTAAAATATCTATTCCTTTTGAGAATAAATAAATTATCTTTCAATATGATCATCAAAGTATGGAGTCGCCCAATGGTTGATGCTAAAACTATAAAGCATTCAAATCGATGCTAAAAAATATAGCTTTTAGTATCTCAAACACCTATTCTATCTATTTAAAACCACATTTAACAATACACTCAACATCTCATCTTTTAGTTCAGCACATCACCAATTAAAATAATATAAAATATCCACCCACAAAAGAGAGAATGAGAAGCTGAGATGAGAGAGAGAATAAAAACCAATAAAAGTAATGAGAGAGAGAATAAAAACCAGTAAAAGCAATGTTAGAAGTACGTAATTAAATGATTAAATTTATTATATTATAATAGTTTAGACTTTTGGGACAATCGATAATTTAACATGGTAATTTAAGCAATTAGAAACTTGCTACAGTAAATTGCAATTAGTAGCAGTTCACTGTAACGAGTTGTTAATTACTTTTAAAGATTTAACAGCTGCAATATTGCTTGCATTTTGGTGTTTGGCCGGGTGCTAAAAATAACTTTTTAGCTACTCTAACACTGCCAGTGTGAATGCAAACCTCTTTTTTTAAGGGAGGGGGATTCAAGCCTTAGTTGCATTTAATTTTTTAGAAGAAACCAATGAGTATCAACACTGGTGGGCAAGAGGGAGAAAATTTGACATCAAATTCGGCAATTCAAGTGCCAAATTTGGTGTCAGATTCTCTCTCCTCTCCTCACAAATTTTCAAGCGAATTCAGCACACAAGTTGCCAAATTCTACTTCTCTCTTCATGATGCCAATAAACTTACATTTTTACAATATTTAGCCATAAAGCCTCCAGGAATTAGGGTTCGTGAAACTATGGAATATCTGCCCACAAACATTTCTAAGTAAGAGTAAGGCAAAGCCCAGTTGGCTAACTTCTTGATGAAACAACATGAATAGACAACAATTGTAACCTGTATTCATTTTATTCCATTAGTGTTAAATAATAGTAAAAATCCTTTCCTTGTTTATGTTTGAGGAAAAATAACAGTAACAATCCTAGATGTTCTTTTCTATTTACTTACATCCAATTCGGTCATGCAACAAAGTAGTAAATCACATGAATTAATTAACACAATAAGCGTATGACCAATGTGAACAGACAGCAATTTTTTTTTTTTTTTTTTTTTTTTTTTTTTTTTTTTTTTTTTTGAGAAACTGAACAGACAGCAATTGTATTCCTTGAATTCCATTAGTGTTAATAAATAGTAACATGCGGTATGCGGACTTGACAAATCCTAATAGAAGCTATTGATATTCTTTTCTTTTTACTTCTATAATTTTTTTCTTAATTTTATATGCTTATTTTTTTTTCCCCAATACAGGGAAGTGACAACAATATGCATATCATTTGCATTTTGGGCAAGAATTATATTCTCTAGAATACAATTAAGGTAACATTATACAAGTACCAAATTTTAAAAATCATATAAATTTCTTTATATTTATGTATTACCCTATTTAATTTTTCAACCACCGTTTAACCTAACAGTAAAATTTCAAGCTAAAAAAATAATTTAAGAATAAAAACATCAATTTGACTATCAGATGAACAAAAGTATAATTTCAAACAAAATCATAATTCCTAACTATTAGAATGAAATACTGAGTGCAAAAATCGAACCATTGGTATCAAATCAAGTTTCAAAAGACAAAATTGAAGTGAAAATTTGTAAAACATCTTGGCGCATATGGCCTGCTTGTCAATTCTGCTAAAGCGTGTGCAATAATACTGTGACTTTGAAAAGTCATTGGAAGTTTTTGCAAACGTAGAATTCAGATGCTGTACTGAACTGAAACAAGTCTCCATAGGAATTATGATTTGTCAAAAAAGTCTCTTAAATCAATCATGCCATTGACAAAAAAGATATCCTAGTTCAATAGGAATTGTGATGTGTGAGATGTGGGGTACAAGAAATAGGCAGCAATAGCTAAGTATTTCTTGATAAATGCTACGGTCTCACATGCAAATACCTCTTTCTTCAATTCAAATATTTTGGACCAGATCATTTTCCACCGAGATAGACACTTCACGAGATATTTTCTGCCTTGTTTGCCACTTTTTTCTTTTCCATATTCGATGAACTTGGGACCATGATAAATTTTCCACCGTGTTTAAAACTCTCCAAGACTTTTTATTTTTCCACTATGTTTGTCACTTTGCTTTTTTTTCCTTTTTCCACATTGAATGTACCGACCAAGATGTTTTTTTACAGGCTTACATCTAGCTCAATGTGTCACCACTCATCAATGTATAGCTTGTATTTAACTGTTGCCGTTTCTGCTATGATCGAATGAAGGTTCTGGTTTCCCAAAAAAAGGAAAAAAAAATTGTTACTGCGGACAAATTCACTAATGTCGTCATATACCCAAATGGTTGTTGAGATTTGACTTAGATTTGACCGAGATTTAACCGAGCTCGTCTAGTTCAATTGAATGTTAGAATGGTATTATTTCCCTAATTTATCGTCAAACCCATTCAGCTCTCTGGCAACGCAGTAAAAGGAGAAAGTGTTACATATTGGTCAAGAGAAAATAACTTAAACGACAAACGTACGTATTTAAAAATGGTGGCCGGAAAATCATCTATGAGTGCCAACTCGCTTGATGGATCTTTGGAAGTAGGGAAAAGAACTTGAAGGGAAGGGGTTAAGCTTTAATTCAAAAGATTATAAATTTAAAAAAAAAAAAGAAAAGAAAAGAATAAATACAAAAGAGATCTCTTATCACAAAGTAAATGAATACAACTGTTATCACTGAATGGACCAAAAGTGATCGAAGCAAACCTGATAGACCAAGCTAGACGGAAATGTTAAGTTGATGTAGCTCAATAGGAGTATAGCAACAATAAATACTACGCCTTAACTTTTAGATATTATATAAATATGAATATTCAATTCTAATATATATATATATATATATATAGAGAGAGATGATATTTCTATCAAATTTTCTTTTTCCGATTAGTGGTCGGAGCTTTAATAGGCAACAAAAATTGAATTAAAAATTTGCAAAACTTGCCATTACTTTACTTCTCAAAAAAAAAAAAAAAAAAAAAAAAAAAGTTTAACGATAAGTAGGTACTTCATTATTGGGTTTATTCCTTATAATTTCAATTTTTCATAATGAATTCTTCAAGTTGGTGGTGACCTTCAAACCACTCATTGGGTTTTTTTTTTTTTTTTCCCAACATCACTATATTGCCATGTACTTGAAATTTACTTTCCACGATATAACTTAGTTTTTGCAATGTAGTTGTGTCTATAATAGTAACATGTAATTATCTAGAACATTGGATAAATTAGTCTAATTAATGAACTTGGATAATTAATTGATTTAACCCGAATCAATTTCAACCCAATATTTTTTTCCTTTGACTTAAGCAATTAACAATTATGTTTAATTTAATAAAAGATAGTCGATTCTCTAAAACTAAATTTGATGATCATGACAAAGGACTGGTAACTCTATGTGAGCGAGTCTTGAGGCCATAAATACAGAGCAATTAAATCGGACGATAGCCATTATCCAATGCTCTAGAAAAGTAGAGACAGCCCTTTTAAGTGAGAAAGCAAATCAAGAAAAGACAATCAAATGAAAATGACACGACAATAGGTTCTGTAAAACATTTAATTCTGCCGACAATTATATTAAGGTTAAGAGTAAAAAAATTAGGAAAATAGGTTCTTTGCGACTCCGATGGCAACTAGATCAGTGAGTTATTGCTTCAAGATAGGACCGAGGGAGAAATAGTGTATGAAATATGTATTATAACTGGTAGCATATCATCTGCAATCTGTACGAATATTATATATAGTTGGCCTAAGAGCAACTTGCTTTTTAGGAAATTAGGAAAATATCATTGAAAAACAGAGAATTGAAGTTGGCTTAGAGCCACGATATGATCGTTTTTATTAACACAATATTTGCTCTTACTTTGATTGATTTTTTTAAAGGATTACAGATAAATAACGACTGAATATAGCTAAGTTAGGATTTTACAAGTAGCAAACTTTGAAAATCTTTTCACCAAAAAAAAAAAAAAAACTTTGAAAATCTTATAAATTTCTCTATATATGTAACACACTATTTTTCAAGAGTCCTTTAACCAAAAATTAAGGGTTAATGGATAATTTTAAATATAAGGCTAAAAACATTATTGATTTTTAGATGAACAAAAATTTAATTGCAAACAAAATCATAATTCCTACCTATCAAAGTGATATATTGAGTGCAAAAATTGAATTATTTGACCATGAAATAAGCCAAATCAAGTTTCGAAGGACAAAATGAAGTTGAAAATTTGCAAAACTTGTTGATGCTCCTATCTACCATTACTTATTGGCTGACTTTTCCTTCTTTTTTTAAGAAACTTTGCCATAATAATTAATGCAAGCATTTGCAGCTCTGCATGCACCATAATTAAATAACAAACAACCAACCTCCACCTAAAAATAATAATAATAACAATAATAATTAAACAAAACAATGAGACTCACGCTCATTTTCTGCAATACTAGTCACTAATCAGTGGGATGTGCCAAATTTTTTTTTATTAATGTGATATTATATATGCACTATAATTAAGTAACATTTCTCCACTATCTAAAAGATTAGAAATCCAAAAAATGTTATAAATGAATACAAGAGCGATCTCTTCTCTCAAGGTAAATGAACACAATTGTTACAACCAAAATGGATTGAAATGGACCAAAAGCACCGAAGTAGACCAAACTGGACTGAACTGGACCAGAGTATACTGAATGAACAGAGGTAGACCGAAGTGGACCAAAAAGAATGAATTAGACCAAAGTAGACCAAAATAAAGAAAATAGACTGAAGTGGACTGCATGGACCAAACTGAACTGAGTTGGACCTAAATGTACTAAATCGAAACTAAATAGTCCGAAGTGGACCGAAATGCTATGCTGATGTCGCTCAACAGGAGCGTAGCAATAATAAATGTTATGCTTAAGCGTTTAGATATTACTAGTATGTAACCCATGCTACCGCATGAGAATGAATATAATATAATAAAACAATGGAAATAAATATATTGCATTTTATTGTTTAAGTGATACTATTGGTTTATTTATTTTTTAATCATAAGTTTAGTCATGTTTAAAAGACTTAGTTTATTCATGTTTAATAAAACTTAGTATTATGTAATTTTTTAACAAATATTTTTATCATACAAAATTCTAAAGAAAGAATACTATATAGACATATATATTCAAGATTGATTCATACACGGTACATATAGTTATGATTAAGTGGCTTTATCACAAATCATTTTTTGCAAAATATTTTAATCAATTAAATGTGAATCTCATAACGTGCATTTCATAACAATATATAACAATAGAATAACATGAATCTCATAAAAAAAATTTAATCAATTAACAATCACTAAAATTATGAGCATACAACATAAAAGCAAACAAATAGAATAAGTGTTAATTCCTTAAAAGAAAACTTACAATGAGTTGAGAAAACTATACAAATAATATTTGATGTTTGAAGAATAATAAGATTACAACTTTCTTTCGAAATTGGGTAAAGACTCGCGTTGATAACGTGTTATGAAAAAGAAAAGACATGCCACATCAATTATAGGAAAACAAAACAATTTTATAATTAAACAATAAAAATTATTGACAAAAAGGAAAGAAAGTATAGGCAGGTGAAAGAAAATAAACATGCAACATCAATCATAGGAAAACCACAAAATTATATAATTAAACAATAAAAAATTTACACAAAAATGAATGACAGTATAGACAGATGAAAGAAAGCAGTAATCAAACCTTATGAATGAATGGAATTAGTTTTGCAGAAGATAAACTAGGATCATGAAAATTGTAAAGACAAGTATAATCAGAATATCTAGAGAACATCTTCTTATATAAGATACAGAAATATCAAAATGCATGCATCATTAATACCAAGAGGTTCTTTTGAAATTCAATAGCATTGATTGAAGAAGAGGGGAGTTGTATATTAAGGTGCTTGAATCGGTGTGGAAAAGGGAGCTGAACCTAAAAATACATGGGTGTGGAAAAAAAAAAAAAAAAGTACATCGGAATTACAACAGATGGAGGGAAATTAGACTCCAATTTCATATCTACATTGACATGTGGCACATTATAGATTAAAATTCTAATTTAGAATTGCAATTGGAGTTTCTCTCTGCTTTATCTATTATATATATATATATATAGATTATATAAATATAGATATATATATATATATATATATATATATGATATTTATGTGGAATTTTTTTTTACTCGTTGGTGGTCAAAGTTTTAATAAGCAACAAAAAATGAATTGAAAATTAGCAAATCTTGTTATTACTTGCCATCTCACATACCAAATTTAATTCTGTCGACAATTTTGAATTATTGTCATCTTTATCTGTTTTATATTTCACTATAAATCTAATACAAACAACATCCAACATATTGGTGTGCGTGATAATTCATACAGACTGTGTTTCACTTTGGTATAAGGGCTACTCCTTATGGCTTCCAACGGAACTAAATTACAACAGATAAGATTAAGTAGGTAGTAACTATCTCAATAAATTGTATGCATGCCTGCCTGCACCATGCCTAATAACCAGATTTAACTAAAATACCAAATCTTGTCCTCAAGTGCACAGGTTCATCACTTTGTAACCTCCCATCTCCATGTCAATCAAATTTGTGCGAGCCCAAAGGACCTGATGATCCTGGCTTGCATTGCGATGGGCTGACTCGAGATGCAAACATATGTGCGAGTAAAACAGGCGTAAGAGGTCAAGGAATTAAATCAAGAGATAGTTATATATTATGGATGCCTCAGGGGTGGCTGCACTTGTAATTCAGGGGTTGAAATGAACCCCTGACTTGAAAAAGAATTAAATATATATATATATATATATATATATAAAATATTTTTTTATTAATTTAATTACCTTAAAATTATTTTTGCGCAACTTGGCATAAGTCGTGCACACCATGATCACAAATCAATGCCCAAAATCAAGCAACATAGATCAACTCATCCCAAAACTAATAACAACACAAATCACTCTCACTTTCTCTCATGAATCTCATCTCATCTGTATTCTTTATTTGACTTTCTATGTATCTCCGACTCTAAGAGTAAAATGTGGGTGTTTGTGAGTTTTGAATGTCTCTTTTTATTATAAATTTATATTATATATATATGAGAGAGAGAGAGAGTGTGTGTGTGTGTTTGAAGTGAAAATTTGTAAAACATTTTGGCGCATATGAAACGGCCATTTTCACAATGACGTGATTGTCAATTCTGCTAAAACGTGGCCAATAATATTGTGACTTTGATAAGTCATTGGAAGTTTTTGTAGACGTAGAATTCAGATGCTGTTGTCCAGCCAGTTTTCATTTCTTAATTTTTCTCTTATGACTGAACTGAATCGAGTCTCCATAGGAAATGTGATTTGTCAAAAAAGACTCTTAAATCAATCATGCCATTGACAAAAAAGATATCCTAGTTCAATAGGAATTGTGATTTGTGAGAGGTGGGGTTCATGAAATAGGCAGTAATAGCTAAGTATTTCTTGATAAATGCTACGGTCTCACATGCAAATACCTCTTTCTTCAATTCAAATATTTTGGACCAGAGCATTTTCCACCGAGTTAGACACTTCGCGAGATATTTTCTGCCCTGTTTGCCACTTTTTCTTTTCCATATTCGATGAACTTGGGACCATGATAAATTTTCCACCGTGTTTAAAACTCTCCAAGACTTTTTATTTTTCCACTATGTTTGTCACTTTGCTTTTTTTTTCCTTTTTCCACATTGAATGTACCGACCAAGATGTTTTTTTACAGGCTTACATCTTGCTCAATGTGTCACCACTCATCAATGTATAGCTTGTATTTAATTGTTGCCGTTTCTGCTATGATCGAATGAAGGTTCTGGTTTCCCAAAGAAAGGAACAAAAAATTGTTACTAGGGACAAATTCACTAATGTCGTCATATACCCAAATGGTTGTTGAGATTTGACTTAGATTTGACTGAGGTTTAATGGACCTCGTTTTGTTCAATTGGATGTTAGAATGGTATATTTCACTAATTTATCGTCAAACCCATTCAGCTCTCTGGCAACGCAGTAAAGTAGAAAATGTTACATATTGGTTAGGAGAAAATAACTTAAACGCCAAACTTATTTAAAAATGGTGGCTGGAAAATCATCTATGAGTGCCAACTCGCTTGATGGACCTTTGGAAGTAGGGAAAAGAACTTGAAGGGAAGGGGTTAAGCTTCGATTCACAATATTAGAAATTAAAAAAAAAAAGAAAAAAAAAGAATGAATACAAAAGAGATCCCTTATTACAAAGTAAATGAATACAAATTGAAAGCTCACTTAGTGTATAAAACACTTATGAATGTTTAGACCCCAAAGACAAAATTTTCAATACAAAGCTTATATTCAAACAATTGATGTGCAGAATGATAAATATAAGCAATACCCAAATTGGCAAAACATTCTAAACCATAATTAATCACAAACACAACAGCAATAAAAGAAATTAAAATAGGGAAGAGATAAGCAAACACAAAGATAACACTGAAACGTGTTATCGAAGAGGAAACCGAAGAACTCAACAAAAAACCTCTCCGCCGCCCTCCAAGCGATAAAATGATTCATTAGAAGTTCAGTTGGGATACATGAATAATAATAGACCATCTAGGCCTAATTTACCCGATGCACCTAAGCCCTCCAAGTTTTTTGCTCCAACAAGGTTATACTAAACCGTGTTTTCTCTAACTTTCCAAATCCCGCAATAAGTTTCATATTGCATTCGCCATCCTTGGCATCTTCCTATACTTCCCAAGCTCTAAAAACACCCTCAACACTTTGAATGAGTGTAGATAATGTTTGGGTACAAATCTCCTCTCAATGAGTATAACAATAGGAGAGGAAAAGAGAAGAGACTACAAAGATTTTTCTCTAAGAATGAGTAGCTCTCTCTCTAACAAGGTCGGTGTGTTGTAGAAACCTCTCTTAGGGTTTTTCTCTCAATAGGCTCCTTATAGTTTTTGTGGGTAATGAAGGTATATATGGTATAAGTGATAGGAATACTAAAAGTCACAATTTTCAGTAAAACAAGGGAACTTCGCGGGTCCAAGTTGAGAGTTAACCTCTTAGACAGGCTGTACTGAGCTGAACACCTGACCTGACTATTCACCTTTCGGCATGTGCTTCTCATGTGTTCTTCAGCTGTCTTGATCAAATCTTCACCACTTCATACTAAACCTATTACAAATAAATCCCACAAAAATACAAAGAGATAAATTAATCAAATTACAACACCTTTTTGTCATAGAATAAGCCAATACAAATGATATGAGAAAAATCATAACTTAACACAAATGTTATCACCAAATGAATACAAATGTTATTGCAGAAACTATTTTAGATTTCAAACATGAGCTCATGGACATCAAAAGTGAAACGCCACAAACGTGTTGACCCCTTGTGATGAATTAAGTTGATTAATTAGCCAAGTTATTAATTAATCAAAATAACATGCAAATTGCGTGATAGTACAAACAAATCACCAATAAACTAAAGTATGCAACGTAAATTGAATGACACAGTGATTTATTTACAAATGGGGAAAACCTACACGGCAAAAACCCCATCGGATGATTTTAAGGTCATCACTCCCGAAATTTCACTATTATCACATCAAGCGGTTACAAGTAAATGAATCACAAGTACCTTACCAACCTACAGCTGAACCCTTACCCTAATACCCAATTGGACTTGTCCTGTAGTGACAATTTTTCCTTTTGATGCACGGCTCCTAAGTACATGACTAACCAATTGCGCGAATCCCAATACGCGACATCAATCACCAACTAGAGAAAGTTGTTAGCTGCAAAGTTCTTCAATTCATCCACACGATGAAGATCAAGAAGATACTTGGTTACAAAACCCTATGGTGCACATTACACAGCAACTTCTTCACAAGAGAGATGAACTAGGGTAAGAACTTTGTCTCAAGTCACAAATTGCTTGAACAAGGGTTTCTCAATGCTTGTGCTACTTATGTACACTTTGATGGCCCTTAAAATAATCCTTTTATATGTCTAGGGTGTTAAGGACATATTTTATGTAGTTAGCTAATCCTTTGACAAAACGCACTTTACTTGTATTTGGATAGATCTAGAATGTGTTTAATACTTCAAAGAACATGTTGTTCAAGTCTAGTATTAAAGTCATGAATATTAGACCAAGAAACAAGTGAATAAAAAGTGTTCACTAAAGCTGGATACCTGCTGGACACTTGCGGATAGCTGCTCGACAGATAGCTATCTATCGAGGTATCTATTGAGGTTTAATGAAGCTCGACACCTACTATCTATCGAGGTATCTATCGAGGTTACGGAAATCAGAATTTTCAGATCTAATTTTTGGGCCAGGTTTTTGTATTTGTGTAGGGTTTCTTTTTTCACAACCCTAGACATATATAAGGCTTATTTTAGAGGCCGTCACATAAGAGAATACAAGGAGAACATATGAAAAAGGTGGCTGCAGCCTTATTCTCTCAGAAAGAAGCTACTGCGTCTTTGCGCCTTAGGGTTTTGTAACCAAGTGCTTCTTAATCTTCATTGTTGATGAAGTGAAGAATTTTGCAGCCAACATTCTTCTTCCTCAAGTTGGTGAGTGAGTCACATACTGGGATTCGTGCAAAGGAGTTAGTCACGTATTGGGATCCGTGCATCAAAGGGTGGCGTTCATATATTGAAGAGTTTAGAGGTTCTGAAGTAGTAGAAAGTTTCTGCTGTGAGTTCATCTACAGGGATTGTAGAGTCTAGGGACAAAGGTTTTGTACTAAATCTGAAACTTCTCTTTACTATAGTGAATTGCTTTTCGGGAAGGTTTCCCTCCAGGTTTTTTACTGTGAAACTGGTTGGTTTCATTAGTTTTCCTGGGTCATCATATCTTATCTTATTTATTTTTCCGCTGCACTTAGTTTTGACATGATATTGATGTTTTTTTGTTTTAACAAGTTTTATGCATAATAAATCTAATTAGCAACTTGGGTTTAAAACTTGTTAATTCTATCAATCAGGGTCTAAATTCCCAACAAGTGGTATCAGAGCGGGTACACTCTGATTGGATTAATTTCCTGAGTGTGATCCTTGACCCCCGTTGTCATGGATTATGGACAATCTCTTTTGATTCCTCCTTTATTTGATGGCACTAATTATGCGTACTGGAAAGTTCGTATGAAAGTGTTTTTGCAGGCTCTAGGTGAACAGGTATGGCAAGCTGTTGAAGTTAGCTGGATTAAGCCAAAGAAAGCGCCAGTGGATTGGGATGATGGAACAATCACAATGGCAAATTTCAATAGTAGAGCCTTGAATGCTTTGTTTTGTGAGGTGACCAATGAGGAATTCAAGAAGATATCATCCACGGAAGTTACCAAGGAAGCATAGACCATTCTTGAGACCACATATGAAGGGACCAAGGCAGTGAAGACTGTTAAAACTTCAAAGACTCACTAGTAGCTTTGAAGAAATAAGGATGGAAGAGGATGAGACCTTTGATGAGTTCTATGCTAAACTCATGGATATTGTGAATTCTGCCTTCAACCTTGGAGAGTATATAGCAGAATCCAAAATTGTTAGGAAAATCCTTAGGTCTTTACCTGAAAGATTTCATGCCAAAATTACTGTCATTGAAGAAGCAAAGGACATTGATCAAATTCCTTTGACTGAGCTTGTAGGGAACCTTCAAACCTACGAGATGGGATTAGGCTCAATGGGAAAATGTGGAAAGAGTAAAAACTTGGCTCTTAAGAGTATAAAGGAAGAGATTGAGGACTTTGAAGATGAAGATGATGATGATGATGATGAGGATCTAACCTTCATAACTAATGAAATTATCAAGCTTCTTCAATTTAGAAAAAAGGACAAAGGCAAACCTCCTAGGAAATCTAAATCCTCTAGGAAGGAGAAGAATGAGAAGCCTCTCATCTAATGCCACGAGTGCAAGGGTTTTGGTCATATGAGGATAGAGTGCCCAAATTACCTTATGAGGAAAAAGGCCAAGAAGTCAGAAGATAAAGGGTTGGTTGCTACTTGGAGTGACACTAAGAATGACTCTTCTGATAAGTATGTGGATGAATGTAGTGACGTTATGGCTTTTATTGCCTCAACCGATAAAGTGACTGTGGAGAGTGCTAGTGATAGTAAAGATTCTTCTGATGAGGTCTTGAGTGCTCAAAAGCCTAGTTTTGATAAGACTAGCTTAGGATATGCTGTCTCCTCCAGCCCCTCCTCTTCCACAGCTTCTGGATCAAGGACTGTCATTGTACCTCAATTTGAGAAAGGTAATAAAGGTATGAAATCCAAAACTATTTTGGCTAATTCTAAATTCTTTGTTAGACCTCATGTTTGTCACCATTGTGGTGTTTCTGGACACATTTGTCCTAATTGCTTTAAGTTGTATCCTCATAAGCAATTGTCCAAACGGTTACAGGTTTCCTCTCAAGGGCTTACACCTTTGTTTGGAGAGTTATTATAAGTCTTGAGTTTTTTAACTCAATTTCAAGAGAATCTTAATTCTTCTATGTCCTTTAGTAGACATACTAGGACACGCACCTTTTCATCTTCACGGCCAAAGACTCGTGCTGTGTGGGTGAGAAAGGATCCTAAGACTTAATTGTCTTTTCTGTTTGTTCTCTGCTTTAATTCTTTCTATATAAAGTAGGACTCTCTTTGCTTGATTTCTTATTTGCTTGATTTCTTATCTACTTTTGAAATCATGCTTTCATGCATCTGCATTTTTTTTCTTGCTTTCATGCATATGCATCATTCTTTCATGCTTCCATGAGGTTTGTCTGTTTTTGTTTGGTTGTTTAGTTTTTATTTTGTTTTGTTTTCAAAATAAAAAAAATGAAAAATTGAAAAATACAAAAACAGTGTGTGTTTGTGTGCATTAGTTCTTGTGAACTTTTAAAATGGCCATTGAAACAGAGTTTTCTAAACTTTGTATCACCTGTAACTTAGATGAACATTCTTCTGCACAACTAAGCAAGTAAGTTTTGTAGCTCTCTGTTTGTGATGAGTAAGGTTAAGTGATCTCTTGTTCATAACACTCATATCACTCTTTTTGATGGGTAGGACTAGAAAATCTTAAGGGAAATGTATAAATAACCATCTCACTACTGTTACCCGCCAATCATGATATGACATCTGTATGCTTCGGCATAGCAAAAGTGCAATGTCAAAAGCTTAACATAATTGGGTATTTCTTTTCTTTCTCTTATATGCCCATGCATGATTTGCTTAATAAAAGAAAATATGCAAAGAAACAAAAGCAAAAAGATTAAAAATACTTCAAAATATGGTTGCAAGCATGTTTTCTAGGATATGTGGGAGTTATAGGATGTACCTCGAAAGTGATAGTCCCCATCAAACAGTTATGATTGTGTGTGAGTTAAAGAGATTTTCTCATATCTCAAATCGTCATAACTTTGAGACACTTATGCAATCTTGCGATGTTTTTCACACACAACACGCAATATTCTTTGCTACTTTTGATACATGTGCAGGTACAATGTGATTTAGCCATCATAAGGTTTACATGCGTTGATGTATGCTCACTAAACTGTCTTAACTTGTTTTTAAAATAAAAATTGGTTAGACTTGTTTAGTGTGTGTGTGTGTTCTGGATCAAAATGCATGACATTTTTCTTGTTGAGAGATGTTTTTGAGAGGTTAATATGTTGTTTGGATCTTTGATTGAGTTGCATGCTTGATTGCATTTACATCTGTGTTTTTCTCTTCTTGAAAAACTGCTTTTAAGCCATCTCGACACCTCTCGATACCTGGCTTATCTGTCGAGATCTTCAGTTGCATCTTATCGCAATCTCGACACCTCTAGATAGCTAGGTGGATCGATCGAGGAAGTTTCTGTTTGCTCGATAGATCCTCGACACCTTCTCGATCCATCGAGGTTGTCTTGATAGCTTCTCGACACATCCCGATCGATCGAGATATCCTTGCATGCATTTTTTTCTTGTTTTGCATGTTTCTCTTATCTTGTTATGCATAGCATCTTGTTTCATTACATTCATGCATTTTTATGGATTCCTTGTGCCCCCTTGATCATCCTTCATCATTTTTGTGTTTCTCGAGTAAAGCTTTATAGCTTCTCGTACCCTCTGTCAATCGTGACAAAAAGTGGGAGAAATTGGAGAATTTGTGGTTTCTTTTTTTAAGATTCTACAAGTTAGGGGGAGAAATACATGCCCTTGTAAGGGGGAGTTATGTTTCATCTTGTTAGGGGGAGTGTTTACCTCCTTGTTCATGTACCTAGGTCTTGTGACTATTTTTACATACAACATGGTTTTTATCAAGTGGTATATATATGATGATGTATGTTTTCTTCACCTATCTCTACATGTGTTGTTTCTTTTCTATCTTTATACACATGTTTCTTTATTTATATGCAATTTATTATTTCTGCTTTACACAAAGATTCCTTGATGAGTTTTGTTTAAAGTTGTTAGGACATATGTAATTCAATTTATTGACATATGTCACTATTTTATGTAATTGGCTTATCCTTTGACAAAATGCACTTTACTTGTAATTGGGTAGATTTAGGATGTGTTTAACGCTTCAAGAAACAGTGTTTCAAGATTAAGTGTTGAAATCATCAAGTCTGTCCAACAAACAAGTTGGAAAGTGCAAGTTACTAAAGCTCGACACCTGTCTCGACACATGCATCTATCAAGCTTTAAGAAGCTGTTTTAGCCCGAGCCTCGACAGCTTCTCGACAGATCCTCGACACCTCTATCTGTCGAGATTTAAAGAAAACAGATTTTCAGTTCTGTTTTAATTCCAATCCGTGAATGTGTCTTTAGGACTTCTTTTCTCCTAACCCTAGACATATAAAAGGATTGTTTTAAGGGCCGTCAAAGTGATGCAAGATGCACAAGCATTGAGCAATTCTTGTTCATGCAATTTGTGATAAAAAATACAAAGTTCATGCCCTAGTTCATCCTTTGTGAAGAAGTTGCTGTGTAATGTGTACCGTAGGGTTTTATAACCAAGCATCTTCCTGATATTCATCGTGTGGATGATTTGAAAAACTTTGCAGCCAACAACTCTCTCTTTAGTTAGTGAATTGAAGTCGCGTACTGGGATCCGCGCAATTGGTTAGTCACGTACTTGGGAGCCGTGCATTGAAAGGAGAAACTGTCACTACAGAGCAAGTCCAATTGGGTATTGGGGTAAGGATTCAACTGTAGGTTGGTAAGGTACTTGGGATTCTTTGCTTGTAATCGCTTGTTGTGATAATAGTGGAGTTTCGGGGGTGGTGACCTTAAATCACCCGGTGGGGTTTTTGCCGTCAGGTTTTCCCCATTCGTAAACAAATCACTGTGTCTTTTATTTTTTCGCTGCATACTTTAGTTTTTGTGATTTTTTTGTGCTGCCACGTGATTTTGCATGTTAACTTGATTAATTAATAACTCGGCTAATTAATCAATTTAATTTATCACTAGGGGTCAACGCGTTTGTGGCCTATCAAGTGGTATCAGAGCAAGCACACTCTGATTAGGGTTTAATCCTTGTGTGTGATCCATTGACCCCTGCTGTCATGGATAGAGGTCAATTTCTTATTATACCTCCATTATTTGATGGCACTAATTATGCATACTAGAAAGTACGCATGAGAGCTGTATATGGACAAATTACGCTGGACTAAAGTTGAACGTGTTTGACTCAGCCCAATGAGTCCAAAACAATGAATTTATAGAGAGTGTGCTTCTAATTTAGGTTTATGGATAGTAGATAACACAGAAGGATCAATTTAGTTACAGAATTCATGCGTTTTACTAGTATATGGGTGAAAGTTGTATCGTATATTAATGCTGAGGACTAGTTTTGGTCTTTTCTTACAATTTCTCTCTCTCTCTCTTGTGTGTGTGTCTTTTTTTCTCCTCCCCTTTTCTTTCTTCTTCGTTCGCCTTTTATTGGCCTGCATCCTTTTCTCCTTTCTTCCACGTGTAGTCCAGATGCTCTTTTTTGGATACTTGTCCCATCATTCCTTCTTACCAAAGTCTTTGGCGGTAAGTGCTAGGTTGAACTCCAATGCTCAGGCGTCACTTCCTCATTAATGCGGCCAGAGAGGTAGGTATGGAGCCTTCAATGCGGTGGTAACAGCTTTATCCTTGATATTTGTCTGTCACTTCCCTTTATCCCCTATTCTCTTTTCCTCAGTTTTTGTATCCCAAGTCTTCAGTATGGATGCCCTTGAACTGCCAGATCACTCGCCTCGTCCTCGGCAACATGCTGCCGAGGACTTGGTCATCCTCGGCTGTCATGTTTCGTGGTGTTCTGCTCATGCATGGCACTTTTCTTTGTCACGTGACTTTGTAGGCGGGACTTATCATGTCCTCGGATCATTCATGATATTGGGTTGAACTTTCCTCCTTGTAAGAGCCTTTGGGCCGGCCCAATACGTATCTTGGGCCCATTGGCACTAAAATAGCCCTTCGAAATCCTTATTTCTACCTTACTGAGAGGAATGAGGGTTTCGATACACGCACGCAAGACAATCTGCTTCTGACGTTTCAGTCTGCAGAACGCGCTTCAATTAAATGTTGGCGGCTCTCTATTCCCCACGTCCAACCACGTGATGCTCATCCAACGGGTGGGCGCATTTTAAGGGGATAGGCGGGAGGTTTCCTACTTTTTGACTTTCCACGATATAAATACTGTCATTTCAAAGGTCCTCTGTTCATTTCAGAGCCTGTACACTGAACTTAGCTACTTCTGCAATCTACACACGTCTTTACACCCTTTCAGTTCTAAGCCGAGGTGACATAATTGCTCTAAAGTAAGTTCTCCAACTCTCTGTTTTCATTATTGCTGTTCGTTCGTTCTCGTCATTCTCAGTTTTTCTGTCCTCGGTGTTAGGACATATGTAGTTGTTCAAGCTTGTGAACATATGTCGCTATTTTATGTAATTGGCTTATCCTTAGACAAAACGCACTTTACTTGTAATTGGGTAGATCTAGGATGTGTTAAACACTTCAAGAAACAGTGGTTCAAGATTAAGTGTTGAAGCCGTCAAAATCTGTCCAAGATACAAGCAAGGAAGTGCAAGATTTTAAAGCTCGATAGATACCTCGACAGATACATCTATCGAGATTTAAAGAAGCTATTTAGCCCGAGCCTCGACAGCTGTCTCGACACCTCTCGACACCTCTATCTGTCGAGAATTAAAGAAAACAGATTTCCAGGTCTGTTTCAAGTCCAATCCGTGTGTGTGTCTTTGGGACTTCTTTTCTCCTAACCCTAGACATATAAAAGGATTATTTTAAGGGCCGTCAAAGTGTGCGAAAAAGCAGAAATCACAAGATACAAGTTGCTTCTTCTCTGTTCATGCAAATTGTGATCTGTGAGACAAAGTTCGTGCCCTAGTTCATCTCTGATGATTTGAAGAACTTTGCAGCCAACATTCTTTCTTCCTCAAGTTGGTGAGTGAGTCACGTACTTGGATTCGTGCAAAGGAGTAAGACGCGTACTGGGATCCGCGCATCACATTGGTTAGTCACGTACTGGGAGCCGTGCATTAAACTGGAGAAATTGTCACTACAGAACAAGTCCAATTGGGTATTGGGGTAAGAGTTCAACTGTAGGTTGGTGAGGTACTGGGATTCCTTACTTGTAACTGCTTGTTGTGATAATAGTGGAGTTTCGGGAGTGGTGACCTTAAATCACCCGGTGGGGTTTTTGCCTTAGGGTTTTCCCCATTCGTGAACAAATCACCGTGTTCTTTATTTTCTGCTGCATAACTTAGTTTGGTGATTTGTTTGTGCTGCCACGTGATATTGCATGTTAATTTGATTAATTAATAACTGGGCTAATTTAATTGATCTAAATTATCACAAGGGGTCAACGCGTTTGTGGCCTGTCAAGTGGTATCAGAGCAAGCAGACTCTGATTAGGGTTTAATCTATTGTGTGTGATCCATTGACCCCCGCTGTCATGGATAGAGGATAATCTTTAATTATACCTCCTTTATTTGATGGCACTAACTATGCATACTAGAAAGTACGCATGAGAGCTTTCTTGCAGTCTTTAGATGAGAAAGTGTGGCAAGCTGCGGAGATAGGCTGGACCAAGCCTACAGAGTCGCCGGCTGACTGGGATGAAGCTAAGATCAAAGCGGCAAACTTCAACAGCAGAGCATTGAATGCCCTATTCAGTGCAGTCACCAATGAGGAGTTCAAGAAAATTTCCTTAACTGAAACTGCCAAGGAAGCATGGACCATCCTCCAGACAACCTATGAGGGCACCAAGGCTGTCAAAGATTCAAAGCTGCAAAGGCTCACCACACGCTTTGAAGAAATAAAGATGGAGGAGGATGAGTCGTTCGATGAGTTCTATGCCAAGCTGAAGGACATAGTGAACTCAGCTTTCAATCTTGGGGAGACCATCCCAGAACCCAAGATAGTAAGGAAGGTGCTCAGATCGCTGCCAGAAAGATTCCATGCTAAGATCACGGCGATCGAAGAGTCGAAGGATATTGACAGAATTCCTTTGACTGAGCTGGTTGGAAACTTGCAAACCTATGAGTTAGGGCTGACTAGGTTAGGCAAGTCGAGCAAGGGCAAGAGTTTGGCACTGAAGGCCAAAAGCAGTGATACGGATGACTCGTCAGATGATGAAGATTCCAAGATGAAATCCTACATCACAAGGCAATTCAAGAAGTTCATGAAGAATGCCAATGGAAAGGGTTTCAACAAAGACCGTAGACAGTCCAGTTCTTCACAATTCAGGAATCCGGAGAAAATGAAGAAGGATGTCATGGATGGCGGTCAGTACACTGTTCCCACAGGACCAAAGTGCTTTGGGTGTCAAGGCTTTAGACACATGAAACAAGAGTGTCCTACGTACTTAAAGAGCATAGGGAAGAGCAAAGCACTTGCTGTTACCTTAAGCGACACAGAGCCCGAGGACGATTCCGAGAATGAGGACGACGGAATCTTGAGTGCCTTCACTGCCACTGTTAATCCTACTGATGGGGTTACAGAAGATGTGGATGAAGAGAAGGAATTGGTGGAGTCCAAGATTGAGATTATGGATGATCAAGATGATATCCATACCGCCTATGAGAAGCTATACAAGCTTTCTGAGAAACACGAGAAGCTCTATAGTCTAGCCACCAAGAAGCTCAGTGATGTGGAACTTGACCGTGAGGAGCTGTCCACAAAGGTTGATCAAGCGAATCAAACCATTGGAGCACTGAGGTTCGAGAATAATTTCTTGGCTGAGAGGACCAAGAAGCTTGAAGCAGAGCTGTTTCAAGTCAGAGCACAACTGGAGAGGACGTCAAGCGCCAAGCTAGACAAGATGCTAGATGCTCAGAGATCTTCTTCGGATCGTACTGGATTGGGGTATGATTTCTCTCTCTCTAATACTCCTACTTCTAGTACTACTGTCTTTGTTCCACCCACTAATAACATTAAAACTGAGGAGAATAATGTTAAAACTGATTTAGCTAGTGAGAACGTAGACAAGGAAAGGTCCATCCTAGGAGCACCCCCTAAAATTGAGAAAAGGGAATCTAGAAACCCTAGGAATAAGAGGGCTAACTCTCAAAAGGCCAAACAGAAGAAGCCGCATCTCTGTTATCATTGTGGTCTCGCCGGTCACACTCGACCAAATTGCTACAAGTGGCTTGCCACTCAACAGAGCAATGGCGAAATAGCATCTGGGAGCCAGAATCAGCTTCAGTCTTCTCTCGCTCCTCTTGGAGACATTCTAAAAGCTCTTATGTTCCTTTCGAACTTGAACGGTTCATATTCTTCTCCCTCTTTACCGGTTCAAGAGTCGACCAATAGGAAAGGATCTTCCAAGGTGTGGAAGCCAAAGGGATCTAAGTGATTTCAGTCACTTCTTCTTCTCTCTCCTATTTTCGTGTGTTGCATTACTTGTGTGTTTCTTTACTGTTTTGAGTCAGTCTAGTTTTATGCATTGTTTTGCTTTCTTTAGCATGTTTTTGTTTGTGCGTTTTCAGTTTTGTGTTTTATTTTTTGCTTCTTTGATAAAAATAAAAAAAAATTGAAAAATGAAAAATACAAAAACAGTGTGTGTTTGTGTGCATTAGTTCATGCGAACTTTTGGAATGGCCATTGAAACAGAGTTTTCTAAACTTTGTATCATCTATAGCTTAGATGAGCACTCTTTTGCACAACTAAGCGAGTGAGCTTTGTAGCTCTTTGTTTGTGATGAGTAAGGTTAAGTAATCTCTTCTTCTTAACACTCGTATCACTCTTTTTGACGGGTTGAACTAGAAAATCCTAAGAGAAAGGCATAAATAACCATCTCACCACTGTTACTCGCCAATCATAATATGACATCCGTATGCTTCGGCATAGCAAAAGTGCAATGTCATAAGACACCTGTATGCTTCGGCATAGCAAAAGTGCAGTGTCAAAAGCTTAACATCATTGGGTATTTCTTTTCTTTCTCTTGTATGCCCATGCATGATATGCTTGTTAAAAGAAATATGCAAAGAAATAAAAAGCAAAAAGATTAAAAATGCTTTAAAATATGGTTGCAAGCGTGTTTTCTAGGAGATGTGGGAGTTATAGGATGTACCTCAAAGGTGATAGTCCCCATCAAACAGTTATGATTGTGTGTGAGCTAAAGTGATTTTCTTATATCTCAAATCGTCATGACATTGAGACACTTATGCAATCTTGCGATGTTTTCACACACAACACGCAATACTCTTTGCTATTCTTGATACATGTGCAGGTACAATGTGATTTGGCCATCACAAGGTTTACATGCGTTAATGTATGATAACTAAACTGTCATAACTTGTTTTTGAAACATAAAATTGGTTAGACTTGTTTAGTCTGTGTGTGCGTGTTTTGAGATACATGTGCATCATATTTCTTGTTGAGAGATGATTTTGAGAGCTTAATGTGTTGATTGTATCTTTGGTTGAGCTGTATGCATGATTGCATTCATGTCTGTGTTTTTCCTCTTTTGAAAAACTGCTTTGAAAGGCATCTCGACACCTCCTCGATACCTCTCGATACATAGCTATCTGTCGAGATCCTTAGACTCTTTCTTATCGCAGTCTCGACAGATACCTCGATAGCATCTGGATCGATCGAGAAACTTTCTGTTTGCTCGATAGCTCCTCGATAGCTTCTGGATCGATCGAGGTTCCCACTTGCTTGTTTCTTCTCCCTCGATAGCTGACCTCGATGGCTGCATCTGTCCACGTGCTTTTCTCGATAGCTTCCCTCGACAGCTCTCGACACCTTCAGCTGTCGAGAATTACTGATGCTCTATATATTGGATGTTCGCGATTTTTCAGTTCACTCTCTCGATCTCTCTCGCTCGAAACTCTCTTTTCTCTCTTCCAAAACACTTCCCTCTCCCTCCAAACCTCTCTCAAGGCTTTCTCAAGTGATTCTTCGTGTTCTTCATCTCTTGGTAAGCACATTATCCCTCTTTTTCATGCATTTCATTGTTTAAAACCCTAGGTTTGTGTTTTTGAAAAATTTTTGGGAGTTTTCAAAATTGTTGGGGTTTTCATGAAATTTTTGGGTTGGTTTTCTAGTTTTAATCTACAAAACCACATGCATTGCATCACATTAGCATTCTAATTGTATTTTCATGCATTTATATGTGTGCAAATATATTGTGTGCTGTTAGGTTTGGATTGGGCTGAGCCCATGATGTTTTTGAGTTGCATGTCACATGCTCATGCATTTTCATGCATACGTTCTTTCCATTTCAATATTTCATTCTGCCAATATTGATTTGTTTGGGACTTTTCTGTTTGTCTCTCTTTCCCCTCTTCTATGTTTGCGTTAGTAGCTTCTATGGCTCCTAAACGTAAGTCCATTCCGTCCCAGAACCCTCTGCGTTCTAAGGGACAGTCTTCTTCTGACTCTACCCCTCTCTCTGTCCGGTTCCGTGATGAGAAAGCCCGTAAGGACTTCTCGGAGAACTTTTCTAAACACGGTGTTCATTCGGAACGCCACGTCGTCCTGGCAGACTTTGCCGACACTGACCTACCCGATGTCATTCACACTCGGGGTTGGGAGTCACTGTGTGACGTCCCGGTCACATCTCCTCTCGTGTTGATTCAGGAGTTTTACTCCAACATCCACGGGATAGATTCTTCTGTACCTTCTTTCTATTCTAGCGTCCGAGGTACGCGCTTCTGTGTCACCCCAGAGCTAGTCTCTGAGGTTCTCCATGTCCCTAGGGTGGATCATCCCGATTACCCTAGCTGTGAGCGTCTCTGGACTGTGTCCAAAGACGAGATGATCTCGGCGTTCTGTGAACGTCCTACCTCTTGGGGAGATCACATGTACACACCATGTAGACCTTTTGCTAAAGGTCCTAGATTCCTTAACATGGTGATGACTTTTGTTTTGCACCCACTCTCTCACTACAACTCGATCACAGAGCCTCGTGCTCGGTTCTTGTTGTCCCTCCTTGAGGATCTCTCTATAGACTTTCCTTCTCACTTCATCTTTTCTATCATAGATGTCTATAGAGATACGGCCACCCGTGATAAGCTCATTTTCCCTTCCGCTATCACGAGGATCATGAGTCGTTTTTCCATTCCCTTCCCCTCGTCCGATCACTACCATGTCATGTCTGCCATAGACGCCGCTACCGTAAAACGTAGCGAGGCACAGTTCCGATCGCGACAGCCGGATGCTGCCACTCCTTTCACCCGTCCGACCACCTCCAGATCCGCTCGAGCTTCTGCTTCTACTTCTTCGAGCGACGTCACCTTGAGCGACATCATGGCGCAGCTACAGCGCATGGATGCTCGCCTCGATACACTCTCCACAGAGTTGTATCAGGTGAATGTCCGTGTTGGTCGCATCGCCAGGCGACAGGCAACCATGGGCGGCTTTGCCTCAGAGGTTTCTCCTCCGCCACCTCATGTGTCGACTGAGACCGAGGGTGATGATGATGGCGATGATGATGATGCTTCCGACGATGATGATGATGGAGATGCTAGCTCATCGGATGAGATGTCTACTTGACACTCTACCCTTTGTCACTCGTGACAAAAAGGGGGAGTAGTTTTGTATGAGAGTAGTCATACTTAGGGGGAGTGTTAGTATAGGACATTTTTGTTAGGGGGAGTGTGGTTTGAGGGATGTAGTGAGGTGATCTATGTATTTTTTTCTTTTCTTATCTTTTAGAGATACATTGATCATGTACTTACATACATTGTACTTATTCTCTTTCTCTATATGATGATGTATGTTTTCTTTTTCACCTACCTCTACATGTGTTGTTTCTTTTCTGTCTTTATACACATGTTTCTTTACTTGTATGCAATCTATTATTTCTGTTTCACACAAAGATACCTTGATGTGTTTTGTTTACAAGTGTTTCAGAAATACAGGTTGTCAAAGTCTTCTTGCCATAAACTCTCTTCTTGCAAAGTTTTTCAAGAGTTTGTGTTAGGATAGATTTTATTGTATGTAACAAGTGAATATGAGTTGAGTGATTTATGACTTCTCTCATATCTTCATTTGTATGTTGTGGTTTTGTCACGGATTGCCAAAGGGGGAGATTGTTAGGACATATGTAGTTGTTCAAGCTTGTGAACATATGTCGCTATTTTATGTAACTGGCTTATCCTTAGACAAAACGCACTTTACTTGTAATTGGGTAGATCTAGGATGTGTTAAACACTTCAAGAAATAGTGGTTCAAGATTAAGTGTTGAAGCCATCAAAATCTGTCCAAGATACAAGCAAGGAAGTGCAAGATTTTAAAGCTCGATAGATACCTCGACAGATACATCTATCGAGATTTAAAGAAGCTGTTTAGCCCGAGCCTCGACAGCTGTCTCGACACCTCTCGACACCTCTATCTGTCGAGAATTAAAGAAAACAGATTTCCAGGTCTGTTTCAAGTCCAATCCGTGTATGTGTCTTTGGGACTTCTTTTCTCCTAACCCTAGACATATAAAAGGATTATTTTAAGGGCCGTCAAAGTGTGCGAAAAAGCAGAAATCACAAGATACAAGTTGCTTCTTCTCTGTTCATGCAAATTGTGATCTGTGAGACAAAGTTCGTGCCCTAGTTCATCTCTGATGATTTGAAAAACTTTGCAGCCAACATTCTTTCTTCCTCAAGTTGGTGAGTGAGTCACGTACTTGGATTCGTGCAAAGGAGTAAGACGCGTACTGGGATCCGCGCATCACATTGGTTAGTCACGTACTGGGAGCCGTGCATTAAACTGGAGAAATTGTCACTACAGAACAAGTCCAATTGGGTATTGGGGTAAGAGTTCAACTGTAGGTTGGTGAGGTACTGGGATTCCTTACTTGTAACTGCTTGTTGTGATAATAGTGGAGTTTCGGGAGTGGTGACCTTAAATCACCCGGTGGGGTTTTTGCCTTAGGGTTTTCCCCATTCGTGAACAAATCACCGTGTTCTTTATTTTCCGCTGCATAACTTAGTTTGGTGATTTTTTTGTGCTGCCACGTGATATTGCATGTTAATTTAATTAATTAATAACTGGGCTAATTTAATTGATCTAAATTATCACAAGGGGTCAACGCGTTTGTGGCCTGTCACTCGGCCATTTAAATTTCCCAACCCCACCATCATATTCTCTCTTTAGTTTTAGGAAATGGGTAGGTTCGCACCTTTAGTAGATAGCCCTGAGAAAATAGAGGAGTTTAAAGCCAAATATGGGATCCCTTCGGGAGTATCCGTCAAACACTGTAAGCAAGGAGGGTGGCACACTGATAGGGATACCGGTGAGGTGGTGATTCCTATGATAGCATTTATAGAGGGGGGAATGAGAATCCCTATGAGACCAATCACTAGGGACTATCTCCAAACAGTTAGGTTATCTTCTACACAGTGTGCCCCAAATATGTTTAGAATTCTAGGTGCTATAGATGTCCTAAACGAGAGACTAGGACTAGGACTTACTCACCACGAGGTGAACTGGGTGTATAACCTTCACCATCTGAAAGCGCAAGGATATTACCTGAAATCTAGGCATACCGAGGTTAGGTTAATCCAGTGCCTTCCCTATTCCAACAAAGGTCTAAACAAAGATTTTCTAATATTGTCTAGGGATTGGCATGATGGTCTCCCCTGTCCGACAAGAGAAGGGGAACCTGGTGAGTATTGGTGTAGTGTTAGTTCTATTTTTCTTCTTTGTTATCTTTCTGTGGTTGTGTTTCTTTCTAATTTGCCCTTACCATTTTGTTTTTTGAATACTTGCGCAGATTGTCGCGCGCTCACTTGTCGTGCTCACCTTGTCAACTTCGCTCATTTGGATAAGATTCTGAAAGCCGAGGTGTTTGTACACTTGGACAGTTAGCTTCGAGCGATGCACCTTATCCTTGGGTATGATCCCATCTCAACTACATTGCAAGTTCCAAAGTGCGTCATCAAAGAGGACCTACAGCTGCCGAGGATTAGCGTTGCAGTTGAAGGCTTTCTACTCCCCAGGGTGCTTCTGTTCCTCAGAGGACTTTAATCAATGAGCCCGTGAGGTTATCCCAAGAGCGCTTCCTCTTGCTGCATCCTCGACTCGACCCAAATTGGGTGAAAGCTCCTCTTCCCGGCCAATTACAAAGGAAGAGGAAGAAGAAGAAGAGGAAAAAGAGATCGTCGAACTCTCAGATTCAGAAGAAGAGTTCGAAGTTTTTCATCGGCTTCCTTCACCTGGAGACCGATCTCCTGTCGTCGGCACTCCTTCAATTACCTGATCGAACGATGAACAACCACTTGTGAGGATGGGTATTCAACGTAGATCCAAGCCCAGCCTCAAGGATGTGTTAGAAGCTCATGGAGCGTAGGAGCTTCCCAAAGTGCCCCCGGTTAAGACTAAGGATAAGGGCACCGAGAAGGTTCCTTCAGTGAAACTCTCTCTTCCTCCTTCAACCCAAATTCAACGCCCCAACCCAGCTGACCATAAAAGGAAGAGGGATCAGCCCAAGGGAAAGGAGATAGTTGAAGGGGGCAAAGACCTCTCCGCCAAAGAGGTGGAACAGGAGAGGGGAGGGAAGCATGCCCATCATGCTCAGACAAGGTCGGAGAGACGAGTCGACCCCCCTATAGCCGTCCATGCACCCATTTGGGCTCCCTAAATGAATGTAGATGACCAGGCAGTCACCGCCAATGCCTCCATTAGGGGATCCGATGAGGGCACCACTGCATGCATCACCGATGCATTGGAGCAAGTGCTTCTGCTGCCTGAGGACATGGGCGAGCTACGAAGGATGAGGGATCAGAATATTTTCATGATCCTTAAGAAGGAGCTTGCCATTGTAAGGGTTTTAATCAAATACTTCCTGCTACCCATGCTTTTCGTATTGTCGTACTTGTTATTATTACTTACTGTTTGATAAGAACTGTTTCTGCATGTTACTAATTTACAATACTTTGTGAGTAGGCTGTTCAATCTGCGCACAGGGCAGAGGAGATCGCAGCTAACTCTTACAAGTCACTAAGGGCCGGGGAGGTGAGGCTGGATCACACCCAACGGATCATTGAACTGAAGGAAAAAAAGTTGCAAGAAGTTACCTCCAGCTTAACCAAGACAGAAAGTGAGAGGTCTGGCTTGGAGGCCCAACTCAAGACTACTGAGCGGCAAGCCAAGGAGCAGAGGATACAATTGAGGCAGGCCGATGAGAACTTCGCCTCTGCCGAGAAGCTGATTGAAGGCCTCAAGCAGGACCTTAAAAAAGCTGAGAATGCTAAGCAGGAGGCCATTAAGGCCAAAGAGGAGGCACTCAATAAGGCACAGGAGGCCAAGAAGATGGTTGACCAGGTTGAACAGAGTGGCTACGAGGTGAGGGTGGCAAAAACTACTGACACATTCAAAGCCCAAGTGCCGAAGGTTTGTAGGGATTACTGCCTCCAAGTGTGGAAGGAAGCCCTCTCCCAAGCTGGGGTTGATGCTTCCTCTTCCCTATGGAAGGTAGAGAATGCCTACATCCCTCCTGCCATCCGAGTGGCTACCTCTGGCAAAGCCGAGGATGATACCAATTCTTCTGTAGCTGGGATGCAAGTGGAAGAAGCTGCTGCTGACAATACTGTTGCTAAGGCTCAACCTGAAGAAGCACAGCCTCCAATTGCCCCAAAGGAGCTGCCCCTCAATCCTAAGGCCAGCGAGACTCTAGAGTTAGTTTTGGCGACCCTGCCTATACTGCCAAAGGGGTGCCCCAAAGATAAGGAGGTGGTTGGGGGATCCTAGGCCTTGGTAGTGGCTCCTGCTAACCCTAAAGATCAAGTCCAGCCCAAGCCTTGACGGTCCTTAGCTTTTGTTGCAGTTTTTTTCTTTCTTTCCTTTTTGTTGTAGCTGATTAGCTTTAGTTTTGTTTTGTTTTGTTTCTTCTTCTTCTTCTTTTTTTGCTTTCTCTTTCTTGTAATTCACCCTTTTGGTTGTGGATGTATTGAAGAATATTTCACTTAATGAGAAGAACTTTCAGTTTGAATAGCTACCTTGTGTTATATTAACTATTAACAGGTCCTCCTATCATTATTGACTTAGTCTGACAAAATAACAACTTGAATTTATTGTATGCATTAATAGTTCTATATCAATAACCAAATAAGTATAAAGGAAATTTGCGAAAGTTATATACTTGCAAATGCTTTAAGTGATGACTAAAAGTTTTCACTCAATTCTGGCGATGAATAAGACACTAAGAAGCAAGATATTTGTGTGAAACTAATTTGCTTAGGACCTGCTTAAAAACTATCTTCATAACAAAATATCAAGACAAGAAACACTAACATTTCTGATACGTTCCACACTTGAACTAGGAGTGGTTCAAACGTTGTGCTTAATGCTTAGTAACAAATAAAGTTACATGAAACCCACATTTGAGATACTTATTGTGAGCACATACCTGTTAAGTGTTTGCTAGAGTGATTGTCTCTATAGGACGCGTACATGTACTCCAAGGAATCTACGCAACCCAATCCTTTGTCTTTGTAATTGTCTTCGGGTCTCCGACGTAATCTCATTTGTATTTTATACTAAGGTAGAGGATCCGAGGACCCGGTATAACCTTATTTTTGTTTTTATACTAAGGTAGAGGATCCGAGGATCCGGCGTAACCTTATTTTTGTTTTTATACTAAGGTAGAGGATCCGAGGACCAGACGTAACCTTATTTTTCTTTTTAGAATAAGGTAGAGGATCGGAGGATCCGGCGTAACCTTATTTTTATTTTACACTAAGGTAGAGGATCCGAGAACTCGGTGTGACCTTATTTTTGTTTTATACTAAGGTAGAGGATCCGAGGACCCGGCGTAACCTTATTTTTGTTTTTATACTAAGGTAGAGGATCCGAGGACCCGGCGTAACCTTATTTTTGTTTTTATACTAAGGTAGAGGATCCGAGGACCCGGCATAACCTTATTTTTTTTTTTTAGAATAAGGTAAAGATTCGGAGGATCCGGCGTAACCTTAGTTTTCTTTTACACTAAGGTAGAGGATCCGAGGACCCGGTGTAACCTCATTTTTCTCTTTAGATCAAGGTAGAGGATCCAAGGACTCGGCGTAACCCTGTTTTTTTCTTGCAATTTGTGCTAACACGTTAGATTTCCCAAGATAGAGGGTCTGAGGACCCGGCGTAATCATGGTTTTGTTTGACAATCCATATTGGCATTTTGAACATAACATTATGTGTGGCATAACAGCAATAGAATTAAAGTGGCAGAGGTGCCTTCTATTAATAATAATATCGTCGCAAATTACTTACATTCCAGGGATGGGGCATAACCTTTTCATCTAAATCTGCAAGGTAGTAAGCTCCTATTCCGGCTATTGCAGTAATGCGATACGGTCCTTCCCAGTTTGGTCCCAACTTCCCCCATGCTGGATTCTTGGTATTACCCACGACCTTCCTCAATACTAAGTCTCCAGGAGCAAATGGCCTTGAGTTCACGTGCGAATCATACCCCTGCTTCAATTTTTGTTGATAATAAGTCAATTGGATCATGGCTATCTCTCTCCGCTCTTCAACCAGATCTAGGCTCCTTTCTAGTAACCTTTCATTACTGTCTAGAGCGAAGGAACTTGTTCTCATAGTCGAAAAATCGATTTCTAAAGGAATAACAGCCTCGGCGCCATAAGTCATTGAGAATGGCATCTCTCCCGTTGATCGGCGGGTTGTGGTCCGATACGTCCACAGAACATGAGGCAATTCCTCTACGCATCTCCCTTTAGCGTCATCCAGCCTCTTCTTAAGCCCATTGACTATAACTTTGTTGACTGCCTCGGCCTGCCCATTTCCTTGCGGATAAGCAGGGGTGGAATACCTGTTGGTTATGCCGAGGTCACAACAATATCGCCTGAACGCTTTACTATCAAATTGCAAACCATTATCTGAAATGAGAGTATGAGGAACTCCAAATCGAGTGATGATATTCTTCCACACAAATTTCTTCACTTCGACATCTCTAATGTTTGCTAGGGGCTCGGTCTTTACCCACTTAGTAAAATAGTCAGTGCCCACAACCAACCACCTTTTGTTTCCAGGTGCCTTTAGGAAGGGTCCCACAATATCCAGACCCCACTGTGCAAAAGACCAAGGACTTGTCAGAGGATTAAGCACGCCCCCAGGCTAATGAATGTTTGGTGCGAACCTTTGACATTGATCACACTTCTTCACATAGCTTTAAGCTTCTCGTTGCATATTGGGCCACCAATATCCTTGTGTTAGAGCTCTGTGAGCTAAAGACCTTCCCCCCGTATGACTTCCACAAATTCCTTCGGGTAACTCTTCCAAAAGCAGCTCCGTCGCTTTAGGATGTACACATAACAGGTATGGCCTAAAGAAGGATCGTTTGTAGAGTTTGTGATCCTCAGCCAACCAAAAACGAGATGCTTTACTACACACCTTGTCCGCCTCGACCTTTTCCTTTGGCAGAGCATCATCTTTAAGGAAGGATACAATGGAGTCCATCCAGCTAGGCCCGACCCTAATCTGATGAACCTGGGTAGTATTCCCAATCATTCCCGAGGGTTTAGGTAAGTCCTCGACAAGGATGATCCATGGTAGACCTTGTGCCGACGACGTGGCAAGGGTTGCTAGAGAGTCGGCATGCGTATTGTTACTCCTAGGGACTTGTGACAAAGTAAAGGATTCAAATTTGCATTGCAAAACCTTGACTTGATTTAAATAGTCCTGCATTCTCGGATCTCTAACCTCCACCTTTCCATCCACTTGGCCCACAACTAGTTGCGAGTCCGAGAACATTTGCACGGCCTTTCCCCCCAATTTCTGAACCATATACATCCTTTTTAGCAAAGCCTCATACTTGGCCTCGTTGTTAGTAGCCGAGAATCCCAATCTCAATGACTTTTCCAGTGTGAGACCCTCTAGGGTCATAATTACTAAACCTACGCCGGACCCCCTTTGATTGGCAGCCCCATCAACGTAAATAGTCCACACTGGAAGACCTTTGCACGTAATCATACCAACTGATTTTCCATCAATGTCCATGTTAATGGCACTATCTTCTATTGTGGGCTCAGCAAACTCCGCAACTAGATCAGCTAACACCTGACCTTTTACTGATGTGCGAGGCATGTACTTGATGTTAAAAGAGCCCAAGATGGTTCCCCACTTAGCAATCCTGCTTGTATAATCTGCACTTCGGAGTATGGCTTTGAGGGGAAGTTGAGTCAGAATCACCACTGTGTGATATTGGAAATAATGTGGGAGCTTACGTGTCCCATGCACTACGGCTAGGATTGCCTTCTCCAATTATGGATAACGTACCTCGGCTTCTTGTAAGGACTTACTCACATAGTAAACCGGCTTTTGTACATCCCCGTCGACCCTTATCAGCACCAAACTAACGGCGTGGCATGCCACTGCAATATATGCAAATAGAACTTCATCAACTTTGAGTCGAGACATGATAGGAGGATATGAAAGGTATTCCTTGAGTTGCTGAAAGGCGACGGCGCATTCCTCTGTCCACTCAAATCCTTTCCACTTGTTCAATAACCGGAAAAACAGCCTACACCGATCAGCATACCGTGAGATAAATCTGTTGAAGGCAACAGTCATCATGGTCAACTTCTGCACCTCCTTTGGATTCCGAGGTGGCTGTAAACTATTGATGGCCTTGACCTGAGCGGGATTGACCTCGATTCCCCTATATGTCACCATATAGCCCAAGAATTTACCAGATCCAACTCCAAAGGAACATTTAGATGCATTAAGGCGTAGCTTATGCTTTCTCAGCGTCTGAAAGGTGTTATTCAGGTCCGGTATATGAGCCGAGATAGTTTTACTCTTGACCACCATATCATCTACGTATACTTCGAATGTTTTTCCCAGTTGGGGTTCAAACATCCGCGTCATCATTCTCTGATAGGTAGCCCCAGCATTCTTCAAGCCGAAGGGCATCACCTTATAGTGGTAGTTTCCCGTGGGTGTGACAAAGGCTGTCTTCTCCTGGTCTTCTAGAGCTAAGGGTATTTGGTGGTAACCTTGGAAAGCATCTAGAAAACTCATCCGAGGATGCCCTACAGTAGCATCCACTAACTGATCTATGTGGGGCATTGGGAATGAATCCTTAGGACAAGCCTTATTTAAATCTGTAAAGTCCACGCATACTCTCCACTTCTCATTCTTCTTCTTCACCATCACTGTATGCGCCAACCATTCTATATAGAACACCTCCTTGATAGCACCTACCTTTTTAAGTTTCAGTACCTCTTCCTTAACGGCATCGGCGTGCTCTTGGGACGAGCGCCGAGGTGGTTGCCTCCCAAGCACTGCTACTAGATTGACATTGAAGTGATGGCAAATGAAGTTTGGGTCAACCTCTGAGGCTTCGTAAGCATCCCATGCAAATACATCGATGTTCCGTTTTAAAAACGTAACTAATTCCTCTTTTTCTTGAAGTGGTAATTGACTTCCCACCTGAAAGAACTTCTCCATATCATCGGCAATAAACACCTTCTCTAAATCCTCACAACCAGGCACTTCGGTCTCAGCCACATTTGGCTTGGCCGAGGGCGTTAGCTGCTATAAACTACCTTCGGCTAAGGCCTGGGCCTCCTTTCTTACCTGATGCGTAATTGCTGCCATGATGCATTGTCTTGCCATTGACTGGCTGCCAACTATTTCTTTAACTCCATCCTGATACGAGAACTTCACCTTAACATGTAGAGTTAATGATATGGCACCTAAGGTGGGCAGCCATGGTCTTGCCACTATGGTTGTGTAAGGGGAATAGGCGTCTACTACGATAAAATCCACATCCACCACCACTGGCCCTGACTGCACAGGTAGTCGGATCAACCCCTTCGGAATGACAGCCTTCCCATTAAAGCTTATCAGCGGGGAGTCGTAAGCCGTGAGATCCTCAGGCTTCAAATTAAGGCCCCTGAACAAGTCCGGGTACATAATATCAGCCCCACTCCCTTGGTCAACCATCACTCTCTTTACGTCGTAACCTCCTATCCTTAGCATGATGACTAGTGCGTCATCATGCGGCTAGATAGTGCCAACCTTATCCTCCTCAGAAAATCCTAAAATGGGTGGAGGATTCCTTTTAATCCTTTTCGGCTCGGAGCTGAGGTCCTTGGCAGAGTGATGCAATATTGACGTTACTCTGGTAGGGCAAGACCCAGTCCGACCTGGCGCAGCAAAAATGACATTGATCGTGCCCAATTGAGGCTTTGAAATGTTACTGCTTTGATTCACAGAACCAGATTATGTGCCTTGTTTATTAGGCCGATTCATAAATTGCCTTAACATCCCTTCTTTGACTAGCTGATCCAGGTAATTCCATAAGTTCCTGCAGTTTTTCGTGGTGTGACCCTTATCCTGATGATAATTGCGATAGAGATTCTGATTACATTTTGTAGGGTCCCCTATCATTCTATTGGGCCACCTAAAATATGGTTTATGACAAATCTTTTCCAACATCTGTTGTACTGGCTCACGAAACACAGCGTTTACTGTCTGAGGAGGAGCCAACCTAGACTGGCCAGCAAAATCCCTCCGTGGCCATTTGCTGTTGTATCTCTTTGTCTTGAAATCCCTGCTCTCCTAAGGGATAATTTTCATTTTCCCCTTGCTTTGCTGCTGATCCTTCTCAACTCGCTTATACTCGTCAATACGATCCATAAGCCGACGAACAGTTTTTACAAGTTTCTTGGTCAAAGATTTTCTTAAATCATGTTTAATTGGAAGGCCGACCTTAAAAGTGTTGACTGCTACTTCATCAAAATCACTGTCAATCTCATTGAACGCTTCCCAGTATCTGTCCGAGTAAGTTTTCAATGTTTCGCTCTCTCTCATGGTCATGGATAGTAACGAGTCCAGAGGCAGAGGTACTCTGCTGCATGTAACAAAACGAGATCCAAATGCCACCGTAAGTTCCATGTAGGAATCAATGGAATCTGCTTTCAAACCATTAAACCATCTCATCGCAACGGGCCCTAAGCTTGAGGGGAATACTTTGCACATCAAGGTTTCGTTCTGTGAATAGACCGCCATGCATTGGTTAAAATGGCTTACGTGCTCCACTGAGTCTGTTCTGCCATTATAAATGGTGAAGTTTGGTTGCGTGAAACGACGAGGAAGTTTTCCTTTCTCGATACAACGTGTGAAAGGTGATTTAGAGAGCTGGTGTAGCGCCTTTCCCATGGCGTCACTACCCAAGCCCCTGGGAAGAGGCTTCTTGCTCGCTCTATCATGAAGACTTCCCTCTTGGTATGAGAAAGTTTCGCTAGGAGAAGTTCTCAACCTCGGCTTATAGCCACTGCTCTGGGAGTCGTCTGAAGAAGGATCAGATATGGAAGGCGACTGTTTTCGCTTGGCGCGGCGCAACTTCCTCTTCAGTTGGTCAATTTCCCTCTGCATGGCCCTAGTACCACCTTTATTAGAGCCCCTGCTTCCGCCCCGTGGATAATTACCGGCGGTTCGCCCTGTGTGTACACTGCCTTCTCGATCTCCCATCTGCTCTAAATGTTGAAAAGGATCTTCGTGCTGAGATCCTAAAGATTCTGCATGATCTGGACTAGAACTCACCATCACGTTATCTGCACTTAAACACAAGAATTTCCCACAGACGATGCCAATTGTAGGTGGACAAATTACGCTGGACTAAAGTTGAACGTGTTTGACTTAGCCCAATGAGTCCAAAACAATGAATTTATAGAGAGTGGACTTCTAATCTAGGTTTATGGACAGCAGATAACACTGAAGGATCAATTTAGTCACAGAATTCATGCGTTCTACTAGTATATGGGTGAAAGCTGTATCGTATATTAATGCCGAGGACTAGTTTTGGTCTCTTCTTACAATTTCTCTCTCTCTCTTGTGTGTGTGTCTTTTTTTGTCCTCCCCCTTTCTTTCTTCTTCCTTCGCCTTTTATAGGCCTGCATCCTTTTCTCCTTTCTTCCACGTGTAGTCCAGATGCTCTTTTTTGGATACTTGTCCCATCATTCCTTCTTACCAAAGTCTTTGGCGGTAAGTACTAGGTTGAACTCCAATGCTCAAGCGTCACTTCCTCATTAATGCGGCCAGAGAGGTAGGTATAGAGCCTTCAATGCGGTGGTAGTAGCTTTATCTTTGATATTTGTCTGTCACTTCCCTTTATCCCTTATTCTCTTTTCCTCAGTTTTTGTATCCCAAGTCTTCAGTATGGATGCCCTTGAACCGCTAGATCACTCGCCTCGTCCTCGGCAACATGCTGCCGAGGACTTGGTCATCCTCGAACGTCATGTTTCGTGGTGTTCTGCTCATGCATGACACTTTTCTTTGTCATGTGACTTCGTAGGCGGGACTTATCATGTCCTCGGACCATTCATGATATTAGGTTGGACTTTCCTTCTTGTGAGAGCCTTTGGGCCGGCCCAATACGTATCTTGGGCCCATTGGCACTACAAGAGCTTTCTTGCAGTCTTTAGATGAGAAAGTGTGGTAAGCTGTGGAGATAGGCTGGACTAAGCCTACAGAAGCGCCGGCCGATTGGGATGATGCCAAGATCAAGGAGGCAAATTTCAACAACAGAGCATTGAATGCCCTATTCAGTGCAGTCACCAATGAGGAGTTCAAGAAAATTTTCTCAACAGAAACTGCTAAGGAAGCATGGACCATTCTACAGATAACCTATGAGAGAACTAAGGCTGTCAAGGATTCAAAGCTACAAAGGCTCACCACAAGTTTTGAAGAAATTAAGATGGAGGAGGATGAGTCATTTGATGAGTTCTATGCAAAGCTCAAAGACATAGTGAACTCAGCTTTCAATCTTAGGGAAACCATTCCTAAACCCAAGATAGTAAGGAAAGTGCTCAGATCGCTGCCCGAGAGATTCCATGCTAAGATCACGGTGATAGAGGAATCGAAGGATATTGACAGAATTCCTCTGACTGAGCTGGTTGGAAACTTGCAAACCTACGAGTTAGGGCTAACTAGGATAGGCAAGTCAAGCAAGGGCAAGAGCGTGGCACTAAAAGCCAAGAGCAGTGATACAGATGATTCTTCAGATGATGAAGATTCTAAAATAAAGTCCTATATTACAAGGCAATTCAAGAAATTCATGAAGAATGCCAATGGAAAAGGCTTCAACAAAGACCGTAGGCAATCAAGTTCTTCTCAATTTAAGAATTCAGATAAAGGGAAGAAGGATGTCAAGGATGGCGGTCAGTACATTGTCCCCACTGGACCAAAATTCTTTGGGTGTCAAGGCTTCGGACACATGAAACAAGAGTGTCTAACATACCTTAAGAGTATTGGGAAGAGCAAGGCACTTACTGTTACCTTAAGCGACATGGAGCCCGAGGATGATTCCGAAAATGAAGATGATGGAATCTTGAATGCCTTCACTGCCACTGTTAATCCTACTGATGGGGTTACTAAAGAAGTGGATGAAGAAAAGGAATTGGTGGATGCCAAATTTTAGACTATGGATGATCAAGATGATATCCATACCGCCTATAAGAAACTATACAAGCTCTCTGAGAAGCATGAGAAACTCTATAAGCTGGCCACCAAGAAGCTCAGTGATGTGAAACTTGACCGTGAGGAGCTTTTCACTAAGGTTGATGAAGCAAATCAGACAATTGGAGCACTGAGGTTCGAGAACAATTTCTTGGCTGAGAGAACCAAGAAGCTTGAAGCGGAGCTGTTTCAAGTTTGAGCACAATTGGAAAGGACATCAAGTGCAAAGCTGGATGAGATGCTAAGTGTTCAGAAATTTTCTTCGAATCGTACTAGATTGGGGTATGAATTCTCTCTCTCTAATACTCTTTCTGCTAGTACTACTATTTTTGTTCCTCCTGCTAATAACATTAAAACTGAGGATAAAAATGTTAAAACTGAATTCGCAAGTGAGAACGTAGACAAGGGCAAGGCTATCCTAGGAGCACCCCCTAAAGTTGAGAAAAGGGAAATTAGAAACCCTAGGACTAAGAGTGCTATCTCTCAAAAGTCCAAACAGAAGAAGCAGCATCTCTATTATCATTGTGGTGTTGCCGGTCATACTCGACCAAATTGCTACAAGTGGCTAGCCACTCAACAAAGCAATGGCATGATAGCATCTGGAAACCAGAATTAGCTTCAGACCTCTCTCGCTCCTCTTGGAGACATTTTTAAAGCCCTCATGTTCCTTTCGAACTTGAATGGTTTAAACTTTTCCCCCTCATCACCAGTTCAATGGTTGACTAAAAGGAAAGGTTCTTCCAAATTATGGAAGGAAAAGAGCTCTAAGTGATTTTAGTCACTTCTTCTTCTCTCTCCCCGTTATTATGTGTTGCATTACTTGTATGTTTCTTTTCTCACAACCTTAGACATATATAAGGCTTATTTTAGAGGTCGTCACACAAGAGAATACAAGGAGAGCACAAGGAGAACATATGAAAAAGGTGACTGAAGCCTTATTCTCTCAGAAAGAAGCTACTGCGTCTTTGTGCCTTAGGGTTTTGTAACTAAGTGCTTCTTGATCTTCATTGTTGATGAAGTGAAGAACTTTGCAGCCAACATTCTTCTTCCCCAAGTTGGTGAGTGAGTCACGTATTGGGATTCGTGCAAAGGAGTTAGTCACGTATTGGGATCCGTGCATCAAAGGGTGGCGTTCATATATTGAAGAGTTCAGAGGTTTTGAAGCAGTAGAAGGTTTCTGCTGTGAGTTTATCTACAGGGATTGTAGAGTCTAGGGACAAAGGTTTTGTACTAGATCTGAAACTTCTCTTTACTATAGTGAATTACTTTTCAGGAAGGTTTCCCCCCAAGTTTTTATTGGGAAACTGGTTGGTTTCATTGGTTTTCCTGGGTCATCATATCTTATCTTATTTATTTTTTCGTTGCACTTAGTTTTGACATGATATTGATGTTTGTTTGTTTTAACAAGTTTTATGCATAATAAATCTAATTAACAACTTGGGTTTAAAACTTGTTAATTCTATCAACCGGGGTCTAAATTCCCAACATAGGGTTAGAAGAAAAGAAGTCCCAAAGACACATCTACGGATTAGAATAAAACACATAACTCAGAATCTGTTTTTCTTAAATCTCGACAGCTAAAGGTGTCGAGGTGCTGTCGAGCAACTGTCGAGCCTCGGGGCTGAACAGCTTCTTAAAGCTCGATAGATGTAGCTGTCGAGCCAGCTGTCGAGCTTTAATGATTGGCACTTCTAAACTTGAATCTTGGACAACTTGCATGGCTTTAACACTTGATCTTGAAACCTTGTTTCTTGAAGTATTAAAATCATCCTAAAGCTACCCAAATACAAGTTAAGTGCGTTTTGTCAATGGATAAGCCAATTACATAAAAGAATGACATATGTACAAAATAAAATGTGACAGGCCACAAATGCGTTGACCCCTTGTGATAACTTAGATTAATTAATTAGCCCAGTTATTAATTAATCAAATTAACATGCAATATCACGTGGTAGCACAAACAAATCACCAAACTAAAGTAATGCAGCGGAAATTAAATGACACGGTAATTTGTTTACGAATGGGGAAAACCTTACGGCAAAAATCCCACCGGGTGATTTAAGGTCACCACTCCCGAAACTCCACTATTATCACAACAAGCAGTTACAAGCAAGGAATCCCAAGTACCTTACCAACCTACAGTTGAACTCTTACCCCAATACCCAATTGGACTTGTTCTGTAGTGACAGTTTCTCCTTTCAATGCACGGCTCCCAAGTACGTCACTAACCAGATGCGCGGATCCCAGTATGCGACTTCAAACACCAACTAGAGAGAGAAAATTGTTGGCTGCAAAGTTCTTCAAATCATCAGAGATGAACTAGGGCACGAACTTTGTCTTTTAGATCACAAATTGCATGAACAAGAAGTTCTGAATGAATGTGCAACTTGCATCTTGTTGACGGCCCTTAAAATAATCCTTTTACATGTCTAGGGTTAGGAGAAAAGAAGTCCTAAAGACACATTCACGGATTGGACTTGAAATAGAACTGAAAATCTGTTTTCTTTAATTCTCGACAGATAGAGGTGTCGAGGATCTGTCGAGAAGCTGTCGAGGCTCGGGGCAAAACAGCTTCTTAAATCTCGATAGATGCATGTGTCGAGGTAGGTGTCGAGATTTAGTAACTTGCACTTCTTTGCTTGTTTCTTGGACAGACTTTGATGGTTTCAACACTTAATCTTGAAACACTGTTTCTTGAGGTGTTAAACACATCCTAGATCTACCCAATTACAAGTAAAGTGCGTTTTGTCTAAGGATAAGCCAATTACATAAAATAGCGACATATGCTAACAGACTTGAACTACATATATCCTAACAATCTCCCCCTTTGACAATCCGTGACAAAACCATAACAAACAAATGAAAATATGAGAGAAGTCATAAATCACTCAACTCATACTCACTTGTTACATACAGTAAAATCTATCCTAACACAAACTCTTGAAAAACTTTGCAAGAAGAGAGTTTATGGCGAGTAGACTTTGACAACCTGTATTTTTGAAACACTTATAAACAAAACACATCAAGACATCTTTGTGTGAAACAGAAATAATAGATTGCATACAAGTAAAGAAACATGTGTATAAAGGCAGAAAAGAAACAACACATGTAAAGGTAGGTGAAAGAAAACATACATCATCATATATATCAAGAAAAGAAGTACAATGTATGTCAATACATGATCAATGTATCTTCTAAAAAGATGGAAAAAAAGAAAAAAATACATATGATCACCTCACTACATCCCTCAAACCACATCCACACTCCCCCTAGCAAAAATGTCCTATCCTATGCTAACACTCCCCCTAAGCATGACTACTCTCATACCAAAACTACTCCCCCTTTTTGTCACGAGTGACAAAGGGTAGAGTGTCATGTAGACATCTCAGCAGAAGAGCTCGCATCTCCATCATCATCATCCGCAGAAGCATCATCGTCATCACCATCATCATTAGCCTCAGTCTCAGTCGACTCATGAGGTGGCGGAGGAGTAACCTCTAGAGCAAAGCCGCCCATGGTCGCCTATCGCCTGGCGATGCGACCAACACGAACGTTCACCTGATACAACTCCGTGGAGAGTGTATCGAGGCGAGCATCCATGCGCTGAAGCTGCACCATGATATCTCCTAATGTGACGTCGCTCGAAGAGGAAGGAGCAGAAGCTTGAGCTGATCTGGAGGTGGTCGGACGGGAGGAAGGAGTGGCACCGTCGGACTGTCTCGATCTAAACTATGCCTCGCTACGTTTTACGGTAGCGGCGTCTATGGCAGACATGACATGGTAAGGATCAGACGAAGGGAATGGGACGGAAAAACGGCGAAGAATCCTCGTGATAGCAGAAGGGAAAATGAGCTTATCCCGGGTGGCTGTATCTCTATAGACATCTATGATGGAAAAGATAAAGTGAGAAGGAAAGTCTATAGAGAGATCCTCTAGGAGAGACAACAAAAACCGAGCGCGAGGCTCTGTGATAGAGTTGTAGTAAGAAAGTGGGTGCAAAACAAAAGTCATCACCATGTTAAGGAAACGAGGACCTTTAGAAAAAGGTCGACATGGTGTGTACATATGATCTCCCCAAGAGGAAGGACGCTCACAGAACGCCGAGATCATCTCGTCTTTGGACACAGTCCATAGACGCTCACAGCTAGGGTAATCAGGATGATCCACCCTAGGGACATGAAGAACCTCAGAGACTAACTCTGGGGTGACAGCAAAGCGCGTACCTCGAACGCAAAAGTAGAAGAGAGGTACTGAAGAATCGATCTCGTGGATGTTGGAGTAAAACTCCTATATCAACACGAGTGGACATGTAACCAGGACGTCACACAGTGACTCCCAAGCCCGACTGTGTATGATATCGGGAAGGTCGGTGTCGGCAAAGTCTGCCAGGACAACGTGGCGTTCCGAATGAACACCTCGTTTAGAGAAGTTCTCCGAGAAGTCCTTATGGGCTTTCTCATCACGGAACCGGATAGAAAGAGGAGTAGTATCGGAAGAAGACGATCCCTTAGAATGCAGAGAGTTCTGGGATGGAATGGACTTACGTTTAGGTGCCATAGACACTACTAACGTAAACATAGAGAGGGGGAAGAATAAGAGACAAGCAGAAAAGTTCCAAACAGTTCAATATTGGAAGATAAATATTGAAAAGGAAGAACGTATGCATGGATAATGCATGAACATGTGACATGCAACAAAAAAACATCATGGGCTCAGCCCAATCCAAACCTAACAGCACACAATAGATAGGCACACATCTAAATGCATGAAAATACAATTAGAACGTTAATGTGATGCAATGCATGTGGTTTTGAAGATCAAATCTATAAAACCAACTCAACAATTTCATGAAAACCTCAAAAATTTTGAAAAATCTCAAAAATTTTCAAAAACACAAAACCTAGGGTTTTATAAAACATGAAATGCATGGAAATGAGGGATAAGACACTTACCAAGTGATGAAGATCGAGAAGAACACTTTAGAAAGCCTTTGAAAGAGGTTTGGAGGGAAGGAGAAGTGTTTTGAGAGAGAAAACAGTTCTATCGAGTGAAAGAGATCGAGCGAAGTGAGAAAGAAATCGCGAAGAACCTTCTTATAGACCTTCAGTAATTCTCGACAGATGCAGGTATCGAGAGGTATCGAGACTACTATCGAGACAGCTATCGAGAGATTACACTTAGACAGATGCAGCTATCAAGGTCATGTGTCGAGAAGGAAGAATCAACCAAGCAGGAACCTCGATCGATCCAGAAGCTATCGAGAAGCTATCGAGCAGACAGAAAGTTTCTCGATCGATCCACCAAGTGTCGAGACATGTGTCGAGACTGCGATAAGAAAGAGTCTAAGAAGCTCGACAGACAGCTATGTGTCGAGAGGTATCGAGGAGGTGTCAAGATGCCTTTAAAAACAGTTTTTCAAAAGAAGAAAAACAACACAGACATGAATGCGATCATGCATGCAACTCAACCAACGATCCATGCAACACATTAAGCTCTCAAAATCATCTCTCAACAAGAATATTGATGCACATGTATCTCAAAACACGCACACACACACTAAACACGTCTAACCAATTTTATATTTCAAAAACAAGTCCAGATAGTTTAGTGAGCATACATTAACGCATGTAAACCTTGTGATGGCCAAATCACATTGTACCTGCACATGTATCAAGAATAGCAAAGAGTATTGCGTGTTGTGTGTGAAAACATTGCAAAATTGCATAAGTGTCTCAATGTTATGACGATTTGAGATATGAGAAAATCACTTTAACTCACACACAATCATAACTGTTTGATGGGGACTATCACCTTCGAGGTACATCCTATAACTCTCACATCTTCTAGAAAACACGCTTGCAACCATATTTTAAAGCATTTTTGATCTTTTTGCTTTTTATATCTTTGCATATTTTCTTTTAACAAGCATATCATGCATGGGCATACAAGAGAAAGAAAAGAAATACCCAATTATGTTAAGTTTTTGACATTGCACTTTTGTTATGCCGAAGCATACAGATGTCATATTATGATTGGCGAGTAACAGTGGTGAGATGGTTATTTATGCCTTTCTCTTAGGATTTTCTAGTTCAACTCGTCAAAAAGAGTGATACGAGTGTTAAGAAGAAGAGATCACTTAACCTTACTCATTACAAACAAAGAGCTACAAAGCTCACTTGCTTAGTTGTGCAGAAGAATGCTCATCTAAGCTACAGGTGATACAAAGTTTAGAAAACTCTGTTTCAATGGCCATTTTAAAAGTTCACATGAACCAATGTACACAAACACACACTGTTTTTGTATTTTTCAATTTTTTAATTTTTTTTTTCTTATTTTTATCAGAAAAGCAAAAATAAAACATAAAACTGAAAACACACAAACAAAAACATGTGAAGCAAAACAATGCATAAAACTAGATGCAAATGCATGAGGAAGAGGAAAGAGAGAAGGAGTTCAATCCATGGAGATGACACCAATGTTTTGACGAAGAAATTCAAAACATTTGCTATCCAGAGGTTTGGTGAACAAATCAGCTTTTTGGTCATCAGTGTGAATAAACTCAAGGGTGAGAACACCATCTTCGACAAGCTCCCTAATGAAGTGATGTCGAATCTCTATATGTTTAGTTCGAGAATGTTGAACAGGATTCTTAGAGATATTGATGGCACTGGTATTGTCACAGTAGATAGTAAGATGTTCTTGACAGATACCATAATCATGAAGGAGTTTTTCCATCCATAGGAGCTGGGTGCAACAGCTACCAGCAGCAATGTACTCAGCTTCAACAGTGGACAATGAGATGGAGTTCTGATTTTTGCTCATCCAAGAGACCAGATTATTGCCCACATAAAAACAACCCCCTGAAGTACTTTTTCTATCATCAGCATTCCCAGCCCAATCAGCATCAGAGTATCCAGCTAAGACATTATTAGTGTCTTTGCTATACCACACACCAAAGTTGGCAGTAGTCTTGACATACGTGATGATTCTTTTTAAAGCAATCACATGTGACTCTTTGGGATTAGCCTGATATCTAGCACACACTCTTACACTGTAACTAATGTCAGGTCTACTAGCAGTAAGGTAAAGAAGACTGCCTATCATGCTTCTATAAAGTGAAGAGTCTACACTTTTACCTAACATGTCAACAGTGAGTTTAACATTTGGGCTCATGGGGGTTCTAACAGAACTAGCAGATTCCAATCCAAACTATTTCACAAGATTGTTAGCATATTTAGATTGAGAGATGAATATACCTGAATCTTGTTGGCGAATCTATAGTCCAAGGAAGTGAGACAGCTCTCCAATCATGCTCATCTCGAACTCTGCTTGCATGAGTTTTGAGAAGTCTTGAGCAAGCTCATCCTTAGTTGATCCAAAGATGATATCATTAACATAGACTTGAGCAACCACCAGCTCACCATCTTTTTTTTTTATGAAGAGAGTTTGATTAGCCTTTCCTCTTGTGAAACCATGGGATATCAAGTATTGAGTCAACCGGTCATACCAAGCTCTAAGTGCCTGCTTTAATCCATAGAGGGCCTTTTTGAGGTACAACACATGATCCGGAAAGTGTGGATCAATGAATCCTTTAGGTTGAGCCACATAAACATCCTCTTTAAGCAATCCATTCAAGAAGGCGGTTTTCACATCCATCTGATATAGCTTGAACTTCAAGTGACATGCTAAGGCGAGAAGGATTCTAATGGACTCCATGCGAGCAACTGGGGCAAATGTTTCATCATAGTCTATTCCCTCCATCTGAGTGTATCCTTGAGCTACAAGTCGAGCCTTGTTGCAAATTACATTGCCCTCCTCATCAGTCTTATTTCGGAATATCCACTTGGTGCCGATGACATGCTCGCCCTTCAGTCTAGGGACTAAAGTCCACACATCATTCCTCTGAAACTGAAGCAGTTCATCATGCATTACTTCTACCCAACTTTCATCCTGAAGAGCTTCCTCAACTTTAGTGGGTTCAACCTATGACAAATAACAAGAGTATGACACAAAGTTAGCAACACACTTATCAACTGTGCGTTTCCGCAATGTGAGTTCATTCATGTTTAACACAATAGTTTCTGGAGGATGATTTAATTTGATTCTGGAGGAGGGTCCTTTGTCTTCATGACACTCAGAATCTGGTGATGTAGGCATGTTTGCTGGCTCTTCTGCAACACTTGGTGTACCAGGAGTACTTGGAGAAGTAGGCTCTTATTCCATGAGTTCCGGAGCTCTCCTAGGTTCTGGAGGAAGAATTTCTTTAGAGAGTTCCTCATCAATTTCCTCAGAATTGACATCTGAAGACTCATCAATAACAACATTCACTATTTCTATGACCTTCATGGTTCTTTTGTTATATACCCGATAAGCCTTACTTTTAGTAGAGTATCCCAGAAATATCCCTTCATCACTTCTGGAATCAAACTTCCCCACATTCTCTCTATCCTTTAGGATGAAGCAAGTACTTCCAAAAATTCTGAAGTATTTCACATTTGGCTTTCTTCCTTTCCACAACTCATATGGAGTCTTTTTGGTGCCGGGTCTGAAGTACACTCTGTTCACTGTGTGACATGTAGTGTTAACCGCTTCTCCCCACAAATTTCTAGCCACATCCTTGCTATGCAACATGGCTCTAGCCATCTCCTGGATAACCCTGTTCTTTCTTTCTACTACACCATTCTGCTGAGGAGTAATAGGAGCAGAGAATTCTTGAGATATACCTGATCTTGTGCAAAATGACTCCATGTCTGAGTTCTCGAATTCTTTACCATGATCACTTCGAATTCGATCAATTTTCAGGTTCTTCTCATTTTGCAATCTTGTACACAATGCTTCAATGTGCTCAGGAGCATCCGACTTGGATCGTAGAAGAATAACCCAAGTGTACCTCGTGAAGTCATCTACCACAACCATGATGTATCTCTTACCTCCAAGAGATTTGGTTCTCATAGGACCCATAAGATCTAAATGCAATAGCTCCAAAGGTCTGGATGTAGCTGATGTCTGAGTGCTTGGATGCTTAGCTTTCGTCTGTTTCCCAAGTTGACATGGTCCACACACAACATTGTTTAGCCTACCCAGCTTTGGCATCCCTAGAAAAGATTCATGCTTGGGTACAATAGAAAGATATTTGTAACTAGCATGTCCCATCCGTTGGTGCCACAGGTCTTCATTTGTCAACTGAATACTATTGCATACAATATCAGCATCAGGTACCAATCCATAGCAGTTGTCTAGAGTACGAACACCACTTATGAGTTTCTTTCCAGATTCATCCATAACAAGACATTTTCCTTTGGAGAATAACACCATGAAGTCTTGATCACATATCTGACTTATACTCAACAGGTTCACTCTTAGGCCATCCACATAAAGAACATTTGCAATGTCTGGTAGTCCAGGTAGAGAGATGATTCCTTTCCTTTTTATCTGTGATTTGCTCCCATCACCAAAGGTGACATTTCCACCTTTCTTAGACTCGAAGACTTTGAAGAGGGATCGGTCTCCAGTCATATGTCTTGAGCAACCACTATCAAGGTACCACAAGCACGTGTCCATCACTTTAAAGGCGGACTTCATCATGAAACACACTTCATGCTTAGATAACAAATTGGTAGGAATGGTATCTTCTCTCATTTGCCTTTTTCGAGCTAGTCCTTTGACTTTAACCCTGTTCAGACAAACTCCTTTGCACATTTTGATTTTGAAACAGTCTAGTTTCTGCTTGTATAAACTGAGATCCATTTCAATAGTCATCACGGAAGAAATCAAATAACTTTTAGACTTGTAGTTTCTAAGACACTCAAGGAAAAAAGATTAGAAAAACAAGATATATTTGATATCACAGATCTCTTCAAATAAGAGACTGTCCTTTATCCATGACAACAGGGGTCAAATGGATCACACACAATAGATTGAACCCTAATCAGAGTGTGCTTGCTCTGATACCACTTGACAGGCCACAAATGCGTTGACCTTGTGATAACTTAGATTAATTAATTAGCCCAGTTATTAATTAATCAAATTAACATGCAATATCACGTGGTAGCACAAACAAATCACCAAACTAAAGTAACGCAGCGGAAATTAAATGACACGGTGATTTGTTTACAAATGGGGAAAACCTTACGGCAAAAATTCCACCGGGTGATTTAAGGTCACCACTCCCGAAACTCCACTATTATCACAACAAGCAGTTGCAAGCAAGGAATCCCAAGTACCTTACCAACCTATAGTTGAACTCTTACCCCAATACCCAATTGGACTTGTTTTGTAGTGACAGTTTCTCCTTTCAATGCACGGCTCCCAAGTACGTGACTAACTAGATGCGTGGATCCTAGTACGCGACTTCAAACACCAACTAGAGAGAGAAAATTGTTGGCTGCAAAGTTCTTCAAATCATCAGAGATGAACTAGGGCACGAACTTTGTCTTTCAGATCACAAATTGCATGAACAAGAAGTTCTGAATGAATGTACAACTTGCATCCTGTTGACGGCCCTTAAAATAATCCTTTTATATGTCTAGGGTTAGGAGAAATGAAGTCCCAAAGACACATTCACGGATTGGACTTGAAACAGAACTGAAAATCTGCTTTCTTTAATTCACGACAGATAGAGGTGTCGAGGATCTGTCGAGAAGCTGTCGAGGCTCGGGGCAAAACAGCTTCTTAAATCTCGATAGATGCATGTGTCGAGGTAGGTGTCGAGATTTAGTAACTTGCACTTCCTTGCTTGTTTCTTGGACAGACTTTGATGGCTTCAACACTGAATCTTGAAACACTATTTCTTGAGGTGTTAAACACATCCTAGATCTACCTAATTACAAGTAAAGTGCGTTTTGTCTAAGGATAAGCCAATTACATAAAATAGCGACATATGCTAACAGACTTGAACTACATATGTCCTAACAAAATGAAACACATATGTCCTAACAATCTTACCCTTTGGCAATCCGTGACAAAACCACAACTAACAAATGAATATATGAGAGAAGTCATAAATCACTTAACTCATATTCACTTGTTGAATATAATAAAATTTACCCTAACACAAACTCTTGAAAAACTTTGTAAGAAGAGAGTTTATGGCATGGAAGACTTTGATAACCTATAATTCTGAAACACTTTAAACAAAACACATTAAGGCATCTTTGTGTGAAGCAGAAATAATAGATTACATACAAGTATAAGAAGCATGTGTATAAAGAAAGAAAAGAAACAACACATGTAAAAGTAGGTGAAAGAAACATCCATCAACATGTATAGATACTACTCGATAAACATCATGTATGTAAAAATGGTCACAAGACCTAGGTGTGACTACTATGCGCGTACCTCGAACGCGAGTATGAAAGAGAGGTACTGAAGAATCAATTTCATGCATGTTGGAGTAAAACTCTTGTATCAGCACGGAAGGACAAGTGACTAAGACGTCACACAGTGACTCCCAACCCCGACTGTGAATAACATCGGGTAGGTCAGTGTCGGCAAAGTCTGCCAGAATAACTTGGCGTTCCGAATGAACACCTCGTTTAGAAAATTTCTCCGAAAAGTCCTTTTGGGTAACCTCATCACGGAACCGAATCGAGAAGGGAGTAGGATTAGAGGATGAAAAAGCCCTAGAACGAAGAAGGTTTAGGGACGGAGTGGACTTATGTTTTGGTGTCTTAGACACTACTAACGTAAACAGAAAGAGAGGGGGAAAGAAAGAAACACTCAGAAAATTCCCAAAAATAATTCAAATATAACAAGTATATTGAAGAGAGAAAACGTATGCATGGGAAATGCATGAACATGTGACATGCAACATGAAAAGCATCATGGGCTCAGCCCAATCCAAACTTAACAGCACACATACAGTTTGCACACATCTAGATGCATGAGTATATTGTTAGAATGCTAATGTAATACAATGCATGAAATTTTTAAGATCAAATCTACAAAATACATCCCAAAAATTGCAACAATAACTCATCAATTTTGAAAAACCCCAAAATTTTTCAAAAACCCCAAAACTAGGTTTCAAGACATAAAATGCATGAAGTATGAGAGATTAGAAGCTTACCAAGAGAGGAAAAACTTGAAAAAAGCTTGAAGAAACCTTGGGTAGAGGTTTGGAGTGAGAGAGAGAGAGGTTTGGGAGGCAAAAAGACAATGCTATCGAGAGAGATATCGAGAGAAAACACGAACCGGATCGCACCAAACCTTTATATAGAGGTTCAGTAAATCTCGACAGATACAGATGTCGAGATGTGTCGAGCCATCTGTTGAGGTAGGTGTCGAGAGATACAACGTTGAAAGATACAGCTATCGAGAGGGTGTCGAGGAACAAGGATCAGACACAAAAAGAAGCTCGATCGATCCACCAGCTGACGAGGAGGTGTCGAGAAGGCAGGAGGTTTCTCGATCGATCCACTAGGTGTCGAGAAGCTGTCAAGATTGCGATAAAAAAAAAAAAAAAAAAAAAAAAAAAAAAAAGCTAGGAAGTTCGACAGACAGCCAGGTATCCAGGAGGTGTCGAGGAGGTGTCAAGCCAGCTTTTAAAAGCAGTTTTTTGAGAAGAGAAAAACACAGTTTTTCAAAAATAAGTCAAGACAGTTTAGTGAGCATACATCAATACATGTAAACCTTATGACGGTCAAATCACATTGTACCTGCACATGTATCAAAAGTAGTAAAGAATATTGCGTGTTGTGTGTGAAAAACATCGCAAGATTGCATAAGTGTCTCAAAGTTATAACAATTTGAGATATGAGAAAATCTCTTTAACTCACACATAATTATAACTGTTTGATGGGGACTATCACCTTCGAGGTACATCCTATAACTCCCACATCTCCTAGAAAACATACTTTCAATCATATTTTAAAGCATTTTGTTCTTTTTGCCTTTTATTTTCCTTTGCATATTTTTTTCTTTTATAAAGCATATCATGCATGGGCATATAAGAGAAAAAAGAAATACCCAGTTATGTTAAGCTTTTTGACATTACATTTTTTCTATGTCAAAGCATACAGATGTCATTGGCATTGCACTTTTACTATGCCGAAGTATACAGATGTTATATCATGATTAGCAGGTAACAGTGGTAAGATGGTTATTTATGCCATTTCTCTTAGGATTTTCTAGTCTTACCCGTCAAAAAGAGTGATACGAGTGTTAAGTACAAGAGATCACTTAACCTTACTCATCACAAACAAAGAGCCACAAAGCTCACTTGTTTAGTTGTGCATAAGGATGCTCATCTAAGCTACAAGAGATACAGAGTTTAGAAAACTCTATTTCAATGGCCATTTTAAGGTTCACAAAAACCAATGTGCACAAACACACACTATTTTTGTATTTTTCAATTTTTCAAATTTTTTTTTTATCTGAAAGACAAAATAAAACAAAAACTGAAAACAGATAAACAAAAGCATGTTAAACAAAGCAAAACAAGGCATAAAACTAGACTGACTCAAAAAATAGAAAACCAAAACACACAAGTAATGCAAAAAGAAAAAGTGATTAAATCACTTGGAACTCTTTTCCTTCCACACCTTGGAAGAACCTTTCTTCTTTGTAGACCTTTGAACCAGTGATGAAGGGAAAGGATTGAAACCGTTCAAGTTCGAAAGGAACATGAGGGCTTTGAGAAGATCTCCAAGAGGAGCAAGAGAGGTTTGAAGCTGATTCTGGTTCCCAGATGCTACCATGCCATTACTCTGTTGAGTGGCTAACCACTTATAGCAATTTGGTCGAGTATTACCGGTAATACCACAATGATGACAGAGATGCTGCTTCTTCTGTTTAGGCTTTTAAGAGTTAGCCTTCTTAGTCCTAGGGTTTTTAGTTTCCTTCTTTTGAAGCTTAAAAGGTGCTCCTAAAATGGACTTACCCTTGTCTAGGTTCTCACTAGCTAATCCAACTTGAACATCATTGTTCTCAATTTTAATGTTATTAGCATAAAGAACAAAAACAGTAATACTAGCAGAAGCAATATTAGAAGAAAACATATCATACCCCAAACCTGTTCGATCAGAAGCAGGTTTCTGATTTTTAAGCATCTCATCCAGCTTCGCACTTGATGTCCTTTCCAATTGAGCTCTAACTTGAAACAATTCTGCTTCAAGCTTCTTAGTCTTCTCAACCAGGAAATTGTTCTCGAATCTCAGTACCCTAATAGTCTGATTTGCTTCATCAAACTTAGTGGAAAGCTCCTCACGGTCAAGCTCCACATAACTGAGCTTCTTGGTGGCTAGCCTATAGAGTTTCTCATACTTCTCAGAAAGCTTGTACAGTTTCTCATAGGCGGTATGGATATCATCTTAATCATCCATCGTTTCAAACTTAGCATCCACCAATTCCTTTTCTTCAACTACATCTTCAATAATCCCTTCAGTAGGATTGACAGTGGCAATGAAGGCATTCAAAATTCCGTCAACATCATTGTCGAAATCATCCTTAGGCTCAGTGTTGCTCAAGGTAGCAGCAAGTGCCTTGCTCTTCCCAATGCTCTTGAGATATGTGAGACACTCTTGTTTCATGTGATAGAAGCCTTAACACCCGAAGCACTTAGGTCCAGCGAGAACAGTGTACTGACCGCCATCCTTAGTATCCTTCTTCCCTTTATCTAGGCTCTTGAACTGAGAAGAACTAGATTGCCTATGGTCATTGTCGAAGCCTTTTCCATTGGCATTTTTTATGAATTTTTTGAACTGCCTAGTGATGTAGGACTTCATCTTAGAATCTTCATCGTCTGAAGACTCATCTGTCTCACTGCTCTTAGCCTTCAGTGCCATGCTCTTACCTTTACTTGACTTGCCAATTCTTGTCAACCCTAACTCGTAGGTTTACAAATTACAAACCAGCTCAGTCAGAGAGATCTTGTCAATATCCTTTGATTCCTCTATCGCCGTGATCTTAGGATGGAATCTCTCGGGCAGAGATCTGAGCACTTTTCTTACGATCTTGGGTTCAGGAATGGTTTCCCCAAGATTGAAAGTTGAGTTCACTATGTCTTTGAGCTTGGCATAAAATTCATCGAATGACTCATCCTCCTCCATCTTAATTTCTTCGAAGCTTGTAGTGAGCCTCTGTAGTTTCGAATCTTTGACAACCTTTATTCCCTCATAGGTTGTTTGGGGAATGGTCCATGCTTTCTTAGCAGTTTTAGTGGAGGAAATCTTTTTGAACTCCTTATTAGTGACTGCACTGAATAGAGTATTCAATGCTCTACTGTTGAAATTAGCCACCCTGATCTTGGCATCATCCCAATCGGCCGGCGCTTCTGTAGGCTTGGTCCAGCCTATCTCTACAGCTTGCCACACCTTCTCATATAGTGACTGCAAGAAAGCTCTTCTGCGTACTTTTCATTATGCATAGTTAGTACCATCAAACAGTTGAGGTATAATAAGAGACTGGCCTCTATCCATGACAAACAGAGGTCAATGGATCACCTGACAGGCCACAAATGCGTTGACCCCTTGTGATAACTTAGATTAATTAAATTAGCCCAGTTATTAATTAATCAAATTAACAGATAATATCACGTGGCAGCACAAACAAATCACCAAACTAAGATATGCAGCGGAAAATAAATAACACGGTGATTTGTTCACGAATGGGGAAAACCCTAAGGCAAAAACCCCACCGGGTGATTTAAGGTCACCACTCCCGAAACTCCACTATTATCACAACAAGCAGTTACAAGTAAGGAATCCCAGTACCTCACCAACCTACAGTTGAACTCTTACCCCAATACCCAATTGGACTTGTTCTGTAGTGACAATTTCTCCAGTTTAATGCACGGCTCCCAGTACGTGACTAACCAATGTGATGCGCGGATCCCAGTACGCGGCTTACTCCTTTGCACGAATCCCAGTACGTGACTCACTCACCAACTTGAGGAAGAAAGAATGTTGGCTGCAAAGTTCTTCAAATCATCAGAGATGAACTAGGGCACGAACTTTGTCTCACAGATCACAATTTGCATGAAAGAGGAGAAGCAACTTGTATCTTGTGAATTCTGCTTGTTGCTTTCTTTTACGGCCCTTAAAATAATCCTTTTATATGTCTAGGGTTAGGAGAAAAGAAGTCCCAAAGACACACACACGGATTGGACTTGAAACAGACCTGGAAATCTGTTTTCTTTAATTCTCGACAGATAGAGGTGTCGAGAGGTGTCGAGACAGCTGTCGAGGCTCGGGCTTAACAGCTTCTTTAAATCTCGATAGATGTATCTGTCGAGGTATCTATCGAGCTTTAAAATCCTGCACTTCCTTGCTTGTATCTTGGACAGACTTTGACGGCTTCAACACTTAATCTTGAACCACTGTTTCTTGAAGTGTTTAACACATCCTAGATCTACCCAATTACAAGTAAAGTGCGTTTTGTCTAAGGATAAGCCAATTACATAAAATAGCGACATATGTTCACAAGCTTGAACAACTACATATGTCCTAACATCACCTATAAGGATTAAACCCTAATTAGAGTGTACTTGCTCTGATACCACTTGAAAGGCTACAAACGCGTTGACCCCTTGTGATGAATTAAGTTGATTAATTAGCCAAGTTATTAGTTAATCAAATTAACATGCAAATTGCATGGTAGCACAAACAAATCACCAATAAACTAAAGTATAAAGCGGAAATTAAATGACACAGTGATTTGTTTATGAATGGGGAAAACCTACACGGCAAAAACCCCACCTAGTGATTTTAAGGTCACCACTCCTGAAATTCCGCTATTATCACAATAAGCGGTTACAAGTAAATGAATCTCAAGTACCTTACCAACCTACAGTTGAACCCTTACCCCAATACCCAATTGGACTTATTCGGTAGTGACAATTTGTCATTTTGATGCACAGCTCCCAAGTACGTGACTAATCAATTGATCGGATCCTAGTACGCGACTTCAATCACTAACTATAGAAAGTTGTTGGATGCAAAGTTCTTCAATTCATCCACACGATGAAGATCAAGAAGATGCTTGGTTACAAAACCCTGTGGTGCACATTACACAGCAACTTCTTCACAAGAGAGATGAACTAGGGCAAAAACTTTGTCTCAGGTCACAAATTGCTTGAACAAGGGTTTCTTAATGCTTGTGCAACTTATGTACACTTTGATAGCCCTTAAAATAATCCTTTTATATGTCTAGGGCTAAAAGAAAAGAAGTCTCAAAGACACATCTACGGATTAGAATCAAAAATAGAACTCATAATCTGTTTTTCTTAAATCTCGACAGCTAGAGGTGTCGAGATGCTGTCGAGTAGCTATCGAACCTCGAGCCTGAACAGCTTCTTTAAGCTCGATAGATGCAGCTATCGAGCTTTAATGATGGGCACTTCTCAACTTGAATCTTGGATAATTTGCATAGTTTTAACACTTGATCTTGAAACCTTGTTTCTTGAAGTATTAAAATCATCCTAGAGCTATCCAAATACAAGCTAAGTGTGTTTTGCCAAAGGATAAGCCAATTACATAAAAGAATGACATATGTACAAAACAAAATGAAACACATATGTCCTACCAAGAAGAATCCCATGAAGAATATTAACGAAACCCACTCATAACTAAGACAAGAGTGTGTCATTCTGTTGGGGTTCCAAGTTTGAAGCGAGGGATAGAATCTGTTAACAACGTGTGCTTTCTGTGGAATACAAAAAATTCAATTGGAGATAACAGGATTAGCTTTATGTGGAAATGCAAAAGTTTAGACCCACCTATAGATAATGACATAATAGCATGGATTTTTCTTTTGTTTATCACAAGAGTGAACATCACGTAGATAAGACTTTTGGTTTATACGGCCATTTTAACAATGGCTTGATTGTCAATTCTGTTAAAAAAGAAAAAAAAATGTGTCCGGTACTGTGACTTTGAGAAGTTAATTGGAAATTTCTGTAGAAAGAATTGAAAGTAGAATTCAGATATTGCTATTCACATGAAAAGGATTGGTAACTCTTTTATCTATGGTAGTCTAGAGGCCGCAAAATATTGACCAAATAAATCGGAAGTTAGTTATTATCGAATTCTCAAAAAATACATATTTTAGAGATTAGCTCCGTTAAGTGGGAAAGCAAATCAAGAAAGATGACCCATGCAAGGAAAGAAAATGACACAAGAATTGATAATGTGAAACTTTTAGTTCTGCCCGCAACCATTTCAAGGTTAAGATAATCAATTTTGATAGTTCTTTGGGGCTATAGCAACTAGACAAACCCTTTAATGCTTCAAGTTAGGAACAGAGTTTCCATCGAAGTATACTGGCTAATCTATTATTGTAGGCTTTTTTGGTAGTTAATTTTGACTGAGGGATAAATACTATTAAATAGTCTCTGAAAGATGTTATATAAATGGGAGTATATCACTAATATTTTTCCTAGCCAAACTATTTTACAATATTTTTCCAAACTGCTAATATGACAAATTCTTACTAGTTCTAATATAGGTCCATTATTAGCATCACATTTTTGCCTACAATAACTATTTGAAAAATACTAAAATCACATTAGTAATTTGTAAAAATGTTGTAAAATAATTTGTGTCCGTAGCATTACCCTTTACAATTTATGCAAACATTATATATATAGTTGGTCCATTTCTAGCTTCTTGTTGAGAAATTAGGAAAAAATCGTAGAAGAACAGAGAATTGAAGTAGGCTTAAAGACATGATATGATTGTTTTTATTAACACGATATTTGCTCTTAATTCTTTATATATGTAGTACCCTATTTTTCAACTGTCATTTATCCTAACATTAAAATTTAAAAGTACAAAGATAATTTTAGAATTTAAGGGTAAAAACATGATTTTGGCCATTAGATGAAGAAAAGTTTAATTTAAAAAAAAAAAAAAATCATAACTCCTAGCTATTAGAATGATATATCTAGTGCGAAAATCGATCCATCAGTGCCAAATCAAGATTCAAAAGAGAAAATTCAAGTGAAATTTTGTAGAACTTGCAAATGCTCCTATATACTGGCATCACTTAATGTGTTGGATTTTCCATAATAATTCATGCAAGCATTTGTGGATCTTGTACCGTGTGCAGCATGCATACACCATAATAACCTAATCAAAGCTGAAATACCAAATCTTGTCCTCATGCATATCACGTGCATCAGTGCATGGATCATTAATTTATAGTCTTCATCTCCATGTCAACCAAATTTGGGCGAGCCCACAGGACATGACAATCCTGGCTTGCGTTGCAATGGGCTCGCTCTGTCCAAACCTGGCCCCATGTAGGCACTTCTTTTATGTGGGAGATTGGAACTCCAAACATGTCCATTATATGGGCCTGGGGCAAAATGATTTGAAATAGCTTTCATATTTGTTGTTTCTTACTCAAATCCAAAACAAACAACCAATCCCTCAAAAAGTAAAATATATATATAATAATGAGACTCACATGTTCTAAGAGTATCATTCATGGAGCTGCTTCATGTATATAAGTGAGAGCTCCGGTTAACGAGTACCTTTAAAGTAACCACTAATCAACTATTTTAAAAAACATTTTATGAGAATGGTTGACATAAAAAAGAAGTACCCTTGCTTCTTTGTTGTTAATAGTTTTTCCCTTCACCCAAAAACAAGGTTCACTGAAGATAAAAGCTTGACATATTAAAAATGAAAAAGTCTACATCTATAGGAACTGTTGTACAGTAGACTACTTTTTATATATAAAAAAATGATTAAGATTTGAATTGATGCAAGCCCAAATTATACAAGCATTGGGACCAACCCGTCTCAATCCTAACACAAAACCCAGTTGGGAATAAATGAGATGGGAATGGGCCCTTTAGAAGGGGAAAACCCTTTAAGCCAAAGCCCAATGGGTTGAAAAAGTCCTTGGGTGTCAACATTCGGCCCAAATGGGTCTAGCCCAAGACCACATCAACGTGGTGACCCCGCTTCAAACATACTGAGCAGCACTCTTCTTGCACTGATTGGAGCAAATTGATATCTTGGATGATTGATTGAATTTACGAGTGGGAAAATGAGTCTGGGTGTATTAGGATGACATTGACATCAATAGTGATATTATTGATGATGTCTTCGATGATTTATAAGAGGAAAAGTCTGGGTTAAAGATGACATACATTCTTGCAGTCTCCTTCAAACATTACTGCTTGCAGGTTTCCCAACTTTTGTCATTGCATTTGCATGTAAGCAAGCTTTGACCTCTGGCCAAAAAAACCAAGTCCCGATAAACTTTTATAGTGGTGGTTGTCATAAGAGATAGAGGTTTTATTATTATTTTTTGGCTCTAATATAGTATTTTTTTTTTTTTTTTAAGATGTGGTTATAAATTTATAAGGGGTTAAAGGAATTTAAAGTTTTGAATTCTTAATATCTTTGTTAAAAATACCAGAAAGGTAAGAAGTGTAAGTTGAATAACAAAACTTTTAGTTAGCGAATCTACTGTTAACTACTAGAATCATAATTTTATTTTTGGGACCAGGAATACACTACCAGTGAGTACACTCTCTTTTCCACAACTAGAACTGCATTTAAAAAGATTCACGGGAGACAATAGGGATTAAGTGTGACCACATTGGATAAAAAGAAATTATAATTAATAATATTTAATAGGGCAGCCCATGCTGTATTGTTGCTAATTTGGCTGGCTGGCTGCTTTTCTTTCAAGAAAATTATTCTTATGATCTTATCACACAAAAGCCAAAGGTGGAAAGTGGGAGATAGAGAAAGAAAGAAAATGGGGGGGAGAGAGAAAAGAATGTTTAATGCCAATTGTTTCCTATGCAATAAATTTTTAAATTGTTAACATTCACAATGACATTGCCTAGTATACTTTAACTTTACTAGCTATAGTCACCGTTAAGACTTAAGAGACAAAGATCCCCTTCAAATCCCTTACAATTTGATCTAATCTATTTTTAAAATATTAAATTGATGACCTTATAATCTACTAATATTTCTCTTAATTCAACACACTATAAATGTGAGATTTGTAAGAATTTTTTTTTTAAAATAAATATGATATAATTTCAATTTATAGTATTCAATACATGATAAAGATTGCAAGGTGGAAGTCTTTCTATTTTCTATCCTTTATAAAAATAAAAGAACATACAAAAAACTTGTTGCAATTGGTTCCTAGGTCAATGTAGGTGGTTAACACAAAAAATAAAATATCATCAGCCACCTCTTGACTAGTTGTACTCTAAAATAATACTAGTTTTTGTACATGTGCCAGAATTTAAAGTTGAAACAATGTGAGAAAAAATTTGGATCCTATCTAATTTTTAATTCATTATATACGTATCATATGTCGTATTTATGTCACATTCAGTGTCACATTCAAAGAACCACCGGAAAAGTCACCAGCCACAAGACAAACTTGGAAGATTCTGCACCAAACCCTTTACTGTGGCCCAAATATACTCAATGATCCTACAAAGATTGGTGTTGCCCAGAGCTCACTTTAACTCCATGAAAGCATAGCTATTTTGATTTTTCTTTGACTACTCGAAAATCTTTATGTGTTGAGCCTCTCACTACCTTCTGTGGATCCCACCGTGGAGAACAATTTCTTAATTTCCGTGGTGAGATGGACTAAAAAAATTAAAGATTCAACGATGATGTCCACAATTTGGAATAGAAGTAATGAACTATCGAGGGAGCTTCTTCGACCGTTCGACGTAGTTATTATGCCCGTCAAAAGTTGATATTCATGAATTGACTTTTCATCTAAATTAAAGTACTTATTAAAAACGTGAAAATAAAACAAACATTTTGAAGGGCAAATTACACTTTGCCTTTCAGAAAAGAGAATAGAATTAATTAATTACCATTTACCCCTTTAAGTTTCACCAAATTATTACTATATATACATAGTAATAATTTGGAAATCAACCTAAGCTTTCATCGTGCAATTGACACTGCATTTGTGGGTAAAATTGGATGAGTTGTAAGCAAAGTATTCAATAGCACGGGGAGGTCATTGCAGGGATTCAAAAATTAAAGAATAAAGTTTCTCTCTAAACTAATTTGGAAAAAGATCCTTCAAACTCTTTATATGTTATTATATTAAGTGTGAATTTTGAAAATTTAATTATTGAATGACAAATTCTTATTATATCCTTCATGCTTGTAAAATTTTAAGAAGATCAAATTGCATCCAATTTGCATCCAATTTGATCTTTTTAAAATTTTACAAGTATGAAGGATATAATAAGAATGAAATTTGAATAATAAAATAACATCCAATTTGAATAAAATTTTATATGCATGTTAAAAATATAATTAAGGCACATAAAATTCAATGGTTGGATTTTATAAATTCACGCCCAAAAAATAGATATATAAAAAGTTGGAATAATTTTCTTCAATTTAGTTTGGAGAGAAACTTTGTTCGATTCGAATTCCTACTAATTACTTAAAAGGGCTCAAAGGATTGTTTGAGGTTCTGCCAGTGAAGATGGATGCGGATTGGGTGCTAGAGCAACTCAAATGAAGTCTTGATTCTTTTTTTGGCTGTTTATAGGGAAAAAAATTGAAACTCTGCTAAGTGTACAAGAAAAAATTTGTAGTTTAAACTGTTTTGAAAATGTAGACCCAAAATTATTCTATAAATTTAGTATTCTACATCTCTTTCTCATAAACGTAAATCTTATGTACGTGATACACATGTAAGACACAACTTTATGTAAGAAGAATGCATAACAAATTGTGTAATACTTTAGCAAATACAAGACTTGAGCATGCTATATATTGATTACTTCCTTGAACTAATTACCAATATTATACTACGGTCAAAATGGGGTTTTACCCCTTTCTCACAAATTTTCCAGCAAAATGTTCCCTGTTTGAAATTATTTAAAGATATGCCCCTGTTTTGAAACTCGATTTTCAATCGAGTTATAGCAAAATTGAACTTTAGGAAAAAAAAAAAAAAAAAAAATTTGGAACTCAAGTTCCATTCAAAGAACTCGAGTTCTAGAAAAAAAAAAAATTCAAGGAACTCAAGTTCCACAATTTTTTTTTTTTTTTTTTTTTTTTTTAAGTTTCAGTTCCCTATAACTCAGTTGTCCAAAAATCGAGTTTTAAATTGAAACTCGATTTTTAGAAAATCGAGTTTTAAAATAGAAACATTTTCCTAAATAGTTTCAAACAGAGGACATTTTACTAGAAAGTTTTGCCAAAATGGGCAAATGCCTATTTTTGGCCTATAAATTACCAAATTTACGAGTTTGTAGTCCGGCCTTGTAAGAAATGGGAAAGCCAATTTGGATTGTCTTCTTTTTTTTCTTTTTTTCTTGTTTGAGAAACGTCTTCTCCTTTTTATATCCCATCAAGATAAGATATATAAAGACTAACACTCCTTCCTTATTTGATTTTACTTAGAACGAAGACTAACCCTTCAATTATTTACATCCCTTAATATCTATGTGAACATTATTATAGAAAGCCAAACCCCTTTTGATGTGGCTTTTATTTTCAAGCCGTGCCAGTCTTTATTACTTTATAAATGTCCCCACATAACCAAAAAGTCAGTGATATGATCAATTGAATCTAAATTTGAAAATGGTACATATATAAAAGCATAGATTCCTAATTTTGTTTTCACTAAATCCTTTCATTCTGTGGACAGTGTTCATGCATCACGTTTGGCCCAGCCTGTGGAGCTATGGAGAATTAGTGTGCAAGACGCACGTGACACATTAGGTCTCTCATGTGAAAATGCCGCAGGCCCTTACAAATGGGGAGAGAGAGAGAGAGAGAGAGAGAGAGAGATTTCATTATTGCAACAATGGAGAAAGTTTGGTCTAAATTTGTATAAGATATATGATTGGTTTTGAGTCCAAAGTTGAATCAAGCAACGCACGAAGTTTTCATGCAAGCCGAAATAAGTTTGATCATATAATTAAGTCAATAGCATCTTTTGAATATTTTCGTGTTCTCATGCAACTAGAAAAGAGTTGCATCACAAAATTCAATAATATTTACTTTTAATTTTAAGGTTGGAATTGTATCCAATACATCAATTGCACTAGGCACATTAGAATGCAAACACGTGATCAAATTTAAACATATGTTCGTATCTCAACGTATACAGTGTACTAATACATTGAACACAAGCCGTGTCCTTAATTTTATTCCCTAGATTGACTCAGACAATAAGACCAAGTTCTTGCTCAACTTTTAAATGTTGCATTCTTGAGTGCTAAGTACTAACATTCATTTTGGTGTTACTTCAAAAGATTAGAGGGAAGAAGAAGATGCGGTATGACATTTATAGCAATATAATCACATGATTCAGTTTGTTTCTTTCCTGAATTAACACAGACAAACTACTTACTTCAAGATGATAAAGCCTCTTGTCTATTACTTGTCCAACAATTCAAGTCTCTAACGAACGACAAGTTGTTGATATAAAAGGTGGAAGAAAATGATAATGCAGAAGTGACATATATCCACCAAGTTTTATTAGGCATTACATATACATAGACATTAAAATCATCGGTGTTTTAAGGATTCAACTTGAGCCTTGCCACACGGACCCTTTGTCCTAATGTAAAGTCTGTATTCATCATATGTCATTGGCTGATAAAGTGCCGGACGCTCCTTGGTCACAAGCTCCTTGATTGGTTGAATGAGTAAATCACTCTTTGGGTTATAAAATAAGGCAAGTGAAACACGATCTTTCACTGCATTCACAATCACCCGATGTTCCACGCTCTTGTAAATTGCATTGCTCAGTACCTAAATAGACATCAAATAGAACCTTCAATTAACAATGGTGATTTGCATTGTCCTATTTTGATTTTCCATAAAAAAATATCCAACTTCTTTACAAACAAAGTTATAATTTATAAGGGACCAATAACGGATCACCCATAAATTAAAAAAAAAAAAAAAAAAAAGTTATTGGAGGACCAGCTCCTGGTGGCTTGATATAGATGAAAAAGAGTAACTTATGCATTCAATATATACATCATCCTTTTCATAATGTATGGATCCTATGCAAATGTGCAGCTAATGCACTGTTAGAGGAATAATGGATATAAGAAGATCTAAGATGACTATTATTTGGGAAATTGTTCCGTGATTTAAAAAATATCACTTAATAGTCTATTAAGAAAAATCAGATTCTATTATCATCTTTCTTAGTTTTAAACTCAAATAAATTTACTATAAAATGAATTTTACTTCCAATAAAGAAAATATTAAGTTAAGAAGTTCTACTGAATTTCTTTATTGATTTTTCAAAGCAGACAATAAACCCCAGAATAGATTAGTGAACAACAAAATGAAATATTTTCTTATGAATAATAACAATAATAATAAAAGTAGAGAAGATGGGAGAGAGAGAGAGAGAGATAGACCTGAATTTGATCCCCTACGTTGACAATGAAGGCATTTGGAACAGGCTTAACAGTAACCCATTCATTGCCTTTACGAACTTGGAGTCCAGACACATTCTCATCAGGCAGGAGAAGGGTCATGCCACCAGGATCAGAGTGTGGTGATAGGCCAAGAGTAAGGTCTGGTTGTGGACACCTAGGGTAAAAGTTCACCCTCAAGCATGCACCAATGTCCTTAGTACCTCCAAAAGCATTCTGAAGATGATCCTGCCCCAATCCAAGATTTATCGATAGTACCTTCATCAACTTTTCACATAGCTTTACCGTTTCTTCACCATATGCCGCTATCAATTTCCTATTTAAATCCAACATTATAAATAAATTAGGTTATGTTTTCAAAACTATTCTATTTTACTTGACTCATAAGCTTTCTATAAGGCAACCCTCATCGATTAGGGTTGCTTTAGTTTCCTTTTACTCAATTAATCATGGTGTATATAATTGTAAAATAACTTGTGGAAAATATATACAAATGTAATATATCCTTTCAATATTTTCTTTCCATATAAATACAAGAAAATCATATACCATTTGTTAGTACATACAATCTTAATGATTCTATGAAAAAAAAATTATGAAAATTTTTAAGCTCCACTTAGTTGGAAGGATGAAAAATAAAAGGATCAAAAATAAAAATAAATCTTCTTTGTTTAGTTTAAAAGAAAAGTAAGAAAATGAAAAATATAGTTCATATAAATTTAATCAAAGAGAGTTAGAATATGACAGAAATAATAATTGACTAACAAAAAAAATTCATAAAAGTCACATGTAAGGGCGACCTTTCAACCAAATTTTGTTCTATTATCTTTTCTTGTTAACCAAACAAATTCAAAATTTTTCATTTTCCCTATTTTGCCTCAACCAAACGGAAACTTAAATCGTAGGATTTAAGATCAGTAATTTAGTCATATTATCACATAATTTTTTAGAATTCGTACTTGAAAGTACCGGTCAATGATTGAAACCTAGAATAAAAGTCCCGTCCGCATTCTTTGAAGGTCAACAAGGTGGTTATGCCTTTACACCATCATACACGGCATAGGATGATTGGTTATAAGTACTAATAAAGTTTTCAGGCTGTATTATTTATACCTAGTGCCCTCAAGGACCTGTGTCAGCCTTCACGAATATGATTGTACTATATACATATATATTATTTATTTTAATACTATACTTTTGGTCATCAGTTAGCAAATAAAAAAATAAATGAAGTTACTCAATAGTGGCCATGCGATTTTGGTATTTGATTTAGTGGAAATTTTATTTTATTTTTTATAACTTTTTTGGGTTTACAAGGGGGCTTATGCCAAACTATACCAAAATGCCAATTACAATTGGCAGCCGAAAGATGAACAAACTTATTATTGGTAATTCAGAATTTCTAAGAACAATTGTTTAGAAAAAAAAAAAAAAAAGGAGTTCCTTTTGAACGTCATAATCAATTTGGCACAGGGCTATAGATATATAATATACACCATACTAATTTTTAAATACATAATAAAAGAAAGAGCATTCCAAAATTCACCTTATTGAATCTAAATAATAAGATATTAGTACTATTTTAATAGCAACTTCATTAATAATAATAAAATCATTGTATACTGTACACCATACAAAGTTATCATAGCCTTATTCATATCTTTTTGGACCTATAAATTTATTATGAACAAAAATATATAACACTAAGGGACCGTTTGGATTTAACAGAGAAAGAAGAGGAATAGAGGAAAATAAAGTAAAATTAGTTAAAAATAAATTAATTTTAAATCAATTTTACTCTATTGCACTCTCTCTCCTGGCTCTTCAATTCAAACGGACTATAAGCTGAGAGGCCAAAACCAAATTTTAGGACAATAATTTACAGGTATGCAGAAAAGTCCTTGGCTACTACTGCTCTTAAAAAAGTAATGCAATGAGAAACATGTTTTTAACGGGAAAAGAAAAATACGATGACTCATTCAAACAAACAAACGAAACCAAACGTACCTGCATGATTGTGGTACCGCTGGCCACTTGCTCTGGTTTCTCAATGAGGCAGGCATGTAGTGGAGGAAGAAGTAGTCACTCCAATCAAGTTTTGCTCCTTTGTCCACACCCAAACGACTACCATACCCTTCATACGTACTTGGAGAGTTTGCATATTTTTGTTTCAAATCAAGTGGTTGATCAAAGAACTCACGCCAAGTCTCTCTAGCTTGTTTCATCAACTCATGGCTAACACCATGGTTCACAACTTGGAAAAAACCCCACTCTTTACAAGCACTTGATATGAGACTTAGAGTCTCATATTGGAGGGTTTGGTTATTGGAGAGTAGGTTTTGGAGATCAATGACTGGGATGTTAATATGAGTGTCGTCTAAGTTTTTTGGTGAAGGCCTATCTGTGACGGGTTTGATGTAGCGGTCTGGGATTTTTGTTAGACCACTCTCTGATAAGGCTTGGACTCGGACCACTGGTTCAGGCCAACTTTGAAGGTGATTCATTGTTTTGGCTTCTTTTTGAAGATAATGACAAAGTGGGTTTAATGTTTTGGGTGAGTGCGTGCGAGAGACTGAGAATGCATGCGGTATATATAAGTATAAAGATTGGAAAAAGAAGGAGGAGCTCGTTTCGGCGCCGTGAAAAACTTAAATTGCTCATTTATAAATTTAAAATCATTTAAGAAAAAAACAATCTTTAAAAAAAAGATCCATACCATATTTTCACAATATTCTTACAATAAGTAATAAATAGTAGATTGTTATTAGCTTTAATTTACCTACCACTAAAATTATTTATTTTCCTACTAATAATGATCAACCACAACTTTTTATTTAGAATATATTGTAAAAATATTATAAAAATATTATAAATATAACATTTTTCTTATTTTTATGAAAAAAAATATTTAATAAATAATAAATGCTCAGTTTTTTTTTTTTTTTTTCTATTTGTGTTTCTACTTTTTTACGCTTTGGTGTGAATGGGATGTGATAAGTTATTTATGTATTTGTAGTGAAGGGTTAGGTTCTATTTCTTCACAAAAAAAAGTTGGGCTCCACTCATTATAGGCTGAACTGGTCGGTTGGTCCAATTGTGTGAGGGCACTTTGCACTAGTCTAAGCTAAAAAAGTTGCAGTTGACTCCCCTACTAATTAGACATGTGGTCTAAGACGTTTGAGAAATTCTATCCACGTGCGTTTTATGAGAGACAGTGAAGTGACCTTTCACAAACACGTGTCAGTTTTGGATTAGTCATACTAAAATATAATCTAAATTGATTAATGAATATTTTAAGAAAATTAGATTAAAAAATATTTTTAAAATATTTTTATGATAAAAGAAAAAATAATATACGTTTTTATATTTTCCATTAAAGTAGTATTAAATTTTTTTTTTTTCTAAATTCATTCATTAATAAATATCTTAAAGGCATCAATTACCATGGTATTTTTTATTATTATTTAAGAATGAGTATAAATATTAAGATTTGTAATATTTAATGTGAATTCATAAATTCCAAATGGAAATGATCTTTTTTGGATTATTACAAAATTCTGCCAAATCCTTCAAAGAAAAAAAATGTGTGAATAATATATGCTTTACTCGATTTCCTAATTAAATAAGAAGCATGATTTCGTAATTGGATAAGAAGCATGATTACCTTAAAGTATCACGTCAAATCATGCAAAAATATGAATTTATTGTGTTAGTAACTTAATTTGACTTCATTTTTTTATTGCACATGCATAATGATTTCCTCTTTGATAGAAACTCATAATGGTTTCAATTTTCAAATCAACAGATAATTTGCTGCGTGATATTTCACATTTTGTTCTTACCAATGAAAGATAAATTAATTGGCCGAAAATGGAGCAGGAATATCACAGTGTTAGCCTCGGTTATGTACACGGGATGCCTATATTTGTCAATGTAATTATGTTAAGGAGATTACCGTCATATAAATACTGAGCTTAAATATTTGAATGATAATTTGTCAACGTAATTATGTTTACGTTCTGTTTGTTTGAAGAATTTTTTCCGCATTATCCAGTAATTGATTTATTGGAAAGCTTGGGTCAACAAAACAATAGCATCAGCAGGAGATAATTTCTCAAATTAGGAGATTCTCATTCTCCCAAAAAATGTAGCCTGATTTTTCACTGAACTAGAATGTATTTTTTCTTCTTCCTTCTGTTTTTTTTTTTTCCCTCTTCATTTTGGTTTTATCATGCGTGGCCACAAGGTTCCATAACACAAATTAAATATGCTTTTTTTTTTTTTTTTTTTTTGGGTTTCACTTTTGCCACAAGTGAGGCATTGGATATTAACTTTCAAATTTACCTAAATCCTACACTACCTTGTTTGGCTAAATTAGGTCACATGCATGGTATCTTCATGATTAAAGCAACAATTCTTTTTCAGTAAAACTAGTACACAATAAATGCATATCGAAGAAAAGTGGTAGAGAAGTGTACCGAACCTATAATTCTTCTTGTTCCTAATTTTTACAAACAGCTATTTGCGAGGTACATAATATAATTGTATGAGATAAAGATAGACAAATACTTCTCTCTAACCAGCATCCTATTTACCTTTCTATCTTGTTTGGTAAAACATGCTTCGGTCACGTGGGATGTTCACAAACCAAACTCATATGTCATAACATTCATACTCATATTCATCTTCTTTTTTTTCTTTTTAAATCTAGACTACAAGTAATTATCCACCATGAATTCTATTTGTCTAGTTGTGCAAGGAAAATATCGAATTGCATGGTGGATTTGGCCACTCTCAACAAGAATAACAAAAAGATGAGTGTTGTGAGGTTCCAATTGGAATAGAAGTTGAGAATATATTAGTTATATGATGCTATTGATTGGACAACACTCATATTGTATATGATTTATAAGGATGTAGGGTTCTACTTTTTGTCACCATGATTAAAAAGACAAGAAATGCCTTTAACTTTAGCTTTTTTACAAATTTTGTTTCCTTTTTTTTTTTTTTTTTTTTTGAGCTCACAAATTTTGTTTCATTTTAAATGTTCTGATCAAACCCAAGTGGAGGGAGAAGAACGAAAGTGTTAATACTCCAAAATACATTTAAATTTTATTTATTATTATTCTTAGCATTTCAAACTCATCCTATTTGTTTGGTTAATCTCATCTAAGTCTCATGAAATATTAATTTCCTCCGCAACCCAACTACAAACTATTTACTGATCACAAAATATTTTTGAACGAGTAATGCTACATACACAGAGAATTTTACATAAGGTAAGTTGACAAATTTTATTGGTCCTTATTTTGGTCCACTAATAACATTACATTTTTATATACAACTAACCATATTAATAAGCGTAATTTTTTTTTTTTGGATAGGAGTGTAAATTTTTTTTTTTTTTTCATTCACTTTTTTCTTTTTGAATATGACAAAGTAGAAATGTCATCACATATCACATGTAAAAAATTAAATAAATAAAGCAGGAAAAGAAGTGTCTTGAAATATTTCCACAATCTTTATATTCTATCTGTTTGGTTAATCTCATCTAAGAGTCATGTGATGTCCTCCACAAACTTGACACTACAGTATCTTACATATTTGGTTAGCAAAAAAAATACATTATGTTATATATTTATTATTTTTCCTACTTTTTCCCTGCTCACTTTTATTTTTATTTTTATTTTTTTTTGGAAGATCGAAATGAAACGACAAAAAGAAAATCAAAATTTTAACTTTTTTATTGTAAATGAACCACTATTATTGTATTCTTTTTCCTTTTAAGGATACAGACAACTTTTATTCATGACGCAAAAGATCAACTAGCACATTAGTTGCCAGTTGGTGCAGTGATGAAATGTGGGTTAATTCCAACCCAACATTAATTTTCAGTCTGCAACATTAACTGCATGATTTGGGTTCAATGGATCCAAATCACATGGATGTCTTCTACCATGTATCCAAATAATTCTAAAATCACACCCGGCCGTACTTTAATGTGGCATGCTGCATGTGACTGGCTGTCTATTACGGACCATTTTTTTTTTTTTTTCTTTTTCTGTTAAAGACTAATCATTGTTCGTGTCAGATGGACCCATGAAAGAGTAAAACACTGATTTAGGAAATTTTTTTCAAAGTGCAGGTAGTTAGACTCTGGGGAGCACACCCAGTCGAATCTAGTACAAGCACCTTAAAACCAAAAACTCAATCAACTCAACCAACCCCCTGAATTACTGACCACTTATGTTTTATAACTGAGTACCGTATCAACCATATAGGATAATTACGAAAAAAGGTATGAGAAAGAAATATGATTTTAGAAATATTGCTAAGTGTTACCATGAGGTTGTTGATGAGAAATTATTAAGCTCATCAGGAAGTCTGTTAAAGTGGTTATTCTAACCAATAAAATGATATAATTTATATAAGTGAATGAGTCAGTTTTTTAATTAGTATAAGAAAAAAAAAAATATATATATATATATATATATATATTACCAAGTGATATTATATTTGTATAAATCATATCATTTTATTAGTTAAAAACACGCAACAATCTTCCTTGGATAATAAAGACAAATGGTCCTGTATCGTGCAGAGAATTGGTACCACCTCTGCTCTGCATCCCCTTCAAATATCACTCTCTTCTGCATCCCATTGCTTTAAGAAAGAAATGGTCCTGAAATGGCAGAGAAACTTCCTTTTTTGTTCGTTTGAAATACGTGTCCATCATAATTACAATTTACATGCTCGAATTGTTGATCACCACACAAAAAACTGCAATAGACAATTAATACTTTTGTATGAATTGCATGTCACAACCAGCTAAATATGGCTATCACCACCCACTAATTAAATCACTACACGAATTTGAAGTGCATGTGATGTCCCTTCATATTTATGAAAGGTTGCTCGTCACGAAAATGAATTACTAATTAAGGAGGTTCGACGTGAACCTGAGGACTTAATTATTGAGTCCATTCTTAAGTACTATTAAATTACAAAAAATGCTAACGAATATTCTTAGAGTATTAGTTAATAATTCATTTAAAAAAAATCATTATGAAAAAAAAAATAATAATTAATGTTTTGACAGCTTTTTTCATTTCTCATAAAAGTAGTGTCACAATTTTCTTAAAATAGATTGTTAACCAATTCTTTAAAGAGACTTATGAGCATGACCCTTAAAATATTAATATTGTCTTAGGTAACAACAAAAAAATTTCCTTCTAAGTTTTGATGGCGTGCTTGCATAGTGGAAAAAAAAGAGGAAATGAGATGAGAGAAGCGTGGGCCGTAAGGTTTACCATCACCATTAATTAATGCTGGATTCATATGTTTTTTAGGCCAAAATGGGAAAATGTCCATTTTTAGAAAATAATTTTGTAATTTGTCCATCTTTTCAAATTATATAGCAAAATGTCTATATTTTGGAACTCAATTTTAACAAAATCGAGTTTTATGTAGAACTCAATATTCTCATAATCGAGTTCTATGTGTTTTTTAAGTAAAACTTGACATTAACAATATTAAGTTCCACTTAAATTTTTTTTTTTTTTAAAAAGGTAACTAAATATGCATAGAACTCGACATTGCTAATGTCTTCCATCAATAACTTTATTTTGTTAAAATCGAGTTTCAAAAACAAAGTCATTTACTATCTAAACATGGAAATTTTGTTAAATTGTTTTCCAAACTTGTAGTGAAGGGAAATTATTATGTACTCCTGGAGTATTATAAATGCGTGCTCCCTCCTCTCACATGAATGATGAGTCCCACTAATTAAATTTATGGTGGGACTTACTATTCATGTGAGAGGAAGGAGTATGCATTTATGGTATTTCGAGAGTACCTAATAATTTTCCTATAGCGAAAAGGAGACATTTTCCCATTCTTACCTGTTTTTCACAAATTTTTAAAACGTTATATTATGATTAAAATAATGTCTCTCTCATATAAATTTATCATTAAGACCATCTCTACTTTGTAGCAATCACAACATTATATACATCAATAATTATGAAAAATAATTTTGCCATTACAACATCATATGATTGCTGTTCGTTGGAGGGAAAGATGATTTTAGGAATTTAAAGGAAGAAAATATCTAATTTAATAAATTCTTCTATACTTTTAATTTTTAAGATTAATTACTTATAAAATTTTAACAATATAAATTGTTTCTTAAAAAAATTGAAAATATATCAAAAAAAATTCTCAACACCTAATCTCCTTATTGTTAATTTATATAATACCAATATGGCTATACCTTCCCTATTCTTTCCTATTATTATTATTATTATTTGTTTCTCAAAAAAAATTATTATTATTTAAAACATCCAAATAAACCTTTCTTGTACACTACCCTCCTTTTGTTATCCTCATTTCTGGTCTCTCACCATACTCTTGAACATATATAACATATATATTAAAAGAAGGATTTTATTAGACAAGATTTCACTCAAACTAGTTTGGAGGAATATCCACCAACTTATTTCGTGGCGACTCATAAAACTATTCACATGTATAATTCAAACAAGTCACATGCAAAGGGGAGGGAGGAGGGCTAGTGGGGCCATGGCCCCCCTTCACTTTAAAAAATCCCTCCTGCTTCTATTTTTGGTTATACATGCATAATGGTCCACTAGATATGACTAATAAATCATTTTTTTCCAAAATTTCTCATATATCATACATAACTCATTAGTTCTTTCCTTAAAAAAAAAATCATTATTTCCCCTCTCAAAAAAAAAATCATTATTTCAAAATGTATTTAATGCATTTCATAAAAAATGATTTTTTTTTTTTTTGAGAAGGAAAAATAGAAAATTTTATAAATTATTATTGCACTGTATTTTCCCTATAGTTACTCTTATACCATAATAGCTCATTGAAACAAAGAATACTTAGGAGACATTTTAGATATATATATATATATGCAAATATTTTTTAAAAATATATTTTTTTTAGAAAAGTAGAGGTATGTACATTATTTTTTCTTTTCCCTTTTAGAAGAAACCATAAATGTGGATTTGATGGGCAAAAGTCCTTTTTTTTTTTTTGTGAAAGATGAACAGGAGTTAAGAATCCTTTAATTTTTATTAATGTTATATATATACTCAATGTAAATGCTTTGTTAAATATAAGATAAAAATAGTGTCCGTTAAATATGTGACAAAAATTTTCTCAAAAAATAAAGGGTTATATAACAAGATGTGCATCTAGATAATTTTATTAATCATCACACGATTGGATCCTTTTGACTAGTTTGGAGGTAAATTTTTTCTTATTATTGTGTCATTAGATTAGTGTGTGCATATTAAATAAGTTAAGTGGTGTTATTATAAGAAGAACATTGATTTGTTTTTTTTTTTTTATATAATAATAAAGGCATTCATTTGTATGCATTTATATCACATGTAATAAATTATTTTATTAAAGTAGATATTTTTTTTTGAGACATATGTTTTAAATGTTATTAAAATTAATGAGTTATATATATATATATATATATATTTTTTTTCTTTTGAGAAACATATATATATATATATATATATTTATATAGATATAGATATATGGCAAAGCAATTGAATATTAAAAGGGGAAAAAGGAGAAAGTTATTAGTACCTTAAATAAGCATTTGAAAATTTGTCGTTACATATATATATATATATATATATATACATATATATATATATATACACACACATATATATGAAAAAGAAAAAGGAAGAAAAAAAGGTCATATATTCAAAGCCCAATTATGAAACCCCTTCTCTTCCACTTCACACATCAAAACATAGCAATTTTTAAGAACGGTATATTTAAAATAGTAATAAAATAGAGTAGTAATCGTAATTCTTTACTAAGGATATATAACTTTTCTTTTTCTATTTGAAGAAAAACCTAAAATCTTCCCATAAAAAAAAAAAAAAAAAAAAACCCTAAAATCTTCTTTCTATTAAAAAAATAAACTTAAAATCTTCCATCCATTATAAATTATAATGAATAATAAACTAAAGTATAAAACACACTTTTCATTCACAAACTATCAAACAATGTCTCTATTAATCTTTTCTTTTTTTCCCATTATCAAAATGTTTAGGGACGCAATTGAAACCAGACCTACAGCCTACAGGTACTCGATCTGATATGATCAGATCCAAATGGGGTGAGGTGTACCTGTCCTATGGAGAAGATCGATGGGGTGGGGATGAAGGATAGTTTCTCTACTAGCAGTAGGTTTGAGTAGGGGTGAGGCTTGTTGACCCTGATCCACTCCTAACCATATATATGTAGTTGAATTATCAAAAAAGAATATATATATATATATATATATATATTGTATGTTAATAATTTGGATTTATATAATGTCCTTTAATTAGTGTTATATTATTGACCGTATCTTTTTATGTTTTATATGTTTTAAGATTTTTATTTTCTTTTTTTTTTTGAGAAAGAATATTTTAATTTTTGTGTTGTGGTGTTTGAATTGTTTTTATATTATTATGTTTGAGAAGATTTATTAATATTAGAATTTAATTTGCGAAATGATATACGAGTTGAAATTTAATGTCGATTGGATTTTAAATAATATTTAATAAATTATAAAAATATCAGTATAGACTTAGACGGAGCTAGGGTAGGGAACTGGATTCTTGCCTATGGCCCTCTTGCCATCCCTCTAAGCTGCAACTTTATGCATTGTTTCAATCTATGCTTTGTCCAAATCTGTCACCACGAATTAAACACATGCAAGTCGTGACTAAGCATATTGAAATGACCATTTTTTCGTTGGCATTTCATGGTATATGACAATATGCATGTATGCCAACTCATAGTAGATGTCTACGAGAAAATTCTTTAATTTTGGTTAATAAAACATGTGCTCTCTATCCATCTTCATTTTCGTCTCCAGATCCAGATCTTTAGAATTTAACTTCATTTTCGTCTCCAGATCTAGATCTTTAGAATTTAATGGAGGACAATAGTTTTTTTTTTTTTTTTTTTGAGAAGGAATGGAGGACAATATTTGGTTGAGTAATTCTTAGATATTTTTGGAACACGGAAAATAGTGTTCTTTCTTCTTATATTTATGATGAGGTACACTCATTAAATTTACGGTAAAATCCACTATGAATATAAGAGGAAGAATTTTCCTATTCAGTTTTCCTAATAAATGCATCAATATATGGTATTTAGAGGCAGCAGCAGGCTGGTTCTTTGCTACACACCAGTGGGCATGGCTAAGGCAATGGGATATGGTGGCTTTACAAAGGGTTGTTTCGTGGCTAAGGCTTGACAGGTTGCAAGCCATGTTCGGGCTTTGGGCAGCCTTGCATGGGACTGGGGCCGGCTCAATGTATTTTAAGGCTAAGGCGAAAAATTTTAGTAGGCATTTTAAATTTTAAAAATTAAAGACTATTTATTTGAATTTTTATTTTACATATATATATATATATATATATATTATTAGTGTGCTGAATAATCATTAACAAAATCTTCCTAATAACTTTCAAGAGAGATATAAACAAAACTTAATTAGCAATTTTACACACACACATATATACATATATTTGGTGAAATAGTTTATTTACTCAATATTTTGGGGTGCCTTCTTGGAAGTGAGGGGAAAAATATACAAAACCCATCTATATTTTCTTTTCATTAAAAAACAATTATCATTTTACAATATTAAGACATTTTTATACAATTTTGGAGGCAGTTTGCTTATACAATTGAGGGCCTTAAAACCCTTTAATTTGTTTTGGGTAAATTGCAAATTGCCCCTCTAAAATCTGAGAGTGTTTAAATTTTGCACCCTGAAATTTTAGAATTTAAATTTTACCCCCTGAAGTTTAGGATATTTGGATTTTACACCTTAATGCTTCAAATTTTGGATTTTACCCTTTGAAAGTTAGGAGTGCTTAAAATTTACACTCGCAAACTATAAAACTTTAGGGTGTAAAATCTAAATACCCCCAAACTTTAAGGAGTAAAATTCAAATACCTCTAAAATATAGGAAGTAAAATCTAAATTTTAAAACATCAAGATGTAAAATCCAAATATCCCTAAATATGTTAGAGAGTAAAATTCAAATTTTAAAACTTTAGGGTATAAAATTCAATCACCCTCAAACTTTAAGAGTATAATTTGCAATTTATCCTTTTTTTTTTTTTTTTTTTTTTAAGTGGGGCCTTGAGCCAGCCTTGCATATGATTAGGCCATGGGCAATTTGTTGTGTAGCGGGGGTATCCTTCATATGAACAAGGCAAAACCAAACTACTTGATACAAATATATATATATATATATATTAACATCATCATTACTTCACCACATAACGACATTGAGTATTTAATTTGTCACAATATCAAAACATTTGAAATCATTTTCATATATAAAACAAACGTGAAGGACTGAAATGGTAATTAAAACCTATTATACTTTGTTTGTATTGATTAAGAGGTAAATAATCCAAGGAGAGGATTAAATAATTCCTTACTTACCAATGCTAATCCCTACCCATCTCAATCAACAACTGTTTGTTTTTGTTTCTCTCTATTTGGCTCACTCCCCCAGCTTCGCCCCCGCCCTCAAAACTCTACTTTTTTTTCTTTTCTTTTCTTTTTTTTTTTTTTATTCTTTTAAGATAAATCATATATCACATCTCCCTTTTCTTTTGTTGTGTTGTTGAATTTTTGTGTTCGTTGGGAATTTGATTTGTACTTCCCCTTTTATGATTTTTTTGGTGTTCGTCGCTTATCCCAATCTAGTAATATTTAATTATTATTTTTTTGTCAAAATTTTTGATGATGCAACTGTGTGTGTGTGCGCGCGCGCGCGCGTGTGTGAGAGAGAGAGAGAGAGAGAGAGAGAGAGAGAGAGATGTAGCATTGTTCATTGGCTGGATTCAAGTTTGAGAGTTAACTTTGGGAGGATTAGAGTGGGACCATATTGTCTTTTTCTGTCAGACTGTCTCTGTCGGCAATCACAATAGTATCATGGGAAATAGAAATTGAGTTTAACTCAAAATTTCTAAAATACTATTGAAATTAGAAATTACGTTTAGAAATTTAATTTATTTATTAACAATAAGTGAGGGAGGGAATAGGAACTTGGTTTCTTGAACTTCTTGTTTTAAAATAAACCAAACAATACCATTGAAATTATAAGTCTTTTAATCATATCTATACGTGTACTTATGTCAATTTTGTTATTTTTTTTTCTTTTACGTAGTTAAATTATAAGCTTAAAATTGAATTAAACCCTTAAAATTTAGGGATGAAATAAAAATTGGGAGAAAAAATTAATAATTGAAGATATTTTATTTTAAAACTTTTTATCTTTCTATAATTTAATAATTACAACAATACGAAGGAAAATTTGGAAACTTGATTTTCTTAAGAAATTTGAATAAATAATATATTGAATTATTAAACTCTCGACATATTTTATTTTATAATTTACATGATAAAATTAATAGAAATGAAATCAAAACTCTAACAAATATATAATTTAATAATTACAACAATAAGAAGGAAAATTTGAAATCCTATTTTTCTTAAAAAAATGAAAATAAATAATATATTGAATTACTAAACTCTTGACATATTTTATTTTATAATTCACATAAAATTATCTTTGTTTCTTGGAAGAATATAAATGTCATTTCCGGATCCATGGCGTAATTAAGCATATATATTAGAAAAGTATGGTCCAACAGATAATGTTTGGCCGACACTACTTGAACATCCTTCGCATCATTGGCTAAGAATGAACATGAACCAGACTTATGGTCTTTCTATATTTTTATCACGTGGCAAACATTGGCCTAACTCATAAAAGATATATGAACGTGACAATATATATGCTTATGACATCGACCCCATGTATGGTCCCAATCTATCCCTATCCTTCCAATGACTTTTTAACCTTTGTTATTCTTTTCTACTCTACTTGTTTTCCTTATTTTAAGTAAAACACAAAAAAAAAGGGAAAAAAAAAAAAAAAAAAAAGAGAAAGAAGAATAGGTAAAAGGATTAGTTAACCGGCTTTCGTATTTGTTAAGGGATTATTTTAGAAAAATTTTGAGACTATTTATTTGAGAATTATAAAAAATGGTATAAAAAATCATAAAAATATTTTTAAAAATATTTACTAAACTTATACCCTAACTTAGTGCATCTGTTAACATTTTTATTGGTAAAAATATAGTGCTATGAATTTTTAAGTGATATTATCAATCGATGTTACAAACTTTGGTACATATTGTAAGTATACATATATATATATATATATATATTAATTCCAAATGTTGGAATATAAATCTTTGATAATTCAACTTTTATGAAAATGCTGAAGTTATAATCAATTCTGTTTTTTTAAAAATTTACAAATTGACTAGTCAATAAGTGTAATTGGTTTTACATCAACATTATAATAAATAGAATTGTTAATTACTTATTTGGCCTTCATGTTTCAGTTGGTAAGGTTTGTCTGGTTTAGTCTTCAAGCTTATTGGTGTAGGATATGTTCATCCTTCCCAAAAAGGTCATTAAAACTGTGAAACGAAAGCTAAATAGTTTTTCATGGCATGGAACTGATGAGACTGCAACTGGTACAAAAGTTACGTGGGACATGGTATGCAAACCAAAGAGTGAAGGAGGCTTGGCTTGAAGAGATTTAAAGATTGGATTAAAGCTGTTATCATGGGTTTCATCTGGTCTCTTTTTGCTCAAGTTAGATCCTTATGGTAGCATGGGTTAAGATACTCTCTTAAAGGGCAAAAGCTTCTGGATTGCTAAAATCCCCCCAAAATTGCACTTGGGATTGGAAGAAAATCTTCAAGGGCTTATGGAGACTGCTTGACCTTTAATTAGGATTGTTGTTGTCTTATCACCGCACATCTTTTGGTATGATATATGGTCACTTCACAAATACTAAGTTCTTGTGAAGTGGAGGGGGGGAGGGGGTGAAAGGCAAAGATCAGATTTCAAATCTTCAGTGAGTAGCTTCACATATACATACACTTAAATTAGGTTTGAGTAAAATTTCTATCTTTTATTAAAAAAAAAAAAATTAAAAGGATTGATGTTGGCTTTTGATAGAAACATCCATCTTTAGCATAATTGGTTGCGTCCTGATGGTGTATTATTCCTAAAATATGACCACAAAATAGTCTATGATGTAACCAGCTCTTCAAATGTTTTGCAATGTGATAAAAGGATAATTGGCATTGGGCTCCAGCCAGACCTGAGAATCTAGAATCCATTCAAAGTAAGCTTCACCCTATTGATTTGATTGATGAGGATATGCCAATTGGGATCTTATCTAAATAAGCATGGTATCTTTAATGCGCTAAAACCTAGGATATCATCACGAGAAGGAACTTTGAGGTTTTTTGTTAGAAATTACTCTGATTTCCGATAGCCATCCCAATATATGCCTTCAATTTTATGTCAAATTCTAAATCTTTTATGACAACATGGATAATAGTTGTTAGTATTTTTCTAAAGTTTTTCATAATTTTGTTAGAACTATACTGAATTAGTTAATATGTTATAATTGATATATAATAAAAATGATATCAATTATAAATTATAAAAAAGTGATGTTGAAGTCACAACTTTCCGTTGTTGAGGTGCACGAAACCTAGAGTCCAGCCCACTTAGACTTCTCTTTCAAGAGGAAATAGGAAAACTTGACTACAAGGTTTAAGACTCCTAATTCAAGTACAATTAGGAGTGTCAGGTGGCTTGAAAGCTTTTATATAAAGTTTGTGCATGTGGTTTCATGAGGTTGAGAGAGATTCAAAGAGAGACTGAAGAGTGAAACATAATTTTGAAGCGATTGAAAGAAAAATATTAATGTTTTGTGCTGCACTAAGGGAAAAAAGAAAAAGTGATTTTTCTTTTGCTTGAGACACACAATAAAGATAAATTGTGGGTTTTTATAAGACGATTATTTGGGTGCTACAACCACTGAGTTGATGTACTCAGAGTGGAAGATCTTGCTACTGGGTTTTGTGGTGAGATTATATTTGTTCCTAGAGATATTATTGTATTTTCCCAATTAATTGTGAACTCAAGTTTTGGGTATAACTTAAGTGTTGTAATCTCTATTTATTATAGTAGATTGATCGGATTTACCCCGTGGTTTTTCCCTCTACACTGGAAGGTTTTTCACGTAATTTCTGGATGTTTTTGTTGGTTGACTTTTTTATTGCTTCCATAGATTTCTATTTTCTTTGTTACTTGGGTTATATTTAATTTAATTCACACATAAATAGGGATTTATCCCAACAAGTGTTATCAGAGACAGGTTGTTGGGCGTGATTGTCTTGAGTTGAATTAAATGGAAAATATGAATATGAATATGAGCACTATGATTAAACTCACGACATCAAATCATTTGGTTTGGAAGCCAATGATGGATGATGTCCTTTATTGTAAGGATTTGCATGACCCTATTGAGGGTGATAGTGCTAAGCCAAGCGAGATCTTTAATAAAGATTGAGAGAAGTTAAATAGAAAAAACATTGGATGTATTAGACAATGCATCAATGTGAGTCTGTTTCATCAAGTATCTCAAGAGACTAATGCAAAAGCTCTTTGGGAAAAATTGAAGGGTCTCTTTGAAAGAAAGACAACTTAAAATAAAACTTTTGTGGCTAGAAAGTTTGTGAATTTGAAGCTTAAGGAAGGGAGATCCGTTACCGAGCATTTGAGTGAGTTCCAAGACTTGATGAATCAAATGGTTACAATAAAGCTGATAATTGATGATGAGCTTCAAGCTCCGTTATTTCTGAGTTCCTTACTTGATAGTTAGCAGAATTTGATGGTGTCACTTAGTAACTCTGCTCCAAATGATGTGTTACAACTAGCAATGGTCAAGGATAGCTTGTTCAATGAAGAAACAAGAAGAAAAAACATAGGCAAGGATAATGCACAGGCTCTTGTCATAAAGAACAAGAGAAGAAGTAAGATGAGAAATTCTAAGGGGCATGATAAACCCAGAATTCAGTTAGAATCGACAAGAAAATTCAAGTGTTTCAACTGTGACAAAGAAGGTCACATAAGAAGAAGTTGTAAGGCTTGGAAGAATAAATAGAAAGATTAGAAAAATCAAAATAAGGCAAAAGAACAAAATACCACTACTATCTCGACAATTGAAGATGTGATAATTTGTGTAGGAGAGGGTGAATGTTGCAATGTTTCACATCCTTATGTTGAATGGGTGATTGACTTAGCCTCTTCCTGTCATGTCACTCCAAGAAAGGAGCTCTTTACTTCATACAAAGCAGGAGACTTTGGCAGAGTAAAGATGGGCAATAACAGTTATGCTGACATTGTGGAAATTGGAGATATTTGTGTTGAATATGCACTTAAATATGATTTCTACTTATATTCTAGATAAAGAAAGTTATGGCAACTATTTTGGAGATGGTAAATGGAGACTCTCCAAAGGATTATTGGTGCTTACTAGAGGGAAGATTTATTGTACACTTTACAAGCCATAAGTAAAGGTGTGCAAATATGTTGTTAATGTAACTCAGGAAGATTCTATGCCTAACTTGTGGCATAGGCGACTGGCTCACAAGAGTGAAAAGGGGTTGCAAATTTTGTAAAGAAGTTTCTCATTCCTTTTGTTAAAGGTATGTCACTTAAACCTTGTAATTAGTGTTTATTTGGAAAACAACATAGAGTATCTTTTCGCATTCCCTCTACTAGAAAGCTCAATTTGTTAGATCTTGTTTATTCTAATGTATGTGTTCCCATTAATGTGGAGTCCTTAGGTGACAATAAGCATTTTGTTACTTTTATTGATGATGCTTCACGAAAGGTGTGGGTGTATTTTTTTGAAAACTAAAGACCAGGTATTTGAACACCTCAAGAAATTTCATGCCATGGTGGAAAGAGAGAAAGGGAAGCCTTTGAAGTGTCTCTGTGCTAACAATGAAGTTGAATATACGTCTAATGAGTTCAAAAGTTACTGCTTCAAGAAAGGTATTAGACATGAGAAGAAAGTTCCTAGTACCCCACAGCAAAATGATGTGGTAGAGAGGATGAACCACTCTATTGTTGAGAAGGTTAGATGTATGTTAAGAATGATTAATCTGTCTAAGTCATTCTGGTGTGAAATTGTTCAAACTGCATGCTATCTAATTAATCGATCTTTATTGGTTCCATGGGAGTTTGATATTCTAGAGAGAGTTTGGACTGGGAAAGATATTTTTTTACTCTCACTTAAAGGTATTTGGTGCAAAGCATTTGCACATGTGCCTAAGAAACAAAGATTGAAGATTGATAGCAAATCCACTCCTAGGATATTTGTTGGATATGGAGATGTAGAATTTGGCTACAAGTTATGGGATCCTGAGAAAAAGAAGATGATCAAAACTCGAGATGTGGTTTTTCATGAGAATGAAAATTTGGTACACCTTGAGAAAATTGAAAAGACAAAGGATGCTATTGTAGGTATTCCCAACCTTACACCTACCTCTTCTTCCTTCAATCATGCCACAAATAGGGAAGAGGTGCAAAATGAGAATCTTGTTGATGAACCAATAGCAGTTAATGGTGATGAGTTAGTAGGAGTTGATGGTGATGACGCTCAAGATATTAAAGATGTTGAACAGGGGGAGCAACTTGCTTCAGCCGAGATTGAAGAACCTCAAGTGAGAAGGTCTACTAGGGAGCATCGGCCATCGACTAGGTATCCCTCTTTTGAGTATATTTTGCTTATTGATGAGGGGGAGGTAGAATACTTTCAATAAGTAAAGTCTCATAAGAACAAGCAGAGCTAGATGAAGGCTATGCAAGAAGAGATGAATTCTTTGCACAAGAATAAGACTTATGAGTTGGTTAAACTTCCTAAAGGTAAGAAGGCACTGAGAAATAAGTAGGTGTTCGAGCTAAAGAAAGATAGTGAAAAGTTAGTGAAGTACAAAGCTCAATTGGTGGTCAAGGGTTTCAGTCAAAAACATGAGGTTGATTTTGATGAAATATTCTCTCCAATATTAAAATAAGTGTCATTTGAGTAGTTCTGGAATTAGTAGCTAGCTTGGATCTTGAGCTTGAGCAATTAGATGTGAAGTCTGCTTTTCTCCAAGGCGATTTGGAGGAAGAGATCTATAGGTACAGCCATAAGGATTTGAAGTGAAAGGAAAAGAACACATAGTGTGTAGATTGAAGAAGAGTTTGTATGGCTTGAAGCAAGCTCCAAGATAGTGGTACAAGAAGTTTGACTCATTCATGGTGGGTCACGGGTGCACAAAGACAAATGCAGATCATTGTGTGTATGTCAAAAAGTTTCCTGATGGTAAATTTCTTATTCTTCTATTATTTGTTGATTGTAGGGCAAGATGCTAGTATGATTGGTGATTTGAAGAAGTTTTTGTTCAAGGCCTTTGATACAAAAGACTTAGGTCCAACACAAAAAACTTTGGGCATGGAAATTACTCGTGATAGGAAAGCCAAGAAGTTATAGTTGTCACAAGAAAAATATGTTGAGTGGATACTTGAAAGGTTCAACATGAAACATGTCAAACTAGTCAATACACCTCTTGGTGGTCATTTCAAGCTAAGTAAGAAATCTTGATCGTCATCCATGAAAGAGAAAGAGAAATGGCATCAGTTCCTTATTCCTCTGCAATCGGAAGTTTGATGTATGCTATGGTTTGTACATGACCAAATATTACTCATGCAGTTGGTGTTGTCAGCAGCTTTATGGTTAATCCTAGTAAAGATCACTAGGAAGCAGTGAAATGGATCTTCAGATATTTGAGAGATAGCTCTAAGTCTTGCTTGAGTTTTAGTAGCTCTAAACCAGTTTTGGAGGGTTATACAGATGCAAATATGGCCGGTGACTTTAATGGTAGAAAATTTACTTCTGGGTATTTATTTACTCTTGCAAGGGGAGCTGTATCGTGGCATTCAAAATTGCAGAAGTGTGTTGCCTTATCTAAAACTGAGGTTGAGTATATTGCACGAATTGGGTTTGATGCAAGACAAGTATGTAGTTCATTGCGATAGTCAAAGTGCAATAGACTTAAAAGAATGCTACATTCCATTCTTGCTCAAAGCACATTGAAGTGAGATACCAACGGATAAGACTAGTTGCTGAAAAATGATTGATGCAACTGAGAAAGATTTATACTAAGAAGAATCTAGCTGGCATGTTGTCTAAGGTTGTGACCAAAGAGAGGCTTGAGCTTTGTGCTGAAATGGCCAACATGAATTCTAACTAAAGAGTTGGGATGAAGATCTCTTTCCTCAATGGGCTAGAGGGGGAGATTGTTGAGGTGCATAGCACCAAGAGTCCAGCACACTTAGACTTCTATTTCAAGGGGAAATAGGAAAACTTGACTACAAGGTTTAAGATTCCTAATTCACGTAATATTAGGAGTGTCAGGTGGCTTGAAAGCTTTTATATAAAGCTTGTGCGTGTGATTTCATGAGATTCAGAGAGATTCAGAGAGAGACTGAAGAGTGAAACACAGGTTTGAACACTACTAAAAGAAAAAGATAAGTGTTTTGTGCAGCACTGAGGGAAAAAAGAAAATGTGGTTTTTTTTTTTTTTTTTGCTTAAGACACACAATGAAGATAAATTGGGGGTTTTTATAGGACGATTATTTGGGTGCTACAACCACAAAAAGCTGAAGTATTTAGAGTAGAAGATCTTGCTACCAAGTTTTGTGGTGAGGTTGTATTTATTCCTAGAGATATTATTGTATTTTCTCAATTTATTTGAACTCAAATTTTGGGTATAACTTAAGTGTTGTAATCTCTATTTTATTATAGTAAATTGATCGGATTTGTCCTATGGTTTTTCCCTCTACACTGGAGGATCTTCCACGTAATTTCTTGGTGTTCTTGTTAGTTGATTTTTTTATCGCTTCCATAGATTTCTATTTTCTTTATTGTTTCGGTTATATTAATTTAATTCACACATAGACATGGATTCATCCCAACATCCGTGACATTGCTCAAGAAAGAATGTACAACATATACATGACTGCATCAAAAACTATTGCTTGGACGCTCATACCCTAACTTCGGCTAGCTGCTGCTTACATTTTTCTTATTTCTTTTTTTGGTGAACTGCAACTTTCATTAAAATCGAAAGGCATAACAATAATTTGTCCTACAAGCCTCCAAGATAGCAGTAAGTAAATTATTTAAATATTAAAACAGAAACTGACTTCAAGAGAAGAAGCTAATTTGGTTGCTCCAAGATAGCAATAGGTAGGTTATAATAGTTGATATGAGATATATTAGGATAATAGTATAGGGTCAAGCTCAATCTTATTTTGTGTGTAAGTCAACACACTTACTTGTAATACAAGTTTATTAACCATAGTTAGTTAGTTAGTTAGTTAGTTAGTGTATAGTTAGTCTAGGATTTAGCCTACTATATTTTATGTTTTTGTTTCCGCATATATTTTAGCATATTTAACGTGCATAAAATGTATTAATGCAATACTTTTGAAAGTCTTGGAATCGTTCGTATGAGGTTTATAAAAAAATATAAATAAACTTTTAATTTTTAATTTAAGCTCTCTTATGCAACCAGAAAATAACAAATTCAGACTTAAAAATCACTCTATTTGTTGATGGCAACAATGCTTTTATATTAGAATTACATAGTTAAATGATTAAATTTTTTATTGCTGAAAATATTATGTTTTTGAAAGAATAAATAATTTAACACTCTAAACAGAGTACTCTACCTTTCCCTAAACAAATAATTAATAAACAAAATTATTTTATTATTTTAGGTATATATATATATATATATATAAAAGAGAAATTTCACATTAAATAACAATGACCGAAACGAGTAATTAATATAATATATAATTTAACCCATACTCGTAGAATATTCCGTTCTCCCAACACGCTAATATCATATATGTTTGAGTTCAGCCCAATTTGTACCGTCTTATTACAGGAATTTTGACCGTTCACAACTGTCACAAACTCATGCATTTTTCTTTTTGGACACGTTTCGATTTTCTATACCTCACTTGTCTATTTCAGGGTTTTTCTCCGAAAGTCATCACCTCAAAACATTTTATAGATGATGCGCAGAATTTCAAAACTTCCACTCATTTCCCGATTGACACAGTACTCTTCATCCAATCAGCTTTATCCGTACGGTCTCGGAAAATATCTTCATTGTAGTCATCTTGATAGAATTGACTTAGTTAACGACCGCTGCCATATATGCATGCTTGCATACTACCCTTCAAATAGAGGGGCTAATTATTTCCCTTGCGTACTTTCTTTGAAATCTTAAAACGTTCACATTTGTTGTGCTATATAAAAGCTGTTCAGGTTTTGACTACTTCTGATCCACATGGGAAAATATTTTAATGAAGTTTCTGTGACACATTTTGGCACAAATGGTCTTTTACTATAATAATCATCCCAAGGAAAACAGTATATTGCCTTGCTTTAAAGCTATACCTATATATGGTTAGAAATAGAATAATGTGTTATGCCAACATATAATACATAAATTAGAGTTTCTGTTCATGAAGGAAAATGATGTTCACGAATAAAAACCTTGTGTTTTGTGAGTTTGATGGTGCATTTGAGGTAACAAAGATTTGGTGTTCTAGAAAAGCTATAGCTCCACGTTCTGTAATTCTTTCACATGGGAGAGGGAAATTTTTCACGTGTTTTCCTATACTGGGCATACTCGTGGTTCATGCCATTGCTCTCATCATCCGGGGTCGGGGCCATGCAAAAGCATGTACAGAATGAGAAGAAAATAATAATAATAATAATAATAATAATTGCCTTTGAGATATATAGTAAAATACATGTTTTTATTGAATAGTTTTAATGCAAGTTTACAACATTAAAGGCTCGTTTGGTACACAAGTTTAAACACATATTATCAGTTTTTAAACAACATTACACGTATTTTTATACATTTTTTCTCCACATGTATCTCCAAAAAAATTTAAAATTTTTGTTTAAATACACGTACTAAACATACCCTAAATTTCATAATTTTTTCTAACAACTTGTTGAGCAGGTAAACTTTAATTATTAATTAAGTCAACATGACTTTCATTGAGACAATCACTAACATATATAATTTTTAAAATTTATTTTCTTTAGACTTATTGACAAATTTTGTATTGTTTTATTTTTTAAGTTAGAAAACTTATTGATAAGTTTAACTCTAGGGTTTAAGCCTTATTTTTATAGGTTGGGTGATATATATATATATATATATATATATATATATGTTGAGAATATAACTCTACTTACAATCAAAAAGTTAGGAAACGTGAAGCCTGCTGATGCAAATAACAAAAAACTGAGACCGCAAACGATCAATATACAAACAAAAGAACTCATCTAGAGTACATTATTAAAGGAGTCGCTGCAGTTTTTTATTTATGACGACATACAAAAGAATTTAAAAGAATCATAGGTATATACCTCCCTATTCGGTAATTGTTAGAGGTACATACATGTTTGAAATTAAAACACCATAACGTGGATAGGGTACTTATTAAGCTACTATCAATTAAGTATATAGAATTTGAATTTTCTTCCATATTTGTATGGAAGGCTTCCCACGGAAGCCAATTCAAAACACCTGTGAGGCCTTGTCGTCAGTCCTTGAAACCCCCTGTAAATGCTTGCTTCACACTTACTAATCTACACTGCTTTACACAATATCCATATTTTTCAAAATAGGTATCCACATTTTAAAAAAAAAAGATTCCACATTATACCCTTGAAAACATTATTGGATTGTAATCAAAGCCCTAACTATCTAGTTAATAAAAGAAGTCATATTTAGTACATAAAACTCTTACTTTGGTGAGATTTGAAAGAGGTCATGATAATTAGCCTTACTCTTAAATTTTTTTTTTTTTTTTTTTTTTTGAGAGACTAATTTCCGGATTCGAATCCAAGACCTGTTGCCATCTGGCGGAAGGCACTTACTGTCTCACCAAGACTCCATGATAGAAACTTGATCGATCATGGATTGGAGGAGAACAATGGAAGAAGAGCTAGAAAAGAAGGCCAGGGAGGAGAGGGAAAAGGGGTGGGGTAAGGAAAGGGAAGTATCAGTGCGGAAATGGCAATTGAAAACGTGGCTGTATGAGTCCAGTTTTGACTAGAGCAGAGCACAACCGTTTAGGTAGGGCCGAGTGATTCCACTTCTTTTGTCTCTACTACAAAAAAAGGGAGCTATAGCTGCGTTTTTTTTAGCCACATTTACAAAAATGCGGCTATAGCTAAGCAAGAAACACTGCTAATGTGCACATTTTCATTTTCGCCAATGCTGTGTCTGACTGTCTGTGTCTGAGTTTGACTCAATATTGTTCATTTATAAAAACTCAATAATAATCATATTGTGAATCAAATCATAGTCAATTTGTATTGGTGCGAGGTTCTGTTGATGTATGACCTTGTTGGACCCATGGGTTCTTTTGGGGTTTCAAATCCAAAACTCGCACTGAACCGTGGATGATCAGTGGCTACCATTGCACATTTGAGCCTACAAAACAAAATCCAAAGCCTGAGAGAGAATGAATATAAAGAGGAGCACTGACTTAATTTGTATTTAGCTGCAACACTAAAAATAGCACTAATTCAGCAGTAAAACTCCTAGTCAAATTAAAATTTATTTTGAGTATAGAAGAGGGAGAGTTGTCAAATTTGTGGTGCATAAACTGACAAAAGTGACCCAGTTTGATCAACTTGTAAAATCACTATAGATAATGAGTGTAGTGAAGAGAGTTTTGATTTTTTTTTTTTTCTCTTTGTTCTTGTAAAGGAACTAATGGGTGATGCAATCATCTAGTACTTAAGTGTTATATGGGCTATTTTTGTTGTGTGTATGTCAGTTGTTTAAAACGGTCATTGTCTTCCGCATTTAAATAATGTAAACAAACCTATTCAAATTGATCAGAAGAAAAGGGAATAAAGTGATGCGTAAGATTTCAATTTCTTTGGGTGGTTGTGAACCCGTCATTAACCCAAGGTTCAGACTTGTTCTTCACTAAAAATATCAACCCCGATTAGTTATCCCCCATTTGGTCTTTGATTCTAAAAGGATTCATCAATCAAGTTGTTTCACTGTTGAACAAAGTAATAATAGAGGTTCCAAAGTTGGTGATTGAGGGAACCAATTATGAACTCAATTTTGCACCTACTTTTTCAGAAGTTAACATGGCCAATAAGCTGCTAAATTGTACTTATATCAAAAGCACAAAACCCAACTTAGGCCGACAACAACTCAAGAGCAATTGGCTCATTATTTTGAGGACTATAATACAAATCATGTTGCTTTTTCCTGGATGATCAGTTTTTATGACAGATTACCTAGCTTTGAGTGTTTCGACCATTTCTTTCTTGCATGCTTGGTTGCTTAAGGAAATGGTGTGAAAACAACACTACGATGAGGACCGAATTCTCTTCCAAGCCGGTTGTTAGGAAAATATAATTCTTTCAACCCACTACATGACAACCAACTATATGACAACTTAAATGAATATATGTGCATATTGTTAATCACATGATTTTTTTAAAATAATGATGTGGCCATTTTAAATAATTTATTGAATCATGTTATGATTTGTCACGTAACAGGTTAATGAAGAAGAGTTTTCAAACTTGATTTAAATGAAAACTTTGTCCATCTAGTAAAAGTATGAAAAGTGAGGAAAAAAAGAAGTCAAAATGATGGTAAAAAGATAAAGACAAAATTTAAAAGAAGGTTGATTGAGGATGAATGGAAAAGTAGAGAAACAATAATGCATATTGATGACATATGTTATATTGTAATGTTGAATTGTTTTTAATGACCTAGAAGATTGGTGTTGAATTGTTTTTAATGACCTAGAAGGTTGGTGTTGAATTTTTTTTTTAACGACCTTAAATTGTTTTTTAATGACCTAGAAGGGTGATCTTATCCTATTACCTACGTATGATATTTAGTCATCTTCTCCTTTTATTCGGGAAAACGATAGGCTATTCAAAATACATATGTATGACATTTTGTTCCATCCTTTTCCTCTCATTTTGGGAAAATTGAAAATGGTTAGCTAGATAGAAAATACTCATTACCAAATCTGAGATAATTACAATTCATCTTCCATTTATTTTCCAACTACTTCAATTCTTTCACTACCAAACCTAAACATGCTTGTTCAATTATGTTAGGTTCATTTTTTTTATGTAATTGGTATATCCTATGACAAAACGCAATTTACTTATTTATTATTTGTCATTGTTTTTCACATGGTGTGCATAACATATTTGTTAAGTGCTTTCAAGAAAGACAAGTATGAAGCCATTCAAAACAATCAATCCTAGTTTGTGCTATGGTTTCTCAAGACTGATTGTTTTTAAATAGGCTAGTGTATTTGAATATGAGTTCATTCATTGTATTCGGGTTATTATTGTATTGGGCTTACTTTTGTACTTTAGTTTTTGTCATGGATCGACAAAGGGAGAGATTAGTAGGGTCATGTGTTTTTGTATTGTCAACCATGCCAAATTATGTGTCTTTTATTGAATTTTGATGTATCTTAAAATTGTAATTGAAGACACAAAGTTTGCTCAAGAAAAAGCACATTTTCAGCATGTAGCTCAATAGAAGCTAGAAACTTACTGTCTCCTCGATAGAAGCTCAATGGCAGCTTGATCTATCAAGATTGTTCTCGATAGCAACGTGATTTATTGAGTTTCGCGGATCAGCAAAAATCAACAATGCGAAAAAGCCCATAATTTATTCATTTGAAACCCGAATTGAGATCCGTTTGAACCGGTATATAAAGGACATCATAAGCCATCTATTAGAAGGTTTTTTAGGGCGAGAAATACTCTATTTATGCAGCTAAGGTTTTGTAACCAAGTTTTCTTTATTTCACCAAACCAAAGAGTTTCAAAGTAGATTTGAAGATTCCATTAGTGAAGAAGCTAAAGTCATGGCAGCCACCATAGACTTACTACTGTGAGGAAAACCTTCAAGAGGTTCTTGAAATCAGTTGCAGGTTTCAATTGTAATTGTGGGTGGAGCATTCATATATTGAAGAGTTCAGAGGTTCTGAAGCGGTAGAAGATTTTTGCTGTAAATTCATCTACTGAGATTGTAGAGTTTAGGAATAAAGGTTTTATATTAGAACAAAAACTTCTCTTTATTATAGTGGATTGCTTTTTGAGAAGGTTTCCCCCCAAGTTTTTTTTTTTTACTGTGAAACTAGTTTGTTTCATTAATTAGTTTTCTTGAGTTATCATATCTTGACTTATTTACTATTCCACTATGTATGATTTTGACTTGATATTGATGTTTGTTTATTTGAACAAGGTTTATTCATAATAGATCTAATTAATAACTTGTGTATAAAACTTATTAATTCTATCAACTGTGGTCTAAATTTTTCAACAAATTATATCTCATTTTTCATTTATTCCAATTTTTTTACATCAAAATGTGCTTTAGGGGTGTGGGGAGTTTTATTAAAATCTCAAAGATGACAATGAGCCAAAGGACAAAAATCTCTTATTTCACTTTAATATTCTATTTTATGTTTTACTAATTATAATATGTCATGTGTTGAATTTTATTTTTCTTTAAACTTTAGTTAGCTTAGAAAGCAAAAGTGTAACGGAAGCATATACGTTGGTTGTTGCAACAAGTGATTTTTAGACAAAAAAATCTAGTATCCCACATAAATGCACACCTTTTGCTACAACTCTTCCACATAGTTTACTATGAGTATGGAAAAAAAAAAAAAAAAAAAAAAGTAAATGCATGTAAAAGTGGAGGAAGTATATATATCTCTTACATGAGAGTAAGATGGAAAACGCATGCATACATAATATGATACATTTTTCCATAAAAATGATGAACAATTAGTCACAATCTTGCACATAGGAGAGTTACGGAAAAAATTGTGAATCCATTTGTAACATTAATGGAAGTAGAACTCACTACCATAGGTTTGAAAACTTTTCCTCGTGCGTTTGATGGAAAGAATTATTTGAATGACTATGAGGCTATGTGAGCAACTTTCTTTTGTAGAAAAGACACTGTCGATCAGATGCACGCGCACTAGTCCAACAAGTAATCTAAGCACTAGTGCAGCACTTCGCAAAACAATCATAACTTTTTTCCCCACGTCAGTGTTTCGTGTTTTTGACCAAATAATAAAGTTACCATGTTTTTCTTCACGAAGACAGCAATATCTATCTCAAATGTGCGCCACAAATTGCTGTACTTTTTGTAGTACCAATGACACACCGGCACCACGATTGAGACTAATGGTGTGGCATGAAATAAATGCTTTAAAAAATTTTCATAATTAAACCCAAAAGGCAAAGCCACAAAGGCCCACGAGCAATTCGAGTTTGATTCTTCTGTTCCACTTCGGACAAATCTGATAAGAGAGCAACCCTATTGTCGTCTACTCGTCTTTGATCATATCACAACACTTATGAAGGAAATTTTAGCACGCTTCTAACTCCTAATGCCATAAAGTGCGTATATACCTTAACAAAAACTTTTTCACTAGAAGAAATAATAAATAAATGAAAATTGTGATTTATATTTAACACATTGGGTTCAAATGGTAGTGTAGTGATAATAGGTAGCATCTTTTATGGTATCTAATGTTTGTGGTTTAAACCTACCTACTTTTTCTTCACTATCTACCTATCAAATATATATATATATATATATATATATATTTATATAAAATGTTATGTAACACATTGTACTTAAATCATGACACATATGAATTCAGTCATGTGGATAATTTAATCAAATATCATAGTTTCATCTCAAGATAAAAAGCGCCGCAATTTCATCTCAAAGTAAAAAGCACCGCAAACAGAAAGTTCTCAAAATTCTCAAGAGAAAGTGTCCACCAACCCCACCAACCGCTATCTAGTTTCTAGGGCTAGCGCAAGGCTTAAGGGCCTGTTTGGATTTCATATTTTTCATCACCCATTACCCTGTTTTCATCACCCATGACTCAAAACTGGTGGATCCCACTGGGAAGAAGTCAGTTTGATATTGCTTTCAAGTTTTGTTTCCATCATTCAATTCTCTGATTTTTTAGTAATGAGTTAACAAAACTAATAACAACTTTTGGGTGTTTTCCAGTTATGGAAACTGAGTTATGATGACATTTTTGTAATTTTGCTCAACTAATGGGCCCCACGTTTTGTGTGTTGTCAAATCCATGCCCACTTGACTTCCCAGCTCTCTCCTCTCTCATCATACCAGACTTCTTTTTTCTTTGTTCTTTGATTTTCTGTGCTCTTCATCATCACCTCGTTGTCGTCTTCTTCTTCTTCTTCTTCTTCTTCTTCTTCTTTTCTTTCATGCTGGGTCTGGGCTTGGTTTCTCTATTCTCTTCTTCTTCTTCTTCTTCTTTTCTTTCCTTTTCACATTGGGTTTCTGGGATTGGTTTCTTTTTTTCTTTTTTTCTTTCTTTCTTTCTTTTTTTATAGGCTTGGTGAATGGATGAAGAGGGAGGCAATGAACAGTGCTTGAGAGCAATTTGAGTTATGTGAGTTTAGGTACTGGGGGTTGAAGGGAAAAAAATAAGAAATAAGACAATCAAGGTTCGATGAATGGATGAAGAGGGAGGCGATGAATGGTGCTTGAGAGCAATTTGGGTTCGGTGAGTTTGGGTATTCGGGGGTTGAAGGAAAAAAAAAAAAAAAAAAAAGAAATAAAAGCTGCACCAAGTCAATTAGTGGGTCTCACAAAAAGTAAATTTTTTTTGAGTTATCAGAAGTTGGAAACAAGTGCCAAACATTCCACCTTAGGAAGTTGTGGTATGTTCAATAATAAGTGATGAACTATAGAGTGACGAGTGATAATATTTGAGTGATGAGTGAGCATTTTTTTTTCACCCAAACAGCCCCTAAGCCACTTAGGCCATGATGTAAGCCTCCTAAGAAAGAAAGGACCCTAAAAGAGGGAATAAGTAATTTTTTTTTAATTAAAAAAATGTGACTTGTAAATTTTTTTTTCCACCACTTTTAAGGAGGTCCAAAAAATTAAATGATGTTAGAAATACCACAAATTTTATTACATAGATCTTACAAATTGTTGTGTCACTAATCATACCAAGTAATTCAAATATTTATGTATTATCTTTTAGTTGCTGAAGTACCACCAATCTCATTTTTTCTTTACATCAATTTGTAGGTTTTTTGTAGTAAAAATTATATTAACTTTAGTATTTTTCCACACAAAAAAATTATAAATTAATAGAAATCCAAACAAACCACTAAGTTAATGAAAATGCTGAAATTACAACAAGTTTTACTGCCAAAAAAAAAAGCTTACAAAATGATTTAGCAATGATATGATTTGTGCCACTTAAATAATATATGAATGTCATAATCATTTTTTTGTTCTTCTAATTAGTGATATATTAATTTTTAAGGCCTATGTAATAAAATTTGTAATATCTCTAGTATCGCTCAAGAGAATTAGTCATATTAAACCTTAAGAATAATGAATTTTATATAGAAATAATAATTGTGGGGGCAGAGATGTCCGGATGGCTGTATGGGCCTTAGGTCTAGCCCGAGGACACTATTCGGCCCAAGAAGCCACGAAAAGAGAGGAGGTTATTAAAAACCCAAAGGCCCATAGGCCCATCGGTCAGATCACTGCATACGTGGCAGTGTCCGAGGATAACATGACCTCGAACAGCAAGGGCTAGAGCTGAGGAACGAGACTTAATGCCAACGGATGAACTTCCGAAGCCTAGTGAGTCATCCAGCGCCTCAATGGGACGCCGAGGAAGGGGAACAAGCAGGACGTGTCCTGCACGAAGTTACTGCCTCCGCATTAAAGGCTTCCACCTACCCGCCTGGCCGCATTAATGAGGAGATGACTTCTGAAGGGACGGCGGTCAGCTTTATAGTCTTGGGGAGCGTTTTCAGGGACAAGACGGATGGTAACCAGAGAAGGGGAGTATAAATAGAACAGGAGATGCCACAAGAAGGGGATCCGGAACTTCTCAAAAGGAAGAGAAAGAAGACTCTCTCTCTACCTTGAAGGCAGGGGAGGAAAGGCCTAGACAGAGGCTCTCGGCCCACATCCGAGGAGAGGCGGAGGCGTTTCCTCAACTCCCTGCACGTCAGTGATGAGTTTCACCCTTACTCCATAGCTTTTCAGAACCCCAAGAGGTCAAAGCTTTAAGCCCATTCTCTACAAATTCTATTGTAAAGGCCACTTGGGTCGGCCCAGTCACGTATTAGGGCCCAAGGCCAATTTTGTGCCCTTACAATTGGCGCCGTCTGTGGGAAGCCTAGACCAAAGGGACTGGAAGTGTCATGGAAGCCTCAGGTTCACGTCGTGCGGAGTCTAGGGGGTCCCAACGCGAGGACCAATTTGCACGGTTGGAGCGGGAGGAAGAATGCGAAGCCAGCGTGCACACTGAACATACGCGCGGGAGGAGCCATGCACGCGATGGAAGTAGATCCTCCCGCGAAAAAAGCGTCAAGACCCTGCAAAGGGAGGTTGACCATTTGAGGAAAAAACTGCGCAGGAAGAAACGAAGGCGCACACCATCCCCCTCAGATCAGTCCGTAGCGGATTCTAGCAGTTGCTCCAAAGGTTCCAGGTCAAGGACCCCCCCTTGCAAGTCCTCTTCACAGGAGGGCGAACACCGTCGCCAGCCTAAGGATAAGAGGGCGTCCTCTAGAGGCCTGGCCAACAACGCACTGAGTAAGGCACTCCGCCAGATTTCCGATTCACCCTTCACTCGGAGAATTGAGAAGGGAAAACTTCCGAGGCGGTTCACTCAGCCAGCCTTCACAGTTTACAACGGGAGAACAAACCCAGTGGAGCATGTGAGCCACTTCAGCCAGAGGATGGCGGTGCACTCGAAGAATGAGACCCTGATGTGCAAGGTCTTCCCTTCCAGCCTAGGACCCGTCGCGATGAGATGGTTTAACAGCCTAAAGGCAGGCTCTGTCAACTCCTTCGAGGAGCTCACCAGGGCATTCGGCTCGAGGTTCATCACGTGCAGCAGGATCCCTCGATCAATAGATTCACTGTTGTCCATGGCTATGAGAGAGGGAGAGACCCTCAGAGCCTATACCGACAGATATTGGGAGATGTACAATGAGATCGATGGAGACTTCGACGAGGTAGCCATAAGTACCTTTAAGGTCGGCCTTCCAAATGAGCATGACCTGAGGAAATCACTGACAAGGAAGCCTGTCAAGAGCGTACGTCAGCTCATGGACCGCATTGATGAGTACACGCGGGTGGAGGAGGACCAATTACAGGTGAAAGCTAGGACGAAGGTTATCCCTCAGGAGAGGAGGGATTTTAGGTCGGACAGATACAACAACGGCAGGCAGAGGAGAGACTTTGTTGGGCAACATCATCGGGCGCCAGCGCAAGTGGTCGGCGTTGTCTTCCGCGAACCCATACAACGAGTGTTTGAGAAAATCCGTCACGAGCCCTATTTTAGGTGGCCTAGTAAGATGATAGGTGATCCCACGAAGTGGAACCAAAACCTCCACTGCCAGTACCATCAAGAGCACGGCCATACAACAGAGAACTGCAAGAGCCTGCGGTACTACCTAGAACAGCTGGCGAATGAGGGAAAGTTAAGACAGTACGTGCACGACCAGGAGAGGAGGAGAGAGCACCCTGGGCCGACAGGCCAAGGCCACCATACCCCAAGGCCTCCTCTAGGAACCATCAACGTCATCCTAGCTGCTTCTGGAAGGACTGGCTCACGCCCTTCTAGGGCGATGAACGTGGCGCGGACCCACACTAGGGACACAGGCTCCGAGACGAAGAAGATTAAGGGCAATGAGCCATCCGCACTGGTCTTCTCGGAGGCGGACAAGGAAGGGACCATCCAACCCCACGACGACGAACTGGTCATAATGCTAAGGATTGGGGGTTACGATGTAAAAAGGGTAATGGTGGACCAAGGAAGTGGCGCGGACATCATGTATCCCGACCTGTACAAGGGCCTGAACCTGAGGGAAGAGGACCTCTCGGCGTACAACTCGCCACTCATAAGCTTTGAGGGAAAGGAAGTGGTCCCCAAAGGGCAGATCAGGTTGCCTGTGCAGTCAGGCCCGGCAGTAGTTGAAGTGGACTTCATTGTGGTGGACGCCTACTCCCCTTACACAGCCATCGTGGGCAGACCTTGGCTGCACGCCCTAGGGGCCGTGTCCTCCACCCTCCACTCTAAGGTGAAGTTCCCTTTCGCCGGACAAGTCGAGGAAATCATTGGGAGCCAGTCCGCAGCGAGACAATGCCTGACAGCTGCAGTTTTACGTAGACTAGACCCGGGACCCTCGGCTCTGCCTGCTCCGACCTCATAGCAATTAGCCTCTTCTACCGCCGCTGGAAGAGCAGTGGCAGGGGAGCCCGCGTGGGAAGGGTTAGACAGGGTCTTCGTGGACAAGGACCCAGAGAGATTCTTCCAAATTGGGGCTCAGTTGCCGACCGAAGAAAGGGAAGAGTTGGTCGCGTTCTTAAGAGGGAACCTTGATGTGTTTGCATGGGACGAGCATGAGATGCCTGGAATCGACCCAAACTTCATATGTCACCACCTAAACGTTAACCCGGCGGCAGTACCGAAGAAGCAACCTCCTCGGCGCTCTTCCATGGAGCACTCCGAGGCCGTCAAGGAAGAAGTCATCAAGCTCAAGAGGGCCGGGGCTATCAAGGAAGTGTTCTACCCCGAATGGTTAGCGCACACAGTCGTGGTGAAAAAGAAAAACAGCAAGCGGAGTGTGTGCGTGGACTTCACGGACCTCAACAAGGCTTGTCCCAAGGACCCTTTCTCGATGCCATGCATAGATCAACTGGTAGATGCGACGGTCGGCCACCCTCGCATGAGTTTCCTGGACGCCTTTCAGGGGTACCACCAGATACCTTTGGCCCCAGAAGACCAGGAGAAAACCGCCTTCGTGACCCCCACCGGCAACTACCATTACAAGGTGATGCCCTTCGGTCTGAAAAACGCAGGGGCTACCTACCATAGGATGATGACTCGGATGTTCAAGGCACAACTTAAAAAAACTGTCGAGGTATATGTAGACGACATGGTTGTAAAGAGCAAGACCGCCTCGGACCATGTGGCCGACCTGGATAGCACGTTCCAGACCTTGCGGAAACATAAGTTGCGGCTGAACGCCTCCAAATGCTCCTTCGGAGTGGGATCCGGTAAGTTCCTGGGCTACATGCTTACCCACAGGGGTATTGAGGCCAACCCTGAGCAGATCTCCGCAATTTGTAACCTGCAACCCCCTCGAAACCCGAAGGAGGTCCAAAAGCTGGCCGGGATGACCGCAACCCTCAGTAGGTTCATCTCCCAATCTGCGGACAGATGCTGACCTTTCTTCCAGCTGTTGAACAAATGGAAGGGGTTTGAATGGACCAAAGAGTGATCCTTGGCCTTCGAGCAGCTGAAGGAATACCTATCTCGACCACCGATTATGTCCCGCCCCGACCCGGATGAGGTCGTTTTTTCATACCTGGCAGTGGCTACCCACGCAGTAAGCCTAGTTCTAATATGAGACGACGATGGTATACAGAGACCGGTCTATTACGTAAGCAAGTCTCTACAGGAAGCCGAGATCCGTTATTTGCCATTGGAGAAGGCGGTTCTGGCCATAGTACACGCGACACGACGGCTCCCGCACTATTTTCAATCTTATACAGTCGTCGTCCTGACCCAACTCCCGCTGAAGTCCGTGCTACAGAGTGCCAACTATTCCAACAGAATCGCCAAGTGGGGAACGTTCTTGGGGGCCTTCGACATCAAGTACCTACCACGAACATCTGTGAAGGGACAAGTCCTGGCCGACCTTGTGGCGGAGTTCACTGAGCCATCCCTGGAGGAAGGCCTAGGGGAATGCAGCTTGGGAGGAAAACGAGTTGGCCTAGTCTCGACAGAAAAGCCTCCGGAGTAGGAAGTTTACGTAGACGGAGCCTCCAACCAGAGAGGTTCGGGCGCTGGGATAGTCTTGATATCTCCGGATGGGGTCGTAATCGAAAAATCTCTAAGGATGACATTCTCGACTACCAATAATGAGGCCGAGTACGAAGCTTTGCTGGTGGGGATGGACATGGTTCAGAGGATGGGGGGAAAGGCGGTGCGGGCATACTCAGACTCGCAGCTGGTGGTCGGTCAAATGGAAGGGAAGTTGAAGGCCAGGGAACCGAGAATGCGTGAGTATTTAGCCTGTGCCAAGCTCCTGCGGGCCAAGTTTGAATCCTTCACGCTATCGCATGTCTCCAGAAGCGGAAACACCCACGCGGATTCGTTGGCCACGCTTGCAACTTCTTCGGCGCAAGGCCTTCCTCGGGTCATTCTTGTTGAAGACCTGGCTAGGCCAACCAGCCTGGGTTGTCAGGCCGTCCAGGTCCAACAAGTTAGAGCGGAACCCAGTTGGATGGACCCCTTAGCGTCCTTCCTTAAACACGACACGCTCCCGGAAGAGAAGTCCGAGGCCGACAAGATCCGCAGAAAAGCTCCTCGGTTTTGGCTGTCTGAGTACGAGAAGCTCTATAAACGCTCGTTTTCAGGTCCCTACCTACTGTGTGTGCACCCAGAAAGGACAGAACAGCTTTTGGAGGAATTGCATGAGGGGATTTGCGGTAGCCACACCGGCGGGAGATCACTGGTCCACAGGGCCCTCACGCAGGGGTACTAGTGGCCGAATATGCAAAGAGAGGCGTAGGAGAACGCGAGGAAATGTGACCAATGTCAGAGGTATGCACCCAATATCCACCAGCCAGGCGGTGTTCTTAATCCATTGGTCAGCCCTTGGCCGTTTGCGCAGTGGGGCTTGGACATAGTGGGACCATTTCCAAGGGCGGCAGGTAACAAGCGATGGCTACTCGTCGGAACAGATTACTTCACTAAGTGGGTGGAGGCCGAACCACTCTCGAATATCTGGGACGTGGATGCGAAGAGATTTGTTTGGAGAAGCATCATCACCAGATTCGGGATCCCGCGCACCCTCATCTTGGACAACGGGCTGTAGTTCGACAATAAGGCCTTTAGAAAGTATTGTGGGGACTTCGACATCACGAACAGGTACTCCACTCTAGCCTACCCGCAGGGAAACGGCCAGGCTGAGGCGACCAACAAGTCGATCGTCAACGAACTCAAGAAAAGATTAGATGACGCGAAGGGCAGGTGGGTGGACGAAGTACCACACGTGTTGTGGACTTACCGAACCACGCCACGGAGGTCCACAGGGGAGACCCCCTTCGCGATGACGTACGGCGCCAAGGCCGTAATACCTGTAGAAATGGGGTTCCCAATGATGAGGGCGCAGTCTTTCGCCCCGGACGCTAATGACAGTATGCTGCTGAAGGAGCTGGACTTGGTGGAAGAAAGAAGGGAAAACGCTATGGTCCGACTAGCTTGCTACCAACAGAAGCTCAAGCAGGGGTATGACTCTCGCATACGATCCAGGCCTCTCGCCCCGGGAGACCTTATGCTGAAAAAGGTCGTCTGGACAGCAAAGGACCCATCGTGGGGGAAGTTGGGGCCGAATTGGGAAGGACCCTACCGGATAACCTCAGTGGCCGGTGTGGGGGCATATTATCTAGCCGACCTGGATAACAAGCATGTGAAGCGACCTTTCAATGTAAATAATCTCCGAAGGTATTACTACTAATGAAAGGCGTGTCCACCATGTATTCAGATATTATTTTATCGTGTTAGTTGTCAAATACCGTCATCTCTATCAGTACAATTTATTCTTTTAAGTGTTAAATGTCAACTGGGGCTAAGCCAGGTCCTCAGACCTTCTGCCTTAGGAAAATTTTAACACAAACTCCACGCTTAATTTACATGTTAATGTCAATCTTGGCTAAGTCAGGTCCTCGGACCTTCTGCCTTGAGAAAATTTAACATACAATTTATTCTTTTGAGTGTTAAATGTCAACTGGGGCTAAGCCAGGTCCTCAGACCTTCTGCCTTAGGAAAATTTTAACACAAACTCCACGCTTAATTTACATGTTAATGTCAATCTTGGCTAAGTCAGGTCCTCGGACCTTCTGCCTTGAGAAAATTTAACATACAATTTATTCTTTTAAGTGTTAAATGTCAACTGGGGCTAAGCCAGGCCCTCAGACCTTCTGCCTTAGGAAAATTTTAACACAAACTCCACGCTTAATTTACATGTTAATGTCAATCTTGGCTAAGTCAGGTCCTCGGACCTTCTGCCTTGAGAAAATTTAACATACAATTTATTCTTTTAAGTGTTAAATGTCAACTGGGGCTAAGCCAGGTCCTTAGACCTTCTGCCTTAGGAAAATTTTAACACAAACTCCACGCTTAATTTACATGTTAATGTCAATCTTGGCTAAGTCAGGTCCTCGGACCTTCTGCCTTGAGAAAATTTAACATACAATTCATTCTTTTAAGTGTTAAATGTCAACTGGGGCTAAGCCAAGTCCTCAGACCTTCTACCTTAGGAAAATTTTAACACAAACTCCACGTTTAATTTACATGTCAATATCAATCTTGGCTAAGTCAGGTCCTCGGACCTTCTGCCTTGAGAAAATTTAATGTACAACCTATTCTTTTTAAGTGTTAAGTCACACGTTAATGCCCACCTTGGCAGAGCAGGGTTCTCGGACCTTCTGCCTTGGGAAAGTTTGACACGGATCAATTTTCGTTGGGTGTTAATGTTAATTTTATTCGCTAAGTGCTGGTGCCAATTTTATCCAGCTTTGGTCAAGCCACGACGAGGATCAATTCTTATTTAAGTGCCAGTATCATGTTTGTTCTCTTTGAAAGTGAATGCTTCCCTAGGCCACGACAAAGTCTCAATCAATGTTACTTTTAACTAAGTCTTAGGTGCTTGGGTCAAGCCTTTCGTATGTTATGAAGCAGGAGAAAACGTAACGCAATTCTCACATATGAAACGGCTATTAACAAAGGAACCATAAGTGAAAGACAGTACACGTTCATAGCACAATTATCACAAGTGAAATGCTAAAGTCTTTGCATTAAAATTCTAAATAAGGAATGTACTACAAGGCTTGGCAAAAATAAACGAAAAACAGAAACAAGAGCTCCTACTGAAAAACAAAAGGGGCTTAGCAACTCAAGTCTTGGTCGTCGGAGGGAGATCATCCTTGGGCGCTTCGCTATCCAGTACAACTTGGTCCTCTGCTCTTTTGGCATCCGGTGGAGGGTTGCCCTGGCCGCCTTGGCTCTCGTCGGCTCTCTCTCCCGGAGGAACGGCCTGGACGGGGTCCGAAGAGGCAGAGGGAAGGGCAGGGACCACGGGAGAGGTGAGCGCGGCCGTGGCGGGAGGAGCATCGAATTCGCGGATATCCGGTGGATACCACACGTTTTCGATCCTCCTCAATTCGGAGGAAGAAGCGGCACCCGCCGCATTAAGGGCTTCGGACCAGACCTGACGGCAGTATTCCTTGCACAGGTCCGCCAGCTCCTAGACGAGGCGGGTCTCCGTCTCTACGACCCCCTTTTGGAAGGAGGCCGCCACGGCTGCGTCCGCCGCATCTTTGGTAGTCCGGGCCTCTTCCTTAGCCTTAGCCAGCTCCTCTTTCAGAGCTGCGTTCTCCTCATTCGCCTTAGTGAGACCCTCCTTGCAGCCCCGCAGCTCTGTCCGCTGAGCCTCGGCTTGAGCAGTGACGTTCTTCAAGCCGGCCTCGGCACTCCTCTTCGCCTGCTCTTCGGCCGTCAGCCTCTGGCCCAACTTGATGTTCTCGGCCTCTGCCTGGCAGAGGGCCTTCTCAGTCTCGACTCGGACAGTGAGTTCAGCAGAGGCCTTCTTCCTAGCGTCCTCGACCCACCTCTCGGCTACGGCGACCTCCTGGATAGCCTGCATGCACACAAACAGCGTAAGTGGGGCAAAACCCGCGCTCGAGACTAGTGCAAGTAAGTTAGAGCTGATCGAAGCTTACCAAGCCCAAGTCCCTCTTCAGAGAGAGGAACAGCTGCGGCTGCGGTAGCTGCTCAAGGGCCTCCATGTCCTTAGGAAGCAGCAGGGGTCTTTCCAGGGCCTCGGCAATGTGCATGGAGTGCCCTTTCTGATACTCCCTTATGCTGGCCCTTTCTGGGATGGGGGCCCCATCCACCAACAACGGCAGGGACCAAAGGGCCTGGCCTCGGCGCACCTCGGCAGACGGTTGGCTCTCCCCACTCTCCACTGAGTGGGCCCGCGCCCTGCCCTTGGCGGCCCTTTGGTGCTGTTGTTGCTGCTGTTCTTGTTGTTGTTGCTGGTGTTGCAGCTGCTTAAGTTTCTTTTGGCGAGCCTCCTCGGCCTCGTCATCTTCTTTCTTCCTCTTCTTCTTGAGGTCAGCGGCGTGAACCTTGGGGTCGGCCGGAGGAGGAGGAGGAGGGGGAAGTTGGGGGGGGATGTGAGACCCGGTGGCGCCCTTCTTGGCCACCTGTGCTCCTCGCGCACCCATGAGGGACCGCAGGCTGTTCATATCTTCCTCCTCGGTGCTGCTGTCGACCTTGGAGATTATCAAGCCTTTGATGCCCGAGCCCTGGGTGGCCTCGTCGTCCGAGACTTCAACGACGCCGCCTTCCTCCTCGGCAGCACCTTTTGGCGGTCGAACTGAGACTGGGACTGCGCGCACGGGAGGATTGTACAAAATCACTGCAGGGTCGTCGGGGAGGTCGCGTGGGGCAAGGAAATAAGGCTTTGTGACGTCTATTCGCCTCCGCCGTTTGTCACAAGCAAGGATAGCGTCGTCAACCTCCCCAAATACGGTGGTTAGCGACTCGTACCCCAAGATTAGATGGGCAGCCCTCACTTGTAGGTCCTCGTGCACGAATACCTCGGACCTTAGTACCCTGTTTAGGTCTTGCACGTTGACTTCTGCAAGGCTGGGGGAAACGTGCTGCTTGTCTGCGAAAGGAGAAATTACAGTTAGGCTTGGCAACAAAAAGAAAAAACAGGCAATGAGGATAACAAACGGCAAATTCCCAAAAATGAAGGTAAAGGAACCAAAGCGTGAACAAAGGCCCAAAACCTAAGGCAATCACACCTGGTCTCCCCTCTTGAACGGGGCAATGGATCCGGTCGTGCCATCTCCCGGATGCGACGACGTAGTCATCCTTCATCCCTTTGTTGGACTTAGGGAGACACGATACGAGCCTAACGATGCTCGACCGGGACTTGAGGTAGTACCCTTTGGACGTGAGCGGGTGGCACTCGTACATATAGACCACGTCCCGCCACGTGAGGTTCAGACCCATCTGCTCATTTAGAGCGTCTACACTCCCTAGGACCCTAAACATATTGGGCGTGCATTGATCGGGACACAGCCGGTGGTTGCGAAGGTATTCCCTGGTGACAGGACCCATGGGGAGGGCCATGCCGCCCTCCAGGAAGGCGATGATGGGAATGACCACCTGCCCGTTCCCCCTGGAGTCAGCCAGCGCCTCAGGCGGGCAATATTTAAGTTCCACTTCCGGGGGGATGTGGAACTTGGCTCGGAATCCTTCCATACCGGATTCGGAGTCGACCAGACACTTAAATCTACCCATAATGGCCCAGACTAAGGAGTGAACCTAGAAGGTGAAAGGGAAATTTGACAGCCGAGGAGAAAAAGGCTAAGATGACGAGAACTTACGGAGAGAGAAGGACACGACTTTGAGAATGCTTCAGTAGATGAAATGAAAGTGTACGTTTCCAGGAGCGCGATTATCTTTTTTGGGAGTGAAAAGTTGGATACGCGACTTCCCAAACGCTTAGGGATCTTTGAGAAGCAAACATTTATGAGGCCTACCCCGCACGAACTTTCAGAAAGAATCACAGCCGCACGATCCGCATCTCACCGTCCAACGTGGGCGACAGGGAGTTACTAAGCGCATTAAATGCGGGCGCTGTGCGTTACGAGGCGTCGCAAGCTGTCTGAAAGGGCGCGGGAGAAATTCTGCACGCGCTGCATTTAAAGGGGCACGTGAAAGAAACGCTCGTGAGTCAAAAACTCATTTCCCCTCTCGGATCGAGGTCAAATAAATTTTTGAGGGCTATTGTGGGGGCAGAGACGTCCGGATGGCTGTATGGGCCTTAGGTCTGGCCCGAGGACACTGTTCGGCCCAAGAAGCCACGAAAAGGGAGGAGGTTATTAAAAACCCAAAGGCCCATAGGCCCATCGGTCAGATCACTGCATACGTGGCAGTGTCCGAGGATAACATGACCTCGAACAGCAAGGGCTAGAGCTGAGGAACGAGACTCAATGCCAACGGATGAGCTTCCGAAGTCCAGTGAGTCATCCGGCGCCTCAATGGGACGCCGAGGAAGGGGAACAAGCGGGACGTGTCCTGGACGAAGTTACTGCCTCCGCATTAAAGGCTTCCACCTACCCGCCTGGCCGCATTAATGAGGAGATGACTGCTGAAGGAACTGCGGTCAGCTTTATAGTCTTGGGGAGCGTTTTCAGGGACAAGACGGGTAGTAACGAGAGAAGGGGAGTATAAATAGAACAGGAGATGCCACAAGAAGGGGATCTGGAACTTCTCAAAAGGAAGAGAAAGAAGACTCTCTCTCTACCTTGAAGGCAGTGGAGGAAAGGCCTAGACAGAGGCTCTCGGCCCACATCCGAGGAGAGGCAGAGGCGTTTCCTCAACTCCCTGCACGTCAGTGATGAGTTTCACCCTTACTCCATAGCTTTTCAGAACCCCAAGAGGTCAAGGCTTTAAGCCCATTCTCTACAAATTCTATTGTAAAGGCCACTTGGGCCGGCCCAGTCACGTATTAGGGCCCAAGGCCAATTTTGTGCCCTTACAATAATATAGAACATTAATTGAATTAATGGTTAACGCTATGTTTGTTTCACTAGAAAACCTTTTGTAAAAATAATTTTCCATATTTTTTAGTTTTTGGTAGCACACCAAAAAAAAAAAAAAAAAAGTTCAATGGAAAACTATCTTTAGTCAATGAAAAACCCTAGTAAAAATAAGGCTTCTTTTCTATAGGTTGTTTTTCAAAATATATTTTTGGAAAACAATCTCTTTCTCACGCGTTACATCTCCTATGAATATTATCTTCGTTCATGGCCGTGGGAAACATAATTTTTTGGCGCCTTTTCTCTCTCATGGTAAGCTTTCTCACTTTTTCTCTCTTCCCTTTACTTTTTCTCTCCTCACACCCTCACTATCACTAACTCTGGTCTCTCCTCTTCTCATGGATCTCTCTCTCTCCCTCTCTCTATCTGTCTCTCTTCTCTCTTTTCTCCATGTTTCTCTTTTGCTCTTTAACACAATTCTTTGATTAGATTTTTTTTCCCCTCACTGATCGGTCAATAGCTCTGACTTGCAAAGGAGAACAAATTTGTAGCGGTAATTATTTCATTTCTCTCTACCAAAATCTCAATTCTTTGCTTTGAATTTCAAGCTTGATTTCATGAATGAAGTAAAACATGAAAATTTTAAACATAGTGCCTATATGGCTATATGGATCTAAATTGCTTTTACATAGGACAATCTTTACCGTGGACTAATAATATTGTTATATAATGAATGATAATTGTTTAGGAAAATTGCATTTATTGGTAGATATTTTAAGTAGATACTATGCAATGATAATATATTATGCAGATACATTATGTAAATACATAATTTAGAGTAATATTGAAAACTTGTGGTTGACCATAGTAGAATATTAGTGAACCAGCAAAAGAGTAGACATTTAAAAGTTACTATTATTTATACTTATTGAAGAAATATTCCCCTATCAATTTTATATATATATATATATATATAGACAAATGATTGAAATGTTTGTGTGTGTGTGTGTGTGTATGTACATACATACGTTACTATCCATATATATGAACAAGATGAATGGTAGAGATCATAAAAATTTGACAAATAATTAATTTTGATTGTATCTATTGTCAAAATTTTAGTATGAAAACCAAATTCATTCTTGGTTTTTTTATTTATATTGATTACATTAATTGGTTTACATAATACACATGTTTTAAATTATACAAGAAATATTTAAAAAAAATTGCATACCAAACATTGGAAAACATTCTTAAGCTCAATTTTAAGGTCTGTACCAGACTTTGAAAACGTTAGTGATATTTAAATAAATTAAGCAATATATAAATATAAAAGTGATATTTAAGACTGTCTCATATTACATAACGCTGAAACAAACAAAGAAAAATAAACTAAATATTACGTAAGTAATATTTGAATAAAAAAGTGCTCGTTTAAACTTTTTACTCTAGGCCTCAAATTGTATTGGCCTGCCTACAAATTACTCCAAAAACTATTAAAGGTATAATATAGGCTTGTTGGCATCCGCGTGTCAACGACCGAGAAGCCAGACTCGCCTTGTGCTCAGGTGGAGTACATTATGCGATTCCTCTTCTTCCCAAACTCCCACCACCTACAAAAGGGTATTATCCACACATATAATGTATAACCCTTTTGTCACTTTATCCAGCTTGTTTGGTTTATGTAAAATCTTTTAAATTTTTACGTTCTAAGAACAATAATTTTTTTTCCCAACTTAATGATTGTTTGTATTATGCTGAGAGCTGTCATATACTTTTCCTAATCTCTAATATAAACTAATCCTGATGAGTGACGACCTAAACCTTGGTACAAGTATTGACCTCTAATAAGTTTATTCATTTCTGTGCAAGGCAAGACAGAGAATAAGTAAAATTAAAATAATATGAGATTATTTTTATTAGGTCACTACACATTTTAGCTCCATGATGGATTGGAGGGTGAAATTGGAAAAAATATCTTTTGAGACAATTTCATTATACCCTTTTTTACGATATGCATAATGTGAGAAAGTAATCTCATAAGACTGTTTCATAAGATACTCTCGTGAAATTGAGATAATGTGAGTTCTTTGATCTTAGTTACAAATCAAGTACACCAAAAGAGAGACCCCAATACAAACTGATTATTATTATTATTATTATTATTATTATTATTATTAAAAACCATATTTAAACAATGAGTATTGCTTGGGTCGTTGTTCATGTTTGTAGGTCAGCAAATTGCTTTGTCCACAATGTTGTTAATTAGGCTTTTTTTTTTTTTGGTTTTAATGCCTTTGGGCCCATTTCCATCTCCAATATTTGGGCCTATCCATCTCAAGAGGACCCTTCGAGTTTGCTTGAGTAATAGTGCTGTTTTTTAATATATAAATATATATACACACACGAGTATTACTTGCGTGGGAATTGTGGTGGCTCACTGGACATATCCGATATATTAGACCCATGGCCTGTAGGCCGGAGCCCATGGGTATGCTGCATTGCTGTTGTCAAATTGTCCACGGACCAAGTTTGCAAGAGTTTGCTTTAAGACGTTCTGAAAAGTCTTAGCCACGTCTATATTCTCAAAATAAAAATTCCATTAATATTTCAAATTAGATTTTTCTCGTCCAAAAAAAAAAAAAAAAAAATTCAAATTAGGTTTTGATTTCATTCCAATTCTTTGTTAAGTGTCCTACTCGCACCCAAGTTTGATGCCCATTGCCCAACGCCTTTACATTGCAAACCAATTTTGCGTCTAGTATCCTTCCCTTTTTTCTTTTTCTTTTTTTTTTTTGGCTGAGAATAAAAACTTTTATTAACAGAAACAAGATATAAACTGAGCATCCTCCTTAATTACATCCAGAACAGATGGAGGAGTTGAATTAGAATCAAAGAAGCCAAAAACTTTATTTGAAAGTGACTAACGGTTGAGAACATAAGCAGCCTGGTTAGCCTTTCTAGGAACCCAGTTAAAAGAAAAAGAAGGAATTAAACTAGTTAAATACTTGGTTTCCTGCAAAATATTACTAACTCTCCATGGAACAGAATCGGTGGAGGTAGTCAGACTATTGGATGCAAACCTAACAGTCACTTTCAAAACTTACATTGATAAGTTTGTGATTGATGGCAGTAAAAACACCCATTTAAGTGCCTCAGCCTTAGCTTGGACAGGGATGTTGGTGTTCTCTTTAATGGAACATGCAAACACCAAATTCCCTCTCCAATCTCTAGCAATCATGGCAATAGCTTAGTCAAATTTTCTCACAGCTGTGTCACAATTTAGCTTTGTTCTCTCCCTTGTTGGATTATTCCAATGAGTGACCCCAACTGTAGATGAAGGCTGTATGTATGGACAGAGCTGTTATTGAACTGGGGGGGGGGGGGGGGGGGGGCAATGGCCCCCCCCTAAATTTTTTATAAAAAAATATTACTCTATCTATATTAATAGGTACGAATTTTAGCAATTTTGCTCAATAAAATTACACTTTAAGGTAGCAATTTTAGCAATTTCTTAACATTTATACAAACTATTGAAGTAGCAAATTCTTATTAATTCGTACACTTGCATCACCTTTTATTAATTAATAACTACTTACCACATTAGCAATTGATAAAAATTTTGTAGTTTTAGCATTTTCCACCTTTTAAAGGACATAAAAAATTAATAGATTAAATCTAAAACAAAATATACAAACCCAAAAAAATTAGCACAACAAAAATTACCAATAATAAAACTAAAAAAATTAAGTCCAATCAATCTATTTTACCCAAAACAAACAACTTGGTCATTTAAAAAATTTTAAACAAAAATCCTTAATAGCAAAGCAGTAGACTCAAAAGTTGGAGCCGCCGCATACAACTAGCAGCAAAGTCGCACCCTAACTCCAGGTCCTGGCTCCGTCCTAAGTAAGTGATGATTCTTGGAGATAATCGTCCAGTGCTCCTGGATTTTTCTTTGAAACGCTCTTTCCAGCTCTTCACCTGTTGGCTTAAATCCTTCATGGACTGCTTTGTTCCTCAATTGCCAAACTCTAATTTAAGACGTCTAGTATCCTTCCAGTTACACTATTAACAGCAGGAAGTATACTATTAACAGCAGGAAGTATGTTAAGCCTACAACAAGATGCATGTAAAATGTTCTTTAACAGCTTATCGGGCCTACAATAACATCATTAAAGCCATATTATATGGGTCCCAGATATATTTTTATCCCAATTTAACTTCTGTAGGACGACATTTATAACTAAGAGTCATTTAGCTCAAATCGCATTTTTTGGAGTTTCCGGAATTCAAATCCCACTTTCCCTACTACTGAATTATCCGAAAGATAAAATAGGATGGCATTTCGTCTGCTAACCTCGTATTCTTTTTTCTTTTCTTTTTTTTAGGGGTTGGGGGGGTGTGTTTGAGATGGCCTTGTGATTTCCTACCAGATATTTTCGTGAATGATTTGGACCCGTAACGCATTCACTAAAAGACCTTCATATTTCTATGACAAGAATATTCTACACCACGGAAGAGTTAAATTCCACATACTCAACCAGAAAAACAACTTAAGGAGTGGTAAAGAAAAAAAAAAAGGAACAGAATCATACATGCCAATCCATGGCCTCTAGCTCTAGGCACCGTCTTTTACACAATTAACATTCCCAAGGACAAGTTAGATGCACTCAAGCCTGCATGACCCTTTTTAAGGCACCAAGTAAACGGCACTCCATTTGGTCAAGGGACCCCAACAACTAATCACAAAGGAAGTGAGTCCCAGATACATGGGCAATACAGTACTTTTTTTTGTGTGAATAAACAGAACACCACCCTCAAATATATATACTACTCACTCCCCAAGTTTAAAGAACCATCCTTCATCAGCTTCATGCTTAGACTGTTAAATCTTCCTCTAGAATAATGTCGAGAAGCCTTTCTCCAATCTGTTCCGGTCTTCATCATAGCCACGAATTCATCATAGCTGATACGCCCATCCTGCATTCATAAAACAATAGCATTAGATTTGTAATCTGCTTAAGAAAAACCGGGTATGTGGAAATTGTTGGGCATTCACCTTGTCCGTATCCACTTCAAGGAATATGTCATTTGCTACATCTGTACAATCATCTGCTCCATCTTCCATCAATGCATCCCGAAGCTCATCTGGTTCAATGTATCCATTCCCGTCCTTGTCAAAGTAGGAGAAGGCGTTGTGAAGATGTTCATCATTAGCCATCTTTTGTAGATGGAGGGAAATAGCAACAAATTCTCCGCAGTCAAGTGTACCTTTCCCATTTGTATCTACCTGTTGCCAAGAAGTTTGTCCATTCAATCCTTAAGAGACTAATTTACTACGGACGCTTGGATTATACTTTTAGCACCTTTCAAAAAATGATGTTTAATGGAGATGGAAAGACAAAATTTTTGTCTAGGAATCAGGGTGACCTAATTATTCGTCTGCCTGTCATTGTATTTCTTTCCTAACAATTTTTTCTACGTTACAACAGAGTACTTGTGTCCCAACACGTTCCTTACATGTCTGACTGCTGCATAGAATGTCAAAATATTTTATTGTTAAAGTTTAGAAAGTATTTCCAACATGTTTCCAGTGTGTCAAAGGGATGCTATGCCCACATGGAGACCAACTCCTCATTAAAAGAATCTGCTACATATGGGGCAGCGGCAGGGGGTGCAATATGATTAATGACATAAAACATCATCAACTTCATGATGGTTTGTGTCATTTTGAATAAAGTTTATTTGGTAGGGGAAAGGAAAAAGAGGAAGACATGAACCATCATCAACACCCTGAGAATCTATCTAGAGTCAACCCCTACCAAAACTAATTTCTAGACCCAATAGAATAATTTTACATAATCATTTAAAAATGATTTTCCTGGAACTAGGCACCGGTACAAGAATGCATAAATTGTCAACAAGACTGCGTGAAGCACTTGTCCAGAAGGTACTTCAAGGACTGCCCACCACTTCAGTGGCATAAACCACAAAAACAGATCCGGTGATTAGGCTTGCTACAATGGAATGATTTGTCAAAGATAACACTGAACATAGTTGAATACAGTGAAAAGGATTCTTGGAAAATTTTAACGTGTGATGTGTGTTTGAACAATTATTATGGTCCTGATGGTCGTATTAACAATATGATGGGCCTCCTTAAACAAGGCAGCATATGAGTAGAATAGGCACTGATGAGAACGGCGAGTAATAAATGTGAATTTTGATAAGTAATACTTTATGTTATGAGGATATATTGTTGAAAGTAAAACTAACGGGATGTAAACTCACAGCTTCAATAAGCATCTGGACTTCAGGCTCTGCAAGCTGGGATCCAACATTTCTAAGCCCGACTTTCAATTCTTCAATTGAAACAATACCGTCATTATCAGTGTCCATCTTCTTAAACATCTCTTTGATGTCTTCAACTTCTTCAATGGATAAGAAATCAGCAATAACCTGTTTCAGCAGCATACCAATCAATTTGGTTGTCAAAAGAACATATAACTCAAAAAATAAAAAGGTACGTAGAAATAGTCAACTAACCCTCAGGGCTTTTCTCTTAAATCGGTTCATCATTGAAAACTGCTTAAGCCTTGACTTGACAACATCTCCAAGAGGAACATTAGGAGCCTTTTTAGCATTTTGGAGCCAGGGATGCTCTGTAAACAGAAAAGAGCAGTATTCAAAACATAATCAATATTTAACAGATATGTCCAAATCCGACAAAAACCTAAAATCAGAATGTACATAAGAGTTACAAAGATCAAAGTCTTGTATCATAAATTTTCATGCAACATTGACAAACTGCATATTTAGTTATTTATATATTTATATTTTTCTTGTAAGGAAATTACCATTCAAATTTTCCAAAAGCAAAATATTGATAAGGAGCTTTTGATAACATGTTAATAGTAGTAAAGCATAAATGGCTGGGAAACCACATTAAACGTACTTGAACAAAGTTTTAAACCAAGTAATCTATGTGTCAGAGAGTGCCAAATTTTAAAATGTCAAGATTTATGTCTTTTTTTTTTTTTTTGTGATAAGTATTGAAGTTTTATTGAGAGAGACAATTACTTCAGGTTTACAATAACAAACAGAAAGTATCCAAAAAATATTTACAAATGATCAAACAGAAAAGCTAAGAGAGTTATCAAACTCAAAGATGATAGTATAATGTGCAAATCTGCAAGCCCGTACAAACTCAAAGGTACATAGGAAAGAGGATTTCAATTGCTCTAAAGATCTCTGAGTGTCAAGATTTCTGTAGCCATATCAATATACCTATCTACATACAATTGCATAGATACCTATCCAAAAACAGATATATCATTGATATGTCACCTATCATACAAGAAATAAACTAACATGACCAATAATATAATATATTTCCTAATATAATCAATCCTGTTGTATAATATGCACACTTTTTCCTGTAGAAACTAGGCCTTTTGAGAACAGGGACAAGCTTTTTATTCATTTTAAAATCTTGTAAACTAACATTAAACTCCAGTGGCTCAGTGTTTCTTCAATTAACTGTTAGTCTGCATGTTCTTTACTTTCTTTATTAATTTGTCAAGGGCTGAGTTAATTTGTCAAAAGTAGATTTAAAGCTCTGTATTGGCAAATGGCCATTGATCAATGTAATGCACCAGAATGAAATAAAAGGATGGGGGAGGGGGGGGGGGGGGGGGAAGGCTGGTTAGATGGGATTACCAAAATGCCAAATGCTTGGGCAAAAAAAAAAAAAGGGAAATACACATGCAGACGCAGAGAACAACAAATTTAGTTCATTCCATCATTTATAAAAGTTTTCTGATTACCTATTAAAAAAAAAAAAAATTAGTTCATATTGCCAAAATTTTTGAACATACAATGCATTCTTATCATGAGGTATCATGCACAAAAGAGATGTAGAATACCAAGCACTTGCTTCGCAGTGAGCCGAAGCTTGGGGTCTGGCTCCAACATTTGCTTGACTAGACTCTTTGCACTATCTGAGATATTAGGCCATGGATCCCGTTTGAAATCTATTAGCCCACGAAGAATAGCCTGTGCAACACCTTGTTCAGACTCTGCATCATAAATACACTCTGCCCTGGTCAGTAACAATGTTAGACACACAAACCTATGTGCGCACGCGCACAGAGAGAGAGAGAGAGAGAGAGATGCTAGGAATATAATTACCAGCCCAGAATGGGGGAACCCCACAGAGCAAAATATAGAGAATAACCCCTGCACTCCATATATCTATCTCTGGCCCATAATTCCGCTTGAGCACCTCCGGAGCCATGTAATATGGACTTCCAACAATTTCTGAGAACCTCTCACCTAGTAACGCATTATATTTAATCATCACAAAACATCAGTGCAATAGTAAACATTCTAAAAGCAGACAATTATCACCAAAATCAATGAGAAAATGGTCAAAAAATATTAGTAATGCAACTGTAAACCACTTAAAATAACTCCTGACATTTCCTGGTAAATGGCAGACTACTTAACACCAAGCCCACCCTCCCCCACGACCCTTTTTTTCCTAGAGAAGGATGGAACTCTTAGAAGCCTCTTAGAACATGCATGAGAAAGTATCTATAACTAAGAGATTGGGGAGACAAAAAGGTGGTATATCAATGTCGGTAAAAATGCACTTCAAGCGCAAAGTGCCAAGCCTTTAGCACTTTTCATCTCTAAAGCGCAGTGCATTAGCAAAAGCGTGTATAAGGCACGCTTTTGAAGCTATTTCCAATAAGCATGAAGAGCACTTTTTTGAGCTTTTAATATTATTCAAAAAAAAAAAAATCAGTTATTAATGCAAAGACAAAGTTTTCCATTTTCCTTTATGACGTACATCTCTCTCTCTCTCTCTCTCTCTCTCTCTCTCTCTCTCTCTCTCTCGTTTTATTTCTCGTTTGACTTTCAGCTTTAAGCTCTACCTCCTCTACTTGACCCAACTACTAGTTCCTTCTTCCCCTTCTTGGTATAACTCCCTTGTCTTGTTTTTTTCTCTGCTTGACCCAACTACTAGTTCCTTCCTCTCCTGGTATAACTCCCTTCTCATGCTTGTTCTTGGTCTTCAAAGTTTGTCTTTTTTTGAAAAGCAGTCTTTGAAGTTTGTCTTGAAAGAGATAACTGATACCCGTTCTTCCTTTTTTGGGGCATACGCCCTTCACCTTCTTCTTCCTTTTTTTCCCTTGATCTTTCTAATTTCTTCTGGAACCAATACCCACTTTTTTGTTGTCGCCCCCTTTTGTTAAAAAAAAAAAAAAAAAAGTTCACTCATGCAAAATATATATATACACACACACACATATATCACAGCTATCAAATATCATGTTTCCATATATTTTGTAAATCGTGAAATAATTATATAAAATACTATATTTCAATATTATATTATTAGTTGATCACTTGATTGTTCTATTATCCATTAACAATTGTTTTCAAATTTACTACATTAATATATATATATATATATATATTAAATGTGTTCTTTATTCTATCAAGCATGCACTTGAGTCTTGTGCTTTGCACCTAGGCTCCAAGAGGCCTTTGCTCTTTGGCTAACACTCTTACCAACATCAGTATGTACTGAATGCTTATATCTCCACAAAGGGCACAGTCATTTTTACATGTGAACTTCTCCACAATGAGTGAAGAAACAGTATTTTCATACTACTGACTAGAGATACTATACCATTATCTCTTTGAACAATGCAATAAAGACATACAGAAAAAAACTCTCTGACATCATGTGTGGTTGAAGAAACAACATTTAATAACAACACAATAGTGAACAAGTCAACAATCAGCGATGACAACCCCTACAACAGTTGTAGGAGAAGAGAAATGAAGGTGAAAAGAACTGTTTTCCTTTTCTCATTTTGGATTTTGGATCAACTGCTGATTGTTTTATTTCCCCAAGGTAATGCTGAGCAAAACTTAAGCCATCTTTCTATTGTAACTAAGGCCTTTTAAAACCACTCCATACCAATTAACCAAACTGTTATTGATTGATGTATTAATATCAATACTGTCAAAGAAGTGGACATAGTAAAAATCAGATACAGATGCCAAACAATTATATAAGGATAGTGGACAGCCCAAGTCCCAAAAATATTAATTATACTATACTTATCAGTCAGACAGTCACCAACTCAATGCATGCTTGATAATTTGGAAAAACCTCTAATTAGTTCAGAAGAATTTTCACAGGATTAGATATATAAAACCACCCAGTCAGGAGATGAAATGCAGGTAATCAAAAAATAAATAAATAAGTCAACTATCTGATCAAGACAGAAATACTTGTCAAGAAGTAAGAAAGGGAAGAGAAATTGATTCTACAAAATTATATACACACTATTCCAGCAATGCCAATCTTTCCACATTTCAGTCAAGTTTCAGTGTGGCACCACCAGATACATGTATGCAAGCATTATAGCTTCTAAGCATCCACTGAGCACTAACGCTTACTTGAGGTCATACTTTTCATGTAACTAAGCATCTAATTTCCTTTCCTTTTTTTTTTAAAGGCTAAAAGTGAGCTTGGCCAGGGTGGCAAAAACTTTCTTCACTTAAGGTTTCATAGAGATTTTTATACAATACAAAGATTGTTACATTGTGTAGGCACAGTGGGGAGAGTGGAGACAATGAACCACTTTTTGTTTTATTTGATAAGTAATAAGCTTTATTAATATAAGAATGAACACCCTAGTACACAGGGAGTGTACAAGGGGTCAAGAAATCAAATACAAAAATTGCAAGAGTCTAGAAAATCAATAAAAGAAGGGAATGATTGTTTTTGCAAAACAAACAACCAATCCTGCAAAGTTCTAAAAAAGAATAGTTTGAGTTCCGGAATAGATCTCTCAATATCTTCAAAACATCTACTATTTCTCTCCCTCCAAAGACACCACATTAAGCAATGTGGAATGATGAACCAAATAAAACCATTTCGATGACGACCAAAACTGCCTTGCCAACACCCTAACAGCCCCAAAACAGTGTGCGGCATAACCCAAATTACTCCAAATAGACCCAAAACCATAGACCATAGATCCATAGCAATAGGACAATGAAGGAATAGATGGTCAACCGATTCACCATTTCTTTTGCACATGTAGCACCAATCCAAAATCCACACCTTCCTTTTTCGTAAATTATCAATCGTCATGCATTTGTTTAAGGCAGCAGTCCAAACAAAGAAAGCTACTCTAGAGAGAATCTTCTGCTTCCAAATACTTTTCCAAGGAAAACCATAGATAGTGTTGCCAACTAGAATTCTGTAATAATCACTAACCATGAATCCCTTATCTTTGCTAGGTATCCAACACATTTTATCCTCACCAAACCCCCTTATAGGAGAACCATATATGGTTTCCATGAAGTCTGACATAGCCTCTAGTTCCCGAGCATGCACACCCCTAAAGAATCTCACATCCCAAAAGAGGACACCATTGGAAGACTTCATCAGCTCAGCTACATTGGCATCTTTATTCCTGCAAAATCTGAACAAGTCAGGATATCTAACAGCAAGAGATGTCTCTCCACACCATCGATCTTGTCAAAACTTCACTCTAGACCCATCACCAATATCATACAGAATATGACATGAGAAAGAAGGCCATCCATGACTAATATTTCTCCATAAACCAACACCATAAGGACCATTCACAGATCTGGTACACCAGCCGCCCCATACACATCCATATTTCATCTCTATCACTTGTCTCGAAAGGGCATCTCTCTCAATCCCAAATCTCCATAGCCACTTCCCAAGTGGTGCTTCATTGAAAAGTCTTATCTTCTTTATCCCTAAACCACCCGAAAAAATAGGAGCACAAACAGTAGTCCATTTAACCAAGTGAATTTTAGGTTCATCTCCAAAACTACCCCATAAGAAATTCCGCTGAAGCCTCTCAATTTAGTTAGCCACACTAGCAGGTATAGGAAATAAAGATAGAAAATAAGTGGGTAAATTAGATAGGGTGCTTTTGATTAGGGTGACTCTACCTCCCTTGGATAAATATAAGCGTTTCCAACCCGCCAATCTCCTCTCCATTTTCTCCAGAATTGGATTCCATATAGTCTTATCCTTGAATTTAGCACCCAAAGGAAGACCCAGATATTTCATTGGAAGAGAACCCTGCTTACAGCCAAGAACAACCAGCAGTAGGTCAATATTATGGACTACCCTGACTGGAACCAATTCTGACCTGCCCAGGTTTATCTTTAGACCGGACACTGCCTCAAACCATATAAGAATCATGCGGAGAATCAAAATCTATTCTAAATCGGCCCCACAAAAAATTAAAGTATCATCCGCAAAAAGGAGATGAGACACCGCCAAGAATCTTCCCTCCAAATTACCCACACGAAATCCTGACATGTGTCCTTCATGAACTGCTTTATCAAACATTCTTCCAAGAGCTTCCATCACCAAAACAAACAACAATGGAGACAATGGATCACCTTGTCTCAAACCTCTAGTGCTACCAAAAAATCAACAAGGAGAGCCATTAATCAAGATGGAGAAACGGACTGTAGAGAGACAAAAGAAGATCCAACAATGAACCACTTTTTGTTACATTGTGATGTTGCATATGAATTGTAGGGTTTTGTCTTCCAAGTGTTTGGGGTCTGTGGGTAATGCCAAAGAGTGTTGTTGATCTTTTAATGGGATGAAAAAGTGGTTTTGAAAATACTCTTGTTTTTTTTGGAATCTAGCCCCTTTATGCTTGTTGTGGACATTGTAGAGTGAGAGTAATCTTCAGATCAAATGGCTGCAATAAATCTTTGTTTGCATGGTCCAATGTTTGGGGTCATAGCAATATCTATTCTATTGTAGATTTTATTCATTCTTTCTCATTTCAATTGTAACTTGCATTATTTTGTAATTCTTTAGATTATCCTGTGTTCATGAGATAGTTCTTTTTATTCAATAAAATTTTATTACTTAACCTAAAAAGCAGAAGCAAAAACAAACAACAACAAAAAAAAAGATACTAAATCTTATGTGAATCAAATTTAGAAGTTGAAAGGGTTGTACTATCTTCTAGTCCCCAACAACATATATTCTGAATGAGAATGAGACAAATATCTGATTTTCTAGGTCAACAGACTCCAATAACTCAGATAAAACGTCAACAACATATATTTTGTCCTTTATCTCTTTTCATTTCCACATTCTTGTTTGGCCACATGTCATCCTCTTAATTTCCTAGTGCAATAAAGCAAAAACCCAGCCAGTACCTTTTCCCCCCAATGACCCCTTAGTTTAGGAAGCTGCATACCGTCGAGAGGTCATTTTAGAATTTTTGGACATACATCAAGATCCCAATTGGTACCCAGCCACTTTGCTACAAAAACTTTCAAATAACGCCTAACTTTTGGAGGCATCCACATCAACATTGTTTGACCAGTGAATACAAGTGCAAACTGATTCCCTTTCATTTGTTTGTATTCGTTTCAATTGCATGGGTTTACTATCGTATACACATTGTACTTTTCTTATCAATTTTAAAAAAATGTACAAACCGATTTCAGCTCTGACATATTGAACACAATAAAACTTACCATTATCTATAAAACAACACAACACATACACTTTTCTTTTAGAGGTACAACAGGATTTGAACTCATGGAGTCCGCTTCATGACCAAGACACCAATGGGTTTCTTTTGGTGTAGGCGGGATTCAATCCCAAGTCCCTTATTCTACAACAAGAGACTTTAACTAACCAAACTAAAAATAATGTATATCCTATCCAATTATGGAAGGCAAGTACAACATGCTAAATTAGTTATAACAGCCTAATCCACAATACAAGTACCATATACCAAACTTAGCATTTTCACTAATATAAACATAAGCTTGTGTCTCAATCTCAAATCTCAATAAACAAATTTACCAAAACAGAAAAAGCAAAGTTCAAATTCTGACCTGGCTTGAAGAATATCGAAAGCCCGAAATCAATAGCTTTCAAAGGCGAATTCTCCTTCTTATTGGCGAACAAGAAATTCTCAGGCTTCAAGTCCCTATGAATCACTCCATGCTTATGGCAAAGCTGCACAACCTCCACAATAGTCCTCGTGACCGCAGCGGCGGCGCGCTCCGTATAGTGGCCCCGCGCCACAATCCGATCGAAAAGCTCGCCTCCCTCGCACAACTCCATCACCAAATGCACCGCATTGTCGTCCTCGCACGCCTCCTTGAAGCTCACAATGCTCGAATTCCTCGGCAAATGCTTCATTATCGCCACCTCGCGCCTCACATCGTCGATATCCACCACAGTCCTCAGCTTCCGCTTCGAAATGCTCTTGCAAGCCAGTAGCTCCCTCGTGTCCCGGTCTATGCAGAGGTACGTCACGCCGAACTCGCCGCGACCGAGCTCCCGGTCCACCAAGTACTTCTCCTCGATGTTCTCCTTAGGCAAACCGGCCAAAACCGTGATCGGAGCCTTCTTCCCGGCGTTCGAGTCTCTCCGGCCGTGATCGTGGCCGGAAAAGTTCGATTTCACATCCTCCCTCGCCACCGCCGCCGGAGATCTACAACAATTCCCCATACTCTCCGAATCCTCCTCGATCTCACGGCGGATCTTCCCAAAAACCCTAGCTCACCGTGTCACATGATAATGCCGAAACTCCTGAGCTCGAAAACCCTAACCCTAACCCTAAGATCAAAGCGACGAAAGCGACTGTGAGAGAGAGAGAGAGAGAGAGAGTGAGAGTAAGAAAGAGAGAGAGAGACTGTGAAGTGAAGCTAAGCTAAGCTAAACAAAGTTTCTAATTCTAAAATTTCTAATATATTTTTGCTTTTATATTTTTAAATTTTTATTAATAATTTTTTTTATATATAAAAATTATGCTTTGGTTCTGAGACTTTTGTCGGCTATAAATCGAAAGGGTTGAACGGTCGGAACGGGACGGTGAGTGTGCAAATGGAGAGGATGGGTTTATTATTAATAATTAATAATTAATATTATATAATTATTTTATTCTTTTTTTTTAATTTAAGTAATTATTTTATTTTAATTTATGTTGCTGAATATAGAAGGGACAGAATGATAAGTGATTAATTAAATAATAAATAGTGAATAGGTGTTTACACTATTGTCCCCCCTTGGCTTGTGGCATATTTGTTTTCTGACCCATGATAATAAAAGTTTGGGATTTTGTGAATCTGTCAACATTTTTGGGAAGGACAAAAAGGAAATTAACTGGTTTAATTATTGTACTATGGTTTATGTTTTGATTGCTTGTGAATTAATGGAAGTGTTGTTAAATCATAGTCCTATTATTTCAAAAGTAGCAATTAATAGAAAATTCAGCGATTCTTAAAATAGAATGTGCATTTTTTTTAAGGGTCTTTTTTTTAATTTTTAATTATACCTTTGTACCATAAAAAAAATAAAATGATAAAAATAAGTTGAATCCTTTTTAATTTTATTGTTAAATTGCATGTAACATCTATCAACCCAAAATAAAACTAATAATATTATTACTACAGTAATAATAATAAGTGTCTTATTAACGGGTGTCTTTAAAGCATTTGTTAGTAGACTATTTAAAGAAAATTTGATATCAATTTCATGGATAATATAAAAGGCTGTGAAAAAATCAGTTGTATTTTTCTTTTCCTATAAAAAAATTTTCTAAAAAGATATCATAAATTAATACTCTTAAGGCATCTGTTAACTTTTCTGTAATAATAATATTTTTTTTCTTCACTCATGATGACAGCAAAATTATATAATAATAAGTAAAACATGGTCATAATTTTTGTTTGGGTAAATTGCAAATTATACCCCTAAAGTTTGGAGGTGATTGGATTTTACATCTTGAAATTTCAAATTTTAAATTTTACTCCCTAAAGTTTGGGGTGTTTGAATTTTACACCCTAACATTTCAGAATTTGGATTTTACCTCTTAAAATTTGGGAGTGTTAGGATTTTATACCCCCAAATTTTGAAATTTTAGGGTGTAAAATCTAAACACTCTTAAAATGTAGGGGTAAAATTTAATTTTTGAAACATCAAAGTGTAAAATCCAAACACCTACAAATTTTAGGGAATAAAATCTAAATTCTGAAACTTCAGAGTGTAACATCTAATCACCCTCAAATTTTAGGGTTGTAATTTGTAATTTAGCCTTTTTGTTTTTATATACCATAGAATTTGAATTTATGGTATTTTGTTCAAGACGATTGTTCTTTGACATCAAGACAAGTCTTAGAATTTATGGAGTAAAATCCAAACACTCTTAAAATATAGAAGTAAAATTCAAATTCTGAAATATCAGGGTATAAAATCCAAACACCTGCAAATTTTAGGAGGATCAAATCCAAATTCTGAAATTTCAAGGTATAAAATCTAATCACCTTCAAACTTTATAAATGTAATTTGCAATTAACCCTTTTTGTTTTTATATACCATAGAATTTGAACTTATGGTATTTTATTCAAGACTATTGTTCTTTGAAATCAAGACAAGTCTCTAATAGGTTTCTTTTGAGTGCGAGAGTTTTGTTGTCTGTCATCCCTCTGTGTTTTTATTGGTGTCAATGACTAAGTGGGTCTCATTTTGACACTCAAACAACCATCTTTTCCTCTTGCAAGACTAGTACAACTTGATCTAGAACAAGTACATGATTGTGAATCAGCTTTGGATGCAACTTTACCAGGGGAAAAAAGAAGGTATTTGGTCCATTTTAATACAATAAATAAATGAGACTTTTGGCTAAATATTATAAAAAATTAAGTTTATTTATGATATAATTACTATTTAAATTTATTTGGAGAAATGAGGAAAGAAGTGAATATCGGCAATGGTGTTTGCCGAAATTCTGAGAAAAAGTTAGAGAGAAATGATGTGATGGGAGTGGGAGAGAGAAAAATGAATTTCGGCATTGCTAAAAATAAAAAAATAACATAAAAAAGTTGAATTTCGGCAATTGAATTGCCGAAATTAAAGGATTAAAAAAGAAAAGAAAATTGAACTGTGGTAAGAGTAATGTTACGGCCAAAAACTATTTTCCTATATTTTTATAAACTGTTGTTATGACCAATTTCTTATTGGTTCTCATTAAAGCCCACCAATAACATCACTTTTTTATTTACCAATAATCACTCATCACATCAGCAATTTATGAAAGTTTTTGTAAAAAAATTTGTATCTCTAGCATTTTGTTAAAAGTGGAGGATTTAAAAAATAAAAAATAAAAAAACTCAATTGCGGCAATTCAATTGCCGAAATTGGAGGAATAAAAAATAAAAAAATAAAAAACTACAGCAAGATGCATAAAATAAAATATCTATGCTACCCAAAACTTATAAAAAAAATTATATGTAATGTAAGGACGTGATTTACACCCAAACCCAACAGTGTGAAGGGAGTAGATCCAAAAAGCCCAATACAATGAGATTTATAGAGAGTGGGCTTGAATCCTAGGTTCTTTGGATATTGGATAACACAAATGATGGGCTAGATCTCCCAATTCACATGCAACACAAGATGTTTATGTAACAGAAATTCTCCTTGGACGTATGTCGAGGACAATTTGTTTGACTGTTCTTTGTTCTAAAAATGGATTACACTTGAAGGTGACGTATACAGTGTTTTTTTCTCTCTTTTTCAATCCCCCCTACTCTAATGTCTTTCTCTTTCTTTTATATTATCCTTCTTCTTGCCTCTATTTTCCACGTATGGCTCAGATCACCCATTTAGATATTTGTCCCATCTACCGCCCTCTTGAAGTCTTTAACTAATAGCTGTAAGGCTGACTAACACTGTTCAGATGTCATTTCCCCATTAATGCAGTCAGAGAGCTAGGTGCAGAGTCTTTAATACGGTGGTAACAGCTTTCTCTAAGATATTTCTTAACCACGCCTTCTCTCTGTGTTCATGTGGAACACATCCTCATCCAACAGACCTCCTAGAATTTCCTTACAAACATCAGAATGTATTGTACAACCTTCACTTCGAATAACCGAGGAGATCTTCCTCCTCGGACCATTTCCACCAACCTCCATCGCGTTATTTACTTGTGGGCTTTTAAAGTCAGTACAGTTATTACCACTAAGCCTCCTCAAATAGGCTAATTTCCTCAGAACAAGCGCAAGACCCAAAAACATGTTCTGACCCTTCTACCCTCACATCTAATAAAAAATGTAAAGAACCACAATCTAGCTTTTTTTTTACTCTCCCAATTTCGGCGATTCAATTGCCACAATTGAGTTTCTTTTTTAATCCTCCACTTTTGGCAAAATGCTAGAGATACAAATTTTTTTACAAAAACTTTTATAAACTACTGATGTAATGAGTAATTATTGGTAAATAAAAAAGTGATGTTATTGGTGGACCTTAATGAGAATCAGTAAGAAATTGGCTATAACAACAGTTTGTAAAAATATGGTAAAATAGTTTGTGACCGTAACATTATTCTTATCACAGTTCAGTTTTTTTTTTTTCTTTTTTTAATCCTTCAATTGCCAAAATTCAGCTTTTTTATTTTTTTCCTTTTTGGCAATATCATTGCCCAAATTCATTTTTCTCTCTCCCACATCCATCACATCATTTCTCTCTTCTCTCTCCTACTATTTCTCAAAATTTTGATAACACCATTGCCGAAATTTGCTCCTCTTCTCATTTCTCGAAATAAGTTTGAACAATATCCATATTACAAATAAACTCGATTTTTTGCAATATTCAGCCAAAAGACTCATAAATAAATAGTAGAAACTAAAATATATCTTATTTCTTTTCATTTTTATGCTGTTGTCATTTTAGTATTTTTAGTTTCAATTTTTTTGGATTGGATATGGATCCTCAACTTATAAACTTTCAAATTGTTATCGATTTGATTCTCGGTATAACTACATTATCTTGTTTATTTATCTATTTTAATTTTGCTTTTGCTATTACAGTATGTTTGGTTTAAACTAAACGAAAGTCGAATCTAGATCATTTATTCTTTGCAATCGAGGACTATCGTATGCTTAAACAAAGAGTCTAGGGTTTAAACTAAATGAAAATCGAATCTATACCATTTAGGAGGTGTTTGGGAGAGGAGTTTGAGTTATGTTATTTAAGTGTTTTTAATATACGTGTGAGTGAAAAAATGTATAAAAAAATGTGTAATATTATTTAAAATGTAAAAATGTGAGTTAAAACTCACTCACCAAATATGTCCTTATTCTTTGTAATCGAGAACTATCGTCCGCCTAAATAAACTGTCCATTAATACACCCTAACGGTAATATTGGGGAAGAAATTGACTATATAGGTTAACTAGTTGAAAACTTCAGTGTTTACATGCTGTCCCGTAAGAGACGTGCAGGTGCAAATAAAAGCAAACCAAGCTGGTGGTTAGCTCATTCTCTGAATTAAAGCAACAAAAATTTGACCCACAATTTCTTGATTCAACATAGACCTCAGCCAATTTAATTCTTAGTCTTCCTTCTTCGTGAATCACACAAATGCAAGGTCATGAAGATCGCGTCAGCTGAACTAGGCAAGCAGAATATCAGATTAAATTTGCGGAGACTGGGGAAGTTGTTACATGTGCCCTATGAAAAGTCTTAATATACAAAACTTTTTATTTTCTAAACCTATGGAATTCATCGCTAGGGTTAGGTGTGTTAAGAAGAAGAAGAAGAAGAAATGCAGAGAATAGTTTCAATTATAACCAACTTTCTATGCCGTCACTCGCTCTAACAAATGACCCATCATGGTTCATGGAAGCAAATTTTAATTTAATTGCTTATGAAATACAAAAAGACCTTGCTTTTAAAGGTGAGAAAATTCAAAACATAATCGGAAAATGGTCTTAATTAAAACAACTTTTTTTCTTCTTTATGCACGTGTACATTAACATTGTTTAGCCTTATCATTAAATTAGTAGGTGATATTATCTATTTTTTCTTTTGCTATTAAAGTATGTTGTTTTTTAAACTAAAATCGAACCCAAATCATTTGTTCTCTCTAATCGAGGACTATCACATGCTTAAACAAAAAGTTTCAGAAGGCATCTTTTAACGCGAAAATTGGGAAAGATATTGACTATAGCTTAACTAGTTATATTATTTTATTTCAAAACTTAAGAAAAACATTTATTGACCAAAATTATAGAAATTTAAAAATTTAGGAGGTTTAAAAACTTTGAGACTTTTTTTTTTTTTGAGAAACCAAAAAAAAAAAAAAAAAACTTTGAGACTTGAGAGAACAAAATAACATTAACATGAGTCATAAATAAATACAAGTCAGCCTCGCATGTTGCAAAATTTAGCAATTTTAGCTTATCATTAATTAGATCAATACATGATAGAGGAACAAGGTTTTTATTTTTATTTATTTATCTATTTTAATTTAGATTTTGCTATTACAATCCGTTGGTTTTAAAACTAATTAAAATCGAATCTAGATCATTTATTTTCCGTAATCAAGGATTATCATATTCTTAAACAAAAAGTCGGACACATCCTTTGGCGGGGAAATTGGGAAAGATATTGACTATAAAGTCTAATTAACTAGTTGAAAACTTCAATGTTTAAATGTTGTCCCATAAGAGTCGTGCAGGTGCAAATAGAAGCAAACCAAGCTGGTGGTTAGCTCATTCTCTGAATTAAAACAACCAAAATTTCTTGATTCAACATAGACCCCAGCCAAGTTAATTCTCAGTCTTCATTCTTCGTGAATCACACAAATGCAAGGTCATGAAGATCACGTCAGCTGAATTTGGCAAGCAGATTATCATATTTTCTTTGCAGAGATTGGGGAAGTTGTTATGTTTACTCTTTGAAAAGTCTTAATATTCGAGACTTTTTAAACCTATGGAATTTATCTCTAGGGTTAGGTGTGTGTTAGAAGAAAAGCAGAGAATAGTTTCAATTGTAACCAACTTTCTATGCCATCACGGAAACAAATTGTAATGTATGCTTATGAAATACAAAAAGACTTTTGCTTAATTTTAAAGGTGAGAAAATTCAAAACATAATCGGAAAATAATCTTAATTCAAAACATTTTTTTTCTTCTTTATGCACATGTACATTAATGTTTAGGCCTAATTTATAAATTAAATTCATTTTTAAGTTATTTTCATTGAAAATCTTGATTTAATTAGTTACGTCTAGAGTTTCTAATTTAATAGATAGTACAATTAGTAATTATTACCATAATCCAAATCAATAAAAGAACATAAATATTTGTTGATGAAGTGAAAAACTTCTAAAAAATTCTTCAAATAAAATCCACTTCCGATAACCTACCCATTGAAAATTTTAGTCTAGATAGAAGAAACCCTTAAGATAGTCTAAACTTAGAAAATCTTTGTAAATAGACTTCATTGCCACCTCAGCATATAATCCATATTTGCCTCACGTTGCAGCAACCACGAATACTTTGCAATTATTCAATGAAACCCACTTCATGAATGTCTTTGTCTACAACCACCAAAGTTCTAATATTCCACGTAACTCTTTGGAGAGATACACAAATAAAGGCACTAGTAACGGGTATGCAAATATATGATCCGAAATGAGAAACACTGTAAGAAATTAGTGTAGAAAGAACTCATAACGAGAACAATCAAAGGAAATTATCAAGTTGTATTAGAAACAGAGAAAAGAAAGAGATTGAAAAACTGAATCAACTCTTTGATTGAAGAAAAATGAAAGTTGGTGCAAAATAATTATCTCCCTTGCCTTTTATACACGAAACAGAACCCAAGGCAGGATAACAAATTTTCACTAAAATAACTAACTAGCTAACTAATTTGTTAATTCATCCAATTACAATGTGACAGTTGTTGCTTCTGTTCACTTCTTATTTCTTTGACATGTGGGGGCACGTGTCACTTCTTCTATTTCTTCCTTCTTGATTTTCTGGGACGTGTACTCCACTTCAGCATTTCCTTCTTTCTTCTTTACTCTGTTTTCTTTCTTCTTTGCTTTCTTCACTGCTCTACTTGTTCCATCGTGTTGATCCTCTTCAATTTTAATACTCCCCCTCAAGTCCTGAGCTGGAAGATCATGGACTTGAAGATGATTTTCAATCAGCAGCTCTGTTGGCAACTGCTTTGGTACGAAAATATCTTGCATACCCAACTTCTGTGTCAATCTAGTGAAAGCATTGAAGCCTAAAGCTTTGGTAAATATATCAGCTACCTGAGCATTTGAATTCACATGAAAAGTTTTAATCATCCCTTCCAGAATTTTGTGTCGGACCAGGTGACAGTCCACCTCAATATGCTTAGTCCTCTCATGGAAGACTGGATTAGCAGCTATATACAAGGCTGCTTGATTATCACAGAATAGCATAGCTGGTTTGGGATGCTCAATTCTTAAATCCTTTAGCAATTGGAGGACCCAGGTTATTTCACATGCTACACTAGCCATTGCTCTATACTCTGCCTCTGCTGATGATCTTGACACTACTCCCTGCTTCTTAGATCTCTATGCTATCAAACTTTCTCCTAAATACACTACATACCCTGTCAATGACCTTCTCGTATCAGGGCACCCAGCCCAATCAGCATCACAAAAGCACTTGATGTGTAAGTCTGAGGTGCTTGAGAAGAAAAGTCCTTTACCTGGTGTGCCTTTGATAAACTGAAGAATTCTATGAGCAGCAAGTAAGTGAGGCTCTCTAGGCTTTGAAACAAACTAACTTAACCTATGCACAGCATAAGTAATGTCAGGCCGAGTCAAAGTTAAATATAATAGCCTCCCAATTAACCTTCTGTACATACCAGGGTCTGCCAACAACTTCCCTTCATATTTTGAAAGCTTTAGATTCTGCTCCATAGGGAATTTAACAGGCTTTGATCCAAGAAAACCAGTATCCTCTAAGATTTCAAGTGCATATTTTCTTTGTGTCAAGTTAATGTCTGCATCAGTCCTTGCCACCTCAAGACCTAAGAAATATCTCAAAGAACCAAGGTCTTTCAAACCAAAATTATCATCCAGTAGCTTCTTCAAGTCATGCACACAATTAGGATTATTTCCAGTAAGCAAAATGTCATCTACATACACCAAAAGAATTGTAAAAGAAGCTTCTTGAGTGTGAGTGAACAATGAATAGTCAAATTTTGATTGAACAAATCCCATTTGAAGAATAGTTTTGGAAAATTTGTCAAACCATTGTCTTGATGTCTGTTTAAGGCCATAAAGACTTTTATTCAATTTGCATACAACATTCCCCCCTTTGCTGTGAAAACCAGGTGGGAGACACATATATACATCCTCATGTAGATCTCCATGTAAGAAAGCATTGTTGACATCCATTTGGTGAAGGGACCACCCTTTCACAGCAGCCAAACTGAAGACAATCCTAACTGAAACAGATTTTGCAACTGGTGAAAATGTCTTAGAATAATCCAACCTAAACTTTTGTGTGAATCCCTTAGCAACCAGCTGGGCCTTGTACTTTTCAATAGAACCATCAGGGAGATATTTAACCCTGTAAACCCATTTGCAACCTATAGGACTCTTTCCAGGAGGCAAAGGGACCAAACTCCAAGTATTAGTCACTTCTAAAGCTTCTATTTCCTTGTCCATAGCATCCCTCCATTGAGGATATTGGACTGCTTGATGGAAAGAAGCAGGTTTTGAAGGAGTTGAATTAACAGCCAAAACAAAGGACTTATAAGTAGGACCAAGGTGAGAGTAGTCTAAATAGGCCGAAACATCATATGGCAGACCAGAATAGGGCTTAGTGCTGACAGACTTGCATGCATATTGAGATAGATAGGAAGGTGGTTTATGTGATCTACCTGACCTTCTAAGAGTAGGAATGGAAGTGGAAGATGAATTAAGTGGTAAAACAATAGGTAAAGGAGAAGGAGGAACAAGGTCAGATGCAGCAGATTCTGCAAGGCAAGTTATTGCACTAGGTGCGGGTGTTGTATCAGATGGGGCAGTAGTGTGAGTGCTAGGGTGTACTAAATTAAGTTGAAAGCTGGGATGCACTGCACTAGGTGATGCAGCAGGTAAGGTGCTAGGCTGTACTGCATGAAGTTGGGTGCTGGGATGCACTACACTAGGTGATGTAGCAGGTAAGGTACTAGGTGTGGGAAGTGTTACAGCTGGTAGTGTAGGAGTGGAAAGAGGAATACTAACAAGATCAACATTGGTAGATGATTTTGAATGACAATGAGGAAAAATAAAATCATCTAAATAAGAAAGGGAAGGTTGTGATGAAATGGCAAAGGGAAAAATATGTTCATAGAAAATGATATTTCTAGAGATGTGCACTGAATTGGAAGTAATATCAAGTACCTTATAGCCCTTAATGCCTTGAAGATAGCCTAAAAACACACACTTCCTAGCTCTTGGTGCAAATTTGTCTCTATTATGAGGTAAAGTTGAAATAAAACATAAACAACCAAAAGATTTGAGATGATTATAAGAAGGTGCTGACTTAAAGAGAAGTTCATATGGACTTTTGATACCTAATGACTTAGAGGGAAGTCTATTGATAAGGTAAACAGCAATAAGGATACAATCTCCCCAAAAACTTAAAGGAAGTTGTGATTGGAATTTTAAAGCTCTTGCAACATTGAGAATGTGTTGGTGTTTCCTCTCAACAACAGCATTTTGTTGAGGGGTATCAACACATGTCAACTGATGCACAATGCCATTTGATTGAAAGAAATCCTTAAGGAAAAATTCAGTTCCATTATCACTCCTTATAGTTTTAATTTTGCAATTAAATTGAGTAGACACCATAGAAGCAAATTGTGGAAAATATACTTGTGTTTCAGATTTGTTCTTGAGCAAATACACCCAAGTACATCTAGTAAAATCATCTACAATAGTTAGAAAAAATCTGAAACCATCAATTGTGCTTGCAGCAAAGGGACCCCAAAGATCACAATGTAGTAAATCAAAAGGTTTAGTTGAAACATGAGAGCTAGCTGTGAAAGGAAGTTTCTTCTGTTTTGAAAAATGACAAATGTCACAACAAGAAGTAGTTTTATTGATATTAACATCATGTACAAGTTGCTTCAACAATTGAATTTTAGAGTGAGATGGGTGTCCTAATCTAGTATGCCACAAATCTAATGAAGAAACAGGAGTGACAGCAGCAGCAAGAACAGATGCAACAGATGCAGAAAAGCCACAACTTGAATTTTGTAGCAAAAATAGGCCATTGTGTGCTTTACCCAGACCAATCGTGCTCCATTGAGCAAGGTCCTGAATAAAACAACAATCACCAAGAAAAATAAGGCAGCAACAAATTGATTTTATGAGTTTGCTAACATAAATTAAGTTGAAAGTAAAAGAAGGCACACACAAGACATCAATTAAGATCAAAGTAGGAGAAATATGCACTGTGCCTATGTGTGTTACTAAGGCTTGTTCCCCATTAGGCAAGTAGACAAAGGTATTGACATTTGAGGTAATTGAAGTCAATTGAGCAACAGAATGAACCATGTGATCTATTGCTCCTGTATCAATGATCCAAGTATTGGATTTATATGCTTTCCTGTCAAGTATTTGAGCAGCAAAGATGGAATGGGAAAGATTAGTTGGAGTAATGAAGCCATTACCTGAAAAATTAGATGGAGTAGGAGAAGAGGATGATGTGGAAGGTGCAGGATGTGAATTGGAAGGGTAAGAGGTCATGACAGAAGCAACTTGATGACTAGTTTGAGCCTCATTGCCTGATCCAGCAGCCATATAGCATTTCAGAATATTCAGAAACTGCTCCACATTGACCCTGTGACAGTGGTAACTGTGGTTTGGCTTGCACAAAAGAATTTCCACCAGGATGACCAACATAACTTCCACCAGAGTGATCAACATGATTCTGTGAACCCAAATCTGATTGAACACTAGCACCTTGCATTGCTCCTCCAGGCAAGAAAACAAAATGTACATTTGAATCAAATCCACAATTTTCAGTGCTTTGCATTGAAGCAACTTGATTTGCCATAACTTTGTTGTTTCCTTTTGGCTTGTAACCGGGAGGATAACCATGTAACTTGTAACATTTATTAGCTATATGCCCAGTAAAACCACAGTAGGTGCATACAGGCCTATCTTTCTTGCCATTACCCCCTTTTCCTCCATTCTTTTGTCCTTGATGACCAAGAAGACTCTACCATTATTCACATACATAGCAGCAGCATCACCAGATTGTATCATACTAAAACTTTGACCAATGTTTCTTCTTTTCTCTTCTTGCAAAATCAAAGAGCATACTTTGCTAAGAGAGGGCAAAGGTTCAATCAGCAAAATTTGGCTTATGACATGACCATAACCATCATTTAACCCCATCAAAAACCTAAAGACATGCTCCTTATGATGAGCATCAAGCTGAGAAGCTTTATAACCACAAATGCAAGCACATGTACACATTGTGAAAGGCTGGTAATTAGCATATTCATCCCACAAGGTTTTAAACTTCGTAAAGTAAGAACTTATTGAAAGAGATCCCTGTGCAAGATGTGTAATTTCCTTCCCAAGCTCAAACAGCCTTGGAGTATTACCCTGACATAACCTATCTTTGAGATCGATCCACAAATCTCTGGCATTGTTGATGTACATGACACTAGCTTTCAAATCCAAACTCAATGAATTCGTCAGCCAAGAAAGCACAGTGGTATTGCATCTGCTCCAAGAATTATACAGTGAAGAAGATGAATTAGGTTCAGTGATCGATCCATCCACAAAACCAAATTTATTTCTGGAACTTAGAGCCAAGAATACAGATCGCGCCCAACTCATGTAGTTTTTTGGACCAGTGAGTGGTTGCGATGTGAGCATGAAACCTAGATTTTCATTCGCAGGTAGAAAGAAAGGATTGTTCGCATATTCGTCTGCTATCATCGCACTTGAAGCAGGTACTGAATGTGCAGTTTGAGATTGTGTGTGGGCTGTGGAATCGGAAGCCATAGATGAGAAAAGAAAAGTGAAAACAAAATGCTAAATTCTGTTTGGGAACTGAGAAAATGAAAATTGACTCAGAAAATAAGCTCTGATACCATATTAGAAACAGAGAAAAGAAAGAGATTGAAAAACTGAATCAACTCTTTGATTGAAGAAAAATGAAAGTTGGTGCAAAATAATTATCTCCCCTGCCTTTTATACACGAAACAGAACCCAAGGCAGGATAACAAATTTTCACTGAAATAACTAACTAGCTAACTAATTTGTTAATTCATCGAATTACAATGTGACAGCTGTTGCTTCTGTTCACTTCTTATTTCTTTGACATGTGGGAGCATGTGTCACTTCTTCTATTTCTTCCTTCTTGATTTTCTGGGACGTGTACTCCACTTCAGCATTTCCTTCTTTCTTCTTTACTCTGTTTTCTTTCTTCTTTGCTTTCTTCACTGCTCTACTTGTTCCATCGTGTTGATCCTCTTCAATTTTAATAAGTTGTTTCTTGGCTCAAATCAATACATAACCAACCTACTTCAATACAACCGTCCTTAACATTTGTTTTGACACGCATGTACATATTAGCGAACATAATATTAATTAAGAAAATAAAAATCAAAACATGGCATTAAAGTCATGTTTTATTTATTTAGTCATCAAATTAATTAGGAAAATAATAATAATAAGTCAATCTGACAACAGCAAAAATTCTCTCTCAACTAATGTAAGATTGCAATTAGTTGGGTAGAAATATAAAAGATAATAATGAAACATTTAATTATTTAATAATATTATCTAAGAAATCTTATAAAAATACTAATATGATCTAGCAGGGTAGGTTCCATATGGCATGCCCCTTTTTTACGTTAGATATTCTCATCTCTTAATTAATAGAATATTTTACCATTATGTGTCTTTGGTGCGGTGATTATTTCTTAAATATAAGTGTTTGTGGGATGAGACAAAGGCCGAGGTTCAAGTCTCTAGGAGGGAATTTCACACACAAATGCTGTTAGATTAGGCTAGAGTAGAAATTCTATCTTGTATTAAAAAAAATATATATTTTTTCATCTTGTTTTCCCTTTCATGTGAGGGGATAGGACACTACTTCTTCTTCTTTTTTAAGTGAATAAATTTTGCATAACCAAGTTTATACCCAAAAGTCTGAAGGAAATAAATAATAATAATAATACCTCAAAAGTCTTAAAATTTTAATTATTTGAATGTTGGTTGTTAAAATGATATTTGATTTAGGATTTTTTTTTTTTAAGATCGTTACAATATATAACTACTAGCCCCGTTGCTCAAACTCTTTCTCTTTTAAACCTCCAAGCACTTTGTGTATGAGAAAGTGTCAATTAAGCTACAATAAGCTCGGTTGAGGAAGTGTGGTTTAAGGCCTGATTGATAGGAAGAATTTTTTTTTTTTATCAAAATAGAATAAAAATAAATTTCAAAAAATTTAACTTAAAACTAGTTTTCAGATAATAATTTTTATATTTTACATGTTTGGCTCCCACAATTAAGAACAATTTTCAAAATACTAAAAACAAAAATAATTGTTTGGGAGAGTATTTCCATTTTTGAGATTTTAAAAAAAAAAATCACAAAAAGTAACATGTAGAATTTGTAGATTACTTTTTTTTTTTTTGTATATAATAATAAGGGAATAGAGCTCATCATTTTTTTTTTTTAATGATAAGTTTCAAATTTGAAGTGTGAGAATTCTTTTTGAGATAAAAATAAATTCCTTAATTTAATAGATAAAAGAGTTTTGACATATGTGAGATTTACTATTTTCAATTTTTTTACAACTATGTCATTAAAAACATTTTCTATATCTTGAAAACATCCTTTAGCGGTTTTCAAAATCTTGTTTCAAATCAGGAAAATGGGATACAGTTTTTTGAAAACTATATTTAGAAAATATTAGACAAACAATAAATTCAAGTGTGGGACCCACAATTTTATGGATTGCAAAATAAAAAAACTATATTTATATATTTTTACCAAACAACTCCTTAGCATTTTTAGAGTTTGTATTTAAGGATTTTAAGATTTGAAGTTTTTTTTAGGTTAAAAAAATTGCACTAAAATCAATTTTGTAATATTAGGCACATTTATGATTTTTTTTTTTTTTTTTTAATTTAAAGGTGTCCCTATGAGGCTTAAAGAATGTAGTGTGGGTAATGTAACATTTATATTTTTTGAGATGTCAATTTTGCCCTAACAACTTTTATTTCGTATCACTTTAAGTTATAGACATTACAAAAACAAAAAAAAAAAATAAAAAAACAAAAAAAAACCTTTTAGGTAGCAACTATTTCTTACTTCTTTGACAAACAATTATCTCTTACATCTATTCTATGAAGTAGAACTCTCATAATATATATATATATATATATATATATATATGTGAGTTATATACTGTTAAGTATTTACGAGACTTAGACACATGGAATGAGTTTAAGAGATATCGTCGTGTGAACGATATTATATGGAGATATTGAGACTTGAGACACTTATCCTATTATGTGCCAATAAGGTGCCAATAGCTCTAAATTTTCAAATGCTATAATTGTTTCTTCGTTATCAATTTGACTTAAAATTTGTTTTGATTTCCTGCTTTTCAAGATGTAGAAGTAGAAAATTGAAATTTATAATTTCTTAGCATATGCATGCGTTCATGATCCCCTAAGTCATAGTTTTGCGTTTCCATTTGAACTTTTGAAGAGGTTTCCCTATCTTCTTTCGTCTTTTTGTGGAGATTCCATACAATTTTTTTTAAGATCTACATGATATCGAAGTTTGTAGAAATTATATTACATATAAATTTGTATTCACACACTATAGACACGCACACACACGAATTTGTTAAGAGAGGGAGAAACATGAAGGAAAAATTCTTAATTCTTCTTTAATCCGAGGCTTCTTGACCTTCAATAAAAAAGTGTGAAGTAAAATCATTGATTTTTTACCCTAATATATATATATATATATATATATTTTTTTTTCTCTTTTTACATGTCTTTCAATGATTTGAAAAAAAAAAAAATTTATTTTACCATGTGTTAATTATATAGGGGCTCTTGAACCATACTGTTGCGTATTATATTAAAATAAATAAATCCCTCGCGTATAATACATGTGATCGAAAGGCTAATAATTAAAAGAAATCTACTAGTGTAAAAGAGAAGTGCAGCATTATGAATATTCTGGAAACTGGTTCAAACAATAAATGCATGCATACATGATGTGACACGCTATAATACACGTATTTCACATTTGTACTGGCTATACTTAATTTGTACCAATAAATTTTTGTTTCATCCATTTAAGAAGATTATATATATTTGAGAGTTCATAACTCAATAAGATACCATAGACAAATTAATCTAGCAGCATGTAAAAATAAAATATGAGAATTTGTATTTCAATATTAATCTTAAGCGTTTGGTTTGTATAGATTAGTTTCATTAATTCATTTTGCTTAAAAAAAAAATAAGTTGAACAAAAGTAAAATAAATTGCACATTCTTTTTTACAATGAAACTAAGTTAAATCAAACAAGCTCTAATGAAGTATCAAAGGTCAACTATTTCTTTAGCTTCTTCATAAAAATATGTAAAAATGGTTCTTCATAAACATGTAGACCCGAGGACAATTTCCAGGATTCAAGACCAGTGGCCCCGCCTCCTCAATGATTTCAGCGATTTGTGTTCCTTTTGTGTTTGTCTTTGATAAGAAAGTTGTCAATTTATCACACATGCAATATGGCTGCTGTGACATTCAAACCATGCTTTTACACACCTTTAATTTTGAAACAAAAATCCCAACATCTATTCCTTGATTCCTTCATTAAGTGATGTCGATCGGGGTTTGATTAAATTGTTTGCAAAAAATTTAATATCAATATCAATTGGAAGTGCTTTTGAAAAAATTTTCAAGTAAAATTTCAAGGTTGATCGTGTAGTTTCTAAAATGCAATGATGCCCACCAACAATTGAGGAAGCAAAATCTAAAGCTTTCTGATGAAGACTGCGTGTCAATCAAAGATGATATATGTAATGCACACTTATGTTATACGTAAGCTTATTCGTCATCATCACTTTGTGTTTTAAACTTTTAATTCTCTCAAAGATGTAATGTCGCTATATATAAGCATTAAGAAGGGGCTGCCTTAGCTCCTAAGTCAAACACATGTAATTGTAAGTTTTGAGCCTGAGACTTCCCAATCAATCATTGACAATTACAATATTTTTTTGTTGAAAAAAGAAGCTTTTTTTTTTTACAATTGATCATGAGGAGTGCGTGCCCTACGCCCCTAGGAGGTAATTGCTTGATTTCTTTGCGCCATAATTGTGGTGTTTTTTCTTGAAAAAGAAAAATTCAGAATTTAAAAATGTTGGGCTTTGTGAAGCCTAGTTTATATATTGATCCGGTGGATGACCCGACTTGACCCGAATAATGTTGCATGGTTTTTTAATGGGAGATTTTCTGAGGCTTAATCCATGGAGCGGAGGCTTGGGCCAATAGGCCCAAGCCGGACCTGGGAAAATTTTTGGCCCATTGTAAATCTGATTTTAAGTAGAAAACGTTGGTTTTAATTAGGGTTTCTGTGGGTAGTCGGTGGAGTGTAGAAAGGTTTTCTGTAGCCGCAATTTGTAATTCTCTCTGATAATAGTGAAATCTCTGCAACTCCGTAGACGTAAGCAAATTGCCGAACCACGTAAATACTGTCTTGTGCATGTGATTAATTTTTCTTTAGCATGTGTTTTCTCTATATTTTTTGTTTCTCACAAGTTTAGAAATTCGTGGAAATTCCCTACAAAAAAAAACTAATATTATACTTGTATCTACATTTCAATTCTATTCCTGGTCTACTATTATTTCCTTAACTATTTCCGTTTAAGAAAGTTTAATATTCTTTAGAAAAGCAATGCCAATTTCTTCAGAAAAACAAAACGATGCAAATTAGCCAGTTAAAACTTAAAGCACTTAAAAAGTAAAGAAGAAATAGAAAGAAAACACACACACGCAATGGTCCTCCTAAATGCTCATATGTCACATCTTTATTATATAGTTCTATCTTATATGCAGTACAATGTACCTATCTATATATAGTAACCTATTTCTCCTTGCCATCAGGAGCTTGGCTCAACTGGTAAAGATCAAGCACTTCATCTAACCCACCCAAGTTCAAATCCTGCTGCTAGTAGAAGTCTATTGGTGGGCATCCATAAGGGTTGACTGCATCCAAAAAGAATGGGTTTTAACCCGAGCGCCTTGCCCGGAAACTGGCGTAACCTAGCTAATCTTTATTTTTGTTTACCAAAAAAGAAAAAAAAAAACCTATTTCTCCTTTCAAAAAATTACCTATTTTTAAGCTAACCCTAAACTAATTCTAGAGCTATAGTACATGTAGTACAATAAGATTATTACTACAGCAATATTTACTTTTTAGGACTAAAATTATATAATGAGCAATTGGGCCCTGTATTCATGCATATATATCTCAAATTCAACTTAAGATGAAAGTTTGAACACATTAATTTGAATTTGGAACAAAAAGTGCAACTACCAGGTAGGTAGAGTACAGATTGGATGGAACATGAATATTAATATAGGTAGAAAAGAAGACTAAATATCCTGCAAGTGTGCGAGGTGACCAAAACCCTCATGGGTCTTGAGTGTTTGAATTTAAAAGATATAGAAGTAATTTTTTTTTTCCCTTTTGAGAGGGAACTCATACTTTTCAGGACGATAAAATATTTATTTTATTTTTATAAATTTAATTTTCTTCTGAAAATGTTTTATTGTTTCTTCAAAATGAATCCCAAAACATGGCTCCGCCCCCTGGAAAAAAAAATGACTTGAAATCAGAACGTTTACTTCCTTTGTGTTTGTACGTACCTTGCTTTCGAATTATGAGACAGAATTGACCTTCGAAATCATCATGTGCCGAAGTTAACTATAACCATTAGCCATTACCACTGCGCAAAACTGGTGGTGGGCTTGGAATTGTTCTGTAGCGACTGAATTTAAAATCATGCATCACATGCATGCAAGAAATTACGACTGAAATGAGTATTCCAAAATGAATGCTGTACCTTTGGAATGATTTTTTTTTTTTTAACTTTTCACAGTCACCCTGATTCCTCAGCCATCTTCGGCGGCATTCACTATTACTGTGAAGTCAATGTGTCCAAGAGTCCAAAAGACTCCACATCAGAGGGCCCATAGGAGAGAGAAACACCTCCATGGCTTCATTACTAGTCCTTTTATGTTTGTATTAGGCTAATAGCAAGCCAGTATGTACCAAAAGACAAAAAAAGTTATTGATAGAATCTGATTAAGCTCAGGTAGGGTAGGAATTAGATTCTACTTGTACTAACAATTAAAACATCAGTGGCCTCTATTGATGAAAAGTCTTTTTGATGAAAGATAAAAGGAAGAATCGTTTGACAAGGTTGAAACATGTTTCATGAAAAGCAATTAATCTCAATGAAAAAGTATGAGTTGATTTACGTTAACGTGTCACATAATTAAAGAAATAATAAAGAGTGTAATTTCGGATAAAATAATAAATGGCAAAAACAATTAATTAAAAAATACAACAATAACTAGTAAAACTTACTCTCAAAATTTTAAGCATAATTATCAATTGATTCAATTCTCAATAGACAAATTAGTATCAGTGAAGTGTAATTTAGAACAAACAATACAATAGTTCTAATAAATTGAATCTAGGCTAATTATGAAGCCTATTAAGCCAAAGGCATTATAAGATTGTTTGATTCATTTATCCATTTATAAGTAGTCAAACTCAAACCCGAATATAAATCTTCTATCTCATTCTAAGTTGTTCAAGTTTATACTTCATCTAATTAAGTTGTTCAAGTTTATACTCTATTAATTACGGTTTATAACGTTTTTTTTTCTCTTTATAAAATAACCAATGTTTAAATGGGGAAAAATTACATGTGTCATATTGCAATTGGTGAAACATAATGTGAAATGCTCATATCAAGACAAATTAGTTTTATTTTTTAAAGTCCTTTCTCAAAAAAAAAAAAAAAAAGTTTTATTTTTCAAAGTTCAAACCCCATAGATATTTGCATATCATTACACACATATATAAGCATAAAAAATTATTAATTCTAATCCTTTTCTTTTGCTTTTGGCTTTTCCTTATGGCTTTTTATCAAATGGATAATTTTATTTTGATTTGACTTCCGCCCAATTTCACTTTAAATTTGATGTGTTCTAGATTGATGTAAAACAAAGTCTTTCAGTGTTTGAGGTCTTCGAAAGAGTAACCGCATATTCAAAATTATACAAGTTGACAACTTGACACAATCAAATCTAAAAAAAAAAAATTCAATACTATGAGAATAATGCTACTTCCTCTTACATGAAATGTAAATTGTTCCATAAATTTAAGTGTAATCCACTATTATATAAGAAGAAGAATTGGTTATCAAAAAAAAAATATAAGAAGAAGAATTATTATTCTCAAAATATTGAATAACTACTCATATATTTAAAGTGGTAAAATATCTCATAAATATTCTCAAAATTAGAAATATTTGGTTATGTATGTTTTCTTCTAATAAAAATTCTGACTTTAGAGAGTCAATTCACATGTCAAAGATTTTTTTTCCCATATATATGTTTGGCGATTTATGTTGACTAGGACCGTAGGTTAGGTTAGAGGTGATTATGTGGAATATGATTATATCTCAATTTTAAAATTGAGTGGGTCCATTTCATTGTCACCATTTTATTTCATGTAGTCTAACGGTAAGTATAGTGTTACTACATTTAAATTTTAAATAATATGACACTTATACACATTAATTTTTTTATTTTTTTTATATTTAATTTGAAGTACAAATAAATCTGTTTCTAATGTAAGAGATTAATTTTTTTTAGGTAGATAAAGAATGGTCATTCTCTAATAAGTCAAAATAAATAAATTATACTTTAGATTTATGCTAATATATTAGATTTGACTGACCTTACTTTGGTAAGAATGGAAACAAATTGCAAGATCATATAATTTTAACAAACATTAGAAAAAATTATTATGCACTTTCAGTTTATTTTTGGTCAATTTTACTCTCCTCCCCTCACCCCCAATCTAAATGAGCCATAAATATAATAAGAGAGAGATCATGCTACGCCATTCTCTGGAAGTACTTGATAATTATTCATAACATTATTAATCTCTACCTTTTAGAACATTAGTATTAATGGTGTTAAAAAGCTATATTGTTATTTTTAGCATCACCAAATACAAAAATATGGCAATATTGGTGGAGCCAAAACCAAATAATTTGGCTCCGCAGCTATAGTGCACAACTAAAAATGGCTATGTACTGTAGCTCAAAGGTAATATATATATATATAAAATTTTATGTTGCTTCATAATATTTTTTTTTTCTTTTTTCTGCTCTTCGTCCTCCACCCCTCTCTTCGTCTTTGTTATCTCATTTTCTCTACTCTCTCATTTTCTCCACTCTCACATTTTCTCTATTCTCTCATTTTCTTGCTCTTTCCTTTTCTCAAAATTTTCACTCAAATTCTTTTTTTTTTTCTTCTCAAATTTTTTCTCTTTTTCTTCTCAATTTTTTCTTTGTTGTGTGAGGGTCTCTTCTTTTGCCATGTGGGTGTAGGTGTGGTGGGTCATGCCATGGGTGTGGGTGTGGTGGGTCATCGGCATCGTGGTCATGCCGTGGCGGGTATGGTGGGTCATTGGTTTCAGGTCATGCCGTGAGTGTGGGTTTGTGTCGTGGTGTTTGTGGGTCTTCCCGTGGTGGGTCATCGGTTTCATGGTTTCATGGGTCATGCCGTAGGGTTTGTGTGATGGATCATCGGTGTCGTGATTATGTCATGTGTTTGGTGGATCATCGGTTTCGGGTCATGCCATGGGTGTGGGTTGTCAGGGGTTTTATTTTTGTGGTAGTGGGTTGATTCTCTTGGGTAGTTGTGGGCTGATTTTGGTGGTTGTGGTGGTGGGTTGTGTGAAATAGTGGTTGACTAGTGGTGGTGGTGGGTTGTGTGCAGTGGTGGTTAACCAACGATAGTGGTTGTGATTGTTGTTTATTGTAGTATATATATTTTTTACTGTAGTGGATATATTATTTTAATGTATTATTTATATTATTTTATTGTGTTGAAAGTTAAAAAAAAAAAAAAAAACCACTAATATTTGATATTTTGTAAAATGAAAAAGTAAAATAGATAAAATAATTTTTGGTGGAGCCAATTAGTTAAAATTATGACTCCACCAACATAGAGCATTCTTATCAAAGGTTCTAAAAATGCTAAATGCTATTTTTTAGCATTTTTAGCACCTCAAATGATAAAAACATATCTACATCAAATATGCTAAATCCTAAAAATTTTAATATTGAGCTATAGTGAGCTATTATCAATAACAACTCACTGTAGCTGGATTGTAAAAAAAAAAAAAAAATGTTTTTTATTCAGCCAATGACTCTTTTTCTCTGTCTCTCTTTCCTTTCTCACTTCTCTCTTCTCTGTGATTGTGGGCCGTCGTGGGTTGTGGTTCGATGGTCAGGGTTGTGGGTCCGATGACTGTGGGTTTTGATTTTGGGTTGTGGGTCGTGGTCCGATGGTCGTGGGTCATGGTTTGATGGTTCATTGGTTGTGGGTGGTGGCGGCGATGATCTAATAGTCAGCAATTGTGGTCCAGTGGGCATGGGTTGTGGGTCCGACGATCTGATGGTCGTAGTTTTGGTTTTTGTGGGTCGTGGGTCCGATGGTCTGATGGTCATGGGTTGTGAGTCACAGTGTGGTGTTTTTAATGGATTGTGGGTCGTGGGTCTAACAGTCCGATGGTCATGGATCTGACTGGTGGCAGCGATGGTGGAGTTTTTTTTTTTTTTTTCTAAATTTTTTTTGTTATTTGTGGCATGGGTGGTAGGTTTGTGGTGGTTGTGGTATGGGTGATGGGTTTTTGGTGGGTGGTTGGGTGGTGGGTTTTGTGGTGACTATTGGTAGTGTGGTGGCCGACGGTGTTGAGAATAGTTGTGTTGTGAAAGAGAGAGATAGAGGAGAGAGAGACAACGAGAGAGAGGAAGAATAAAAAATGAATAAAAAATAATAAAGAAAGAATATTTAAATGAAGTGGTAAAAAAAAATAAAAGTTTTAATATAAGTTGTATTATAAAGTGATGTATTAAATGTTATAAAGTTAATTTTTTAAATACTAAGTACTAAAGTTTTTATAATCTTTAACGAGAATGCTCTATAATTGTATTGAAGGGCTAAATCTACTTTTCTAAGTGAGAAAGATCTTAAATAGTTTTGCATAGAGTGAATTTGTCCCTTGCGAGCCAAGAATTAAGAATTACCTACCATGTACGTGGCACGTAGCATATAGAGGGTAAAAGGTCAAAAAGCATTAATCTATGTTTGTTTATGAATCTACTTGGAAGAGGTAAAACCAATAGTGAGTCAGTCGTGGTACTTGTTCTGACCATGAAAACAGTTGTCTTCCCACTGGTCTCATCATAGAATTTCAGTATTGTCGGTGTAATTGGGTAATCTACTTTAATTTACTTGTTCTAATCGATTGGAATCATAGGAAGAAGTCATTAAAGGCATAATAAAGCTTCGATTCAATTTATTTCAGTGCCGGTTAGGACAGGTTTCTTTAGACTTTTCAGGTTAATTTTAAAATTGAGTTTTTGAATTTATTATTATATTATTTATTAATAATTTATGTACGTATTAAAAATATTTAATCAGCCTACTAATAATGTAATAAGATCTAATTCATTCATTTCAAAATTAATAAATAAAATATTGAAAATTCTGTAACAGATTTAGCTTAAAAGAACTTTAAAGGGTCTTAATTCTGTTGGTCTAATGTTTCTAATTAGAGATAATTATCTTACGAAATGAATTCATAAAACCACACATGTGGGTAGGGAAATATAAAAAAACCAAAACAAAAACAATATTTTTACCACATTTTTTACAATAAATCATAGGTGATAAGTTAGTATGGGTTTTGATTTAAATTTATAACTTAAATTACTTTTTTGTTCATTCATAACAACAAATAACAACTCAGTACTTAGAATTTGTTGTGAAAATATTATGAAAATGTTGTGGACATAGCATTTCTCCAAACTTAATCAATATAAACCGACCAAAACTGGCTGTTAATGCCGAAAATTAAAGATTTCATCCATGATGGTTTGAAAAAAAGTACGAAACTAAAGGTGTTACAATTCGCGTGATTACCAATTTAGTTTTTAAAAAGCTAAAAAAAATTGCTATATATATGACATATATAATTAATATATTATATTTTTATATATAAAAAAAATATCATACATTTTTTTTTTGGTAACAATGGAAAATCAATGCCAAAGGGTGTGCACAAAAGACTGGGTTGTCATCTTTGCCAATTGTTGGACTTTTTTGAATATGGGTTTAGGAGCAAATTTGATTTGTAGACTTTGAAACATTCTCTTTTGGGTTCGGATATCTTCTAGGAGAATCTCTGCTCCCTTGTTGTGTGTATATATAGTTTCCAGCTCTTCCACTAAGTTTTCTAAGCTAACAAGTAAGATGACTTTTCTATATCCTTCCTTCCAAGCAACGTAGAGCGCCTCGCGAATAATCAAAAGATTGTTGGTCTCCTTATTCCTCGCATGCCATGAGAAACATCTTTTCTTGATGACTGTCCTAAGTGATTTTTAATCACAAAGGCTCCTCCATCCCAATTTGTTTTGCCGCGAAGGTTTTTGTTTCCTATAATAATTAAAATCTGCCATTCCTTACAGTTTGAGTAATTTCTGTAATGTTTTTTCTCTTGTGGGGTGTAGTGGTGTTGCTCTTGGAAAAACATTTCTTGCATCCATTCACCCTTTAATCTTTGGACTGTACGCAAAGTTTGATGGATGTCTGGCTCAAGTTTCTAAAAAATAGCTCTATTTCTTGTCTTCCAAATTGTCCAAAGAATTGCCCCTTATTCGGTTAATATCTCTATATCTACTTCACTTTTTTATATTACAATTTTCAATTTGTGACTTCATCTAGTTAGCCATATCTATTGTGTTAGTCAAATGAGTTTTCAGCCCTTGCGCAACACCATACCATGTAGCTCTAGCAAAGTGACAAGACATGAACAGGTGATCTAGAGTTTCTTGGTCTTCTCCACAAACCGCACAGTTCTCATCCGTAATTATCTACTTCTTGGCTAATTAATTTGGTTCTTGTAGGTAGTCCACGGTGAAGAATTTTTCACAAGAATGTAGACACCGTAAAAGGAATCCCCAGTTTCCATAATTTAAGCCAGCATTTTTTCCTTGTGTGGTCATTATGATTAGCATTTTCTTGATTTATGGCCATTAAAATTTTGTAGCCCTTTTTTACTTGGTATTCATCGCTACTAGAGTAGGGCCAGATTACCTTATCAATGTTTCCAAATTTGGAAAAAGTCGTGCTCAGGATAGCTTCTGCTTTAGGCCTATTGTAAACAGTAATAATTAGTTCACTATTCCAGTTCCCCGATGTTGGATCCATAAGGTCTTTAACTATACCATACTGTAGTTGAAGATGATCTAAACTGTCAGCATTCCTTGGCTTGTAGCAAAGGGAGTCTCTCAATTTGATGCAGTCCCCTCTTCCCACTTGCCACTTTGCTTGCGCTAGTAAGGGGTTCCTCGTTTGCCATATATTTTTCCACATATTGCTGGAGTTTTTAGGAACTTGATCTATTCCCCAGATATGGTTGGTCTTGGGGTAATATTTGCTTTTCAAGGTTTTGGCTAGTAACAATTGCGGATTTTGCCCCATCCTTCAGGATTGTTTTGCTACTAAGGCTTTACCATTTTCTTGATTCCAATACCCCCAATGCTTCTTGTATGACAAATCTTTTCCCAAGCAATTGCGTGAATCTTTTTCTTCTCAATATTATCACCCCACCAAAAGTCTCGCATTATTTTATCAATTCGATTGCAATTATCTTTTGGAAGGAGATGTATTGACATTGTATAAATTGGCATAGCTTGCATGACTGATTTGATCAAAGTGAGTTTGCCTGCTTGGGACAATAACTTACCTTTCCAATTTTGTAGTTTAGTTTGGATTCAGTCAATAATTTTATTTCCTATGTCCTTCATTTTGGTACATGGGTCAATGGGAATCCCTAAATATTTCCCAACCTTTTTTTTTATCTGAATCTTGAACTTGTGTTGTAAATCTTTCCTTTCTTACGAATTGTAGTTTGGCCTGACAGTCATGATAGATTTACTATCATTTATTCTTTGTCCAAAATTTTACAAAAGCTTTCCAAGACCTCTTTTAATTGCTTTGGAGTTTGTTTGTTTAGTTTCATGGATAAAAGGATGTCGTCAGCAAAAAATAAATGTGATACAGGCATTTCTCTTTTACATAGATCAATTCCCTATATGAGTCCTTTATTCTTTATATCCAGTAGCATGCAAGATAGAATATTAGCACAAAGAATAAATAGGTAAATGGAAAGCAGATCACCTTGTTTGATGCCTCTTGTTGGTTTGATGTTTTCAGTTGGTGCACCATTGATTAGGATTTTGTAGGTTTACTATGCTTACATATTGCATTATTGAGTTTATCCATAGCTGGCTAAATCCCATTCTTTGGAGGACAGCTTCCAAAAAATTCCAACTTAGGCGGTCATAAGCTTTACTCAAATCTACTTTTATAGCTGCAAATCGAACTCGGCCTTTTTTCTTGGTTTTTATGGTATGGAGTAATTCATGAGCAATAATAAGATTGTCTGAAATGAGACACCCTTTGATGAAAACATTCTGGTATGGGGTGATGATGTCTTCCATGATGGGTTTTAATTTGTTTGCCAGAACTTTTGATGCTACCTTGTAGGCAATGTTACACAGGCTGATTGGTCTAAAGTCTCCAACTATTTCCGGACTTTGGCACTTTGGGATCAAAGTAATAAAAGTGTTGTTGAGTTCTTTGAGGATGAAATATGATTTTAAAATCCAAGAGTAGTTTGTGTGATTGTAGGTCCCATGGTATTCCAACACTTTTGGGGAACCAAAGCAAGAATACCATCTGGTCCAGGTGTTGTCTAGGCTCCTAATTGGAGAACAACATCCTTAACTTCCTTTCTGTTAAGTCTTTGTCTAGTTCTTGCCTATGAAGGAAAGATAACCCTGGAAGTTTGTAACTGTCTAGCTTCCTTAGTATGTCTTCCTTGCTCATCTCTTCTGGTGTTTGGTAAAGCTTTTCGAAGTGTTCTCTAATATGTGTTTTGATAATTTCATCGTCCTCCAACCATTGCCTCGAGTCATGTCTAATGCGAACTACACGATTATTTATCCTCCTTTTGCTTTATTAAGGCATGAAAGTATTTTGTATTTTTATCCCCTTTTTGTATCGTCTTTTCTAGCTTCCTGTGCCCAAAAGGATTCTTCCATATCGAACAGTAGTTGTAGTTTCTACTATTTCTCTTTCTCTTGTTTGACTATCTTTGGGGTGTAAGGTTGATTTTGCAGATACGTTAATTGGTTCTTCAGTTCTACTAGACGTTTATGGATATTTCCCAGGTCATTTTTATTCCATTCATTGCATACCTGTAATGAATGGAATAAAAATTTCATGTAAGGATTATTATTATTATTATTATTATTATTATTATTATTATTATTATTATTATTATTATTATTATTTATTTTTTGAGTGAGGGACGTCATTTTTTTATGTGGCTTAAAGAAGACCTTCAAAGTTCATCAGATTTTCATTTCTTGATTTACACTCATTTACTTTGTCAAGTCTCTTTTATCTTTCTCACACCCTCACTATCTCATTCCTTTCTTTGTCAATCTCTGTCTCATGGACAAAGTTCGTCCCTTCGGTGATGTCGCTCAAGCCTCATGTTTAGCCCAATCTAAAAATCGAAGGACCACGAGTAGAGGCTAGTCTCCCCATTATAGTTGTGCAATGCTATGACGCTCAAGGAGAAATCGACCTAATTAATTAGCTCAATGGAAAGCCTCCCCTAAAATCAATCAAGTTGTATCATGTACACTTCTATTTGTTGATCTTATATGTCATGAAACACTGTTAGAGATGCTTTATAAAAAAATTTATTATTTTGTGTAACCCTCGGGGTTCGATATCCCGAATTCTCGTTTTTTTGGTAGAATGATATCCCGCATTCTGCTTATATGCAAGTGAGTCCCATAAGTGTGGGACCATCACCATATATGAGAGTGTCTTTGTACAAAACTATTACACAAAACGCAAGTATTATCTCTTACACAAAACACAAATACCATCTTTGATACAATATCCTGCGGCCATGAACCCATGCATCATTCCTCAATAGTCTAGGAAATGACAACCATAACCTTCCTTCAAATGACGTGTCGTGTTGGTATTGATAAAGAGAAGGATATACATTAATTGGGGTCAAATATTTTGGGCAAAAAATGGTCAAGGACTCAGAATAAGTCATAGGTGTGAACCAGAAGACCTGTGGGTCCGAACACTTTTCTCCTGCAAACTTTGCATGCATGCCACGTGGAAAATCATGGTAGGCGTTTACACGTGGGACATGACCCAAACGCGTTGGTGATTAAAAATTTGAAAAAATCAACGGCCCACATAGCTCCCTAAAAAAAAAAAAAAAATTTAATATCTTTTTTTTGATTCTTCATTCTTGTCCCACTTTTTTGATTTCAAAAATTCCATGCAAAAATTTTAGGTCCCCCACAATATCAAATCCTTATTGAGCTCCTCCACGTACCATTTTTAAGCTTTTCTTTCTTGTCAACTTCACAATCTCACACGCTTCAAAAAGAAAGAACCCGAAACTTTTTTTCTTTTTCTAAATTTTTATTTGTTTTTTACTTTTTTATTTGAAATAATTTAAAAAAAAAATCAAAAGCTTGCATAGCAAGTTTTCTATGAATGGTCGCAGAGAATAAAGTCCCCGCAATGGAAGACTTTTTCGTAAGCGTGACGACGCGTAAACGCAATGGGAACAAATGGGAAATGAAAAAGAAAAAGAAAAAGAAAAAGAAAAATGAAAGAGAGAGAGAGAGAGAAAGAGAGAAAGAGAAAGAGAGAGAGAGTTTCCGCGTAGACAGATGAGACTGAGAAGAGACTGTTTAGAAGAAGAAAAGAATGAAATAAAAAGAGAGAGAGAGCTTTTCTTTGGTTTCATTTTCTGAATCTGAACGAATAAAAATAACACTTTGTTTTAGGGGACACCTAAGCAACAAAGAAAATCAACCTTGTTTCTTTCTCGGCGATTCACACCTGGGTTTTCATAGTTTTCACACCACCTATACATATAAATCTCTCTCGCGCTTTCTCTTTTGGTCTTTCTATCTCTCTCTCTCTCTTATTACAATCCATCTTTTGGAACAGAAAATTTTAATCTTTTCCTACTTTATATATTTATTTTTATTTTTTTGTGTGGTTGTTAATGGAGGGACATCATCCTCATCCTCATCCTCATCATCTTCAACATCAGCATCAGCAACAGCAACATCATATCAGTGTCAACGTTGATACGAGTGATAGATTTCCTCAATGGAGTGTCCAAGAGACAAAGGAGTTCTTGATGATCCGAGCTGAGCTGGATCGAACTTTCATGGAAACAAAGAGGAACAAGCTTCTCTGGGAAGTTATCTCCACCAAGATGAAAGAAAAGGGTTTCAATCGCAGCGCTGAACAGTGCAAGTGCAAGTGGAAAAACCTCGTTACTCGTTATAAGGTACTTTACTCAATACCCATATAAAAAAAACCTGATCTTTATTCTTATGATGATATGATCAATCCCTACTGAGTACTGACTGGTTTTGAAGATTTTTGTAGTTTTTCGATTAGGAAAAAGTTTTAGCTGTTTATGCTTGGGTTTCTGTTTTTTTTTTTTTTTTTTTTAAACCTAAATATCTTTTTGGAAACAACAAAAAGTATCGTTTGACTTAAAAGTCTTTGGTGGTTATGGGTTTTGTTAATATTTCTTTGTTGGTGATTTTAAGGGGTGTGAGACGATGGAACCTGAAGCCATGCGTCAACAATTCCCGTTTTACAATGAACTCCAAGCGATTTTCACTGCAAGGATGCAGAGAATGTTATGGGCTGAAGCTGAAGGAGCAGCAAGTGGTTCAAAAAAGAAAGCTGCACAGCTTTCATCTGATGAAGAGGAAGATGTCGAAGACAGTGAGGGAGAGATCAAAGGTAACACTAGGAAGAAGATTAAAAAGAGCAGCAAGAACAATATAACTGGAAGTAGTGCTAGCGGTGTTGGTAGTGGGAGTGGAAATAATTTCAACCATTTGAAGGAGATATTGGATGATTTCATGAAGCAACAGTTGCAAATAGAAGTGCAATGGAGGGAAGCGTTTGAGGCTAGAGAAAACGAGAGGAGGTTAAAGGAGATGGAGTGGAGGCAACACATGGAAGCATTGGAGAATGAGAGGATATTGATGGAGCAGAGGTGGAGAGAGAGGGAAGAGCAAAGGAGGATGAGAGAAGAAGCTAGGGCTGAGAAAAGGGACGCTCTTATCACAGCTTTGCTAAGCAAGATTAGGAGAGAGGATATGTAGTAGCAGTATTACTTAGTAGCTGATTGGCTAGCTTTTGGTCATTTTTCTTTTTAGCTTTTCGTTTCAAAGAGATGGACGAGCTTGCAAGCTTTGAAACTGAGAGGTTTGTCTTGGAACTCACATTTTGGAGATGATTTTGTTCTTATGGCTTTATCATTTATGCAAATCATCGTTTTTTCCTCACTGAGACTAAAGGCGTATCCAGTGTACAAAGTTCGCATCTTTTCATTATATTATATAAGCTGTTTTGCTCTCTCATAAGTCTAATCTTAATCATGCAGTACTTTTGTCATCATTGAGAGATAAAAGAACACAATTTACATTCATATTTAAGTAGGTAAAAACCACAAAACATTATGTTTGAGATAATGTCAATGAGAATAAGCATTCCATTATGATGCTCGGTTTTTACGTTAATGCTCCATTCTTGCTAATGGCTCTCAACTTCACAAGAGTGTAGTTACTTTCACTTCGATACAGATACACTTTGATGAGTGATACAGATACACTATTTGTATACAAACATCTCGGTTCTTACATGTTTGATTATTGGTGTCAGTCCTGTTTAGTTGACTACTGTTTTATACAATTTAGCAATCAAATCCTAGAAAAACGGACTGTATAGAAATGGATGATCCTGTTCCATCATAAAAAAAAAAAAAAGTTAAGAAATTGTCTTTATTTTGGTTTAAAAGTTTTACCAAGCCTTTTTGATGGAGCAAAACTTGCATTTTCGTTTTCATAAAGCAATAATATTTGTATTACTTCTTAGGTAATATATACATGGTCCTCCTCAAGGTGGTGGCAAGGCCTAGGGGGAAGATGACATTGATTTAGTTTTTCAGTGGAAAGATAATGGTTTGGTTCCTATTTCACCCTTGATATATATGCAAAGCTCATGATTTTTATTTTCATGCAGCTATATGCATGTCAAAACATGTGCATTAGTTATTTGGCAGCTGAATTTGCTGTTGAAGATCTCAAAGAATAGAAAGGAAATAATCACTGCATTTATAAATATTGGTGACACACAAGTTGTGGGAGGAGATTTGAACATAGGAATATACACATAGTCTAAAAGCTTCATCAACATGGGATATGGTGATTTGTTTTTAAAATACATTTTAAGTGAAGGAGAGGTGCGGAGTGGAGGTTTGAACTCAAACGTTTTCGTTGGAAAAAACATATTTTTGACCTAAGAGTCATTGACTAGTACATGCACGAGATATGTAAATTTGTCTAGAGCCTTACTTTATAGGGTTGATGATAGAAAATCTACGCCATAGTGATAGATGAACATGCTCGGACAGCTAGGTACAGCCTTGGTTGTAGACTTTCAATTTCTTTGTAATTTTACTTTTGTCATAAATTGTGTTTTAGTTTTCCCCTTAGCCCGCTAGGAATTTGAAATCCTGACATATCTATAAGTCCTTGGATATTATATATATATATATATATATATATATATATACTTGATAAATTTTTGTTACTTTAATCGTTTTATGTAAAAAAAAATTATTACTTTTTCCATTATTATATTCTTTGCTATGTTTGATAAATTATATGGAACAAGAGCAAGGAAATAAAGTTTTAGATATGTACCCACTCCTCATATTCCTGAAAATATTCAAGCTGTATGCTGGTAAGGATTTACAGGTATTTATATTGTATACAAGCATATATGTTTTCCAAATTATTGTTCATGATTATCAGATGATTAGACTACTAGCTAAAAAAGCTAGCAACCATTCATGAACTGGTACACGATCCTTTTCGAAGGTCCTAGTTTCTGTTGAAGTTTCTATTACTTGTATCTTTTGCCAATCTTTTGCGATAGAGCCCTCAACTGCCAATATATGTAATTGTACTCATATTAATGATTCTTGAGGGTCAATCTCTCGAAAGAGATTTGATTTTTTTTTTCAGTTGAAGTTTCACAATAAACTGGCCTTTTAGATCTCAAATAAGAATGAACCTAAATATTTTACTGTAATTTTTGTCATGTTGTTGAATTGTATTAAGATATGTTTTCCTTAGATTAATAGGTAGAGGATTTAGAAAATCCCCATAGTATCATTCTGAAACAAGCTTAATTGTTTGAATTTTTAATTTAGTACCATATCATGTCCTTGTGATGTAGCAAACTTGACTGAAATGGGGGACAGAGGGGGCCATGGCTCCTTTAGCTTTTTTAAATTTCCTATTTATATATATATATATATATATATATAAATTATAAGAGGAGAAGGGAAATTTTTACCTTCTCAAAAAAAAAATCCTAAATTCTTTGTTCTCATTGCACATTTGCATATAAACCTAGGAATCTATAGGATGATAATTTTCTAATAATAGTAAGTAATGAGTATGCAAAGCTAAGATTTATATATATATATATATATATATATATATATATATAAAGTATGCAAAGCTAAAGTGGAAAATTATCATTTTTAATTTAAAAATCATCAGTGTACTATTTTTTTTTTTAATGAGATCATTGTAATAATTTGTTGCTAAAAACTTTATAACTCAACTAGTTGACACATTGATGCTTTTTATATTTATGATTCAAATTTCCCTCCGAATTGAATTATAAAAAAGAAAAAGAAAAACAATTGTACTAATTTGTTACTATTAGAAAATATTCAAACAAATTAGCACCAAAAAAAAAAAAAATTAAAGCATGGTCCACCTTGATCATTATTTCGTTGAGGGTCTACCCAAAAATATATTCTTTCAATTCAATACTTGCCCATATATCAGCTAACAAGCAAATTTAAATAATTATCAATTAAAGTGGACCATGGGTTATTTAACTTTTCTTCTGCAATTTTTTTGTTGTATTTGATCCCACGCGTATCTCCAATTAAAATTTTTGTTCTCTTGCATTACATTCATAAAAGATGAGATTTTTTTTGGGGTTAATTGAAGCATGTGAAACGAGTCTATTTTTAGATGTGAATGCTCTCATTCTCCAATTTTTTTTTAATACTTATTTCTAATGATCACAATCTTCTTGCGGAAGCCCATTTAGATGGATCTCAGTCATATAATAAAGTAATATAAAATAGTTTTATTGATATGGGAGTATATTTTCTTTGTGCAATTGGATTAGTTTTTCACTTTTAAACTAAAATAGTTATATGTAAAATACACTTAATTATACTTAAAAAAAGGATTACAATGTGATATATAAATAATCAACTTAACCAAACCCACACATATCTGTAAATGTCAACAAGGTGGAATCGATTACATTTTACCACCCCCACCGACCCCAACTTCCCCACCCAAAAAAGAAAGGATTTGGCTTCATTATACGATTCACCTTCTTCCTTTTCCTTAAAGAAATGCCTAATTGGCTCCTATCTTTTTCTTCGTGATTTATTGGTACGTATCAAAAATTACACATTGGTGCAAAAGCAAATCTTTTTTTTTTTTTTTTGAAAAATACAAAATAGAAATTTTATTATAATTTAATCTAAGTGTATATATATGAAACTTATTTTTGGAGACTTGAATCTCGACCCTTATCCGACACATCTCATAAATACTTATACTTGTAGAGTGATCATTGCACTAAGGGTGCGTGATGGTCAAAAAACAAATCATTACAATCTCTCCAATGGGGGCACTTATATAATCTTAATATCATAGATTTATGTAATTATTATTCCCTCTCACAATATCTATCCCAATGCTTCACCAATCATTTCCAATGGGATCTTAGCGAAAAAGAATAAATCATTTCCTAGGTGACATTTGAGTACAGTTTTATAAGTCTTGAAACTTCAGAATTTCATTATGAGATCCAGCTATAGCCATGTATACACGAACACCTATACGCGTTTTTTGGCATCAGTTTACATACAAAATTCTCTCACCGACACACCGTTTTTCGCTAGCAATAATATAGCCAGACTGACTTTTTTTTGTTTTGCTCAACATGTTCTTCAGAAAACTTTCTTTCTTCCCCTAGTGGGGGCATTTTTATTAGTCTTCCAAGGCTATGTGTTTCAGCTGTCAACAGATAAAACGTAGACGGGTTTGAGTGTTGAAGAAAACTAATATGATTAAACTCAAGTACTTAACCTAAACCCACCATAAAAATTTTGACCATGTCCAACAAATATTTAATTATTCAAGGTCTTGGTAAAATTGTCTTTGGGAATGTTTGCATGCCTATGTCTACAAGAAATTCGGTGAGTAATGTTTGGGTTTGCCAAAAATCTTGTAGCTCAATTAACATTTATTAACATTTTAAAATCCTCAATTTTTAATTATTTATGTATAACAAAAGGGTAAATCATAAATTACACTCCTAAAGTTCGGGTGTATTTGAATTTAACACCCTAAAATTTTAGAATTTGAATTTTACTCTTTAAAATAATATTTTGTTTACATCAACAACCACTTCATTCATAATTTACGTTAAGTGTCACATAAATTTGTTACACATGTTTAATTCGTCTAATAAAATGATGACACATAATTTTTATTTAAACTTTTTAGGAAACAAAAATAATGTGACATCATTTTATTAGACGAATTAAATACATGTGGCAAGCTTACGTGGAATTTAACAAAAAATATGGAAGTAGTGGTTACGTTGATGCAAATAGATTATAACTTTAACGGTGAAATCTAAATTCAAAAATTTTAGAGTGTAAAATTCAAACACTCTCAAAATATATTCTGCAATTTAGTCTAAAAAATATAAAGTTGTGATTTGAGAAATTTTATTTTTATCTTTAGATTAATTAATTGTGATCAAGTAGGTAGGTATTGGGTGAGCATGTGAAGGAAAGGAAGAATGAACATATAAAATAAACAAGTTATTATTGGTTTTTGAGGCTATGGGGTACACTTGTCAATTTGCGTGTCAAACATAGTAAGATGTTAGTGGCCAACATGTGCATATTCAAACAAAATGGAGAGAAGTAAAATAAGATAAGCAATATGCACAAGAAGATATTTTATTTCTTTTAGCTTTATAAAACACGACCGTTATTGAAACTGATCATATGCCTTTTATTTTATTTTATTTTTGAGAATAGGCCCAACGACAATTGTGGACGCCCTTTATTTGTACGAATAATAATATAAAACTTAATTATCAAAGATTCCACTAGGGCCCCCCAAAAAGAAAAAAATATTTTCTATTTCTTATTCATTTTTGGCTAAACAAAATCTAAACAATATATGGTCTGCATTAGTTCAAAAGTTAATATATCTTCGATCTCATTTTTCACATTGTTAAATCAAACTTCGATTAATTATATTAATCTTATGATTTTAATAGTAATCTTGTTTTTTAATATGTACAAATGGCATAGAACTAAAAAAATTAAGAATATTTTTCCTAAAAATAAAACTAAGAATATTTTTATGGGATTCCCAAAAAATAAAAAGAAAACAAAAAATAAAGAGAGAATATTTTCATCCTTTAACCCAAAAAAGAGCACGTCACCTATATCAGACGTTAAATGTGATGTGTAAGGACACAATTTATACCTAAGCCAAATGAGGAAGGGAATAGACCTAAAAAGCCCAATACAATGAATTTATAGAGTATGAGTTTAAAATTTAGGTTCTAATGAGTTTGTATATTAATTGTAGTGGACCAAGATGACCATAGAATAAAGATGAAGCAGTTTTATATAAGGAAAATTGTCCTCGAACTCAATTCGAGGAGGCTAGTTCTTCTATATATATCTTACTTAGTGACAACTTGCAAATATTGTTCTCCAGTCTACATTATTTTTCTCTCCTTCTCCGATCCCCCTTATCCTGAGGGTCTCCTCTCACATTTATACCATCATTCCTCCTCTCACATTTATACCATCATTCCTCCTCTCTCTACCCTCTATGTATGGATCAGATTGTTGGTCTAGATGCTTGTCTCATCAACACCTTCTTCAAGCCTTTGGAATTAGTTGTAAGGCTAAACATTGCTGCTCAGACATCACTTCCTTAATAATGTTGCTAGAGAGCTAGCTGCAGAACATTTAATGCGGTGATAACAGCTTTCCCTTAGATATTTCATAGCCTTTCCTTGTCCTGTGTTCTCGCAATGTATATCCTTACCTACAAGATCTCCTAGAACGCAGTTTCTGGGTGGCAGACTGCACCTTCAAACCTCGGCTTTGCTCAGCGGAGGAAGTGTTCCTTCTCGCAACACCTTCTTGGATGATCATGACCAGACTTTACCTGTTTACTTACCAACATGAATTATTAATAAGATATTTACCCATCCTTGGACTACTTAATGTCCTCGGATTGGGCCTCTGGCCTTGTATACGTATAGATATGTACTCTTGTTTGGGTCATGACACTTGTACCTATCACCCCCACATGATGCATCTATAGAAATTATTTATTTCAATCACATTTAAAAAATTTAATAGGTGGATTGATAAAAATAGTAATAATAAAATCTTACAAGATTTATATCTATAACTAGGTTTGGGTTCAAGTTACACCTAGTATAATTTTAAAGTAATATTATACTATCTAATAACTTGTTATAGAATTCATATTTTGAAAATCTCATCGTTAAATTATATGTTCTTAACATTCATACCAATTTTCGTATCAATTGGATATTATTTACTATTTAATCTATAAACTCATCTTTTATACATTATTTTCAACTACAAAAACTTGAATTTAAACAATTGATTAACGACATGACTCTTGATCTTTGATCACCTAGAAATTTTTCAATCATGGAGAATATATGAAGATAATGTAATCTAACAGTGAATTTGTCAAAATTTGCATTCAATTAAAAAAATATTGAGTAGTGTAATATTGCTTTAAATTATGCAAGGTGTAACTTGAATTCAGCCCTATAGCTTATGTGTAACTATAATTTAAAATTTGCAAGAACAAAATGCTTGTGAATAACAATAAATTTTTTTGTTTGTTTATGTTCATGTTCATTCCCTTTTTATATATTGCATTTATAGTTTTTAGTTGTGGTGGATATTTTTTTTTTCCTGTAATTAATTTACTTTAACCACCTCTCACTATCTCAATTCCTTCCCTTACCCTATTATTATTGTTTGATGATCTCCCAAAAAAGTAAAAATAATTTTAAAAAGTTTTTTTTTGGGTACAATACTATTTTGGTACTTAGATTTTACTAAAATTTTTTTTTTCATCCTTAAATAAAAAAAAAATCATTTTTTGTTTATAAACTGTTGAAAAGTTTGTTTGTAGTCCTTAAACTATTGAAAATATTTTCTTTTTGTCCTTAAACTTTATAAAAAAATTGTTTTTCTATAAACTATTAAAAAAAAGTTCTTTTTTATCCATATTTTTGTCCTTAAACTATGAAGAAAACTCTCTACAAAGTTTAAGTATAAAACAAGAACTCTTTAAAGTTCAAGGATGAAAATAAACTTTAGATAAAGTTTAAAAATTAAAATATTATTTTATTTATTCATTTTTTTACTGAATAAAAAAATGGGTCTTTGGTGTGGGCTGACCAACTTCACGCTATGTGACAGCGATAGATATTATTATGTATACTAGCCTTATTGGAGTTATTACTCAAATTACTCCTCTCTACATGCTGGAGCAAAGACTTCCTACCTTCAAACCAGAAACTATGTGGTATTTATTTACTTATTTCCTATAGATTGTATGATGGAATTTATACTCAGATACTAACGTGGCTACAATATGTGGACTGATTATTGGAATGGGTGCAAGTGCAGCTATCCTCGAGCCACGACCAATCTTCATGCATTATTCACAAAAAAACAGCCCAAAGGCCAAATTAGTGATATAACTATTATAAGGGCCAAGATATAATAATGATGTGAGCACAAGCGAATGATAATAATAAGTCGGTGGTCCTAGCCAGCCATCGACATCAGCGTTGTTGTTTGGTGGACCCCTTGACCCATGTAATGGCAACGAGAAATCGTAGGGAATGGGTCAATAAATTCATTATTCAACTCATACCGCTGACATTTTTAGATTTGTGATTAATGTCAAACACACAGACCACAGCATTTTGGTCAAATCTTTGGACCGTACAAAAATTCTCTATAGGACCACAAGAAACTTGATTTCTTTTCTTTCCATGGAGTAATTGTAATCGTTATTGTTGAAATAGATATGAAGTTTCCCATTTTGTGAAAGCAAATTAAGAATTGTAGAAACAGTCTAGGTGTCTCAAAGTTTCTGATTGTGTAGGGAAGGTGGGATTTGACCATTTTCATTTGTTATCACATTGCAGCTTCCACAGAAATTTATTAGGCTCTCGGGTCCTTATCCAGCAAATCCAAATTTATTTATTTGTATGCCATGCTACAAAGTCTTGCCATGTGAACTTTGAGAATCTAAGGAACGCTGCTATCTTTTCAAGTTTATGTAATTTCGGTGTGTGTTATAATTGGTATATAATAAAAAATGATATCAATGGCGGTCTAAAGTGAAAACAATGTTTATATTAATCATAATTTATCATCTTAGATTTTGTGACAAAAGTTATAAAATTTATTGTGTCTATATATTATTGTTAAGGCTTTGGGAAAACATGGATACATGGTTTAGTATAAAAAAGTTCAGGTTTTGTATTGAAATTTGGTATCTTTTCATGGTCCAAATTAGATTTTTTTAAATAAATATATTAGATTTTACAAATCTAAAGGTGCATAGTTTCCCACATCATTAAAAATTTCAAATGATGTGGCAATTTGTACATGGTTAGAAAAATAATTAAAATTTTAAACATACAATTGCAAAATGGACCGTGCTTCAAATGGAAAGTATCCTTATCCTTCCTAGGGTAGGATAGTATGCTTAAATACTTTTTTATTTTATGTTTGGCACTTGTGGGTAATTTTGTATGTGTAAAACTAATGTGGCGTTTGGTACGGAAGAATCCACATTACTTTTGGCATTCAAATTCCTAGGAATCACATTCTTAAGAATGCAGCTATTCCATTCCTATGTTTAGTTTCATTGGAAATATTTTAAGATTCTTAGGAATGTGAGATGATAATGTTTGGTTTATTCTCAAGAATCTTAAATGAATTATTTATTTTTCCTATTCTATCCTTAGATTTGAATGTGAATTACCAAGTCCTTAAAAAAATAAAAATCTTTCTCTAATTAAATAATGAAAAACCAAATATAAAATATTAATTATGAAAAATTTATTAAAATTATTGTCCATCATTTCAAAATGACGGGTACAATACAAAAATAACTATTTAAATCCTCAAATGTTTTTATTCTTAATAATAATTTTAAAAGAGTTTAATCCATTATAATTTGTTTTATATTTTATCTTAATTGCTTAAATGATAATGAAAAAGGATTAAAATTGTCAATTTATAAAATATACAATTTCCTTTAAGCTTGGGAATCTAGATTCTCACCTGTTTTAAAGGGAATTCACATTCCTACTGAGAGGGAAATCTACATTCCCCTAGCATTTGATTCTTTAGCGTGATTTGCAACCAAATATAGAAATCTTTAAACATTCCTAAAAATCTTAAAACATTACCCCGTACCAAACGCCATATAAGAGTCTTATAGCTCAATAGACATCTCTTAATATTTTCAATAGAGACATCCATAGTTCAAATAATACACACACAATTCTAGATTAAGAATTTTTTATTTTTTATTTTGTGTGGATGGGTTGCCCGCTTGGGCTTTCCTTACTTTCTTTAGGCCTAAACATAAGGCTCAATGTCTACAATGTACATTCTCCCACTCGCCTATGGTGGGCATGCTCTCCAAACCATTTGTTCTATCTATGCATACAAGGGAAAATGATTCGTGCAACTGGCAATTGGGCCTAGTGCGCAAGTGAAAACACTGTAGCTGTGCCCCACCAAATCAGCATAGTGTAAGTTTAACTCCTAAAGAAACAAAAACAAAATGGTTTTTCATACCCCATTGAGCTGAGCAATGTGCATCCTTTGATCCACCATGAGTTTAACAAGCTCAAAGTCATGCTCAACCCCAACTATACAGTTTTGTGTCCACGTTTATTTTCAAACTTTCGAAGTCGACATGAATTTACAAAACTAGGATATATGTTTTATATTAAGTTAATAGCCGAGTGAAGCCATTAAAAGTTGCTTCTCATCTTAAAACGCAATGGTTTATAATAAAATAATAATAATAGAAGACTAAATATATCAGTTGGTTTACAACAGAGTTTTATTCGTATTTTTTATTTAAGAAAAAACATAAACATGGACATAAGGAATTGAAGAGGTCGTACAAATCAATCTTATTTAAAGTTAATGGTCATGATCATTTTAAAATCAAGACAGTTAAAATATCATTATACGTTGTTATTGTTAGTGATCTTGGCAAAATCACATCTACTTCCATGTGAAAGAAAGCATAGAGTTAAACCATATAAGAATGGTAGGATATTCATAGTGAATAAATTGCTTTCATGTCTCAGAGTCAATATTATATCAATTTATAAATGAATAATCTGTTTATTTCACATAAAAAATTACAATGTGTGATGGACTGAGCAAAGATAAGGAAAAATAAATACTAAGGGTACATTTGGTAGACTGAATGGAGATTACGACAGAAATTGTAATCTTTATTACTAGAAATAAAAGTGTTGTAATGTAATAACTAAAATTATATATTAGTTTGGTTGTAAGTTATAACATTAGAATGAAAATTAATATTTATTTTAAGAAATATCTTATTCATACAATTATATCTTCTTAAAAAATTTTATTTTTTAATTTAAGAAAGATATGTGTTATTTTATTATGATTTTTTACTTTTATAATTGTTAGATATATATGGAAAGTTTGTTTATTTGGAAATATATTAAGTTTTGAAATTATTATACTTACTAAAGAATAACTAATACAACATTTTAAAGAGGAATAATTATTCTTCATTTTAAAGAATTTAGCCATTCATAAGGAATGACTATTCTTTGTAATAAAAACATAACCAAACTAAAGAATAACTAAACTAGAAGAATAACTATTGCATTACGGTACCTATTACAGTCTATCAAATATATCCTATGAAATAAAAAAGATTCAGGAAACCAAAGTACACGCTGAATAAAAGTAGTAAAAAAAACAACCAAAAAACGACTATATGGTTTCACAAGAATCAAAAAAGAGTAAGCAATAAGGATTATCCCATCTCATAGACAATCCAAAACTCTCGACAAGCTTTATTTGATTTCCACCGTGCGAACATTGCTCACCGGTCCAGGTTTTGGTGTCAACCTCCAATCAGGTTTCATGGATCCCTACACCTGAAAGCTCTCTCAAGGTTAACTTTGATTGGGCAACATTCACAGATTTTGACAAGGCTGGTTTGGGTGTTATAAATTAATCTGCAACGTTCATGGACAGGCGATTGCTTCCCTCTCGGAACAGATTCAGCTACCTTTCTCTTCTGATCTGGTTGAAGCCTTGGCAGCAGTAATGGCAATATCCTTTGCTCAAGAACTTGGCTTCTCCGAATTCATCTTGGCAGGCAACTCCGAACTGGTAATAAAAGGTCTCGAGAGTAATGAAGATTCTCTATCTCCTTTTGGTCACATTCTAGCTTTGGCCAAAGCTATTACAAATGTCAATTGTATTTCTTTTTCCCACACTTGCAAACTAGGCAATTCTGTTGCTTATAATCTTACTAAACATGTAAGACATGTTGCATGTTTTACGGTGTGGATGGAGGATGTTTCTCCACATCTCTACTTTGTATTATTACCAACCATGACTGATTTTTTTTTAATGAATTGCAAAGTATTATTTCTTAAAAAAAAAAAAACGAAGGCATTCAACAACTCATGAGATACTTGAATACAAATATGATTGAATTTCTTTTTTTTCTTAATTGACAATTCATGCAAAAAAAAAAAGAAAAGAAGAACTTATTTCTCAAATTGCACAATGATTCAATATTCAAAAGACAATATTATTTTCTTTCACAACTACCTGACTACGGAGTATCAACTTTTTGGTTGGTATTTTTTGCTTTTGTTGTTATTAATAATTAAACATTTAAGATTCTCTTTATTTATTTATTTTTTTTAAGCAAAGACAAAATTTTATTTTAGTTTAATCTAAATATTTGTGTATAAAAACTCCTTTTTAAAAATGTTAACCCCTGGCCTTTGGTCTCTTACATCCCACAATCACTATTTACTTTCTTCATTTTTTAATACGATGATAATCAAGAGTGGAGGGATTTAATTTCTGGATACTAACTGGCTGAGTTACAAAACTCTTAACTACGCTTTTAGTGATTTATATTTTTAGAGAGTGCTTTTGGTGAAATTGGAAGATTTTTGAACCGTCTTAAAATTTAATCACACATTTAAAAGCAATTGTTAAATATCATTAATATGAGAGAGGGAGAGAGTACTAATTTCCATTCTAGTGTTAGGTAGGAAGGATAACAAAGTAGGAAGTTGGAAAATTGGTTTGTCTTTCCTTTATTTGGTAGGAAAGAAAAATTGAAGAAAATAAATAGTGATTTGTAGCAATTTACTGTTATATCAGTATTATATATAAAAAAAATCAAAATTTAGGAGACAATCTCTCTCAAAAGAGACCCAAACTCCGCAAAAAAAGTAAAACACAAGTTCCTTTAAAAGCTAACGTGGCTCATAAACCGTCCATCGTTGATCACTTTGACCGCCGCTGATAAAAATCAAAAAGAAAAGAAAAGAGAAGTTAAAAACAAGTTCCTTTAAAAGCTGATTAAAAAAAAAGGACAGAAAAGAAAAGAAAAGCCAAACAAAACTCAAAGGAGCGGAAAGTAACTAATTAACTAACTAATTCACACGGTCAGTTTTTAAGTCATAGCCTTGTAGAGTACTCAATTTTCTTCACCTTTTTGCCTAAGATGCATGGACACAGACATGAGTACAGGTACAATATTGTGACATAAGTAATTTTAAAAAAATTATAACATAATATAGTAAATTAAACACTGTTACAACACGGGTATAACACGGGTACTGCACTTAAAATGAAGTGTCCATGCACCGGTGCACCCATTTTTGCTCTCATATTTCTCAATTCTCAAACTAAGAGTCACTGTTAGCTCTCACGTCTCAATCTCTCTAACCTCTACTTCTCTCTCAAAGGTACTCCCATTTTCTTCATTTTTGTCCTTTCTAGTTTGATTAAATGTCTCCAACACTATAATTTAATATTCAATATAGCATTTGGTTTTTTATTTTCACAGTCACAATCATGTGGGTTCTTTTCATTGATTCTCTTCTAGTAGTTTCATTTTATATTTGCAAGTTCAAGTCACCAATAATAAAGAATGCAATTCTTTATGCACTATATTGACTGCTTTTCTATTCTTTTTTTTTAATATTTTCTTGTAGCTTATTTGGTCTTGAACAGCTGAGAGCTTGTTATTTTTTTTGTTGATAGTTTTTGACTCTTTGTTTGATTATCGAGAAGACTGAGGAAAGGAAAAAAAAAAAAAAAACTTGTTGTGTGGGGAACTTGGTTTTATATACCGGGTTCCAAATAAAAAATTAGAGATCACGAAATTAAAATGCCTTTTCTTTTCTTTTCCAACTTTTTTTTATTAAACAAACATAGCATAAAGGAAGCTTCTTTTCCAATTTTTATATTTGGTTGTCAATAAGACTGAGGAAAGAAAGAAAGAAAACTTCTTGTGTGTGGGGAACTTTGTTTTATATATACACCCGGTTACAAATGAGAAATTAGAGATTACAAATTAAAATGTCTTTCTTATCCAACTTTTTCTTAGTAAACAAACATAGCACAAAGGAAGCTTCTTTTTTAATTTTTACATTTATGTATGCAACACTTTATTTTGTTTCCTTTTGGATAATCTCTTATGGGGTTTCTCCAATTTTGATTTGCTTTCTTCAATTCTTTCTTTCTTATTGGCAACTACTCCTTTATTGCTTAAGAAAGCATGCTTTGACCCCTACTAATTGATCCTTTCTTACATAAACAGTAGCAACAGAACTCTCCCATGGACATTATTTGGTACTGGGTGGGGTTCTTTGTTAGAGTAGGGTGGAGTGCCTCCAATATACTTGATCTTATGCAGGGATGTAGCTAGTTTTGGACTAGAGGGGCAATGACCCCCCCTAATTTAAAAAAAAAAAAAAAAATTATCATACATGTATATGTATACTAATTTTAGTAATTTTGTTCTATAAAATTACATTTTTTCCCTTAAATAATATTATTGATTCTTTTAAGAGTAACACTATACTCAAACTTTTTAACAAACTGTTTCGGTAGCAAATTTTTATTGGTTCGCACATAAACTCATCACTCATATCATTTATTTACTTACTAGTTACTAGTAACCACTTATTACATCAATAATTTATAAAAAAGTTTGTAGCGCTAGTATTTTCCTCATTTTAGTGACTATAAAAAAAATATATAGATCTAAAATCTAAAACAAAATATACAAGCTCCAAAAAAATTAGCTCAACAACAAAACCTACCAATGGTAAAACTTAAAAAAAAAAAAAAAAAAAAAAAACCCTATCATTTAAAAAATTCTAAACAAAAATAATTTTATTTTACCAACACAAAAAAAATCTCAGTAACTAAGTAGTAGCAAAGTTAAAGGTTAAAACTATTGCACATAACTAACAGTAAAACCGCCCCTTTTACTCAAAGCTCTGGCTTCGTCCTTGATCTTATGGCTTTTACTTCAAGATTGCTTCAGGCTTTTGAGTCATCCATCCTTGCACGTAGAAACGCTGAGATATCCAGGTTGTTTATTTTGTTATTATTTATGTTACTTCTATTGTGGTTTTTACTACCATGTATTATAAATTCCCTTATAGTTCTTTCCTTCTCTTTTTCTTTGGTAAATCTAGAGTGGGGTTAGGGTGTAGGAGTTTTGAATCTAGAGAAAATTACAATTTGTCTCATTGTGGTTTGTGAAAAGCAATATGAAGAAAAGGGAAAATATGAAGAAGCCGGGTAAAGAGCAGAGAAGAAAGCAAGGAAGAGATGAAATTTGATGAACCAAATATGAGTTTCTTGATTTCATTCATTCACTGAATCCAGTACATATACTCAACCTATTCCGCAAAGTTTGGGATCACTGTAACTAACTATAGCCTAACTCATCAAATGCTTACATGTGGACTTGCAATCATCACTGACCTCATTAATACATTTAAGCATAAACTACGTACAGTTTAGCCTATAAAGTTACTCTACCTTAGGTTGTTTCCCTTTTGCTTGTCATATTTTCCCTTTTGCTTTCAGCCTTATCAGATGTTGAGTTACCTGCCTTTACATCCCCCCTCAAATGGAAGGGAGGAAGACCCATGAATTTGTATGCAAGATCCAGAAACTGAGGGGAAGACAAACCTTTAGTAAAAATATTAGCCAACTGATCATGTGTGGAAGTAAAATTGATCTGTAAGTCTCTATTAAGAACCTTCTCCCTAATGACATGCTAGTCTACCTTAATATGCTTGGTTCTAGCATGGAAAATAGGATTGGAAGCTAAAGACAAATCAGACACATTATCACACCAAAGCATAGGAGAGAGAGATAAGTAAACCCCCAAATCCTTAAGAATCATCCTTATCCAACACAGCTTAGCAGTTGTAGAAGCCAAGGCTCTATATTCAGCATCAGTTGAAGACCTAGCCACAATCAATTGCTTCTTGGCAGACCAAGAAATTGGAGAATTCCCTAGAAGTACCACATGCCAGTAATGGACCTACGATTAAAAGGATCACCAGCCCAGTCAGCATCATAATAAACAGACAGAGCTAAATGACCAGGCTGAAAATGAACTCCATGAAGCAAGGTACCCTTGAGATATCTAAGGATCCTTTTGGCTGCCATCAAGTGATGTTGGATAGGTTGACTCATAAATTGACAAACCTGTTGAACTGAATAAGACAAATCAGGTCTGGTGAAGGTTAAGTATTGCAAAGCTCCAACCATACTCCTATAGATAGTAGGATCTGGAAGTAAAGGACTAACTTGGGAGCTAACATGCACAGGGGGGTAACAAGGAGTGAGACAAGGTTTGCAATCCAACATATTGAACTTGGTAAGCAAATCTAAAGCATATTTAGACTGATGCACAAAGAGTCCTTGAGAAGTGTACTCAATTTGAAGACCAAGGAAGTACTTCAGAGGGCCAAGATTCTTCAAATCAAAAGTAGCCCCAAGTCTGGAAACAATATGAGTAATAAAGGAAGTACTATTCCCAGTGATAATAATATCATCAACATATAACAGCAAATAAACCACAAATGAATCCTGGTAAAGTGTGAACAAGTTACGATCAGCATTAGAAGCTTTAAAACCAATGTGCATCAGTTTAGAGGTGAAGCTGTCAAACCCGGCCCTTGGTGCCTGTTTTAGACCATAAATGGCCTTATGAAGAAGACACACATGATCAGGGTGAGCAGTATCAACATGGCCAAGGGGCTGAGACATGAAAACTTCCTCTTGTAAAATGCCATGAAAAAAAGCATTGGACACATCCAATTGATTTAAAGACCAATGATTCTACACAGCCAAGGCTAAAATGATTCTCACAGTAGCTGGTTTGACAACAGGGCTAAATGTCTCTCCATAATCTAAACCATATTGTTGCAAAAACCCCTTAGCAACCAAACGTGCCTTGTATCTAGCAACAACACCATCACTCCCTCTTTTAATCTTGTACACCCACTTGCAATGAACCACATTCTTACCAGGTGGAAGAGGAACTAAAGACCAAGTATGCTGCTTCTGAAGTGAATGAAACTCAGAATCCATAGCTTCAATCCAATGAGGGAACTGAGAAGCAACATTAAAACTTGGTGGTTCTACCTGAAAGTAATCCCTTACAATGGCAAAGGCTTTGGGGTTGAATATGTCATGTTTAGACCTGGTAAGCATTGGATGAGTCTTAGTGTGAGAAGAAGAACCCAATTGAGGGACAGAAGGAGTGGACTCAGAATGGGTAGATTGTGATGGAACAACACTAGAAGTAGGCACAAAAGTAGATGAGGAAGGAAGTACATCATCAGAAATAATAACAGCAGAGACATTGGAAGCTGTATAAGACCTAGGGATAGGAAAAGAAGGGTTAATAAATGAGGGAAAGGCATCAGAGATGACAAATAAAGGAGTAGCAGGAGAAGTGGGTAAAAGAGTTGACAACCAAAGGTCAAAGGAAGCGCTATCAGAACCAGTAAAGCAGGAAGGAGCAAATAAAGGTGCAAGAAGAGTCGGGACGACTGATTCATGAAAAATGACATGTGAAGTGATATACACTCTCTGTGACTGAGGGTCATTACAAATGTATCCCTTGGATAAAGGTGGATACCCTAGGAAAATGCACTGAGTTGACTTTGGTTGAAGCTTGTTGTCAGTATAAGGTTTGAGAAAGGGAAAACAAGCACAGCCAAAGGTTTTTAAACCTTGTAAAGGAGTAGTATGTAAAAGCTTTTCCCATGGAGATTTGAAACCAAGAACAGCTGAGGGAAGTCTATTAACTAGGAAAGTAGTAGTACTAAATGCATAACACCAAAAAGAAGAAGGAAGCTTAGATTGGTGAAGCATAGACAAACCACTCTCAACAATTTGTTTGTGTTTTCTTTCAACTACCCCATTCTGTTAAGGGGTATATGGACATGACAACTGATGTTGGATACCATTTTCTAAGCAAAAAGATTTGAAATGATTACTAGTGTACTCACCCCCACCATCAGTCCTAATGGTCTTGATGGTAGACCTAAACTAATTCTTTACAAGAGCTTTAAAGTGTAGAAAAACAATAAATACTTCAGATTTGTGCTTAAGTAGAAATAACCAAGTAAACCTAGTAAAATCATCAACAAAAATGACATAGAATTTATAGTCAAGGACAAAAGTCACAGGAGCAGGGCCCAAAACATCACTGTGAACCAATTGTAAAGGAAAAGTGCTTGACATAACATGTTTTGGAAAAGGAAACTTGTGCATCTTAGCACTTATACAATATGTAAATTGTGAACAAATGTCATCATTAACAGAAATTTTGACAATATTATTGAAAGAAGACAAGGCAGATTGAAGAAACTTGGAGCAAAAATGTCCAAGTCTTTAATGCTATAGCAATGCTTAGGGAGAGATAGCACTATTTACAGATGATTGGAATGTAAAGGATGAAGAAGGAGTGGGAGCAGTAGATAGTTGAGAGGAAAGAGGGATTGGATAGACACCATCCTTACTTTAGCCTTGATAGAGAACCTTCCCTATAGGTAAGTCCACAATTAAGAACTGAGTAGCATCAAAATAGCAATAAACATTGTTAAGCAAAGTTTATGAACAAACAACAAATTGGAAGCCAGGGACCCTAAGGATATTATCTAAACGAAATTGATGAGAAGGTGTAAGAAGCTTACCATTTCCAATATGAGTCCTAGGCAATTCTTGCCCATTGCCAATAGTAACAGATTCATTCCCTAAAGTTACCTGAGAATGTAAGGAAAGCTAAGATAAATTTGGAGTCACATGATCTGAGCATCCAATATCAGTGAGCCAAACATAATTAGATGCTGAATCAAAATTAGTAGTTGCTGAAGCAGCCATAGAGGCTAGTTTAGCTGGTGCATGCCTGCTTTGATAGGCAAAGTTCATACGATGATAGCAGTCTAAGGTAGTGTGTCCATTCTTGCCACAAATTTGACATGTAGGTCAGGAATTTTGAGATTGACCTTGAACCTGATGAAAACCAGAACTACTTCCACCATTCTTGAATTGAGAATGTGATTGGAAACTAGGAAATTGAGGAGTAGTATTGGTAGTCCCAGAAGAATGACCAGAATTGAACCCAAAATTGGGATTCCCAGAAGTTTGGCCATTATTTAAACCAAAATTAGGACCAAAGTTATTATGACCTCTTCCACCGCCCCTCTAATTACCATTCCTGCCTCTACCTCTATTATTGTTCTAATTAAACCCACTTTGAACAATCATAGTCATAGAAGTATCTCTAGCTTCAAATTTCTTTTTAATAGCTCTTTCTTTAGCATTTAACAAAGTATTTAACTCATCTAAAGTAAACACATCATTCCTAGTTCTTATTGCTGAACAAAATGCACCATATTCTTGAGGCAGAGCTTCTAAAAATAGATGTATAAGTTCTTCTTCATCAATAGCAACAACAACAGAACTCAACCTATTCCTAACTTCTTTGATTCTTTGAAAGAAACTATCAATACTCTCAGAACCTTTCTTAATACTCAACAATTCATTTCTCAGACTTAACATATAAGATTGAGAAACGGAAGCAAACCATTTCTCAAGCGCATTCTAGACTCCCTTAGCAGATTTTTGACCTACTGTAATGGCTAAAACTGATGGAGACAGAGTGGAGTTGATGAATGTGAATAGGGCTTGCTCTCGATTCTTCCAATTAAGATACTCAGGGTTTCGCTCACTAGTAAAGCTTCCAAAACTGTCCTTCACAAGAGGATCAGGTGCTACACATGAACCATCAACAAAGCCTATCATAGCATAAGCTTTAAGAATCACAACAGTTTGATGTTTCCAGACCATATAATTGGTGAAATCTAGCTTCATTGTCATCATATTTGACATATTAGATAGGAGTAGCAACGATAGATTCACTAAAGAATTTGTAGGAGTAGTTGTTGTAGTGGAAGTAGTGGGAGTTGTTGAGGAATTAGAGCTCAGAATAGAAGCCATTAATGGTGGCTCTGATACCATGAAAAGTAATATGAAGAAAAGGGAAAATATGAAGAAGCAGAGTAAAGTGCAGAGAAGAAACCAAGGAAGAGACAAAATTTGATGAACTAAATCTAAGTTTCTTGATTTCATTCATTCACTGAATCTAGTACATATACTCAACCTATTCCGTAAAGTTTGGGATCACTATAACTAAATACAACCTGACTCATCAGATGCTTACACGTCGACTTGCAACCATCACTGACTTCACTAATACATTTAAGCATAAACTACCTACAGTTTAGTAGACGTGGCAATATGGGTCAAAATTTTCTGACCTGACCTGACCTGTCCTGAAAAATACCTGATTTGAACTCGATTTTTTTGACCCGAAGCAAAAACGGGTTGACCCGTGACCCGACCCGACCCGAATAACTCGTGACCTGACTCGTTAAAAAAAATTCGGTAAAAAAATATTTAAATTACCTCAAGATACTAGGTGCATAATGCACGTTAGTACCAAAACTAGTAATCAGATGATTCAGATATAATCATATAAAATTATAAACAAATAAACAATTGAAACAATTGTTATGACAAGACAACTCACAACACCAATAGGTCTAACACGTTACACAAGGCTGTCACAACCATTAAAAAAAAAATCTCATTCAATGGTCAATGCTTGCTAGCTGTAGTCCATTTTCGGATTTTCCAAAGCCAAAGACACAAAATGACAAAATGCACAATACAAAGTTACAAACCTAAAAGTTCCTCAGTTCAGTACTTCAGCTTTACGCCTCTACTCTTTCAGTCTTTCTCAGTTTCTCTTGTGCCTCCGGCCTACCCTTCTTCACACATTCGGCATTCCACACTCTTTTAGTTTCACACAAAGCAGTCAAAGCTTGCACCTTTGCCCTTCTCCACTGCTCTGCTTTCTCACTTCTCTCAGTTCTCTGTCTCTAGCCACCCACAGGCCACATGGTCCACACAGTTGTTGACCCATTTAAAAGGAGCACAACCATAAATCATCAACTATGGTGAAGGTAAGTTAAATCATTTTCATTATTCTCTTAAATCCCTAAATGTTTTTAGTTTTTGGATTGATTTTTTAATATTATGAATTTATGATTTAGCAATAATAATAGTATATTGCTCTGCCTCTGCTAACATTATATTTAATTGTTTGTGTGTTTGATTGTTGAATGAATGTGTCATTTGGATGAATGTGTTATCAAATATAGTATACTGCTCTGCCTCTGCCTCTGCCTCTGTGTCATTTGGATGAATGTCTTCTGTAGTTATGTTCACAATTTCTTTAGATGCTTTAAATAGACTAGAATTTTAATTTTAATTATATATTTTGCTTTGATAATTAGAGTACATCGGCTTTTCCAACTGTAAATTTGGAAAGTGATGATGATGTTGCAATTATGGATACTTTTACTAATCCTTCACCATCTTTAAGAGTTAATTCAAAATCAAAGTTTAAGAAACCAAAAAGAGTTTCAAGGAAACATAAAAAGGAAAAACATCACACTTCTACAGTTTGGACTGAATTTATGAGATTGCCTATTAATGAAGAAGGGATAAGTAAGGCTACTTGTCAATGGTGTGGGAAATTTTTTTTGCCGGATAGTCATCATGGAACATCAAACTTGCATCGCCATCTTCTCAAGTGCCTAAAACGAAATGAAGTAAAACAAGATGGTGAAGAAGAGGGTAGGGTGTTACAAAACAAGATAATTCAAGAAAAGTTTTGTGAGATGTTAGCGGAGGCTATTATTAAACTTAATTTACCATTTAGCTTTGTTGAGTAAGAGGGCATTAGAAAATTTTTTAGCTATCTAAATTCAGATGTTAAACATATTTCTAGGAATACTTCAAAAGTGGATATTCTAAAACTTTACAAGAAAGAGAAGGATGATATTAGAAATAAGTTGAAATCAATTCCTGGTAGAATATGTTTAACTTCGGATTTATGGACCTCCATTACAAGTGAGGGATGTATTTGTCTTACGGTACATTATGTGGATGAGAATTGGGAATTGAAAAATATCATCTTGAATTTTTGTCATATGCCACCTCCACACACACGAACTCTTTTATCAGAGAAAATTTTAACTTTCTTGGAAGAATGGGGTATTGAGAAGAAAATATTTTCCATTACTTTAGATAATGCTTCTGATAATGATAATTGCCAAGATTTCATAAAGAAAAAGCTTAATGAAGGGGGGGGGTTTATTGTTATGTGATAGTATCTATTTCCATGTGCGTTGTGGTGCTTATATATTGAATCTTATTGTTTAAGAAGGATTGAAAGTAATAGATGACTCGGTGATTAAGATTTGAGAAACTATGAAATATCTTAAAGGACCAGAGAGTAGAATGTGCAGATTTGATGAATGTGCCAAGATAGTTGGTATGAAGAGAACAAAGGGTTCACATTTAGATGTGTGTACAAGATGGAATGCAACATATGACATGATTGACAGTGCTATGAGATATTGTTCTGTGTTGAACCATTTAGCAGAGGAAGATGCTAATTTCAAGCATTGTCCATCAAAGGATGAATGGAATAGAGTTGAAAGGATAACTCAGTTTTTGAAACCTTTTAATGGCATTACAACTCTATTTTCTAGAACTGATTACCCTACATCAAATCTATATTTTCAATGAGTGTCTCAAATTGAATTGCTCATACTTGAAGAAATAGAGAGCCAAGATTCATTTATCAGTAATATGGCAGAACGGATGAAAGTTAAATTTGACAAATATTGGGATTGTTATAGTGTGGTGCTAGTTTGTGCCATTGTTCTTGATCCAAGGTATAGGTTGGATTATGTGGACTTTATTTTCAAGAAAATAGAGCCAATTAAGCACATTGCTGAAATGAAGGTGGAGAGCATTAAGATTACATTGTATAAGCTTTTTTCAAAATATAAATGCCCCAAGCCTATGGCCATTGTTTCATCTTGTGTTGGGAGTTTTAGTCATACTAGCAGTGCTGTGGATGATCCTGATGATGATGAAGATAAGGAAGATAATGTAAGTGAATTGCATTTTGTTTGGTATATGTTGTGCTATGTTTTTTTAATAATAAAGATTGTAATGTTGTGTGGTATTATTTTTCATTGCAATTTTTTTTAATAATTAGGAATTTGATCATTACGAAAGTGGTCATGGTGCCAAAATAAAAAAATCTTAGTTGGAATTGTATTTAGAAGAGCCTAGACTTAAGCTTAACAAAAAGCAAAATTCAAAGTTGGAAGTTCTCTCCTGGTGGAAAGAGCATTACAATCAGTTTCTAGAGCTCTCTTTAATAGCACAGGATCTCATGAACATTCTGATAACCACTGTTGCTTCTGAATCAAGTTTTAGCATTGGAAAAAAAATTCTTACTCCGTATCGATCACGTCTTTTACTTGAGATTGTGGAAGCTACGTTGTGTACTAAAAGTTGGCTATATGGATTTATAGGTAATTTAATTTTTTTATAGTCATTATTATACAATTTTAATTCTTTATTGATTTGCTTTCATGGTACATTAAGTTATATTAACATATTGTATTGCAAATGAAGATGTTGACGAAATTGGCCAACTTGAACTACAATTTGCAAGTATGAATATTTGAAGTACTGAATCTACTACCAACGTCAAGTAGATTTAGATTGAGGTGTAATTCTTATAAAATATTTATTTATTTTTCTTTACTTAATATGTTATATTTATTCTTAAATCTTTTTTGTTTAGTTTATCTTTCTAAGTAATATAACTAGACTATTATTTTAAATGCAACAGGAACATGTGCACTTAAGAAGACCGATAACTTGCTACTTTGCTGGCTTATTTGTTTTATTTGTTTTAAGATCCATCTTTTTTTTGAAGATGTAAACTTGTAATATATGCATTTTGATAGTGAACTATTAACATTAAAGACTTTTTTCATCATGAATTTATGACTATAAATAATTTTTGTCATGCTTAAAATTGTTAGAATTGGAAGGATATTAACAAGTGGCATTAAGTGCAATTCATTTGCTTAATTGATTTAATTCATTTTCTCTAAACAGGTCGTCATCGATTTGTTTTTGTAATTGAAAAAAAAAAGACTTATTTGAAAAATACGGGTTAACCCGACCTGACCCGTAACTAGATTAACCCGTAACCTGATTGAACGGATTTAAAATGACCCATTTTGACCCGTGACCCGATTGAACCGCAAACTTGATTGGCCCGACTCCAACCCAACCCGACCCGACTTGACATGCCCGTTTTGCCATGTGTACAGTTTACACTATAAAGCTACTCTACTACAGGTCGTTTCCCTTCTGCCTTATCATATGCATAAGCCTTATCAGATGTTGTGTCATCTGCCTTTACAGTTTGGTTATTTCATAATATTATTCCACAAATTTTCAATTGTTACATTTGAGTTTTGACCATTAAAGTTTGGACTAAAATGAAATCGTTAAAATTTCATCTAAACTCCGAAGTAACCCTAATGATTTCATTTCAATCAAAATCTTAAGGGTTAAAATGTCGCAATCAAAAACATTTGTGAGATTGACTTACGTGTGGACCAAACAATATGGGGTAAAGTTTGTCCACAAAATGAAAAATCCATTAATTTGGATGGAATAGAAATTTTTTTGAAGAGCTCTATCTTATTTTGTGCTTTTCTTAACAGATTATTTGAACAACAATAGCACTTAGCAAGATGTATGTTTAATTTTTTTCCGCTGTTTTAAAATTTTCTCAATTGGTAAATCAAAGAAATGCACTTACTCAGCACATTTTAACTCTTCAGCAAGCAATGAATATGCAACATCAAGGTCTGCAATATATGAGGCAACTGGTGTCACAGTATCAGAAACTAGTGGAAAAATTAGAGGTATAGCTCAAAAACCACATATTTTCTTCACTCTGTATGTATATGGTCTTATTGTTTGGACCAAATTTCAGCCATGTTTTCAATCTCATCAGCAGATTGTGTTAGAAACATATTTTATTTAATTGACTAATTCTTGAACTTTACTTGTAATTGGGTAGATCTAGAATGAGTTTAGTACTCCAAGAAACATGTTGTTCAAGTCAAGTACTAAAGTCACGAAGATTGGACCAAGAAATAAGTGAACAAAAGCTGTTCATTAAAGCTCGACAGATACCTCAATAGAAACAGTACCTATCGAGACTTAAGAATGAAGCTCAACGGAAGCTGTATCTATCGAGATCTACGAAATCAGAATTTCCAGATTTGATTTTCGACTCATGCTGACATGTATGTGTAGGGTTTCTTTTCTCACAATCCTAGATATATATAAGGCTTATTTTAAAGGTTGTTATACATATTGAACATATGCAGAAAGTGACTTAGTATTTTATTCTCTCTACAAGAAGTTACTGCATCTTTGCTCCTTAGGGTTTTGTAACCAAGTACTTCTTGATCTTCATTATTGATGAAGTGAAGAACTTTGCAACCAAAAACATCTTCTTCAAGTTACTGGAGTTAGTCATGTACTGGGATTCGTGCATCATTGGTGGCATTCATATACTAGAAAGATCAAAAGTTCTGAAGTAGTAGAAGGTTTCTGCTATAAGGTCATCTGTTGGGATTGTAGGGTCTAGGGACAAAGGTTTTGTATTAGATTTAAAACTTCTCTTTATTAAAGTGTATGCTTCTTGGGAAGGTTTCCCCCTAGGTTTTTTTACTGTGAAACTAGTTTGTTTCATTGGTTTTCCTAGATCATCATATCTTGTCTTATTTTTGTTTTTGCTCTGCATGATATTAACATAATATTGATGTTTGTTTGTTTTGATAAGGTTATTCATAACAAATCTAACAACTTGGATTTAAAACTTATTAATTCTATCAACCGGGGTCTAAATTTCCCACAGAGTGATTGAAAAATTGTGCTATTTTGCATTTGAAAGAATTTTGTATTCATAAAAATTGTGCATTTAGACTTCATTCATTAATCATTTTGATTGGATCATTCCATAATGAATTAAATATATTCTGTTTTTTAAATTTTCTTGACAATTTATTCAAAATAGGCTTAGCAGCATAGCAACCCCGTCACAAGCTGCTGCTCCTCTGCACAATGATGTCTTCTATTTGGCCTAATGGGTGCGTAATTAGTGTGTGAGTGTTTTCAATTGCTGTGAAAAAGGTGTGCTACATATGTGTAGGAACTACAAATGGTGTCTACTGTCGCAATTGCTTTGTTCCCCACTTATATTCAAATGGTAGGCAAAGATGAAAGGCACATTTTAGATTCATTTGAATACACTTTTAGGATTGCTTCTTTTAACTATTTGTGTCCTCAATTGTGATATTGAATCTTTTTTTTGGCAAGTAATTTCAATATTGAAATTGATACACATCATAGGTGTTTGTAGGTTTATGTGTTTAGAGATCAAACAATGTAATTGTAGCAATATATTTTGATAAAGGGATTTGTGGTGCTTAAATATCTCTTTGTTTTGGATTTTCTTTGGGTGAAATCTTGGCAGCATTGCTTCAATAATGCTTTAGACAATAAATTTTAGAACTTTTTTCACAATATGTGAGGCCACTGATATCACTTTTGTTAAATATCATAACATATCATCTCAACAATTGTGAATTTCGTTGTATATTTAGATTTTTTTTGTTTTTATTATTGCTTTACATCTCTCTAATGCTTTTGGTTGTGTTCACCATGCACATTAAATTTTCGACAAATTAAAATTTACTAAAGTAATAGTGTGTTGTTAGTGATCTTGGCAAAATGACTTCTACTTTTGTGTTAGACAGGAAGCATGGATTTTAAACCATTTATGGATGATATAATATTCATATTAAAAAAGTTATCATGTTTCAATGCTGGTATCATATTAATTTACAAGTGAATAATCTTTTTTTTTTTTTAATGGAAAATGAGTAATCTATTTGTATCAAGTAGAAAATTGCAATGTGTGATGGAGTTTAAACCATTTATGAATGATAGGATACTTATAAAAGAAATTATAAAGGGTAGTATATTCATGTTAAAAGAGCTCCCTTGTCTCTTATCAAAAAAAGAAAAAAAAAAGAGCTCCTATGTCTCAACGTCAATATTATTTCAATTTATACATATGGATAAATTGTTAATGTCAAATAAAAAGTTACAATGTGCGATGGAACAAGCAAAGGTTAAAAACTACAATAAAAAGAAACAGCTCCACCAACAACTAATTAAAAGGAGAGATTTATCTATACTACATTACTACTATTTAAAGGGCTTCCCCTATTTGAATTCTTCAATTTTGATCCCTAAAATACCCTCATCATACCCAATTACAAGTTTTCAACTAACGAGGATAAATATGTAAATTAAAATTCCTACATTTTAAGATCCACAAACTCACTTACGTTTTGCTCGTTTCTCTCATTCTTCTTCAGATTGAAAACATTTAGTTTAGCTCCACATTCTCTTCTTTCTTCTTCTTCTTCTACTTTTAGATTTGGTTTCTAAATAATTTAAATGGACTTTATCAAAGGCTCCAATGGCTTTCCAAGTTCTATTTTTTTGCAAGTTCCTCTTTATTTTATTTTATTTTTCTTTATTTATGATTAACTTTCTTTGAGTTTTTACCTACCATGGCTGCCAAATACTTATTTGTGGGTGAAAGTGACTAGGGATTGAAAGGTGTTTGATAGTTGCTTATTACCCGTAGGCAGTGGTTAACATAGAAATTTCAAACAAGAGGGTTTGTGCTTGAACTGGCTTCTTGAGAAAGGATATTAGTAAGACTCTTTCTTTATCTTTTTGCAAACTCTCTTTTGGGGTTTTTTTTTGGGGGGGGGGGGGGGGATTTACGCTATTGTTTTTAGAGAATTAGGCTACTTGGTTTGGTTTTAAAAAAAAAAAAAAAATTTACGCTTTTTTTTTTTTCTTCTAAATCTCTTCTTCCCTATTTGAAAAGTATTTTCTATTTACATTCAATTACTCCATAGTCCTTCCTTTCTTTCTTTTTTTTTTTTTTTTTTTTTTTAACTCAAATACTCTTAATTGTTCGGTTATTCTTTTTTTTTTTTTTTTTTTATATCTTTTTTATAGGGAAGTATGTTGGGTTATTTTAAAGAAAAGAAAGAAAAAATGTCAAAAAAAAAAAAAATTCTCATATCAAAATCACATTTTTTTTTAAAAAAAATCTTAAACAAAAATAATTAAATTTAAAACAAAGTGATAAACATCTGTAAGGACACGAATAGTACTGGACCTCAGTTGCACCAAGGGAACCAGCCCAAAGGGCCCAAAACAATAAATTTATAGAGAGTGGGGCTTTGAATCTAAGTTTATGGACGTGGGATAACATGAAAGTTAAGCTAGATCACAGGACACATGCATAACATCTGTACGTAAATGAAAATTCTCCTGTATATTGATGCCGAGGACAATCTTTGGCTTTCTCTGACAATTCTCCCTTGTATCTGTCCGTCCCCCTCTTTTTCTCTCTCTAGCGCTCCTTTTTATATTGACTTCCTCCCTATCTTCTGTTTTTCACGTGTGGATCAGGTGCTCTATTTGGATACTTGTCCCATCACCCCTTTTTCCCAAGTCCTTGGTGGTAGCTGCAAGGCTGAATTCTAACACTCAGATATCGTTTCCTCATTAATGCAACCAGAGAAGTAGTTGCAGAGCCTTCAACACGGTGGTGGCAACTTTACCCTAGGTATTTTGGGTTCACCCTCTTTATCCTTTACCTTCATGCTCAAGGTCTTCAGTAATGATGCCCTTGAACTGTCAGATCACATTTCTCGTCCTCGGCTATCCATGGCCGATGACATTTCCATCCTCGGACATCATGCCTCAGAATATTTTAACCGGGTATGACTCCTTCATCCTTTTACGTTACCTCATGGGCGAGCTTTCTCACGTCCTCTGACCATCTATATTGTGGATTAGGTTTTCAACCTTACAAACACTCTTGGGCTGGCCCAACACATATCTTGGGCCCATTCGCCCTACAACATCAATTAGTTATAGATAAACTTCTTAGATTCAGATCCTCTACAATTCCTAAGGTATTCTACTAATAGATTTTTTTAAATCCTAACCATTTTTTTTTATCATAATGTCACACTAGTTTGCCTTTTGTTTTTTTCTTTTCACGTTCAGAGTTTAGACTTGCTTTTTTTTTTTTTTTTTAATTTCTCTTCAGGTCTATTTTGTTTTTTTATTTTTAAAATATTTTTTCACAGTTTGGATCATTCGGTAAGGATGAGGATTTTTTGTTTTGCTATATATTTTCACGTTCTTTTTCATTAGGTAAGGATTTGTTTGTTATTTTTATTTATTTTATATAGAATTATTTATGTAGGTTACCATGGAATAAGAATAGGGGTCACACCAATTCACCAAGTTGATCTTTTTAATTTTCCTAAAATTTAGCTTTTTTATTTTCTTTCAAAAATAGTATCCAAAAAATTAGTTTTTTTTTTAAATAATTCTTTTCATGTTCATTTTTATTCCGTACGTGTGAGGGTTTTTTTTTTTTTTATTATTATATTTTTTTCACCTTCTTTTTCATTCTGTACATACGGATGAGTTTTGTTTTGGATAGAATTATTGATGTAGGTTACCATGGGATAAGGATAGGTTTTTTTTTAAAAAAAAAATTTATTCAACTAACCATGGGTTTTTGTTTTGATAATTAGGGTTGTTTTGAAAACATGAGTTAGTGGGAGAGTGGTTTTATTTTTAAAAATACTTATCCCAATCTTTTCAAATACTACACCACGTTTTTAAATTATAGTTATTCTTATCTCTTAAAATAAGAAATGCACATTTATCCTTTTTATTTGTTTGAAAAAATAAAATCACTTACTACTTTCAAATATTGAAATCACATTTTAAAAAATATCTCACGATCATCTATTTTTTCAAAATTGCCTTTCTTAGACTGAACTTTTATTTTGTTCCAAAATACCCTCAAAAAATAATTAGTAACTTCTCTTAGAATTAGGGTCAACAATGTCGAACACTACTCAACCTCCCCTTAAAAACGTAAACTCAGTGAGCATATGCTTGATTTGAATTTAAGTTATTATAATGTTTTCTTTTTATAACATGTTATCATAATGTTGTATATGCTATAAAGTTCCTATTTGTAACAAAAAAGATGGGTCATCTCAAGAGTTGTTAAAAATGCCTTCGTTTTTTTGTTGTCCTTTTTAGCTTTTTTTTTTTTTTTTAAAGGAAACAATAGTAAACTTTATTCATTCAATATCATGCTATACAATGAGAAATAGAAAAGAGGGTAAAAAATGGCCCCTTCATTCTCTTTTGCAAGTTGCAACACTAGCAAAAGTTAGAGCAACACAATTACATCTTAAAAAAAATTTTAAAAATAAAAATCTATTCACAAATCAACTTATTATCTTCAAGATCTAGCCAACCACTTCCAAAGAACACAACCTAATCTTGATTGTATTGACCTCCATGAACTCCATAATGCAAGTAGCAAGACCATAGACTTCAAAGATCAATTCATTTAACTTCTGTAAACTAAACAAGCATAGCCAGTCTAATGGCTTGTTTGGATGGAGAAGGGAAAGAGGAGAAGTAGACTAGAGTTGGCTAAAAATAAGCTAATTTTATACTAAATCTACTATACGCTACTCTACTCTGCCCTCACTCCTTCCCCCTCAATCCTAACGGACCATAAATGAGTTCCAATAAAGAGCATGAAGCCACACCATTTGGGTAAAGGCACTTTCTCAAAGCAGGTGTGTACATGATTCAGTTGGATTAGAGGTTGAAGCTATGTTGTCTTTGGAAGCTCATCAATGGTTTTCAAGTCTAGTTTTCATTTTTTTTTTTTATTAACAAGTCTAGTTTTCACATAGAAACAAAAACTTGGGGACTTTCTTCAGTTGATAAACCATGAATTTTCATGGTTTGGAGGGGTGTTGAGTACCACCGCCAAGGATGGGAATAGCCGACTGAATGTTTCCTTTGACTATTGCTTGTTTTTTCTGTTTAGGATGCGTTTCAAGAGGCGTGAAAGCACCAGAGACTTGGGCAGACCATTTGGAAGATAGTGACAATGAGCCGGAAGAATTTTTTGTACCAAAGTTTCCCTTATTTCGGATAACACGATTCCAGCAACATAAAGATAATCCCATTTCAATATCCTTATAAATTTCATCTGTAGAATTTTTGAAATTACCTGCATATATCCAGTGGCGGCTCCAGGAATTTTTTCCAGGGTGTTCCTTAACAAATATAAATTACACGATCTAATAAAAAGAAAATTTTATATATTGATAACAATAATAAAAAAACACGTAAATACATAAAATTTATATTTGCCTTCTACGAGTTTTCATATTTTGAAATCATTGCATGATAGTCTCATTATCAATGCTACAAGCTACATCTTTTTCAATATACACAACCAAACAATCATTCATCCACTGATCTCCCATTCGATTGCGCAATTCATTCTTTATATATTTCATTGCTGAAAAACTTCTTTCTAGTGTTGCAGTAGCAACAGGAAGGGTCAAAGCTAACTTCACAAGCAAATAAACTAATGGATAAGTCTCATGCTTCCTTGTACGCACTAACTTTTCAGCAAGTTCACTAACTCCTTGAAGCTCTAAAAACAAGTCATTGTTGCGCATATCAACAAAGAAATTCTGAAGCTAAGAGTCAAGTGCCAAGATATCTGTCCCAGAAAAATCAGATGGATAAAACTTTGCTAGATGTATCAAATTTTCCTTATCAAAAGCCACAAATGAATTACTTGGATTCAAGCAAGCCATACAAAGTAGCAAATCGGTATTCGCCTCTGAAAAATGGTTGTTAAGCTCTTGAAGTTGCATATCTATGACTGTGTAGAATAGCTCAACACGATAATGATATAAATTTGTATTTTGTTGGGTGTTGCGTCGTGGCCTCCCACTAACTACAAATATTTCATCCATATTCAAGATAGGAATATCATGTGTGGCACAAAATGAAGACACTTCAGTCAATAAAGATATCCGTTCATCATCTCTCATCACTTGCAATCGTTGCTTAGACACTTTAACAAGATCCATAGCATTTATTATATCTTGATTTTTTTTTTGCAATGCTATTGACAACTCATTTGTGATCCCTAAAATGTTTTTCATCAAGTGTAGAGAAAAAACAAATTCAAAAGATAAAATTGACCTCATAATAGATCGAGCTTCAACTTTTTGGTCGGAGAGGCCATCTTCTTCAATAATCTCAAGTACATCAATAACAGCAGAGAACATCAAAATCAAGTTAAGAATAGTCCCATAATATGATCCCCAACGTGTATCACCAGGATGTTTAAGATTTGTCTCTTGATTCAAACCTTGCCCACTTCTACGTACGCCCTTCTCTAAATCTTCTTTAATTTTGGCAAATTGTGCAACTCGAAGAGCATCTCGTCTCTTACAAGAGCCTCTCGTCTCTTATGATTTTTTTACGATGTTTCTAACATAGTGAATCTATATACAATTTCTTTTGATGTAAATATTTCAAATTCCTTACATTGATCCATTAACTTCTTAATAATAGATTCCATAAACATTTGCACACATTATTTTTAACTGATTATAATTACAAAATCATATTATACATTTTCAATTGATGTAAATTATTTATTTTGATATTGTAAAAATAAACACTAATCACACATTATTTGCTATTGCAAAAACGCTAATCACACGACTTTTCTATTTTTTGGGGGAAAGGTTAATAATTTGCAACTATTATAATTTGGGAATACTACATTTTTAAATTACAAAAAAAAAAAAAAAAAACCTAGGTGTGTGATGAATATTATACGTTTGTGAGTTATTTTTTTATTGCACCTTTAGGTTATGTAATAATCCTATATTATAATATATGCAAATTATTAATTTTTATCTAAAAAATAGAAAAGCCTCTGAGCACGCGCTTGAACGCGTGCTTAGAGGCTAGTATGCTATAAAGTTCCTATTTGTAACAAAAAAGTAATACATTTTACAATGTGAAAATAGTTTAATGGAAAATGTAGCTGGAAAGCAATTAGAATGGGGAACAAAAGATATTGCTACCCCAACTTTTTCACTCTAGCTTGCGTAGGTTGGATATGATTTTTTTTAATGTAGTGAATCTATATATAATTTCTTTTAATGTAAATATTTCAAATTCCTTACATTGATCCATTAACTTCTTAATAATAGATTCCATAAACATTTGCACACATTATTTTAAACTGATTATAAGTACAAAATCATATTATACATTTTCACTTGATGTCAATTTTTTATTATTTATTTTGATAGTCTAAAAATAAATAGTATTCACGCATTATTTGTTATTGGAAAATCTAGCCTCTAAGCACACGATTTTTCTATTTTTTGGGGTAATATAATTTGGAAATACTATATTTTCCAATCACAAAAAAATAAAATAAGTTAAAACCTAAGTGTGTGATGAAAATTATACGTTTGTGAGTGAATTTTTTTATTACACCCTTCCGTTTTTTGTAATTGAAAAATGTAGTAATCTCAAATTATAATAGATATAAATTATTAATTTTTGTCCAAAAAATAAAAAAAGCCTCTAAACACATACTTTGAGGCTAGTAATTTATTATGGAAATCAAAGCATTTCCCTTTTACGCATCTGATTTGAAAATTAGAGATAAGGATGAGCTTCCAAGTGAATTGAAAGATAGAGATAAGGCCAAGCTTCCTAATGAGGTTCTGATAGACTTCTCATCAAACTCTAACTCTATCCAGCATAACTGTATCGGCCTGGAGATAGATGCAGGTAATTTCGAAAATTCTACAGATGAAATTTATTAAGGATATTGAAATGGATTATCTTTACGTTGCTGGAATCGTGTTATCCGAAATAAGGGAAACTTTGGTACAAAAAATTCTTCCGGCTCATTGTCACTATCTTCCAAACGGTCTGCCCAAGTCTCTGGTGCTTTCACGCCTCTTGAAACGCATCCTAAACAGAAAAAACAAGCAATAGTTAAAGGAAACATTCAGTCGGCTATTCCCATCCCTGGGGTTGGTACTCGACGCCCCTCCAAACCATGAAAATTCGCGGTTTATCAAATGAAGATCAAATGAAGAAAGTCCCCAAGTTTTTGTTTCTATGTGAAAACTAGACTTGTTCATAAAAAAAAAATAAATAAATAAAAAAAGAAAACTAGACTTCAAAACCATTGATGATTCTTCCAAAGACAACATAGCTTCAACCTCTAATCCAACTGAATCATGTATACACCTGCTTTGAGAAAGTGCCTTTACACAAATGGTGTGGCTTCATGCTCTTTATTGGAACTCATTTATGGTCCGTTTGGATTAAGGGGGAAAGGGTGAGAGTAGAGTAGAGTATAGTATAGTATAGTATAGTATATTTAATACAAAATTAGCTTATCTTTAACCAATTCTAGTCTACTCCCCCTCTCTCCCTCCTCCATCCAAACAAGCCATTAGATTGGCTATGCCTGTTTAGTTTATAGAAGTTAAATGAATTGATCTTTGAAGTCTATGGTCTTGCTACTTGCACTGTGGAGTTCATGAAGGTCAATACAATCAAGATTAGGTTTTGTTCTTTGGAAGTGGTTGGCTGGATCTTGAAGATATTAAGTTGATTTGTGAATAGATTTTTTTTTTTTTTTAAAGTTTTTTTTAAGATGTAATTGTGTTGCTCTAACTTTTGCTAGTGTTGCAACTTGCAAAAGAGAATGAAGGGGCCATTTTTTACCCTCTTTTCTCTTTCTCATTGTATAGCATGATATTGAATGAATAAAGTTTACTATTGTTTCCTTAAAAAAAAAAAAAGAAAAAAAAAAAAGAAAAAAAGAAAAGCTAAATAGGACAACAAAAAAACAAAGACATTTTTAACAACTCTTGAGATGATCCAATACAAAGATGATTGAGTTTTGTTTTTGAATTTTATTTTTATTTTCAGTTTTTGAGCAACCAAGCATTAATTCTCAAATTGTATATTGATTTAATATTAGAAGAATAACACAGTCTCTCTCTCTCTCTCTCTACTTGAATTGAGTCTCAACTTTTAGATCTCATGCACAAAGTGCTTAGGGGATGGAGGGAAATGATTCGAGCTGTTGGATTAGTAGCATATTGTAATTATCTTTCAAAATAAAAAACAAAAACTTTTTATTCCCAATGTTTATTTTTATTTTTTGAGGGACGATCCCAATGTTTAGAAATAAGTGCAATTCTAATAAGTGCAATTTTAGAACCCAAAAAAATGTGGGAATCGATATATTTTGAGATTTTTTTTTTTTTGTTTACCTAGTTTGAGTTTTTGGTTTAATTTCTGCTTGTTTCATTCATAATTCTTATGTATAGAATACTAGTGAGGAGATAATTCTCATCAACAAATCCTAAAATATGGGAACTAATCCTATCTTAAAACATAAGAATTAATTTGAATTCAAATAAATAACAATAATAATCTATCTAGGAATCCTTATTCTATCACTAAACAACATTCTAATAATTTATCTCGTACCTGATCATAACAAAACAATCTAATCAACACTTTGATCGGGAAGTAGCTAACTAACAATCTAATTAGTCGGTCATTTTATTATTTATAAGAGCCATAGCCTTGCAGAGTACTCACTCCTCTTCACTTTTCCTCTATTCAAACAAAGAGTTCAATTCTCAAACATGCGTTCCTTAGCGGTACTCTCAATTTCTCCAATCTTTTCTTATCTAGTTAATTGATTTAGTATTCAATATAGCATTTGGTTCTTTCAAATTTCACAGTCACAATCATGTGGGTTCTTTTTGTTGATTCTCTTACAATAATCGCAATTCTTTATGCACTATAATTGGTCTTGACCTTCTGTAGAAACGTCCAAGAAAAGATGAGAGCTTGTTATTTATTGGGTTAAATATTTGTATTCAATGGACTTTTTCTTGATTATTTTTAGACTTCTTGTTTGGGTGTGGAGAAACTAGTTGTGTAGGAAGGGACGGACTTAAGATTTCAAGCTAGGGGGTAGGAGATAAGTGAAAAAAAAAAAATTCAAATACACATCATATAATATTAAGAAACTTTCAATCAAGACAAATACACAAAAGTCATTATTTTTTAATATATTAAGATGCAATTATCTACCAACAAAAACAAAAGATAAAAAACACTATTATTTCTTAATACATAGAACACTATTGTTTTTTTACATTTTTTTTAAAGAACACTATTATTTTTTTACATTTTTTTTTAAGATTTCCGTAAACTAGGTTGGTGATTCATGATTTTGAAAAAGGCCCAAGCTACAAAGTAAAGAGTTCAAGACTAAATTTTATATTTTTTTACTGAAAATTAAACTACTTAAAAAAAATTTTGGGCCCGGGCCCCCGTAGGGCGGAATTACCAAATGAGTAATCAAATATTAAAATTTAAGTGTCATTTATTTTCTTTTCCAACAATTTTTGTCTTAGTAAACAAACAGAGCATAAAGGAAGCTCCTTTTCATATTTTACATGCGTGTTATATACATTCTTTTGTTGTCTTTTAGATGATCTCTAATGGGGTTTCTACGATTTTGATTTGCAATATTATTGTTTCTTTTTAATTGGCAATTACTCATATATTGCTTTCAAAGCATGATTTTGACCCCAACTAATTGATCCTTCTTACATAAACAGGAGATACTGTGCAATCCTCCCACTGTGGATGATGACTGGGTGAAGAGCTTTATTAGTGAATTGCTAGCCGCTGAAGAATCTAGAATTCGTTCTTCAAGATGGTTTCAGGATTTCAAGCTATCCATCGGTGTAAGTGCGAACGCTGAGACTAACAATGTTGGTTATTTTGCTATCATTTCTTTGTGCTTCTTGTTTGGTTGTGTCATGTGTGGGGTACTTAGATTTAATTAGTGTATAAGAGAGAATTAATATTAAATGTCTTTTCTTTTCTTATCCAATATTTTCTTAGTAAACAAACATATATCATAAAGGAAGATCCTTTCACAAATTTTACATTTATGCAAAACTTTCTTTTCTTTTGGATAGTCTCTTATGGGGTTTCTACGATTTCTGTTCTAGACATGAATTGTTCTTCAATTCTTTCTTTCTTTCTTATTGGCAACTAATTAATCCTTTCTTAATTACATAAACAGGATTTACAGAAAGATCAAAGATCCCACGAACCGTGTTGGCTGGGTGAAGCTCTTAGCTAGAGAATTAAAGAATGCCTACAATAAAAATGATGCTATAGCTCGTGTTTCAAGAGTGCTAGATGCTTTCGATTCATCCATCCATGCAATTGCAATCACTGTTGTTAACCAGGTTGTTCTTTCCTTTTCTTCTTTGGTGGATGGGAGAAGTAGGGAGAGAAGTGAGGGGGTGCTAGGGCAGTATCGACTGTTGAGTCGGTGGAGAGGAAAATTACAATTACTTTCTTGTGGTTAGTTCTTTCACAATTTTTATTACACAAATTTTCAATTGTTATATTGACTCCTTATGTTTTGGACTAAAACAATATTGTTGGAATTCAATCCAACACATATGACCCTAATGACTTCATTTCAGTTCAAACCTTAGGAGTTAAAACATAGCAAATAAAAAACATCTGTGATATTGAATTGTGAGTGGATCAAAACATAAGGGCGTAAATTACTTACCAACAAAATGAAAATTCTGTTAATTTGGATGAAATCCTAACAATTTCATTTTAATCCAAACTTAGTGGTTCAAATGTAGCAATTGAAAGTTTGTGTCATTGGGTTCACTGAAAGGGATAACTCAAAGGCTTGAAGTGATCTTTCTTATTTTGTGCTTTTCCCTACAGATTATTTGAAAAAATTTAGCTGGAGCTGTAATTTAATTTCTTCCACTGTTTTAAATTTCTCACAGACGGAGAAACACTCTTACAGGAACTGCAGAAAGAGTGTGAAGAACGGAAATTGGAGTTGCAACAGCTGAAGCAATTGGTGACTCAAGACCAAATTGGGCAGAGGACATTAAAGGTTTAGCTCACTGACCCCATAATTTGAGTCTTCGATTATTTATTGTGAATTTCCCAATTCTAGAAAAATTTGATGTTGATGTACAGGAAGAAACTTGTGTCCATCAAAGTGTTTTCAAAGGGATAAGTTATAGGCATGAAGAGATCTATCTTATTTTTTGCTTTTCTTTAAGTATTATTTGAACAACATTAGCACTAGGCTGGAGGTACATATGGTTCAATTTTTTTACCCGTTTTAAAATTTTACAGCAAAGTGTAGAACTTCTTCAGGCAGCATATGAACGTGAGCAACAACTGGCGTTGCATTTAGAGGTATAACTCACAAATCTCTTAATTTCTTGACTCAGAATATGATCTTATGTTTGGACACAATTTCAGCCATGTTTACCGTGTCATCAGCCGAGTGTTCCATGGCAATATATGTTGAGCTGCATTTGAAAGAATTTTGTATTCATAAAAATGGTGCATTTAGTCTTCCTTCATGGGTCATTTGGATTGGATCATTGATTAAATTAACTATACTATTCTTTCTAAATTTTCTCTAGAGTCTAGGCTGTTGACCATTGTTTGATTTTCTCTAGGCGAGGACTGATGAATGGGCCCAGCAACTACAACAGATTCAGCTAAGCAACTCTAACCAAAGGCAGCGCTCCCATGCATCCTGATGTCTTCTCTTTACTGTCTGTGTACTCACTTTCAATATTGAATCTGTTTTTTTTTTTTTTTGGTTAATAATTTCAATATTGAAATTGATACACATCATAGGTGTTTGTAGGTTTGTGTTTAGAGATCAAATAAAGAGTAATTGTAGCAGTATACTTTGATAGAGGGATTAGTGGTGTTTAAAGTTATAGACAGTCAATTTTACAGCTTATTTGACAATTATGAAGCCATTGATTTCACTTTTGTTATACATCAATATCAGAACATATTGTCTCAACAATTGTGAGTTTTGTAACTTTTGTTCTATATTTAGAATTTTTGTTTTTGTTATTGTGTTGCATCTCTCTAATGCTTTTTCGCTACCCTCAAAAAGGTCTCACCGTCATGGATAATCCTTTACTCATATTTTGGTTGTGTTCGCCATGCACATAATTTTGTGTCAAAGATTTACCCAAGTAATATTGTGTTGTTAGTGACCTTGGCAAAGTTACTTCTACTTCCATCTTACACTTGAAGAATGGATTTAAAACCATTTATGGATGGTAAGATATTCATATTAAAAAAGCTATCTTGTTTCAACGCTGATTTCATATTAATTTACAAGTGAATAATCTATTTTTTTTAAAGGGAAATGAGTGATCTATTTGTATCAAATAGAAAATTACAATGTGTGATGGACCAAGAAATGGTAAAATAAAATAAAAAGATTTTAAACCATTTATGAATAATAGGATACTTATAAAAAAAATTATAAAGGGTAGGATATTCATATTAAAAGAGTTCCCATGCCTCAATGTCAATATTATTTCAAGTTACACATGGATAATTTGTTTACACTACAACAAAAGTGGGCTATGTATGGTGACGAAATCTAGTGAGGATAAACAATTTCGTCACCAAATGATAACATTTAGTGAGGAAAAGAAGAATTCGTCACCAAATATTATAAAAATTTTAAAATTGGTGACGAAATCAATATTTCGTCACCAAAGATGTACCAATTGGTGACGAAATCCATGACAAAATATTTATTTTGTCACTAAAGGTCATGAAAAAAAAGGTAATCCTAGGGTGACGAAATATTTGTGTCACCAAAGACATACCAGAGGTGACGAAATTTTAAATTCATCACCCAATATTAGAATGTAGGTGTTTTTGGTGACGAAATAATTTTTTGTCACCTATTGTTTAAGCAAAGACTAACCGCAGGTGATGAAATTCCAAATTCATTATCCAATATTAAGATGGAGGTGTTTTTGGTGACGAAATAAGTGTTCGTCACCTATTGTTTACAAATAATTGAGGATGGCCATGGGCAAGGTATACCCATATATTCCCGATCAGTTTATCCATAGATATCCATATCCTATCTAAAGCCAATTTTTATAAAATTATCAAATATGCTCAAAAACCACTAAAATGACCAATATATTCTCAAAATCTCTAAAATAAGCAAAATACCCATGAAACCTTTAAAATGACCAAAATACTCCTATAATCTCTAAAATCACCAATTATGCTAAAAACCCACTAAACTGACCAAAATATCTCAAAAATGAGCAAAATACCCATAAAATAACCTAAAAAATTACCAAAATACCCCCGAAATCACCAAATATGCTCAAAAACCACTCAAAATTACCAAAATATCCTCTAAACCTATTAAAGGACCGAAATCCTCTAATCCTAAAAAATGGCCAAAGTACACACAAAACCTAAAAAATGACCCCCCGAAACCTAAAATTTGGCCAAAATACCCTTGGAACAAAAAATTACCAAAATAACCCCTAAACCTAAAAAATAACCAAAATATCTCTAAAACCTAAAAACTGACCGAAATAGCCTTAATGCTTTAAAATTACCAAAATACCCCTAATACTAAAAAATGACCAAAATACCTCCCAAAACTTAAAAAAATGACTAAAATACCCCCTGAAACTTATAAAATGACAAAAATGGCCCTAAAACCTATACGATGATAAAAATACGCCCTAAACCTAAAAGATGATCGAAATACCCTCAAACCTAAAAATGACCAAAATACCCCGAAATGACAAAAATACTCATTTTTATAATTTTTGGCTATTTTGGTCATTTTTTTGGGTTTAGGGGGTATTTTGGTCGTTTTTTTGGATTTCGAGGGTATTTTTGGTTATTTTTTAGGTTTAGGGGGTATTTTGGTAATTTGATTATTTCAAGGGTATTTTGGCTATTTTTAGGTTTAATGGGTATTTGGGTAATTTTTAAGTTTTGGGGAGTATTTCGGTCATTTCTTAGGTTTAGGGTGTATTTTTGTCATTTTTAAGTTTCGGGGGGTATTTTGGTCATTTTGAAGGTTCTAGGGGGATTCCGGTTATTTCTTAGCTTCAGGGGGTATTTTGGGATTTTTTTAGTTTCGGGGGATATTTTGGTAATGTTTTAAGTTTTAGAGGTATTTCGGTCATTTTTTAGGTTTAGGGTGCATTACGGAAATTTTAGAGGATTTTAGGAGTACTTTGGTTATTTGCAAGTTTTAGAGGCAATTTGGTAATTTTGATTATTGAGTAATTGGGTGGGCTGGGGTTTACTAGACATGGCAAAACAGGCAGGTCAATCGGGTTGCGGGTCAATCGAGTCACGGGTCAAAAACAAGTCATCTTAAGTGGGTCAAAAACGAGTTGCGGGTCAACTGGGTTGCGGGTCGGGTCGGGTTGACTTGTATTTTTCACATGAACTTTTTTTTTTTTTTTTTTTAAATAAAACAACATGCATTTGTCATTTGAAAAGTTATGTTAAAAATTATTTTATGTAATTTTGACTTCACCACTTATATCAAGAATGAATTCAGTTAAACTTATTAATACTTATTCAATAATTTTAAAATTTTACAAATCCTAACATTGCTATCTAAAACAAAATAATACAAACATAAGTAAAACAAATACACATATTTTATTTCTACACAATATCAACATTCCAAAATATAAAACAAAATTACAAATGACTTATTGGATAACTCATTTGATAAAGAATAAAAACATATAAGAAATTTACAATCTTGAAAATTAATTTTATAATCTATTATCAATTGTGGTTGGCACTCTATTTCAATTTGAGATATACGTTAAAATTGGATTGCTTACTTATTTGTATATGGTCTATATTATGAATATCATATCATTGTTAAGTAACACACACTCTAGAAAATATCATAATTTATTTTGAAAAGCCGTTTATTTTGGACATAAATTGTTAAAAAATGAGTCTAAACATTCATAATTTATACTAATTTAATACTTTGGCTTCACTATTTGTACACTTGTAAATGTTTCTCATACATGTCTACAATTTTAAATCTATATTTTTAACTCTACTGTAACCATATTATCTTGGCATGTACTTTGTTATTTAATATCTAAAAATCTTTACTCATTACAGAATGCTCAACCTTTTATCTTGCAATTAATTTGCATATGTAAATGTATCAATTGTTTCCTTAAAACTCACAATAAACAATTAAACTACTATTGTCTTAATTTTACTTTTTTTTTAACCAAAAAAAAAAAGTTTTAAAAAAGTGATTCAGGTTCGGGTCGGGTTGCAGGTCGGGTCGGGTTGACCTGCAAAAAACTTGAAAAACTCGAGTTGGGTCACGGGTCAACCCGTTTTTGTTTCGGGTCAAAAAAATCGGGTTCGGGTCAAGTATTTTTTGGGTTGGGTTGGGTAGGGTTGGGTTAGAAAATTTTGATCCGTTTTGCCATGTCTAGATTTACCCATAATAATTTGGTTGAGTTAGGTTTAGGTTAGATTTAATTAGTTAAATGGAAAATAATGGGTAAATGGGTAAATTACACCTGATCGGCAGAAAAATTGGCATGCATGTTAAGAACGTATAGAACATGTAATTCAACGGTTGGATTTTCAAAATATGAATTCAATAATAAGTTATTGGGTGGTGTAACATTTTTTAGAGTTACATCAAGTCTAACTTGAACCAAGCCCTATATCTCTTAATTCAATGTGAATTTTGACAAATCTACTGTCAGATTACATTATCTTCAAATATTTTTCATGATTACAAAATTTCAAGGTGATCAAAGATTAATAGACATGTCATCAATTAATTGTCTAACTTCAAATTTTTGTAGTTTAAAATAACGCTTAAAAGATAAGTTTAAAGATCAAATGGCAAATTACATCCGATTGAAATGAAAATTGGCATACATGTTAAGAACATATAGAACAAGTAATCCAACGATTGGATTTTAAAAATATGAACTCAATAATAACCTATTGGTGGTGTAACACTTTTTAGAGTTACATCAGGTGTAACTTGAACCCAGACCTATATTTCTTAATTCAATGTGAGTTTTGACAAATCTACCGTTAGATTATATTATCCTCATATGTTTTTCATGTTTACAAAATTTCAAGGTGATCAAAGATTAATAGGCATGTCATCAATCAATTATCTAAATTCAAGTTTCTGTAATTTAAAATAATGCATAAAAGATGAGTTTAAATATCAAAAGGCAAATTACACCTGGTTGGCATGGGAATTGGCATGTATATCAAGAACATATAAAAAATTTAATCCAACGGTTGGATTTTAAAAATATGAATTCAATAATAAGTTATTGGGTGGTGTAACATTTTTTAGAGTGACATTAGGTGCATCTTAAACCTAGTCCTATATTTCATAATTCAATGTGAATTTTGACAAATCTACCATTAGATTTCATTATCTTCATATGTTTTTTATACTTACAAAATTTAAAAGTGATCAAAGATTAATAGGCATGCATCATTCAATTGTCTAAATTTTAAGTTTTTACAGTTTAAAATAATGCATAATAGATAAGTTTAAAGATTAAATTACAAATTACACCCGATTGACATGAAAATTGGCATGCATGTTAAGAATATATAGAATATGTAATCCAACGGTTGGATTTTCAAAATATGAATTCAATAATAAGTTATTAGGTGGTGTATCATTTTTTAGAGTTATATCAAGTGTAACTTGAACCCAACTCTATATTTCTTAATTCAATGTGAATTTTGACAAATTTACCATTAGATTACATTATTATCATATATTTTTCATGTTTACAAAATTTTAAGGTGTTTAAAGATTAATAGGCGTGTCAGCAATCAATTGTCTAAATTCAAGTTTTTGTAATTTAAAATAACGAATAAAAGATGAGTTTAAAGATCAAATGGTAAATAATACCCGATTGATATGAAAATTGACATACATGTTAAGAAAATATAGATCATGTAATCCAATGGTTGGATTTTTAAATATGCATTCAAAAATAAGTTATTGGGTGGTGTAACATTTTTGAGAGTTACATCAAGTTTAATTTTTACCCAGCCTTATATTTCTTAATTCGATGTTAATTTTGTCAAATTTACCGTTAGATTACATTATCTTCATACATTTTTTATGCTTACTAAACTCCAAGGTGATCAAATATTTATGGTCATGTTATCAATTAATTATTTAGATTCAAGTTTTTGTTATTTGAAATAATGCATAAAAGATGAATTTAAAGATCGAATGGTGAATTACACCTGATTGGCATGAAAGGTCGCATGCATGTTAAGAACATGTATAACATGTAATCTAACGGTTGGATTTTCAAAATATGAATTCAATAAAAAGTTATTGGTGGTGTAACATTTTTTAGAGTTACATCAGGTGTTACTTGAGCCCAGCCCTATATTTCTTAATTCAATGTGAATATTGACAAATCTACCATTAGATTACATCATCTTCATATATTTTTTATACTTACGAAATTTTAAGGTGATCAAAGATTTGTAGGCATCATCAATCAATTGTTTAAATTCAAGTTTTTATAATTTAAAATAACGCATAAAAGTTGAGTTTAAAGATCAAAAGGTAAATTACACCTAATTAGCATGAAAATTGGCTTGCATGTTAAGAATATATAGATCATGTAATCCAATGGTTGGATTTTCAAAATATGTATTGAATAATAAGTTATTGGGTAATGTAATATTATTAGAGTTACATCAAGTGTAAGTTGAACCTAACCCTATATTTCTTAATTCGATGTGGAATTTGACAAATCTACCGGTAAATTACATTATTTTCATATATTTTTTATGCTTATAAAATTTCAAGGTGATCAAAAATTAGTAGGCATTATCAATCAATTGTCTAATTTCAAGTTTTTGTAGTTTAAAATAATGTGTAAAAGTTGAGTTTAAAGATCAAAAGGTAAATTACACCTGATTAGCATGAAAATTAGCATGCATTTTAAGAACATATAGATCATGCAATCTAATGGTTGGATTTTTAAATTATGAATTCAATAATAAGTTGTTGGATGGTGTAACATTTTTTAGAGTTACATCAGGTGTAATTTGAACCCAACCTTATATTTCTTAATTCAATGTGAATGTTGATAAATCTACTGTTAGATTACATTATCTTCATATATTTTTCATGTTTAAAAAATTTTAAGGTGGTCAAGATTAATAGGCATGTCATCAATTAATTGTCTAAATTCAAGTTTTTGTAGTTTAAAATAACGCATAAAAGATGAGTTTAAAGATCAAAAGGTAAATTACACCTGATTGGTATGAAAATTAGCATGCACGTTAAGAACATATAGATCATGTAATCCAATAGTTGGATTTTTAAAATATGAATTCAATAATAAGTTATTGGGTGGTGTAACATTTTTTAGAGTTACATCAGATGTAACTTGAACTAAGCCCTATATTTCTTAATTCGATGTGGAATTTGACAAATCTTCCGTTAGATTACATTATTTTCATATATTTTTCATGCTTACAAAATTTCAAGGTGATCAAAGATTAATAGTCATGTCATCAATCAATTGTTTAAATTCAAGCTTTTGTAGTTTAAAATAACGCATAAAAAATTAGTTTAAAGATCAAATGGTAAATTACACCTAATTGGCACGAAAATTGTTATGCATGTTAAGAACATATATAATATGTAATCCAACAGTTGGATTTTCAAAATATGTATTCAATAATAAGTTATTGGGTGGTGTAACATTTTTTAGAGTTACATTAGGTATAACTTGAACCCAGCCCTATATTTCTTAAATCAATGTGAATGTTGATAAATTTACTATTAGATTACATTATCTTCATATATTTTTCATGCTTGCAAAATTTCAAGGTGATCAAAGATTAATAGGCATGCCATCAATCAATTTTTTAAATTTAAGTTTTTGTAGTTTAAAATAACGTATAAAAGATGAGTTTAAAGATCAAATGGTAAATTACACCCGATTGGCATAAAAATTGACATGCATGTTAAGAACATATAGATCATGTAATCCAATGGTTAGATTTTCAAAATATGAATTCAATAATAAGTTATTGGGTGGTGTAACATTTTTTAGAGTTACATTAGATGTAACTTGAATCCAGCCCTATATTTCTTAATTCGATGTGGAATTTGACAAATCTTCCTTTAGATTACATTATCTTCATTTATTTTTCATGTTTACAAAATTTCAAGGTGATCAAAGATTAATAGGCATGCCATTAATCAATTGTCTTAATTCAAGTTTTTGTAGTTTACAATAACGCATAAAAGATGTGTTTAAATTTATTAACTTAATAATTAGAACTACTATATTTTTTTTCTAATCATAATTATCATAAGAAGAATAAAAAATGTAGATTCTGTGAACATCAAACCTAAATCATAATTATCAAGTAGTAGTGGTAATATATATATATAAAATAATGGTTTTGAGAAGTAGTACGTAGTACAATCTACACTTAACCAAAAAAAAAAAAAGTATTATAACGTACAGTGTTGCAAGTAAAACAAAAACTAATGGCTTAAAAGAATATCAAACTTGTGTGGCTTTTATTTATTCTGTATTAAAAACAAAAAAACAAAGATGTGGCTCTCATTGACTATTTGTGTATACAAATAGCACTGTTGCACTTGCAGACTAGCAAAGCAGTGAAGCGCACAACATTTGGAAACTAAAATTAGAGGTTCGGTTTTTTCTTTTGAGTAGTGAATAGCACGTAGTGAATTTTTTTGATTTCTTTCTGCACGGTGACCAATTCTTTGGCGGGTTCTGATTTTTTAAGGTTTCTTTTATTATTATTATTATTTTTTATTGGATAAAATTCATGTATAGTATTTTAAGTGATGTTGTTTAAGTTCCTCTCTTAAGATTCTTTCATGTGTCTACTTAATTTTAAAAATACACTTTCATCATGAGAATAAAGCCACGCGATAAAATCTTGAGAGAGGGATTTAAGGAACAACATCTAAGTATTGTAGGTAAGTCTTACTCTTTTTTATTTGTGTAAACAAAATACTATTATTCTCTCTTTCTCCTCCCATAGACAGACCCACGCCTCTCAGCCTCTCCCAAAAAGACTGGTAAGCTCTCTCTCTCATCGATCCTCTTTCTCTCTCATCACTCTTCTCTCTATCTCTCTCTCATGTTAAACTTGGTGACTTTGTGGATTATTTTTTCTTCTTTCAGGATTAGCAGGATATTGATTTTGGGATTAGAGAGGGTGTTGATTTTAGGACATAGCTGTTGGGATTGGAGAAGGTAATCGAGTCTTTCCCTATTTATTTTTTGAGATATGGAACAATAATCCCTATTGATTTTATAATATTTAAACTCAGCAGCAATTCTATGTATATCATTATGGATTCTAGACATTGCTTTTATAATTTTTCCCCCTTCATGCGTGTGCATTAATGTGTCTATTAAATAAATGCAATTTTGTGACTTGATATGTTAGATTTTTAAGTTTAATTTTTGTGGGTTTTGTTAATTTTTGTTTGGTGCTAAATCTGGGTTTTTCTTGGACCTTAAAGATTAAATCTTTATTTAGTTTTTTAAGGCTGGTTTTTGTGCACCTGAAATGCTTGTTTTCTGGGTTTCTATGTTTTTGTGTGCTTACTTTACTTGTCAGTAACACTGGTTTACCTGTTAATATCATTTTCAAACTAAGCAATATTTAGTCGAAGTGGTGCACTTTGTTTATCAATTTCGGTTTTAGTCAACTCTTTAAGTGTGTTTTTGGTACTCACTTCATCTACTAATGCTAATTCTATGTTGATTTGGCACCCATTGAAGATAATTACATTTAAGCTAATATAATTCATAGACCCTTTTATCTCATTGTTAATCACAATTTAAGATAATTGTATGTTAATTACAGAGAGCTTCATTGCAAGTCTTCCAAGTTGCCTTTTCCGATTGGTCCTAACCACTAAGGTTATGATAACCTTTTTCTTGATCTTTTTTCTTATATAAATTTTAGTTATAGTTTAGATTCTGTTATGTTGAGATTTAAATTAACTGATTTTTGTCTAATTTATTTTTTTGGATGGAAAGTATCCTATACAAGCTACCATACTGGAGGAATAAGAAGCTTAAACATAACATTGATGTCATACATGTTGAGAAAATATTAGTGAGAGTACATTTGGAAATTTGTTGAGAATTGAGGGGAAAAACAAGGACACAGACAAGGCACACAAGGACTTGAAAAATATGGGCATAAGGAGTGTTTTGCATCTCCAAGAACATCTTGATGGATCATTTAACAAGCCTCATGCCTTCTTTTCATTGTATGCTGAAGAAAGGGATGGTTTTTATGAATTTTTGAAATCAATCAAATATCCAGATGGCTATGCAGCAAACATATCAAGGTCGGTGAACACAAGAAATGGTAGACTATTAAATTTGAAAAGCCATGACTGTCATGTGCTATTACAGCGGATTCTTCCAATTGGGATGCAGGGTTTTGCTGATAAGGACATTTGTACGATATTGTTTGAGTTGGGCAATTTCTTTCAAGACTTATGCTCTAAGACCCTAAGGAAGAACGACTTGGGGAAATTAGAAGGACGTATACTTCTCATACTATGCAAACTCGAGAAGTAATTTCCTCCAGCCTTCTTTGACGTAATGGTTCATCTTGCTGTTCACCTACCTTATGAAGTCATTCTTGGAGGACCAGTGCAATATAGATGGACGTATCTCATTGAAAAGTAACTCTCTCCATCCATTAATCATTAGTTTGCCGAATGTTTTTTTTTTTAAGCAAATTATATTGCATATGTAGTCATACTCCTAATTCATTTTTCCTTGAAGGTTTCTTGGAACGTTGAAAAGATACGTTTCCAACCGAGCTCGACAAGAAGGTTCAATTGTAGAGGCTTACAATCTTAAAGAGTGTATTACTTTCTCGTCATTATATCTTGATGGAACTGAAACAGTGCATAATCGAAGGGAAAGAAATACAAATTGTGGTGAATATGGCTAAGGGTTGACGATTTTTTCACAAACAGCTCGACCCACCGGGTCTAGGCAGAATGATGTGGGGTTGTCACGTGAATTGCGTGATATTGATCAATGGTATTTGTTGTACAATAGTTGGAGCCGTATTTAGAGTATGTGAAGTCGTATTTTGATTATGCTTGAATTGTCCTTAATATTATTTGCATTTCTTAGATGAATATAAATCACTTGTTTTGAATAGTGAACATAAAAACACATTACATAATCCAACTGTAGAAGACATAACTCAAATACAACGACAAGATTTTCCTAAGTGGTTCAAAAAACGTGTAAGAAATTTTGAATCTTGTGACACATTAAATAGTATTAAGCTGCTTGATAGTTTTTTCACTACTAATGTCTCATGTTGCATGTCATTATAGATCTATAAATTGAAAGAGAATGACTCATCAAAAGTTACAAAACAAATGTGGTCAGTAGCAAATGGTCCTAAGTTGCTAATGAAAGAATACTCGGTTTGCATGGTCAATGGTGTAAGGTTCCATTCAAAAGACTTGAACAATCGTCGTGTAACTCAGAATAGTGGTGTATCTACAGAAGGGGACTATGATGGACAAATACATGACTTCTATGGTCATATGTGCAAAATTTGGGAATTGGAGTATATGTATCAATATAAAGTTGTTTGGTTTTAGTGTGAATGGTACAATACTAATAATAAGACCTGTTGAAGGAGAACGGTACGAACTGAGACACATTGCACAAGTATCCATGTGCAAAGTCGGTGGTATCAAAATGACCCTTTTATATTACCTAGTCAGGCAAAAAAAGTTTTCTACCATCGTGATACCAAATGGGGTGAACCTTGGCATGTTGTGCAGTGCGTACAATATAGGGGAATGTTTGATGTGCCAGAAATGGGTGATGGAGAATCTAATGATCAAATAGAAGCTAACGAAGCATTCCAACAAGAAGCCATTAGCGATGTTGTCCCTATCGATGTTGAAAATAATGTTCAATATTGTAAGGGTGGTATTGAAGTTGAGAATATTCCAGAAGATTTGGGAGAGCAAGGGGATAACAATGTAGATGAAGTGCATAACATTCCTGATTCTGATATAGATCTTGATATGGATTATAATATGTAGATTTCATTTTTTTTTTCCTTTGTATATGGAAACGTGTGTTTAATAATTTTTGATTCCCTATTATTTGTTCATGTATATTTCTATTTGATTTTCCAATTTATGTTTCGTACTTGGGAAGAAGTTGTAATGAATAGACATTATATTTTATTTTCTATGTAAATCTATAGTTGCAAAAATGGCCAAAAAGCGCAAAGATACACATAATAAAATAATAAAATATGAGATGGAAAGAGCACAAAGAATCAAGCAAAACCAAGAGAGAATAAATTCTTTGGGATTGAAGCATCTGTCAACTTTTCAGCCAAAATTTAGAAATGTGGGAAGAAAGAGAGTAAGTGTTCAGGTAGATGACGATGACTATGTACCTGCTATGAGTGATGATGAGTTATCTAGTTCTTTAAATAATGAGGTACTATATAAATGATTTGGTGTATGCAATACTTCGTACTTTGTAATATTGTGATAAATTAACTTGTTTTTTTTTTAATTTTTTTTATTTTATGAATTTAAAAATCTATACATGTTTTGGTATGATACAGATGGCACCAGTACATAGCACTTGTTCATGCTGTGAGAAATTTACCCCAATAGTCCAACATAAGGGTTCATTATCTAACCTACTTCTCGGTGGAGATTCTGAGGTACTATATACATGATTTGGTGCCTAAGATACTTTATAATATTGTGTTTGGAATGATTAATGAAAATCATCAATTGAAGATATTTTAAATGATGAAATAAATTGTTTATATCTTAACTTGTAATGAATTTAGATATCTTTATATATTTTTGCATGATACAGATGACTCGTTATAAGCATAAGGAATCTACCCCAAATTTCTACTAATGTTGAGGCATAGCTTGTAGGCACACCGTTTACCACAAATGGTGAGATATTTAAGTTCCATTACTTGATTTCATAATCACACTATATTTGGTTCACTTGTTGATTTAATTTGTATTATGTCTTGATAGCATCGACTTGTAGACGTGCATGTGGCATGACGCGTGGATTAGGGGTACGAGGACTTGTTGAGAAACATGGGAAGCTATTGGTCCGCATTGCCCCAGAGTTTTGTGCTCCTATTGGTGAACCTGCAGGGAAGTTTGCTAGCCAAATTGGTGTACTAATGCGTACGAACTTGTCCACTATGAATGTTTATAGTTGGAAGAATGTTGATAGCAGTGAAAAAGAGGCGATCATTCAAAATGTGGCGGTATTTTAAATGTTTATAGTTGTCCATGAGCTTGATTTTGTTGTTTTAATTACATTGCTTTATACTTTATGTTATATTTTATAGTGTATTGTTGATGCTGTCACTGAGCATATTGAATTCAAGGAATTTTATTTTCTTTATACATACCTCACTTTGCAGGATCAATTTGATATATAAGGAGAATCTGTACTTGTGAACAAATCTTTAAATACGAAGTGTGGTAGATTATTGAGCAGCCACTACAACAAGTTGTTTGCAAAATATAAAAAACTTGTGAAGGATGAAGCAAGCACATGTGCAAGAAACCACCCACCAAAAAATGTCACGCGAGAAAAGTGGATTGAACTAATTGATGGAAAGTGGAGTGATGAAGATTGGCTGGTAATTAATACTTTGAAAATTTTAATTACAAGTGAAGTATGTTCTCACCTTTCACCTAGATAATCCCTACCTATGTATGCATTGGATTAATGTTTTATGTAGATCTTATTATGGTATTATGGGTGAGTTTGGTTCACCTTTTTGAAATTGGGCTTTTTGAAAAAGTGGAGTTTTCAAAAAGTGTAGTATGAAAAAGTATTTTTTTTCAAAAAGCTGAGTATTTGGTAAAAGCTGTTGAAAAGTGTTTTTTGAAAAAGCTGAGTGTTTGGCGAACACTTATAAAAGTGGCAGTTTGAGAAATAAATTACCAAAAATGACAATGTATATATAAGGAAGTTTATTTCATACTTAAATCAATATTGTGAAATTATTTTTTTACTGATATTAGCTAATAATAAGCTACCACTTAAGATTTATTGTGAAAGTATTGGGAAAATATTGTGATAATTGATACTGATTTTAATTTGAACGTATTATTACAATTATTATTTTTTCTCTTTCTAAAAAAAATATTTTTTTCTTACCAATATTAGCTAATAATAACTTACCACTTAAGATTTATTGTGAAAGTATTGTGAAAATATTGTGATAAGAATTGATACTGATTTGAATTTGAATGTACTATTAAAATTATTTTTTTCTCTTTCTAAAAAAATTATTTTTTCTCACCAATATTAGCTAATAATAACTTACCACTTAAGATTTATTGTGAAAATATTGTGATAAAAATTGATACTGATTATAATTTGAACATATTATTAATATTATTTTTTTCATTTTCTAAAAAAATTATTTTTTTCTCACTAAAATTAGCTAATAATAACTTACCACTTAAAATTTGTTGTGAAAGTATTGTGATAGTTGACAGGCCACAAACACGTTGACCCCTTGTGATAACTTAGATTAATTAAATTAGCCCAGTTATTAATTAATCAAATTAACATGCAATATCACGTGGTAGCACAAACAAATCACCAAACTAAGTAATGCAGCGGAAATTAAAAGACACGGTGATTTGTTTACGAATGGGGAAAACCTTATGGCAAAAACCCCACCGGGTGATTTAAGATCATCACTCCCGAAACTCCACTATTATCACAACAAGCAGTTACAAGCAAGGAATCCCAAGTACCTTACCAACCTACAGTTGAACTCTTACCCCAATACCCAATTGGACTTGTTCTGTAGTAACAGTTTCTCCTTTCAATGAACGGCTCCCAAGTACGTGACTAACCAAATGCGCGGATCCCAGTACGCGACTTCAAACATCAACTAGAGAGAGAGATGTTGGCTGCAAAGTTCTTCAAATCATCAGAGATGAACTAGGGCACGAACTTTGTCTTTCAAATCACAAATTGCATGAACAAGAAGTTCTGAATGAATGTGCAACTTGCATCACTTTTACGGCCCTTAAAATAATCCTTTTATATGTCTAGGGTTAGGAGAAAAGAAGTCCCAAAGACACATTCACGGATTGGACTTGAAACAGAACTGGAAATCTGTTTTCTTTAATTCTCGACAGATAGAGGTGTCGAGAGGTGTCGAGAAGCTGTCGAGGCTCGGGGCAAAACAGCTTCTTAAGGCTCGATAGATGCATGTGTCGAGGTATGTGTCGAGCTTTAAAAACTGGCACTTCCTTGCTTGTTTCTTGGACAGACTTTGACGGCTTCAACACTTAATCTTGAACCCAAGTTTCTTGAAGTGTTTAACACATCTTAAATCTACCCAATTACAAGTAAAGTGTGTTTTGTCTAAGGATAAGCCAATTATATAAAATAGCAACATGTGTTCACAGACTTGAACTACATATGTCCTAACAATAGTATTTCCTTTTTCTTTCCCTCTTTATTTTCTCCTCCACACACGTATTGCATTTCCTTTTTTTTTTCTTTTTTTCCCACTCTTTTTTTCTCCTCCACCCACGTACCCTCACTCTTTTCTTTTTTTCCTTCTTTCCTCTCTTTTTCCTAGCCACTTCCTCCATACTCCAGAACATTCCACAGAGCTCTTCTTCTTCCTTTTTTTTTTTTTTCTCTGCAAGAACTCATCCGTCCACAGCAAGAACTCATCCGTCCTCAAGACCTCATCTGTCCACAGAGCTACCGCAAGAAACCCTTGTGTGGGATGGCCAATTACTCATCCGTCCTCAAGAACTCATCTGTCCATAGAACTCCATTTGAAAGATTTTGCTATATTCTGATGTTTTTTTGTTTTGTATTTTGAGGAATCCTAATTTGCAAGAGATTGATTTTTTTTTCCTTAGCTGATTTGGGAATTTGTTATAGATTTTTTTGTGTTTGGATTTGGAAATTTGTTATTATTATTTTTTTCCTTAGCTGATTTGTGAATTTGTTATAAATTTTTTTGTGTTTGGATTTGGAAATTTTTTATTATTATTTTTTTCCTTAGCTGATTTGAGAATGTATTATAAATTTTTTTGTGTTTAGATTTGGAAATTTATTATTAAGAGAGTAGAGGGCAAAGCAGTGAGATGAGAGGAATGAGGAATGGCATGAAGGGCAATTTTGTAACTTCACCCAAAGTCCAATGGTAGGATTACTCAACGCTCATGAGCTTTTTCCAAATTGGAGCTCTAAGCTCCTTTTTCCAAAACGCTGGTTTTGTGCGTTTTCTTCACAAACCGTAAACGCAACTTTTTCCGAAAAGTTGCGTTCTAGACCTTACCAAACGGAATTTGTATTTGCTTTTTTCAAAACGTGCTTTTTTGGGTTGATAGGGGAAACAAATAGGCACTATGTCTACTAGATTATTCCTTCTATCAAATTTGTTTAATTAGTATTTATTTGGAAGGTGGAATAGATTTGTATTGTAATATATATATATATATATATATATATATATAACTTAAGTCAAAACTCTAATATTTTCTTGGTCTTTATTCTTTATAGAAAGTCTCAGCAAGAAATGCTAGAAACAGAAATAAAGAGGGAACGGTTGACAAACGCATTCATAGATTTGGAAACAAGTCGCTTGTAGTTAGGGTGGATGAGGTGGTGTGTAATTTCACAAAAGCTTAGTATATTACTTGTTGTAATTAATTAACTTGTCTTCTAACATTGAAAAGCATATAATCAAAGACGGAAAAATGGAGGTCATATTCCTAAGCTGACACAAGTCTAATACTCACTTCAATTCAAAGACAAAACAGTGGGTACACCCTGATTGCGAACATACATATTTATGTATATTAGTACATGCCTTGAGTTTGCAAAACTAGAATATATATATTTTTATTCTATATATGTTTGCAAAACTAGAACAAATATATTTATGATGGTTTCTATTATTTGAAATGACAGCAAGAGATGTTGAGAGTGCAAGATGAGCATTGTACGTAGCACTCCTGAAGCACAACCTTTGACCGAAGAGGAGATATTTATGATGGTTCTTAAGCAGAGATCTGGCTATGCAAAGAGACTTGGCACGAGACTTTTCTCATCTCTTAGGACTCCTACCTCATCTTCCTCAATTCAGTATACTTAACTATTCGAGGGTCGAGTATAAGAGCTCCAAGATGCAAACTACAGGCTGGAGGGTCAAGTAGAAGAGCTCCAGGATGCAAACTTCAGGCTGGAGGAGAAGATGGATTGCATCATACAATATTTGAGGAGCAAGGGTGACAGTGACATTTGTGGTAGTGGGGGGAGCTCATCTACTAACTAGAATACATCTTGGTTAGTATTTTATTTGCCTACCTATGAGCATTAGTATTGGGGCTTGTATATGGTATATGTTGCTTTATTTTAGCATAGAAACACAAAAGCAAGTATTGCCCGGTCTCTCAATTGTAAACAATTTTACAACTGTGCTATAGTAACCTCTTATATGTATGAGGGTACCGTAGCACAATTGTGCTATAATTGTGTTTTTTGTTTAATGATGGTGGTGGGTTTTTTGTTTGTAGTGGTAGTTGGATTTTTTTGTTTAATAGTGGTGGTGGGGGGTTTTGTGTTAATGATGGTGGCTAAATTTTTTGTTTATTGTGTGATTGGGTTTTTGTGTTTATCATGGTGGTTGGATTTTTGTGTTTAATGTTGGTGTTGGGTTATTTGTTTATTGTGATGGTTGGGGTTTTTTTTTAATTTTTTTATTTTTATGGTAGTAACTATGATTTTGTGTTAATGGTGGTGACTATGTTTTTTGTTTAATGGTGGTGGGTTTTTTGTTTATGATGGTAGCTGAGTTTTTTGTTTAATGTTGGTGATGAGTTTTTTGTTTATTGTGATGGTTGGGTTTCTTGTTTATAGCAATAGCTGAGTTTTTGTGTTAATGGTAGTGGCTGTGTTTTTTGTTTAATGGTGGTGGTGGTGGGTTTTTTGTTTATGGTAGTGGCCGGGTTTTTGTGTTAATGGTGGTGACTGTGCTTTTTGTTTAATGGTGATGGTTGGGTTTTTTGTTTATGGTAGTAGCTGAGTTTTTGTGTTAATGGTGGTGGCTATGTATTTTGTTTAATAGTGGTGGTGAGTTTTTTGTTTGTGGTGGTGGCTGAGTTTTTTGTTTATTGTGATGGCTGAGTTTTTTGTTTATCGTAGTGGCTGGGTTTTTGTGTTAATGGTGGTAGCTGTGTTTTTTGTTTAATGGTGGTGGTGGGTTTTTTGTTTATGGTGGTGGCTATGGTTTTTGTTTAATGGTCGTAGCTAGTTTTTTTTTTTTAATAGTGTGGGCTAGATTTTTTATTCATTGTGGTAGGTGGTTTGTGTTTATGATGGTGACTGAGTTTTTGTCTTGGATTTCACTTTATTTGTTTTGTTTTAAATTGGGATTTTTCTGCGTTCTTTATGATTTCTTCGTAGTTTGTAATGTACGTTTGGTTTTTATTTGATGAGAATGTTGTGGGTCTTCTTTCTTTGATAGTTTGGCTTCATATGATGTTGCATTATGATTATTTTGTCTAGTTTGTTATTGGGTATTCTGTGGACATTTTTTGCATTGTCTTACTAATAATAATCTTTTTGTTGTTGTTGTAGTAAATCTTATTAGGGATATAGGTTTGCAGTCTAGATTGTTATTAGTGTATTTTCCTTTATATTTGTGTAGATATGGGTTTGGTGGCAAAAAGATAGCTTTTGTGGGACTACTTGAACTCAAATAATTTTCTGTAAAGTTTGGAAGCTAAGACATTATTTGTATGTAAATGGTTGTAATTACTTTGTGAACACTTTATTGCATTTTTAGATTGTATGGATTTTATTTATGGATTTGGTTAGAAATGAATGAATGTTTTTTTTTTAATGGATTTGGTTAGAAATGAATGGATGTTTTTATTTTCATTTTTTTTATGGATTTGGTTAGAAATGAACAAGTTAATGTAATGGTAAGTAAATGTAAAAAATTTTAATTAAAAAATAAAATTGGTGACGATAATTTTCATCGCCATATTTGACTATAAGCAGAAATTGGTGACGAAATAATTTGTCACTTGATCTATAGAAATTAAAAAAAAAAAAAAAAAACAATCGGTGATGCAAAACTTTGTCACCTGATCTATTGAAATTGGAAAAAAAAAAATACATTTGGTAACGAAATATTCTATCACTGGTGACGAAAAACTTTTTTCACCTATCATTTTTTATTGGTGACGAAACATTTTTGTCACCAATACATTCTATGATGGAGCTAAGGTGACAAATGCTGTTTCGTCACCATATGTATTTGGTAACAAAATAAGGACATATTGTGACGAAAGATTTCGTCACCATAACCCACTTTTGTTGTAGTGTTATGTCAAATAAAAAATTACAATGTGCAATGGAGCAAGCAAAGGTTAAAAATAAAAAGAATCTGCTCCACCAACAACTAATTAAAAAGAGAGATTTCCATAAAAAAAAATTAAAAGGAGAGATTTATAATTTATTATGGGAATCAAATCACGCTTAGTAATTATGATGAAACTAGCTAAAAAGGACAACAAAAAATGAAGGCACTTTCAACAACTCTTGAGCCTTGAGATGACCCAATACAAAAATGATTTAGCTTTTTTTTTTTTTTTTTTTTTTTTTCTACTTTTATGTTTATCTATATATATATATATATATATATATATAAAGGAGATACCTACCTTTCATTCAGATATCCTAATGCTCTTGCTAATTGTTGGAGAAATTATTTCAATAATCGAATTCTTGATGTTATCCAAGACCTATGGAAAGATTACCACTTCATAGGAAGCACGGATAGAATTCATGTTTTTGGTGTAAAATTTTATGTTTCTGCTGTCCACAATATTCAAAGGATTGGTCATGATGATCCAAGAAGGTTTCTTACACTGGGAAAAAACCCTGTGTATGAGCCACTCCTATACTATGGATTTTGTAACCAATATGCTATCTACCATGAACATGAATGTAATGATGGTTCCCCATGGGATCCCTATCCTTCACAAGATCCTTATGATGGATATCCGTCAGATGCTCCTAGCACTGACTGATGCTCCCACTATTTGTCTAGCTTGCACAAAGGCCCTGATTAATGCTACTCTCACTGTTTGCCACTACTAGTATTAATGTCCTAACAACTGATGCTTTACTATTTGTCTGGCCTGCACAATAGCTAAAATTGCTACAATATTTATTCCTGGTGACAAGTTCCAATTATTGTACTGTTGCTCCCCGCAAATGGTACTGCTTTTGCTGAAAGAGATTTCGTATCTCTTTCGGCATAAAACGCCAAAAGTGGCAATGAAGTGTTTCTGCAATTTGAAGAGATTCTGCCGGTTCTGATAAAGAAAAGTTACTGTTCACAATCATTGTTCACCATTGTTCACTGTACTTTTTACTGTTCACAGCTACTGTTTACTACTGTTCACTGTATTTTTACTGTTCACAGTTATTGTTCACAATTACTGTTCATTGTATTTTTACTGTTCACAGTTATTGTTCACAATTACTGTTCACTATTACTGTTCACTACGTTTTTTCCTGTTTAAGGGGGGATGTCCCTTAAGTTTGAATCAGAATGTCTCTAGAGCTCTCTTTAGGAATACTCTCTTCCTTTAGATTTCTCTTCAGAATTCTCACTATTACACTATATCCCTATTTTCCTATGAATCTTGTAAATAGAACTAGTTTCAAGCTTTATACTGTTGAACCCTTATGATCCTATAACTACTACTGCTGTAAGTATTGTTATCTATTTTCAATAATAACTAGTTTTAGCTTTGTATTTCATATTACTTTGATTATACCGCCTCATTATTTTAAATTACTTTGTTTATATACTGCTTACTTTGATTATATACTGCTTGGCTGATTCTACCGCCTTATTATATATATATATATATATATATATATATATAAGATAGAAATTCTATTACAATAGAATCTAAGTACATATGTATGTAAAGCTCCCTTCTGAAAACTTGAACCTTGGCCCTTATCCCCCACACCTTACAAGCACTTATACTTGTAGAATGATCACCACAACAAGGGTGTACGGTGGTAAAGTGGAAGGGGGTTGCGGAATCAGAGGCAAGTTGGGAGAAAACATCTATATTGTGGCAGTTTGAGAAAGAGGTGAAGGCATATAAGAATACCCTACCAATGAGGACATTGGCTTCTTCTAGTAGGGGTGGTTTGTTAGGAGCTTTGCAAGTTGCTGATGATGGCATGAGGAATTTGAGTGCTTGGACAATATCAGGCCAGTCACATGGCTCAATATTTTCTCAAGACACCCATGGCTCCTCATGCCATACTAGTGAAGCTCTTAAGTGCTCTTTGAGAGGGACAAGCCTGGTCTCCTTGCTGGGTTCAGATTGATGAGCATAGTGAGGGGCAGCATGTGGAGGCACATTGCTCCACATGATGCCCCAAGGCCATGGCAGTGGTGAGCCATGGTGGGCAGAGATGGTTTGGTGATGATAGGCAACAGCAAGTGGTGCTGACCCTTGGTGATGCTTGATGGCATAGTGGCTTGGTTGGGTTGCTTTGTGTGTGGGCTTGGTGGCTTGTGTGCAAGGCAGTGCTAGGTTGCTATGATAATATTAGGCTATGTAAGGCATTTGGGCTGGTTGGTGTTGGCAGAATGCATGGACTTGTATGTGTGGGATGATAGCAGTTGCTTGGTGGGCTGCATTTAGACATGCTGTGTGGGTTGTGTTGCTGATGAGAAGAGCTTGGGCAAGGGCCAAGCATTTAAAACGTGATGGGTTAATCATGTGTGGGCTACTAAGGCATGGGCACAGGCCCCATGATGTGCTGAGTGATGGGCTGGCATGTGCAGAGTGTGCAGTAGCACCAGTTATTGGCAGTTACCAGCCAGTTCCTACATTGTTGGGTGTTCAGACATGCTGATTAGGGGCTGAAAACGTGGACAGTAGACTAAGGCAGCATCAGTTGCAGGTGTTCTAAGTCAGACCACAGGTGGTAGTAAGTCCAGAATAGGGGGTAGTTACTTGGTAGTAACTGCCGCGACAGTTATTTCTGTGCATATAGCCTAGGCTGTTGAGGCTGTCAACAGTAGAGAGTGTATTTTGCCTAAAGAAGTTCGTGTGTATGTATTCTCCAGGCTTCCTTTGTACTTAAATATTGAGTAATAAATGCCGGGGTTGGTGCCCTGTAAATACTGTGTGTGTGTGATTTTCCTGCATAATTCTGTTCTGAGTGTTACTGCAGTGTGTGTGGTGTATTGGTTGAGACTAAGGGAGGAACTTAGTGCCATCACAAGAAGAAAATTTAAAAGAAAAATTGACTCTGTGACATTTGGTATTAGAGCTTGGCTGCCATGTCTTCGGACACCAAGGCGAGGGTGATCGTCTTGGAGAACATACTCGGTGTTCCTAGGGAAGGGGAACAACTTTCTGTTTATGACAGTTTGGATGTTGCTATTGTAGAAATGACTGTGGTAAGAAATGATCTTGCAGAACAGAGGGATATTCTTTTCACTCGTGTTGAAGAGTTGGTTGTTGCATTAAATGCCCAGAACCAGGCAGCAATGGAGACCCAACGCCAACTAGAAGCAGAAATTGTTCTGTTAAAGAGAGTGATGAGTGGCCTGCCTAGGGAGGGGAAAGTGGCCACGAAATTAAAGGTGCTTGAACCTAAACCCTTTAATGGTGGCAAGAATGCCAAGGATTTGAAAAATTTTTTGTGGGATATGGAGCAGTATTTTAAGGCTTCTAGGGTGCCTAGTCAAGAGATGGTGACAATCATAAGCATGTATCTTTCAGGGGATGCCAGGTTGTGGTGGCAAACTTGTGTGGAAGATGATGCTGATGCTGGTAGAGGCAAAATTGACTCGTGGGAGGCCTTAAAGAAGGAATTAAAGGACAAATTCTTGCCTATAAACACTGTCTGAGTTGCAAGGGACGCTTTGAAGAAATTGAAGCAGATGGGTACTGTGAGGGAGTATGTCAAGATGTTTAGTTCTTTGATGTTGGACATCAAGAACATGTCAGAGGAAGACAAATTGTTTAATTTCATGTCTGGCTTACAGCTTTAGGCCCAGATGGAATTAAAAAGGCAGGCTGTGCATGATCTGCCTTCTGCTATGTTTACTGCAGATGCCTTGGTGGACTACAAATTTAGTAAGCCTAGTGAGGAAGAAGAAAAACGTAAGTCCAAGGATAAGGGCAAGGACAAGCAGAAAAAGGATGGCAAGAAGAAAAAGGATGGCAAGAAGAAAGATAAGCAAAAGAAGAGTTGGAGTACCAAGAGTAAGGGAGAGAGTTCTACCTCTCAAACAAGCAAAGAATAGCCTAAGCTTAATGCTGGTTGCTTCATTTGTAATGGCCCTCATTGTGCTAGAGACTGTCCAAAACGTGAGAAGTTGAATGCCATGATCACTGAGGAGAGTGGTGGGCAGTCTGATGAAGAGGTCCCAAACAGAATAAACCCTTTGCAGTTGCTGAATGCACTACGTGCAGGAGTCACTTCTAGGGGTCTGTCTTATGTTCAAGTGGAGATGAACGAAAATGGGGCTAAGGGTATGCTTGATTCTGGTGCTACTCACAACTTTATTGCTGATTGAGTGGTTCAAAGGCTTGGTCTGAAGGTGAGTAAAAGCCCTAGTAAGATCAAAGCTGTAAATTTAGAGACAAAACCTGTTTTGGGGATTGCTTATGGGGTAAAGTTTAAGGTGGGCGAGTGGACTGGGAAGGTGAATTTCCTAGTCATGGAATTAGATGATTATGATGTAATTCTAGGTGATGAGTTTCTAGTGGCTGCTAAGGCTACTCTACTGCCTTTCATGGGAGTGATGTTGATCCTTGATGATAAGCAACCCTGCTATGTTCCTGTGAGACGTGGGGTAGGAAATAGCAAGAGTAGTCAAGGGAAGGAACCGATGGTTTCAGCCATGCAGGTTGAGCATGGACTGAAGAATGGTGAAATGACTTATTTGGCTACACTGATTGAGGTGTAGCAGGACAAGCATGTTAATGTTCTAGATGTTGTTGCTAGACTGCTGGGGGAGTTTGCTGATGTTATGCCTCCAGAACTACCAAAAACCCTTCCACCTAAACGTGCAGTTGATCATAGGATCGAGTTGATTCCTGGATCAAAGCCATCGTCAAAGGCTTTGTACAGAATGTCTCCATTGGAGTTGGTTGAGACGAGGAAGCAGTTGACAGAGCTGCTAGATGCAGGCTATATCCAACCCTCCAAGGCTCCTTACGGTGCACTTGTTTTGTTCCAGAAGAAGCAGGATGGCTCCTTGCGAATGTGTGTAGATTACAGAGCCTTGAACAAAGTGACTGTGAAGAACAAATATCCAATCCCTTTGATTCAAGATCTCTTTGACAGATTGAGCAAAGCTATCTACTTCACAAAGCTGGATTTAAGATCAGGCTACTGGCAAGTAAGGATTGCAGAAGGGGATGAGCCTAAGACTACATGTGTGACCCGATATGGTTTCTATGAGTTTCTAGTTATGCCTTTTGGTTTAACTAATGCCCCTGCTATGTTTTGTAATTTGATGAATGATGTCTTCTATGAGTTTGTGGATCGCTTTGTTGTGGTTTATCTAGATGACATTGTAATTTATAGTGAATCCTTAGAGGATCACCTGAACCACTTTAGGAAGGTGCTATCCAAACTGAGAGAACACTAATTGTTTGTTAAGAAGGAAAAGTGTCAGTTTGCTCAACAGGAGATTCTATTTTTGGGGCACAAAGTAAGCAAAGGTCAAATTATGATGGATGAGAGAAAGGTACAGGCCATTCTTGATTGGCCACCACCTAGCAAGGTTGCAGAGCTTCGGTCTTTCCTTGGACTAGCCAACTATTACAGGAAGTTTATCCAAGGATATTCGAAGAAGGTGGCTCCTCTCACAGATTTGCTGAAGAAGGACAGAAAATGGGTACGGTCAGATGCATGTCAGGATGTTTTTGAGAAGCTGAAGGTTGCTGTATCAAGTGAACCAGTGCTGCGTTTACCAGATTTTGGTGTACCCTTTAAACTCCATACAGATGCTTTAGATAAGGCAATTGGTGGGGTTCATGTACAAGAAAAACATCCTGTTGCTTATGAGAGCAGGAAGTTGAATGAGGTAGAGCAGAAGTGTTCAGCCCATGAGACAGAGATGATTGCAGTGGTGCACTGTTTGCTAGCCTGTCGTGTATATCTGCTAGGGCCAAAGTTCGTGGTGAGAACAAACAATGTGGCTAACACTTTCTTTAACACACAAAAGAAGCTGTCACCCAAGCAGGCTAGGTGGCAGGAGTTGCTACAGGATTATGACTTTGTGTGGGAGCACAAACCAGGCAAACACAATGAAGTAGTTGATGCCTTGAGTCGCAAATAGGTGCAGGAATATGTGGCTGCTCTAACTAGAGTAGAGTCAGATTTTGTGGAGAGGATCAAAGACAGTGCTAAGTTGGATGCTACTTATCAAAAGCTAGTGCAGGACGTGACTATAGGCTTGGTAAGGCGTAACTAGCTAGAGGATGGGTTGCTGTATGCCAAGGGTGGCAAGTTGTTTGCATGTGGAGGCACCTTGCTCTACATGATGCCCCAAGGCCATGGCAGTGGTGAGCCATGGTGGGCAGATATGGTTTGGTGATAATGGGCAGCAGCAGGTGGTGCTGACCCTTGGTGATGGCTGATGGCATAGTGGCTTGGTTGGGTTGCTTTGTGTGTGGGCTTGGTGGCTTGTGTGCAAGGCAGTGCTGGGCTGCTATGATGATATTAGGCTATGTAAGGCATTTGGGCTAGTTGGTGCTAGCAGAATGCATGAACTTGTATGTGTGGGCTGAGAGCAGTTGATTGGTGGGTTACATTTAGAATCACAATTAAAGACAATCACAATTATATATATATATATATATATATATATAATTTAGAATCTAATTAGATCTAGACTCTTCTGTTTTTGCATTTAATAATTTACTTGCCACAAAAATTAAAAAATTAGATGGAACACATGTGCAATATTGAACTCCAATTAAAATTCATTTTAGAATCTAATTGAATTTAGAGTTTTTAATTTTTAAAACTAATAATTCACTTGACACAAGAATTTAAAAATTAGATTAGATGGGACACGTTGCGCAAAATTAGACTCCAGTTTTCAATTTAATTGGATTTTCTCTTAACTTTTTACTATTAATATATATATATATATGACTTATAAACTTGAATTGTTTTAGTTATACAAAAAATGCTCATAAATATAAAATCATTCAAAAATTATATTTTTTACGGTTTACTTACATTGGACTTCTCATGTTTTGCACTAAATTAACTCATTTGACACAAAATCAAATGGGACACATGGCACAAAATTAAACTCCAATTGAAATCCAATTTTTATATAGAATTAACTCACTTGGCATAAAAATTTAAAAATTTAGTTTAGATGGGACACATGACGTAAAATTAAACTCTAATTTAATTCAAATTTGAAATCTAATTGGAATTTCTCTCAGCTTTATCTACTACTATTATTATTGTTGTTGTTGTTGTTGTTGTTGTTGTTATATATATATATATATATATATATAGATTGTCCGTTTTTGAGCCACCAAGCATTAATTCTCAAATTGTATAATGATTCAATATTAGAGGAATAATATTCTTTTTTTTTTTTTTCCACCTGAATTATAAGTCTCAACTTTTCGATCCCAATGTTAAAATACTAAAATGGTAAAAACATTTACTAGCTTTGGGGAGTGACAATTCTAATAAGTGCAATTTTGGAACCCAAAAGATGTAGGAATTGATATATTTTGAGATTTTTTAACTTCCATAATATTAGTCAACCAAATACCTTTTTAAAAAAAAAAAAAAAAAAAGCTTTCATGTCTTAGAGTCAATCTCATATCAACTTCCTGCGATGGACTGAGCAAGGTTAGGAAAATAGAAGAAGAAGAAAGAGTTGTTCCACACTACCATCACCACCAAAGCACAAGGATATGAGAACCAAAGCACAAGCTGAGTAACTAGTATAAAGAAATAAAAAAATGAAGGCGTTCAACACATCTTGAGATACCCAAATACAAATATGATTGAATTTCATATTTTTCTTAATTGACGATTTGATCAACAAAACATTAATTCTCAAATTGTACAATAATTTAATATTCAAAGAACAATATATTCTTTGCTTTCACTTAAATACTGAGTGTTTGAGTCTCAATTTTTTTGGTTGGTAAAAAAAATTGAACATGCAAGATTCTATTAATTTTAAACATAGGAAGTATGATTAATTGAACTAATGATAAATTTTATCACAATATTTGTGAGTTGTAGTTGGCTTAATTAGTAGAGTCTCTGATAGTTAAATAAGAAATATAATGTTCATTCTCCACTTACACTAAAAAACCGATTAGTATCTTGGTTTAATAATAAAGAACTATCATCAAGAGCAGAGCAAACACCATAGGTTTAAAACTTTCTATATATAAATATATATATATATATATATATATATATATATAATCTCAATATTTGGTAGGTCTTAAAATAAAATTTTACAAATAGTTATGACATGTTGGATACACTGTAACAAGTATAAGAGATACTTACCGAAAGGACCCAAACTCCACGAGTCCAATCTAATGGACCCGTTCCTTCAAACTATCCATCGTTGCACACTTGACCGTTGTGACAACAAAGCCAAACAAAACCAAAAAGAAGCGGGAAGTAATTAACTAACTTACTCAGTCCGTTCATTATTTATAAATCATAGCATTGTAGAGTACTCACTATTCTTCACATTTTTCCTCTATTCAAAACTAAGAGCTCAATTCTCAAACTAGAGTCGTTAGCTATCATGTTTCAATCTCCAAACCCAACTTCTCTCTCAGAGGTACTCTTATTTTCTCCATTCTTTTCTTTTCTAGTGTTCAACAAAGCATTTGGTTCTTTTTGCTGATTCTCTTCTAGTAATGGAATTTTGTATTCGTAATTCATTATGCACTATATTTGGTCTTGACCCTTTGTAGAAACATCCAAGAAAAGATGAGAGCTTGACAACTTGTTATTTATTGAGTTAAATATTTGTATTCAATGGAAGTTTTTCTTGATTATTCTTAGACTTCTTGTTTAATTATGGAGAAACGTGAGGAAAGAAAAAGACACTAGTTGTGCAGGGCAAAATTACCAAATGCAAAATAAGAGAAATGATGGCTGTCGTAGAATGTGCTTCGAGATCTCTTCAGGAGTTCGAGATATCCATCGGTGTAAGTGTAAACACCGAGACTAACAATGTTGGTTATTTTGCTATCATTTCTTGTAGCTTCTTGTTTGGTTGTGTCATGTGTGGGGTACTTGGTTTTAATTACTGTATAAGAGAATAAATATTAAATGGGCGAAATTGGCCAAATAGCACATTTGTGTAAAATTAGATGCAATGTAGCACTGTTTCGGAAATAAGTGGGGATCTACCACTTTTCCAGTACTCGAGCTTCAAGAGCTCGAGTACCATATGGTACTCGAGCTTAGGGAGCTCGAGTACACCCTTTTGTCTGCCACCGTGTCCCATGCTGAGGTGGCTTATTTGGATTTTAAAAAAGGAAAAAAAAAAAAAAAGAAAAAAACCACTCAGTACTCGAGTTTAGTGGACTCGAGTACTGTGCAACTAGTACCCGAGTCCATTAAACTCGAGTATTAACCTGTATAGGGGCAAAATCTTGCCAATTAATACTCGAGTAGGGTGGACTCAGGTACTCTCTACAGTACTCGAGCTCTCCATACTTGAGTATTAATCCTGTATTTTTTTTTAATCTTCTTTTTATGTTGTCATCAGAGGAATGGTTTTTCCCTTAAAATGAACCTGATTGAGCAAACCTTAAAATAAACGTAAGCTACATAAAATAGAAGATAAAGTAGAAGCTACATCAAGAGTGCAAGTAAAATATTGCACCATCCACATTGCATGGTTACAAAAGAACATATATTTGAAGACAAAAGAAACATCAAATTTAACACAAAAGAAACATCAATTGTCTAGGACAAATCATCTTCACACAAAGACAAAAAAATGACCACAAACACTAGTTTTTCCAATTGCCAACAAAGACATCATGTGCTGAATGCTAGTTTTTCTTGACTTGAGTCCTCCACCTCCAAATTGCAGCTTGGAAAGCTAGGGTAGCATTTTGTTCTATGTGGCATTTTTTCTTGCGGACTTGATGTATCTCATACTATGGGTAACTTTTGATTGGTGTAGAATATTCCCCAGCACAGGAGATGTAACACTCTGCATAGTGATGAAAAAAAAAAGCATTTAGGCCCATCCTTGTTCAAAAATCAGCAGGTAAAATAAAGAAATTCTAGGAATTTGCATGTGATGAAATTATAGTTTCAATAGTCCCATTGCCTCATTTAAACCACCATTTCTAGAATATCAACTAGGCAGCAACTTTGTCAGTATAATATTTTCCATGTGAATGTCTTTACACTATTAAGTCAGGACTAGCAATAAAAATTGGGCTAGCTCAAAGGGAACATAGTGTGTATGGTATTTGGATGCTTGGAAATAGATACATTGATGACTACCTTTATTATGCTAATGCCGAAATATATGCTATCATGGTGGCTGTTTCGTGTTGCATGGGGATATGTGGAACTTCCGAGTTCCTTTTCGCATTAGGAAACTTCAAACAAAATACTTCCACTTGCTGTTAAGTTCCATGGAAAATGCTCTTTAATGTATGAAAGATTAAGAGGTTAAGAAACAAAAGATTTGACCATTCATTGTGTGTAGCATATGAGACGACCCATGTAGTAGGAGTGGACTTTACAAATGACAAGAAAGATAATGTAGTATAGGTGGAGCATCTATATACACAAGCTATATTAAAAACCTAGGAATGACCTTGGTATTGATAAGCTGTTTTCCATTCAGCCTTGGTATAGTGTTTTAATGAAACAGTGATTATGTCCAAAACAAATATAGATATATAGTTGGTTAAATGGGATCTAAAGTTTGCATCATAATGTCAAACTTCTTCAGAAAAGGAATGCCAAACAGATGTAAACAAACATAGCAGAACACCCTATATTATCAAATAGGAAAAGAATCAAATTCATACATCCTTTACTATGACTTGTAGAACATTCATAAAGTTGCTTTGCTTTGAGGTTACAAATTTCTTCCATGCCCACAAAAATCAATACCAAGAAACCTTTTAATTTGCCACAAAAGTTCAGAATCCAACCTAACCAAATACTTAAATTATAACTAACTGTTTAAATGAATCTTCCATAAACCTTACATGTGCCATTCACACAAATTTAGACATTGAAATGCGCATACATAAACCTTTATTGGGCATGTGTTCAAAGAATTAATCATAAAAGTACCAAACGAAAACATACAAGGATTATAGCATCTATTCCATTGATGACAAAAGTAGTTAAAAAAAATTAGTTGGAGATTATGCTAATGATTAAAGTGTCAAATTCAAGACAAAAGTCCACACTCACACACACATTAACAATTAAACATTTGCAAATGATACATATTGAATAATGATTAAACAAGAACATGCATAAAATGTAAATAAATAATAAATAAGACTTCCCACTTATTTATTAAACAAAGATGATATCCACAAAACATGAAGAATTAAAAGGAACTTTTATATAGAAACCAAGTTTGGTAGTTAGTCAACCACTAATACGAAAGAAACCAGAATTATATAGTAGAATTTGCTTAAATGGCAAGGATTTATGGTGTCAAACATAGCGTACCTAGTCCGCGAGACCACCACTCGTCGGTACCTCGTTCCGCTTAGGGCACGTTCTTCGGTTATGGCCCTCTTGGTCACACAACCCGCATTGCACCTTCCTCCCCCCCTCCTTCCATGGTGTGGTTCTCGGCCGATTTCCGCCCTTATCCATCTCATTTCTGATTCGTGTTGAGACAGGGCGACCTTTCTCTCGGATCAATTGGGGGTTAGGGACAACCCTTCGAGTTTCTTTAGGATCCGGCCATGATAATCTATCTTTCAACGGAGGGAAAACGGGAGCATAGCTCCGGAACAGTGCGTCCATGCTATTGCATGGGTCAATGTACTGCTCTGCATCATGTCGATACCTAATACAAACTGCAATGACATGTGAACATGGTATCTTGTACAATTTCCATTTCTGACATATGCAAGTTCTTTGCAGCAGATTCACTCCATGCGTGTGATCCCCATGTCCAGCACTCCCTGGATTATGCGGTGTATCTACTTGATATGATTGTTGTTGCGCGCTCAATCTCGTTACCCTATGATGCTCCGCCTTCTCCTTATTTCTCATGAAGATATCCAACGCATATTTACACCATTTTTTCCCCGAGTTCAACTGTGCTATGCTCTTATTGCGACGATCATCGAAGTAAGCATTCAGTTTGAACCATGTGTATTTCACAATTGCTGTAATGGGCAAGCTACGAGCACCCTTTAGAACACCATTGAAGCACTCTGAGACATTTGTAGTCATTGCCCCATAACGGTAACCCTGATCAAAAGTTAAAGCCCATTTCTCTTTGGGCACATCCTTTAGATATTGGTGCACATCCCCGTTGACATTCTCAATTAAATCAAAGGTGGCATTGAACATTCGCTCCTGGGTAGCACTTGCTGCCCTTCATACTAGATTCTTTAAAGTTTTATTGGGCCATCTAGTGTTGACGTTACTATATAGATGACGAAGGCAATAACGATGTTGTGTTAGGGGAGGCTGCAAAAGTCTCGATTAGTGTCTCTAAAGATAGCTTGTATCCCAGGGTGTCTGTCAGATATGACACATAGCTTGCTCCGGTCGGTAACATACCTTCTTATACATGCCATAAACCAACCCCAAGTCTTTTTGCTCTCGCTCTCGACAATGGCGAAGGCTAGTGGATAAATCTTATTATTAGCATCTGTAGCCATTGCAATCATCAATTTCCCTTTATATTTTCCATATAGGTGGGTTGCATCAATGCTAATCACAGGCCTACAGTGCTTGAACCCAAGAATACATGGACGGAACGCCCAAAATACGGACTTAAATGTACAAGTTCCTGGTTCATAATTATCATCCACTAGTAACTTATACTTTGTACTCGGACTTGCATCCTTAAGTCCTGCCAAAAAACGCGGCAACTCTGCATAGGACTCCTTAAAATCTCTGTATATAGCTGCAACGGCCTTTTGTTTGGCATCCCATACCTTGTATATGAACCATAATGATTACATTAGAAATGAATACAATTTATATAATTATAGTTGAAGAAAAGAAATCAAGACTTGTAGGACTATAAAACTTGTAATGCTATAAGATGAAGATAATATTTCTTTCTCTTTATATTTTTTTTTCTTTGGTTTTTTTTTTTTTCAATTTCATTTCCCATAACATCAAGTATTCATGGGTTTTGGAAAACAATATCATGCTTATACTTCCATGAAGATTGATTAGACCCAATTGTATTGAAAAAAGAATGCAATCTTCAAAAGGAATATACCTTGTAGTGAGATACTTCGTGTTTTAAGTCTGCCAAAGCAATGTGCCGTAAGTTGATTATCTTATACGCGGGGTCTTCTCGTATATAGCGCTCAAGTACGTATGCTAGGAATGCCGAATCAATCATCCGACCATCATGAGCATTCTGAATTTTGTCGCATGTGTAAGGGCCCTTGCATTTTGCGATCTTCTAGATAGTGTCTCCCTTGCAACAGATCGCACGGACTGACCATGGACAAGAATCATCCTCACAACTCACCATAAGCCTGTTTGAGTCTGAATGCTCAGTTTTGAAACTAAAATTCTCTCGCAGTGCGTACCAAGTCAACGCATGTCGCACCGCCAATTTAGTAGCGAATACCATTCCTTTCATTAGTTGCTCCCCAGGCGTCCAACTTGATACTTCCGCTTGCATAACCAGTGATGGATCAAACATATTATCCCAAGTGTTTTTGGTGAACCATTCCGGTGTAGGATCGACACCAGGGCATGTGTTTCTATTCTCTTCTACAACCACATCCTCAATATGATCAACATCCTCATGTTCACCCATGGTATCTAGGAGCTCCTCGAAGTCATCCCTAGTAACATCAATATGGGTTGGATCATCACCAAGTTCATGATCATCTTCATTTTCTAAGGTGCCCCCATGCAACTCATCATGAGATAAATGCTCTCCTTCATACACTTCATGTGCCCCTTGCTCCTTCTCAATGTGTGAAGCATGGGGAAATGTTTGCCACGGTTCATTACCATACCCATCTCTTGTGTTTTCTGCACACCCTTCATAAGACTGTAATGGTATTGAATCAATGTGCTCATCTACAGTCCCATCCAAAACAGCATGTTGTGAACCCTCTCCAGCCTCAACTACGGTGGGCTCAACCATGACATAGAGATCCGAAGCAACGAATCCTTTCACCACCATTTGTTCAACAATTTCCCACATCATCTTCACTTGGGCGCCACTTGATAATTGTAGTGAATTGTACAAAACATGGCTATCTAGAACCCGTTGAGGTGCTCGATACACAATGGAAATCTTATGCCTAGAGTGGTCTAACCCCATCACCTTCAATATTGTTCGTTGCAATTTCATAAGGCCTATCCCACGCTTCACCCTAACACATTTTTGCTTTTGGGTCGAGCCTTGGTATGACAACCCATGCAACTCATGATAATATATCTCTCCATCGTAATACACATAGAAAAAGTGAAAATCCATCACCGACTTGTTATTAACAATTTAAAAGTTGTCATAATGTATAACCACTTACATCAATTTTCTTTACGATAAAAACAATTTATATTCAAACTCAATCATAGACATATATATAATTGAATAATTGAATTTATAAAAACAATTAATAGTATATCCCATGCAAGTGGGTTCTACTTAACTAAAAAAAAAAAAAAAAGGTCAAGTTAAAACAACATTGTGTTATGACTTATTATTACCATATAACTAAGGCAATGGACCACCGCACAAACTGACATCATGTTCATGTCCAACAACCCAACAATGGTACTGCAATATGACTGTAGCAAAGTAGAATATGTTCTCGTCCTAAAAAGTCTAATATAGATATATATATATATATATATATATATGCTTCAAGATCATGAGTTAACTCCTGACATAGAATAGAAAAACAACAAAACAGTTTCCCGAAACAAATTGTACGTGACATGTAATAAATAATAAAATAAAAAATTTTGCAATTGATCACTATTTTAGAGACAAAACAAAATCTCACAATATTTTCACATTACTCTTATTTTTAGTTGAGATGAATCTCATAATAATTTATTTTATTTTATTCTAACCAATGATGTACTAACACCTCAATTTTCATAGTTTCAAATTTTGAGTTTCTACCATAAATCCAAAATTGTAAATAATTAAAAGAATAGAGAAAAGTTGAAATTTATTTTCTCAACTTATTTTGAGGAATCAAATTAGATCTCTAAACCTTATGTACATAGATTAATCTCTTACTTTGATGATTGATCTCTAAACCTATGAATTAGATGTTTTACAATTGTTTATTTAATTTACAATTGAATTAGATATTTTACAATTGTTTATTTAATTTATAATTTTATTATTAATATCAATTAATAATGTTAAGTTATTTTTTTGCCTAAAAGTCTTTTTGATCTTGCCCTCCCCCCCCCCCCCCCCCTAAACTAAAATCTTGGCTCCATCACTAGTTGTACATAGTTAATATTGAAAAATTAGGGGATACAAATATAACTATGTACTTCAATTTAATTTCAGTATATAATATATTGCACATAATATTTATTTATACCTCAAATTCTTTGAAATAAATATTATTCAATTATTAGTTAAATATTGTGTAACTTTCGCTTTTTTATTATTTTATTTTTATTTTATATATATATATATATATATATAGATGTTTTATGTTTTCTAAACATTGTCTTTTGTTATATATAGTGTAAGAGTTCCAAGTTTGTGTGCTTTTATTTTACTTTCAATGTAAAAAAATTTTCATGTGTATTGTACATATCACAGATTTGGTTTTGCATTTTAGTATGTGAAAATTGAGCATGTTTGTCATTACTCTCTTTTGGGGTCATGCTAAAGACAGATTTTAGATGTTGGAAAGGAATATTTTTATTGTCTAAGGAATTTTGAAGACTTGGAAGGCTATTCCCTTGTGTGTTGTGGACTATTTGGCAAGAGAGGAATGGTAGAGGAATGTAATTATAGAAATGATGTTGCACGAATGACAGTATTGGGAAGCATTTCCTCATTTTGTTTTTTTTTTTTAAAGATATTGTGAGCTTGATATTGTAGGATCTTTGGGAGTAGTTCACTATACGTAATTGCATATTGTGTATTGTTTCTCTATTATTATTTTCATGGTGAAAAAGCTGGAAAAGTCAACCACAGTCATGCAGAAAACTCTCATACCAACACAATTAAAAAACATAACTTTGAAGCCATTTAACTCATGCATAAAAACTGTGCTACGATCACAATCTACAAAAACTATTGAAGGCATTTAACTCATGCATAAAAATCTCATAATGCAAACACAATAGATCAAAGTAAGCATTTAACCATTACCTTTACCTACTAGTCACAACACGGTAGACTACAAGGTATTAGGATAGCATGTTGGTGGATGGAGACTGACACTGTTGAAAGACTTGCAGATATTAAACTCAACAGTAACTTCCTGCTTCCAGTGTCTGACTCGCAGAAAGACCTCAAGTGGTAAAGACAATAATACTGAAAATGGTAAAAGCTGAAGGGGGCGTGGTTCATGACAAGGTACTCGAGTTCTATGAACTCGAGTACCATTTATTATACAATAACTACGACCGTTGGAGGCCGTTGGAGCCAGTAGGTTGGTGTGTGCAATAAGTGTGGCACCTAGTACTCGAGTTTATAGGACTCGAGTACTGAGTCAGAAGTACCCGAGTCCTTTGAGCTCGAGTATTAGGTGCCACAACTCAAATGCCTCTCGTGTGGCATGTAGATTGGTACTCGAGCTTAAAGGACTCGAGTACCATCCCATACCCGAGTCCTTTAAGCTCGAGTATGGCTTCTCCATACTAAATAAAACTAGGAATATATCAAATAAATAAAATGATTTGTACTCGAGTCCTAGAGACTCGAGTACTGTGTGACTACTGCCCAGCTGCTGTGGATGCGAGTATGGCTCCAAGTGCAGCAAGTGCAGTTTTTTTGTTTTTGTTTTTTAGCTCTCGAGTTTATAGAAGTAGAAATAAATGAATGTCATTTTCAAACAATGCTTGTATCACAGAGATCACTTATTAAACAATCATTTGCTTGGTGCGGATCCACACATCCAGAGCAGTTGAAGAAATCCACACAAGCATTGAAGAAATCCACACATCCAGAGAAACGTATCAGGCAATACTGAGATTTAGCATCTCAACATAAACACTGAGATTACAGCAAAAGCAAAAATCCACACATCCAGAGCAGTTGAAGAAATCAGAAGCAAATTAATACTGAAATCAAGGTTTTATTATTTTTATTATTTTAATTTTCCTTGGTGCAAAAACACTCCTAGTTAATATCTGAAAAAGATGATACCATTATATTCTCCCCTGCATGCAAAAAAATTACTGTTTTAGTTAGAATTAAAAAAAAAAAAAAAAACAAATTTATACCCAATTTGCGACTAAACTACTAGGTTTTAATCTCTCTCCCCCCCCCCCCCCGCCCCCCCTTTTTTCCCTTATGTTTACAATGACAAAAGATTCTGAAACAAAATCATGCCAGCATTATAAACTTGACAATTGTTTGTAATTCCAAAGATCCAAGTCTGCAAGTTGCTACAAATTACATGACCATAGAAATGGGAAAAAATTCCAAGGAAACTTTATTCTTTTTCTTTAGGAATACCTATCTGCAGAAAACATATGTAACCAAGTAACGAAATTACATGAGTATTTGGGAAGCAAAAAGTCTGGTTGGTTCAACAAAAAATATAGCTAATATCACGATCAATTAGCATTATTCTTCACCGTGTCACGCTCAAACTATACAAGAGGCTGTGGAAGCACTTATCCACATTTTCACTCTTCTATCCTTGGCATTACCAATTTGCTTGCAAGAGCCTGTAAGTCTATCCTTGGAATTAATTTTACTGTAACTCATTGCCTCACATTATCCACATCCACCACCTATGGAAATGAGAGAGTAAAGGTCAGACAAGAAATTTTGAGAAAAGCATTATCAAATAAAAGGTCATATACGTACCTTTGCAAGTGTTCTTTGTATGTCCGAATGTTCATTTTGACCCAAGTATCCCAAGAGAGAGCAATTGCTTTGCTTTCAACCAAAAGAACATCAGTCATTTCTCTAACAGGGACCAACATTACTTTCTGAGAAAATATATTGCGCAAACCTTTGCAAGCCTAAGGTCTAAAGAAATATCAAATCAGATCTCAACGGATGCACCTCTATGGGCAATAGCGAATGCACCTCGATGCCAACAGAAAATTAACAATCATTTGCTATGTCTGGTCTGGATGTAAATTCCTGCAGAAAAAGATTCAAGTGGGATCAATTTTTTTATATTTTATTTTTTATTCCATCTTTATTTCTTCTTAATTAAAGAGAGCAATAGAATTGTTTATACTTTCTTCTTAATTACATAAAGAGCAGGCAAATGCACACATCCTCAAACACACTATACCTGCTTATCAGGGCCAACTGCCCATATGGACTGTGATGCAAGCACATCCCACCCATAACTCTTCTCAAAGAATTCACCAGTTGTCTTCTGATTCCAATCAATGCTTACACCACCATTCTCAATGTCCTCTGGTAGTCCTCTCTCTAAAGGCTCTGTGATCTAGAAAATGAGAAGAGTTATAAGTGATCATATCAACTTATGTACTTATTTGACTAACAAAACAATAAGCATGTAGTCTTACTTTAGCTGGCATTCAGAATAGCCTGTGTAGTGCTGTAGAGTTTCATTCCAGAAAGGGCTGTTGTCAAGGGTACATTGTGCAGCATAAAAAACAGAAGCAGCAATGTTTGAAGGGCAATATGAAGTTACAGTAGGATAGTGCATTAGATAGTGAATTAGGGAGGGGAAAACGCAAATTATAACAAAAAATAGCATACATCTCCAGCAAATTCTTCAGGTAGTAGCTAGTTCAAGTATGGTTTGATCTGTACTAGTGAGAAAATATTTAGTAGCAGCAGCAGCAGCAAGTAAGATAAAGCTTACAACACCAACTTTAAGAGTAGATAATGGACCCAATGATTCTTTTTTGTGCTTGCTATTATTCTTGACACTAGATACAAACTCGCCAGTGCGTTTTACAGAAGGGTTTTTCATAAATGATGCATACGAATCAATTTCTGCCCTTGTTAATGCGGGTTTCAAAGAACCCTTAACAATCTGGAAATGCCGATCACACACAACAGTAGCAGTAATGTCTTCCCTGAAAGCAACAATTCCAGCTTCCCTACACAGACCCTCCAGTTCAGCTCCTGTGAAAAGTTGGGTATCCTCTGCTATGCTTCTAAGATCAACATCCGGTCCTATTTTCATATTACGTGTATGTACACAAAGTATCTCATACCGACGTTCTAGATCAGGTAGTGGTACATATAGAACCTACAATTTCATTAATAAAAAAACTAAATAAAAAAAAATAAAAAAAAAACTGACAAAGTCAAAAAAGACTCTTGCCTAAGACCCAAAAAAACTAAAATATTTGACAACAGGACACTAAACAAGCCAATACTTTTTTTTTTCTTTATATAAGAAAGATGTATATTGAAAAAAACTGCTTAAGCAAAAAGAGCACAAAGTTTGCCAATAAAATTACAAGGGAAAACCACAAAAAGACCAATACTTGTTTCCCACACTAGACTATAACTATAATTGGAACAGTATATCAAACATAAAAGAGTACCACAAAAAGTTCAGGAATTTGAAGCAATTTAGTGGTATATCATGCTGTCATCGTTTGAAAGTGCATAGATTAATCCTTAGAATAAAAGGTTTTAGATAATTTGTTGGAAATTTCCTCCTGTAAGTGATTAATATTAAAAATTAATAAAATCTCATGTAAAAGGATGAAATACAGATGGTCTTACTTTAAGCATTATGAAAAACAAAATGAACTCATTTATAAAAAAAATTAGCAAAGAAAATTTATTCCATTCCCACGTCCTTAGCAAAAATATCCAATATAAATTTTTACAACTAGAATTGAAACAAAAAAAGTTGACAAGCATGATACCTGTGGAAACCAACAGAAAGTGAACACTTACATCACAATCCTTCCATGTATTGCATCCCCACAATCTGGAGTTCACATTATGTATTCTTAAGTTGTGCAAACATATCTTTGCATTAGCAAGTAGTTTTATATAGGCATGCTTGTGGAGGATAATGTCAAAACATATCTTTGCATGCACCACATAGTTCTATGCTAATGTCAAAACACGTGGAGGGTAGTAATATTTAGCATGTATTAATAACACGACACAAGCAAACTAACCGTTTAGCAGCAACAATGTCTGCCTCATCAAAGAATATTATGCTTGGTGCTGCAAGGCGAGCTCTCGGAAATGTGTTCCGCAACAAAGCTTCTCCCTCTCCAACATACATTGAATACAATTCTGCACCACTGATTCATACTTTATAAATTTCCAAGGTGTAGAAATCTAAAATGTTTAACATAAAGATTTTCATAACCATAAGCCAAAGCCAGACATAAAACTAATCATAATCAGGTACGGGATCAAATGTCAGGGAGGGCTCTTTTGAAGATAACAAAAACAGCCATTTTGGGAGTGCCAAAGAGAACATTTTGCCATTGGAAATATCATTTTGTTAAATTGAGGGAGAAAAAATAAACCCATCCAATAGCTTGTTAGTTCTTTAGGAAGGCTGACTTTTTTTTTTTGGGCTGAAATTCCAATCCTTAGATAACTCAGGAGAAGATTATTTTATTGATAGTTATTGCAAGAAACCCAAGGACCTATTCAAATCAGATAAGGAAAATCCTTCATTTTTTTTCTTTGTTGGTCTCTTCTTATGCAAGTCATCATTTTTAGCTAATTTTGAACAGATTTTACTGTTAAGTGCTACGCTTGATTCAGAGGGATTAAGGGATTGTTTTAACCTCTTAGTTCATTATTGGTTCAGTCTCCTTGGCCACAATTTGCACGTCCTCAAGCTCTCCAGATGGTACAGCTAATTGACTAAAAATCATGACCTCATCATATAATTTTAACCACTTCAAGAGTGATAATAAAGAAAACTATAAACTTAAAACTCTTCTTCAATAAAAGGATAAATCAACATTACATTTTGCAGATAACTAATTTGTTTTCTATTGCTAAGAAAGGTAAGAGGACACTCAAGAACAGATATTAATAGTAATAAAAAAAAATAGACAACAGTAGACATAATCAAGAAGCACGCAAACTACTATCATCTTAAAAAAATAGAAGTGAAGAATTAAAAGCCTGATACCACACGTAAAAGCAACCACAAACATGACTAGCTTTTTTTATTAGTACAAATCAGAACAGCTTTTTGACTGACAAAAAGGAATATAGATCACAAAGATGAGGGCATACCTTCAGATTTAGGTGAATGCCTCAGCAAAGAATCTACAATCCCGTCAGCCTCAGTGGAGTCTGCAGCCCCTCTAAAATTCAATTGAAGTATAGAGCTAAATGTATAAGCTCTAGGACCAAAGTGCATAAATGCAACTCCAGACACATAAACTAGCAAATTCTTGTCTCAGTAACACCAAATTTTGCACATGAAAAATAAACAGTTAAGATGTCAATAACCAGGTCAATTTCACACTATTCTGCATCAACTTGTTAACACCCTATACAGAGGTCACACAGCAGATTGAAGTCAGTGCCCTCATCACTGACTGAGATAACCTATAGATACCACTAAGCTCTCAAACAGCTGCTTTAAAAGCCATTGGACATAAGCCAGCCAATATCTGAGCATGGGATAAAGATAGTAATCCAAAGATCACCACATGGGCTTGCTTGGATTCTCTTGTTTGGCCTTTTAGGCTTTTAATTGGCTTTCCAAATTACATCCAACATGAAAGCAAACTAACTCATAATTAGATTACATAAGATATGGAATTAAATCAACCAGGTCCAACAAAATCAATCAGCATTAATAGGTCCAAACTGTTGGTTTCACTTGTAGGTATTTGCCTAGAAGGTGATTGTAGTGATTACATTTTATCATATCAACATATTGTGCAATCAAAATCTGCATGCACTAATAAAAGTTTTAAAATAAATAAAAATTTTATAACAACAGGTAACAAAACAACATGCAAAATCAATTATCAAAGAACAACATACAAAATTATCTTAAAAGATTCCATTTTATTTTCCTCACCTAAAAATTTGTGTAACTAGAATCACTAATGCCCGTCCTAGACATAAAAGAATAAAAAGATAAAAGAGGAAGGACTAAAAATAATAACCAAGTATTATTACCTTCAAACCAACGCAAAAGGTGTGCAACTGCGTTCCCCACTGACAAGCAGCTTATAATTCTACCATATGGCGGCTTGCCACTGCAGCAACAAGAGAGGAGTCCAGTCGTCTGGACAAAAGTACACCAAATGGTACATCTGTCATAAGTCTCTTTACCACGGCCTAAATAAATTTGATACCAAAAAACCAGAAGGATGAAGTTAAAAACACTAAGCATTCATTTAGTATGAATAGCACACAACAAGCAATTAATATAGAAAATCAGTAACATCCAAGATGACCAAGAGAATAAGATCAACTAAACTGGTATGTTTCACAAATTCAAAGAGGATAAACTAATTGCCCTACAAGTTAAGAACAACAATAATAGCACTAGAATTTAAACAAGCACAAGTCAGAGCATGCCTTCTTAAAGGTCTCACATAGAAGTATAGGATCATATGGAGTTGAGGGTATCTGCTCTGGAAACCATGGTGGGTTATACCATCTTCTAAGTGCTCCTGTCAACATGTTATGGATTATAAAAATAACAGTTCACAGAACACCTAACACATCATAGTACAAAGTTTAAAATTTCTAAAATTAATGTTAATGTCTTGAGTTCCCCCCACAACCAAAAAAAAAAAAAAACAATTGTAAAATAAATTTCAGACACAATCTTTTTTGTTATAAAAAAACATAACCACCTTTGACCATTCACAAATATAAATTTTTCTGAAAAAAATTTAGGAACATTCCATAAAAGGCATTAATAAAATAATCCTCAGTAACATGCATTGGAGCTTCAAATCCAAAACAGATTTCAGAATTTAGACCAACCCAGAACAAAGATTAGTCCATCAACTTTGAGAATGCACAACCAATACTTTATTTAATCAAAAGAGAACTTTGCTCTTCGCTAGCTCTGTGGATGTATACCCTGTTTGCTGGAATATATATGCCCAGGGAGAAAAGACATGAATCTTTCACAATCATCACTCAGAGCCTTCATTTCTGAAGCAAACCATACCGATCCTACAAAATATGATCAACCATTAATTAAGATCTCACTAAAGCTGAGTAAATGGGAACTTAGAAGCATTGTAGTTTTTTCCCCATGATCAAGCCCATCTTATATGTCAACATACCCCACTTATTAAAAATGATTAAAGTCAACAAAGATTGCAACTACAACAATTTACACTTAAGAAATATATAATAATAAATAAAACATAATTAATCAAGAACAGGAAAGAATTTCAAAGTAGAAAGATAATAAAACAAATACCTACAGAAGAACGAATTCTTTTGTAGCAAATTTTGCACAAGAACCCAAGAAGAAGAATTCGAATCTTGGTATATTCAAAGCATAAATGTACATCAACTAGCTACATACTTGTGGAAGGGGTAGGGCAGTCACAAGGTCTAGTCAAAAGCCTTTGCGAATTGACTACTGAAAATCATCCCCGTTTCCTTCTCCTCACTGGTTCCTTGACTGGTCTCACCTTGCCTGAAAAGAACAGAAGCAAATATTAATATTCAAATCATTTAACCATAAAGAGATGCATATGTAATTGGTATAAGAGGGGGAGTACCATGTCCAGTCCCACAGTCAGGAGGATGTGTCCGTGTCCGTTGCGGCCTTTGCGGCCGATCCTCAATGTGTGAAGCCTCTGGTGGGGGGGTAGGTATCTCTGTTTGGAAGGCACCAAGGGTAGGTAGCCCCCGATCCTCATTATGTGAAGCCTCTGGTGGGGGGGTGGGTATCTCTGTCTGGATGGCACCAGGGGTGGGTAGCCCAGGGGTGGGCATGAATCTCATCTCATCTCTACCACATGCATCTGTGGGGATAGTGCCGGTAGTCGGTAGGGGAGAGGATGTGGGCGGATAGGTATCATCGCGAACCATGGATGGGGACCGACATGTCTCACCATGGGCAAATGTATAGGATGGACCCGCATCATCATGTGCCACGGAGCCCATGTCATAACCAGTTTCCAAATACATCTCATCGGATGTCTAATTTGCCTCCTCCATGGTGTAGTCATGCACGGGTGTGTGACGCTCGCTAGATGTGCGACTGCGACCAGTTGTGGGACGCTGCCTAGATGTATGCCTCTGATTAGATTGACGACCTCCATGCCCTTGACGTCCACCTCCTTGCCGACCACGGCCTACAGCCGGTTCACTTGTGTTGCCCACAGTGCGTGCATCGTCCAAGGTCAACCGACTGATCTCTTCAACAGATTGCAAGGCATTAAAACAGTTAGTGTAGATCTCAGACCCCGGTTCAAACTTCGCCATAATCCTTAACTGTGATTCAACCTGTCACAAGTATACAAGAGTAGTGTTAGGACTTGAAACTAAACTATGCGAAGCGAGGTATTTCAAATAACAGAACAATCTTTGTAAACTTACCAAAGTGTCCCAGTACGAGGTCTCTTTTGTAATATGCCTCACAGTAATGGAACGATACCACACCATATACTCGTCATTGTAGCTCATTACCCCATGAAAAGGTGGTGCTTCGGCAATTGTGGCATGCGCAGCCCATCTAGCAATATGAGTGGCATGTACTTCAACCCAGTTTTTTTCGTGCTTACCCTGGAGTGTTATCTTGTGAAGTTCAATTGAAGTATCAACATTGTCTGGTACGCCTTGCTTCATCCCAAACTGTCGGAAAACACGTTCGGGGTGATGGCCTTCAACCACCCAAAAATGTATAAGCGGCACAATGGACCTCCATATGTGTTGCCCTGCTGTACAATATGCAGGTAGGGAACCCAAATAATCTCTATATGGCTCCCACACAATCTACAATGATCCAACAGATGCAAACAACCATATTAACAATATAATTAGAGAAAAATGTGTAACAACTGTGAACAGTACATGCCAAAGCGGTAAAATGGTGTAAGGCACGATACCTGATTTGGCCGTAGTGAAGCAAGCGACACACGATACGCGCATAAGACGTGCATTGGATGGTCAGTTGTTATCTTAGCGCCTTTCCATCTACAAAACAACACAGACATAACCTTCATATTAGTTACTTACATAATTCTCATGCGGAAAAAGTTAATACGAAAATGTAAAGCGATTACGCATCTAAGATCCTACATACCTGATAGCAAGTGGACCGGGGGGCAGTGCCTGGTGTGGATGCCTCATCACAGGACATATGTGTGGAAACCTCGCCCACGCCCACAATTGCACTAACAGCAGTGCACCGCCAATTTGCTTGGCTGTCTTCTCTGATGCATTACAGAGGTGTCTATATAGCCAACTTAGTGCTGCACTACCCCAACTATAATTCTTGCCGTTGCTGATTGGATTGAAAAATTGTAGATACATGATTGAGAGCCGTTCACCATACTTGTCCATAAACAACATACTACCCAATATTTGGAGTATGTAAAACCGAGCATACTGCTGCACATGCTCCTCAGTGGCGTCAGCAGGGAGAGGGTCGCTAAACTGCTCCTCAAGCCATTTCGCTTTTATCCTCAGCCTTTCCAACACTGCAGTGTTCTTTTTTGTACCAACTGGTCTTTCCGGTGGACAGATGGTACCTAGCAATTCGGTGCACAAGTCACGCCAATGGTCCATATGGGTAAATCCCACCACCGGCAAGCCATGTACAGGTACCCCCATTATGACCTCTATGTCTTGTAACGTGATAGTCATCTCACTGTGGGGCAAGTGGAATGAATGCGTCTCTGGCCGCCATCTCTCCACTAAGGCTGTGATCAGTGCATGGTCAAGGTCCATATGTGGGACCCGAAGTAGCCCATCTAACCCCGCATCTGTGATATAAGTCGCAATCCGTGGATCTAACCCGAAGTAGACCTTTATCTCGGTGACGACAAATCAGTACACCTGGCACTTCCTGCAAACAGAGCAGCTTAGTATTAATAATAGCATTCACTAACCACGTAATAATTACACTTCAAACATAGCTGCCCAAACTACATATATTGACTACGAAATTAGTTACAAGTGTATACCTCGTCTGCCAAAGGAGCATCCCAAAGACAACTTGAACGATGCGAAGGTTGCCTCGTCAAGACAGTCCCTATAGAGGGTCCCGCTCGATGTGGGTTCATATCTGGCATAAATTTAAAGGTGATTGGCCCATTAGCACCCATAAGCATTCAGTTTAATACATACACACATATACATATAGGAAAAACTAGTAGAGAATTTGAGATGCGTTAGAGCAACCTCTTCCAATTTTTCTTCAACCACACAACAATCACCTATGACCTATCAAGTAATCCAGCCACATCTTTCATTGTCAAACTTAAGAAAACGTTAAAATCTAAGACTATACTCAAAAACCCACCTAATAAAAACGTAATTTTTAAAACCCACATAAAGTCTGCAACTTAAATTTGGAAATATCTTAAACAGAAGTATAATTTAAAAACTCCTGCAAGTGTAAACCAGAAAGAAACATGGCACAATTTTTAAAAACATATTATTATAATCTAAACCAACCAAGCAATTTCTCATTCTAAAACATATCACAAAAAAAATGTAAAAGCTAAGAAATCAATTAGAAAAGGGATTGGTTTTTTCAACTAATACATTCATTTCTCACAATAGACAGCCAGACCTTACGTATATAACTAGGTTGTTTTAGCTTTTCTTTATTTATTTATTTGTTTTTATTTAAACAATACATGAATCCAGTAGTCTCCAACATCAAAATTACAAGAAATTTTTTCAAATAATATCAAATGCAATGCAAGGCTAAAAAAAATATCCACTGCCCCAGATTAAAAATCCTTTCATTTGCTTCAAATCTAGAGTTTTCTACTTATTTCGTTATTTTGCTTAAAATCTAGAGTTTTTTAGTTATTTGAAACAGAACTTCTCCTATCAAATATTCAAAAATTCATCTGCACATTTCAAGTCCAACCACAAACCTAAAACCTATGCATGTCATTTGCAAGATATTCATTTTCAATTTAATCTGTGGAATTTACATTTCTAAAACACCACCCATCATCAAGGATGTTAGATGTTAGACTACATGAAATTCACAATTTCCTAACATAAACCTTTTGGGAAATTTTGTAATAACTGCAATTTAAAAACTCATGGAAAGAAAGAAAAAAAATTACCAAAATTTCAGTGCGAGGTCGCCGACGAGGAGTTCCGGTTTTCCGCCGACAATGAGATGTCTACAGCGGACTGAGCTTCTCTACGGCAGAGGGAGCTTCTCTACGGCGGAGGGAGTCTACGACGGAGTCAGCTTGTCGACGGCGGGGTGAGTGCATGCGCCCACGACAGCTTCATTTCTGCCACCGATTATGGCTTTTCTCTGGTGGAATGAGGGTTTGGGTGTGAAGGTGAAGGAGAGTGAGTGCAGTATGTGAGGGTTGAGTGAGAACTGAAGTTTTCTAGTTTTAGTGAGTCCGTGCGCCGAAGACAGGTTGATTTCTGCCGCCGATGATGGCTATTCTCCGGTGAATGAAGGTTGGGGTTTGGGTGTGAAGATGAAGGAGAGTGAGTATGTGAGTGTTTACTGAGAGTGAAAAAAAATAGAGTGAGTATGCGAGTGTTACTGAGAGTGAAAAAAAAATTTGAAGTAATTCGGTCTTAGTGAGTGATACTCGAGCTGTATGGGCTCGAGTACCATAAAATGGTACCCGAGTCCAGTGAAGTCGAGTATTAAGGGGTAATTACCCATTGCCATACTCGAGTTTAAAGTACTTGGGTACCATAGTACAGTACTCGAGTTCTTTAAACTCGAGTACTCAGTGGATTTTTTAATCCAAAAAATCCTTTAAACTCGAGTACTCAGTGGATTTTTTAATCCAAAAAATCCACCTCACCATGGGACACCGTGGTAGACAAAAGGGTGTACTCGAGCTTGTGGAGCTCGAGTACCATATGGTACTCGAGTTTCTTAAGCTCGAGTACGAGAAAAGTGGTACATTCCCACTTATTTCGGAAACAGTGCTACATTGCCTCTAATTTTGCACAATTGTGCTATTTCGCCATTTTCGCCTATTAAATGTCTCTTCTTTTCTTATCAAATATTTTCTTAGTAAACAAACATATCATAAAGGAGGCTTCTTTTCTTTCTTTTTTGGATAATCTCTTATGGGGTTTCTATGATTTCGACTATGACATGGATTGTTCTGCCTTTGACCCCAACTAATCGACCATTTCTTTCATAAACAGGAGATACAGAAAGCTCCCATGGACCGTGTTGGCTGGGTGAAGCTCTATGCTAGAGAAACGAAGGATGCCTCCAATAAAGATGATGCTATAGCTCGTGGTTCAAGAGTGTTTGATGCTTTCGAGTCATCCATCCTTGCAATTGCAAACACTGGGATTAACCAGGTTGTTTATTTTGCTATCATATTTCTGTTATTGCAATGTCTTATAATTTCCCTTAATGTTCTTTCCTTTTCTTCTTTGGTGGATTGGAGAAATGGTGAGAGAAGTGCAGTGTTGAATGTTGAGTGGGTGGGGAGGATTTAAATCTAGGGAAAATTACAATTTACCTTCTTGCGGTTTAGCATTTCATAAATTTATTACACAAATTTTCAATTATTATAACCCTAATGACTTAATTTCAGTCCAAAACTTAGGAGTTAAAAAATGGCAATTAAAAACATCTACGATATTGAATTGTGATTGGTCAAAACATAAGGGGGTAAATTACTTACCAAAAAAAAAAAAAAATGAAAAATCCGTTAATTTGGATGAAATCCTAACAATTTCATTTTAACCAAAACTTAGCAGTTCAAATGTAGCAATTGAAAGTTTGTGTCTGTAAAGTTGTGATTTACAACTATATTTTATATTGGCTTTATTTCATGACAAAAAGTGTTGTGATTACATAATTTTGTTTCCTTGTATTTTTGTGGGATTTTATTGTATTGGGTTTAGTATTAAATTGGTGAAGACTCAAGCTTAATTGAAGATCAGTGCATTTTGCGACTAGCTCGCGAGAAGATCGCAAGAAGGGTTCTTGTGAAAAGGGCACGTGAGAAGCACATGACTAGAAGTTGAAGAGTCATGCTAGGCTATCAATTTCGCAAGTGTCTCGCGGGTAAGGCCTTCCCGCGAGATAGTCGTGAAACTCTCTGTTTGGAGGATTTTTGAGTATGACTTTCTTACCCTTCACTCATACTATATATATCCTCATTACCCACAAAAGCATATGAGGCCATTCAGAGAGAAAACCCCTAGATAGGTTTTCTACAAAACACACACACCCATCTTCTAGAGAGAGTGCTACTCATCCTTAGTAAGGAATCATTCTAGCCTCTTTTCCTTTCCTTTCCCATTGTCATATCTTGAAAGGATATTTGTACCCAAACACAACCCAAACCTTTTTAGAGTGTAGAGAGTGTTTTGGAGCTTGGGAAGCTTTAGGGATTTGCCAAAAGAAGCTGGTGAGGCTTGGTGGATGCAATCGGGTGTATTGCGGGATCTGGAAAGCTAGAGAAGACATGACTCTGAGAAGTCCGTTGGTAGCAGGAGCTTGGAGGGCTCAAGTACATTGGGTAGACCAGGCTTGGAGGGTCTTTTACTATTCATGTACTCCAACTTTATTCTCTAGTGGATCAATTTACCGCTTGGAGGGTGGCGGAGAGGTTTTTCGCCGAGTTCTTCAATTTCCTCTTCGATAACACATCGCCATATTATCTTATGTTTCCATCTCTTTTCCCTTACTCTTTTAGCTTTCTTTTTATTTTTGTGTTTTGTTGAATATGGCCTAGAGTAGTTGTTTGTTCACTCACATTTACTCTATTCCATACTTAGTTTAAGATTGAGTAAAATCAACCGAACCGTAATTTTTTTTTTTTTTTTTAATTTGGGGTCTAAATAGCTCTCATGTTTTTAACACAAATATGAGCGTTCAGTGTAGACATGGCAAAACAGGTAGGTCGGGTCGGGTTCGGGTCTGGTCAATTGGGTTGCGGGTCAAACGGGTCACAGGTCACAAACGGGTCATCTTAAGCGGGTTAAAAACAGGTTCGGGTCAATCGGGTTGCGGGTCGGGTCGGGTCGGGTTGACTTGTATTTTTCACATGAATTTTTTTTTTTTTTTGAAATAAAACAACATGCATTTGTCATTTGAAAAGTTATGCAACAAATTATTTTATGTAATTTTGACTTCACCACTTATATCAAGAATGAATTCAGTTAAACTTATTAATACTTATTTAATAATTTTAAAATTATACAAATCCTAACATTGCTATCTAAAACAAAATAACTCAAATATAAGTAAAACAAATATACATGTTTTATTTCTACACAATATCAACATTCGAAAATATAAAACAAAATTACAAATGACTTATTAGATAACTCATTTGATAAAGAATAAAAATATATAAGAAATTTACAATCTTGAAAATTAATTTTATAATCTATTATCAATTGTGGTTAGCACTCTATTTCAATTTGAAATATACGTTAAAATTGGATTGCTTACTTATTTGTACATGTTCTCTTTTATGAATATCATATCATTGTTAAGCAACACACAATCTAGGAAATATCATAATTTATTTTGAAAAACCGTTTATTTTGGGTATAAATTGTTAAAAAATGAGTCTAAGCATTCATAATTTATGCTAATTTAGTACTTTGGCTTTACTATTTTTACACTTGTAAATGTTTCTCATACATGTCTACAATTTTAAATCTATATTTTTAACTCTACTGTAATCATATTATCTTGGCATGTACTTTGTTATTTAATATTTAAAAATCTTTACTCATTACAGAATGTTCAACCTTTTATCTTTCAATTAATTTGCATATGTAAATGTATCAATTGTTTCCTTAAAACTCACAATAAACAATTAAACTACTATTATCTTAATTTTATTTTTACCAAAAAAAAAAATTTTTAAAAAAGTGATTCGAGTTCAAGTCGGGTCGGGTTGACCCGCAAAAAACTTGAAAAACTCAAGTCGGGTCACGGGTCAGCCCGTTTTTGTTTCGGGTCAAAAAAATCGGGTTCGGGTCAAGTATTTTTCGGGTCGGGTCGGGTCAGAAAATTTTGACCTATTTTGCCATGTCTAGTTCAGTGTCATTGGGTTTACCAAAAGGGATAACTCATAGGCTTGAAGAGCTCTTTCTTATTTTGTGCTTTTCTCTAGATCTACAGATTATTTAAAAAAAATCTAGCCGGAGGTATATTTTAATTTCTTCCGCTGTTTTAAAATTCTCACAGATGGTGGAACAAGGAAAGACACTCTTACAGGAACTACAGAAAGAGTGTAAAGAACTGAAATTGGAGTTGCAACAGCTGAAGCAACTGGTGTCTCAGAACCAAATTGGGCGGAAGACATTAAAGGTTTAGCTCACTGACCCCATAATTTGAAAAAAAATGGTTTGTAACAATTGAAAGTTAGTGTATTAAATTGAAATAAAGTCGAACTACAATTGAGTGAATTGTATTTTACCCTTAAATATAAGAATGGTTTGTGATGATGCTCAAAATCTTCAGTAAGTTACACGGTCTGCACGTGCTCTTGATGACGTACCTGCACAACATAAAGGATGAAGACCTCAGGAAGGGTACCGATGTGGTACCGGCCAAACACCCTCCGACGGTCAAGTTAGAGGAATCTTTTGTTCACAACTCTAAAGTGCTAGAGCGGAGGTGAATTAAGCGTACCTTACTTTGAGAGGGCTTTGGGGTATTTATAGTAGCGTTGGGTCGAAACTCATGCCTTGGTCAAGGAATTCTTTTCCTTTTAGGAGAGTAATACTTGGATTTTACGCAACTCCTAGAATCCTTGTCCTTATAGGAGTCTTCTTGATTTAGGCGTGTCGTGCAAGAACCCTTGTTGCATGCGTGTTAGTCAAGCAAGGTTATGGTTGAGACCTACGCGTACTGTTTCAGCTCGTCAACTTAAAGCCGTCAACGCATAGGGTTGTCTGGGTGTGGGCTTAGTCCGTCAGCTAAATGGTTCATCGCGTTGTGGTTCAGCCCGTAGGGCCGTCAGCTTCTAGGGTCGTCAGTCTCTCCTCGTCAAGGACAAAATCCAGTCGGAAAATGGGAGTCGTTACTTTAGAGAATTTTAGGAAATTACCCTTATCTGTTTGTTTCCTTTTGAGGCTTTGTTTATTTATTGTGAATTTCCCATTCTAGATGATGTTGATGTACGGGAAGAAACTTGTGTCCATCAAAGTGTTTTCAAATGGGATAAGTTACAGGCATGAAGAGATCTATCTTATTTTTTGCTTTTCTTTAACTATTATTTGAACAACATAAGCACTTAGCTGGAGGCACATATGGTTCAATTTTTTTACCCGTTTTAAATTTTTTCAGCAAAGTGTAGAACTCAAGCATCATATGAACGTGAGCAACAACTGGCGTCGCATTTAGAGGTATAACTGACAAACCCCATAATTTCATGACTCAGACTATGATCTTATGTTTGGACACAATTTCAGTCATCAACAGTGTTCCATGGCTATACATGTTGCATGTGTTGCATTTGAAAGAATTTGGTATTCATAAAAATGATATGCATTTAGTCTTCCTTCATGTGTTGGGGAAAAATCCTAATCCCCTCTATGTCTATGTGTGAATTAAAATATATAACTATCAAGCAATAGAAATATTATAAAAACAAAAAAAAAATCAGCAAGCACCACATAAACACAACCACACAAGAACACCAAATCTTATGTGGAAAATCCTTCGATGTAGAGGGAAAAACCACGGGGCAGCTTTGAAAAATATCCACTATGAAATAGAGATTACAACTATTCAAGTTTATGCTAAACTTGAGTTCACAATAAATTGGATATACAACAAATAAATCTCAATGAGTAAATACAATCTCTCCACAAAGCCAGTAGCAAAATCTTCCTCTAAATACTCCAAATCTCCATGGTTGTAGCACTAAAAAATTCCATGAGAACTCCACCAATTTATCTTCATTGTGTGTAACTTGAGCAAAGAAAAATGTCTCATTTTTCTTTCACTCTCTCACACTCTCACTGTGTTTCTCTCTATCTCTTCACTCGGATTGCACCTCTGAAGCTAAAGCACTTTCTTTCTCTGTGTCTTACTCTCTTTGGAACTCACACCAAAATGGCCGAATGGCTCTCTGTATTGCTTCAGCTTTCCACAAGGCTGAATGACCTTTCTTTTCTTTTTCTTTCTTTTCTCTTACTCAGCTTTGCATCACTTCTCATTAAGAGAAGTCAAACCTTCCCATGCATGCTTAGCTTTGCATTAAACGAAAAGTTGACTTTGTGGGGCCTGGGAAGACAAGCTCATAAATGAGCTTTGACAAGAGTGGCAAGCAAGTGGGTTGGACCCAATAGGTGCCATGCACCTAACAATCTCCTCCTCCAACCCACTATGGAGGAGATCTTCAACCCAACTCTTCAGTTAGAATTCATGCCGGCCAACCCGACACAAAGCTTTAGCTTTTCTCTAGACACAACCTTGGTCAACATGTTAGCTAGATTTTCATCTACGTGAATCATCTCTAATTCAAATGACTGTTGTTCAACAACTAGTCTCAACCAATTGTATCTCACCTCAATGTGCTTCGAGCATGAATGGTACATAGAATTCTTGCTCAAGTCTATAGCACTTTGACTATCACAGTTAACTACATACCCATCTTACTTCAAACCCAATTATTGGAGAAACCGTTTCAACCAAAGCATCTCTTTACTTGCTTCATTAGTTGCAATATACTCAGCCTCAGTTGTAGATAAGGCAACACATTTCTGCAATATTGACTACCATGATACAGCTCCTCCTGCAAAAGTAAATAAATACCCCAATATAGATTTTCTACCATCAAGGTCACCTGCCTAATCTATATCTACATAACCCTCCAAAACTGGTTTAGAATCACTAAAAGTGAAGCACAATTTAGAGCTACCTCTCAAATACCTGAAAATCCACTTCATTGCTTCTCAATGATCTTTACCAGGATTAATCATGAACTTACTAACAACACCAACTGCATGAGCAATATCTGGTCATTTTCAAACCATAGCATACATCAAACTCCCAATTGCTGAGGAATAAATAGTTGATGCTAAGTCTTTTTTCTCTTTCTTGGATGAAGAACATGATTTCTTTCTTAGCTTGAAATGAGCACTAATAGGTGTACTGATTGGCTTGACATGCTTCATAATGAACCTTTCAAGAATCCATTCAATATATTTCTATTGTGATAACCATAGCTTCTTTGCTTTTTTGTCATGTAGAATCTGTATACCCAAAATTTGCCTTGCAGGACCCAATTCTTTCATATCAAATGACTTGAACAAGTCCTTCAGAAGAATAACAAACTTACCCTTGGGAAATTTTCTGACATACACACAATGATCTGCATTTGTCCTCGTGTACCTATGACCCACCATGAATGAGTCAAACTTCTTATACCACTATCTTAGAGCTTGCTTCAAGTCAGGCAAACTCTTCTTTAACTTGCAAACCATATGTTCTTTTCTTTCACTTTGAATCCCTCTAGCTGATCCATGTAGATTTCTTCTTTCAAATCACCATGAAGAAAAGCAGTCTTCACATCAAGTTGCTCAAGCTCAAGATCAAGATCCAAGCTAGCTACTAATCCTAGAACTATCCGAATGGAACTTATCTTGTCTACTGGAGAGAATATCTCATCAAGGTCAATCCCTTGTTTCTGACTGAAACCCTTGACCACCAATCGAGCTTTTACTTCACTAACTTGTCACCATATTTCTTTAGCTTGAACACCCATTTGTTTTTCAATACCTTTTTGCCTTTAGGAAGTTCCACCAAGTCATAAGTCTTATTATTGTTCAAAGAATCCATCTCTTCATGCATAGCCTTCAACCAGCTTTGCTTATCCTTATGAGCCTGTACTTATTGAAAACTTTTTGGCTTCCCTTCTTCAACAATCATAGTAACTCAGAAGTGGGATATCTAGTCAATGGACGACACTCTTTAGTAGACCTTCTCACCTGAGGTTTTACTATCTCTAGTGGAGAAGGCTACTCCCCCTGCTCAACACCATCTGTATTTGTCACATCATCACCATCAACACCTGCTGGCTCATCAACATCAAATTCAATTGGTTCATCACCATAATTCTCATCTTGTACCTCTTCCCTATTTGTGGCATTATCTGAGGAAGAAGAGGTAGGTGTAAGATCTGGAACACCTCCAATTGTAGCTTTAGGCTTCTCAGTTTTCTTAAAGTCTACCATGTTTTCATTCTCATGAAAAACTACATCTCAACTTTTGATCATTTTCTTTTCCTTAGGATCCCATAACTTGTAGCCAAATTTTGCATCTCCATATCCAACAAATATACAAGGAGTGGATTTGCTATCAAGTTTCGATCTTTGTTCTTTAGGCACATGTACAAATGCCTTGCACCCAAATACCTTCAAGTGAGAGTAAGAAACATTTTTTCCTGTCTATACTCTTTCTAGAATATCAAAACCCAAAGATACTGATGGAGATCTATGAATTAGGTAACATGCAGTCACAATAGTTTCACCTCAGAATGACTTAGGCAGATTAACCATTCTCAACATACATCTGATCTTCTCAACAGTAGTGCGGTTCATCCTTTCTACCACACCATTTTGATGTAGGGTACCAGGAATTGTCTTCTCATGTCTAATGCCTTTCTCGAAGTAGCAACTCTTGAATTCATTAGATGTATATTCACCTCTATTATCACTACAGAGACACTTTAAAGGCTTCCCTTTCTCTCTTTCTACCATGGCATGGAATATCTTGAAGTGCTCAAATACTTGGTCTTTTAATTTCAAAACATAAACCTACACCTTTCGTAAAGCATCATCAGTAAATGTAAGAAAATATTTATTGCCACCTAAAGTCTCAACATCAATGGGACCATATACATCAGAATAAATAAGATCTAATACATTGAGTTTTCTAGTAGAGGGTATATTAAATAAAAATCTAAGTTGTTTACCAAATAAGCAAAAGTCACAAGGATTTAGTGACATACCTTTCGCAAAGGGAATGAGAAACTTCTTTGCCAAAGGGAATGAGAGACTTCTTTGCCAAAATCTGCAACCCTTTTTCACTCATGTGAACCAATCGCCTATGCCACAAGTTAGACGAAGAATCCTCCTTAGCTACACTAACAACATCCTTGCACAACTTTACTTGTGTTTTGTAAAGTGTACAACAAATTTTCCCTCTAGCAAACACCAATGATCCATTGCTAAGCCTTCATTTTCCATCACAAAAATAATTGCCATAACCTTTTTTATCAAGAACATGAGTGGAAATCAAATTCAGGCAAATATCTGGAACATGTCTCACATCCTTTAAAGTCAGGGTGTATCCAGTGTTAGCCCTAACACAAATATCACCAATTCTCACAATGTCGGCATAACTATCATTGCCCATCTTCACTCTCCCAAAGTTTCCTGCTTTGTATGAAATGAATAACTCCTTTCTAGGAGTGACATGGTAGGAAGCAACTAAATCAATCACCCATTCAACATAAGGATCTGAAATTGTACAACAATCATCTTGTCCTATGGCTAGGACCTCATCTTCCAACACTATAAGAGCAACAGTCATCATCCGCCTTTTTCTAATTTTTATCCTCTTTCTGTTTGTTCTTCCAAGCCTTGCAATTCCTTTTTATGTAACCTTCTTTATCATAGTAAAAGCACTTGAATATTCCTTTTGATTCTGACCGACTTCTGAATTTACCTCGCCCTTTAGAACTTCTACTCTTACTTCTCTTGTTCTCTGTGACAAGAGCATATGCAATATCCTTGCCCATATCCTTTCTTCTACTTTCTTCATTAAGCAAACTATCTTTAACCATATTAAGTTGTAACACACCATTCGGAGCAGAATTACTAAGTGACACTACCAAAGTCTCCCAACTGTCAGGTAAGGAACTTAGAAGCAATAAAGCTTGTAACTCATCATTTATTACTAGCTTCATTGTAACCATCTGAAATACCAAGTCTTGAAACTCACTAAGGTGCTTGGCAATGGATTTACCCTCCTTAAGCTTCAAATTCATAAGCTTTCTAGCAATAAAAGCTATATTTTAAGTTGTTTTTCTTTCATAAAGACTCCTTAATTTTTCCCAAAGAGCCTCTGCATTTGTTTCCTAAGACACATGGTGAGAGACACTAACATCGATGCATTGTTTAATACACCTGATAGTGTTTTTATTTAATTTTTCCCAGTCTCTATCTAACATATCACTAGGCTTGGCACTATCACCCTCAATAGGGTTATGCAAATCCTTACAATAAAGGATATCCTCCATCATCGGCTTCCATATCGAATAATTCGATGCCGAGAGTTTAACCATAGTATTCATAGTCATATTCTCCATTTAATCAAACACATGACAATTAAACCCAAGCAACCAAAAGCTCTGATACCACTTGTTGGGGAAAAATCCTAATCCCCTCTATGTCTATGTGTGAATTAAAATATATAACTATCAAGCAATAGCAATAGCAATAGCAATATTATGGAAACAAAAAAATTTCAGCTAGCACCACATAAACACAATCACACAAGAACACCAAATCTTATGTGGAAAACCCTCCAGTGTAGAGGGAAAAACCACAAGGAAGCTCCGAAAAATATCCACTATGAAATAAAGATTGCAACTATGAAGTTTATGCTAAACTTGAGTCCACAATAAATTGGATATACAACAAATAAATCTCAAGGAGTAAATACAATCTCACCATAAAGCCAGTAGCAAAATCTTCCTCTGAATATTCCAACTCTCCATGGTTGTAGCACTCAAATATTCCATGAGAACTTCACCAATTTATCTTCCTTATGTGTAACTTGAGCAAAGAAAAATGTCTCATTTTTCTTTGACTCTCTCACACTCTCACTGTGTTTCTCTTTATTTATTCACTTGCATTGCACCTCTCAAGCTGAAGCTCTTTCTTTCTCTATGTCTTGCTCTCTCTGGAACTCACACTAAAATGGTCGAATGGCTCTCTGTTTTGCTTCAGCTTTCCACAAGGCCGAATGGCCTTTCTTTGCTTTTTCTTTCTTTTCTCCTCAAATGTGTCTCACACACTTACTCAGCATTGTATCACTTCTCATTAAGAGAAGTCAGACCTTCCCATGCATGCTCAGCTGTGCATTAAACCAAAAGTTGACTTTGTGGGGCTTGAGAAGACAAGCTCAAAAATGAGTTTTGACAAGAGGGGCAAGCAAGTGGGCTGGACCCACTAGGTACCATGCACCCAACACATAGGTCATTTGGATTGGATCATTGATTAAATTTATTATACTATTCTTTCTAAATTTTCTCTAGCCTGATGACCATTGTTTGATTTTCTCTAGGCAAGGATTAATGAATTGGCCCAGCAACTGCAACAGATTCAGCAAAGCAACTCCAACCAAGGAAAGCGCTCCCATGCACCCTGATATCTTCTATTGATTCTTGGGTTCGTTAGTTTGGCCTAATGGGTGCATAATTAGTATGTTAGTGATTTCAACTGCTGTGAGAAAGGTTTTTGCTGTTCATCTGTAGGTGCTACAAATGGTGTTTCTCCTCTTATATTCAAATGGTAGGTAGTGATGAAAGACCCATTTTAGATTTCATTTGAATACACCATTATGGATTACTTTTCTTTACTGTTTGTGTCCTCAGATTTCAATATTGAATATCTTTTTTTAGTAAGTAATTTCAATATTGATATTGATACACATCATAGGTGCTTGTACGTAGGTTTGTGTTTAGAGATCAAATAAGGTGTAATTGTAGCAATATACCTTGTTAAAGGAATTAGTGGTGTTTAAATATCTCTTTGTTTCAGATATTCTTTGGCTGGATACTTGGCAGCATTGCTTCAGTCAAGCTATAGACAATCAATTTTACAGCTTATTTCACAATATATGAGGCCAATGATATCACTTTTGCTATACATCAATATCATAACATATCATCTCAACAATTGTGAATTTTTTTGTATATTTAGATTTTTTTTTTTCTGTTATTGTTTTTGCATCTCTCTAATGCTTTCTCCCTTCCTCCAAAAGGCTTGACCGTCATGGGTAATCCTTCACTCATGCTTTGGTTGTGGTTGTGTTCACTATGTAAGTTATAATTTCGACCAAAATTTACCCAAGTAATAGTGTTGTTAGTGATCTTGGCGAAATGACTTCTACTTCCATGTTACACAGGAAGCATGGATTTTAAATCATTTATAGATAGTAGGATATTCATTTTCAAAAAAAAAAAAAAAATTATCATGTCTCGAGGTTGATATTAAATTTACTAGTGAATAATATTTTTTTCTTAATGGAAAATCAGAAAATGAATAATCATTCTATATCAATAAAATATTACAATGTGTGATGGACCAAGCTAAGGTAAACAAAAAAAAAAAAAAAAAAAAGTTAAACCATTTATGAATGATAGGATACTTATGTGTAATGGTGCAAGCAAAGGTTAAAAAAAAAAAAAAAAGAATTGCTCCACCAACAACTAATTAAAAGTCTCCTAAAAAAAATAATAAATAATTAAAAGGAGAGATTTCTCATTTATTATGCAAACCAATGCGCGTTAGGTAATTATGGTGAACTTTATGAAGCGATTTCAACAACTCTTGAGATGACCCAATACAAAGATGATTGTTTTTTTTTAATTGACCATTTTGATTCTTAAATTGTATAATGATTCAATATTAGGAGAATAATATTCTTTCTTTCACCTGAATTATGAGTCTCAGCTTTAAGATCTTAATGTTTAGAAATACTAAAATGGTAAGAAATTTTATTAGTTTTTGGGGTGGCAATTTGTAGATACTCATTTTTTAGAAGCCTATCAGGAGGAGGAAGCCCAACAACGCGAGTAGAAAAAAGTAAGATGGAAATACCATTAAACCCAAGTGGCAGGAATAATGGATTATAGGTCCATAAGGCAAATAAATGGACCCTAAAGAAGTAAATGGGTCTAAGAAGGCCCGAAAAGAAAGAAATAGCAAACTCATGAGCAATATAAATGTAGAAAAGTGAGAATGGGCGACGCAAGAACCCGCAAGTAATGTAGTTGCTTGCTCACTTCCAAGTGCAAGAGATCATAGCAATATAATTCTCGGAATACCGAGATCGAACCACAAGGAACAGGGTAAATTCAAAGATAATATAATTAAATAACAATTTGGGTGAAAAAGAAAAATAATTTTGCTTGGTGACTGTTAACAAGAATAATAATAATAAAAACTAATTCAAATCAATAATGTAAATATTAAGGCATCGAGGTGTTTCCCTATATCGATATGAAATTCTTTGTGATCTAAAAAAATATATATTTCATAATTGATTGTTCTTATACAATTAAAAACTTATGATTTGGTTGAACTGAGACAATTCAAGAACGCATAATAATCTCAATTAATAATGTGGTTAGAAAAGTTTTCAGAAAAATTCATTCACTTTAGAACCTGATTTCTATTTGAAACTATTAGAAATTCATCGAAACAATAAGAAAACCATCATTGAACTTATTGAAAGTATGAAAGAACTAATACATCAAAAAAAAAATCTAATTGAACAATCAAATATGTTGTTGATAAAATCCTAGAAAGAATCACATTGAATATTTATACCGTATAGAAGAAACATAACCCCTAGCCCTAGCAAAGAGTTTAGGCTGCCATTAAAGAAATGAAAATACAAGGTTTTCTCTGCCAAAATTCGTTCTACACAGCCTCCCTTCAAAACCCTAACGTCTAAGTGTCCAAAGAAAATAAAACTTTTACTATTTTAATTTCCGTCCAGGTTTACAGCGGTAACTTATGAGTTAATTTCGGCCTTCAAAAATTGAGAATTTTGAAAACCTCAAAACTAGAAAGTTGTAGATATTTAAGTCATGGTTCCAACCCATCTTGCCTTGTGTCAATTGGATTTTTGAGGAGAAAGATACGTCCAAAATACTGATTGGTGCTCAAATAAGATTTTTCCTTTTCAGATTCTATTTCTATGATTTCTTTCCTTATTTGAAGCTTCCAATCATGGTCGATGATCCAAGCACTCCAGCTGCACCATCTTAAACATTTAAGTATGATCCTTTAGCTCCACTTAGTTCTAGTTTGGCCTTCATTCTCTCACAAATTATTGTAAGTTCATCTTTCTCACATGATTTCTTGAAAGTAGAAAATTATACACAATGAATGACATCTTATTCAAGAAATTATGTATAGATAAATAATAAGGACTAATGCGAATCATGACTTAATTATACAAATTAAGCATAGTAATAAGGAGATAACGCCCACATAAATATATAACAAGTATACATTTTAAAGCGTTATCAGTAGTAAAAGGCTCAATGAGTCAATTGGGCCATCAGAAAAGGGATGAATAGCAAGCCTAAAAAGGCCCAACAGCCCCGAGTTAAGTAAACATTACAGCAGACATGACCAAATAATGCAACAAGAAGTAACAGCAAGGCTAGCAATAGAACATGGAGGAAGATGCGAAGGAAAGGAAGCCCATAATCAGGCAAAGCCCAACAAGCCATAAAGAATTAGATATCAATAAAGCAGCCCATGCCGTAAGAAGTCAAAAACAAGTGGAAGAACAGGCAGACAGACCTTCTGACCATGGCAAGCACATGAGCAGCAGATAGATTTTAGACGAGTATAAAAGTGAGGTACGTGCAAGGCCCAGACACCACCAACTTGTACCCAGCCAATACATGAAGTGGTGAGTCATGGGTCAAAGGTAAGAGGGCACGGTCTGGCAGTGGGGAGGAGGAAAACCTATTTTCGTGTTTCCTGCTCAGGCTTTTTTGGAGACAGTGTCCTGCTGGGATGACATATCACTCAAAAGAAGCAAAGCTGAGTTGGAATCACTTGGTGCATGCCATGAGAGACGGAGAGATTTTGGACGAGTATGGAAGTGAGGCACGTGCAAGGCCTAGACACCACTAGCCTATACTCAGCCAATATAGGAAGTGGTGGGTCATGGATTAGAGGTAAAAGGGCATGGTCTGGCTGTGGGGAGGGAGAAAACCTATTTTCGTGTTTCTTGCTCAGGCTCTTTTGGAGGCAGTGTCCTGTTGGGATGACATGCCACCTAAAAGAAGCAAAGCTGAGTTGGAATCACTTGGTGCATGCCATGAGGGACGGAGAGGAAGAAAGTATTTACGCCGTGGCATATAAGAATGTCACAACAAGCAAACAAACAAAATAGTCTTCTTTGTCTAGTGAGGTGGAGTGGCATGGCTAGAACAAGTGAGTGGCGCTGGTTGGGCGACTGACCAATCAGTAATGGTTGGCAAGGGCACCCACACTAGACAAAAAGTGGTTAAGGGCTAAAATGGTAAAAGCCAGCCACGACTGGCATTATATAAGAAGCCCTTGCTATGAACGGTGGGGGCAGAGTGACCTCTGAGGAGAGAATCACCATAACTAAGAAAAAACGTCGAAAGATAAAACGAAGAAAAAGAAAGGAAAGAATTAGAGAGAATAGAAAGAAAAGTAAAAAATAAAGAGAATAGAGTGGCAGACATGCACCAAATAGGTTGATCCCCCTCTCGCTCTCCCTTTTCGACCCATGTTCTCTAATAACGACAAAGTACCTTTCTAAATACAAGTCATTCAGGCCCGCCCCTTCAAAGCAGTTAATTTCTCATTCAGAGAGATTAGTAGCGTTGAAGAGATGGTTCCCGTTCTTGACTTAAACTCTGCAACATAACTTGATACGGCAAATTGACATTTTTTTCTTTTAATAAGCTTATTGTTATTCATTCAATACTTATCTTTTGTTGCTTTTTCCATAAAACGAGTATTCATTATCAAAGCTCATCATTTGCCTTTGTCTGGATAGCGAAAGAATTTCTATTATTGTCTTTATTATATCTACCTGCTGTAACTATTATAACAACTCTGCCTGCCATGTGCAAGTGATAAACAATCTTAACAAATGGGAGCATCGTTTTGCGCATAAGCCGGACCAAGGAGGGTTGCTATTGGGCCGGTCCTAATTCCCTGATCTAGAAAACTTTAGGGCCAAGTATAATAGGAGGCGGCCCAGCCCAACATTTGCAAAAAAAGGCCCCTATAACTATAATTCTATGAATTTGATGCTGCATTTAGCAAAAAACACTATATACCTTCTACCATTTTAAGAGATAGTCAAAACTTAAATACTGTATCTTAGGCATCCTTCTAAATTACTATCATCTATCTACTTTAATAACTTAGCTAACGTCTGTAAACACTGTCTCATTCTTTTTCTTTCTTTTTTTTATTTTCTTTTCTTTCCTTGGGCGCTAGCAAACTTGTTTAGAATCTTAGGGGCCTGCTTGGTACATCATTTTAAAAACATGTTTTCAGTTTTTAAACAACATTACACGTATTTTTATACATTTTTTCACCAACACGTATTTCTAAAAAAACTGAAAATTGTTGTTTAAACACACACACTAAACGGGCCGTAGATCTCTTAGACTCCCCACACCAAATGGCTATTATTGTGAGATTTTATAACCTAAATCAAGCAAAGAAGAACCCAATGTGTACAAAAATTAGTTTTTCCTTCTCAATAATGCTATGTTCCAAATAATGGCAAAGCAAAAGATGGTCAATCTATGGAAATTTTCGATGAGACGATGACCAGGAGCACATGCACTCAAGGGATGCACTACCTAATTTCATATTTCTAGATCGAGTAAGTGAGTTCACAGATCTACAAGGGAGTGTTTGATTGGTAGGAAAAACAATTGATTTCTGCTTTTTGATTTTCTTTCAAAGCCAAATCTTGACATCGATACACCAAATTGGGCTTCTGTCATGGAGTTTGGCAGCAAAGTGGTCGTTGGGTTTGGGTATGTATGGGTTGGCTCTCGGTGTTAACTCTACTTCAAACCCAGATTTTTTTTTTCTACGTTTAATTCTGGAACTTAAAATCTTCAGTATGGCTACTAATAAATATTCAAACAAAATGGAGGAATGAAGAAATTTGGTTATTGTTGATTGTGTGAGAAATTTGAAGCTCTCAGATTTTCTCTTGGGCTAGGGAAAAATAGAAGAAGGAATAAACAGAGGAGAGATCGTGTTAACGGTGGTTAGTGGAGTTATTAAAGTGGATAGGTGACAGTAATTTAGAAGAAGTACCTAAAGAACCATATCTAAGGTATATATACTTACTAAAAGGACCCAAACTCCATATGAGAACAATCTAATAAACTTTCCATCGTGGAAACACTTTGACCGTTGTGACAACAAGCCAAACAAAACCAAAAGTAACTAACTAATTTACTCGGTCAGATTATATATAAGAGTCATAGCATTGTAGAGTACTCACTCTTCTTCACCTTTCTGCTCTCATAGTTCTCAATTATCAAACTAAGAATCACTGTTAGCTCTCACGTCTCAATCTCTCTAACCCCTACTTCTCTCTCAAAGGTACTCTCATTTTCTCCATTCTTTTCTTTTCTAGTGGAAATAAACCTCTTCAACACTTTAATTAATTTAGCATTTGATTTTTAAATTTCACAGTCAAAATCATGTGGGTTCTTTTTGTTGATTCTCTTAAAGAATGCAAAATTTTTTGTAGAAACGTGCAAGAAAAGATGAGAGCTTGTTATTTATTGGGTTAAATATATGTATTCAATGGAGTTTTTAGACTTTGTGCTGAGGAAAGAAAAAGAAACTAGTTGTGTGAGGAACCTGGTTTTGTAATTTATATGCTGGGTTCCACATGAGAAATTAGAGATTAAAAAAGTAAAAATGTCTTTCTTTTCTTATCCAACTTTTTCTTATTAAACAAACATAGTATAAAGGAAGCTTCTTTTCCAATTTTTGCATTATTTGTCCCTTACTTGGTCTTGAAAAGCTGAGAGATTGTTATTTATGGGCTTAAATATTTGTATCCAAAGTATTAGGAATTACTAAATGAGAAATCATATATAAAAAATTAAATGGCATTTCTTTCTTATCCAATAAATTTTTCTTAGTAAACAAACAGAGCATAAAGGAAGCTCCTTTTTTATATTTTACACTTATGCTACACATTTTTCTGTTTTCTTTTAGATGATCTCTAATGGGGTTTCTACGATTTTGATTTGCAATATAATTGTTCTTCAATTGTTTCTTTCTAATTATGATCTCTAATGTATTGCTATAAAAGCATGATTTTGACCCGAACTAATTGATCCTTCTTACATAAACAGAAGTTACAGAGCGCTCCCATGGACAATGTACATGATGACTATGAGGAGTACTTTGTTAGAGAAATGAATACTGTAGAAGAATCTAAAGCTCGTGTTTCAAGATTGCTTCAGGAGTTCGAGTTATCCATTGGTGCAATTGCAAACGCTGAGACTAACCATGTAGGTTATTTTGCTATCATTTCTTGTAGCTTCTTGTTTGGTTGTCGAGAAGACTGAGGAAAGAAAAAGAAACTGGTTGTGTCATGTGTGGGGTGCTTGGTTTTAATTACTGTGTTCCGAATGAGAAATAAGAGAGAATAAGTATTAAATGTCATTTTCTTTTGTTACCCAATATTTTCTTAGTAAACAAACATATCATAAAGGAAGCACCTTTTTCCAATTTTTACATTCATGCAAGACTTCCTTTTCTTTTCTTTTGGATTATCTATTATGGGGTTTCTATGATTTCTGTTCTGGACATGAATTGTTCTTCAATTCTTTCTTTCTTATCGGCAACTAATTAATCCTTTCTTACATAAACAGGAGTTACAGAAAGCTCCCATGGACCGTGTTGGCTGGGTGAAGCTCTTGGTTAGAGAAATGAAGAATGCCTCAAACGAAGATGATGCTATTGCTCGTGTTTCAAGACTGTTCGAGGCTTTTGAGTCATCCATCCGTGCAAGTGCAAACACTGAGATTAACCAGGTTGTTTAGTTTGATATCAATTTTCTGTTACTGCAATGTATCATAATTTATCTTCTTGTGGTTTAGTCATTTCACAATTTTGTTGCACACATTTTCAATTGTTACATTGACTCCTTAAAATTTGGACTAAACCAAAATCATTATAATTCCATCCAACGTAACCGTAATGATTTTATTTCAGTTCAAACCTTAGGAGTTAAAACATAACAGTTAAACACGCCTGTGATACTGAATTGTGAGTAGTGGGTCCAATCATAAGGGGGTAAATTACTTACCCACAAAATGAAAAATCTGTTAATTTGGATGTAATCCTAACAATTTAATTTTAATTCAAACTTTAGTGGTTCAAATGTAGCAATTAAAAGTTTGTGATAAATTCAAACTAGGAAGTAAATTGTATTTTACCCATAAATCTAATAAGGGCTTGTTTTTTCTCTTATTAAGGCTTATTGTGAATTTCACTATTCTAGACAAAATGTGAATTTGATTGAAGATTATCTTTATTAGGAAAAAATATGTGACCAGTTTATATAGAGTTTATTTTAATTATTTAGTTTCTTCCACTGTTTTCATATTCTCACAGATGGTGGAGCTAGGACAGACACTCTTACAGGAATGTATAATTCTCAGGCAGTCATCGGCTATCCTACAAGAACTTCAGAAAAAGTGTGAAGAACGGAAATCGGAGTTGCAACATCTGAAGCAACTGGTGACTCGGTACCAAATTGGGCAGAGAACATTAAAGGTTTAGCTCACAGATCCCGTACTTTGAAAGAAAATGTCCATAAAAATTGCGCACTTAAGCTTCCTGCTTTCGTCATTGTGATTGGATCCTTGATACTTCACAGTTATTGCATGATTTCAATTAACCATATGTCTACTCTCTTATTTTAAAAAATCTTTCTAAATTTTCTCTAGTCTGATGATTATTGTTTGATTTTATGATGCGGTACCAGAAGGGGTGTTATATTGGCAAGAAAATATCTACATATGAAGACTTTTGCCATGCATCTACACCAGATGAGATCAATGTAAATTTTGTCCACAAAATGCAAAATCCATTAATTTGGATAGAATCCTAATAATTAGCTTCAGGAGTTCAAATTTAATCCAAAAGTTAGGAGTTCAAATGTAACAATTGAAAGTTAGTGTATTAAATTGCAATAAAGTGTAGTAAATTGTATTTTACCCTTAAATATAAGAATAGTTTGTTTCGTTATGAGGCTTTGTTTATTTATTGTGAATTTCCCAATTCTAGAAGAATTTGATGTTGATGCACAGGAAGAAACTTGTGTCCATCAATGTGCTTTCAAAGGGGATATAAGTTATAGGCTTGAAGAGATCTATCTTATTTTGTGCTTTTCTTTAAGGATTATTTGAACGACGTTATCACTTAGCAGGAGGTATGGTTTAATTTTTTCAGCTGTTCTAAAATTTCCACAGGAAACAGAAGCACTTCTTCGGGCAGCATATGAACGTGAGCAACAAGTGGGGTCCTATTTCCTGAATCAGCTGAGTAATTTAGAGGTATAGCTCACAAACCCCATAATTTCTTGACTCAGAGTATATGATCTTAAGTTTGGACAGAATTTCAGCAGCAGAGTGTTCCATGGCTATATATGTTGTGCATTTAGTCTTCATTAGTCCTTTGGATTAGATCATTGCTTTCTTTACAACTATTCCATGATTTAATTGACTATATGTCTACTGTTGTTTCTTAATTTTCTCGAGTCTAAAGATGACCATTGTTTGATTTTATGATGCACTACCAGGGGAAGACGATTGATTAGTCCACTTTGCTAAGCGACTTCCCTGCACTCTGATGTCTTCTATTGATTCTTGGGTACGTTAATTTTGGCCTAATAGGTGCATAGTATTAGTATGTGAGAGCTTTCAACTGCTGTGAAAAAGGTTGTGCAATTTATCTGTACGTACTACAAATGGTGTCTACTGTCCCAATTGGTTTGTGTGGGCTTTCCCCTATTAGATTCTTCTCTTTACATTTTGTGACCTCGATTTCAATATTGAATCTTTTTTTTTTTTTTTTGGGTAAGCAATTTCAATATTGAAATTGATACACATCATAGGTGTTTGAAGGTTTATGTGTTCAGAGATCAAAAAAATCAATTGTAGCAATATACCTTGATAAAGGGATTAATCTCTCTGTTTCGGATTTTCTTTGGATGAATACAAGGCTGCATTGCCTCAATAACGCTATAGACAATCACCTTTACAACTTATTTCACAATATATCACTTGGATATCTCTTTGACCATTGATATCACTTTTGTGATACATCTATATCATAACATACCATCTGAATGAATTTTTTTGTACATTTTGATTTTGATTTTGATTTATTTATTTATTTTTTTTGCATATCTCTAATGCTTCCTCCTTACCTCCAAAAGGTAATCCTTCACTCATGCTTTGGTTGTGCTCACCGTGCACAAAAAATTACCCAATTAATAGTGCGTTGTTAGTGATCTCGGCAAAATGATTTCTACTTCCATGCTACACAGGAAGCATGGATTTTAAACCATTTATGGATGGTAGGATATTCATATTGAAAAAAAAAAAACTATTATGTCTCAACGTTGATATCATATTAATTTACAAGTCAATAATCTTTTTTTTAAAATTAAAAAGGGAAAAATGAATAATCTGTTTATATCAAATAAAAAAAATTACAATGCATGATGGACCAAGCTAAGGTAAAAAAATAAAAATAAAAAGAATTTAAACCATTTATGAATGATAGGACACTTATGTGTTAATGTAGCAAGCAAAGGTTAAAAAATAAAAAGAATTGCTCTACCAAGAACTAATTAAAAGGAGAGATTCTTTCTCAAAATAAATAAATAAATATATAAACAGGGAGATTTATCATTTATTATGCAAACCAAAGCACACTAAGTGTACATTTGGGAAGCGCAAAAATGCAAGTTTTGCGTTTCATTGGTTTTTTTTTTTGAGTCGAAAAGTTTGACTTTTCTCGTAAACAGTGCACAGTATGCACTGTTCACAGACCCACAAATTTTACTTTTCAGCAATTTTTTCATTAAAAATGGGTCACACGGTACTATTCACACATTAAAAAATTATTTTACTACAGTGTTTTTCAGTTTTCAATTTCAGTTTTCAGTTTTCAGCCCAATCCAAATGGACCCTAAGTAATTGTAGTGAACCAAAAATGAAGGTATTTTCAACAACTCATGAGATGATCTAATACGAAGATAATTATTATTTTTTAATAGACCATTTTGATTCTCAATTGTCTAATAATTCAATATTGGGCGAATAATATTCTTTTCTTTCACCTGAATTATGAATCTCAACTTTTAGATCTTAATGTTTAGAAATACTGAAATGTTGAGAAATTTTACTTTTAGGGGTGACAATTCTAATAATTGCAATGTATGCTATGTTTGTTTCGAAATAAAATATTTTCAAAAAACTATCACATTTTACGATGTTTGTGTGCACCCTTTTTTATGATGCCAAATACATCAAAACCCAAATTGACTACAAGATATATTCTTTATTTATATTTTCTACCTCACTTTGAAATCTTTACAACATCATTATTTTATTTATTTGATTTTAAATCAAATTTTACCACTTCAAACATCTTTTATATTTTTGTTGTGTACTATAGTTCACTTCAATCCTATTTGGTCTACGTTGGTCTCATTCGGTCCATTTTGTCTACTTTGGTCCTATTCAGTCGACTTCAGTTTACTTCAATTCTATTTGGTCCATTATGTCCACTTTTGTCTTATTCGGTCCATTTATTCTTATTCAGTCCACTTTACTTCTATTCAGTTCAATTTGGTCTTATTCAATCCATTATGTTCACTTCGGTCCTTTCTATGCACATTGGTTCTATTGGGTCCATTTGGTCTTATTTGGTCTATACAGTCTACTTTCGTTCTATTCCATCCATTTTGATCTTATTCGGTCCATATTGTTCCTATTTGAACCATTCTATCCACTTCGGTCATTTTCCGTCCACCTGAAGAGCATTGGTTTAGGAAATATTTTTAGAGATTTTTATGGGAAATAAGCAACTGATTTTTTTGACAGCTTTATATATTTATTAACTAAAGTAATCGATTAACAAATACTCTAAAGGTACCTGTTTACTTAACCATTTTATTGATTATTGAAATTTTGTCAACTGAACATATAACAAGGAAAAGAAGTCTTAGATTTTTTTTTTTTTGGGTCAACTGAAAACATGGTTTTGGAAATGGTTTTGCCAAAACTATTTCCAAAACCATGTTTTCGATGTAATTGAATTGTACTTTTATTGTCTAATTTAGGCTTTGAAGATCTATGTTGGAGACACAAGAATTGGCTCAAGAATATGCTCAAAAGGATGAGTTTCTAATGCTTCGACTACAACTCAATTGGTCAAGCTTCATTAAATCTTGATTATAAGCTTGGCACCACTCGATCTAATGAGATGCGAGATTTTAGTTTTCTCATGTCTTGATCAATGATGGCTAGAAACCTAAGAATCCATGAACTAGAGTTCTGGGATCAAGGAGTGGTGATGTGGGGTGTGGGGGAAGAGATTGGAGTTGATAACTTTTGTGTGACATGTAAAATGCTTTGCTTGATAATGGAGGCATAAATCAATTTTTCTTTTTGATAGGTATTAAAACTTTTATTCAAAAATACTGAGCATCATGTTCATGATGGTGAACATTCTGATCAAGAAAAAATACAGCAGGTTCAAAAACTTAACTTGATAGAGTGTAAGAAATCATAAATGAAATACAATTCGTAAAACCCCAAACATGTGTCCACTAAAACAAAGTACCGAAGAAAAGAGCTTTTAAAAGATCTAAGGTTCTCTCCTTGTCTTCAAAGATGCGTGTACTACATTTTGTCCAAACCAGTCATATTAAACATGCTGGAATCATATTCCATACGGTTGATAGATTCTTTCCAAACCAATTTCTCCAAGCAAAGAGGAGAGAGCTAGCTGCCTTCGGCATTACCCATTGGATCCCAAAAACCTCAAAAATTGCACTCCATAATGCATGAGAAAACTTACAGTGGAGAAGAAGGTGATCCACAGTTTCCTTGTCACAAAAACACAAAACAACACCTATTAACCAAGAACTGACCTCTCTTAACTAGATTATCAATAGTCAGTATCCCATCTCTACCTACTGTCCATAAGAAGACAGACACCCATTTAGGAACCTTTGCACACCAAATACACTCCCAAGGAAAAACCTCATTATAGGGACTAGACAACAACTTATAGTAAGAGCACACATCAAACACCCCCTTCTTTGTCCACTTCCAAGTCAAAGTATCATCCCCCTCACCCCTCGGCATATGGGAATATAGAAACTCAATGAAAGAACAAGCGTTTTCTTGCTCCCAATCCTCTGGAGCTCAATGAAAATGAAAATTCCAACTCCTATTTTCCTTTTCTGAGGTAGATACAATGAGGCCAGAAACCCAAGCCTCTTTAGACCGAGAACGGGTAAACAAATTAGGAGAAAGGTCCTTTAAAGGATTTCTCCCACAACAAAGAGCATGCCAAAAACTAATAAGGTCACCCTCCCCTACATTATACACCACCTATCCAAAGAACTTCTCTGCTCCTTCTCTAATGCTCTTCCACATCCCACATCCATGAATATCTCTTACAATTCTAGTGCACCAGCCCCCTCTAGCCTCACCATACTTGGCTACTATAACTTGACGCCATAACCTATTACCTTCCTTCCTAAATTGCCATAACCACTTACCAAGCAAAGCTTGGTTAAACAGCCCAACCCTCCAGATCCCCAAGTCACCATCTTCCACAGGCAAACAAACCTTCTCCCAAGCAACCAACGGATATTTAAAAACATCATTAAAGTCTCCCTAAAGGAAATTCCTCTGGATCCTTTCTAGTCTAGTTGCCACCGCTTGGAGAATAGTAAACAAGGATAAAAAATTTGGTGGGAAGACTAGAGAGGGTACTCTTTAATAAAGTAAGCCTACCACAATGCCCCAAATTTTATGGTCTACCTTTCACATTGACCAACATTTTTAGTGACACCAAACACTTGAAATTGGAAAAAATATTTTTTATATTTTTAGGTAAAACAAACACAGCCTAACTACCAATCATACATAAATAGCACTACACAATTATTTTCGTATAATTTTTAACAATAGTTAAATTGATAAGTTTTTTGGTTATTATTTGGATTTATCATTAACATGACTTTTTTACCTGCAAAGATTAACTTAAAATCTCAGCCGCTGCGACTTTTTTTATACTCTAAACTTTTTGATAGACCCATTGATAATAATCCATTAATTGATCCATTTTTTAAAAGCATATATCATCTTCCTATTATGAGTTAAAGCTAAGGCTCTAAATATGTTTGGAGCCATTTTTTTTTAATCCTTCATATCAAATATATGATATGAAAAATTGATATCTTTCAATAACTATAAACCCAATTTTACAACTATCGAGTTGATAGATTGTGATTGATGTACAATAAAAATAATTTCAATTATGATCCAAGCGAAAGTAATATATTACAAATTGCAATGGGTCTGCCCCAAACAAGTGAGCAAAAATTGCTAAATTTGATGGGTCCTAGAATTGTTGTCTTTCATTTTTTTTTTATCGACTAATCTGAGTTGTGGTTTTGGTTGATGGTTTACAATTTTACAAGTTTACAACAACTAATTCACAAAAGTGTGCCAAGTAAGTGTGCGAGTGTGGTGACTGATTACTGGATCAAAAATAACAAGACAAAATAATTTCAAATACATACATACATACATATAAATATATATATATATATATATATATATATAAAGAGAGGAGGAGAGTTGGCAAAACGACTGTGGAAGCTTTAAAACGGCAGGAATAGACTTCATTTTGGGTTTGTTTATTGAGTGAAGATGAATTTACTCTTCTACACTTAAAAAACTTTTGATTTATAATAAGCGGAAAGAGTTGTTGGGGACAGTTTCGTCTTTTGACCTATCTTATCTCTTCGTTTGCTTTAGATTTAAACGGTGATTGTCTTTTTTCACTGCAGATTGACAGAGAGAGTAAGGAAAGTGGAAGAAGAAAATTCGGTGTTTGTCTTTGTTTGTCTCAAGGTTAGCACTCAATTTCAAACCCTTCAATTTAGTATTTTTGAAGAACTCATTTTCATTTTTGTTGTGTTTAGCTGATTTTAGAGGTCCAATTTGTTTTGGTGTGATAGATTAGTTTTCTGGGTGATGGGTTTCAGCTTTTTTTTTTTTTTTTTTTTTAATTTTTTTAATTTTTTAATGTGGGTATTTAGGTTTCTGTTTCTGTTGTTTGTTAGTGTAAATGCCATAAGCTTTGATGACAGATGTGGCCGTAAAAAGTTTATGAATTCTTATAAGCAAATCATTAGCCCCTTTCTGTCTATTTTAACATTTGTGGCAATTTGTTGAATCTCACTCTTCAATGTGACTGGTGAATTGTTTAATCACCATGTTACTTTCCAAAGAAAAACAAGTGGAAGTAGAGTGGCTTTGGATTTTATTGATAATATGACCCATTATTATAAGAAGATAGTTCATTTTTTCACTAAGTAGCAGTTTGAAATATAGGCAGTAAAAATGTAAAATTAAAGAACTCATGGTCATGGATTATCTATGCCACCTTATAGATTGTCTAGTAGGCCAAGCAAAAGAACTTGAGAATGAGATGCAGCAAAAGAACTCACCCAAAGAATAATGACGCTCATAATCAAAATTAATCAAACAAACATACTAGTATAAAGCAACATAAGCAAACCCACATAGGAAATAAAGCAAAGATGCATCATCCCCTTTATTACTTGAAAATTCCAACCAATTTCAAGCCAAAATAATAATAATAATAATCCAAATAATTCGACCCAGTAAAAAGAAATGACAAAAAAACAGTCCCTTTGAAGTTTGATCAGTTTCAATAGACACCCACATCAATGATGTAGGAGTGTCAGTGTGAGTGTCTCACCAGAAGTGCACCAAGTCTAGCTTTGAAATTGTCAACCAAAAAAAAAAAAAAAAAAAAAACTCTAAAGTGAGTTTTATGGATTGGTCTTTTGCATTATTATTATTATTATTATTATTATTATTATTATTATTATAAATTTGCGGAGTATTTTTTTTTTTTCCATTTTGACTGTTTTATTACTAATAGAAACAGAGAGAGAGAGAGAGAGAGGGAGCAACAACAGGTGAAGATCTAGGATGGCAATTTGCAAGTGGCTGTGGGAATGATTATAGTTCTATGTGGTCTGTGAATGTGACATCAATGACAACAATGGGCATGAAGATGACAATATTTGTTATTGCATGTCTTTGGGCTTGTTTTAGGGCTAAATTTTTTAATATTTTGGGTTTTGAGTTCAAATTTTGTATTTATGGTTTCATTATATTCTGTTTTTCTGATTTTCCTGTCAATTTGGTTGTAGAGAAAATTAACATGTATTTAGTTTTCTTGGTACACTCCCTGTGTGCCTTGTTTTATCTTTTTTGTCCATATATCTATTTCAATGTAGTTTATTACTTATCAAAAAAATGTTTTTGCTTTTAGCAATTGCTTAATAAAATAGTTTTGTAGAAACAATGTCTAGAGAAAATAATTATAGAATGGAAGTCTTGTATTTTTTTTTTGTTAAAAAAAAAAACATAATCTAAGGCATACTTGAGGTGAAGCCCAACCCGATATATGTTTGGATCCTAATAAATAGAAAATCAAAAGTCTCTTGTCCTGATCCAAACCAAACCCTGTTGGTTGTCATTGAAACACTGTTTCTCTCACTCTCAGACACAGTGATTTAGAGAGAGAGAGAGAGAGCCATGGTTGTTGGGTTGAGATTGTTCCATCAAAACCCATTGATTGTTCCTCAAGTCCAAGGACTAGCAACAAAGATATTACCGCAAGGAACCCTTAATGTTCGATGCTCGGGGAAACCAGCAGCAATACAGTACAATAATAATGAGAAATATAGCCTAAGAACATGCAAGAATTGCAAGACCCAATATGACCCAGTTCTCAATCACCCTCGCTCTTGTCGCTTCCACACTGCTCACTTTGGTGGTAAGTACCACTCTTTATTATTATTCCTGCTTTATTTTATTTTATTTTTTCACTTTTTTTTTTCAATTTCGTGTATACACACACACACACACACAAGTAGAAATCATTTGAACTATTTATTTGTTTCTTTGTTTGCTAAAAGATTATTAGTACATGAAATGTCAGTGATTTTGATAGTCAGGAAATGTCTATATAGTATATAGTCTATAATTTTCATGTTAAGTCTTATGAAATATATCTTCAAATCTTAATTGATATATGTGTGTGTGTGTGTCTACACATATGAAAAATTAAAGAAGGTTTCCCAAATAAATCAGCGATGTAGCCTCATTGAGCAATATACTATATGGATGAATTTAATTATGCTGCATTAGTCAATACAGCTACATAGTTGAATTCAATTAGGACCTTAGGTACATTGCCTAAAGAACTATACCTAAGCTTTGTCATGTATACACACACATAGTTGAAGCTTAAATAGTGTTAGATTCACCTTAAACATAAGGTAATGAGAAATTTGTTACAAAGACTCCCAAGACATTTAAGTAAAGGCCTGATTATGCATTCTCAATAGGGGAATTAGGATCCTCTATCTCTCCATTTCACATGAAATGGAGAGAGTGACTGTCTATTTCGTAGTTAAGATTTTATTTCCTCAATCTGACAGTGTACAGAGTGTCACATCTTCATTTCAAGTGAAATAGAGATGATCATATTTCTCAGGGATAGATTTTCTAAGGCTTTATCTATGGTATTAGGCTATATACTTTTAGTGTGGGTGACAACTTTTGAATTAGTATCAACGCTTCATGATGTAAGTAGAGGAAACCAAAATTTTAATTTCAAAGAAAGAAAGGTTGGAGGAAAATTATGTGTAGATTATGCAAGGTGCATGGTAAAAAAGGAATGAAGTAGTGACTGAAATGTGAAATCCATGTTTCTTGTGTTTTGGAGTTACCAATCAATTTTGGGAAAGGTAGTGAAAAAGAATGCAATAGCGATTGAGAATTACATATTTTGAGCAATAATAACAATCAATTTTTAGCATGTTATTGGTTGCTACAACATACTCCATCATGTCCAACAAAAGATGTTTCCTTAATTTATTAACTCAGAGGTGTTGAAATACGAACATGATAGTTGCTGGGTGCTGTAATATATCCAGTGCTTTATTTGTTTATTATTATTTTTTTTCCTAATATGAGGTGCGGATTCATAGGTAATTAATCTTGTGAAAATATACTATTTCAAAGGTGTTTTTAATGGATTGACAAATTTCAACACGATGATGAGTCAACTAAACATGAAGCTATTCTATCATACTAATTGGAAATTCTTATGTTGTTACTAGCTTTCTAATGCTAGAATATGACAAATTCTTTTGTACAATAGAAGCAATTCATGTGGTGGTGTACTCATTTACAATTATGCACCATAGGAGTTGAGAAACCTTTGTTTTAAAGGTCATGATGTTGATTCTTTTTGTTGTCAACTTATTGCTCAAAATATGTTCCTACCCCTCGAAAGAAAGAAGAAAACTTTATTTGAGAAATTGACAAGAGGGTTTATAGTGTTTGACAAAAGGAAAATATTTGGCTTTGTATATGCAGCTATGATTTGAATAGTCATGAGTCATATCTTTTTGTGATATCCACATATTGCTATAATTTAAGTGATCATATGATATTGATTGGATTAGAAAGGAGTAGTATACAGTCTAATTTGTTTATGCTGCACTTCTGTGATTTTCATGATGTATTACTAGTTCAATGTGAAAATTTCCATTTGTGGTACTTAAAGACATGCATATACTTTAAGTTCCACATGAAGTTTGGAGTTGTAGAATTGTATGGATTTCTTGAATTATTTCAGAAAGCTTGGTAAGCAAAAGGCTTTTAACCTTAAAAATGAATTTTACTCCTCCCTTTGTTTAAATTGTTCCAAAATAATTATTAAAAAAAAGTTGTTTTGAACAAATGTGAACTTGCCAATGAACTATAGCTCAAATGACACTTCCTCATCTCATAATAATGGTTTATGGAGTGTGTAGTCTTGGGTTTAAGAATTATTGGGTACGTGTGTAACTTGCCAATAATATAGAAAAAAAAAATTCCGTACTATTGTTGATTAGTACTATACATATTATGTTTGCTGTTTTAGGTGTTCACTTTTGCTTGTCTTTTGAAGTTTAGTTTGATTTGCATACATTTTCATCCCCGGTTCACTCAGGAGAAACAAGGAGGAAGTTTGAGAGCGTTTACTCAGGAGGCACCATGGATTCTCCTGACTCTGGAAAAGTTTTTCAATACTGGCATTGCTGTGGTTCTGAAGACCCCTTTGACCCTGGATGTACTGCTGCTCCGCATTCCTCTTATGATGACTGATGCAGTTAACAGTCTTCCACAATAAAATACATGGTTCACTTCTTTTACCCAAGATTCTCAATTGTTTCCTACCATGCTTTATTTGTAATATGTATATGGTGTGTGTGTGTGTATATATATATATATATTTTTTTTTTCTTTTCCTAGCACTACTAAATTGGGTTTTCAGATTCAATTTTTGTGTGTATAAAAGTAAAACCCAAATGTTGGGGCATATATTCTTGGTTTGTGAAAGAGTTTATCCTCATGGTAACCTTCCTTAATTTGACAACGGACACGTATGGAAGAAACATAAAATCGCATTATCCATATGATATCACTACATTTTATTATATTTATATTCACTGTTACCATTCTCCCATTGGATGCAACTGTGTTGCAGTTGCCTTTTACTCCTATCTTTCGAACTGGTTTCTAACTCTTGTTTGTCTCAACCGTTAAGAAAAGAAAAAGAGAAAATAGTCATTTCTTGCTTGTGTTTTCGTTTCTTGTACTTTGGGTTGGTCAATTCTTGTACTTTGGTTAATCGACATGCACTGTCAAGTTAAATTTACGTCAGGGTTTGAAATACTAAACTTGGTTGAGAGGCGGAACCCGTGTATCATAACCTTTAGACTAGCGTATATTATCTTGTTTTCTGTGAACCGGATTCCTTAGGATTGGGCCTCTTTGGATTTGCTGCAGCTTTTAGATTGGGACCCTGATATAAGCTTTAGAACACAAAATTAATCCCTACTCTGTAGTAATAACAATGACAACAGATGACACAAATCAGAAGGTTGCGTTGTTGACTGATATTAACCGGTGTCTCTTTGTTTGAGAAGTGTTTCCAAATGATCTTGTTTTGGAGGTTGAAAGTGCTAGTTTGACAGTTCTGACTGAAAATGCAATATGAAAAACTTGAGAATTTACAATACTTGATCTTAGCCAAAGCCCAATGAAGTACCCTTTTTGTGTGTGACAAGTGGTGTTCTAGCCATTTTGGTCTATTTCACTTCTTGCTTATGAGATATACCAAAAACCCTTCGGACTGATAGTCTGATATTATAGTGGATTGAATTTGAGACTTCTGGGTCTACGCTCCTTAGACCAATGAGCCCTTATGTGGAATACCCTTGGAGGAGGTCAATGAGAAGTACTTGATAAATATGTAGTAGTAAAACATAATACATCTACTTTATATCTGGTAGTTTTACACCCCTAATACTTAACCAATTTTAAGGTCAAATTGTTAATTAGATTATTTATGAATGCCTCAATTTAAAAAATTGATAAAAAAAAAATATCATGCATAGCGGAAAAGCAAGGAACCAAACCAGTTTTACAGAAAAAAAAAAAAAAAAAAAAATGTGGGAGGGGAGTCCCAAGGTAATAATTACACTATTAGCTGGAGATTTACAAAAAAGAATAACCCTATTTGTAATAAATCTAGCTTTAGTTACCCAATTGAGCTTTGAATCTCACAGACTTTTCTTACAGTGATCAGTTGCAACATAAACTTCTAATCGATGCACTTCAAAATCCATTGAAGATTTACTCCAACGTAGACCTCCAGTCTACGACTTTAAGATCACACTTGAAGGTTTAGATCTAGCACATTAATGACTGGTTTGTAGCAATTTCAGATCCATCGATTCAGATTGCATGTAGATTGATCTCTGATAGTGACTTTGAAAAGAGAATGCACAGAACTTTTTAAATCTCAAATTGAGTAGGCTCCAAAGTTTTCTAAAGCGTGCCTTATAGTTTTCTTTATATACTTAGTGAAATAAGTCTGAAACCCTAAACGTTTGATGGGCTGAAAAACTAATTCTAGAGATTCAACTCTCGATTGGTCAAAATTGATTATATTTATGTTCTTGAATTAGCTTTTTTCTTGGTCTTGCACACTAAATACCATCATCTTAAGTATTGTTTAATCAATCCTATAGACTCCATGAGTAACATCGAGATAAGTTTGTTTTTCCTTATATAATTTATTTGGGTTTTTTTTTTTTTTTTTTTTTTTTTTTTTTTTTTTTTAGCAATACTAGTTTGGGAATTTGTTATAGCTTTTTTAGTGTTTGGATTTGAATGAACTTTTTATACAAAAAGGAAAAATTGGAGGAGTTATTAGCCCAAAGAGAAGTGCTTAATAAATATGTAGTAGTAAAACATAATACATCTACTTTATATTTGGTAGTTTTATACCCCTAATATTTAACCAATTTTAAGGTCAAATTGTTAATTAGATTAATTATGAATGCCTTAATTTAAAAAATTAATAAAAAAATATCAAGCATAGCGGAAAAGCAGGAAACCAAATCAGTTTTATAGAAATGGGGGGAGGGGGTTAACCTAATCAATCACAAGGTAATAATTTCACTATAAGTTGGAGATTTACAAACAAGTATAACCCTATTTGTAATAAATCTAACTTTAGTTACCCGAGCTCTGAATCTCACAAACTTTCCTTACAGTGATCAGTTGCAACGTAAACCTCCAATCCATGCACTTCAAAATCCATTGAAGATTTACTCCAACATAGACCTCCAGTCTATGACTCTAATCACACTTGAAGGTTTAGATCTAGCACATTTAATGACTGGTTTGTAGCAACTTCAAATTCACTGATTCAGATTGCATGTAGATTAATCTCCGGTAGTGACTTTGAAAGGAAAATGCACAAAACTTTTTAGATCTCAAATTGAGCAGGCTCCAAAGTTTTCTAAAACGTGTCTTATGGTTTTCTTTATATACTTAGTGAAATAGGTCTGAAACCCTGAATGTTTGATGGGCTAAAAAACTGATTCTATAGATTCAACTCTCGATTGGTCGAAATTGATTAAATTTATGTTCTTGAATCAACTTTTTTCTTGTTCTTGCACACTAAATACCAGCATCTTGAGTACTGTCTAATCAATTCTATAGACTCTATGAGATCTGAAAGGTTCTAAAGTTTTATAAAACGTGCCTTATGATTTTCTTTATATACTTAGTGAAATAGGTTTGAAACCCTAAACATTTGATGGGCTGAAAAATTGATTCTACAGATTCAACTCTTGATTGGTCAAAATTGATTAAATTTATGTTCTTGAATCAGCTTTTTCCTGTTCTTGCACACTAAATACCAGCATTTTGAGTATTGTCTAATCAATTCTATAGACTCTATGAGTAATATCGAGATAAGTTTGTGTTTCCTTATATAGTTTATTTGGGTTTTTTTTTAAGCAATACTAATTTGGGAATTTGCTATAGTTTTTTTGGTGTTTGGATTTGAATGAACTTTTTATACAAGAAGGGAAAATTGTAGGAGTTATTAGCCCAAAGAATGAATGAGTGCTATTATTTTTTGGTTCTTTGAATTAATTGATTTTTTTTATATTGGGGTTTTGCTTAATGAATTTTAAGATTCAAGGGAGACCAAAGTGAACTGTACCAATAAATTTTATTGTATACCTCTCTTTTTTGATTCCTTATTTTCACTTTCTTATTGTCTATGGTACCCACATCCACATGTAATCTCCATGTAAGGTGGCATATATTATGTTAGACGTACACAAACTACAACAAATGTGGATTAATAACTCAACTTATTATAACGATTCAGTCTTCCTTTTATTATAATGTTTTAGTTGATAAACGGTTCGGTCTTCCTTTTATTATAATGTTTTATTTAATTAAATAACATATCAACGCCGACCTTATTGCTAGCCAGCTTTCCAAGGTACAAAGGGCCAATGACAAACCAACACCTGGCACCATAAATATTATTGAGTAGTAATAATTATAATAATAAATTATATATATATATATATATATATATAATATTAAAAGAGAGACGTTGAAAGGACACGTGTCGAGTACCCATCAAAGTTTTGCAATGCTTAGATCTTGAAATTCTTATCTATAAATATGAAAAACAAAGTCCCTTTTCCCCATCCATCTTTCCACTTTGATGTATCATTCACTTTTTGTTTAGCAATGGAAACAACTTCTTTACTTTCCTCAGTACTTCCTATTCGGCCAATTCCCTTTAGCAAATCAGAATGTAAGAGTGTGAGATTCTTGCATGGTAAAAGATCAAGTGCCATGCCTTTTGCTGCTAGTAGAGACTCGAAGGAGCCTGCAGATTATAATAGAGGATGCTCGGTCGATGAAAGTATGATCATCTTGAGGAAGCGCATACATGAGATGAAGATGATTGAAAGGAACTATGAACCTCCAGAGGATTGGGTGAAGTGGGAGAAGCAGTATTACACACGTTATGATGAATATATTTGTACCGTAGTGGGGTTATTGCAATCACATTTGATGAACACAAGGCCTAGCTTGGCTCTTGGGATGCTTGCACTCATGACGATGAGTGTTCCGGCGTCGATGGTCATGGTTGTGCATCATTTCATGGAGGTGGCCAATGGTGTCTTCTCTGCCATTCATCTTGGTTGATATGGTTTGATTTCGTGAATGTAAATTATGTAATTTTATAGAGTTTTGTATATAGTTCATTTTCATCTTTTCCCAAACTTTTTACCAGGCAAATGATAAGATTCTTTGAATTAACTGTGTTGTTTGAAGATCTTTTTTATTTAATCAAATTCAAGGTTACATGGAAAATTGCAGGCCCTTTGTACATTCTTGACACATTTTCTCTAGTATTGCTTAATTTGCTTGAATGGATATTATCTAGCTCTTGTTGATCACAGGCTCTTAGGCTAATGTCTCTATGATTTAGCAATTAATCATTTCATAGAGCTGTGGGTGATAGTCATTTGATAAAGTTTTAATATACAAAAGACTAGAATCAAATTCCTCATATATGAAGAAAGGATTAAAAAAATGAAAATGAAAATGATTTTTTTATGTTATATAACCCAAAGAGCTATAACCAGTTAACATGTAGTTTTAATGATCAATTTGTGCTTATTATAATGGTCAATGAGTACTTAGAAATTTGAAATTGGCCATTGCATCGATGCAGCTAGTGAGAACAATTAGTGTATCAATGGAATCCCCCTACTTACCCATGGGTATGAGGCATTTTTTTTTTTTTTTTTTCAAAAGTCTTGTAGTTATAGTATGGACTGGTAAAATGGGTTGATGGGGAAGCTCTGAGGAAAAAGTAGCTTTATTGACTAGAACAAAAATGAGAAAACTGACATAATATAAGATTTGGAGTGGAGATGCTAGGCTTGAAATTGTTAGTCAAATCTGAAGATGCTATTTTCATTTTTTTTTTTAATTTTCATTTTTGACAATTCAATAGGGGAGGGAGGATTTGAACCTTGATTTTTCCTTGTAAAAAAGAATAAATTCTTAACCTGAAAAAATGATTTAGCCACTTAGTTTAGGGGATGGAAATATTGATTTGGAATATTAAGTTTGTACTGCCTAAGTTTACTTGTTGGGCCACTGCTTTAATAAACGTATAGTTTAAGTCTTGGGCCCATAATCTGGCTTACTAGGAATCTCTCTGTCTCATGGGGGCTCGTGACCATCTCAGCTCTCCCAGACTAGGCGTTTTCCAGTGATGTTTGGTTCTTTCTGTTAATAGAATCTTTTTGTAGTCGCAATGGTCAAGGAGGTTTATGTGTTCAGACTTCACGATCAAATAAAGTGATTATAGAAATATACCTTCATAAAGAGATTAGTAGTGCATAAATTCTCTCTTTCTGGATTTTCTTGGCTGAATACTTGACAATTATTATTGCTCAAATATGTCTTCCTAAAAGTGCTTTAGAAAACATATTTTTTACTACTTTCACACATTTTGTCTGCTCCCAAAAAAATGTATAGTAAACAATTTCCAACCCAAAAAATACAAAATAATTATGTAAGGAGAGAGAGAGAGAGAGAGAATCGGTGTTGATGATGAGATAGACGAGTGGTAATGTGGGGTGGAGGTTGGAGTTGATGAGTTGTGTGATGTGTAAGTTTTTTTGCTTGAATGTAGAGGTGTAAATCATTTTATACCACAATACCCCAAATTTTATGGTCAACCTTTTAGGTTGAACAACATTTTCAATGACACCAAACACTTGAAATTGGAAAAATGATTTTCTGAAAATGATTCTTAGAAAAAAACAAACACGGCATAACTACAAATCATACCTAAGTAACTCTACACAATTATTTTTGTATAATTTTTTAAGAATAGTTGAATTGGTAGTTTTTTCTAATTATCATTTGGATTTACCATTAACATGACTTTTTTACCTGCAAAGAATAACTTGTCATCTCGACCAATATGACTTTTCTTTTTGTACACTAGACTTATTGATAGACCCATTGATAATCATCCACTGATTGACCCATTTTTTAAGGTTACATATCATTTTCCTATTAGGAGTTAAAGCCTAAGGCTCTAAATATGTTTGGAGCTTTTAAATTATTATTATTATTATATCCTTCATATCAAATATATGATTTGTAAAATTGTTGTCTTTCAATAACTATAAACCCAATTTTACAACTATTAAGTTGACAGTCTATGGTTGAATTACAATAAAAATTATTTCAATGATAACCCATGTGAAAGTAACATATTTAAAATCACAATGTGTCTGCCCCAACAAGTGAAAAAAAAAAATGCTAATTTTGTTGGGTCCTAGTCCTAGCATTGGTAATTATCTCTTTTTTTTTTTTTTTTTTCTTTTCACTTTTTCATTTTATTTACCAACCAAGACCCACAATCCACTGTACTAGAACAATCCGTTAATTTACTCTGACCGAAGCTGAAAAAAAAAAGCCAAAAGCCAAAAGCCGAAAGAGCGGGAAGTAACTAACTTAACTAATTTACTCAGACCGTTTATAAGAGCCTATGGCATTGTAGTGTAGACACAATTTTCTTCACCTTTTTCCCCGATTCCGCTACTCAAACAAAGAGCTCTCAAATTTCTTAATTCTCAAACCAGAGTCACTGTTAGCACTCGGATCTTAATCTCTCAAAACCAAGCTTCTCTCTCAAGGGTACTCTCATTTTCTTCGTTCTCTTCCTTTCTTGTTTGATTAAAATATCTCTCCAACTCTTAGTGTTAATTCAATATTGTAATCATGTGGGTACTTTTTGTTGATTCTCTTATAGCAATTGCATATTTTATATTCACAAGTAGAAGTCACCCACCAATTATAAAGAATGCAAATCTTTTTGCACTATATCAAATTTTTTTTTTCTTCGTGATTGAATAAGTGATTTGGGGTTCAATCTCTGCCTACACGAAAAATCAATTGGTGTTTTGGTCTGATTATAGAAAGTTATCATTAAAAGCGGATACTATTGGTTGAAATTCTTTAAAAAATATATATATCAATTTTTTTTTTTTTATAATTTTCTTGTAGCTTATTTAATCTTGATTTTATTAGAAACGTCCAAGAAAACTTGAGCACATGTTATTTATTGGCTTAAAAATTTGACTTCTTGTTTGGTTTTCGAGAAGGCAGCTGAAGAAAGAAAAAGAAACTATCATGAGCGAGAGGTTACAGAACGCTCCCATGAAAGCTCTTGATTATTGGGTGGACTGCTCTGTTAGACAGATATGGAATGCTTACTCTGAACATGATGCCAGAGTTAATGGTACAAGATTGTTCAAGACTCTCATGAACGAGATCAAATTAAATGCCGACACTGTCGAGAAAAGTCATCTTCAGTTAGCCGAAGATGTATTATAATTTAATTCCCCTTATTGTTCTTTCCTTTCCTTTCCTTTCCTTTCCTTTCCTCTCCTCTTATAGCAAATTTTTTATTATTACATTTGACCATTTAAAGTTTTGGTTAAAATGTAGATGTTAGAGTAACCCTACTAATTTCATTCCAGTCCAAACTTCATAGGTTATAATGTAGCAATTGAAAGTTTGTGGATTAAAAGTGAGGATATTTTTATTTTTCCTTTAATTCTAATAATGGCTTGTTTCTTTTTATGACTTTGTTTACTTATTGTGAATTTTCTTATTTTAGGAAAATGTGACTTGACCCACATATATATAGGGTACATTTAGATTTAGATTTATTTTATTCATTCTTAAAAAAAAAAAAAATAATAAAAAATTAAAAAAAAAAAAAAGGAGAGAGAGAGAGATTTATTTTATTATAATTAGAGTGAGAAGTAGATAAAAACTCATCCAATTACGAATTTCTTTGTGAATAGGTATATAGTGAGACTTGTTAATGAAAATTCCTTGATGCAAGGAGTAGTTTATAAAAAGGAGACTACACTTAAACTTCAATGGCCCCTAATATATAGGATGAAACTTGTGTCCATCAGAGGATTTAAGCTATAGGCTTGGCTTAAATCCAAATCGAAAACCACTCAGTTCTGAGGATTTAAGCTCTCTATCTTATTCTGTGATTTTCTCTGCAAATTATTTGAGCAACATTAGCAGGAGATATATAGTTTAATTTCTTCTACTGTTTTAAAATTCTCACAGATGCAGTTGCGTGAGAATTATCAGCGATATGATCATGAAGCTCTCGCTCTCCAGCAAGAAGTGGATGCAAAAAATGTACATCTGAATGAGTATGAAGAACATCTGAACTTGGACTTGCAACATCAGAGGCAAGTGGTGTCCCAGTACGAGGATTGGCTGCGTGCACTTCGGGTTAAGCTCACAGACCCCATAATTTCTTGACTTTTTATATTTGGACAGAATTGTCAACCTGTTTTCCATGTCAGCAGCAGGGTGCTTCCATGGCTATATATGCTGTTTTGCATTTGAAAGAAAATGTTCTTAAAATTTGTGCACTTCATTCATTTTGATTTGGAACCCTGCACTTTGTTCATGTTGTTTTTCAAATTTTCTCTAGTCTGATGACTATTGTTTGGTTTTATGATGTACTACCAGGTGGAAAATAATGAATTGACAACACAACTAAAACTGGCTCAGCAAAGAAGGTACTTCCCAAGGCAATAATTCACTTCCATGTATCGAGATGATGACTTTTATTGATTCTTGGATATGTTAATATGGCCTAATGGGTGGTTAGTATGTGAGTGCTTTCATCTGCTGTGGAAAAGGTAGTGCTATTTATCTGTAGGCACTACAAATGGTGTACATGTCTGCTGTCCCAGTTGGTTTAGTTTCATTTGAATAAACCATTAAGGATTACTTCTCTTTACTGTTTGAATCTTCGATTTCAATATTGAACTTTTATAGTTTTGGACTTTGGTAAGTAATTTCAATATTAAAATTGATACATATACTACGTAGTGTTTGTAGGTTTATGTGTTGAGACTTGAGAGATCAATTAATAAAGTAATTTCAAATAGAGCATTTAGTTTCATTTGTATGCTTAAATATCTTTCTCCTCCTGATTTTATTCGGCTGAATACTTGGCAATATTGCTTAAATATGTGCTACAGACACAATATATAAGCTATCGTTTCAACTGTTCAACAGCTGTAAATTTTGTTGTATATATATATAGACTCTTTTTTGTTTGCTTTTGCTTTGCTCCTCTCTACTGCTTTCTCCCAAAAAGTTTGACCCTCATGGGTGATCCTCCACTAATGTCTTGATTGTGTTCACCATGCACATTAAGTGTTCTCCAAAATATACCCGAGTGATTGTATGTTGTTGGAAGTGATCTTGGTAAAATGACATCTACTTCCATGTTACAAAGGGAGCATAGTGGGATATTCATAATAAAAAAGCTCTCATGTCTCAACGATAATATCATATCAATTTAGAAATGAATATTTTTGTTTATTTCAATTTAAAAAATTACAATGTGTGATGGAACAAGAAATGATTTTTTTTTAAAAAGAATAGTTAAAAGAAGAAATTAGAGCCCATTTGGTAAGGGATTGGTGTTTTTGTTTTCAAAATAATCAAAAAACTGTTTTTAAAAAGTGTGCTAAAAAAACTGTATTTAGAGTATTCCTAATACAAAAATGTGTGTTTGACACCATGTTTAAATAGAGAACATTTTTTTTCAATACTAAAAGCACATAAATGAGTGTTTGGTTTGAAAATGAGTTTTTATTTATTTTTTTAAGTTATATTTTGTGACACAATTTGGGGTTCACATTTTTAAAAATATTTATAACTATATTTTGCTTAAATGTATAATCAACCTCATCAATTTATTGAAAGTAACGACGTTAAAATAAATGAATAACTGCCCTAAAGAATATATTTGTATATTCATAACGTTTTTGTTTAGAAAAACTAAAACTTATATTTAGCCGTACCAAAGTGAATTGAAATGCTACATTAATGTAGCTCAACAAAAGCGTAACAACAACAAATGCTATGCTTAGGAGTTTAGATATTATGAGTTTGAGATTAATATATATATATATATATATAATTTTTTTAGTAATTTGGATTTAGATTAGATGCTTTCAACCTAAACATATCTTTTTCCCATTATGTAAGTGCACAAAATAAATCAAAGTGGACCAAAATGAACTAAAGTAGTCTGAATAGGACCAAGAGAAACAAAATGGACAGCATAGGACCAAATAGACCAGATAGGAAAAAGTAGACCAAATAGGACCCAATAAGAACGAAAGGACTGGGTGAACAAAATGGACCGAAAGGGACCAAATTGAACTAAATCGAACCAAAATTGACAGACCCAACCAAAGCAGAACAAATAGGACCAATGTGGACTGAATAGAACTAAAGTGGACAAAATGGTCCAAATAAATCCAAAATGGACAAAATAGGTCCGAATAGGACTGAAGTGGATCAAAGTGCATAGAATGTACAAAATAGGATCAATGTAGGTTGAATAGGACAAAATAGAACCAAAGTAGACAAAATGGAACAAACAGGACCAAAGTGGACAGAATAGATAGAATAGGACCAATGTGCACCAAATAGAGCCAATGTGGACTGAATGGACCAAATTGGAATGAATAAGACTAAATGGACCATATAAAACTTAAGTGAACAGAATGGACTAAATTGGACCGAATGGACTAAATAGGACTAAATTGGATCAAAGAGGGCATAATGGACTGAATAGAACTAATGTGAATCGAATAAGACTTCAAAATATTTATCATTTTTATTTCATTTATAGGACTCATATTTCTATTTTCTAATGTCTATTTTATTTTTATTTTTTTTAACTCAAAACTAAAGAGTTTAGTCTAAATATAATAAAATTTCATACTTTTCAACCCGAAAGTTAAGAAAAGAAACAAATTTTTGAGATAAAATTGAAAAGAAAACCTACAAAAAGAATGGATTTTAGGCTCAATTAGTCTAAAATGGACTGCAAGAAGACCGAAATTGATCGAGTGAACCAAATTGGACTGAGTGGACCAAATTAGATTCAAGTGACCTAATTGGACCGTTTTGGGATTGAATGGAACCGAAGTAGACCTAATTGGACCAAATAGAATTGTTTAATTTTAAAGAAGAACAAATTATCTACAAAAAAAAATTTAGAGAATAAATTATACATATTATATTATAATAAAAATAATTTCTTATTCCCATGCATCAAGTGGGTCAGCAACTAGTTTCAATACATAAAAGTAAAACAATTATTATTATAAAAAAAAAAAAAATGAAACCATTATATTCTCTAGGATGGGATAGAGTTTATTTCAACCTGGCGCCAGTAGAGTCCAAACACATGTCAATTATTCTGTTGTGATCCAAATATCAGTGTTTTAGCACATAATAAAATAAGTAAAATAAGAGTAGGTGTAAAAACAAAAATAAAAGAAAGTTCTGTTATTGCACTTTATGGATTCTCAATATCAAAATTAGCCTAAATTCACTCTCTTAATGACCAAAATATTGCAATTTTTTGTTGAAGTCCAAACTCCCCCCCACCCCAAAAAAAACCTTCGGCTCTGGCCACGACTCCTTTGAATTATACGACTCCCTTGAATTAGATTACTATTAGAACTCTGTACAATAATCCTACTTGGTTTTGGACTTGGTATATGACACAAACACTTCTATATATAAATATATATAGTGCTGTGGTTTTGTGCCGCTACAAATAGAGCGATAGATATCTTGTGTGTGATCAAGCTACAGAGATCTTGTGAGGGGTGTTTGGGGGCAACAATAATAGAGATTTTGTGTGTGTGTGGCATCAACCATAAAGATGATATTGGTAAGTATAGCACTTTGTATTTAAGAGATTTCTTTAGCTACTGTTAGCTTTTGTATTTAAAGATGATATTGGTAAGTGTAAAGTTGTAATTTACAAGTATTTTGTGTTGGCTTTAATTCCGTGTCAAATTTGATTGTAATTTCTTCAATCATATTTCCCTGGATTTATGTGGTTTTTAATTGTAAGGGATGAGTGTGAGAGAGTGTGAAGACTCAAACTTAAAACGATGAAGAAGTGGATTTCACGAGGGCCTCGCAAGAAGTTATCCCGCGAAAGAGCCACGTGTAGAGCACATGACTAGAAAGCAAAGAATCATGCCAGCCTGAAGGATTTCGCAAGTGTCTCGCGGGTGAAACATTCTATTTGGGAAAATGTTATGTTTTGTTTTACCAAGTCTTTACCCACACTATATATACCCTCATTACCCACATATTGTAAGGAGTTTTTTTCAGAGAAAAAACTCTAGAAGATACACTTGAGAGTTAGTGATTGTTATACCCACAATCATCTACACATTTCCTTATGATTTTCCTCTATTCCTACCTCTCCATCTCTAAATTTATAAAAGGTTGATAGCCCAAACACTTACCACACCCAATCTAAGTGTCAAGTGAAATTTTGATACTGCTGGGAAGCATTAGAAGGACCTATTCATTGGTGGATGCAATCAAGCTAAATGACAAGATCCGGGAAAGTTAGAGAAGACCCGAAAAGCCAGTTGGTAGCAGGAGCTTAGAGGGCTTAAGTACATTGGGTAGACTAGGCTTGGACGGTCTTTTGTTATTTGTGTACTCCAACTTTATTCTCTAGTGGATCGATTTACTGCTTGGAAGGTGACAGAGAGGTTTTTTGCCAAATTCTTCGGCTTCTTCTTCAATAACACGTCTCGATGTTATCTTGTGTTTGCATCTCTCTTCCCTACTCTTTAAGCTTATTTTTTATTATTGATATTGGATAAATATGGCTTTGGGTAGTTTTATTGGTTGTTTGCGCTCATTTACTCTTATTCCGCACTTAGTTTAAGTTAGAATAAAAGCAAGCTAGCCGAAATTTTTATTAGAGGTCTAAACAAACTCTTGTGTTTTGACACAAATCCGAGCTTTCAGTAAGTACAGCACTTTGTATTTAAAGATAATATTGGTAAGTACAACACTTTGTTGGTATAAGAGTTTCTCTTTTGTGAAGTACCAATCATTGGTATTTAAGAGATTTCTTTAGCTACTGTCTGCAGATTTGTTTGGTAGTTCTCTCTTTGGTTTGTACTCCTCTGCGACCATTCATTCTTATTTGTAGAAATATTTGGGTGTATTTGGAATTTAGGTTTATGAGAGTGTCTCTACCCAAATTTGAAAATAGTGAAATTTAGCTTTTGTATTTATTCTTATTGTATTTTTTTTTTTAATTGATTTTATTTCTTGCTAATATTTGTTTGGAACCTAAAATATTTTCACAGTCCCAATCATAGGTTCTTTTTGTTGATTCGCAAGTAGAAGTCACGCGCCAATGACAAACAAAATGCAATTCTTTTTGCGCTTTATCGACTGGTTTTTTCTTTTTAATTTTCTTGTAGCTTACTTGATCTTCACTTCATTAAAAGCATCCAAGAAAAGCTGAGAGCTTTTTATTTATTGGCTTTGACAATTTGTATTCATAAGAGTTTTTCTTGATAATTTGTACTTCTTGTTTGTTTGTTTTTTTTTTTTTTTTTTTTTTTTTTTTTTTTTTTTTGAGATATAGGTACTTGGTTTTAATTACTCTGTTCCAAACGAGAAATTAGAGATCTAACCAATTTTTTCCATTTATGCTACACATTGTTTTGTTTTCTTTAGGATAATCTCTTATGGGGTTTCTACGATTTTGATTTGCTTTATTGTTTTAGACTTGAATTTTCCTTCAATTCTTTATTTCTTATTGTTTCCTGGCATTGGATGGATTACTCATTTATTGCTTAAAAAGCAGCTTTTGATTTCAACTTCATATTTCTTACATATAAACAGACCTTACGGGACGTTCCCATTTCAACTTCATATTTCTTACATAAACAGACCTTACGGACGTTCCCATGAAAGTTATTGATCATTGGGTGGAGCTCTGTCTTGAAGAATTTAGGAATGCCTCGGATGAAGATGATGCCAGAAATCGTTGTACAAGTTTGTTGGAGAATGTGGTGATATGCATCACCTCCAACGAACGTACAAGTTTATTATAACTCTCCCTTACTGTTCTTTCCTTTCCTTTCCATTTTCTTTACTTTGATTAAAACAAAATTGTTAGAATTCCTTCCAAAGTAACCCTATAAAAGCAATTAAAAGCAAAGCAATTAAAAGCAGTGGCGGCTCTAGAAATTTTTCTCAAAGTGTTTCTTAAGAAGTATAAATTATACAATCTAATAAAAAAAATTTTATATATTGACAACAACAAAAAAAAAAAAAAAAAAATACGCAAATACATAAAATTTACAATTATCCTCTACAAGTTTTCACACTTTGAAATTGTTGCATAATAGTCTCAATGTCAATGCTACAAGCTACATCTCTTTCAATGTACACAACCAAGCAATCATTCATCCACTGAATGTAGAACAAATTATGGAGCAAATTTTAATTGTATTGACATAAAAAAAAAAATGAGGGCGTTCCCAAATGGTAGGTAGTGATGGTAGACACATTTTAGATTCATTTGAATACACCTTCAAGGATTACTTCTCTTTACTGTTTGTGTCCTCAATTTCAACATTGAATCTCTTTTTCTTTTCTTTTTAGGGTAAGTAATTTCAATATTCAAATTGATACACATCATATCTATTTGTAGGTTTATGTGTTTAGAGATCAAATAAAGTAATTGTAGCAATATACCTTAATAAAGGGATTAGTGGTGCTTAAATATCTCTCTGTTCCGGATTTTCTTTGGCTAAATACTTGGCAGTATTGCTTCAATAATGTGAGACTATTGATATCACTTCTGTTATGCATCAATATCATCTCAACAACTGTGAATTTTGTTGTATATTTGTAAAAAATAAATAAATAAATAAATAAGGTTATTGCTTTGCTCTCTCTCCAAAAGGTTTGACCATCATGGGTACTGATCCTTCACTCATGCTTTGGTTGGTTGTGTTCACCATGCCCAATTAATAGAGTGTTGTTAGTGATCTTGGGAAAATGACTTCTACTTCCATGTTAACAGAGGAAGCATGGATGAACCATTAATGGATGGTAAGATATTCATATTTAAAGAGCTATCATTTCTCAACGCATATATCATATTAATTTACTAATGATAATCCATGACATTCCGTGTGTGTGTCTATATATATATATATATATATATATATAGTGAGAGAGAGAGAGAGAGAGAGAGAGTAATAAATCTATTTATATCAAAGAAAAAATTACAATGTGTGATGGACCAAGGAAATATTTTTAGAATTAACCATTTATATGAATGGTAGGATACTTATAAAAATTAAAAGGAGAGATCTATAATTTATTGTGGGAACCAAAGCACACGCTAAGTAATTGTAGTGAAACTAACTAGAAAAAAGGGATCAGTGGCCTTGTTGCTGAATTAGCACCTCCTCATGCATAAAGTGTGTGGAGGTCTAGGAGAAAGGAACTAGCTAAAAGGGTCAATAAAAAACGAATGCATTTTTAACTAGTCTTGAGATGACGCAATAAAAAGATGATTTGATTTTTTTCTTTTCTTTTCTTACTTGACCAATTTGAGCAACCAAGCACTGAATCTCAAATTGTATAATGATACAATATTAGGAGAATAATATTCTTTTCTTTCACTTGACTTGTGAGTCTCCGCTTTTAGATGTCAACTAGCCCACGGCCTGACCCACTAGGCTAGTGGGCTGCCCATGAGCCTTAATAACAACGGGCCAGGCTGCCCATTAGCCCGGTAGGCCATCGGGTTTCTGGGTCGGGCTATGGGCCATGTGCTATTTGATGACCCTTATGTGGCTCAATGTGAGCGTAGCAACATTAAATGCTACGCTTCAACTTTTAGTAATATATAGATTTTATGTAACTTTTCCCATAAAATCAATATTGTTGGCATCCTTTAAAGATGATACATAATATTTCCGAGAAGAAGAAAAAGAAGAAATAGAGACTATGCTAACATATAATATAAAATTATTAAGTTTGTGTGATTTAAAAATGTGGCAAAAAAAATATTAATGTATCTATGATAAAGGCTTTTATCTAAATGATATATATTAATTCAAAAAATTCATTCTCAATAGCCTTTTTAAGTCTACAAATTGCTCAATCTATGGGCCTAGTCACATTCAAAGGGTGCTATCTAAATTATAAATTATATGACCCTTTATCACACAAATATATTGATTCCCCCAACGTATGGTAAAGGAATGCAAGTTTGTGTCTAGCCATTTTCTTAATTTGTGTCACATAATTTAACAATATGAAGGATGTGACTTGATTTAATGTTGAATAAAATAAGATGAGAGGAAAAGAGATTAAAAATAAACTATATAGAAATAAACATCAAATTATCCAAGTCATTCTATGTAATATAATAACATTATATTATTATATACTATATGCATAACGCAGTAGGATAATATTTAATTAAAGAAAATATAAAAGAAAACAACTTAAAACACAAAAATAAATTGCATCAACCCAAAGTAGAATTCTAATTAACATAAAAATTCATCAACCTAAAAAATTGATGCAATGAAAAAAAAATCAAACAAAAAATGAAAAAATTGAGAGAGAGAGAGAGAGAGAGAGAGAGAGAGAGAGAGAGAGAGAGAGAAGTAACCATTTTGTGTGAAAAAATTATGCATAGAATGAAAAGGAAAATGTCAAATTTATAGTAAGATTTTAAGAATAAGAAGGGACAAAATAAAGGAAGACAAAAAGTTAGAGAAATAATGATATTAAGATAGAAAGTAGTGGAGAGATGAAGAGGTAAAAAGGATGAAGAGTTTTGGAAAATTAATAATAAAAATAATGGTTAAAAGATATTTTAATTTTTAAATAATGAAATTTTTAAGTCACCTTAAATGAGAAAATTTTTAAAAATATATATATAACAAAAATTGGAAACAAAAAATAATAATGTGACTGTCGATGTGGCTCAATGTGAGCGTAGCAACATTAAATGCTACGCTTCAACTTTTAGTAATATATAGAATATAGATATAGATGTTTGTAGGTATTAAGAATATGATTTTTTTTATTTACCAAAAAAAAAAAAACGGTTTAAATGATAACAATTAGGCTTTTAAAATACTAAAATGGTGAGAAATATTTCCTATAAAAAAAATGGTTCAAAATCTTACTAGTTTTAGGGGTGACAATTATAATAAGTGCAATTTTAGAAATGTGGGAATTGATATCTTGAAAATTTTAAATTTCCAATATATTAGTCAACTAAATATATATTTTTAAAAATGGAAAATTTAAAAAATGCCCTTAAAGGCATTGGTTTATAAAATAATTTTAGAAATTTTTTAAAGGAAAAGAAAAAGAAAAAAACAGCAGATTTTTTTTACAACTTTTTATATTTTTCAAGTAAGTGATATAAAAGCTTTACTAAAATTGTCTTTTAACAAATGCCCTTAGAAGACCCATTAACCTAACCATTTTATTGATTACTACATTTTTGTCAACTAAACATAATAATAATAAAAAAGTGTTAGGGTCATATATAAATATATATATATATATATATATATATTGTGTTGCCAAAACCATTTCTAAAATCATGTTTTCAATGGGAAAATTATTAGGTACTCTCGGAGTACCATAAATGCGTACTCCCTCTTCTCACATGAATGGTGGGTCCCACTGTGAATTAATTAGTTGGACCCACCATTCATGTGAGAGGATGGAGTACGCATTTATGATACTCCGGAAGTACACAATAATTTTCCGTTTTCAATGTAATTGAATTGTAATTTTAGCATCTAAAATTACGTTTAGGTTTTGAAGATCTACATTAAAGGCACAATAATTGGCTCAAGAATATGCTTAAAAAGAAGAGTTTCTAGTGCCTTGACTGCAACTCAATAGGTCATGCTTCATTAAATCTCGACTACAAGCTTGACACCACTCGATTGATTGAAATGGGAAATTTTAGTTTTCTCATGTCATGACTGATGATGACCTAGAGACCTAAGAATCCATGAACTAGAGTTCTAGGACATATTTAAAGTCTTATTAAATCATCCTAAAGAAGTAAAGAACATTATGTGAATAGGTGAACTTGCTACGACATAAGTATTTAGGTAAATTTTTGTAATGTTCTTGCATTGTCATATTTCCAATTTACTATAGTGAATTTTCCAATTGGTGGTAAGCTATAAATCACCTGTTGGGTTTTTCCTATTACGCTTTTCCCATTGTAACCATATCACTATGTCAAAATTTATTTTTTACTGCACTTTATCTTTGCAATAAGGTTGCCACAATCATGAGTTAATTTGGACCGTTGCATAATTCGTTAATTTAATGAAATTGGGAACTTTAGTAAAATTAACTAGGGTCTTAGAAAACTGAACCTGAGGAGGTTGCAGCAGTGTTGATAGGTTATTATCAGAACCTTTTCACAAGTTCTTCTCCTGAAAATTTCAATAGTGTTTTAGAGTATGTCCCTCAACTAATTACGGATGAGATGAATTCATATCTGTCACAGGAGTTCTTGGAATGTGAAGTTTTAGCAGCTTTGAATCAGATGACCCCACTTAAGGCACCGGGTCCGGATGGAATGCCACCTCTCTTCTATCAACACTTTTGGGGAATAGTAGATAAGGATGTGACCTCCTCCATTTTATCTTGGCTTAATACAGGTACCTTACCCCATCCTGTTAACCATACTTTTATCACACTCATTCCAAAGACTATAAATCCTGAATATGTTACTCATTTCCGACCCATTAGTCTTTGTAATGTGTTGTATAAAATTTTTTCTAAAGTTTTAGCCAATCGATTAAAAAATATCCTTCCCACAATTGTCACTGAGCACCAATCAACTTTTACCAAAGATAGATTGATCTCTGACAATATCTTAGTTGCCTTTGAAACACTGCATGGTTTACAAAAATATCAGTCTAATTCCCCAGGATTCATGGCGCTTAAATTGGATATGACCAAGACATATGATCGGGTTGAATGGATTTTCCTTGAGGAAATCATGAGGAAGATGGGGTTTAAGGAGAGATGGATTAATCAGACCATGACTTGTGTTAAAACAGTGACATGTTCTGTTTTAGTCAATGGGGAACCAAGAGGCCTTATTCAACCATCAGGAGGTATTAGGCAGGGTGACCCTCTGCCCCCCTTCCTTTTCTTGCTTTGTACTGAAGGGTTGAATGGGCTAATAAAAAAATGCAAAAGTGAAGGGAGATATTCATGGCTTCTCTCTTTGTAGGAGCGGCCCAAAACTAACTCATCTCTTATTTGCAGATGATAGTCTCTTATTTTGCAGGGAAATAGTGGAGAAGTGTGCCAATGTTCTGAAAATTTTGGAGGTATATGAGAGGGCTTCAGGTCAAAAGGTGAATAGGGGCAAAACAACCCTCTTCTTCAGTAGGTCTACTTTGGGGGAGGTTAAATCCAACATCAAACATACCCTTGGAGTGGAAGAGATTTTACAATATTAAAAATATTTGGGGCTACCATCTTTGGTGGGAAAAGGGAAGAAATCAAGCTTCAATTATATTAAAGAGAGGGTGTGGAGAAAGCTTCAAGGTTGGGAAGGTAAATTACTCTCTCAAGTTGGTAGGGAAGTTTTAATAAAATCTGTGATTCAAGCAATTCTAACTTATACTATGGGGTGCTTCAAAATTCCCTTGGGTTTGTATCATGATATTGAAGCTATGATTAAAAAATTTTAGTGGGGGCAAAGAGGTGAACGTAGGAAAATTCATTGGGTAAAGTGGGATGAGTTGACAAAATCCAAAATGGTGGGTGGAATGGGATTCTAGGATTTGGCTCTATACAATGACTCTTTGTTAGCAAAGCAAGCTTGGCGCCTTGTACAGAATATATCATCTCTATTTTGTAAGGTGTTCAAAGCTCGTTTTTTCCCAAATTGTTCAATTATGGAGGCCAAGGATTCTAGGGGAGGATCGTATGCTTGGAGGAGCATACTTAAAGGGAGAGATGTTATTCAAAGAAGGGCTAGATGGAGAGTTGGGGATGGGAAATCAATTAATATTTGGTAGCACAGATGGATTCCAAGGAAAAATTCCTCCTTAGTAGCTTCATATCCAATTGAGTCCATGGAGAATTGTTTGGTGGAAGTGTTCATTGACGAGAATGAGAGGAGGTGGAATGAGGAAGTAATTGATGGGATTGTCTCACAAGAAGAAGCGACAATTATAAAAATAAATAAATAAATAAATAAAATTTACTGAGCAGTAGAGTGGCTGAAGATGTTCTGATTTGGCCATACACGCAAGATGGACAATACACATGTAAAACGGGCTACAAGTTCCTAAAAGAAAAGGCTAAGATGGACTTTATGCATATGGAGTCATGTACGGATTCAAGCTTGTGGAAAGGGATTTGGTCTCTCCAAATTCCCAACAAAGTTAAAAACCTGCTTTGGAAGGCTTGCAGAGGGGCGCTGCCAACAAAAGAGGCACTAGTCCGACGCACTATCATTAATGACCCGCTCTGTGATCACAGCCATGAAGCTCAGGAGTCTCCGCTGCATGCTCTGTGGACTTGCAAGGAATTAGACACAGTCTAAGAGAAATCTGCCCATTGCTGAAAGCACTAAGAACTCAGCTTCCTGAACTTCAAAGAATTACTCTCCTGGATCCTCACACAGCCAACCGAAGTGGAACTCTTTGCAATGGTAGCGTGGGGGATATGGAATCAACGGAACAAAGTGCGCCTCAACCATGTTGCTGCTCCACTGCACCAAATTTTTCAGATTTCTACTGAGAAACTTGCTAACTTCACGGCTTCTCAACAACCTGCAATACTGATGATGACACAGCAGGTCAATCACAAAACTAGATGGTAACCTCCTTCGGCGGATTTAGTGAAAATTAATTTCGATGGAGCTATTTTTTCTAGTGCTAATGCAGCAGGTATTAGGGTGATAATTAAGGACAGCTTGGGTCAGGTTCTCACCTCCTACTCTCAACGGTTATCCCAAGCTTACAACAGCACTGAAGTTGAAGCTCTGGCAGCAACTACGGCGGTGTCTTTCACAGCAGAAATCGGCATTACGAAGGCAGTGTTGGAAGGTGACTCTTTCATAATCATAAAAGCTCTATCAAGTAACCATAGCTCCCTCGCCTCGTTTGGGTTGATAATAAATGACATTAAGTTTAGTGTAGCAAATTTTGATCAATTACTTTACTCTTATGTAAAGAGAGAATGTAATTCTGTCGCTCATTGTTTAGCAAGATATGCGTTTGATATTTCAGATTTTTTAGTGTGGATGGAGGATGTTCCACCACAATTTTCAAATGTACTTTAGGCTGATTTAGCTGTTTCCTTTTAATCAAAGTCTAGTCCGGATTCTCAAAAAAAAAAAAACCTAGGGTCTTAGAGCATTTGCATTAGTATGTGTATAATAAATAAATGTGTCAAATTTACATATTCAAGCATGAAAATCACCTACATCATTCAAGCTAAAAATGTGTGAATTTGCAAATCAACTACATTGCTACGGTAGCTTTGTATATCATTTAAAAAAAAAATCACTCACTTCTTGTCTCATCAAATTTCTCTCTCTCTCTCTCTCTCTCTCTCTCTCTCTCTCTCTCTCTCTCTCTCTCTCTGAAGATAAGAATAAACAAAGAATGAGGCATGATTATTTAAGTGAAATAGAATGTAGAATAGTGTTGAGGTCCAAAATATTACATGTATTGAAATCAAGAAAACTAATGAGCCCTTAAGGATAGGAAAGGCCCAATCTGTGAGCCAAGGCCTATTTAAAATGGGTAAAAGGAAGCCCAAGCTTATGAATGGGTAAGCTTTGGGAATTTGAAAAGAAAGGGAAAGGAAAAGGAAAAAGGAAGCTCAGCCCAATCTTTGTAAGGAGAGTTTTTTGGGAGCCCAGAAAAGGACTAAACCAAGATACCTTGGGACTGCCAGAACCATAGGATCCTCAGGAAATGTAGGAAACAATCAGCTGGGAGTTGGACAGCTCAAGGAAGCATGCTCAGGGGCACAAGGAATGAAGAAAGACATGTCTCATTAGCCGCTTACAACTTAGAATAAAAGACTTTGGAAACAGCTGATGACTTAGGAATTAGCACCTATAAAGGGAAGCCCGGTACCTCAGAAAGAGCAGCAGGGTGAACCATAAAGGAAGGCGGCTGGAGATCTTTCAACCTGATAGGGGGAATCTGCCTATTTAGAGGAAAAAGATAAAGGATGAGGCAGCCAAAAGGGAGGTTCTAAAAAACCTCTTTAGAAGCCTTGAAAAAAGAAGTTAAAAGTCAGTCCCTAGAACCCCCCAAAAAAGGAAGGTTAGTTGGAGACTTTTTGGAGGGAAACCTCAAAAGAAGAATATAGTGAGAAAATGAGGAAAAGATCAGCCACCAATATTGCTGACACAACATTGGTTCTGGTACCTAAAATAGCAAATGAAGGGAATCTATGGTACACCAAAAACCCTAGAAAGGTACTATAAAAGGGAGTGAAACCATCAGCAAAAACCATTCAGTAATAGTGAATTAGAGTAAAAAGATCCTTTAGAAAACTCTTTTAGAATTCAAAAAGCAAAAAAGAGGGAAAACTCCGTAAGGGATCCTAAGGCAGACACTAGATGATACACTTGGATTCAAAGGGATTCAAACCTCACAAGTCTTAGAAGCCTCAAAGAGCTATTTAAATCTAATACTTTTGAACTTATTTGGACCTTGTAACACATCCCAGTGGAAAGAGGGCCTAATGCACTTAAAAACTCAAGAACTAATGAAGTATTACTCATCATTCTAAGGATCTCTAACGTTTTAAATTGCCTTTTTACTGTTCTTTACTGTACAATACATATATATTTTGTATGTATGGATGTGCATGTGTTTAGGATCCATGTTTTGTGCACAACTTGGTTCGTAATCAGCCTAATATAACTGCGATGAACCAAGCCCTGTCCACCAAACAACAAGTATAAGGCCCAAGATCCTTCTTATCAATGGACTTGGGTACTTTCCAAAAAAGGAACCCACAAATAGATAATTTGATGTGGGTGTTTTTGAAAAGTGTTTGTATAAAATAGAAAAAGTTGGTTCTTATAGTAAATAGACATAAATTTTTGCATGAACTTATGCGAATGATCTAAATCTCTCTCCAAAAATTAATAGTCCCTTAACCCATTTTTTATGATACTACCAAATATGGGAAAACACAAAATATCCTCATATAAGATTTTCCATTGAAACAAATTGACATAAATTTTCGCACGAACTAATGCGAATGCTCTAAATTTCTCTCCAAAAAGTAATAGTCTCATAACCCACTATTTTTTATACTGCCAAGTATGGGAAAACACAGAATATCTTCATATAATATTTTCCATCGAAACAAACGGTGCGTAAGGTTTCGTTCATACCACTTGAATATATTTTCTCACAAAAAATATTTTCAACTGAAAACATTTTCCTTAAAATAAAATAATACTTTCATATGTTTGGTTGTGTTCATAAACATACTCCAGAATATTTTTTTTTTTTTTTTACTACTTTCTCATATTTTTTTCAACTCCTAAACAAATATATAATAAACAAATTTCATCCCAAAAACCCAAAACAATAAAAGAATATTGATAAAGAGAGACTAGTTTTTAGGGTGATATAAACAATTGGTGGCAAGTTCGGGGACTAGTGATGGGGATTAGAATATCAACAATTGACAATGAGGGGTAGAGGTTGGGGCTGTTGAGTTTTGTATGAGATGTAAATTGGTTTGCCTAAAGATAGAGGTGTAATTCATTTTACCTTTAAAATCAAGGGAATCAATTTCGTACCGGAAGCTGTTTCGGTTTGGCCAAGAGAATGAAATATATCAGTTCCGGTTAATACCGGTATACTGTTTTAGGATTACTACTATTTATATATTTCTATACATGCATGCATACATACATACATACATACATACATACATACATATGATTAATTTTTATGTTATCAACATAAAATTTAAAATCCGCATATTTTATAAGCCTACATATTAGCTTAAGTACATTAACCAATATATTAGATTAAATAAAATGTTTTTTAATAATTTTTTTCAATTTTTAATATTTTTTATTTTACTGGCTGAAATGCCAATACCAGCCGGTACGGGCTATTATAGCCGAAATAAGCCGGTACAATCCAGTATTTTTTCTAGTACATTTTGGAGGAGTTCTGGTACTAGTTTAATGGCCGGTACGGTATATTTCTCCTGTAAGGCTGGTACTGGTATGGTATTGACTTCCTTGCCTAAAATGCCCCAAAATTTTACAATCAATTAACAACTATTTTCAGGTTTGACCAACATTTATAACAAAAGGGACATGCTATATCTGAAACATACAAAATTTAGTAAATATCATAAAGCAAATGTCATCACAGCAAACACCTGAAATTAGGAAGAAAATATTTTTGGGTGAAAGAAACACATCCTAACTATCAATCATACCTAAGTAATGCCACACACTAATTTTTTTTAACATTTTTAACGGTGGTTGGATTGGTAATTTCTTAGTTGTTTTCATTTGGATTTTCCATTGACATTACCTTTTTATCTACAAAGAACAACTTGCCTTTCTCGATGGTGAATTTTTTTTTTTTTTTTTTTTCACTCTAAACTTATTGATTGACCCACTATATGATAATAATTCATTGATGGACCTATTCTTTTAAGGGCATTGATTCTTAAACACCCCTTATTGTACATCTTTCATACACATGCATTATCACTATTTTCATGTTTTAATTTTTAAATGTGGACCTATCAGAATAAATAAATGTGGACATCAATAAAAGATGTGGATTTTTTTTTATGAAAGAAAAAATGGGTTGGAGAGACCTGAGTCGGGGTCTTCCATGTGAGAGTGACCATAATGAAATTGTGAACATTGTGCTAACTTATAAAAAGTGAGAGAAAAATTATAAAAATAATTCTCCATTGGTTGATCAGTTTGACCGCAGCTGACAAAAAAGCCAAGGAGCGGGAAGTAACTAACTTAACTAAAAATAACTACTTAAGTCTGTCCGTTTATAAGAGTAAAAGCCTCTCCCATAAAGACTCACTCTTCTTCACCTTTTTCCTCTATTGCGAAGAGCACTCAGAATTCTCAATTCTCAAACCAGATTTGCTGTTAGCTCCCAGATCTCAATCTCTCAAAGCCAAACTTCTCTCTCAAGGGTACTCTCATACGATTCCAACTCTTTAAATTTCACAGTAGAAATCATGTTTTATTTATTTTCTTCTAGTTCATAGTTATACAATTCTTTATGCACTACCATATCGACTGCTTCTTCTTCTTTTTCTTCTTTTTTAATTTAATATTTCTTGTAGTTTATTTAAACTTGACTTGATTAGAAACGTCCAAGAAATGCTGAGAGCTTGTTATATATTGGCTTAAATTTGTACTGAAAAGAGTTTTTCTTGATAGTTTTTGTGTTCCAAATGAGAAATTAGAGCATGTTTAGAAATTAAATGTCTTTTCTTTTTCTTCGTAAACAAACATAGAATATTGATAGCTTATTTTCCTTTTTTTTTTTTCAATTATGCTACACTTCTTTTGTTTTCTTTTAGATAATCTCTTACAGGGTTTCTACATGTTTGATTTGCTTTATTTTTTGCAGTTGAATCTTGCTTCAGTTCTTTCTTTCTTAATGTTATTGGCATTGGATTACTCACTTATTGTTTAAACTTGATATTTCTTACATAAACAGAAGTTACAGAACGCTCCCATGGACGATTTGGATGATTTCGATGTTGATCCCTGGGTGGAGAGCTGTGTTAGAGAAATGTGGAATTCATTGAATGAACATCAGGCCAGAGCTCGTAGTAGAAGATTGTTGGGGACTTTCATCACAACCTATAGTAAACTAGCATGGAGTAATGCTGAATCTGTGGGTTCTTATTGTGAAAATGTATTGTTCTTTCCCTTCTTTTTCTTTACTTTGGTAGATGGGAGAAATGTATTTTATTTATTCCTAAAAGAAAAATATATATTTAATAGTTAGAGTGAGTAATAGATAAAGACTCACCCCATTAGGAATTTCTTTATAGATAGGTATTTAGTGAGATTTGATAATGAAAATTCCTTGATGGAAGGAGTTTATAAAATGGAGACTGTCCTTAATATATAGGAAGAAATTTCTGTCCATCAAAGGACTCTCTAATGGGATAATTTATAGGCTTGAGGAGATTTATCTTATTCTGTGATTTTCTCTACAAATTATTTGAACAATATTAGCAGAAGGTATAGTTTAATTTCTTCTGATGTTTTAAAATTCTCACAGTTGCGGGGACTGATTGAAGGAGCTTGTATGCAAATTAATAATCTCAAGCAAGCACAGGAAGCCCAACTTGAACGTGAGAAAGAGCTTGAAAATCGGAACTTGGAGGTGCAATATCTGAAGCAACTGGTGCCCGAATACCAGAGTCGGCTGAGAGCATTAGAGGTTTAGCTCACGCACCCCATATATGCTTGTTTTACTATGATGCTTGAAGGTTGTTTTAATTTATAGTTTTGTTTCCATTTTATTGATCACTGGGAAAAGAAAGACCCCATGTTGTTTGTTTGTCTGTTTTGGTGTGAGTAGGTACAAAAAGATTAGGGTGAAAAGATAAAGGAAAGGACTTTACAGTTTACACTTTGTTTAAAGAAGGGAAAAATTGGGTCTTTAAAAGAAATGGAATGGAAAGCTCTGTTTGGGTGATATTGCCTGAAATAGAATTACTTAATATTGGGTTTCTTTCTTTTAAGACTTGTGTGAGCTTTATTTTGAGAGAGGTAACCAATTACTGAATATATTTTGCCACTTTAGAGTTGATGTCTCAAGTGTTAAGGGGTGGGCTGAAATTGCTGTAGATCTTTAAGTTCAAACCATACTCTGGTAAGTATGGTGGAACTAGTGCTACCAGCTCTACTTGTAAGCTTTTCTGATTGTTTGTATGGTATAGATTCAAGAATTTGTGTAGGATAGCTGTGGCTGTCAACACGTGGTGAGATTAGCCAAATAGGCAGCTTGCTTGGTACTGGTTCTTCGATTGACTAAAAGAAATTGCCTATTAACCCAAATTTTTTTGGGTGCAAATTGGATGCATAAGCATTACACAAACAAAACTAAATTTCAGCCTCTGTATATTGTCTTATGCTTTCCATGTCAGCAACAGACTGTTCAGTGGCTATATATGCTGTTCATTTGAAAGAAATGAATTGTTCATTAATAATTTTGATTGATTCCTTGCTTTCCTTACAGTCATTGCATCATTTGCATGATTTCAATTAACTATATGTCTACTGTTAGTTTTCTAATTTTTCTCTAGTCTGATGACGATTGCTTGTTTTTATGATGCACTATCAGGAGGAAAAAAATGAATTGACAATGCAACTACAACAGGCTCAGCAAAGCGACTCCAACCCAAGGGGCTTCCGTGCACCCTGATGTGTTCTAAAGATTCTTGGATACGTTACGTTAATTTGGCCTAATGGATGCATGGATAGTATGTTAGTATGTGAGTGCTTTCAACTGCTGTGAAAATGGTTGTGCTATTTATCTGTGGGCACTAGAAATGGTGTCTGCTGTCCCAATTTCTCTGCAGGGGTTTCCTGATCCTCTCTTATATTCAAATGGTAGGCAGTGATGAAAGACACGTTTAGTTTCATTTGAATTATACACCACCATTAAGGATTACTTCTCTTTACAGTTTGTGTCCTTGATTTCAATATTGAACTTCTTTTGGTAAACAATTTCAATATTGAAATTGATGGACATCATAGGTGTTTGTAGGTATATGTGACTTCAAGATCAAATAAAGTAATTGTAAAAATATACCTTGATAAAGAGATTAGTGGTGCTTAAATATCTCTATCTTTTTGGTTTTCTTTGGCCGAATACTTGGCAATTAATATTGCTTAAATATATGAGGCACCCCCTTTTGAGTATGCAGGTACTAAGAGTCCTCTCACTACCAACCAGCAGACATCATCTGGTTGGGTTCATTGACAACTTTTATTATACTCCAAGATTATAACCTATCATCTCAATCGTTGTGAAATTTCAGCTTTGCACCTCTCTAGTGGTTTCTCCCCTGCCTTGGTTTGAGAAAAATATACCCAATTGATAGTGTGTAGTTGTAAGTGATCTTGGTAAAATGACATCTACTTACATAGCATAGATTTAAATCATTTAAGAATGGTAGGATATTCATATTAAAAAAGCTCTCATGTCTGGTCTATATTGTATCAATTTACAAATGAATACTTTGTAATGTCAAATAAAAAAAAAAATTGCAATGTATGACCAACTTCTAATTAAAAGAAGAGATTTAACTGGTGAAACCAACCAGTAAAAAAGAAAGAAAAATAAACGAAGGTGTTTTCAATAAATCTTGAGATACAAATACAAATATGATTTAATTTGGTGGGAGTTATTTCTTAATTCGTGAAAATTTTAAATTCTCACCTGAAATTTCTATCAACCAAATTAGTGAAAGAAATAATTTTTATACAATTTCTGTCAACTAAATATATATAGAACTGGGGTGGAAAATTGGTGAGAGTTATTTTCTTCCCTGGCCACAAAATATTTTTCCCTCCAAATAGGCAGAAAATTGAGAGGAATATAGGGTAAGAGTGCAAGAACTATTTTATGATTTTATCCCTCCTATTCTTATTATATGATTGGGATTATTTAATTTTCATTTTCTTTTGAGAAGAGGAATGATATAATAATTAATTACAAATCACGAACATTTTTTTTCCAGTCAAAACATTGGACAAATACAATATTTTTTCTTCCTCCTATTTTTTTTTCCTTCCTATCAAATACTTTTTTTTTTTTTGGGTTACTTTCCCACATTTTTTCAACTCACAATTAGAAATATAATAAACAATTTCCAGCCCAAAAAAATCCAAATTAATGAAAAAAATATGTCAATAAAAAAAGAAGTTCAGCGAGGGAGAGAGCCCAATTTTTGGGGTGAATCAATGATTGGTGTCAATGGCAAGATTGACGCTGGCGATGAGGGCGAGAATATTAGCTGCTAATTGTAGGGTGTGGGGGTGGAGGTTGGAGTTGATGAGTTTTAAGTGATGTGTAAAATGTTTTTCCTAAAAATAGAGGTGTAAATTAGTTTACTCTAAATTGCCCAAAATTTGCAGTCAACAAGTTGGCCAACATTACCTGTGATACCAATGTAAGGAAATTACCACGAAATCACCAACCCATGAGAACAAAATATAGAAAAAAAACACACGCCAAAGAAAAAGTCACACGCACAAGACAATATATACATGATTCGACAATTTGCCTACGTCCATGAAGTTGCAAGGATTTCACTATTATCAGGGAAAAAATACAAAGTGCATGCGGCTACAATCTTTTTCTCTCAAAAAAAAAAAAAAACAACAACAAACCCTAATCACAAAAACAACGTTCTCTACATCTTGCGCACAGGATTCACAATGGGCTACAAAACGGACCAAAAATTTTTCCAGTCGGCCTAAGCCTCTGCTCCATGGACTAAGCCTTAGAAAATATTCCATTAAAAACCATGCAACATTATTCGGATCCGGTCGGGTCGTCAACCGAATCAAACACAACTAGGCTCCACAAAGCCCAACAAATCTTCCACTTGGATACTAGTTCAATCACCAACATCGGCCGCTATCCTCCAAAACCAATCCCTCATCCCTACAACTCATTGAGCTTCAGCTTCTTAATAGTGACACCTTTAGTTAACATTTCTGTCGGGTTCTTAGGTCCACAAATCTTCTCAAGTGTTATCAGCTTATTTTCAACAAGGTACCGGATAAAATGGTATTTTGTCTATATATGCTTCGACTTTGAATGAAAAGCTGAATTTTTAGCAAGAAAAATTGCACTCTGATTGTCACTATGTAGAATGCCCATCTCTTGCTTCTTACCCAATTTATCTAAGAAGCCATATAGCCAAATCATCTCCTTTCCAGTTTCAGTTACTACAACATACTCAGCTTCTGTAGTAGATAGAGTAACAATCTTTTGTAAATTTGAAGCCCAAAATAAAGCTGTACCACCTAGCGTAAATACAAACCCAGTAGTGCTCTTTCTATTATCAATATCACCAACAAAATCAACATCTACATAACCCTGCAGTTTCAAACTTGCACCTGTGAAGCAAAGACATGTATTAGATAAACCCCTCAGATATCTCAGAATCCACTTGATTGCCTCCCAATGCTGTTTTCCTAACCTACTCATGAATCTGCTCATAACTCCCACTACATGTGTAATGTTTGGTCTTGTACACACCATAGCATACATCAAGCTGCCAATAGCTGAGACATAGGGCACCTTGCTCATATAGTCTCTTTCTTCTTCTGTCTTTGGTGACTGTTCTTTGCTTAGTTTGAAATGACTACCCAAGGGTGTGCTCACTGGTTTAACTTCATTCATGTTGAATCTGCTGAGAACTTTCTTCACATACTTTGACTGTGAAAGTTTCAATGTACCATTAGCCTTGTCTCTAATGATTCTCATACCAAGGATTTGCTTTGTAGCTCCTAAATCCTTCATTGCAAACTGTTTTGACAATTGCTTCTTCAGCTTATTAATCTCCTCAATGCTAGACCCTGTAATGAGCATATCATCCACATACAACAGTAAAATGATGTAAGAATTGTCAAAAAATTTAACATAACAACAGTGGTCAGCTTCACATCTCTTGAACCCAATTCTATGCATAAAATTGTCAAATTTCTTGTACCATTTTCTAAGAGCTTGTTTTAGGCCATGCAAGCTCTTTCTCAGTTTGCAGACTAGATTCTCTTGTCCCTGAACAATGAACCCTTCTGGTTGAATCATGTAAGAAATGCCATTTTCACATCTAACTGCTCAAGATGTAAGTTTTCTACAGCCATCATCCTCAGTACCAGTCTAATTGTTGACATCTTCACAACTAGAGAAAATATCTGTGTAATCAATTCCCTTCTTCTGCTGGAACCCTTTAACAACTAATCTAGCCTTGTAACGTTTGCTACCATCATGCTCATTCTTTATTCTGTATACCCACTTGTTGTGCAAAGCCTTCTTTCCTGCTAGCAATTCAATTAGTTCTCATGTCTGATTCCCCAACAAGGAATCCATCTCATCTTTCACGGCTAACTCCCACTTACTTGAATTCTCATCTTGTAAGACTTCATCATAACACTCTGGCTCACCACCATCAGTCAACAGGAAGTAATTTAGAGTAAGTGAATAATGCTGTGAAGGTCTAATGGTCCTGGAAGATCTGCAGACTTCAGCTACAGGTGTACTCTGATCTACCTGTGAATCTACATTCTCCTTATCTTCTTCACCCATTTTCTGGACAGTACTTTCAGTCAATTCATCTAAGTTGACAAACTCAAATTTATTTTGATCTATCTCTGTAACATCTGACACTACAATTGACATATCCTTATACATAACTTGTTCATTAAATATTACATTTCTACTTCTGATGATTTTCCTGTTTTTTTCATCCCAAAACCTATAGCCAAATTTCTCACCACCATAGCCAATGAAAAAACATATTTTAGACTTTGCATCAAGTTTACTACGAGCATCAGAATCAACATGAACATAAGAAACATAATTAAAAACTTTTAAATGAGAAAACTTTACCTCTTTACCGCTCCAAACCTCCTCAGAAAGTCTGAACTCCATAGGAATTGATGGTCCTCAGTTTATCAGGTAAGCTGTAGTGCTAACTGCATTAGCTCAGAAAGTTTTTGGTAGTCCAGCATGCAACCTCATACTCCTAGCACGCTCATTAAGAGTTATGTTCATGTGCTTAGCCGCACCATTCTGCCGTGATGTCCCAGGAATGGCCTTCTCCATCCTAATTCCTTGTGCAGCACAATATTCACTAAACCCTTCATCTATGTACTCTCTTCCATTATTTGACCTCAAACATTTTACTTCCAAACCTGTTTTTGTCTTAACTATGGCCTTCCACTTCTTAAAAGTTTCAAATGCATCAGATTTATTTTTCAGAAAATAAACTCATACCTTTCTGCTTGAGTCATCAATGAAAGTGATGTAGTACCTTGAACCTCCAAAGGATGCAACCAGAGAAGGGCCCCACAAATCAGTGTATACTAACTCCAATTTCTCAGCCTTCGGTGTCTTGCCAGTTTTCAAGAAGCTCACCCTTTTTTGCTTTTCTAAGATGTAACTTTCACACATGTCAAAATCAATGGACTTCAATTCTGGTAGTTTTCCTATTGACAGCAGCATCTTCATCCCTTTCTCACTCATGTGACCAAGTCTGCGGTGTCAGAAGCTTGTATCAGTACTTGCTTCAACAACTGCAACTGTGTCTCTTGGACTTAAGGTCATATAGAGAGTACCAGTCTTCCTTCCACGAGTCAATACTCTAGCTCCCTTTGTAACCTTCCAAGTCCCACCAACAAATAGTATTGCATGCCCTTCATTATCAAGTTGTTCAACAGAAATCAAATTCCTCCCCAGGTCAGGAATATGTCAAACCTTCTCCGGTAACCAAACAGACCCATTGGCCAACAATATCCGAACATCTCCCATACCCACAACATCCAAGGTTGTACCATCAGCCAAATACACCTTACCAAAATCACCTGCAACATAACTCTATATGATTTCTCTGTGTGGGGTGGTATGAAACGAAGCTCCTGAGTCTAAAACCCAATCATCAAGTGGACTGGCTACTGCAAGAAGTAATGCTTCCTATATCTCTTCTGTTACAGCATTAGCATAATCATCTTCATTGGTCTTCTTAGGACTTTTGCATTGCCTCCTAAAGTGACTTGTTTTCCCACAGTTCCAGCATTGTACTTGTTGACCTGATCTAGATTTACTTCTGTTTCGATTAGAATTTCTAGATTTTGAACTGCCCCAATATGAATTTCTATCATTACCTCTGCCTCTTGACTCAAGGTTTAGGGCATAACCAGATCCTAAGGTTTCACCTACATCTCTTCTGCGAATTTTCTCAGTTAGAATTAAATCTCATATGTCATTATACTTTTGTTTTTCTTTTTTTATGGAATTGCTTACTGCTATCCTCATAGCCTCTCAACTGTTTGGCAAAGAAGCCAAAACAATCAATGCACGAATCTCATCATCAAAATCAATTTCTACAAACGACAATTGATTTGTGATAGTGTTGAATTCATTCAAATGTTGTGCTACTAATGTGTTCTCTGCCATCTTCAGATTGAACAGTTTCTTCATTAGATGCACCTTGTTGTTTGTTGATGGCATTTCATACGCACCAAACAAAGCCTTCATTAGATATATTGCGGTCTTCTCCTTTACAACATTATGTACAACAGACCTAGACAGCGTTAACTTGATAACTCCCAATACCTGTTTGTCAAGAAAAGCTCATTTCTCATCCTTCATAGTCGCAGGTTTTTTTGTCCCCAAAAGAGGCAGATGCAATTTCTTCCCATAAAGATAATCTTCAATCTGCATCCTCTAATAAGTGAAGTCTGTGCCATCAAACTTTTCTATTCCAGACGTCTTTCCTGCTTCCTCTACCATTGCTCCCACTCGAACCTAGGCCTAGGCTCTGATACCAGTTGTAAGAAAATTACCACGAAATTCCTAACCTGTGAGAACAAAATATAGAGAAAAACACACGCCAAAGATAAAGTAATCATACACACAAGACAATATTTACGTGGTTCGGCAATTTGCCTACGTCCACGGAGTTGCATGGATTTCACTATTATCAGGGAAAAAATACAAAGTACAGCTACAGTCTTTTTCTCTAAAAAAAAAAAAATGACAACAACAAACCTTAATCACAAAAACAACATTTTCTACATCCTGCGCATAAGATTCACAATGGGCTACAAATATGGTCAAAATATTTTTCTCGTTGGCCCGAGCCTCCACTCCATGGACTAAGCCTCAGAAAATCTCTCATTAAAAACCATGCAACATTATTCAATTCGAATCGAGTCGTCAACTGGATCTAACACAACTAGGCTCCGCAAAGCCCAACAACCAAATACTTGAAATTGAAAAGATAATTAATTGCAAAATATTTTTAGGTAAAACAAACGCAGCCTAACTATCAATCATACCCTAATAATGATACTAGTTAACAACACTATTTTACCAACAACAAAAAATAACTTGCCATCTCAATCTCAACTGGTATGATTTTTTTTTTTAAATTCTTGACTTATTGATTGATCCATTATATGATAATAATTCTTTGATTGACCCCTTTTTTTAAGGGTACATATCATCTTCCTATTAGGAATTGAAGCCTAGGGCTCTAAATATGTTTAAAGTCAAACTTTTTTCCTTTTTTTCATATGCTTTCTATCAAATACATGAGATGAAAAATTATCATCTTTCAGTAACTATAAACCCAATTTCCCTTTTTTTTCTTTGTTAAAACAATGGTTAGAGAAGGGTGACGAGAGTGACTTCCCTACCTAGACATAACCATAGTAGCACCCTCACCTGCTCCCAACTATGGTGGCATTCCCTTTTCACCTTTTCATTTTATCTGCTAATCAAGACCCTGTACGAGAGCAATCAGTTATTTTTAAATGAACGTGGCAAAAATTTCCATAGTTGATTACTCTGACCACAGCTGACAAAAAAGCCAAAATCGAAAGGAGCGGGAAGTAACTAACTTAACTAATTTCCTCAGACCGTTTATAAGAGAGCCTATAGCTTCGTAGACCTCACTCTTATTCACCTTTTTCCTCTATTGCGCTATTCAAACGAAAAGCTCTCAAATTTCTCAATCTCACAAACCAGAGTCGCTCTTAGCTCTTAGATCGTAATCTCTCAAACCAGACTTTTCTCTCTCAAGGGTACTCTTATTTTCTTCATTCTTTTTCTTTTTTCTTTAGAGACGTCCAAGAAAAGCTGAGAGCTTGTTATTCATTGGCTTAAAAAATTGAATTCAAAGAACCATAAGAGTTTTTCTTGATAGTTTTTGACTTCTTGTTTTTGGTTTGCAAGAAGACTGAGGAAAGAAAAAAGAAACTAGTTTTGTGGGGTACTTGGTTTTTTTTTAACCACTGTGTTTCAAATGAGAAATTAAAGATAGACTAAAAATTATATGCTTTTTCTTTTTCTTAGTCAACAAAAATGGCATAAAGAAAGCTACTTTTTCCATATTTTACATTGATGCTACACTTTCTTTTGGATAATATCTTATGGGGTTTCTCCTATTTTGATTTGCTTTATTGTTTTTCGGACTTGGAATTTTGCTTCAATTCTTTCTTATTGTTATTGGCATTGGATTACTCATTTACTGATATTTCTTATAAAAACAGAAGTTACAGAACGCTGCCATGGACAGTATTGATGATTGGGTGGAGCGCAGTATCAGTGACTGGAAGACCACCTTCAATGAACGTATTGCCAGAGCTCGTTGTAGAAAATTGATTGGAGAAATCGTGACATATATCCGTGACCGTGTACGCCCTGTGGTTAGCAATGTATTATAATTCCCCTTAATGTTCTTTCCTTTCCTTTTTCTTTTCTTAGGTAGATGGGAGATATGGGCAGCGTCCAAATGGGGTTGGGGTAAAGACGGTTTGAATATAGGGAAAATTACAATTCATCTTCTTCTGATTCATCCATTTCACAAACTTTTAATTGGTACATTTGACCCTTTAAAGTTTTAATTAAATTGCAATAAAGTCGAATTACAAGGGAGTAAAATGTATTATACCCTTAAATCTAATAATTGCTTGTTTTCTTTTTAGGCTTTGTTTACATATTGTCAATTTTTCAATTTTAGGAAAATGTGATGTATATCAGTATATGTGACTTACATATGTAGAGTATATTATTGCAATTTAATTATTGTTAGTTGAAGACATAATTTCAAAACACTACCCTTTGCTTTTCTCTACAGATTATTTAAACAACATTAGCAGGAGGCATAGTTTAATTTCTTCTGCTGTTTAAATTCTCACAGCTGCAGGGACAAATTGATAGACTTAATCGGGAAATTAGAAATCTCAGGCGAGATGTTCATGGACTTAATCAGCAAAACGAATCTCTCAAATTGGAGTTGGAACAACTGAGGAAACAGGCGTCCGGGTACCAGAATCAGCAGAGAACATTAGAGGTTCATCTCGCAAACTCCATATATGCTTCTTTTTCTATGATGCTTGGAGGGATTTTTTTTTTTTTTTTTTTTTTGGGGGGGGGGGGGGGGGGGGGGGGTGTTCTCTTAATATAGTAATTTTGCATTAAGTTTTTCATTGGAAAAAGAAAGACCCCATGTTGTTTGTATGACTGTTTGGCGTTAGTAGGTACAAAAAGATTAGGGTAAAAAAAAGTAAAGGAAAGGACTTTACAGTTGACACTTTTTTTGAATAAGGGAAAAATTGGGTCTTTACTCTTTAGTAGAAATTGAATGGAAAGCTCAGTTTATAGAGAGGATAGAATGAAGGAAATGAAGGGTGATATTGCTTGAAATTGATTTACTTAATATTTGGTTTCTTCCTTTTAAGACTTGTGTGAGCTTTATTTTTAGACTCAGGGACCAGCCCTAAGCTTAGGCCAATTAGGCCATTGCCTAGGGCCCCCTTACGAGAGAAGGCCCAAATTTGAGGGCAAATTTTTTTTTTATTTTTTTTTTATATATAAATATTTTTGGGAGATATTAAACATTTTTACATTTTTTTCACTATTAAGAAGGCTTAAAGAATTAAGTAATGCTACTACAAATAGAGATAAGAGAAATTTAAATAAATAGGCCTTACAAATAGACATATTACTAATTATAATTAATTCAAATAGGAAAATGTTAAAAATACTATAAATTTTAATACATAACTTTTATTTATTTAATTATTTTTATACAAGATAAAAGTGCTAATCTAGCTTAATCTAAGTGTATATATGTCAAAACTCTCTTCTAAAGACTTAAATCTCAGTCATTGCCCCTCACACTCTACAAGAACTTATACTTGTTGGGTGATCACTACACCAAGGGTGCATGGTAGTCTCCATAACTTTTATAATTTGATGTTACAATGAATATGATAAGTAGATTTCAACAAATTATTGAATGTATTTTTGAATAAATATTTGTGATTGGTGATATATCTTTGTAATTCTCACGTTAAAAATTTTATAATATTTCTAATATTTTTGTAAGTCTCATGTCATTGATTACATTCATTACAACACCAGTTTATAGTAAAATTTGTTATAACTTTAGCATTTTCTCAAAAAAAATCATATTAGAAAGTAAAAAGAATGGATTTACAAAAATTATTATATAAAATGCTAGTTAAATATTATTTAAGTGATAATATAAAGGCTCCATTCGAAGATTTCGCCTTCGACCTCCGAAATGCTTGGGCCGGCCCTGTTTAGACTTGCTTGAATTTGTGTAGGATAGCTGTGGCTGTCAATACATGAGGTGAGATTAGCCAAATGCTTGGCTACTGGCTATTCGATTGGAGCAAGGGTTATGGCAGACGATGGCTAAAAGAAATTGGCTATTAACACAAACAAAACTAAAGAACTTATGTTAAAAAGGTAATCACCATAAGTAAATGCTAGGCTGGTGGCACTGAATTTCAGCCTCTGTAAATGCTCATAAAAATTGTGCAATTAGTGTTCCTACAATAATAATATTGAATGAATTTTTGCTTTCCTTATAGTCATTGCATGATTTCAATTAACTATACGTCTACTGTTGTTTTCTAAATTTTCTCTAGTCTGATAACTATTTATGATGCACTAACAGGTGGAAAATAATGTATTGGCACAGCGACTACAACAGACTCAGCAAAGCAACTCCAACTGAAGGCTGCGCTCCCATGCACCCTGATGTCTTCTATTGATTCTTGGATGTATTAATTTGGCCTAATGGGTGCATAATTAGTATGTTAGTATGTGAGTGCTTTCAACTGCTGTGGAAAACGTTGTGCTACTTATCTGTAGGCATTACAAATGGTCTGCTGTCCCAGCAATTGCTTTGCGGGGAATTTCCTCTCTTTTATATTCAAATGGTAGGCAGTGATGCAAGACGCATTTTGTTTCATTTGAATACACCATGAAGGATTACTTCTCCTTTTGATCTGTTTGTTTCCTCGGTTTCCATATTGAACCTCCTTTTTGGAAGTAATTTCAATATTGAAATTGATGCACATCATAGATGTTTGCAGGTTTGTGTGTTTACTGTTTAGAGATCAAATATAGTAATTCTAGCAATATACCTTGATAAAGATATTAGTTGTGCTTAAATATCTCTCCCTTTCTGGTTTTCTTCAGCTGAATACTAGGCAATATTGCTTAAATATATGTCACAGACTTGATTAATTTCCCAACATTTGAGGTCATTGCCATCACTTTGTTTGTACCAATATTATAACCTATCATCTCAACAGTTATGAACTGTGTTGCATATTTTGATTATTATTATTTTTTTTTTTTTTTTGGTTATTTCTTTTCATCTCTCCAATGCTTTTCTCCCTACCTCCAAAAGGTTTGGCCATCATGAGTGATCCTCCACTTATGTCTGAGTTGTGTTCACTTTGCACATTAAGTGATCAGCGAAAATGTACCCAAGTATGCTGTTGTAATTGATCTTGGTAAAACTTTAGATTTTACTAGTGAATGGTAGGTCTTAAGAATATAATTTTAGAAATGCTAACTGGTAAGCAATTTGACTAGCTTTAGGGGTGACAACTCTAATAAGTGCAATTTCAAAACCCAAAAAAATGTGGGAACTAATACATTTTGAGATTTTTCAACATCCATATATTAGTCAATCAAATACCCATAAATTTATTAATTTGTGAAAATTTTAAATTCTCACCCTAAATTTCTTTCAATCAAACAAAGAGCTAACGAAAGGAGTAATTTTTATATATGGCTCTAAAATAATTACTTAACCAAAAGAGGATCTAATATCTTACAAATTTCAAATCATCAAAGAATCTCACCTTGAATTGCCAATTTTCCAGGGTTAGAATATTATAGGAGCAATGGAAAATAAATTAGAGAAAAATAGAGAAAAAAGAAATTTGATTTTTTTTTTCTTGTTTAGTCTAATAGAAAGTAAAGAAGATAGAAAATTGGTGGGAGTTATTTTCTTCCATGGCCCAAAAACTTGTCATATAATTACAATTGATATTACTTAAACAATTGATGGTACTCTCAACTCAAACTTGTCTTTTCCTATCATTCTTAAGTAAACCAAATTGACCAAATTAGATGAAATTGACAGGATGGCCCAAATTGGACCGGATAGACCGTAGTAGACTGATATGGACCGAATGGACGAAACTGAACTTATGAACAAAAGTAGACCAAATTAGACCGAAATAAACTGAACAGACCGAAGAATATCTAATGGACCTAATTAGACTGAAGTAGACCAAAGTGGTCCAAAGTAGACCGAACAGGACCAAAGTAGACCGAGGTAGACTGAAGTAGAATGAATGGAATGAATTGGACCGAAATAGACCTAAGTTAACCAAAATAAACCAAAATGGACCAAATGTTTTTCACTCCAAATAGACAGAAAATTAAGAGGAAAATATGGTAAGCCTGCAATAACTATTTTATCCCTCCTTTACTTTTTATATGATACGGATGATTTTCTCTTTTTTTTTTTTAAAAAAAATGATATAATAATTTACTACAAATCACAAGCATTCTTTTTCTTCTCAAAACATTAGACATACACTTTTTTTTTCCCTCCAATTTCTTTTATCCTTCCTATCAAATAAATATCTTTTACTACTTTCTCACATCTTTTTAACTCACAAATAGATATATAATAAACAATTTCCAAAAAAATCTAGAAAAAAAAGGTCAATAAAAAAAGTTGAGAGAGAGAGAGAGAGAGAGAGAGAGCCTAGTTTTTAGGGTGAATCAATGATCAGTGTCGATGGCAAGATCGATGACCGGCAATGAGGGTGAGAATATTAGTTGCTATTTTAGGTTGTGGGGGTGGAGGTTGGGGTTGATGAGTTTTAAGTTGTGTAAAATGCTTTTCTTGAAAATAGGGGCGTATATCATTCTACTACACATTGCCCCCAATTTTGAAGTCAACAAGTTGACCCAAATTTTCAGTGACACCAAACACTTGAAATTGGAAAAAGAAATTTTAAAAAACATTTTTAGGCAAAACAAATGCATCCTAACTGCCAACCTGAATAATGATACTAGTTAATTTGGTAAGTTTTTCTGGTTATCTCCATTAACACCACTTTTTTACCTACAAAAAATAACTTGTCATCACAACTGCATAATTTTTTTCCGTAACTATAGACTTATTGATTAATTCATTGATTGGCCCACATTTTTAAGAGCACATATCATCTTCCTATTAGGAGTTGAAGCCTAAGGCTCCAATTATGTTTAAAACCAAACTTTTTCCTTTTCTTAAATGCTTCCTATCAAATACATGAGATGAAAAATTAGCATCTTTCAATAACAATAAGCCCAATTTATTTTCTTTCTTTCTTTTTTGGGTAGAAAAAAATTGGTTAGAGAGGAGAATGATTAGTGTGGCTTTTTTACCTAGGCGTAACCATAATAGCACCTTAACTGCTCCCAACTAAAAGCCCAATTTCCTAACTTTAGAGTTATCAGCTTGTACCAACTATAAGCCCAATTTCACAACTATGGAGTTAGCAGATTGTAATTGGTGTACAAGAAAAATGATTTCAATGATAGTCCCACGTAAAAGTGATATATTACAAATTACGATGTGTGGCCTCAAAAAGTGACAAAATTTTGTTAAATTTGTTGGGTGCATGGTAGGATTCCCTTTTCACCTTTTCATTTTATCTAGCAATCAAGGCCCACTGTATCAGAACAATCAGTTATTTTAAATGCTAACGTGGCTAAAATTTCCACCGTTGATTACTCTGACAGCAGCTGACAAAAAAGTCAAAACCAAAAGGAGCGGGTAGTAACTAACTTAACTAATTTACTCAGACCGTTTATAAGAGCCTATAGCTTCGTAGACTTTACTCTTCTTCACCTTTTTCCTCTATTGCGCTATTCAAACGAAGAGCTCTCAAATTTCTCAGTTCTCAAAGTAATCTCTCAAATTAGCCTTCTCTCTTAAGTGTACTCTAATTTTCTTCATTCTTTTCCTTTGAGTATCAATTCAATAGATTTCACATTTGCAATCACGTTGGTTCTTTTTGTTGATTCTCTTCTAGTTATTGCTTTTTATAAAAGAATGCAATTTTATATTGCATTTTATTTGGTCTTGACCTTTATTAGAAACGTTTTATAAAAGCTGAGAGCTTGTTAGTCATTGGCTTAAGAATTTGTATTCAATGAAACAAAAGAGTTTTTCTTGATAATTTTTTACTTCTTGTTTGATTTACAAGAAGACTGAGGAAAAAAAAAAAAACTAGTCTTGAGGGGTACTTGGATTTAACCACTGTGTTCCGAATGAGAAATTGGAGATCAACAAATTTTTTTCTTCTTCTTATCCAACTTTTTCTTTGTAAACAAACATAGCATATAGAATGATCCTTTTTCCTTATTTTACATTTATGTTACACTTTCTATTGGATAATATCTTATGGGGTTTCTCCGATTTTGATTTGCTTTATCGTTTTTTGGACTTGGAATTTTGCTTCAATTAATTCTTTCTTTCTTATTGTTATTGGCATTGCTTAAAACCAACTTGATATTTCTCACATAAACAGAAGTTACAGAACGCTGCCATGGACCGTATTAACAATTGGGTGGAGCGCAGTGTTAGAGAATGGATGAGTACCTTCAATGAACGTATCGCCAGAGCTCATTGTAGAAGATTGATTGAGGAAATCGTGATATTTATCCGTGACCGTGTAGGCCCTGTGATTAACAATGTAATATAATTCCCCTAAGTATTCCTTCCTTTCCTTTTTCTTTTCTTTTGATAGAAATGGCCCAATGGGGTTAGGATAGAGACTAAAGAGGATTTGAATATAGGAAAACTTTCAATTCACTTCCATGTGATTTGACCATTTCATAATTTACTCCACAAACTTTTAATTGTTACATTTGACACTCAAAGTTTTAATTTGTTAGAATTCCAAACTTTATGGGTTAAAGAAGAAAGTTTGTTATTACATTGTAATCAAGTCAAATTACTGGGAAGGAAATTGCATTATACCCTTAAATCGAATAATAGCTTGTTTTCTTTTTAGGCTTTGTTGACTTATTGTGAATTTTCCTATATTAGGAAATTATGATGTATATGTGACTTACAATGTAATTTAATTATTTTTATTATATATTTATATGTAATAATTAGAGTGAGTAATAGGATCCTATTTGAAATGTCTTTGGTATATGTATTTTAGTAAGACGTGTCAATGAAAATTCTTATTTTTCTTGAAGGTATAATTTAAGTTTAGCAGGAGGTATAGTTTAATTCCTTCCGCTGTTTAAACTCACAGCTGCAGGGACAAGTTGATAGCCTTAATCGGGAAATTAGAACTCTCAAGCGAGACATTCAAGGACTTAATCAGCAAAATAGATCTCTCAACTCAGAGTTGCAACAACTGAGGGAACAGGTGTCTGAGCACCAGAATCGGCTGAAAACATTAGAGGTTTATCTCCCATATATGCTTCTTTAACTATGATACTTGGAAAAAGAAAGACCCTATGTTGTTTTTTCTTTTTCTTTTTCTTTTTTTTTTTGAGAAAGAAAGTCCCCATGTTGTTTGTTTGTCTATTTGGTGTTAGTAGGTACAAAAAGATTAGGGTAAAAAGATAAAGAAGAGGACTTCACAGTCTACACTTTCTTTGAATAATTAATTGAAAAAGAATGGAGCACTGTTTGTCTAGAGGATAAAATGAAGGAAATTATTTACTTGATATTGGGTTTCTTCCTTTTAAGACTTGTGTGAGCTTGAATTTGCGTAGGATAGCTGTGGCTTTCAATACATGTGGTGAGATCAGCCAAATAGGCAGCTTGCAAATTAAAGAGTGTGTTTAAAAGGTGATCATCATAATTACGATGCTAGGCTGGTGGCACTGAATTTCAGCCTCCATATATTCTCTTATTTTGGGACAGAAATTCAGTCTATTTTTCATGTCAGCAGTACAGTGTTTGGTGGCTATATATGCTGTTTTTCATTTGATAGGAAAATGTTCATAAAAATTATGGAATCAGTCTTTCTGCATTAATAATTTTCATTGAAACCTTGCTTTTCTTATAGTCATTGCATGATTTCAATTAACTATATGTATAGTGTTGTCTTCAAAATTTTCTCTAGTCTGATGACTATTGTTTGTTTTTATGATGCACTACCAGGAGGAAAAATGTGAATTGACAATGCAACTACTACAGATTCAGTAAAGCAACACCAACCCAAGGGGCTTCCCTGTACCTTGATGTCTTATATTGATTCTTGGATATGTTAATTTGGCCTAATGGATGCATAATATTAGTACGTTAGTATACGAGTGTTTTCAACTGCTGTGAAAATGGTAGTGCTATTTATCTGTAGGCATTACTAATGGTCTGCTGTCCCAGCAATTGCTTTGGGGGAAGTTTCCTCTCTTATATTCAAATGGTAGCACTAGCATAGGCAGTGATGAAAGACACATTTCGTTTCATTTGAATACAGCATTAAGGATTGTTTCTCTCTCTTTGTTTCCTCGATTACAATATTGAACCGAACCCTTTTTTTGGGTAAGTAATTTCAATATTGAAATTGATGCACACCATATTTGTTTGTAGGTTTATGTAGATCAGATAAAGTAATTGTAGCAATTAGCAATACAGCTTGATAAAGATATTAATGGTGCTTAGGTATTTCTCTTTCTGGTTTTCTTTGGCTGAATACTAGGCTATATTGCTTAAATATGCATGTGTGACAAACACAATAAATTTCACAACTTATTTCATAACATTTGATGTCATTGATATCACTTTTTGGCTACTGCTTTGCATCTCTCCAATGCTTTCTTACCTACCTCCAAAAGGTTTGACTGTCATGGGCGATCCGCCACTCATGTCTTGATTGTGTTCACCTTGCGCATTAAGTGATTGATGCAACTGTCTTGATAGTATGTTGTTGTAATTGACCTTGGTAAAACTTTAGATTTTACTAGTTTACGATAGGTAAGAATATAATTTTAGAAATACTAAATGGTGAGAAATTTTACTAGCTTTAGGGGTAACAAGTCTAATAAGTGCAATTTTAGAACCAAAAAAATGTGAGAATTAATATATTTTGAGATTTTTAAACTTCCCATATATTAGTCAATCAAATACCCATAAAAAATAAATTTGTGAAAATTTTAAATTTTCACCTTAAATTTCTTTCAATCAAACATAAAGCTGACAAAAAAAGTAATTTTTATAAATGGCTCTAAAATAATTACTTAACCAAAAAGAGGATCTAATATTTTGCAAAATTCTAACTGTCAAAGAATCTCACCTCGAATTGCAAATTTTCCCAGGTTAGAGTGATTTTAGGAGCGATGAATAATAAATAAGAGAAAAAGAAAGAAATAAGAGCTTTTTTTTTTCTTGTTTGGTTGGATAGAAAGTAGAGAAGGTGAAAATTTGGTGGGAGTAATTTTCTTCAGACCCCAAAAATAAATAAATAAATAAAAATTTAATCCCTCCAAATGGGCAAAAAATTGAGAGAAAACTAGGGTAAGAGTGTAATAACTTTTTTTTGAGAAGAGGGATGGTAAACCCGTTGTATACTTATTAATTTATAATAATAATTTATTGATAGACCCATTTTTTGAATGACACATATCATCTTCCTATTAGAAGTAAAAGCCTAAGGCTCTCCAAATGTATTTAGAGCCAAACTATTTCCCTTTTTTATATCCTTCCTATCAAATACATGAGATAAAAAATATATATTAATCTTTCAATAACTATAAGCCCAATTTTCCAATTATGTAGTTTGCTATTTGTAATTAGTGTATAATAAAAATGATTTTAATAGGGCAAAACTTAGATACTAACTTATGTGCTGTTCCATAGGTTCCCCTCTTAAAATTCAGTCATGTGGCTACTTAACTAGATATACACTTTTATCCTATAAGATAAAAACATATATAGCAGAATTTTAAGGGAGAAACCTAAGAAATAGTAGCTAAGGTAATTTATCTAAGTTTTGCTCATTTCAATGATGGTCCCATATAAAGGTGATTATACATATTACAATCACAATGTGTCACCTAAACACTCAATTATATTATATCCTAACCTGGCTAAAATTTCTACCGTTGATTTTTTTGACAGCAGCTGACAAAAAAGCCAAAACCAAAAAGGAGCGGGAAGTAACTAACTTAACTAATTTACACAGACCGTTTATAAGAGCCTATAGCTTCGTAGCTTTCACTCTTCTCCTCTATTGCGCTATTCAAACGAAAAACTCTCAAATTTTCAATTCTCATACCAGACTTCTCTCTCAAGGGTACTACTCTCTATTTTCTTCATTCTTTTCCTTGGAGTAAATTCAATAAATTTCACAGTCACAACCATGTTGTTTCTTTTTGTATTAGCAGAGTAGAAGTCACCAGTTCTTTTTGCACTATATCGACTGCTTTTCTTTTCTTTTCTTTTTTAAATTTTCTTGTGGCTTATTTGGTCTTGACCTTTATTAGAAACGTTCAAGAAAAGGTGAGAGCTTGTTATTCGTTGGCTTAAAAACTTGTATCCAAAGAAACCAAAAGTGTTTTTCTTGATAATTTTTTACTTCTTGTTTGGTTTGCGAGAGGACTGAGGAAAGAAAAAGAAACTAGTTTTGTGGGGTACTAGTTTTTGACCACTGTGTTTCAAATGAGAAATTAGAGATCGACTAAAAGTTAAATGTTTTTTCCTTTTTTAATCCAACTTTTTCTTAGTAAACAAACATAGCATAAAGAAAGCTCCTTTTTCCTTATTTTACATTGATGTCACTTTTTGCTTAAAATCAGCTTTTGACCCCAACTTGATATTTCTTACATAAACAGAAGTTACAGAACGCTGCCATGGACAGTATTAATAATTGGGTGGAGCGCAGTGTTAGAGAATGGATGAGGACCTTCGATGAAGAAATCGCCAGAGCTAACAATGTAGAAGATTGATTGAGGACATCATGACATTTATCCATAACCGTATAGGCCCTGTGGTTAACAATGTATTATAATTCCCTTTGATGTTCTTTCCTTTCCTTTTTTTTTTTTTCCTTTGGTAGATGGGTAAAGAGGATTTGAATATAGATAAAATTACAATTCACCTCCTTGTGATTCTGCCATTTCACAATGTACTCCACAAACTTTTCATTGTTAGATTTGACCCTCAAAAAGTTTTTATTAAAAAAAAAAAAACGAAACTGTTATTCCATCCTAAGTAACCCTACTGATTTCATTCTACTCCAATCTCTATGGGTTAAAATGAAGTAATTGATAGTTTGTGTCCAAAAAAAAAAAAAAGAAAAAGGAGAAAAAAGTTTGTGTATTGTAATAAAGTCGAATTACAATGGAGTAAATTGTATTAATTACCCTTAAATCTAATAGTGGCTTGTTTTCTTTTAGGATTTGTTTACTTTTTGTTAATTTTCCTTTCTTAGGAAAATGTGATGTAGAGTATATTATTGTAATTTGATTATCGTGAGTTGAAGACATGATTTCAAAACAGAAAATACTACTCTTTGCTTTTCTCTACAAATTATTTAAACAACATTAGCAGGAGGTATAATTTAATTTCTTCTGCTGTTTAAATTCTCACAGCTGGAGGGACAAGTTGATAGACTTAATCGGGAAATTAGAAATCTCGGTCGAGAAGTTCATGGACTTAATCAGCAAAACAGATCTCTCAATTCAGAGTTGGAACAAGTGAGGCGACAAGTGTCTGAGTGCCAGAATCGGCAGAGAACATTAGAGGTTTATCTCACAGACCCCATATATGCTTGTTTTACTATGATGCTTGGAGGGATATTTGTTTTTTTGGGTGTGGGGTGTGTGTGTAAAGAAAGACCCCATGTTGTTTGTTTGTCTGTGTTTGGTATTAGTAGGTACAAAAAGATCAGGGTAATAAGGTAGAGGAAAAGACTTCACAGTTTACACTTTGTTTAAATAAGGGAAAAATTGGGTCTTTAATAGAAATTGAGTAGAAAGCTCTGTTTGTATAGAGAATAGAATGAAGGAAATGAAGGTGATGTTACTTGAAATTGATTTACTCAACACATGCGGTGAGATTAGCCAAATAGGCAGCTTACTTGGATACTGGCTCTTTGATTGGAGCAAGGGCTACAGGAGACGATGGCTAAAAGAAATTGGCCATTAACCCAGATTTTTTGGGTGCAAATTGGTTACATATGCATAACACAAACAAAACTAAAGAATGTGTGTTCAAAAGGTGATCATCATAAGTACAATGCTAGGCTGGTGCCACTGAATTTCAGCCTCTGTATATTGTCTTATGTTGGGACTGAAATTCAGTCTGTTTTTCATGTCAGCAGTATAGTGTTTGGTGGCTACATATGCTGTTTTGCACTTGATAGAAAGTGCTTATAAAAATTGTGCAATCAGTTTCTACAATAATAATTTTCATTGAATCCTTGATTTCCATATAGTCATTGCATGATTTCAATTAACTATATGTCTACCGTTGTATTCAAATTTTTCTCTAATCTAATGACTATTGTTTGTGTTTATGATGCACTATTAGGACGAAAAATACGCATTGACAATGCAACTACTACATTTTCCGCAAACAATTAGTATGTTAGTATGTTAGTGCTTTCAACTGCTGTGAAAAAGGTAGGCATTTCAAATGGTCTGCTGTCCCAGCAATTGCTTTGCGGGGTGTTTCCTCTTATATTCAAATAGTAGGCAGTGATGAAAGACGCATTTCGTTTCATTTGAATACACTATTAAGGATAACTTCTCTTTTCTGTTTGTGTCCTCGATTTCAATACTAAACCCTTTTTTTTTTTTTGTAAGTAATTTCAATATTGAAATTGATGCACATCATAGATGTTTGTAGGTTTATGTGTTTAGAAATCAAGTAAAGTAATTGTATAAAGATATTAGTGGTGCTTAAATCTCTCTTTCTTTCTGGTTTTCTTTGGCTGAATTACTGAATATATAACCTATCATCTCAAGTCTCAACAGTTATGAGTTTTGTTGTATATTTAGATTCTTTTTTTCTTTTTCTTTTTGGTTAGTGCTTTGCATCTCTCCAATGCTTTATTCCCTACCTCCAAAAGGATTGACTGTCATGGGTGATCCTCCACTCATGTCTTGATTGTGTTCACCTTGTAAATTAAGTGCTCGACGAAAATGTAACCAAGTGATCAAGGACGGAACTACCTAGGGGTTGAGGGGGGCCATGCCCCCGGGGCCCCCTTTTGAACAAAAATTCCCTAGTATATATATTAGCATAAAATTTTATTTTTGGCTCTAAAATTAATATACTTGGCCCCCCTCTCCCAAACAATTTAGAAGCTAACCCATGAAACCAAAAATGAAAAAAATTATCAAATCATCCCTTGTCTGGTTGTCCTAAGAATATCAAGAACAACATTTAGCTAAACATTTAGACAATTTACAAATCCGAACAACAAGGAAAATCTACAAAACAATTCATATATTCAGATAATTAAAAAAAAATCTTTGGACACAGTCAAAGTAAAAAAAAAAAATTATAACAAATCAATTATAAATCCTAGAAAAACAAATCACAAAAACCCAATAATCTTTACCTAATTTTTACCTTTAATTTGAGAGCACTTTGTCCCTCTCAAATGACTTCATCCCATAGTCACAGAGACAACTCCTATGCTACTAATCACTGCATCCACACACCAATTGTTGTCTTTAACTCAATCCATTAAAAAAATTATTTTTTTAAAAAGCTGCTACTCTTTAACACAACTCGTGGAAAATTTTTATTTTCTTTGAATAATAGAATTTTATTAATTTTTAGTGTTTTATTAACTTTGGGACACACTTGGCATGCATGCATAAATGTAATACACATGTGAAACAACAATCTACTATTTTGTACCTAACCTAAACAGTCACTAAAACATGTGTGTGATTAGTCTGTTGGTAATAAAATTTGTGCCTTAGCTAAATTAATGTAGTGATGGGAAAAGTTTTATTATTTACATAGTTAAAGACTCAAAGTTACCGTTCATTATTATGTGATTGTTTAACAGATCCTTTTTTTCTTTTTCTTTTTTTACTACTTTTTCAAAATGGAAAATTCTTATGGAAAAGATCTCACATCTTTATACTACCTCAACCTTAACCAAGTAATTATAAATAAAAAATTCTTTAACCAAGACACCAATAATTTCCTCACCCTTTTTTTTGTTGAATATTAGTGCATGATGTTGATTAACCATTATTTTAGTTGTTTTATTAATGTAATACTAGACATGGATTTGAACTTTTAACTATAGCTTTTGTATTTATTTTTTTAGAATCTTTTATATATAGCATTATGAAGTTATTAGGTATAGAATTATGTGAAAAGAATAAATAGATTTAAAAAAAAAAATTATAATGTGGACAGAATAAAGAATTGGTCTAACCTCAGACCTTGAAAATATCAAGATGTGTCAATTGACTTACAAAATTCCTAATTATAAATATTTATTATAAATTTAAAAAAAAATACAAAAAAAATTAATGCTAATAATGCATCATTGTCAACCTCTAGTATTAATAATCCAACTTCTAAAATTCTTGAAGAAATAACTCCCCCCCTCCCCCCCCAAGTTTGAATCCTAGTTCCGTCCCTGCAAGTGATAGTATTTGTTGTAATTGATCTTGGTAAAATTTTAGATTTTACTAGATTATGGTAGGCCTTAAGAATATAATATTAGAAGTTCTAAATGGTGAGAAAGTTTACTAGTTTTAATGGCGAGATCTCAAATAAGTGCAATTTTAGATCCCAAAAAAATGTGGGAATTAATATATTTTGAGATTTTCAAACTTCCATATATTAGTCAATCAAATACCCATAAATTTATTAATTCATGAAAGTTTTGAATTCTCGCCTTAAATATCTTTCAATCAAACATAGAGCTAACAAAAGGAGTAATTTTTAAAAATGGCTCTAAAATAATTACTCAACCAAGAGAGGATCTAATATTTGGAAAAATTCAAACTGCCAAAGAATCTCACCTTGAATTGCCAATTTTCCCAACTTAGAGTGATTTTAGGAGCTATGGAAAATAAATGAGAGAAAAAGAAAGAAATAAGAGTTTAATAAATTTTAAAAATTTTGGGTTGAAAAGTATGAAATTTTATTATATTTGGGCTAAACTCTTTAGTTTCGAGTTAAAAAAAAATACTAAAATAGACATTGAAAATTATAAATATGAGTCCATCCTTGTCCAATTCGCTCCATTCAGTCCTATTTAGTCCATTCTATCCACTAGAGTTCTATTCAGTCCAATTCAATCCCTTCGGTCTTATTCAGTCCACTTCAATCTCATTCCGTCCATTTAGTTCACATTGACTCTATTTGATCCACATTTGGTCCTATTTTGTCCACTTTAGTCTATTCAGTCCACTTTGGTCCTGTTTAGTTCAATCTATCTACATTGGTTCTATTTGGTCCTATTTGATCCACATTGGTCAGATTCAGTCCATTATGTCCACTTTGATCCACTTCAATCCTGAATCAGACATGGCAAAATGGGTCAGAATTTTCTGACTCGGCCTAACCCAAAAAATATCTTACCCGTACTCAATTTTTTTTTACCCCGAAGCAAAAACAGGTTGACTTGTGACCCGACCCATGTTTTTTTTCTAGTCAACCCAACTCAACCTGAACCACTTTTTAAAACCTTTTTTTTTGTAAAAAAAAAAAATTAATAAAATTAATACCATATTGGTTTATTTGTTTGTTGTGAGTTTTAAGGAAACAATTGAGATATTTACATAACTGCATGCAAATTAATTGAAAGATAAATGATTGAGCATTCTGTACTGAGTAAAAATTTTTAGATATCAAATAGCAAAATACATGTCAAGATAATCTGGTTACAATAGAGTTGAAAATATAGATTTAAAATTGTAGACATGTATGAAAAACATTCACAAGTGTGAAAATAGTGAAGCCATAGTATCAAATTAGCATAAATTGTAATGCTTAGACCTATTTTTAACAATTTATGTCCAAAATAAACGGCTTTTCAATTTAAATTATGATATTTCCCAAAGTTTATGTTGCTTAATAATGATATGATATTTATAAAAGAGACCATTTATAAATAAGTAAATAATCAAATTTTAATGTTGTAGTGCCCGTGGGCCCAAATCACGTATTGGGCAGGCCCAAAGGCCCCCATAAAGAAGAAAGTCCAACCTAACAGCGCGGAGTGATCCGAGGACACAATAATTCCATCCTGCGAGGCCACGTGACAAAGGAAGTTGCCATGCATGAGCGTAGCACCACTAGACATGACGTCCGAGGATGATATTGTCCTCAGCAGCACTCTGCCGAGGACAATATTAGTGGCCTGGAGGTTCAAAGACTCCCGTACTAGGGACCGTGGATGCAATAACTGAAAGAACAAGGACAATAGTTAAGGGAATTTGATAAACAAATATCCAATAAAAAGTTGCTACCACCGCATTGAAGGCATTTTACCTACCTCTCTGGCCGCATTAATGGTGAAGTGACTCTTGAACATTAGAGTTCAATTCTACCATCACCACCAGAAATGGGAGTAAGAAGGAATGATGGAAAAAGTATCCAAAAAGGAAACACCTGGACTACACGTGGAGGAAAGAAGAAACAGAGAGAGGCCTATAAAAGGAAAAGAAAGAAGAAAGGAAAGGGAGAGCGAAAAAGAACTTGTAAAAAGTCCTAAGAATTGTCGTCGGCATCAATATACACAACTCAATATTACATCTTTGTATGATATTAGTACATGAGTTATATGATTTAATCCGACTTTTGTGTTATCTACCGTCTAAACAACCTAGATCAGGAGTCCACTCTCTATAAATTTATTGTTTAGGGCTTATTAGTCTGGTCAGAAAGTCTAACTCTGGTCCAGCTCGATTTGTGCTCTTACAAATGTATATCTCAAATTGAAATAAACTGCCAACCACATTTAAAATATATTATAAAATTAATTTTCAAGATTATAAATTTCTTATATGTTTTTATTCTTTGTTAAATAAGTTATCCAATAAGTTATTTGTAATTTTGTTTTATATTTTGGGATGTTGATATTGTTTAGAAATAAAACTTATGTATTTGTTTTACTTATCGTTGTGTTATTTTGTTTTAAATAGCAATGTTAAGATTTGTATAATTTTAAAATTATTGAATAAGTATTAATAAGTTTAACTGAGTTCATTCTTAATAAAAGTGGTGAATTCAATGTAATGCATTTTACATCAAGTAATTCGTTGCATGACTTTCCAAATGACAAATACATGTTATTTTCTTTATTAAAAAAAATTCATGTGAAAATTACGAGTCAACCCAACCCACAACCCGATTAACCTGAACCAGTTTTTAACTCTCTTAAAATGACCCGTTGTTAACCCGCAACCCGTTTGACCCACAACCCGATTGACTCGACCTGACCTGCCCATTTTGCCATGTCTAGTCCTGATGTTGCGAAAGTCTAAAGAAAGCACACGCAATACTCTTTTGATAGAACAGAAACTAAAATATTAGCTTCTGATAATAAATCTCAAATCCACTAGGGGATTCCCTAAATCCATAAGGAGAAGAAAAGTGGAATCCACCAGAGAAATAATTTGACAAAAAGTCTATATTTATTGATAATAGTTTGATTTGCCTCTAGTGACTACAAAACATATAAATAATAAGAAAAATGTCTAAAACTCTAATTCACCTTAATTACATGATTAGGTGACAAAATACTGAAATTTACCAAAAATGGCAAAATTTAGTTAAATACAGAATCATAAACTACTGACCTTAAGGATTGTGTCAAAACAAGCAAGACTTTATTCTAACTTTTGAGTAAAAAGTTATTAAGGAAACAAATATTACTATAAACGAAAATATCACAATTTTCAGGGCCTAAATAAAGGAATTTGTTATTTTCATGCGATTCCAATTCCGAGGTGCACATGAAAGTCCAAGAAGGCCATGGCAGTCTGTTCTATATCAATTCTTATTCAAGCCATTCAGTCCACTTTAATCCATTTTATCCACTTTAGTCCTATTTGGTCCTATTCAGTCCACATTGGTCCTATTCAGTGCAGTCTATCCATTTCTGTCCTATTCAATCCAATTTGGTCCCATTTGGTTCATTCTGTCGACTTCGGTCCTATTCAATCCATTCGTTCGTATTCAATCCATCTTGTTCCCATTGGTCCTATTATGTCCATTTGGTCCACCTTGTTTCATTGGGTCCATTAGGATCTCTTCGGTTCATTTTGGTCCACTTCGATCTATTTTTGTGCCCTTACATAATGAGAAAAGACATATTTGGGTTGAAAGCACTAATTCTAAATCCAAATTTATTAATACACACACACACACACACACATATATAAATCTAAAACTTGTGATATCTAAAATTTTAAACATAGTATTTATTGTTGTTACACTTTTGTTGAGCCACATTAATGTAACATTTCAGTCCACTTCTGTACAGCTAAATTTAAGTGAAAGTCTTTCTAAACATAAAGGCTATGAATATACAAATGTAATCTTTAGAGCAGTTACTCATTTGGTTTAACGTCATTATTTTTAAATGAATTGCATGAAGTTGATTATACATTTAAGCAAAATAAATAAATATATACATGTGTGCATGTATGTGTGTATAATTTTTAGTTAAATAAATTATTCAAAGAATTCAGTCTCTTAAAAGAAATTATCATGATAATCAAAACTCATATCCAACGTATACTAAATATTTATAATTTATGTGTGTGAGAGAGAGAGAGAGAGAGTACTTCTGATGGGGAACTAAAAAAGACAACACCAAAACGTATGAACCCAAAGTAGAGTTTTAAAAATCACAATGATTCATCAATATAAAGTAAAGTTGCAAAAAAGAATAAAAAAATCAAGAGAAATAGAATATGCATTTTTTTCAAGAGAGAATATGAGAGAGAATAATAAGAAGTTTAGGGCAAGATCAACTATCGGTAGCCATATAAGAGACCAATGATTATAGTGAGTATATCAACAGCTAGTGGTGAGGAGCAGGGTATTAAAGGCTAGGGCTAATGAGTTTTGTGTGAGGTATAAAATGTTTTGCCTAAAATAGAGGCATAAATCATTTTGCACCAAAATACCCCAAATTTTACGGTTAACATGAAAACATTTCTGGTTGACCAACATTATTAGTCACACCAAACACCTGAAATTGAGAAAAATATTTTTTAAAAAATATTATCAATCACACCAAACACAGCCTATCAATCTTACCAGTGTAATGCTACACATTTTTGCAACATTTTTAATAGAAGTTGAATCATTAAGTTTTACCAATTCTCATTTAGATTTACTGTTAACGTCACTTTTTGACCTACAAAGAACAACTTCTCAACAATTGTAAACTTTTATTTTTACTTTAGACTTATTGGTTGACTCACTATATGATAATAATTTGTTGATGAACACATTCTTTAAGGGCTTGTTCCTCACTCGCGCCTTATTGTACATCAGTCATACATTTCATCATTTTCATGTTTGAAATGTGGAATCAATAAAAGATGTAAACATTGCACTTGAAAATATGAACATTGTGAATACAAAATCATATCATATACTCTATGGATGATAAGTGGTTTTCAGTTAGTTCTATTAATAAAGTTTCTGATGGTTAAATAAGAGATTTGAGATTCAATCACTGCCTACACCAAATAAAGCTTCTGATTGATAAATAAAAGACCTGGAGTTTAAACCTCACCTACATCAAAAACAAATATATACAGTATAATAAAAAAGTGGCTACACTAAATTAATTGCAGCATTTTTTATATTTTTTATTAATTAATATATATATATATATGTATATTTGTTCCTATCTTCTTTTCATATAAATTCTAAGTTGATAAAAAATTTATTTTATTACAATCCAAATTCTCTATCTAATTTTTTTATTATTAATTTATTTTTTACTAGTTATTTTTACTTAAATTATATTACTACACAGCCATAAGAAACAAAAAATAGATAGAATATTTTCAGGTAAAATACTATTTTGGACCCTAAACTTTGTTTTTCATCCTTAAATTTTAAAAAGTTCATTTTTCATCCCTAAACTTTGAAAAGAGTTTTTTCAATTGTTTAGAGACAAAAATAAGGATGAAAAAATAATTTTTTCAATAGTTTAGGGATGAAAAACAAACTTTTAGTAAAGTTTGAAGACATAAATAAAATAAAATAAAATAATTCAATAGTTTAGAGACGAAAGATGAACTTTTCAATAATTTAACTATGAAAAATGAACTTCTTAAAATTTAGAAATAAGAACAAACTTTTGGTAAAATTTAGAGACCAAAATAGTATAATACCAAATATTTTTTATTCATATTTTTTAAAAAAATAAATATAATTTTTTTATTCTTATCTTCTTCTCCTATAATCTCTAAGTTGATTACTACAAAATAAAGAAATAAGTATTTGAGTTTAACATAAACACCTTCTTCTTTTTTCACATCAACTTCTATATACACAACTTAAAATTCTATATATAAATATTCGGTTTTTTTTATGGATTCTTCCCTTCTTCTCCTACATACCGTATCCTACATACCGTACAACTTTATAGTGTATTCTTCCCTTCTCAACGGGTATGTATTTGCCTTCTTATTCTTCTTTATCAATAATTTTCTTCTTATTCTTTATCAAATTGAATAGGTTTTGTGCTTGTGCATGGGTTGCCTTTGTTTAAGCTATTTTTCTTTTTACTTCAAAAAGATAAATAAAACTCCTCATACACGTACTTAAATTTGTGAATCCAGCATTAAAAATTGAAAACCGCACTGATTTGAAGAATTTTTTTTATATGCTTTGGATGCTTGATGCGGGTACAGTGTTTTCCTTTAATGACAAAAGGAATGGAATTCCCATGTTCTTATAACCGCAACACTCCTCTTATATTGCAAACAATTTTAGACAGTTATTTTCTGCAACCGAATTAAAATTTTCAGGTAATAGGTTCATAACGTAATAATAATTCTTTTAGCTATTTTTTCAATAAAAATTATGTATAGAAAAAAAAAATTGATATAAAAAAACAGCTTTTATGTCTATCAAAACAAAATGATAAAGTTCATAAAAAAGTTATCTAAAAATTGCTACAATTTAATAGAATTAGCCACTTAGCATAATCACGACTTAATTTTAAGGTAATAAATTTGATGGCAGTTCTCAGTGTACAAGTCTCTTGACACTTTTTCATGTAAGATTCTAGCTCTCTACTTTAACTTACTTTCAAATATTTTTAATGTTTAGAATTTTGGATTACTTTTAATTATAAATCTAGTATTCTGTTTAATTCTGCATTCAATTATTTTGGGATGATTTTTTTATTGAATTGAGGGTTTTTTATAACAATTGTATTTGGATAGGAAACTTTGAGGTGATAAATTTGATGGCAATTCGTTTGTCTACAAGGATCTGGCACTTTCTACATTCATTTAAATTTCATGTGTGGCTCTCTCTACGTTAACTTACAACCACTGTTTTAAAAACTAGACCGGCAGGTCCAACCGGTTCAATCGAGAAAACTGGTCCAATTCGGTCTGATTAAAAGCCCTAAAACCGGTCAAAAACCGAAAAACCAAGAAAAATTGGGGTTGAACCAGAAATTTTGAAAAAAATAGTTCGATATCCGGTTCGGTTTTTAAAACCATACTTACAACCAAATCTTTTTTATATTTAGAATCTGGATTATTTTTTATTATTAAATCTAGGTTTTCGCTTAATTCTACATTAAATTGTTTTGGATTGTTTTAATCTTTGAAATGAGGGCTTTTTTTGCATGTGTGTGAGTGTGTATATATATATATATATATTTATTGTTGTGGTGATTTATGCTTTCAAGTTTAATTATAATATTTCATGTATATTGGATAGGCTTTAATATTTCATTTGTGTAATTTTAATCATAATTCGAGCAATACTAGGGTGTTCCTTTTTATATTTTACATTTATTAAACACATTCTTTGTTTTGGGGTTTCTACGATTTTGATTTGCAATATTGTTATGGACTTGAACTGTTCTTCAATTACTCATATGCTGGTTTAAAAGCATGATTTTTGACCCCAACTAATTGATCATTTCTTACATAAACAGAAGTTACAAAGAGCTCCCATGGACCGTGTTGGCTGGGTGAAGCTCTTAGATAGAGAAATGAAGAATGCCTCCAATGAAGATGATGCTATAGCTCGTGATTCAACAGTGTTTGCAAACAATGGGATTAACCAGGTTGTTTATTTTGCTATCATATTTCTTTCCCTTATTGTTCTTTCCTTTTCTTCTTTGGTGTATGGGAGAAATGGGGAGAGAGGCGAAGGGGTGCTAGGGCTGTATTGACTGTTGAGTGGATGGGGAGGATTTAAATTTAGGTTTAGGGGAAATTACAATTTATTTTCTTTTGGCTTAATCATTTCACAGTTTTATTACACAAATTTTCAGTTGTTATATTAACTCCTTAAAATATGAACTAAAATGAAATCGTTAAAATTCCATCCATCCAACATAACCCTAAGAATTTTATTTCAGTTCAAACCTTAGGTGTCAAAACATAGCAATTACTAACGTTTGTGAGATTGAATTGTGAGTGGGCCAAAAGGGGGTAAATTACTTGCCCACAAAATGGAAAATTAGTTCATTTGGATGGAATCCTAACAATTTCATTTTATTCCAAACTTTAGGAGTTCAAATGTAGCAATTGAAAGTGTGTACTGAATTTTTATAAAGTCGAACTAGGAAGTAAATTGAAATTTTTCCTTCAATTTAATAAGGGCTTTTTTCCTTTTTTTTAATTTCTTCCACTGTTTTAAAATTCTCACAGCTGATGGAACAAGGAGAAAAACTCTTACAGGAATATATAATTCTCAAGCAAACAATGGCTATCATACAACAAGAACGTCAGAAGGAGCGTGAAGAATGGAAATTGGAGCGTGAAACACTATTAGAAAAACATATAATTCTCAAGCAACTGGTGACTCGGTGCCAACTTGGGCTGAGAACATTAAAGGTTTAGTTCACTGATTCCATAATTTGAAAGAAAATGTTCATAAAAATTGTGCACTTAAGCTTCTTTACAGTCATTGAATGATTTTGATTAACCATAAGTCTAATGATTATTGTTTGATTTTATGATGCGGTAACAGAACAAGAATGTTATATTGGCAAGAAAATATCTACACGTGAAGAACTTTGCAATGCATCTATACCAGAATCAGAAAAACAACTCCATCCCAAGCCGCTTTCCTCAGTCCCTACACCCTGATATCTTCTATTGATTCTTGGATATGTTAACTTGGTCTAATGGGTGGTTAGTAAGTGAAAAAGCCAAGTTTTACTTGTCTTATATTCAAATGATAGCTAGACAGAGACAGTGATGAAAGACGCATTTAGTTCCATTTGGATACATCATTAAGTATCACTTCTTTTTACTATTTGTGTCCTCAATTTCAATACACATAGTAGGTGTTTATAGGTTTATACGTTAAAGGTCCGTTTAGTTTGAGAGGTGAAAAAGTAAGAGGATAGAAAAAATTTAATTTTCACTCAAATATGTTTTGTTGGAAAGATGGAAAAGTAGAGGGATGAAAAAACCTTTTTGTTTGATTAAAAAGAAAAATGAAATGATAAAAAATAGAATTGGTAAAAATTTACTATTATGTCCCTTTTAGAAAAAAACGAAAGTAACACATTGTATTTTTATTAAAAATCTGCGTATGAATGAATACTTCATTAACAAAAAAAGCAAAAAATAATTAAAACACAAGAAGTTCAAGAATCAAAATTGTTTTCTTCACCCCCAAAAAAAAAAAAAAAAAAAGAAAGAAAGAAAGAAAGAAGGAGGCTTGAACGTGGCCGAGTGAAGAACCAAAAGGAAAAAGGCAAAATGTTCAATCAAGGAGCTTGTGAACGTTGGTGGTTCAAATTTTTGTTCAAAATGTTTGGCCACTTTTGTCTTTTACATTTAATAGGCATTTTTAAGCCTGATTTCTCTCCATTTCAGATAGACAAATTTTGTGTAGGCTTTAAATGCATGGGTCTTACCGAAAAATTTTCTTTCTGCCCTTTTTACCAAACAACATACAAACCTATTATCTCTTCTATTTTCTCTCCATTATTTTCAATCCACCTTTTTCCACCTAACCAATCATACGGAGTGTAAGATTCATCGCCAACTTTAGTTTGGACGGTGAAATATTTTTCTTGTGTTATGTGTTTGCATAACGGGGACAATGGCTTAGGCTAGGTTAAGAAAAGTTCAAAAGGCATATGTGTTGCCTTTCTTGACTTTTCTTTTGCCATGCTTTCTACATTTAAAATAATGTAGTTTTGATTCTCAAAAAGAAAAAAAAACCTAGTGTAGTTTTATTTTTATTTGCTTTTAAGTGAAATCATTTAATGCTTTTGTTTTCTTGTCTCCTTTATTAGTTCTATGAATAGCTTCTACGGTTATGCAGGTAAGACATTCAATAGAAACCTTTATTCGAGAATAAGACTTAAGCACAGTAATTAGGTGCTCTTTTTTAAGTTTTCTTCTTAAAATTTATTTATGTGACTTTTTTCTCATGTAATAAAAGTGTACTTTTAGTTAAATACAACCACATGACTAAATTTTAATAGTGAAACCTAAGAAACGATACCTAAATTTTGCCCTATATCCAAAATCCAACAGAAGTATTGTATCTAATAAGCAAGAGTGATAGCAGATAAGTGTAAAGAACTAAGGAAGTAAGTCATGAATGAAATAGTAAAGAGTGGTGTGTATGTGTGTAGCAAAGTGTGTGTAATGTATTAAGCATCAATAATAGCTTCTATTTTATTGATAACTTTTTTGAGTATTCTACTTGAGTGTGGTGAGATTTATCACAAAGTATTTGACAAAATACTTTTCTATTGAGTGTCAAATTTATTTTGACAAAGCTTCCACAATGGCAAATCTCTACAAAGAGTTCAAATGCATCTTAGGTATAGACCTTTATAAAGGGATCAGTGGTGCTTAAGGGAAATCAATACCGTACAAATATCAGCCATTATGGGAAAATATACCATACTGGCCATTAAACTGGTATCGGTACTCCTCTAAAATGTATTGGATTGTACAGACTATACCAGAGATGTTTTGGCCAGTATTGGCATTACAATTTAAAATCAATGTATAGAAATATATAAGTAACAGTAATCCCAAAACAGTACACTAGTATTAACTAGTATTGAAATATTTTGTTCCCTTGGCCAAACCGAAATGGTCTCTAGTACGAAATTGACTCTTTGGCTTAAATATCTCTCTTTCTGGTTTTCTTTGGCTAAATACTCAGTGGCATTACTTCAATATATGTTACAAACACAATAAATTTTACAATTTATTTCACAATGTATAGGGTCATGACATTACTTTTATTGTATACTAATATAATAGTCTTTCACTACAAAAATAGGAAGCTGTTATGTCATCACCAGTAGGAAGATGACATTTGTACTTGTCCAACCAACTAAGTGAGTCATGTACATTGTATATGACAAGGTATATGTCCAGGTGAGTCATGTGCATTGCATGTGACAAGGTATATGTCATCTTCCTATTGGTAGTTGGAGCCAAACCTTTTCATATTTTTCCTATCAAAACATGGGAAAGATCCATTATATTTCCTTCCTAATTTTTTATCCTTCTTATCTATAAATGGGTTGAAAATTTATTTTATTTTTCCTTCTTTTTCACTATTTCAATTTAAGTATTTTCTTTTTTTTTGGGGGGTTTCACTTAAAACTACTTTCCAACCATAAACTATTTTCAAGTTTTTAGTTGCATTCGTATAAATGTTCTGGAAAACCTTTCAGCAAAAAACAACAACCACCTACTACTGAATATTGATCATACCCTTTTTAAAAAAAAAATAATAATTACAACATGCTGTTAACCCCACCGTTCGAACCCTTTCTCCCCTAAACCCCCAAGTCCTTTATATATGGAGAGGTGTCAATTCAATTACAAAGCATTTGGCTTCGATCAGACCTAAGTAATGCTACATAAAATAATTTTCACAAAAACTTGATTGATCCACTATATGATAATATTCCGTTAATGGACCCATTCTGTTTAGGGCATTGATTCTCTAAAGGTCTCATTTTCACGCATAGACACTTTATTGTATATTGTCCATACACATCTATATCTTTTTTTTTGAAACCTCCATACACATCTATTTCAGATTTTAAATACAAACATTAATTAAAAAAAAAATGTTATTATTATGCGTGAAACTATGAACTTTGTGTACCAATTAAGTAAAGACTAAAGAAAAATTACCATATTTAATAAATGCTAACGCGGCTCAAATTCTCGGTCGCTGATCACTTTGACCGAAGTTGACAAAAAATCCAAAACCCAAAATAGCGGGAAATAACTAACTTAACTAATTTACTAGTCGGTTTATAAGAGCCATAGCCTCTCGTAGACTCACTCTTCTTTCACCATTCAAACGAAGAGCTCTCAAAACTGAAAATTCTCAATTCTCAAAACAAGAATCGCTGTTAGCTCTCACTTAACGATCGCTAATACTACTTCTCTCTCAAGGGTACTCTCATTTTCTCAATACAATATATAATTATATATATATATATATAGTATTTGCTTTTGTTGATTCTCTTCTAGTTATGGCATTTTGATATTTGCAAGTTGAAGTTGCCAATAATTAAGAATGCAATTCTTTTTGCACTATATTTTGGTCTTGACCTTTATTAGAAACGTCCAAGAAAAGCAGAGAGCTCGTTATTTATTGGCTTAAATATTTGTATTCTAATGAGTTTTTCTTGTTTAGTTTTAGACTTAGGAAAGGAAAAGAAACTAGTTGTGTGGGATACTCGGTTTTAGTTATTGGGTTCCAAATGAGATATTAGGGATTGAACATTAAAAGTCTTTTCTTTTTACTATCCAACTTTTTCTTGGTAAAAAAACAGAGCATAAAGAAAGCTCCTTTTTGTATTTTACATTTATGTTACACTTTCTTTTTGTTTTCTTTAAGATAATCTCTTATGGCGTTTCTACGATTTTGAATTCCTTTATTGTTTTGGGCTTGAATTTTTCTTTCTTATTGGCAATTTTACTCATCCATTGCTTAAAGAAGCTTTTGAGCCCAACTTGATGTTTCCTTATATAAACAGAAGTTACAGAACAATGCCATGGACAGCATTGATCATTGGGAAGAGCTCTTTGTTAGAGAAATGTTGAGGGCCTCCACTGTAGAAGATGGTAAAGCTCGTGCTTCAATATTGCTTGAGAATTTCAAGAAATCCATCTGGGAACTTGCAACTGCAGGGATTAACGAGGTTGTTTATCTTGTTATCATTTCTGTTGCTGTTAAATTTAGATAAAATTACAATTTATCTTTTGTAGTTTGGCCATTTCATATAATTTTCTCCATAAACTTTCTATGCTTAAATTTGACCCCTTAAAATTTGGACTAAAACGAAATCATTAGAGTTCTGTCCAAAGTAACCGTAATGATTTTATTTGAGTCCAAACCTTGGGGGTCAAAATGTAGCAATTAAAAACATTTGTAACACTAAATTATGATTGTACCGTACAAAACCATAAGGAGATAAATTGTTTGTTCACAAAATGCAAAATCCGTTAATTTGGATGGAATCCGAAAGATTTCATTTTAATCCATAGGATAGGGTAGCAGTTGAAAGTCCGTGTACTAATTTATGATAAAACCAAACTACAAGGGCGTAAATTGAATTTTATCCATAAATCTAATCAATGTAATAGCTTGTTTCCTTATTTTATAAAAATAAGATGCTGATGCAAAAAATCTCCATTAAGAGGCTTAATATGACCCCATATATAGAGTTTTTTTTCTAATAAGTTAATTATTATATGTTATTTTTACCTATTAGAAGTCTATTTGTCACTTTAAAAAACAAGAAGAAGCTATTTGTGAATAGATATTTAGTGAAACATGTCATTGATAACTCTTGATAGAAGGATTTTATGAAAAGAAAACTATCGTTAATTACAGTGGGGTCCCTAATCTATAGGAAGAAACTTGTGTCCATCAAAGGGTTTACAATGTGTAAGAACTCTTAACTCATTCATTGCTTTTCTCTACAAGATTATTTGAAAAACATTAGCAAGAGGTAATTTTTAATTTTTTCTACTGTTTTTAAATTCTCACAGCTGTTTGAACGTGGAGATGCACTCTTTCATGAAGATACAAAGCTCAAGCAAACAGTGGCTATCCAACATGAAATTCAGAAAGAGTATGAAAAACGGAACTTGGAGTTGCAACAACTGGTGTCCCAGTACCAAATTGGGCTGAGAAATTTACAGGTTTAGCTCACAGACCCCATAATTTGTTGACTCTGTATATGATCTTATGTTTGGTCAGAATTTCAGCTTGTTTCTATGTCATCTGCAGAGTTTTCCATGGCTATGTGATGTTTTGCATTAGAAAGAAAATGTTCAGAAAATTGTGAACTTAATATTCCTGCATTGGTCTTTTTTTTTAGACCGTTGCTTTCTTTACAGTCATTGCATGATTTTAATTAACTATTTGTCTACTTAAAAAATATAAACAAATTTAATTTTCTCTAGTCTGATGATTATTGTTTGATTGTATGATGTGTTACCAGGCAAAGAATTTTGAATTGACAATACAAAATCAGCAAATGAAGAATTTTTCAATGTTAAGCCATCTACAACAGACTCAGCAAAGCAACTCCATCCCCAGGCGCTTCCCTACACCCTGATGTCTTCTATTGATTCTTGGATGTGTTAATTTGGCCTAATGGTGGTTAGCATGTTAGTATGTGAGTGCTTATATTTATCTGTAGGCACTACAATTGGTGTCTGCTGTCCCAATTGCTTTGTGGGGGATTTCCTCTCTTATATTCAAATGGCAGGCAGTGATGAAAGGTGCATTCAGTTTCATTTGAATACATCATTAAGGATTATTTTTGTCCTCAATTTTAATATTGAAATTGATACACATCGTAGTTGTTTGTAGGTTTATGTGCCAAGAGATCAAATACATCAATTGTTGCTCTATACCTTGATAAAGAGATTAGGGGTGCTTAATAGCCCTCCTTCTGAATTTCTTTGGCTGAACAAGCATTAGCTCCCAATCAGTCTGTAGCAACAGATCAACCTCTGTGATTTTATTAATAGTTAAGTTCTTGTAATCAAAGATACTACTTGTGAGTTGTGTAAAGATTTTTCAAGTTTTCGATAATCCTTGTTAAAATGCTAACCAACATGTGTCATTTACAGTTGAGAGACACCATCGCTTATTTCTCTAGTTCTCTATTTCAAGGTTCATTTGCTTTTCTGCATTTTGGTAGTACTGAGGGGAAGAAAAAAAAAAAAAAAACCTCAATTTGTAAATCCTCGGAAGGATACATTTCTACCTCTCTAGACATTGTCAAATTGAAATTTAGTTGAAACTGTTAACCTCATGAATCATGGTTATGAGGTGAAAGTTTGAATAAATTATATTGTATTACATTGTGCCTAGTATCTTGCAGAATCGTATTCTTTCTTGTAATATGCTGTCTTCATAATGTTGTGCATCAACTGTTTATAAATCACATGTAAAACAGCTCAAAAGTGTCAAATTTGAAACTCTATACACGATTTTATAGAGTTTCTTCAGGCATTGTGTATAAGATATTTTCATATGGAATTTCCACAAGTTCATCTAAAACCTGGTTTACTAGTACATCAAGAACTTGTTGCTCGAACTCCATGCAGACCTCTTCAAATTCTTCACATCCATGGAAATTCTCTGCTTTCCAATTTGACTCTTTAATATCATTTTCTGTCAACCTAAAAAGCTTCCCCAACACTTCCCTGTAATACTCTGTCTCTGAAATGTCCATTGATTTGCAATCCTTGCTCTTGATTGATCCAACTCTAGAATCATCAGTATAAGAAACTTTTTCTGTAGATTTTCTCTCTAAATTCAACTCCATGGGCCTTGAAACTTCTGTAATAAATATCATCAAAGAACATGAAGTTAGAGGATATCATTACACGGTATGTACAACAAATTTTAGTACACACTAAAACTTAAAAGACTTACAAATAATGTATTTTCGATCACAAAAAGTAATTTTGATATTCATTTATTAAAAGTAATTTTGATATTCATTTATTACATTGTTGAAATGGCACCAGCTACATTTATTTATTATGAGGTCAGATTGTAAGTTAGGAGTAGTTTTAGCATTTTCCTAACAAGATATTGTTGAAATTGCATATAACAATATATTTTCTTCTAAAATGATAGCTTTATTCAGAAAACAAACCTGATATTTGACTTCCTTGTTGTTGCATTGTACAATCACTGACTTCAAGAACAGATACAGGACTTGAATTTTGAGAGTCAGAGTCAGGCTCTACTTTCACAGCTAAATGCTGAACTTTTCTTATCCTTGAGAACTTGGGTTCAACCAACAGTTTCTTCTGATTTATTGGCTTCGATGAACTTTTCGCCTTCAAACTTGCAACATTTTTTCTATACTCTTTCTTCTTGTGAGCTGGAACAAGGCTCAAACGCTTAGCTCCATTGCTGTTACTACCATTACCAACTTTTGAAGATAGGTTGGACTTGGTTGAGACTCTCCTAGGCTCATCCCTTAACTTAGAGATCTTGTTGTTTACTTGACTCGCCCTCATATCCTCTTTGTTCTTGCTTCTCTGTTCCTTCCTCTGCTTCATATCTCCATAACCCATCTCAGATTTCCTCACTTTGGACCTCATTGATCCCTTGGTTTCACTTTCATCCCCCTCATTCAGGCACACAACCAAGAAATCATGGCTTTTTTGATGTGACAAAGTTGGAACCTCACGAAATGACACCGAGGTCCTAACTCTGCGATGCTGAGCTTGAGTTAAATCAAACTCCAGCATATAATCCGCAAAATTCACTGACTTGCTTCGCAAAACTGAATCTTTGGGTCCTTTTCTTGGAACCCAATTGGTCTCCGGCAATGAGTCTAAGCCCATTAGTCTTGCCACGACTCCTAGGTTACCTGGAGCTTGGATTGCAGCCTCAGCTTTTGGGTTTTCTTTCTGAATCTCCTCAGACTTGCTTGTCTTTGAGTCACTAGTAACATAATCGGCTGGGTGAGTTGGGAGACTTCCAAGGCATGAAATCCTGCGGACCATGTTGGAGAAACACCCAGAATTTGCATTGTGTGAATGAGTCATTGTTCAATAAGGGAGAGTGGATAGGCTAACTTTGGTAGCCAAAGATTGGCATGCAATTTATAACTAGAATAATGGTAGAGATGGGTTCAAAGTTTGTCAGCGAAACAATTAGGACTTTACGAGGACCAGGAAGTAACTCGGAGGTAACCAGTACCTCCATTGCCAAAAGCATAGACTAATAGCAACTTTTTTTTTCTTTTTTTTTTTTATAAGACAATAATAGCAACATTACAAGAGACAAATTTCGTTACTTTTTTCTTACCATCTTTTTGACTTTATATAGTTTATAATTAATACAATATTATTTTTACATCTGAATTATTTATCAATCATAATTAAACACTTTTATAGCCGTAAAAAAATTATTATGAAAATTTATTTCACTTATTAGAATAATAGAATAGAGATAGGAGTAAAACCTTTATCAAACACTAGTTCTTTTGAATTAGCTTTCTCGTCTTTTCTTTTTTTGTGTTTATTTAGACAGAATTTTGAGTATTTTAAAGCTTCAATTTTCTTAAGAAGAATCACACTTTAATTAATTCAATATTAAAAAGAATTATCAAAAACTTAAATAAGTTGTAATATTTTATTTTATACTCTAACAATTTTTTTTCAGTAAAATAATAATAATAATAATAACAAAGAAAAAAGGGCATAATATAATTATGTACACGTTGGACTATACAGATGAAATCACAGGAGAATTTTTCATGTGAGGTAACGGCATGAATTGATTGGGGAATTGCATGTTGTCGGTAGAAAGGTCAAATTGGCACTTGTCGGATTCACATTAGAGAGCAGAAAAAGAAAATTATAGGTGTACGCGCAATTAGGTCGCGTAAATATTGTACGATGAAGAATGTAACGACGAATTTGAGTGTCACTGTGTCCGAGTGTTTTCTCAGTCATGCACACTTTTTAGCTTATAGCCTTAGGTTACACCTACGCGCCTCCTACTAAGACTAAGTCTACGCGAAATAGAAAAATGCAAAAATCACATCTTTTTCACAATTTTGCTACATATTGACTCGTAAGATCTGAAATTATGTACCTATTATTTTATTTTTACTGCTCAGGAGTTGTTAGGTAATAAAATTGTCACAAAATTGTAGAAAAATTTTTATAATATTAGACTTACTCAATAAGTCATGAGTAAAAATAATTGTTATATGTGCAAATTGTAGCAAAAATTGTGAAAAAAAAAGTTACAATTCTAACATTCCATGTACAAATTGTAGCAAAAATCGTGAAAAAAAGATACAATTCTAACGTTACTCTTTTTTTTTTTTGAAGGGGAATTCTAACGTTACTCGGCGAAATAATAACTTGATTCGAAATAGTAACTTGATTTGGGACCATCTATCTATCTAATCTGTGTGTAAATCGTGTTTCAGGTTTCAGCCGAAGTTGCTGACTTTTCTCTCTTTTGGTACTCTCCATATTTATCGAAGTCTGAACCACTGTGGCCTTTGCTCTTACACGTTGTACGAATTCCAAGCCACCGACTAATATGACTTTCAGATTTTGGGTCAGGCTGTCTCTGTCACTGTCTCTGGCATGGATTCGGATTGAAGTTGGTGGGTCATTTCTAGATTGGACTCAAAATGTAGGCTGAATCCAATTTTTAAACTGATATGGGCTTTGACTGATCAGTAATGAAAACACGTTTTTCCAAGCTCTAATCTACAGATTCTACACTGGTGTGTCTCAAACATGAGATAAGTGAGGAAATATGAGTGACAGTGTCTATGTATTGGATTGTATTTGTGTGTAAAACCTTTATCAGTGCTCTATGTAGGGGAGATATAAGAGTATTGTACAAACAATAGGAGCGGAATACAACTATACAAATACAACGGGCTTGTCTCATGTAAGCGGCCTGGTGGAGGAGGCTTGATGAAGATATCAACTAACTAATCCTGTGAGAAGACAAAACATTGCTACAAGATACTTTGAAGTAAATGATGACAAACGAAGTGACGATCAATTTCAATATGCTTAATACGCTTATGAAATACAATGTTGTGGGCAATTTGAATATCATTTTGATTGCCCACAATGAACCGGAATTGCAGTAAAATGGTTAACTTTAAGATCTTGTTAGAGCAAATGTAGCTGGAGGAATTCAGCCATGGTGTTTACAAGTGTGTGATATTCAGCCTCAAAATTGGAGCGAGCAACTACAACATACTTATTATTTTTCCAAGAAAAAATGAGGGATTTACTAAGAAGAAAACTAAAAACTTGTGTTGGAACGGAAGTTAATGGGATCCCTCGCCCATTCTACATCAAATAACAAAGGATTTTGAAAACAATAGCATAATGAGACGAACGTGGTGTAGCCAGGAACTTGTTAGAATTATCTTATGGGATTAAATTTACCATTTCTTAATAGTTTAACCTTTTGGAACAATTGATAATTTATCATGATATCAAAGTATAAAAACCTGAATTCAATCTTTTTCTCCATTCTGCATCCCATTTAAAATGTTAAAAATTCAACATGTTAAGAGAGAGTTTAGGCTCACACGTAGGAGATATCAGGTCAAATAACAATGAGTTAAACTAGACTCTCATTTCAAAATATATTATACAATAAAAGATAAAGAGTCGTCATATGTTTAAAATGATTCTTGTTGTTCACCTCCCTTAGTCATTAGCTAGTCCACACAAGAGTTAGCTTCTCGATATATAGATGTGCCAAATTTCTACTCACTAATCTCTATCGAGTAGGTTCTTGCAATTATATATATAATTAATTTTAAAACTTCAGAAATGACAAATAAATAATGATTATCACACACTTGTTATTGTACACTCACCATATACACACTACCACATGGATTTAAATTTTATTTTAAAGACACAATTTCAGTTAAAATTGTGAGAAAACAGAATTTTAACTAAAATCATATTTTCAAAATACAAATTTAAAGAAAGTGTGTACGAAGTGTACAATAACAAGTGTGTAACAAAATTTTCCACATACACGAGGAGGCTCAGCAAATATTTAAAAAAAATTATTGTTGTTCACCTCCCTGAGTCATTAGCTGGTCTGCACAAGAATTAACTTCCCATATCCCAATAGATGTGCCAAATTTCTACTCGCCGCGATCTCTATCAAACAAGTTCTTGCTATAAAAAACAAGTACAGAAGCCCAACATGGGTCGTTAGCTCATATTGTAATAATTAATGGACCAATAGAAAGTCCACCTTGAGAATAATTCTATATACCCTATCCCAAGTGAGAGCCAATCATTCTCTTGCTGTCCATAGCTCAGCAATGATACTAGTTGAATGGCCTAGCTTAAGCGTTAAACATCCAAACAGATTTTTAAGTGGACTCACGGATTAGTCCTTCTCCCCTCGCTGACCAGAATTAATGGCCTTTGGGTCTCTTATCCGTAATCAGTTTCACTTTTCTAAAGGGTGAGATTACCAAGCAATGGCTATGAGTGTGGTGGCCTGATTTTGGTGCGTGCTGATAAGCAATGTGAAAAGGATTCTAGTGCATGCTGACAACTCCTATGAATAATTTTGTTGTGTTGGTATCGAAATCTGTTGGAAAATTTGCTGGTTCCCTACTGGGTACTAGCCGTATTCACAATGTTAGAAAGGAAAATAATAGTCACCAGGGCTCAGTTGAGAGTCTAGATTTAGGTGGCACCATTCAAAAATGTCGGGATGAAAGAAAATTTGCCCAAGAGGGAGGATGGGAGCACTTAGAACCATACATTTTTGACCCAAGTACAGTCACTCAATGCATCATGTATAGCGGTTTTTCACTGATACAAGCAACAAATGCATATAAGTAATGAACTAACTTGATACTAGGTGAATGGATACCATATGGACGGAGTCAATTTCTTCGTCGTTTTGTTACTTGCCGGCATGGAGTCTATGGACCACCATCTCATAAGCGACATATCTCACATGCCAATGGTGTTAATAGACACATGGTTGGCCTTACTCAAAACCACATGTTCCTGTCTTTGAATTTTCCATATAGGATAGGACACAAATGAACGATTGCTTTACTAGAAAAGAAATTGACAGCCCTTATAGGGAGCTAGCTAGCTTCTAAATCCCAGATTTGTGAATTAAGATGGCTGATGGCAACTTATTAGTAAGTGGAAATTGGATGGTTTAATTGCAAATTTTGACAAAAATGATTTTTCATTCAGAATCAATCATTCAGTTAGGTGCAGTACCAAAAAAAATCATCATTTAGGCGTGCTCCAAAAAAGTTGAGTGAGACGCGTAATTTATTGTTTCCTTCCATAATCACAGAATGAGAAAACTTTAAGCACATTTCCTTGATTGAACCTTAGACAAGCTGATTAAATCCAACCATAAAACAAACAACCAAACAAACAAAGCAACAATAATATGCGACTCAGTATCTCAAATGTTTCACTTTGCCAACCCAATCTAAAACTTTTAGAATAAATTCTTTTTCTTCTTTTTCTTCTTATCATCAATTCTGAAATTTTTAATAGTACACTACCTTATTGCTGAAGAGATTATTCTCTCCAAGAAGAATAAATATACATCTTCCTCCCTATTACAGCAATAATGTTGAGAATGCCATATGCATACATATTTAACTTATGTTCTAAAAGAAATAGCTCTAATCATATTTGTCAGGCATTAGTTCTCTCTTGGCATAACAAATTCAGAAACTGAATGGTTGTTATGCCACATTGGATCACAAGCTTGAACATCAAATTTAATTAAGCAAGGCAATCCAAGGTAAAATCTCGAGAACCTTTCTTCTTGTTGTAATGAAAGAATGCAATTGGAAGCTTTTAATCCAACTTAGATGATACATCCAGCTCAGAGTCAGTTTGGTAGTACACAACATCCCCAGTGTCACTAACATAGTGGTCATGTTTCAAGCTTCTTATCAAATTTCCAATTAGGTGAAAAGGAAGAGGCCCTGATTTCTTTGGCTCCCGGTAATATTTGCCAAGAACGGGTTTGGCTGCCTCAGTCTACAGGTGGAACAACAACAAGATCATCAAAATTTTGCAGGTCTTAATGTTTTTCCACAACTGTGAAATGACCAATTAGTTCTATCACACAAAAGAGATACTTACTGCTTCAATTAAGTGGTAGTGAGGTATTTGAGGAAAAAGATGGTGTATGACATGGGTTCCAATATCATGGTGGATATTATTTATGAGTCCATAGTCCCGATCAAGAGTTGTAAGACCACCCCTAAGATAACTCCATTCCTGTTCCAACATAATGGAGGAAACTTTAACATCTAAAAGGAAAAATGCCATACCACAAACTTCAAACCAAAAAATATATATATCCTTGGCTTCTCTTTTTTCTTTGCTATTATGTCTTAAGAATTAGATTAAATTGCATAACTTAGACTATTTTTTCAAAATTTTCCTCATACTTTAAAATGTTTCAAAAAGGTCCTTATTGTGACAGTCATCTAGCATATGGAAAGTGCATACTTAGCAAAGGGAACTCATGAAACCGAGGTTACTTTGATAACATGGAGGACAAGGCATGAATTCCATTTCCTTAGCCAGCATTTTTCATTCATGAGATGATGATAAGGACCTTCTTGAAACAAATTTGAATGTATGATTTTTGAAACAGTGTGCAAGGTTGAGGATCAAATATGCAATATAACCAAAGAATTATCTATGTGGACTAACATCGACCTTGCAACAACTCTAGGCATATCTCTATCTTATCTTTTCATATTTCCATACTTTAATATAGGAAGAAAACAAATGGACACAAATGAAGTGACATACAACTTTAAAAACCATACCTTTCCACGATACCATGGTAATTTTTCTTCATGACCATGATGATGCAGGTAAGTGACCAAGTCGAGCCACATAACAAAAACCTAAGAATGAAGCAATGTTAGGTTTTAACACTCAACCATTGGAGAAGAAAAACTCATTCTCTATTTCTATAGCATAGACCTATATGGATATTGAAGAAACAGGATTTACCCAGTAGGGAACGCCATAGAGTTTAAGTAATTGCATAGGACCCATTACAAAGCCTAACCCCACAAGGAGGGCAGCCATTGCTGTCCAACATACAGTGGAAGTGATCACATCTTTCCTCTCACTGGGAACGAACAAGTCACTGCTTGGGTCAAAATGTGAACCAGTCTTCCCAGGACTTCTACCCCACTGCAAGGAAAAGATTTATCTAAATTCAGGAAGTAATGTCTAAGACTCTATTGTCAAACCTAACCAACCAAGTCACCACACACTTACAAGGTAGAAGGGGTATGCAAGCATTGGAAAAGGCACAGTGAATCGCAAAGTCTTCGTAACCACGTCCAAGCTCTTGTAAATTCTTTCAGACAACTGCAAGAATAACAGATAAAATTGTTAACTTTTAGTTTGGAAATTGATCAAATTTGTTTAAAACAAACAAACAGAGAAGCCATAAACAGAGGAAATTTACAAACCGGGTGCCATGATTCGTCATTCTCAACATGCCCATGATTTTGATGATGAGTCCTATGGCTAATTCTCCTAAAAATTAATCCAAAAATTAATACATCAGACCATAAACAGCTCCAAATCTCAAATTTAGAATTATGTGGATTACCAAAGAAAACAAATGCAATAAAACAAATATTAAAGGCCAAAACGCATTGGATTGTGTATAAACCATAGAAGATTTTTTTATCAGGAGCATACCATCCATGATACGGTACAAGAATTGAAGAATGTAGAATATGCCCCACCACACTGTTTAACTTAGGATTGTTTGAAAAGCTTCCATGACCACTGCAGAAGCAAGACCAAAGACCAGTTACATTACAACATACAAATTGGCATCCAAATTAACAACCAAAAATAGCAGAGAAGGGGTAAAAAATCAAAAGGGTTTGGCTGTAAATTACCAGTCATGGCCAAGAACAAAGAGAGCCCAAAACATGGTTCCCTGAGCAGCCCAATATAGAGGCCAAACAAACCAATTGTTGACATAAGCAGCAGCCACAGCCAATCCAAAAACCACAACAACATCCCTGACCACATAGCTCATAGACCTCCAAGGGTTCTTAACCCAACAATGCTTTGGAATGGCGGCTCTAATATCAGCCAATTTGAATGGTGGTGGTGACCCAGGATTGAATTCAAGTTCTTCTTTTTTTTCTCCATTGAACCCATTGATACCGTTAATTCTGTGTTGGCTCTCTTCCTCTCCTTCAATGGAGGGAACCCTCAATGGAACACTCACTTTTAGCCCCCAGTTCCTGTCTCTAAAACACCCGGTTGGAGAAGCAAATTTGAGATCTGTACCAGCTTTGTTTGAATGTAAAAATCTAATCTTTGAGGGCTTGTATGAGGTGGGTCTGGCTCCGGGTCTATGAAAAACTTGAGGAAGAGGCTTTAAGCCACATTCTGATAAGACCCAGCACGCCATTGATGACCCAGATGAAGCTAACACACAAAGTTTCTGCCTTGGATCCCTCTCTCTCAAGTAAGAGACACAGAAAAAGTTAGGGAGTACAGTTATAAAGAATCAATTTGTGGAGCAAAAACTAAGAAGAGAAAAAGTCTGACACACAAAAAATATCTATAACAAATTGGCAATGCTTAATAAAGTTTTTTTTTTTTTTTTATGAACAATGCTTAATAAAGTATTAAGTAAATCTCTCTCTTCTGTTAAATAATATGGATCTGTTTCAGTTATTTGTTGCACAAAAAAAAGAGAGAATAGCACTAATTGTACTTGGCGAAGGGCTTTTAAGGGTTTTTCATTCAAAACCTTTGGAATGGGAGGTGGTGAGACAAGCCAACAAGTGCAAAGTGCTTAAAGTTTGGTGTTGTTTGTAGCTAAGCTGTGTGGTAAAATATGAAGATATATATAATACTTCTCCACTACTAGTAACCGTGTCTTTCTCACTTTTTGCTGTGTGGTTCCTAGGAATTTGCTCATTCCACTTTGTTGTACTCCTGCTTTGACCTAGATTCTTGGACGGTGAATAGTAGAATTTGCCAAAATAAACATTTAATTTTTTTCTAATCCTTAAAAAAAAAAATCTTATCAAAAAAATATTCTTGAAAAAAAATAATAAAAAAAAAAACTTTTGACAATACCATTTTTGAAAACATTTAATTGTATTTTTTTAAATGATTAAATTGATTTTTTTTATAAATCCGAAAAGTTAATAAATCTAGAGATATAACATTTTTTTAGTAAATTTTATATTTTTTTACAGCAATTTAAATGGTTTGTTGTAATTAATATTAATAAAAGCTGTGTGGCTGTGATTAACTTATCTTATAATGATGTTACCTTACAAACTTCTCATATCAATAATTATAAAATAAAATAAAAAGATAATAAAGTTAAAGTTATGTTAACGAATGGCCGTAGAGCATTGGTTAACAATCCAATTTAGGAAAATTTTGACATTATTTTTATTTTTATTTTTTTTATACAAAATAGAATTTCTACTCTAACTTAATCTAAGTGTATATGTATGTGAAACTCCCTCTTGGAGACTTGAACCCCGGCCCTTGCCCCTAACACCCCACAGACAAAATATTAATTGTATTAATTTCTTTTTCCATAAAAACTTTCTATAAATGGATTACTAACCAATGTCCTAAAGGCACTCATTAGCATTTTCCTAAAGTTAATATATCCGTCCCAATTTGTTTGTCTTATTTCAAAAACTCATTTTTTAAAGAGGAAGTCATTTATTATCTTGTCTATTGTATAAAAAGGTATAAGTTTCCAAAATTACCTTAAAATAAATTTATCAAAATATTAGAATACTAAATCTAAAATAATTTTAGAAATAAAGTAGGGGCATAATATGGACATTAGTAAATTAATGGTTTTTAATTTTAGAAATTGGACAATATTTTGAAACATCCCAAAAAGGAATAGAGGGCAAACAAATTGAAGTAAAATTTTCAAATAAAATTTATGATTTTTTTACAACAATTAGTATGGTTTGTTGTCATTAATGCTTAATAAAAATAACAATAACAAATCTATCTATATAAAAAAGCAAATTTGTTTTAATTACAGGGAAATTATTGTGTACTTTCCGAATATCATAAATGCACACTCTTTCTTCTCACATGAATAATGAGTCTCATTAATTAAATTCATAGTGAGACCCACTATGTATAGAAAAGGAGGAAATACGCATTTATGGTAATCTGAAAGTACCTAATAATTTTTCTTAATTACATCAAATTATTTTAATTAGAGAAAGTTAACAATGCGCCAATGCAAAATTGATTTAGGATATATTAAGTTAATGATGCGCTGATGCGGCATTGATTTAGGATATATTTTTAGAAACTTTTTTAGTGGAAAAAAAAAAACAATTAGACTAAAAAGCACAGAGACGATAGAACCCTTTTAATAATTATTAAAAAAAATTATGAAATATATTATCACTCAACATTACTCAATCATTATGTGCTCCAATTATTTCTCCTTTATTAAGCCAAGTGTTAGGAGATTTGAGGCCCAAAGTATGTCAGCCATGACTCACACGTGACACATACTATTCACTATTGTTTTCCATATGTTGGACGGAGAAGTGGGAACCATGAAACAAAAGCTGCCCATGAGTATTTCGTGCTACATATTTTTATACACTCTGGTTTTTTTTTTTTTTTGGGGGGGGGGGGGCTGATTTTTAAATAAGTTTGTTGAGACTTTGGATTAGTCAAATCAGACTGCTGGGACCTATGTTTAAGAAACCCATTGACGATTGGGGGTCTTTTATGAAATGATGGCAAATATATCGGTTATTGGTTAGTACTATTGATCATGATCCATGCGTGGAAAGGTTTAACTTTTGTTTTTGAATATTAGAAAGATTCAGGAATCATTCTAAAACAAAAGATCCAAGAATAAGTCATATATGGGGGTTGAGGCCATCTTCAGAAGAAGTCTTTCCATCGCTTGAAACTTGATTCATGCGAAATTTCTTTTCCATATAGAAAATATTTTTAAAAACCTTTTATAAAAAAAATAATAATTAATTTATTTGATAATTTTTTGTATTTCTTATGAAAGTTATATTAAAACTTTTTTAAAATAATTTATTAACAATTGTCACCCATCAACATGACGCTTATAAACATTAATATATAAAGTTTACAAACTAATGTAATAATGAATGTGATTGGTGAGTTTCAACTATCTAATAAATAAATTTTCAAAAAAAAAAACTATCTAATAAATAAATATTTGAATATATATATATATATATATATATTTTTGTAAGCAGTGTGAGTGGTGACACATCACTAGATAAACTTTATGCATAACTCAAATTCTTTTGGATAATATTTTTACATGTGTTTGTGAAAAAAAAAAATTAAAAGAAGTCATGATTGTTTGTAACAAGAAATCTGTTTAATTATTATTTGCATCCCCCATTGATGTTGTATTATGTCATATTTGGGACCAGGCTCAAGGGAGCCTGGGTCTATCAACCCAAATTCAATATAAGGTAGTCAAGCCTAGTACAGTACTAAACAGAAATTCCTAATTAGTTAAGACGCGTAAGATACCCGTATACTTCACGTAAGAACGTAAGTATTAGAAAAAACAGTACAGAAATTTAAGCCTTACTGTAAGACTCAAAGTATACAGCTGTTGTAAGTGATTTTTTTTTTTTTTTTTTTTTTTTTTGAGAAAAGTTGTATGTGATTTTACACAACAGCTTTTAATATTTAAACACTAAAAATTATAATTTAAAAAAAATAATGTGTTTGGTAAGAGTGTTTTTTTAGGAGTATTTGACTTACTTGGCTTATTTTAAGGTATTTAAAAACACTAAGTTTGGTAGAGTAATTTGAGATGAGATTTTTGTAATTTTTTAAAATTTGTATGGATAAAAAAGTGTGTATGAAATTGTTTAAAGCGTAAAAATGTGAATTTGAAATTGTTTACCAAACAGGCCACTTGAAAACAATGTTGCTGGGTACTTTTGTAAATATTTTGAAAACATGGCCCACTTTATTAGAGAACGCATAAAAAGGGTTTGATAAATACTGACATGCATAAAAGATTAGTCATAAAATTTTCTATTGGATACCTGTTGTTGCCGTCAAAAACTGGAATAAGACACTTGGTGAGTGTTTGGATAGAGCTTCTCTCACGTTGCGTTTCCTCTTCTGCGTTTTTCCCCCCCCCCCTTTTTTTTTTTTTCAACGTGCATGAACAGTAACCAGTACTGTTCATGCACTTTTTTCACTGTAGCAACACTATGCAGAGACAAAAATCACTGTTTAACACTGTTTACGCACTGTTCATTTACTGTTCACGTACTGTTCATGTACTTTTTTAGTAATTTTTTTATAAAAAATGGGTCCCGCAATACTATTTACATATTAAAAAATTATTTTGCTACAGTGATTTCAGTTTCAGTTTTCAGTTCAGCAAAAATAAGCCCTATCCAAACGGACCCTTGGTGATTGTTTAGATTCGACTGAAATGCCATTTTGCGTTTTTCTTTTTCTTTTTTTTCCTGCTACACGCGTTTCAGAGGGGACAAAATTTATTGTTCATACACTGTTTACAGAACCACAATCACTTTATTCAAAAAAAATATTAAAAATATTATTCATATATTTAAAAATTATTTTGCTATAATATTTTTAATTTTCACTTTTTTACTGTATCCAAATGGATCTGGTCCATATAAAATATTAAAAGTAATCGATATGAAACTTATGATCCTTGCCTCAAACACAAAGATTAATATAAAATATTGAAAATAATCTACTTGAAATGGATTGCCCTCAAACTCAAAGTCACCAAGAATCAACTTTAATATATTTTTATTTTAAAATAGTGATACAACAAATAATATTTTTACAATAATTTTACAATAAAATCTAGATAGTAAATTGTTATTGATATTTATTGAGTATATCAATGATATTCATATTACTTTTTAAATTTTAACTTAACAATAACCGTTTAATACCTAAGTTTTATTGTAAAATTATTGTGAAAATGTTGTGTGTATTACTCTCAAACACAAGGAAGCAACTTTAATATATTTTATTTTAAAATAATGCTACAACAAACAATATTTTTATAACCATTTTACAACAAAGCTTAAGTGATAAATTATTTATGATTTTAATTTGAGTTCATCACTTATATTACTTTTTAACCCAATATTAACCGCTTAATACTTAGGTTTTATTGTAAAATTATTGTAAAAATGTTATACCCCGGCTTTATTTTTATTTTTTATTAAATTGTGAAACTCATAAAAAGTCCATCTCAAAAACTGCCACAACCATTTTCCACGCTTCATTCCCTCACTAGTCAAATGCCACAATATATGTATATAAGTGTGTGTGTGGGTGTGTGTGTGTGTGTTAAATGTTACTGTATTTTTTATACGAATTATTTTAAAATTACTCGTACAACACGCACTGTTGTTTTTCCGTTTTCGTATTTTTATGCCTAATTTTTGAAACATATTTTTATTAAAAATACCAAATTGTATCCACTCGTATGTTTACCATAATATATACCAAATTAATCTACTCTCTTAGGAAGAGGAAGGGGAAGACTGGGTTTATGGTTGTGAAAATTGATCTCGAGAAGGCCTATGGTCGCCTTGAATGGACGTTTATCAAAATGGTTCCTGAGCATTTCGGGTTCCCGAAGAGTATGATTAATCTGATCATAAGCTGTGTCTCTACTTCTACCACAGCTTTATTGTTCAATGGAAGTAAGTTGGACTCTTTTCAACCCTTGAGAGGAATTAGACATGGTGACCCTATTTCACCCTATTTATTCCTGTTGTGTATGGAATTTTTAGGAGCTCAAATCGCTAGCAAGTGTAATGATAGAAGGTGGGATAAGGTTAGGGCTTCTAGAAGTGGGCCGAGCTTCTCTCATGTATTTTTTGCTGATGATTTGATGCTATTTGCAAAGGAAGATTACAAAAATTGTGAAGCCATCATTGATGTGCTTGACAATTTCTGCAACCTTGCAGGGCAAAAAGTAAATCTAAATAAGTCTAAGATTCTATTTTCTCCCAATGTCACTAGAAGAAGGAAGAAAAACTTCTGCAAGAGATTGGGAGCGCTACCAATAACCTAGGCAGATACCTAGGTTTCCCTATCATTCATCAAGGCAGAGTAGGTAATGCATATAATTTTGTGGTCAACAAAATTCAAAGCAAGCTTGCTGGTTGGAAATCAAAACTACTGTCAAAAGCTGGAAAGTTGGTGCTAGCTAGAACATTCGCGGCTCCTGTGGTAGAATACTACATGTAGTGTCAGTCTCTTCCTGTCAGAGTGTGTGATCAAGTGGACAAGTTAATAAAAGATTTCTTATGGGGCTCAATAGAAGAAAGGAGGAGGTTGCATTTGGTTAGATGGAGTACTGTGACACTTCTCAAAGAGCTTGGTGGTTTGGGTTTGCATAGCATGAAGGATAGAAATAATGCTTTGCTAGCGAAGCTTTGTTGGAGGCTAGCTAGTGAGCAAGAAGCTCCTTGGGCCAAAATGTTAGTAGCTAAGTACCTCTTCCCCAGTAGAGTGATTGAAGAAGGAAAAAAGCTTCCCTGCTCTAGCATTTGGTCTACTTGTAAGAAGGGAGGACCAGTTTATGTCAAGGGACTGAAATGGTCCGTGAAGAATGGTGAGATAGTTAAGGTCTGGAATGATTTTTGGTTACCCCTGGGCACTTTTAGAAGTCTAATCGAAGGACCTTTGAGCCAAGAAGAAGAGCTCATCTCAGTTAATCAATGCTTTGACCTAAACCGTGAATGGAAAGCACAATGTCTGTCATTTGCCTTACCTAATCATATTCTCAATGCCATTAAAGCTACTCCACTGTCTTGTAATCGTGAGGCAGAGGATTCACTTCAATGGGCTTTTTCCAAGAATGGGTTTTTCTCCCTCAAATTAGCTTATTTATTGGTGAGGGGTTTAAACCCTTTGAACCTTGATACTGTGTCGGTAGCTTGGGTGTGGAGAGTTGAAACTTATCCAAAGATTCAATTTTTTCTATGGCTTTGTTTGCATAATAGTGTGCCTATCGGGGAAGTTTTGGGTTCAAGGGGTTTAAATCTTGACCCCATGGGTAGCTTATGTCGCCAAAGAAATGAATCTATTAAGCACCTTTTAAGGGGCTGTGTGATTGCTCATGGATTTTGGCAACAACTTTGATACTTGATTTGCATGAGGGAAACCTTCAATTAACCCCTTGGAGAATGGCTCGAAGCCAATTGCAAGACAAACATCAAATCAAAATTTATGGGCATTCCCTAGAAGGTTTTATTTCCTGTGGAAGTGTGGCAACTATGGCTGCACAGAAACAATTTTGTTTTTAGAACAAGCAAGGTGGATCGATCAAGCTTCAAAAGAAGCATCAAAGAAAGTATGAAGTTCTTCTCCTTTGGCATGAATACTAAACTACCTAAAGCCAAAACAATAGTTGCAGTGGGTTGGGAGAAGCCACCAGTGGGTTGAGCAAAGCTTAATTCACACATACCGTATTTTACTAATCATGCTACTCACTCCAATACAAGAATAGAGGCTAGTGATGCATTGTGAAAAAAATATACTACTTCATTGAAGGAATATCAACCAAAATAATCTTTATCTTAATATGATTATTGATTATGATAGGCCAAGAATATATTGACCCTTTTTATAATATTAACCAATTAATTAACAAAGTGAATTAATTAGATACAAATTACATGCAATAAGTGTGATAGCACAAGCAAATCACCAACTAAGTTAAATGTAGTGGAAAATAAATTTAACACAGGTGATTTGTTTATGAATGAAAAAAACCATTGAGGCAAAACCCCACCAAGTGAATTTAAGATCACCTCTCCCAAGAATCAACTATTATCAAAATAAATTGTTACAAGTAAAAGGAATTTCAGTACCTAATACCAACTTAGAGTTGAACCGTTATCCCAATACACAATTGGACTTGCAATGTAGTGACAATCTCTTCTTTCAATGTACGGTTCCCAGTACATGACTAACCAATTGATACACTGATCCAAGTACGTGACTGACTCCACAGTAACCCTTTGATTGTTATAGTTGATTTGCAGCAGCTTCACATAGAAACACCAATAAAATCTTCAAGGTTTGTGCAAGAGACTTTGCTTCGTTACAGAACCCAAAGGCGTATAAGAAACGCAACAAGAACTCTTTCTTTTGTAAGAGGAGGCTAAGGTTTAAAAAAGAAAACCTTATGAAGCTCTCTAGGGTTAGGTTTTTCTTTTTCCACCTCCTTTAGATAGGAGCTTAATGGGCTCTCCTATTCCAAATAGGTTTACACAAACCTTGGACTTTCCTAGTCCAATAAGGATTATACAAACCCACAAACCTTAGGTTTTCCTAGTCCTGTAAGGATTATACAAACTCATAGACAAAATAGTCTTTTAGAATAAAAACGTTGCTAGCTATAGTCTAAATCTCATAAGCTCGATAGATCAAGACATGTGTCGAGCTTTAAAGAATCTCAATAAATTGAGCCTCTATTGAGGAGGTATCGAGACCTGTACATTGCACTTTTCTTGAACAGTTCTTGATTAATCTTTATGTCTTCAATTTAACCATTTGTAATGATTATCTTGAACCTTCTTAAATTTACCAAAATACAAGTAAAATGCGTTTTGTCAAAGGATATGCTAAACACATAAAAATATGTCTTTAACATATTATAACACGGCAAGAGTCCCTTTTGAATATGTTGTTTCTTAAACTAGAAGCTTGGACTTAAGAATGATTGGTGGGGGTAAAAAAGGAGTCGGATTAATGCATGGATTGAAACCAAGTTTAGGCATGTCTAATGTCCATCCTTGAATAAGGATCAAAGCATTCGGTTACCGAATATTTGCCAACCTTGAGTTTTGTTATTGATTGGATTTGGATATTAGGAATATGGTTTTATATCAATTTAGGGTAATCTATTAACTAAACCAACTTTGTTTTGTCCTCTAAAAATTTAAGGGATCTAGTCAGTTAACATTAAGTGAGGTCAAATTGCTTTTTCATGCTGGAAGCAATTTGGCCGAAATTTTGGGCAAATTCAACAGATCAGTCAAGCGCTCTTTTTTGTGTTTTATGGCTAACACATGGGCTCATAGATTTTGCAAGTGTTCCACCACAAATTAGACGTACTTTTTATCATCCATACCACGCTCCTCCAATTTCCCCAATAATTACATAGACTTAGGCCATATTAAAAGAATTTAACAAAATACAACAAAAATAATAGGCCCAAAAGAATTAGACCTGCCTTGTGTGGAACTTTAGAAAAAAGAGGCATCAATGCCATATGTCTTTTGTTGGATTGGGATCCTATGGAATGTTTAAAATAATTAGGAGTGTGCATAGGTCGATTTAGGTTGTGTTTGGGATGTTTACAAAACCTCATTGGGTTGTAAATGGGATGAGGTTCAAATCAAGAGCAATTAGATCAAGGATATATGCCTTGTCTCTTTGTCGTGGTTGAAATATTTTACCATCCTAATGAGGTGGCTTCAAAATTAATGAGGTTGAGATGAAAAGTAAAGGTAGAAGTAGAAGCAGCAATGAGAGACTCTATAGAGATAAAGACAAGTGTTTTCAGGTTGTAATAAAGCATGTATAAAAATTAAATTATAATTTGAAAATGCATAAAATAGATTAAATTATATATGTATATACACAACTTGGCCTAATATTCAAATTTCTAAAAAAACTAGGTCTCAAAATACCAAACTTAATCAAATTAATAAATTTAAAATAAGTCAAAATCCAAAATATATCAAACTACAAAACATTTAAAAAAAACATATATTTTTCAATAATGTTGGGTTGAATTGGGTAACTTGGGTTGAAAATTTTGCCAATATAAACAACTTAAAAAAAAAAAATTAAAGATACATAAAATAACCCAACCCCTTAACTTCTAAAATGTTTAACATCTTTTTCTATTTCTATAAATAAATTATTTTTTATTTTAATTGATGCTGTGATTTGATTTGTAATCATATTTTTTGGAATAAATTTAACAATTTTTGGATTTTAAAATAATTATCTTTTTTTTTTTTGGGAAAAAATAGCTCTTGTGTGTAATCATCACTCTATGCTTCAAGATATAGGTTAGGTAAGCTCAAAATAACCACTCAGGACCGGCCTTTCCCTTAGGCGAGTTAGGCAATTGCCTAAAGCCCCCAAGTGGAAGAGAGACCCTAAAATTTTAGAATATAAGGGGGAGTAGGGGGAAAAAAATTAGTTTCAGATGAATTACAAAAATCTGGCACTTCCTTTTAACCAAAAAAACAAAAATTTTGGTAAATCAAACATTATTATCCTCTAGACAAACCAAAAATCAAACAGATAAACTACAAATCCAGTCTAAGATATTAACCACAAAACAATCACAAATCAAAACAAATAAGACAACTCAAATCCCTAATCTCTCTGCTATCCGCCTCTCTCTGTCTCTCATTCACTTTGATTCTCTTTCTCTCCCCTATTCTCATCTGCTCAACAGCTCAAGCAAGGCAGCAAGCTTCCTCCGCCTAGACTGCCTCTCTCAACTGCTTTCTCGATTTCTCCGCCTCTCTCATTCTTTCTCTGAATCGGTTTATCCGCCTCTCTCATTCTCGGTCTGTATCATTGTATCAGGTTCAAGCTTTAGCTGAGCCGTTCAGCATGTATAAATATCTTGATATCCATAAACTTTGACTTGTAATAAGATTGGGCCCTGGTTTTGTTTATCAATTTTGGGCCTTCAAGTTTTTTTTTTTTTTTTTTTATAAAGCCTGTGTTTTTTTTTTTTTTGGGTTATAGATTAGATAGGATTTGTTTTTTTTTTGGTGGGTAAGTCTTATTAATAAGCCTTGTGTTATAGTTGTGCTTAAATTTTTGTTATGCTTGTGCTTAATTTTTTTTTTTTTAATTTTAATCTTGTGTTTTTATATTTATATTTTAGTAAGTGCTAATATATTGAATAAGTCTTTATTTATGTAGGTTGAGATTGCTAAAAACTTGTTATTATTTGGTGAAATTACAACAATACTTTTTATATAAATCAGATTTTATTTCTCATTTGCTCAACACTTGAAAGTTATTTTTTATTTTAGTCTTTATAAATATATTATTTGATTAGAAATTTCTACTAGAAAATATGCATCTGAATATGAAAAACTTAAAAAAAAAATTTAAAAAGTCTCATTTCTTATTTTAAAGAATATAGAGAAAATGGATTTACATATGTAATGAATTCGTCTAAAAAAATTGCATTAGAAATGGAAATAGAACCTATATTTCGTGAGAAATGTATAATTCATAAAAAGAAACAATTTGATGAAAATATTCATAATAAGACAACACATTCTATTGAAGAATATTTTAAAATTGATTATTTCTTATATATAGTAGATAAAACAATTAGTTCAATTGAGAATAGATTTGAACAATTTCAAATATATGAAGATATTTTTGATTTTCTATTTAACTTCTGTTTGGGAGCCTTTTTCGGTTGCTCGGCCACGTGTGGTCCTTTGGATGGGTGACCTTGCTAGACCCGGGTTCGTTCGAAGAGTTGCGTCTTGGAACTCAACATTGGGCCACGTGGTCCAACGGCTACCGGTGTACTTTTAAGCCTACAAAACCATCAAAATCAAAGTCAAAGTCTAAGAATCATGATAATGGTTGAATAAATATGTAATATGTGTTTGATATAATTGGTTTGATTAGTAGTTGAAATAAAGTAGCATTTATTTAGAAGTAAAGTAATCACATACTTAATGATATAAATTTAAAGATATGAAAGCAAAGTCACTTATCTTTGTATGGTTTGTAGCCCAACTGTGTAGCATCAATGAGCTGATAGGATTCTAACAGAATGTCAGCGGTAGAGGCTAGTTAAGCTTGCCCCTCTTATCATGCATTTAAATGAGTTTAAGCCTTGGTTAATAGTTGCAATAGTAGTTGGAATAAAGTAATATGTATTTAAATATGAAGTAATCATGTACTCAATAATGTAAATTTAAAGATAAGGAAGCAAAGTCACTTATCTTTGTATGGTTTGTAACCCCAGTTGTACAGTTTCGATGAATTGATAATACCCCAACAGAGTGACCCCAACGGTAGAGAGACAGTTTGCCATGATAACTTCAAGATTAATGGGGAAAAATGGGTGCAACTGGAGGGAGAGAAAGTTTGTCCAGCTGTGTGTAGAGGCTGGTTAAGCTTACCACTCTTATCATGCACTTAAATGAGTTTTCCCCTTGACAATGCTCTTTTAGTTGTTATGAAGTTATGAATAGTGTTGTCTTCCATGAGAAGAACTTTTGTATGGAATATTTGTGCATTCTAAGAGAAGGGCTTTTTGTAAGATGGATTTGTGCTTTCCACGAGAAGGGTTTTGATATGAGATCTTGGTACCTTCTAGGAGAAGGGCATTAGCATTAAAAGTTTATGTCTTCCGTAAGAAGAGCTTTTATAAGAGAGATAGAGAAGACTATTGATATGTGTTTATGAGCAGCAAAACAGTAAAACTTTAGAGTGAGAGAGTATGATAGTGGAGTTTAGAAGAGTGTAGTGTGTTACATGTAATGGTATAGTAAATATGTATGAGATTGTATAAGAGAAGTGGAGAAAGAAATGTTTAGAGATACGAGTGTTTTGTGAGATGTAGTATTTGCAATATGCATAATATATGGAAGTATGAGAGATATGGAGATTAAAGATAGTAAAAATATGAGATTATAACTGATGGGAAAGTTGTAGAGATTGTTTTCCAAGAGGAAAAATTTTGTAAAAGAAGAGTATAGAGAAGTGTATAGGTATTTGGAGATAGGAGCAGTAAGATAGGTCTATTTTCTGTGTATGAAGAGTGAGAGAATGAGTATAAGAGAGGTAATAGTGATGTATTGTGTTTAGCAAAGCTACTGGGATTTGCTGCTGGAGAATGGACAGAAGCTTATAAAGAGCTTATAAGTGAGGAGCAAGGGGTATTTGAGAGCTAGGGGTGTGCTCTTAGAGAGGGTACAGGTAGCTTAGAGAAAGTATATGTAGTAAATAATGAGTTAAGTAGTAAATAAATCTATTGAATTCCCCGACCTACTTTAAATAGCAAAAATTATTAGTTTTAGTCAAAGTCAACTTCAAAATTTGGAATCAAGATTTGTTGTTGTTATTAATTTCACTTTTTAACGTCAAACTTTAATGTTTATACCTCCATTCAATTAGTACATTGTCTTGCAACTCCGTCTTAACATAACCAAAAAAAATTACATTTTTAATGTCATTTGTATATTGTATTTTAACTAGTTGTAAGGATGAATTAATCAAGAATTATAAATAATTTTAAAAAAAAAGAAGATGTTTTTGCCTTTTAGTCCATTCCTAAACGACAATGTTTTTTTTCTTTTCAAGACTAAACGACACCCACCAAAAATTCAGGCCAAATAAGGCGAGAAACGTGTCGAATTCAACCGCGTCCGGATCAACCGATTGGTTCGCGCTACGTCACGACCGGAGCGACCAAGATTGTGTTTTGTTTTTTTTTTTTTTTTCTGGGGGGTCAATTTTACCCTTCACTTCACCTGAAATTTACATTAATCATTACCCCCAAAAGTCCATCTCTCTCTTTTTCCCTCTGGTCTTGTCGCTGTTTCCTTCCTTGATTCTGATTGATTGGGATTTCAAATTCCCAGTAATTCCAATTCCAAATCCAATGGATCGAGCCCAGTTATTTCTGTTGGGTATTGCAATGTTTCTGTTTTGTACAGACATTGTAAGCCTCTTCATACCCGCACCTCCAAAAGTACCCACTCCTAATCAATTTCATTACAGACCCCCAAACCCAATTCCCCAACAACCAATTCTCAACCAACCTCTTGATTTTCCCACACAGGTCCTCCTCTCAATTCTACAATTCTTATCACTTTTTTTTTTCTTTTTTTAACATATAGTATAATGGGTTGTGTCCATATTGATATTTTACGTGTGAGACAAAAATTTATGTACCTAACATTTTTGTTTGTTTTTTTGGGTGAAAATGCAGAAACCAAGTGGCATTGTTGGTGGTGGAATTGGTCTGGGCAGCACTGTCAACATCAACTTTTGCTCTTCCTGTTCTTACAGGTTATCCCAAATTTTTTATGGGTTTTATTAGCAAGTGTGCCTGACATTTAGATGATTTTTTTTACTGTTTCAACAAATAAAAAGTGTACATAAATGTATGAATTTAAACAGAAATTTTATTGTTAGCACATAAATTTCATAAATGGGGTGTGTTATGGAGGGATCAAAATGTTTCTGATTTTAAATTTCAGGGACAAAAAGTGTAATTTATCCTAAATTTTAAGAAATTTACATAATTGCTATGATTTTGTGGGTTTACCGTTCAAAATAGAAGATTAAGAGCCCGTTTGGTGCATGTGTTTAAAAACTGAAAATTGTTGCTTGAAAATATTTGTAAAAATACGTGTGGGAAAAAGAGTACATAAAAATAAGTGTAATACCGTTTAAAAACTGAAAATTGTTATTTGAAAACACAAACCAAACACCCCTTAAGTATTCCGTGAACTCCGGTCTTAAGTTAGTCGGTAACAAGATCAAACTGTTGTGTTTAGCTCATTCTGATTATCAAGTAATTGATTAATTAATCGTGTCTTGTTTAGCTGTCATGATGCGTGCACACTGCTTGTGTGGTTTTTATATCCAAGTCAGTCCATTTCGAAAAGGAAACGTAAGAAAAGAAAAAAAAGGGTGAAACTGATTGATGAAGAAATGGTGTTATGATATGTAGTTTTGTCTTTAAATTCTACATGTGTATTGTGTGGATTGGCAACTCATGTTGCTAAATTACTGTTACGAGTCATAGGTTTTCATTTTGACGTTAGTTAGAAAATTAGAATTCCTTGGTCAATGAACTTTAGTGTACTCTTCAATTTCTGGTAGTAGAGTCTTGCTTTTGGAAATATGTTCTAAAATATGTAAGTTTATGCCGACTAATTTTGTCAATTCTTCCTTCTGTGAAATGTTTGACTTCGTCCTCCGTCCTATTTGACAGTTTTGATCACGAATGTAACTTAATTGTCATCGTAGTAGTTTCTATAATTTTGATATTGTTTTAACTCTAAATGTTGCCCAAACTATTACTTGTGACAGTTGTACAATTGAAATCCGTGATGTCAGCTCCATTGTGGTTGTTAATAATAACTAGGGCATATTACTCTTTTCCATCAGAACTTTGCTGTTGTAATTGGAAACTGTTTCGAATTACATCAATCTATATGTAGGTTCATTAATAAATTTTGGACATGTACTTTGTAAGATCATTGGTGTTCTCTCTTAAATTTGAATACACGTGGCTGATCATGAGTAGTTTGTTGAGGATCCATAGCTGACCCCAAAATTTTGAGATTAAGGCTTTAGTGGTGGCGGCAGTTGTTGTTCTATCTATTCTCACATGTAAATTATGTTTCTTGTGGCAGAGGAAATGCAGTAACAATGAAGAACATGCTAGACACATCATTTCCTGGGATCAATGTTGTTCTGGCCAACCACCCACCTCCACTTCCAAAACGCCTACTGAGCAAAGCTGTAACTGTTGTTCAATTTGGAATTATTGGGACAATAATGGCAGGTGAACAGATTTTTCCAAGGTTGGGATTTGCGGCACCACCTCCTTGGTTCTACTCCTTGCGTGCCAATAAATTTCGAAGTATTGCAAGCACTTGGCTTTTTGGAAACTTCATCCAATCCTTCCTGCAGAGTTCTGGTGCTTTTGAAGTATATTGTAATGGTGAACTGGTAAACTCCGTATCTTCTTGCAATACATAGATTTTGCTCACTTTTTAGGTCCAGTTAACATATTTTTATTGATCCTGCTTTAGTAGTAAACTCAATGTCAGATACCAGTTTGGGATATTTTTGAACTCTTCTTGGTTGATTTTAAGGGAAGTTAATGTAACTGTGAAAAACTCTTCAATTTTGCTTGGTTCCCATCACTTTTACCTCTCTGGACTTGTAGGTTTTCTCTAAGCTGAAGGAGGATAGATTCCCTAGCGAAATTGAGCTGAGAGATCTTGTTGGCAGGAAACTTAGTAGCTCAAGAGTTGTGGATGGTATTGGAGGAGGTGTCTGGTCCTAGTGCCCAGTGGAGGCAGAAGTTTATTACACAAATTTGCAGTGAGATACTGAGGAAAATGCTGTCATAGTGAATTTTAACCTCTCTAACGTTTCTCATTAATCATGTACTAAACAATGGTTACATATCCTTTAATTTTGGCATGTCCGTGTCTGATATGCTTTACAAAAAAGAAAGAAGAGAGGAAAATCCTTTGTTAATCAGGCACTCCTTTTTTTTTTTTCCCTTATTTATTAAATGACCACTCTTTTAACAGTTCCCCCAAAATTCTTCCAATTGAATTATACATTTCTTTGTGAATCAGTCTCTCTCTCTCTCTCTCTCTCTCTAGAATAGTGAAAAGTGAAAAGCTAATTCACATGGGATTATTCTCTGGAACCTGAGTAGTCAAGTTGGAGAACTTTGATTGCTGAATACATCACACCATGGCCTCTTTTCTTCAAATAGATGAACAAGAATCTAGCATAACGCAACAAAGCATTAACTAAGCCATTGTTTTGCCAATCACCATGCTTTGGCCAAGAGAAAGTTTGGTGCTATGAAAGTGTTGGTGAGAGATCACTTACAATGATGTGCTTTTCATGTGATGCACATTACAATGATGTAATATTAAAGTTTTGGCTTATTTTATTTTTTCTAACATTACCATACTTTAAAATTACAAAATATATCACATCATCTTAATCGCATCACCTTCCTAAACAGTTTAATGTTGTACACTTGTATTGAAATTATATTAACGTAAGATTACAATAACATAATATTACAGTGTAATGTAAGTATGTAACATCACAGCGAACCAAACACCTCCTTAAGAACTTGGTGGCTTGTAGTGCTCAAAAAAACATTGCCTTGGTGTTGGTAAGAGATCATCTTGGAAGGGGGTGAGCTTCAAATCTCATCGAAGGACCTACTGATGTAGTCTTTTCGTTTGATTAATTCTTCATTGAAGAGTTGAAGCTATAGATTCTATTAGATTGATTAATTCTTCATTTGAAGAGTTGAAACTACAAACTTTGGTTTCGTTATTGGTGGTAATCAGATACATGTACACATCAGACTTGCTGAGCCACCATGCACTCAGGCCCACACCAATGCAAAATCAATGACACCATTGACTTCTTCTGTGCTGTGAAATCAGTTATCAATTAGATAATTACCTTCATTTTTCTCAATCTTGTACAATAATTAGACAATCACCTTCATATTTTTCTCAATCCGCGGAGCGTAGCCTTGTTTTCGTGGTCTACTTTCTTAGATAAGATCACCTTCATTTTTTCTCAATCCTCCAAGGGTAGCTTTCTTTTCATGGTCTACTTCCTTAGACCTTAGGTAAGATCTTAACAACAGACAATCGCCGTAAAAAACATGTGCTTGTACTTGTGCTTGATTGGTGCTATATGCGTAAGAGATGTAAGGAGCCAATGAATCACATTTTGCTTCATTGCCCCATAGCTTGGGACTTGTGGACACTAGTTTGCTGGTTGTTTGGTATTCATTGGGTTATGCCTCGTACATATATTGAGTTGTTTGACTCTTGACAGGAAACGTTTGGGCGATATCGTAACATAGATGTGTGGAGATTAATGCCTCATTGTTTGATATGGTGCATTTGGCATGAATGAATGCTAGAAACTTTGAAGGTTGTGAACGCTCTTTACTAGAGTAGATTGTGGTCTCTTTGGGTAGAGTGCGGTCTTTCTTCATTTGTCTTGTACTTCCCTTCCTGTTTTTCTTAATCGTTATAATTTTGGTTCTTGATTTGTGCTCCATAGTACATCTCCAATATACTCGGTTCGACACTTTTATTAATAATATTTTTATGTTATCTATAAAAAAAAAAAAAAAAAAATAGACAATCACTTTCATTTTTCTCAATTCTGTACAATAATTTGACAGTCACCTGCCATTTTCTCAATCTTGTACAATGAATAAAACAAATATAAATCTGCCTTGTTTTAATCTCTCCAAAAATGATATTTACGCCGTAGTTACATAATTTACATGAAAGGCTTTTGAAGACTCAGATACACCATATAAGGCCCGGACTTTTGCTTGTCAGCTTGATTACAAGCTACAAATCACGCTCTTTATTGAAAGCCGATTGCAGGTTTCTGAGAATATTTCTGGTATCATGGTAATCCTCCTGCCTCTTAAATATTAAAGCACACACAGATGAGCCGGACTTTCTTTTCATATATGCCACCATTTTTTTCGAGCCTCTAGGGTCTTCACAAGCTCATTTGCCAATGATGCAAAGTCTTCAGCTCCACTTTGCAGCTCTTCAGTGCGCCTGCTAATTTTCTGATGCACGTAACAAGAAAAGCTAGTTCAGGGGCCAGCCAAGAAGTGCTACTTACTTGAATTGAATTCAAATAAGCTTAGTGTCATTGCAAATTTTTTCTTTTCTTTTTCACAACTTCAAATAAAAATGGTAAACCCCATGTGGAAGTGATAGCCCAACGCTCAAGAACTTTCCACCTCAGTAAAGAAGTTGTTTTAGTAGAAAAGTTAATAAAATTCCAAGGACGAGGTGAGACGGGAGTACAATTTTGTCTTTCCAAAGGATGGAATCATCTGTGATCTCCACAGCCACAAATCCGTATCTTTAATAGGTTTAACCCTAGTACCTTCTTGAAAGGAAGGAGTACTACTGGGCTACAAGGTCATCGATAAAATATTCATTAACTTGGATATGATTAAACTGTAAATTCAATCTTGACATCAATATAGTAATCATATAAACTGTCACACTTCTCTCCACTTTTTCTCTCTCTAGGAAAGTACACAGTCAATCCGGACCAAATGAATTCTTATGGAAATATCCAATGAATAACCTACCTCCAATTTTTCCTGCCTCTGTACAAGCTTGTCTCTTGCATGTGCAGCCACCGAAGAAGCGTCCTTAAATTAATTACCACATCAGATAATAAGACAATCCATTAAGTGAGCTGTTAAATTACGGAAAACAGAACTAGTTAAACTAAAACCATCATATGAAATTACCCCAGCTTTTCTATATGTAGCTATGATTTCTTCAGGTGTTCTAAGTCTGGGTTTGGTATCATCAGTCCCCCCTTGAAATAATCTTTCCCTCTCTGTCCCCTTCTCTGCGGGAGGAAGACAATATTCTTAATACCAACCTGATCAAGTCAAAAAATGCATTAGATGAATATTAAAAAGTCAGATTTACCTGTCTTAATATTTTGAAAATGATAAGATGAAGAAGACGCCGCTGGTAGAGGCTCATCTATCTCAATGTCATCTGTACCAAAAACAGAGTGAGAAAAAATCAACAGAAAAGCTTAGCCAAGAAAAAGATTCAACGGGAAAGAACCAAACAAAAGAAGACAACAAAACCAGCCTCCTTTGTCGCCTTGGTGGTTGGGTAGCAAGTTTTGTTGTCCAAGCCCAAAGGTTCGAAGGCTGGTAAAAACAAGAAGACAACAAAACGGAAGACAGTGTACAGGCAGGTAGACAGATCAAAACCTATATTAAGCTCCTCAGCTTCCTGATTATCCGTAACAGCTGGAGACGAGTCTGAGAATGGGGACTTCAAAAATATGCCCTCTAAATGAGAAAAATTTACTATAGGATTTGGAATAAAATCCTCAGTATGGGGAACTTTTCTCCCTTTAAAACCTTTGACGATACCACCTAGAATGCCAGGTTTGGTACCCTGTAGCAACACAAAGTCAGAAAAGCTATGTAAAAAAATCAACAGTCTTCAGAATAAAAACTTAAAGAAAAAAGGGCATTATTCTTTGAACCTGCTTATTCTTTGGATTTAAAGAGAAACTAAGGGCAGCATCTGCAGCAGCTGCAAGAACTTCATCATGGAGACGAGGCAAAGTTTCTGGAATCCTATAAAACCACAGCATAGTCCCTTGTAAAATCCCATCTTGTTTATTTAAAAATTATAAAATGATCTTCATGCCTGACTTCATGAATATATTGCCACATTAGCTTCTGAAATATACCTGAAATCATTTTCACCAGCTAATAAAGAGATGAACGCCAATTCACACCCACTTGCCTATGGAAGTTCCTCAACATCAGACAAGTCAAAATAATATAAAAAAAAAATTAAGAAACTTGCAGGCTGCAAGACCTAAGAAGATTAAGTGAACACGTCTTTGGCTAAAAAATGCACTCCCCATTCACAAAAGCAATACCAGTGTAATCTGCCCATTATCAGAAGAGCTCATTGTCTTGTCCATGTTTGCCTTAAAATTCCACCTCAAAATTGACATTAAGGAGCTTTCATTCACCAATTCTAAATCTGGCAAGGATCTGCCAAAAGAAAGTTATCACCAGTACCAATTATTTCAAACACTACTGATGCTAGCTGAACATGCTATCATAACAAGAGTAAGAGAGAAATTTCTATCAAAACCATTGGAATTGCATGATGCATCAAAAGAATGGTTGGTGTCCTACAACTGTAGATATTATTTTGTTAATTATTCTACTGAGGTAAGCACAAAAGCGAAGAAAAAACGGCACTTACCTGATTTCAATTACACCTGTCTGAAACAGCAGGACCAGTCCGCAAACTTTTTCATCTTTCTTTAAAGTTGCTGTCCAACAGCAAGGTTTTGCATGTTTCACTTTACGAATGGATTTATTGTTTCCCTAATAAAATTATATCAAATTAGCTTGCAAATGGAAATTTTATAATACTGTAAGTTCAAATAAATAAGGCAGATAGAGGACCTGAATCACAGATTTCGTAGAGTACAAGTGCAATGAATCCTCACAACAAAGCAAAAGAATTGAATCCAACAATCTTTCCTCAGAACATGCAGTTTCTGAAGAAGGCTGTTGTACACCTTCATGTGAATTTATGCTAACTGTGGTACTATTGGACATAGGTTCTTTCCTGGTAGCACTATCCTCATGGGACTCCGGCTGCATCTCATTGGATGATTCAGAGACAGAGATACTGACAGCTGGAGTGCAAAATATCTTAGAATTTTATAATAAGTGAAACCAAACTTAAAATTATCTAATTGCTCCTAGAAGGAAATTGTACTTGCCTATAACATACATTGAAATTGCAACTGATGGCTTTTTCAAGTGCCATGGCTGAGTGCCTATAATTTTACCAGTACCACCTTCAAACAAATTAATCCTTGCATCCTTGGTTAATACAAATATTACTTCCTCCGAAGAGTAGGCTGGGACTTTTGTTTCAGAGTGCTTTGGGCTTTTGACAACGCTATGAGTATATGTAAGTTCTTTCCAAGTAATTGAAATTATTGGAAAGCTAGAGCAAGACACACCATCTATCCAGAACAAAACCAATGATGAACTTGTGTCAAGCACTGCAACCTGTAACAGGGGCAATATGTTCAGAAGTCCTGAATAAAGAAGGCTGAAATTACTGGCTAATCACCAAACTCCTTACAACAATAAAGAGGTGAAATAAAACAACTAGACGACATCACTCACACGACCAGATTCAAATCCCACAGCAAGTTTAGCTCCACAATTTGCAAACTGTAGTGCTTGTATTGGGGAATTAAGAAGGCAAAAAACGGCTCTACATTGAGGTCCTTTTCCTTGAGGCAAAATGTGAACTGTGAAGCAAGTTGAACAATCATAATTTGGGAACATAAGGATTTTATTGTTGTATTTCAAGATAAAGAAGCAAAAGATATCCAGATACAGAAACTATATCAAGATATTGCAGTACTGGAATAAATAAAAAACAGATTCAGAATAATCTCATTATCGTTTTAAAGGAATCAATGGTGGTATTATTAAAAAGCTAGCTTGTCTTCAACTGTCTACAATTTGGCTGGCTAGCAAATCAAGCAAGGTAAACAAAAGTGTCCTAGTCTTAGTTCAGAGATCTGCAAAGGAAACGGGTCCACTCTTGCTCACAGAAACTCCTTGATTACCTAGTCACAAGCATGACTTTTCTTCATTAACAACTCACATACACGTCATTTAATCATCTAACTTTTAAATCTGTTCATATTCAGCTAATGGCTATTCTAAACTTCATAATAAAAAAAGCTAGCTTGTCTACAACTTGGCTGGCTAGAAAATCAAGCAAGGTAAGCAAAAGAGTCCTAGTCTTAGTTCAGAGATCTGCAAAGGAAACTGGTCCACTCTTGCTTGCAGAAACTCCTCGATTACCTAGTCACAAGCATGACTTTTCTAATTTAACAACTCACATACATGTCATTTAATCACCTAACTTTTTAATCTGTTCACATTCAGCTAAAGGTTCTTCTAAACTTCGTAATCAAATACAGACATCAACTGTAAATAAGTTAATTTTCAATATCATAACTACATATCACATTCTGCAAATTTTTAAAGTTTAATTTAGAAGCTTAACCACTCAAATTTTGGACAACCAATCTTTCTCCAATCAGCATTAAACAAAATTTTCCTTTCCCAAAAAAATTATAGATTGTTAAGATCTATGTTGATGTAGGCCATTGGAAATATTGAAGTTTCAATTTCCATCCTATTGAATTTTTTATATGCACTATTTCTGATTTTTTCCCTTTGACAGGAAGTCACAACTAAAGCCAAAACTCGCATTGTCTTGATAAAAGAAAAACAGTGCAACACTTCAGGAAAACATGGAGGTGTACCCCATTATGGATAAATGGCATCTAGATCACCTTCATTTTTAGTTTCTGTGACAAAGTGGAAGTGTGTCCCATCTGAACAGCCTTTGAGGTCATAAAGACGAACCTAGAAAAATCAATAATACAATAAGCAAAAATATAGTGCAATGTCTCGCAGCCTTGAATGAAGCATCTTGTAAGAAATCTCACCAGACCATATCCGTTGCCAACAGCCAACCTTAAACTGATGGAGCAGAAGTCCAACTTTGTTACTGGAGCACTTGAACCAGCCACTTTCACACCTTGTACCTACCAATCGGATGAGATCATTCAATATTAAACATATATCCTCCATTCATTAAAGGACAGTATATGACAGAAATATTTGATGGAACTCTAACCTCTCCTTCTAAAATACAGATTAAAGACAAGACAGGATACGTGGCATCCCATATCCGAATTGACCCATCAGAATAACCTGCTAAATAAATTCTCCCAACCCCATCATTTTTAGTAATAGACAATTCACTGGGTAAACCTCCAGTCAAGGGCCACTTGGCAGCACTAGCTGCAGTCATTGTTGAGGCAAGTTTCATAACTGAGGCCACCTGAGAGAACAGAAAAGAAGACAAGATAATAATATAGAAATGAGCTGGAAAATATAAGACAGACACACATATATGAGCTACTAGTTTCTCATAACAGGATAACCTACTAGATTCACAGTTTCAACCTTATTATCTTTAGAGATAGATAATTGAATAAATACCTCTAACAGAGCCTTTGATGAGTCCCCCCCAGTGGGTATCTTACTGAGCTTTGCCACAGTCATGGAAGGATTAGATGAAGGTACCACTGCAGGAAACTCCATCGCAAAGATGGATGGTCTTCTCTCACGCTGAGATATTAAGGCAGATAGGCTAGCATCATCATAGAAATGTAATTGCCCAGGGTTTGTCAACACAAAGAGATCAGCTTTTTGGTTACCCCCCATTGCCCCAGCATTTGGTAATAAAATCATGTCTGCGAAAGAGCCACTAAGTGTAAGCTCTGCACGACCAACACATCTTAATGTCCCTGTTGACCATTCAAGAGATACAACCTGCAACATTGAGAAATTTTAAAGAGCAGATTTTAGATGCTAGGAGAAATTCAAACTAGTAGAAAACCATTTCAGCTACCCGTTTCAACTGACAACAAACTATGAAAACGTCAGCATTGTTACTAATTGGGCCAAAGGAATTAATTTACTATTTTGAAAGTGGTCAAGCTGAAACATTGTAGAGACCAGAAATTCTTTCTGAATCCCAGGGTAGAAGTACAGAGATTAAATCTACATGAGATGAAAAACGTACAAAAGTTAGCATGCTTTACTTTTAATTACAGTCATACTATCATTTTAACCAGCATCGTAACCCCGAGTATTTTTTTTGGTTTTTTCACCTATTTTTCTATTCTTTTCCTCTCTCTCTCTCTCTCTCTCTCTCTCTCTCTCTCTCTCTCTCTCTCTCTCTCTCTCTCTCTGTGAAGAAAGAAAAAGAAAGAATTTTTCTTTGAAAGCAACTTTTCGTTGAAACTGTTTATTTGTTTATGACAAGCTCACAATAGTTTTAAATACATCCATATATTCTAAAAATAAAAAATAAAAAATCTTCCAAGAAAGCTTAGGTGTTTTAGTATTTACATCAAATCTTTAATACAACCGTACGAAATTAAAAAATATTAAAGAGAATGCTAAATAGCTAGAGGTGAATAACACACCGTCAAAACTTCTTCAGATCCTATTTCATCACCACCATAGATAAAAAGTTGGCCATCACAATCATTATGGGATTTTTGGTTTTTGGACCACTGTAAGACAATGACAGGGAGTCTCCTTTCTGCAGATGATAATTGTAGCTTAACAATATTGTTAGATGATGAAGCTTGTTGACTTTTACTAGATGCAGCACACGATGTGTTCCAAAACAAAATATCCCCATCAATGTATCCCACAGCCAGAATGGACCCATTGGAAGATGCCCAACAAAGAGCACTTATCTCTTTCTCTTCATGATGATGTTCCAATGTAGCATCAGGAAGATTAGCATCCACTTCACTTGAAGAATCAACTCCTCCATCCTTCAATTGGAGATCCTTACCACCTCCAACAAAGAGAATTTGACCTTCAGAAATATCCCAAAGAATAATCAATCCATTCTGATATGCAAGCAATAATCTGAAAAAGAAAAGAAAAAAGAAAGGAATGAAAAAGGAACTGCAATAAGTCCAAAAAGACAAAATATACTGTAATATTTTTTGTCATCTATCTTATTGTCTCAAGTGATAAGGATATAACATTACAACTCCATCATGTAGACTAATGTTAGTAAATAGATATATTGCATGCCAAACAAAATCAATGACTACATATGTTCTTGGGACATAGAACAACTAACATTAATCAGTTTAAACAAAAGAAGGAAAGAACTGAATCTGAAGTTATTTACTACTACCCATATCACTATAGCCTGTCCACCTAATGAATATCACAATAATCCCTCCACCTCCAATATTTAATAAGATTATCCCCTACAATGTCCAATGCTTCTTTAATTCCTACCATGACATTAAAAAAAGTTGATATGCTGTTCCTTTTGAAATCTAAAGATCACCAAGACTACCCTCTAATGGGGAGTGTTTACATGAGTTTGAGGTAATTTGATCACATCCTTTCATCAATAAGACATTCCAAGAGAGACAGTGGTTTTAGCTGCAAACATGACACTAATACTTGCCTTAATAAGAAATGAATGAAAGTAATTATACAGAGGAGAGAAAAAGACTTGAAAACATCACTCATTGCTTAGTGAGATACTTGGAACTTTAATCATGGGTTTCAAACAAACAGATTCTCTAATCTTTTTTGTTACACTTGAAAGAATAACTTTAGGAAAGCCACGGCTGAACATTATTTAAGCATAATTTCTGCTTATATTAGTTTAAACCATTAACAATTTAGTAAGTTAATCTAAAAACAAAAGATTCCTGAATAGGTTACATATTTGGCAACATTAAAAATAATTGTAAACCATTCCTGTTTCAGAATCAAAAGCAGGAAAGTAAAGTGGAAAGCCTTAATGTTGCTTGCATCTTGCCTATTCCCAGAAGAACACAGTTGAGGAAGAACTCCAATGATAGGTTGGTCATTAGGAAGGGGGAACCCAGCTGCTTCTGTTAAATAGCACAAACAGATGCAGTAAATAAAGATTGAAGCAAATTAGAACCACATATGTTCAATAACTAAATACAAGACATATAGGTCGAGTAGCTAATCATAAAAGCACGTAACCCACTTGCCTAAAAAAATTAGTGATATAAACTGAAAGCAATAGGTGCATACCAACAGAACTAAACCAGTCTGTTGTTATATATATATATATATATATATATATATATAAATTTTTTTTTTTTTCTTTTTTGATGTAAAGTTAAATTAAAATGATTTCCAAGGAACTTGTCCTCAAAGTGGCTAAGCCTTTCCTAAGATATAATGCTCTCAGTTACATAAGTATTTGATGGGTTACCATCTAAATATGCATGCTTAATTGATCTTACATGTTAGTTTCTTTTGTTTTTATTGGTGAGTTACACATGCACCCCATGGGTCTTGAACTCATGACCTTCCTCTCCATCCCATCATTATGGAAGGAGGAAATGTCATTTGAGCAATAGCTTGTTTGGCAATCTTTCATGTCAGTCCTAAGATAACAAATAGTAGTATCTCAACTCAAAATGAACGTAAAAAATATGCATGTAAATACTCATCGAATTCCAATCCATGAACTATTTAGTTTGGCACACACATCAAAGACCACTGACTGCACCAGCAAGGGGAAGGAATATGTATCAATTATCAGGTTGGGGTATTTAAGGCCAAAAGAAATTTCTCAGCACATGATAGTATGATACCATTATACCATGTGTTAAACAAAAGATATGACCCTAAAGAGATTGCAATTAACAAAAAATAAAAAGGAATTACATTGCTGAACTCAGCAATGGAGGGATTGGGAAAGAAAGTTTCTTTGGTTTGAATTTATTTGTCCACATCAAGTTGCAGAATTCACATCCACTTACATCTTTGAGGCATATAAGAACAAGTTTGTACAAGGAAAGTAATATTTGACTTGGAAAATTGGTAGAAAATTGCTAGCAACTGTCGCATCATCACATCGTTATTCTTATCAACCATTAAAAAGAAGAAGGAGAAATTACCACTAATAGAATCAGCAGAAATATGATATTGCAACTGGAAAAGTTTTCCATCTTCGGCCTCAAACTTTATCACAGACATCAAACCATGCTCATCACCAACGTACCTGCATGTTGTAATAGAGTAAACATTTCACGAAGTTATTGACAAATACCTGAATAATATGATCTGTTACCAATTTTAAATTCTTGCCAGTAACATACATGAAGTGGGAGCCACTGATCACAGAAAAAGCAGTTATATTGGATGCCCACTGTAAAGAATCAGCTATACTCCTGCTCTCAAGATCCCAAACCTGCCAAAAATAAATAGGTATCAAACAATTGAATAAATAAACACATTTTTATGTGTAAGCACCTCCGTAACATTAAAAAACTAAAGCACCTGATGAAAGACATAGATTGCCAAGTCAACTGTGTTGCTGTTATTAAGTATCACCCACCCATATTCAAGGGTTCATGCAATGTTTTAAATGTTCTGATACATGATTACCAAAAACAATGCATATGGATGAGAACCAAATAATGAACTTTCAAATTGTATCCCTCCGAAAGGAATATTGAAGTCGAAAAAAAAATACCAAAAGATCACTAACTGCACTAAATGATTAATGAAGAGACATTTGATGTGGATGACCATTGACAACAATCTTAAGAGGAAAAAAAATATGAAAATTCAAAAAGGTTATCTTGTAGTTCTTCCAAAATGCCAAAAGCTAAAGACATGGTAGATATGAAATAGAATTTTTTTTTGGATAATGATAAGAAATATGAAATTTGCATATGATTAAGATCCAATACCTGAATGTCATTGTCATTTGAAATGCTGACTATATATGCCTTGTTTTGTAGAAACTGCCAAAAGATACTAAGTATAAATCTGCTGCTAAAAACAAAAACAAAAAAAAAAAAAACAAAAAAAAAAAGGAAGAAGGAAAGAGAGAATATCCTCGGGATTTTGTAAAGATAAATGGTTGATAATGCCCTCATCAACTAGCATTGCCTACTGGTTCTAAATAACGGCATTCTAAAACTCAACATGGTTTATCCAATTGTCCAAGCTATGTATAGCATATCAGTAACAAAATCAACATTGTTATAACTTTTATCTTGTAGTACTCCCAAACAGTCACATTTAAAAACCTTTACAGGTGCAAAGAGAACCTATCCTTTTTTGCCTGAGTCGACCAGAGCAACATCACTCATGTTATCAGTATGTTTCTATGACAGGAAGGAATGCTTAAATCGCAGTTTCTGGGAATGCTACTGTCATGGCATTAAGCTTATTCCATACCCCCTGATTGTCCTTCAGATTTATTGCCCTTGATAGATAGTATCACCATATGCTGAATCTTATTTTCTTTCTCTGTTTTTGATTTGTACTGTAGTATAATTCCTGTATACTGTGACTCATTTTCCATCTTTTAATGAACTACTTACTTTTTACTGATATATATACATATAAGTTTTAAATGAATCGTTCAAAAATCAGCATCAGAAGTTAAGGTATGGTTATTTGTATCATATTCGGATATGTTTCTTGACTTCCTGCAAATATTTTATTCTAAATGGCATCAAGCTTCTAGCTGCTTCTCTGTCAAATATGGGAGACTTCATAAAAGAAAAGTACTGCTGAAATAGGTTTCTGTTTCCTTTTTAAGGATAAACTGCAAGCATTAACTTGAGAATATTCATATTAAGATTGACATTTTCTTTTTTGTCAAAATGGCAGCAGTATTCTCCCTTGACTCTATCAAAAGTACTTGCAAACATTAAAATCAACTGAATACTAAATGTACTTACCTCTATGTGTTTGTAAGGCAATTGGTTTGGGGATATCAGAAGTCCTTCAATACCATCTCCACCAATAACTTTAATTCTTCCATCCCTGCAGTAGAATCAAAGTAATAAGGACACCATTTTGTGCCCTGCATTCTCCATTTGTTAATTTAAGTCACTAAATGATGTAATTAAGAGTTCTAATGTCATGATAAATGTCATGCACACGGTTATCACTTTGCCCAAGGGAACTTTTGTGCAGCAAGGTTAAATTTCCCGAGAGCGATACCAATCCCACCAACCAACAAATGCCCGCTTGGCACTGCGGTTTGAAACTTCACTTCTTCAAAGTACTGCTTTTTTAAACTTCACTTTTTTCTAGGTACAACCTTTTCAAAAGGCTGAAAAATAAGTTGAACCAAACGGGCAGCGCATGAACCTAGTCAATTTCAGTTCACTATTGTCAATTATATGCACCACAATATATAGAAGTTGATTATCATTGGAAATCACGAGGATCATCTCACTAAAATCCCAAAATTTATCGATAGACAAATCACATTTGCCAAAAAAAACCTGAGTAATATAGAATTTATTATATATTCTAATATTAGTATCAAACGGATACTTGCAAAAAACTAATGAACAATATAACCTAGCTTCTAGCTTAAACTTCTACCAATAACAGAAACAAAGACTACATATTTCAACTCACAGAGTCCCAATGGCCAAAAGGCGCTGAATGGGGTCAAATGCAAGAACCGAAGCCGTAGATGGAACACCATAGTGAACAGCAATCCGCGGATCCAAGTCTTCCATTGTCAAATCACCATGTTGCACTTTACGCTAAATTAAAACAAACAAACAAACAAATTTCTCGATAATCAGTGACGCTCTAAAAAGTTCATATACATATACAATATATAACATCACACATTGAGCACATTTAAGATCAACAAAAAAACAAATTCAAAGAAATTGAAAATATTTCAATGATCAGTGAAACTCCTAATGTACATCTAGCAAGTTCTTCAGCTGAGAACATAGCACCATGAAAATAATATATATATATATATACACATACACGCACACACACACATTTCCGATCGTTACTAAATTGGACTCTATTTGTAACAATTAGCAATATATAACTAAGCTTGAGCTTCATCGAACTCTTTCTTCTTCTTTTTTTTCTCTTTAATTTTCTAGTAGGTTCGAGAACTATAGCTTAGGAATCACAATGAAAAGAGGAACACATAGCATTTGATTTCACAGTTACGGAAATTTTCAGTGAGAAATGAAACCCTAGATCAATCGCATTTCAAGTAAAACAAGGATTGTTTGGAAATGGAAAGTGAATTTCGAAAAGCAAAAGCGGCAAAGAGTGAGAAACAGTGCACAGTGCATAGTGAGTTTGCTGGAATATCATTACCTGATGGTGCTGCACAGCTTTCTGTATCAATCGCTTTGCGGCTAACATGACGATTCAGTTTCAAAGAATTTGAAATTTTTTGGTTTCGCCGGAGACTTTTTTTGTTTCTTCGGTCTTTTCTTTTATTTATTGATTTTTTTTTTTAGTGAATATATTCGATGCAAAGTTATTTGGAGCTTTATAATTGTAGACACTATTTTTGCTTTTTTATCATTTTTTTTTTATTTCTTTATTTTTGAAGTTCTTTGTTTTGTAGTCAATGGAATAGTCATTTTTGATTGAGCCGTTGTTTTTAATTTGTGATGTCCTATGTGTTTCTTGCTTTTGTCATTTTCGTGTGGTCGTTGCTGTCTAGCTTTCTGTGTTGTAACTTATTGGACAAGTGCAACTTTTGAAAACTTGGAAGGAAGGAATTGTTTGATATAATATTGCGCAGCTGAGTAGCACAAAGGGGATGTAGCTCAGATGGTAGAGCGCTCGCTTAGCATGCGAGAGGTATGGGGATCGATACCCCACTTCTCCACTAAAAACCGACTGGTTATCCTATTTTTCTTTTTCATTTGTTTTTAACTTCTTTTTTTCCTCATTGATTAACCTTTGGGTACCTTTCTTTCTTGGGCAACTCTTTTTTTTCTTTGTCATTTGTTTTTAACTTCTTTTTTTCCTCATTGATTAGCCTTTGGGTACCTTTCTTTCTTGGGCAATGGTGCGTGAATCCTACTTGTGTTCCCATCCAGAAGTCATGAGCTCATTGGCTATAGTGCACTGCACATACCACAGACGATCAAAGTCAGACGAGCAAGTCTAATGCCATAAAATTTTCAACAACTTTACCACAATTTTGTTACCTAGCGACTTGGACTTGTAAGTGGTCAAATTATAAACTCACTATTTTATTTTCACTATCCACAAGTTACCGTATAACAAAGTTGCGATAAAATTGTAGAAAAATTTGTGACACTGGACATACTCAAATCAGACTTGAGCTAGATAGATCATGTCATCTCATTGGCTTGGCATGGTTCCATGCTAACTGCTTTTTATTCTGTTTTATTATTAAATAAAATTTTATTAGAAAGCAAAGGGTCTTAAATAGGAATTTGAAAAATCTCTCCCCTCGAACCGAGCTGACATCACCGCGATGTGCCACATCCAAATCTTGACAACAAAAATTTGGATGTAAGATATTACCCAAATGAGGGTGAAAGAAATATTACCCAAAAGGTCCAAACTCATAGTAAAACTAGACAACTAACTCAAAATATATTGATATATTTTGAGATACAAGGATCAAATAGACTTCAAAAAATTTTAAGGACCAAATCGAAACTTTGTAAATTGTCCAAGGACCCAAGTATAGTTTACTTTAGCCAACTACTCCATTATTGACAAATAATTTATTATATTTTAATACTAATAAATTACTATGATTTTAAAATGGATCGGCTAATGGATGATTTAGGACATATTTTAGTAAGCAATTTTATGAAAGTTTTGATACTAAATATAAAAAAAGAAATTGTCAAAAAATCATTTTTTTTCTTTTCAAAAAAAATTATAAATATTTTTATAAATAAATGCCTTTAGGATCCTCTAACAAAATCCATTTAAAATTCCAATTTAGTTAGCTTTAAAATTGTTGTTAACTTGAATGCCTAGCAATCATCATTTACTAAAAAGAAATATTATATCTACAACATTTTTATAACAAATTATAAGAAAAAAAATTATCATATCTCTAAATGGAAAAATATACCCTCTATCAGATATACACACCCTCTCTAAAGTAGAAATAGACCTAGGATTTCAAGCTATAAGGGACCAAAGTATAAGCAAAAAAAAAAAAAAAAATTACTTATTCCAAATAGGCATCCATATAGTATTAACAAATTATAAATACACAAAATCCTTTTTTCTTAATACATTAAGATGCAATCATGTACCAACAAAGTGTGAAATCCTGCATGTATGCATAAGGTTCCTCGTTCGAGTCATGGCGGGTACCATGTGGGAGGTGAGTTCCTAGCATGCATTGCGCCTCATCCACTGGCTCTCTTGGGGTGCTAGGGTGAGGTCTATGGCACCCGGTCACAGTAGTTATGGTTCAATCCGACATTCCCTAATAGGGGGTGCCCTTATTAGGTCACTCCCTAGGGGGTAAGTCACATATGGTCGTCCCTGCCCCCCCTTTTATTATTAAAAAAATCATGTACCAATAAAGACAAACAAAAAAAAACACAAAATAATATTGTTTTTTAACACTAACCTGACTAGGAAATTTTTTTTTTTTAAAGTTAAAGCATTCACAATAGTGGTACTAAAAGATTTAACTTTTAGCACATCAAAAAGCAATTTTATCTATTTTACCACCTCACTGTACAATTCATTTAACATCAAATGCTCTATTATTTTTTCACTTTATTTTAAATAATATAAACTACTCATTAAAATAATAAAGAAAGAGAGACAATTTGAGCTTTTTAATTGAAATAAGAGAGATAATCTTAATAAAATATTGTATTTTGTTTTTAACAACTTACTACAATCAGCTGATATTTATATCAGTTTACTATAGTTACAAAAAAATTTCGCTTTAGCTTCTCAATAACACATGTTTTTAAAAATGATTTTGTTAAGAGCACTAGCATTGAGGTGTAAAAAAGTCTCAGTTGCTATTTTACTACCTAGACCCTTAAAAACATGTTACATCCAGAGGAGAGTATCTACAAATTTATACCATCTATCAATAGTAAGGTTGTATATATACAACCCCTACTGTTCATGGGTTGTAAAAATAAAACTAATACTTTAATGGAGTGAAAGAAGAAGAGAGAAAAAGAGGGAAGAGAGAATCAGCATGTGAAGCCAGGTCAGAAGCATTAGAGAAGTTTTGCTTTAAGTCCAACCAAAAAATTAGTGCTGAAAAATCTAGCATATACTTCTTATCTAATGTAAGTGAAAATGTGAAAGTGGAAGTGTGTGAGAAATTGGGCATCTAGGCAAACCGAAACATTGGGAAATACTATGGCTTTCCTTTGAGCCATAGAGGACCAAGTAGAAGGCAGTACAATTTCATCGCTGAAAGATTTATGAATAAGCTAGTGGGTTGGAAGACAAGGTTCTTATCCTTTGTTGGACGGGCTGTCCTAATTAAGTCTATCATGTCTGCCATTCCAAACCACATGATGTAAGAGGTGGCATTTCCAGTCCATGTGTGCGATAGATTGTATAAAATAAACAGGGACTTTTTATGGGGGTCCATGAGTGAAAAGAAAAAAATGCATCTTGTTGGCTAGAACAAAATTATGAAACCCAGAGAAGACAAGGGACTTGGGATACAAGCAGCCAAAGCTAAAAATATAGCTCTACATGCTAAATTGAATTGGAGGATGTACCAAGACCAAGATGCACCATGGGCTAAGATAATTTTGAAGAAATATTGCTCCACCTTGAGTGTGAGATCTAGGGACCCAAATAAACTCCCTTCATCCCCTAATTGGAAGGCCATTTAAGTGGGCTTCCCTACCTTCTCGAAATGAGTTTGTTGGGGAGTTGGAAATGGTTTAAGGGTTAGGGTTTGGTCAGACAGCTGGATAAAAAGTGAATCATTAAGGAATATGATTGAAGGACCTTTAAGCCAGGAAGATTACATGCTAACTGTGGATGATATTTGTGGGGAATATGGCTGGAAATGGGAATCTATATCCTTTGATCTTCCAGAAATCATCAAGGATAAAATCAAAAGCAGTTTTAATCCAAAACTATGGCCATAGGAAGGACACCATTATGTGGAAGCATACAAAAGATGGGGAGTTCTCAACTAACTCAGCTTATTTGCTAGCTATCAAGGGAGAAAGCCCAACCTCCCCCCCCCCCCCCCCCTTTTTCAAGGGACAATGGATATGGAAGCTTCACATTTAACCAAAGATTGCTACCTTCCTATGGCTATGCCTTCATAATAGCATTCTTATAAGAGATGTGATGGCTTCAAGGGGCATCATGTGATAAAAGTTTGCCCTATATGTAAATCTCAAGACGAAACCATTGTTCATCTCCTCAAAGATTGTGAGCTGACCCGTGATTGTTGGAGAAAGCTTAACGTTCCCCCTGTTTTAACTAGCACATTTTTTTTTCTTCGGAAATCTAGAAGGTTGGCTACAAACAAATTGCTTAAGTGCTATTGGGCAAAAGACTGTCACCTTATGGAGCACACTATTCTTGTTTACCATATGGTCTATTTGGAAGAATAGAAATAAGACTGTCTTTGATAACGTCATCCCCAATCCCACTCTCCATAAAATCTGCCTAAACCAAGCCCTTGAATATTCCTTCCGTGTGAGCAAAGCCAAGCTCACAGCCTCGAAAGTTGCTATTCCGGTTAGATGGATTAAACCATTGGAGAGTTGGTATAAACTCAACCCTAATGGTGTGTCTCTAGGGAACCCAAGGAAGGCAGGGGATGAAGGTATCATTAGAGACAAATCAAGGGAATTGGATTAGGGGCTATTCGAGATCAATTGGTTTTACTGCTAGCATTATTGCTAAGCTATGGGCATTGAGAGATGGGCTAAGTTTAGCCATCCAGTTGGGATTACATTAGTTAGAAGTTGAACTTGATGCCAAGGTGATTGTGGACTTAATAAACTCTTATAATAATCCTAACACAGCTTATTCTCATCTCCTATCTAATTGCAAGTCTTTTCTAGCCTAGATTCCTCAAGCCAAGGTGGCTCACGTGTTTAGGGAAGCTAACAAATGTGCCAACTTATTGGCAAAGAAGGGTTGCTCTGTGTAGGAAGATTTTGTTTGTTTTTATTTTTATTATCCCCTTTCTACTGATTTTGCCTCCTTACTAGCTATGGATATTAATGGTCTGTATTATTGTAGACTTGTAACTACCAATATGGCTTCTGTAGCTAGTTAGTTTGTGTTAATAATATTTCCTTTTAACCAAAAAAAAAAAAAAGAAGAAGAGAAAATTGATTTGTTTATATTATTTGTTGAAATAGTTTATACTATTTTAATGAGTTAAATTTAAAAATAGAAACTAAGATGTTGGATGATTGTAAAATGATATGGTATAATAGATAAGATAAGTTTTGAGGATGTATAATATACTTTTTTTTTTTTTAATCTCCAAATGCTAATACTCTAATTTTTTTGGTTTGATAATTACTAATTGGGCTAAACTTATTAGAGAGGAAGGAGCCTAAGATTTTTTAAGATAGAAACCACTACAAAAATGAAAAATATAACAAATAACCTTAGGCCTATTGGGTTTGTCCTGTTTGAAGTACTACAAGTGCTAGATCAGGCCAGATTCACAGATATGCAAAAAACCCCCATCACCACTATTGGGTAATGCCTTGATTTGAAGCTATTTTTATCCCCTTTCTTTGATGAGAATAAATTCAATAAAGAAGGGGTGTAAATCCTTTGGTTTACACCACTTGATAACATCTCAAAAAAAAAAAAAAAAAAAAAAAAAAAAAAAAAACCTATTTCATGTCATCATTGTTAAAAAGTTAAAAATTCAACAAGTAAATCTAAATAATCAAAGTATCTAACAGAATCGAACGCACCGTTCTCTTTTACTAGAACTCAAATTCAAGATTCCTAGTAGCAAGAACTTGCTAACAATCATAATTAGAATGTTGGTATTACTTGATTATAACACACGTTCATAGAATGAACGAATATCACAAAATTTTGACCATTTAAAGGGAAACATAAAAAATAAAGAAAATACCAAAGCTTGAAAATTTAGCCTCGGCCAAACCTAGCGGCTCCCACAGATTTTTTTAGATTCCGACGGCTTTGATGGAGGCCTCTAATGGTATTTAGAGAACTTTTAGTTCGTTGTGTCTAATTTTTTATTATTCCATTAGGTATTAGAAGGTGTGATTGTGTGAGATTAATTCTAATATTTTATATACACAAATCTAATGTGGCACAAAATGAGCGGAAAGTAGCCTTTTACAACCTTTCTTATTAAAATTTCAGTCTTCTATTATTTGATATATATACTACCATTTTAGCTTTAAAATATTAACCAACGTAAACTTGCGTGCCAACTTTATCCTATCATCCACAAATCAATTCAACGCCATCACTATCACCCTTAAAATAATATTACTACTATATTTGTACATTTCTTTCATTTCTTCCACCTCTGCTGCTAGTTTATTTTTTTTTTTTCTTTTCTTGTGGGGGTTTCAGAAACCTAATCTTATCGCAGCTCTCCACGATGACAGTTTTCTCTTCCACAAAGCAAGGTTTGTTCACAATTTGAAGCCTTTGGTTGAACTCATTAATCATCAATTTTTGATGTAACTGCATCTTAATTGCCTTTTTTCTTTTTTTTTTTTCTTTTTGATTTGATCGATTTATTCTGATGAATGGTTTAATTTCAATGATTTGCAGATGATCGTGACCAAAATCCAAGGACCTCTTATTTTAATTCACCACCGTTGGATATCTCTGTTGCGTTCCCACAAGCAACTCCAGCTTCCATTTTCCCTCCTTGCAGTAAGATTGATAGATTTGATTTTTAGCTTTTGTGATTTTCGCGGTTACTTTCACATGGTCCCACTACTGATATAACTTTTATTATGTACTAATCGTAACTCACTTTCACATGGTCCCACTACTGACGTTACGAGTCACGTTAACAGTTGTGAAAAATTATGTGTCTGTGGACTTATTGCTTGTGATTTCTGTCATTGGGGAAGACAATTCATGCATTTAGAACTTTTTTGCGATAGGGGAACACCTTTCTCTATGTATATTTAGTTTCTGGAATCAAAATTAGTGAAGATGGGATTTGCATTTTGTGTCGTAGCTCGGTTAAGTGATTATATGAGGAGTAGAAAAGTGGAGAGAAAATGGAAGATGGATTTGATATTTTCTCCTGTTTGGTAGAGTAGAAAAGTGGGATGGAAAGGAAAAAGTGAGGGGTGATTAATTTATATCCCAGACCAATATTATTAATCTTTTGAAATGGGAAGAAAATGAGAGAGAAATGTCTTATCTAGGTAATTTGAGATTCTTATGTTTCTATTTTAGATTAAAACTACTCAATACAAGGATATAATTCGAATTTAAGACAAGATGCTTTGTTTTTGCTTCACTTTTCTATCCCTTTTACCAATCGAAGTTGAGTGTCTTTTGCTAGGTTATCATTCTACATGTGCCACAGGCATCGCCAACAATCTCTTGGTCTTGTCTGTTCTAATGTAGATTGTTGCGATTTCTCTTCCTTTTTTCAAATAAGAGATTGTTCGGGAATTTATACCGCAACTATTTCTATTCACATTTCGTAGTTGTCAAAGTCATCATCTTATATTTTGCCTTCTCTTTCATTGTTCTGTTTGTTGTTCCCCAATTATAAGATTTGGTGCATATGATAGTTTATTTCCTATAACTGGTAACATATGTTTTGTACTTTGAGTATTTCGCCTGTAGTTGCCTTGGCATGTTGCACTATATGAGAGTAACCAAAATTTTCTTTGGTGGGTCACTTTCTTATCTGTCTCATGGTATATAAAATTTACAGCATCAGACTATTATCAACTTGATGATCTATTGAGTCCTGAGGAGCAGACTGTGAGGAAGAACGTAAGAGAGTGTATGGAAAAAGAAATAGCCCCAATAATGACAGAGGTATATTTTTATCACATTACTCTTATCATTATTTCTATTTTCAGAAGATGGAAACTATAGTTTGTGAATACAATGGTAAAATTCTGGAATGGTATTTAGGCATTGGAAAAGTGATGCTTTGTCTTTGAAGACGATAGATGTTCAAATGCAAATAAATAGTTATACTTTTTTTTCTTTCCAGTATTGGGAGAAGGCCAAGTTTCCCTTTCATGTTATTCCAAAACTTGGTGCCTTGCGTATTGCTGGTGGCACAATCAAGGTATATGCATTTTTTTTGCTTTCCCTTTTGAGCTGTTAGATGTGGTGAATGGGATGTTTAGCTAGTTCTGATTCGCAGGGTTATGGGTGTCCTGGTCACTCCATTACTGGAAGCGCTGTTGCTACAGCAGAAGTTGCTAGAGTTGATGCAAGCTGCTCTACTTTCATACTGGTGCATTCATCTCTGGCAATGCTCACTATTGGTGAGATCTCCATATTACCTTTCAATTGTCTTGACCTGATAAAAGTAGTAGAAGGGTTTCATTTATTTTAATTTTTTAATTAAGAAAAACAAGATGCTGTTAATAAATCTTAATATTACTTGTCTGGACTGCCAATTATAGCATTGTGTGGATCGGAGGCACAGAAACAAAAATATCTACCTTCTTTGGCAGAGTTAAAAACTGTAGCATGTTGGGTAAGAAGCCCTTGGCATTGTATTACCATATGGGATTCCAAAAACATGTTTAATATGAGTTTCTGTCAAACTTTAGTTACTGAAATTTGTTAATTCCACATCTTAAGGCTTTGACCGAGCCTGAATATGGAAGTGATGCTAGTGCATTGAAAACGATAGCAACAAAGGTTCTTGCACTCAACTTCTTTTCTCTTTATTTATCTACAGCAAATAACACCAGTTTTCACACATACATTCATATCTGGAACTTTATGTTTTTGCTGTTGTATTGGGATGATCAGGTGGAAGGAGGTTGGATACTTGAGGGCCAAAAGCGCTGGATTGGAAACAGTACCTTTGCAGATTTGTTGGTTATTTTTGCGAGGAACACCACAACAAATCAGATAAATGGGTAGGTGATCTGCTCTATGATATGCAGGATGCTTCACCCTAGCATTGACATGCTGGAAATTTATGGGATGGAAACCTATTCAAACATATGTGTGGGTCCGTAAAAGAGCCTAATTGGTCTCTATGTTTTATAGTGCTCCTTTCCTCTTTCTTTTGTTCTACTTACAAACATATCTTTTATTTTTCCCTGTGAAACTTGTCATGTGTTGTATAGTGCGACTTTCCTCTTTACATTGTTCTCTATTGTTCGTAGAGACAAAAACACTTATGTACAAATTATATGCTTGTTCCTTGTAGTTTGTTGGTAAACATGCACTTATGCCCTGGCCCTCTATTGAGGTTTTGGATGGCTGTCATGTTGGACATGGTATATCCATGCCTGTGGATTTTCTGTTATTTATCATCCTTCTTTTCTACCCATGTCGGACCTATTATAACATCCATTCTTCTTTTTTAAAATTTTCCCTTGATAACTAGATGAACATCAAATTAACATTCACAAAGCAGTTCATGTGATATCTAAACATAATTTGCACCAAGCGATACCTCAATATATACTCATTAGAGCGTAAGGATCAATCCTTTCATCTGAGAAAAGCAGAGACCAACAACCCACAAGAGTTAGTATTGGAGACCCTATATGAAAGTAAAAATTAGATTAAAGTACACTTTTGTTTTCATTTTGGCCCTTGACATTTCAAAATTTTCATTTTAGCTCTTCATGCTTGATTCCCTTTTCAATGCTGTCTAGTTCTGTTAGTAATATGACTGTCCATAATATGTTTTTCTGTACAACAATATAATTCTTACATTCCACAGGATTTTAAACTTTAGAGTTAGAGATGAAGGGAACATAATGATTTAATGGGTAGATTAGTAACAAAAATGGACTGCATACTCAATATGTAAACCAAATCAAACATGAAGGGCCAAAATTAATATTTTGAAATGTAAAGGACCAAAATGAAAACAACCCCAAACTTTAAGGGCCAAAGCAAACCTTGAAACCTTCATCAATTGCCCGTCATTGCTCAATTAGATGATCTTTTGTAGGATTCCTTGCATTGCTGGCGGATTGTCATCCTAAACTTGTACATTTAAGTGGTACAATTTTACTGGCTTTTGTTTGAAAAGGCAGATAGTTGGTTTTCTGTATTGGCATCCTCTTCATGTGTGATATTTCTGCTTTCTTTTTCAGATTTATAGTAAAGAAGGATGCGCCTGGATTAACAGTAACAAAAATAGAAAATAAAATTGGCCTACGGATTGTTCAAAATGGAGATATTCTCTTAAAGAAAGTTTTTATTCCTGACGAGGACAGGATACCTGGCGTCGATTCTTTTCAGGATACAAACAAGGTATGGGTGTGATGAGTTGTCTTAAATGTTGCTTGTCCTTAATCATTTGTATACTTCCCGCTGTGTATGGGTTTTTTTTGGCTGACTATCATCTATAAGTGGGCAGAATGGCATCTTTGGTTGTGATAATACTCCATTTATTGTGCGAATAAAACCCAATGACTATCATATATCATGTATCATCTACTTTGGTCAGATTTTATCTTTTTTACATGTCAGTATTGGAAACATGGTAATATTATACTTATAAAAAAAGAAAAAAAATGGTAATATTATAGAGGTAGTACCCAATACACAAAGCTCCATTTTTCACCTGGTTTGGGAGAGGTGATTGGTAGGTAGCCTTACCCTAATATCATATCAACACAAAATGATTGCTTTTAATATCTTTTATTGTGTGAACAACTTTCTTAGTCCTTGTGCGAAGTAATCTAATGAAAAAATCAATACCTTATTCCTTTGAAAACAACACATGGTATGTGGTATATACAAAACTTCAACTTTAGTCTTGTAGGTTCTGCAATAGTTTGGTTTTTTTCTTTTTAACCAGATGAGAGAGAGAGAGAGAGAGAGAGAGAGAGAGAGAGAGAGAGAATTTGAACACCTTGGGTTTCAAGCCATTAAACTTGAGTGCACCAAAACAGAATGCTAGCCACCATTGTGTAAACACGCCACTTTTATGTGTTCTTCTGACGTCATTGCATTACTAAGGTGTTCATTGCTCATCATCTGGAATGTCGGGGCATCAACTTCAACCAAATCAATCAGTAGTAGTTCATTCAACCATACACACATGAAATTGCAGAGTCCCAGCAAGAGAGAGCGATCAAAATGTGTTTGTTGTGTCCACAAAGCATTTATTCCTTCAAATATATGATGCTGCCAATGGTAGTCTTTTGTAGAAATACCTGCACTGTTTTTGTACATGAATTTTCTGCATATACTTTGCTGGTGTTCAATTTCTTTTTCCGTGTAGTTCCATGATTTATGGTGTTCATGTGTGTTCCTGTTTTTTCATGTTGCTTATATGCAATTGTTGCCTCAAAACAGATTCTTGCAGTTTCACGTGTTATGGTTGCCTGGCAACCAATTGGCATATCAATGGGCATCTATGATATGTGTCACAGGTACCAGAGTAAATTCTGTTCTTCTGCACTGTGCTATTTCATTTTAAGCTTTTGGAAGTGACGTGATTATATTTCCAATTGATTTAAAGATATCTGAAGGAGAGGAAACAGTTTGGAGCACCACTAGCAGCTTTCCAAATCAATCAACTGAAACTTGTTCAGATGCTCGGTAATGTTCAAGCAATGATTCTTGTTGGTTGGCGACTTTGCAAGTTGTATGAGAATGGTAAAATGACTCCAGGTCAAGCAAGCTTGGGAAAGGTACAATTAAAAATCTTTAAATTTGTGATAGGTGCTGTAAGTTCCTTGTGCTGACATTTTTTTCCCCATAATTCTTCAGTCATGGATCACCTTGAAGGCAAGAGAAACTGCTGCAATTGGGCGGGAGTTACTTGGTGGTAATGGAATTTTGGCTGATTTTCTAGTTGCAAAGGTATTAATGCTGTAATTTTATAAGAAAAAGTTTAAATTAACAATTGCGAAGGGTTGGTTTGTGAAGGGTCTAAATTAGAATGTGATTTTATGAGACATAATCCAAGTGAGAGATCACTTGAAGCACAATTATTAATTGAACTTGCTGGGTATCGGATGCCCAATCCAATAGATAGAACCATTGCTTATTTACATGACTGGATAGATAAATGTAATCTGATAGGATTACGATTTTAGACATGCAATTGACGGGCTGACGAAAAATTCTAGGGACCCACATTTTGCCACAAGTTACACGTGTCAAGTGGTGATTAACTTACTTGCTAGCTATCGGATGCCCAATCCAATAGATAGAACCATTGCTTATTTACATGACTGGATAGATAAATGGAATCTGATAGTATTAAGATTTTAGACATGCAATTGACGGGCTGACAAAATTCTAGGGATGCACACTTTGCCACAAGTTACACGTGAAGTGGTGATTGGATTACTTTTCACCTCATGTGTAAGGGATGTAATTCAATCACAAGTTGACATATGTGCAAGTTGTGACAAAAGTTGTGGCAAAGTTTGCAGTCATAGAAGAATTGGGACTGTTTCTTTTGAGAAAATTGAGCTGCAATAACCCACCCCCATACAATTATTTACCTATTTCTCCTTTTTCAATTTTGGGAGTTTCATTTCAGGCATTCTGCGATTTGGAGCCGATCTACACGTATGAAGGCACCTATGACATCAACAGCTTGGTAACAGCTAGGGAAGTCACTGGCATTGCTAGCTTCAAGCCAGCTGTATCGAGCCGAAGAAGCCGGCTCTAGAAATGTATACTTTCTTCCTCAACCCTCTGGTTGGAAACTTATTATCCCTTCTCTTATTGTGTTAGCTGTGCTGCTTGAGGCAATGTTTCCAATGAGAAAAAGTCTTGATGCCCATAATAATTGAATAACGTATACAAATGGTGTATAGAATATGTTTATGGAAATGAAATAAAATGCAAAATTTTCTTTTGGCTTTCTTAAATCTACTGGAGTAATAGTAGACATTACTAGACAACGAAAGTTACTATATCAGTCTCAATGACCCATACCAGGATTAACGGCGCTCCCGCTCCCATAATCAAGGGTTCAATTTACCTCTTGAAGTTGCTCAGGTCAGTGGTCCCTTTTTTGAGGTCACCGTGTTATACTCATAAAAGTGCCAAGGAGTCGCAGCAAGTATATTCTAGATCCACTCAACCCTAAGGGATTGGTTTAGTGGCTTACGGGCCTCTGTGATCTATGAGGTTTTGGATTTAAGTTTCCTAGCTAAGGCTTTGAGAGTGGTTTAAGGGATTCTTTATTCCTCCTTGTAATTAATCAGTGTAAGAATATATTGAGGCATTACTCAGGTACTCAAAGAGTTTTGGACACCCATGTTTAGAAAAAGAACCAAAAAAGAAATGTTCTAGAAATGTTGTGGATTAATTAATTTTTTGACAGCATCTTTAACTGCAAGCATAATTTGGGAGAACAGAACTTGTCCTCTGATGTCTTGGGTTTAGCTGCTGCTGTTTCTTGGTAGTATAGGTGCCTACTTGAGTACTGTCACATTTTAGGATAAAGCTTCGTTCCTTAGTTGTATTTAGATTCTAAATTAAATTCAATCCTGTGGTATTAAAATTTGGAAATTGTAATACAAAAAGAAGTGAATTGACCAATAAACTAACAAGTCATGTGGTTGCAATGCATAACTAATAAGCGGCATTAGTTCTCATAAAAAGAAAAATAAGCCACATTAGTTTTGCTAAAAAAAAAAATATTTAGCAACTCTCTGTTGGACTTTATTTCGGATGTCATTTTTATACATCATTATAAACTGATGGGAGGATGCTAAAAAGTCTTGTAACTCACTTGTCAAAAAATTTAAAAGAAAAAGATGCTAAAAAGTCTTGTGAGTCAGTATATTACAGGGTCTCTTTCATGAGGAGTGAATTCTTCTCCCACATGTTACGCATTCTAAAAATGGAATTCTTCTCCCACTTATTATAACAATCGAATTATGTTAAAAAAAAATGGTCACAAGACTCAACATTATTTTTAGTGATACATTTAAATATCTATTTTTTTCTCATCCTTCATAATTACTATTTTTACTTAAAGTTTTTACTT